>CM062813.1:719546033-720924783 GCA_031772625.1 Pinus tabuliformis
GTTTGGAGCAGCGAAACCCTAGAATCCAAAGCTCTGATACCAAATGTTATGAAACCAGCTCAAGAAAAGATAGAAAAGATAGATCAATGCCTTAGAATTCAGCCTCTTTGAGGGGGAAACCTCCTTTACATTACATAAATGAACAATTATTGGATGATTCAAATGACAAAACCTCCTTTCTATATATAGGAGTCTAAGGAGTCATAATATAATCCAGCCGACCTAACCATAATAATATAAAGCCACAAAAATAACAATAGAAGGATTCTATGGGGCACAGTAATAACAATATGGGGGCAATAGGGGCACAACAATATTAATAAGGGGTATAACTACAATAGTAATGGGGTAATCACTAGTATTATGGGGACCCAACAGAGAAATGGATGTCGTTGAATATATACCAGTTTTATCCCATTTGAGCTTGCCTTCAATTGATTTCGAGGTCTGCGTGACATCTCAAGGATCCTCATTTTCTTTGTTGAATTGCTCAAGGAACTGTTCCTTGTAGATATTTTGCGGCTCTGGTAACTGGTACATTAGTTGTAGGCTATTTGTTGAGAAGGACCCCATGACCTCTTTCCTATGATTCTTGAAATTTTTGTTTGTGATGTCTACCTCTTCAATTATCCATTTGACCATATCTGTGAATGGTATTATCTTTGGCCTCACAGCTATTCGGTGTAGGAATGGACATGCTGTTTCAAAATAGGAGGCGTCAGATGACTCCTAAGCATCTGTCATGGCCTTTGTTACCAATGGCCTGGGATTCTCTTCTTATAACAAGTTATACATGGCCTCCCATGTCGAAGTTCCTTCGTCCTTACTGCATGTAGTATCAAAGAAAAGCGACACCATTTCTGATTTCTCAGATGTAGTTGCCTTTCCCTTCTTCACCATTGTTTTAAACGATGTTCTCTATGGAGTTTTCCTAAAATGGAGAAAAATGGATGTTATCAGATGAACACAAGCGAGAATCACAGTGAGAATAAATGATATAGTTAACCTAAAAAAGGTGACAAGAAAGGATCTTTTAATCAAAACGTAGATGAAAAGATATCGTATCACATCAAGCCACCTTTTAACATAAATGCCATTAAATTTATTAAATAGCCACTAAGGTCTCTTATCGTTGCCTTTATTGCTCATTAAACTACCGCATCACAAATGGGAAGGAAAAACTTTAAGGTGGTGGGTTTAAATTGTGAGAATGTTGATTTTGCAATTGCGATAAGATTATCACAATATCGCAAATTGCAGTATCACATTTTTGGTTGTGTGCTTTCCTATAGTTTTTTTATATTCTGCGTGATGCAAGATGCAAGATAAGTGGCATGTTTTTATTGTTTAAAGCATTGTTTGCCCAAATGAGTAATTATTTCATAAAGTGCTTCTCACTACGTTTCGGACTTAACTTACAATTTGTAACATTTGTCTCTATCGGGTTCAGGTTTTATTGCACTTCGCAAGCTTGCGTAGTTCATAATATTGGGCTTTTAAGTAAATTGAGACAATGCGATAAGGTTGACTCGTTCTATCGCAATATCACATGTTATGACATGCTTTGTGATTTGTGTCCTTTGTGAATGCCAATATGTGATTGCGATAAGCCCTTTATTTTATAGGAAATGCCTTAAGTCTTAGTTTTGAATGAAAAGTCTAATGATGTCTAAGTTAAATGCAGTGATTCATTCTATTGTAATTCACGGATTTTGTTTGTTAATTAACCCTTCAACTCACTTGGTCCGGTGGTATGCCAAAAGGCAAGAATTTCTAGTCTTAGAGGGTTTTGACTTGATATCTTGATTTATTTCTAAAAGTTCAAAATAAAACGCCTAAGTGCTAAATTTTTCTTGGAGGTTTTTTACTAAAGGGTCCCCATTTACTAATTGAACATTAGTTATTAAATCAATAAAATGGGGGGGTTGTTGAATAGCACAACAAGTTGAATTCCTTTTCTCTTTCTTCTGTATCATGATTCATAAGCTGGATTCGTCTTGATTTCCGTCATAAGCCCTGGACATTTCTTCATCTAAGGAGACAGTTTCTTCTATCTTGGTAGCTTCTAATAATATTTTAAGCTCTTTAAATTTTTCTATAACTTCTTTAGCTATTTTATTTTGTTCTTCAATCTAGACTAGTAAAAGAGTTTCTTTGTCTCTTCTAAACTATTGCCTATCATAATGTTTGTAGGGGCTTGAATAAATATCAGTAGGGTTGTAGATAGATGGATTTGCCTTGTAGGGTGAGTTGCTAGAACTTTTAGGTTTTTGGGAGATAGGTCTTTCCACTTGCTGTAAGAGTGGATCTCTTTCAGCTCTTAATGCAATCATTTCTTGTACTTGCCAAATAGGAAGAGTACCTAGCTTTTTATGGATTTCTTCTAATATTTCTTTAAGACTTTTCTGTTTGGTAGTAGTAAACATGAATATATCATACTGTGGCATTGGAGTTTGCATATTTTGGCAGTATTCTTCAAAGCTTGGATATTGGGAATTTTCAGAAGGAATTGTTGGGGTCTTATCTCCCTCCCAATTTTGTGGATCTAGAAGACAAAATTGATCAGCAAGGTGTTCAATATTTGAATTAGAAGAAGAAGTGGAAGAAGAATCACTATCTTCATCAGTGGGAAGAAGGATAATATCATCTGATTATGGAGGTGGAGTAGTAGAATCAACAAAACAAAGATCCCACCATTCTGGATTAAGGTCTTCAGTGAAAAGAGCAGAAAGATGTGGGTTTTTGGTTTTCTTGGGACACTTATTTTCCCAATGTCCCAATTTATGGCAATTATAATAGAGAGAATTTAAGGTTTCTTTGGAAAAGAGCATTTATGGTAGTGGGATTTAGAGCTCTTATAGTATTTAGCAGGAAGATCAGGAGCCCAATGGGACTTAAAAGAGTACTTATATTTTTTCTTCTTATGTTTGCATTGTTTGTAGTAGTAGGATGCAGAATTTATGCATTGATGTCCTCTATTGAAAGCACCATATCCCCACTCTAGCATTTTCCCCACATTTTTGCACAAAGAAGGAGTAAACATATTATTAAACCTTTTAAAATCTTTTGATACTCTCTTCTCAAGGTAGTGTTCTTGAATCACTACATCTATATGATAATCTGCCATGGCAAGGGTCATGCCTTGCAACCATATATCCTTATCCTTAAAGTATTTCTCTACTGCATCTGGAAGGGCACCTGGAAAACTGTGAATATAATATTTGATATAAGTAGGATCAGTGGCTTTTCCTGCTCCTATGAGTAATTTTTGCATGTAACAAAAATATTTATGCTTAAGAGACAAATATCCTAGTCTGATCCAAATTTTTTAGCACCATAGAATTGTGAACTAAGGCTTCAAGTAAATCATTGTCTGTGTGGGAGAGTTTAGTAATTCATCCTTGGTTGTTTGAGGCAACCAGTGCCACCATTTCCATGCAAGACCAGTAAAACCTGCAATGAGGAGATTTTCCATATGCCCTAGAGCAGTGGTACTCTCTTCATCCTTTATAGAAATACTCCAATTTCCCATAAGTTTTAATTTCCCATAAGGTAGATGTTCTATTGGAGGTGAAAAACACTGATTTGATGTAGAATATCAGTTTGCAGTACTAAGATCTTCCTCAGATTATTAACAAAATGCTTTCATTCTACTTAAGGATTCATGAATTTTTGCAAGTGAAATGAAGAGTTTTTATGTTAATTTTATGAGAAATTTAACATAAACCAGAAACCGAACAACAACATAAACATGTACAAAACATCATCAAAAACGCATTGCAACAAGCACATGATAAAGGATTTCACCCCTCTTGGGCTTCATCTCCTTGGTCCAGCTTCCAATGGCTTAGGCCTTTTTATTATGCTCAAAAGTGTAAATATCTATGTTTACAATGCTCAAATGCTTATGAAACCTACTCTAATATGTCCAGCATGTCCAAAAATGGCTATCTAGCCTCTTTTTGCATCCAATTTGGTGAAAAGCTGAATTATGACTTCCCCTTATTTTCCCACTATTTGTTCCACAAATTGCTCCACATCCGACATGAGCCCACATTTTCGCTCCAAAAATCCTCTAACCGAGTGAGAATTTTGTCGCATAGCGGGCCATAATCTGCTAGCACCATCTGTCCATCACAAATTGAAATTGGTGGAGTCCTGCGGTCTTATGGACTGTGAACCAAGCGGGCGATATGCGATTGCAATTCGGCAGACCTAACAAAACTCTTAACTGGAGCTTATAAATGTATCGCGTCCGGGATCCTTTCGCAATCGGTTGAGTATTAGAGTCTTGTATATGTGGGACTTTGCACCATTTTTCTATTTTTAATTGTGATATCGCATCGCAACCTGGTACCTATCGGGGGCCGATTCCGTAACACCTCCCTTCGCTAATGTGCGATTGTGATCTATCGCATCATGCCTCTGACTGATTCTTGAAAGCCTTCTCACCTACCTTATCGCATCTCACCTTGGCTATTCTGAGGCTGATTTTTAACACCGACCCGCCCACGATTGGGATTTGTGACATGCGGGGACCAATGGCGGCCTTCCATGTCATCCAATCCTGCCATGTGTCTAAGTCAAACTTGAGCTTTGACTTGCTCTAAGTTATGCATATGAGCTTGGATTTGAGTGTCATTTGCACCATTGGAATTAGAATGACGAGCTCTTCGATATGAAGCTAAGTTTATCAAGATTCTGACACTTTGATTTTTGAGCCTAATTTTGAGCACTTGATCACTCCTCCCCACTGGAAGTCTTTTGGACCCCAAAAGATCACTTTCAATTGACCAATAGGTGAGGGTATAGTTCCCTCACCTTTCCAATCTCGATCCATTGATCACTGAATTGGAACTTGTG
This sequence comes from Pinus tabuliformis, assembly GCA_031772625.1. Classification (NCBI taxonomy): domain Eukaryota; kingdom Viridiplantae; phylum Streptophyta; class Pinopsida; order Pinales; family Pinaceae; genus Pinus; species Pinus tabuliformis. Next base: position 719,550,897 of record CM062813.1, read on the forward strand.
ATCTCCACAATTCTTGTCATGTCTTTTTGTGTACTTGCCTTTAACCTTTTCAAGTTGTTCTTGCACTATTTGATGTACCGTTTGGAGTCATTCAATGAACTCTTTGGCTTTATCCATGTCGCTATCAGTAGCAACATCCTTCTTACCAACATAATACAGTACTTTACGATGCAAATGGTAAAGAAATTCCTCCACTTGATTCCTTTGACTCAAGCTTGAATATACATCTTGAAAGTATGTATTCTTTAGAACATAACTTTCATGTAAAACAAAATGATGCTTGAGGAAAATAGTTATACAAACTATAGGCCTAGAAAGTACATCGACAAACTTGTCGCTTTTACATTTCTTATACCTTTTGACCGAGTGGAATAGTAGAAGAAAACCCATCCAATGGAAGTTCCTTTGTCGTTGCAACTTACACACTTTATCATTGAAAATTTATGAATGAAAAGAAATGGGCTTACCACATTGCAAAAATATTGCGCCCATGGCATAGTCGCATACAACAATCTGAAACTTAAATGATTGTCTTAGGTTTGGAAAAGTGAGTACTAGAGCTGTACTGATCTTTTGTTTTAAAACATCAAATTCCTCTCGTTGTTTGCTTCCCCACTGGAAGACCTTTTGCACAACTGCCAACGAATGCAAATGAACTACAATAGAAGAAAAATTAACAAAAATTATCCTCCAACATTGGGCTACTACCAAAAAACCTCTTATCTAAATGACTATCTTGGGTCTGCCTGCGTAAGTAACAAGCAGAACAAAGGCATCTGTGGCTTCACAGGGATGTATGGTTCTTTCACATGTGTCTTTAGGAATGGATTCAATACCACCACAGACTATTATGGTATCAATCTTGGAGAGGTCTAACTTCAGCTCACCTTCTCCACGTCCCACGTAGACTGCCAAAAAGCCTTTGGGAACCTGAACATGCCTGGAGGAACCAATTTCATGACTCAAGTACATCAAAGAAGTTTTATCCAACCTATACTTTGACATCTTCAGAAACAAATGTTCTTGACATATGACATCAGGTATTTTTTTCTCACACATGACATGTTCATAATGAAATTTTCTGAAAATGAAAATGCCATCCAAATAGACTATCCTGTCTAGAAATGGCTTCATCTTTTTTCATATGCGTAAAAGTAGTAGTAGTGTGGCAAAGACCGAAAAGCATAACAAACCATTCAAACAAACCTTTCTTGGTTTTGAATGTCGTCTTCCCTATATCTCCTTCAACAACTCTACTTCGATGAAAACCACTTCTTGAATCCCATTCAAGGAAATGCTTACCATTCTTATCAGGCACCAAAACAAGAGGTTCACCACATGGTAGAGCAAGTCGAACGATCCTTTTATTCAACAATCCCTGGATTTGCATCTTAATTTTTGTGCTTTCCATCACTGAAATCCTATACATGCTAATGTTAGGAAGAAGACACTTTTGCTGCAACTGTAACTCATGTTGGATTCCTCTCTTGGGAGGTAACCCCTTTGGTTCCTAAAAAATTTCTTCATATTGGTTCACTACGTCAACCAATTCAGATTTCAAATTTGAATCACAAGGTCCTTTAAAAGCTTCATTATCAACACCATTTTTGGGTTTGATCATGAGAAGCACAAAATTCTTGCTCGAATTCACCAGTCTTTTCATCTACCCTAAATTAACAAGTGAAAGATTTGTTTTCTTGTTGTGAGCTCTCACAATATATTCTACCCAAAACGATGCCATAGATATCTAACGGCACAACATCAAGCTCCACTTCATCTATGAATTTTGCAGTGAGTGAATTTTAGTTTACACTTTATCGTAACCTAGAATTGTGCATTGTCGCATACCCATCCAAGTGGATACAATTTATGATGTGGAACAGTTTCCAGATTTAAACTCTTGACAATGTTTTCAGAGATAAGATTGGCTTGAGAGCCATTATCGGACAACATATCAAAATATGTGAAACAGTTCTATTCTCCTCTTTTCATTTGGAGTTTCATTTTGTGAGTCTGAAGAACTAGTGTTGGTAATGGATTATTTTCCTTTTAACCACATGGCTGTGATTTTAGTTTCATAACCCGAATCAGATCCCAAATCTTGTTAAGTGGTTGTAGTTGTCTTTTGTTTTCCCTTGTTGTTGTTTCTTTTTGGTCTTATTTCGAGATGAAGCTTCCAATAGTGAGCTTCATCGTGACCCTCTCTGGAACAGTGTTTGCATGTAATTTTCTCTCCTTCTTTTTTGATAGATGCATTTTTCTTTGCCTTCCCTTTGAAAGCCTTTTCTTTTCCTTTACTCTTAAATGGATTTTTACTACCTTCTTCTGGGGTGTTTTTCCCTCTTGCCTCAAGATGAATGTTTTGCACACACACATCATCTAGATTATTGGGATTAAACATTAAGATAGCATGCATAAGGTAACTGTGTAAACCCCCTACATACTTCAACAAAGTGTCTTGTGACTACAAATCTACACCTAACATCAGAGGCCTTCTTTGAATTATTGGGTGTAATATTGCACATTTTGACCTTTTAGCTATCTAAAGTTCTACGAATTCATGACGACTTTCTACATATAAGCTAGAGGGTAGAATTGTCTTTTAATTGTAGCAATGAAATCATTACAAGAAATTGAGAACTTACCATGTTTTTTAATCTCCTCTCGGGTCTTTGATTCCCACCATACTAATGTTACACCCTCCATTCTCAAGGAAGCTAACTGAATCATTATGTCATCCTCTTGAAGGTTTTGAATCCTGCAATAAACCTCCAACTGACGAATCCAATTATCAAGCTTCTTTGCATTCACTTCACCATTATACATGGGCACCTTGAATTTAACTTCAAGTTTTAAAAAAAGGTGATTTACTAGTTATTTTTTAAGAATGATGATGAGCATGCGTAAGGGTTGTGTTAGTGGAAGAGGGTGAAGATGCTTATGAAGAATAACATGAAGAAGATGATGGAGAGTGGAGGTTTGTCTCCATTTCCATTACCTCCTTTTCCATTACCTCCTTTTGAAGAGCCTTCTTTGTTGGGAGGTTTGGAACTTTCTCCTTGCAACCTGGTATTCCTCTCTTCATAGAGGAACTTCACCATCTCTGTCATATCAAAGAAAGCCTTTCTGAAGGTCTTCTCATCTTCTATCATGTTTGTAGGTTCTCCTACATGAGACATGATCTCTGGAGTCTCAACTGAAACTTGAGGCTGAAATGGTGTTGTAGATTGTGGCAACCTTGCTCTTCTTCCCCTTGATCCAACTTCAGGGCTTCCAACTATCTTTCCTTCACCTCTTTTGAGTTTTAACCTTGTAAGCATGACATAAACCTGCAAAAGTTAAATCCTTCTTTCACAAAGAAAACCTAGTTCTTTGATACCAAATTGATCTAATTTAGAATATTACTTTGAAGTGCTAATTTCTTCCTCAGCTTATTAACAAAATGCTTTCATTAAATTTTTGCAAGTGAAATGAAGAGTTTTTATGCTAATTTTATGAGTAATTTAACATAAACCAAAAAATGAACATCAACATAAACATATAGAGAACATCATAAAAGAAAAATGCAACAGGCACATGATAAAGGAGTTCACCCCTCCTGGGCTACATCTCCTTGGTCCAGCTTCAAATGGCTTGAGCCTCTTTATTATGCTCAAAAGTGTAAAAATCTATGTTTACAATGCTCAAATGCTTCTGAAACCTGCTATAATGAGTCCAAAATTTCCTAAACTATCTATCTAGCCTCTTTTTGCATCCATTTTGGTGAAAAACTGAAGACGTTATGACTTCCCCTTGTTTCCCACTATTCGTTCCACAAATTGCTCCACATCCGACAAGAACCCACATTTTTGTTCTAAAAATCCACTAACTGAGCGAGAATTTTTCTGTGCGGTGGGCCATAATTTGTCGGCACCGACTATCCATTGAAAATCACAATTGGCGGAGTCTTGCATCTTATGGGATGTGAACCAGGCAGACGATATGCGATTGCAATTTGGTGGACCCAACAAAACTCTTAACTGGAGCTTATAAACGTATCGCGCCCAAGATCCTTTCACAATTGATGGAGTACTGGGGTCTTGTATATGTTGGAATTTGCACCATTTTTCTATTTACGATTGCGATATTGCATCGCAACCCAGTACATGTTGGGGGCCAATTCTGCAACACCTCCCTTCGCTGATGTGCAATTGTGATCCATTGCATTGCACCTCAGACTAATTGTTGAAAGCCTTCTTGCTTGCCTTATCACATCGCACCTTGGTTGTTCTGTGGCCAATTTTTTACACTGATCTACCTACGATTTTGATTTGTGACATGAGGGGACCAATGGTAGCCTGCCACTTAGTGCCTCCCGATTCGGTGATGGAAGCTACCACGTCATCCAATCCTGCCATGTGTCCAAGTCGAACCTGATATTTGACTTGCTCTAAGTTCTGCATATGAGGTCGGATTTGAGTGTCATTCACACCATTGGAATCAGAATGATGAGCTCTTCTATTTGAAGCTAATTTTATCAAGATTCAATTTTATTTTTGAGTCTAATTTTGAGCACCTAATCAAACACCATTAACTAGGAAGTTGATGACCAATTTTGAGTTTTGATCAAGTCACTGCTACAATGATTTTTTGGACTGATCACATGCTTATCAGCATTTAGATACAAAGCAACATGGAGCAGAGCTGACATTTCCATTGTCAACATATTAAGCATAGAGAGAGCTAGCATTTCCATTGTTAGCATATTTTACATAGAAAATGTTGACATTTCCATTGTTAGCGCTTTTTGAAAAAAAAATAGTTTTGAAAGGGCGGTGACAGTCGGCTTATCAACTAAATGAGTGGTTTTGATAGCTATAGGATTGACAGTGGCGGTATTAGCATATTGTGGTAGGGATGACCAAGACGACAACAGTAGAACAAAACCCGTTTTTGGAGGATGACGAGGCTTATCTACAACAAGGAGAACATGATCATGATACATTTTCTTAGCCTCTTTTTCAACACATTTTTCAGCAATTTATTATGACTTTTTGATATATTTAAAAGGCATTTTTTAGATGTGTGTACCTATGATATTATTCCATTTCTGGATTACTAAAATTATTTTATGATTTACAAACATATTACAATTATTGTATGATCTATATAAACTAAGACAGTAGAGAAAGTAAGGGTTGGATTTTATTTGAGATATATCATCCTTTGTGTATTTTGAGCATATTTTAATGAAACAGTCTTCATGAGCAGGATACAGAAATTCTCGTGTAATAATCCATGTCTGTATTTTCTTCGTTTTATACTTCCTTATGTCTGACAAAAAAATTATGAAATCAGGATTCATGTTTTGTGTTATTTTTTATTTGTTTATCAAGCATTAATAAATGTTGTTCACTTGACTCTTACACTGATCTCCTTCATTTTCTTTCCAAATCCACTAAAGTGTCAAAGGAATTGTCACTACCATGCTTTTGTGTTTTGCTCATAGAAACTACTTTTGTGTACTTAATTAGGTTAGACTCCACGCCCAATGGTATTATTTTTCACGTATCCTAACCAAAATTCATCTTTTGATAAATCTGGCCACATAACTCAATTGCAAAACCTACTATTACAGTGACCTAGAGTAGTTGAATATTTAAGGAGAGATCCCTCTCTAGGTTGAAGGGCCAACTTTCAACCTCAAAGAGGTTAGAGGTTACCTTAGAGGTTTTTTTGTAGCCGATTTTCCTCTAAGAGATAACATTTTTGTGCCGTTGTGGGGGAATTAAAGGCGTATTTTTCCCGCAACGATTTCATTGTTGAAGATCAAGTCTCTTAGGGAAAAAAATTATCTGTGTGCTAGTTTGGTTGCAAGATATTTTCTCTGGCGACTCCACACTATAATATGAAGTGTTATTATTGACGAATTTCTGGCTCATACAAGCATTTATACTCAGAGGAACCGTGATCAAAATCTACCCATAAGGAAACAAAATCATAAGGAATCAGGTACGGTCTATTTAGAAAGGTATTATTCTCTACCTACAAAGATTGAAGCTTTTAAAGATTTGGTGTTAGATATTAAATTTGAAATTAATTTACTCGGATCTAAGTCCAAAATTAGTCTATCAAATACTATTATTGATCTATCAGATATAAAGACCTTTACCCCTAGTCCCTCTATCCCAGAGTTAGAGATATTACCACAAGATTTTGAGATTTGGTCTCTGTTGTAGCGACTACAACCACCCTCCAAAATTTTTCTTTAGCTTCATTTTGGAGCCTCCCTACCAACCTTTCACAACAGCATGTATTTCTTCATCAAGTACACAAGCTACAATAATTTTCTTGTAGAAAGACAGCTTGTCCATCAGAGCTTGTTGCACTCTCCTCACAAGTTGTTTCTCCGGACTTAGTCTAGGTGTAAGCTAACCAACTCCCTCAAGAAATTGCACAATTCTAGACGGCAATGAGCCTTCCCTCTAGAAATTGTGCAATTTTGGAGGGTAAGGAGACTTCCCTCCAGAAATTGCACAATTATGTCTGGCAGCCTGTTAGGCTTCAAAATTACGCAATTCTTCTAGTCAAGCTTCATCTAGAAAATTGCGCAATTCCTCCCAACATGGCTGCACAGCCCAGGATTTGCACAATCTTAGAAAGCAATCAGTTGCTTTGCCAAAAAATTGTGCAAATCTCTGGGGCAATCAACCCAGCTCCCATCCAGAAATGCACATTTTCTCCCAGTAGTTGAGCAGGCTCTTGCATGTGCAATTGAGTTGACCGGTTCCCTTCGGGACCAAGCAAAACTGATTTGCATGCATGGGTTTCTCCTCCCAAGGAAACATGCAAAGGCATCCCTTGATTCAGGGATCTATTTTTAGCAACTGGAGGTTACATGCAAGGATCATCTCAGAAACCTCCCGCCAAGTGTCGCTTTTCCTAGATTTGTGGCATGCACGTCACAACCTTGATCTTATCAAAACTCATCAACTGGACGCTGCAAAGCTCATTCCTCACATCAACCTTGTAGCTCTAGCATCCCACATTGCATCTAGGAGTCGTCAGCACATTCAACTTAGTTGTCTTTGGGTAAGCTCACTGTTCATCACTTGCGCTGCATTTCTGCCGTTTTTGTGTTTCGCTTTGTGTGAGTGTTGTTTGCTCGATTTTTGTGAGCACTTGCTATCCTTTACATGCATACTAACTTGTGATAGCACCATTTTAGTTTTCGTCTACATCTCACTGCTATTGCATGCATGGAAATTTTTTTGCACGGACGATCACCATTGCGGTGACTCGCTTCACACACTTGCATGCTTTCCCATTTCTTGAATCCTGCATTTGTTGTTTGCATGAATTCTCATTTACTCTTGTTTTCACTCATCTCCTCATGCATTCACACTTCTCATATTTTCAGTCACCCATCGGCTGGACTGGGCTGCCTTGGCCCGGACCGTGCCTTGCTTGGTTAGCATTGCATATTTTCAGAAGTGAAGGCTCTACCTTCCCTCCAGAAATTGCACAAATCTAGCTAGGCACTGACCTACATGTTTGCATTGTGAAATTCTTGGAGGCAGTGTCTCACTGGACCCAGAAACTATGCAATGTAGTTTTCTCGTTGCATGTCACTACTGACTGAAATTTCACATTTTGTAGTTTCAGTCCCCAGTAGGCTAGGATGGATTGTGCATTGCACAGTTCTAGCAGTTAGTCAGCCTCCTGGCAGCCCAGATTGTGCCTTGCGCATTCTTGGCAGTCAATCTCCCAACCTCCTGGTGGAAATTGCACAACCTTCATGGTCATTCACACAGGTATGTTGCAAGTAAGTTCTCAAGTTCATTTTGGTTTTCTACTGACATATTACTTATCATGAGTGTTTCCATGTCTCCAGGTGTCGTAGGTGTTCATTTTCCTCTTAGCAGCACAGGTACAATGGTTTCCAGGAGAGCAAAGTCAAATACACCATTCAGAGTACGCTTGGGGATGTAGTCGATCAAGTGTTTATGAACTTGCCTATCCATGAAGACATCAAGTTGTTCGTAGAGAGTGAAATCAAGATATGATGGTAGCAGCATCACAACAAGCAGCACCATCAACAACAGCTGAAGGCAGCATATTGGATGCAATGAATGCAAGAGGAAGGTTTTTGACAACACAAAGGTGGAACAAAGTTGCAAGCTCAAGCAAATCCACTTGTGATGAAAGAAACTTTGGAGACTCAAGCTATGAGGTGACGACGTGACATGAAAATCACGCGAAGGCAGAGAACGGAACAGAGAAAGAGTTGCATGTGCTAAAGCAGCAACTCAAGGAAGAACAGGAGCTGCATAGACGAGAGAATGAGTTGCAGCAGAAACAGGTATAGCAGGGGGCACAACATGCACTCATGGATGAAACTGCGTCCGTACAAGTTATAGATCCATCCTAGTAGCTGGCACGGGGTAGTCAAGGTGAGCAGTGTTATTGATCGCATGCAAGGGATTTCAGCAGCATGCATGTCATTGTGTGCACGCATGTGATCCCACCCATTTAGAACACTCACAAAGGCGAAGACAAGAAGCAAGTTTGACTGGAGTTGAACATGTACTTTGACAAGTTGATGCGCACAGCCACTAGCACATGCTTGGAGGGCCGCGTAGACACTATGCATCAACATGTTGTTAGTCTGGTTGCACTAGGATGACCATGCGCATGCTATCAGATGAGTTAGATATAGGATCCATATCAATGCACTCATATGCAATGAAGACAAGAGTTCACTTCAACAAGATGTCACCACTAAGCGCATAGACACCATCAAGGACAACCAACCTTGGCATCAGCTCACCATCTTCGACCATCACAAGCATGTCAAAGAGTTTCTCTCACCACAATGGTCTGAGTGTCAGTGATTTCTTGCATGGATTGCTCAAGCCATTTTGTCTCACATGGGAACATGTGCATTGTAATGTAATGTCTTGTCAAGTGGAAGTTCAAGTGTCGATAGTTGGATGTAACAGTCATAGAGTAGATGAAGAGTCATGAGGGTAGATGAACTGTCACAAAAGGGGAATATCAAGGGCCACCCCACCCTTTGCTATAAATAGTCCCTCATAACTCATTGTAAAGGCTTTTTGTTAGCCAAGCTTCCGATAGGAGTATCTTAGAGAAAGCTTGGACAGTATTGTAATGAGCCTTGGCTTCTCCACTGCATAGAGCTAGTATATCTCTTTGGAGGAGCAAGCGGTTGTGGATGTAACATTCCACTATTTGGACTAGCGGGTGTACATGGATGTATTGTATGACTGGAACTTACACTTCTTAATTTAACAGAGCGAACACGTTTTCATGCATATGTTGTTATTGTAGTTGGAATATTCTGGTTGCCATAGCAATGTATGTTATTTAACTTACGCATTTGTGTATGAACTATTTTGTATGAAATTGTATGAATCTTGTTGCAAATGTGCTATTGGTTTGAACGTCACCTTGGATTGCCAGCTATCTTGATTTCCAACTGGCGATGCATATTTTCTTGTGTGTTCCCTTTCAAGCCGAGTACTATTACAGGTTTCCAAGGGGCACACTCACCTCACCCTCTTGGTGTTAGAACCTCTCATGCACCTTCCTTGGCTTACTACAGCTATCACATCCTTGCTACCAACAGGGTCATCTTACTTGCATCTGTGCGAAATAGTGGTCAAGGCATTATCATACGACCCACTGCTGGGACTCCTACACCAAACAATCTGAGGTCTAATTGGGACTTCTTACCAAGGAAATCCCCTAACATGTTGGTGGGTCCATCACCATCAACATTTCTAGCTCTAGAAGGAGGGCCAGATGACAAGTTGTATCCTCTCATCCTATTTTGAACCTTTTCATATCTATTATGGAGTCTTGCACTCTTCTCCCTCCGTGATGTTTCTCAAATGTTGAATTTGTTACCATCAAAAGGGAGTTTTTCGATCACTTATCCACTTACACATATGATGGTGAAGGTGAAATGGCTTGGCCTAAGTTCTTACATGAATTCCTGTCCATGCTTCATGAGGAAGATGGATGTTCTAACAAACAGGCCAATTCGCTGCTTGCATATAGACTTTGCGAATCTCCAAATCGGTGGTTGTGCAGAATACCAGCTAAAAACGTGCACTCACTTGAGCACTTATGTGAGCTCACTGAAGACACTTTCTATCATTTTGATCAAGAACATCTTGACCAAAAACAGTTACAACAACGAAAGGCTCCACATGAATCGCCTATGGATTTTTGGCAACGCTTCCATGATTTGCAGTTTCAAGCTCCGAAGAGCCAGAAGAAATTTTTCTATCTTTGGGACTAGTTCAAGTATTTTGTTAAGAATTATTCTTATCGCAAGAAGAAGTTTGAAATCGAGCCTCATAAAGTATTCTTCAGTGATGGAGTTGTGCAATCATAGATAGATGTGATCACAATCAGAAGTGACTACCCGCCGTCCCCTCATCAAACAACTCTTCTCCTGTAGAGTGATGTGGGAGGTCATGCTCACACATTTGTTCAGCTGTCACATCATCCCAACATCACTTCGCTTAATTTTCGTGCATATTTGGTTGTGAGTCCATCGAGTTGTCATATTCTTTTTGTCCCACAACCTTCGTCTTCGTACTCCGCTAATCCTCCAAATGATACTGTCTTGTGTTCTTCCATTTTAGACTCTACACTTGTTGTGAATGAGGATCAAGCCACTGACAGAGTTGGTGTTGTACAACCAACATGCGTTGTCATTCATGAAGAGTATGACTAGGCGCTTGAGAATCCACACTCGGCGAAGGATGACTCCCTTCTGTCAAAGCCTCCTCCATTCTTTCTTGACATCTTTGGTGAACCTACCATCCATGATTTCACATGTGTATCTTCATCTATGGATGCAACCATTGTTGACCACCCACAGGATGCACCGGATGTCAGTCCTTCATATGAAAATGAAGAGAATAAGTTATTCATCGAAAATCCACTTGATTTTTCATCTTCCTTTTCTAGAAACACAGAGGATGAATTTTGTTTGCTTTTCACCTACCCATCTGTTTCATTCATCAGATCATGAGGATGCCGATAAAATCATTGATTTTTCTGATCGTGGTTGTTGTGATCCATTTACTCCCATATTCGATCACGATCATGATTCTATCGCAGTTGATTTTTTAAAGCCACCAATTTATGATGATCTATTTGATGATGAAGTCGAAACACCCAAGACTACCAAGGCACCTCAGCCTAAGCTAATGGTTATGTTAGGCTCTCGCTCTCTTGGGGTTGGTTTCACTTCTAATTAGAAAATTATTCAATCACCTGAGGCTCCTCATCACTCATCTGTATGCATTGAAGATCAATCTCACACACAGACCATGCTTCCTCCACTTGAACTACATGATCCTATTGCTCATGCATTAGAGGAATCTTACGTTGCAAGCACATGTGAACTACACAATTTGTCTTTTTTTCTTTCGTTTGCTTGCATGTCACAGTTAAGAGTGTGTGTATGCTTCATAGCTACATGCAGTGTCGCACAATACCATGATAAGTCCACAGACTGCTTGTCATGTACTTTCCCTCACTTATGTCTAGTGGGCACTTTTAAATATGAAGTTTGTTTTTCTTCATTGTTATATCTTTCTTGTTTGCTGGTTCACACAATCAGGTTTCTCGCAGACCAAGCCTTCACCAACATGGGTCAACTAATGTGCCGGTGGTTGCATTGGAAATATCACTTCACGTGATCAGGCCCATGTACCATTAGCTTAGGAGTAGGAGTAGTGTTTGATTTCAGTTTGTTTGCTTGCATGCTTGTTTGCTTACTTGATTTGTTTGTTTGTTTGTCTGCTTACTTGTTTTCTTACTCGCTTTGCTTTCGTTTTTTGCTTCTGCTTCTTCTTTGCTTTGTTGTTTGTTTGCTTATTTTGTTCGTAGGCTAGTTTCATATGAAACCATGTATGACTCTTGAAACAAGCTGGGTAAAATACAAGAGGCCTTGTACAACTATCACTACTTTGTTATCTATCATCCTACCTCTATATGAAGAACTTGTTACTTTTAGTCCATGATACGTCGATGTAAAATATGTAGTGTTCGAAGTGAACCTTGGTGAAAACATAATGCTTGTGTGCTAACTAGTGTCACCTACTCTAGTCAATTGTTTTTGGGTTAACCCTTGTCAACTCAATCAAATAGGGTAAGGTGAGGGCGAAACCTTAACAGGCACGTCATAGGTATTATAAACTATTTATTTGCAGGAACAACTTCTTCTGCTCTCAATAAATTGGGATCCCTCTTCCACCACTATAATAAATAAGTGTTATGCACAGTTATGAAAAAATAAAAATAAAAAGTGATGAAAAGTAAAAAAATTCAAAATGAGAAATGAATAAGGTGAAAGAAGGGAAACGATTCCTACACAGAGAGGTGATTCAAGTAACTCTGTTGGGGTATTGACCAGGTTCGCTGGTAGCGGAGCCTTACTTGTGTTCCTATGCTACTGGGATACTGTCCAAGCCTACTGGTAGTGGAGCAACACCAGAGATGAAACTAAGACTCTAACGACTATACTTCTTGTGCATCAATATACCCCTCAACCCCAATTGAAACAAATGTGTTTCCTTGGCTTGGAATGTGTGTCAATCGACCAAGATCTTGGTAGACGCTACATCCTAAAATCAAGCAAGTGTAGAAACCAAGACGAACTGAGAATTGAACAATACTTCTGGAGGTATTAGACTTTTTTTTCACGAACAAGGTCCATTAAGAGAGCTGGATTTCTACCAGTATGTCGCCAAGTGTTGTAGTGGCTACAACCGCCTCCAAAATTTTTCCTTAACTTCGTTTTGGAGCCTCCCTACCAACCTTTCACAACAACATGTCTTGCTTCGTCAAGTACACAAGCTTCAGTAATTTTCTTGCAGAAAGATAGTCTGTCCATCAGAGCTTGTTGCACTCTCCTCACAGGTTGTTTCTCTGGACTTGGTCCAACATCAAGCTGACTAGCTCCCTCAAGAAATTGCGTAATTCTGGAGGGCAACCAACCTTCCCTCCAAAAATTGCACAATTCTATCTCGCAGCTTGTTAGGCTTCAAAATTGTGTAATTCTGCCAGTCAAGCTTCATCTAGAAAATTGCACAATTCCTCCCAGCAGGGATGCTCAGCCTAGGAATTGTGCAATCTTGGGAAGAAATCAGCTTCTCTACCCAAAAATTTCTCAAATCTCCTGGGCATTCATCCCATCTCCCTTCCAGAAATGCGCATTTTCTCCTAGAAGTTGAGCAGGCTCTTGCATGTGCAGTTGAGTTGACCGGTTCCCTCCGGGACAGAGCAAAATTGATTTGCATGCATGGACTGCTCCTCTCAAGGCAACATGTAAAGGCATCCCTTGATTCAGGGATCTATTTTTAGCAGCTAGAGGTTACATACAATGATCATCTCAGAAACCTCTCGCCATGTGTCGATTTTCCTAGATTTGTTGCATGCGTGTCACAACCTCGATCTTACCAAAACTCATCAATTGGACACTGCAGAGCTCATTCCTCACATCGACCTTGTAGCTCTCCCATCCCACATTGCATCTATGAGTCATCGACACATTCAGCTCAGTTGTCTTGGGGTAAGCTCACTATTCATGACTTCGGTTGTGTTTCTGTCGCTTTTTGTGTTTTACTTTGTGTGAGTGTTGCCTGCTTGAGTTCAATGAGTGCTTGTTGTCATTTACACGCATACTAACTTGTACTAGCACCATTTCAATTTTCATTTTCATCTCATTGTTGTCGCATGCATTGAATTGTATTTACACGGACGATTGTTGCTACGGAGACTCACTTCACACACTTACATGATTTTCCATTTCCTGAATCCGGCACTTGTTGTTTGCATGGATGATCCTTCACTCTTGTTTTCACTCATCTCCTCATGCATTCACACTTCTCGTATTTTCAGTCACCCGTCGGTTAGACTTGGTTGCCTTGGCCCGAACCGTACCTTGCCTGGCTAGCACTACACATTTCTAGAAGTGAAGCCTCTACCTCCCCTCCAGAAATTGCACAAATATAGCCAGGCACTGACCTCCAAGTTTGCGTTGCGAAAATATTGGAGGTTGTGTCTCCCTGGCCCCAAAAAATGTGCAATGAAGTTTGTTGGTTGCATGTCACTGCTAACTAAAATTTTGCATTGTACAGTTTTAGTCCCCAACAAGCCAAGCTCAACTGTGCATTGCGTAGTTCCAGTAGTTAGTTAGCCTCTTGATAGCCCAGATTGTGCCTTGCGCAGTCTTGGCAGTCAGTCTCCTGACCTCCCAGTGGAAATTACGCAACCTTCATGATAAGTCACACAGGTATGTTGCAAGTAAGTTCTCAAGTTCATTTTGGTTTTCAATTGATAGATTGCTTGTCATGAGTGTTTCCATGTCTCTAGGTTTTGCAGGTGTTCATCTACCTCTCAGTAGTGCAAGTACAATTGTTTCTAGGAGGTCAGAGTCAAAGACACCATTTAGAGTATTCTTGGGGATGCAATCAATCAAGTGTCTATGAACTTGCCTACCCACGAATACATCAAGTTGTTCATAGACAAGGACATTAAGATATGATGGCAACAACATAACAGCAAGCAACACCATCAACAATAGTTGAAGGCAGCATACTAGATGCAACGAACACAAGAGGAAGGTTGTTGACAACAAAGAGGTGGAACAAAGTTGCAAGCTCAAGCATATCCACTTGTGATGAAAAAAACTTTGGAGACTCAGGCTATGAGGTGACGAAGCAACATGATCGCACGAAGGTAGATAATGGAACAAAGAAGGATTTGCATGTGTTGAAGCAGCAACTGAAGGAAGAAAAGGAGCTACATAGACGAGAGAATGAGTTGCAGCATGAACAGGTACTACAAGGGGCACAACATGCACTCATGGATGAAGCTGCACCCGTACAAGTTATAGATCCATCCTAGCACTTGGCATGGGGCAGACAAGGTGTGCAGTGTTTTTGATCACATGCAAGGGAATGCAACAACATGCATGCATGTGATCCCACCCATATGGCACACTCACTGAGGCGAAGACAAGAAGTAAGTCCGACTAGAGATGAACATGTACTTTGAAAAGTTGATGTGCCCGGCCACTGTCACATGCTTGGAGAGCAGTGTAGACACTATGCATCAACATTTTTCCAGTTCAGTTGCACTAGGATGACCATGTGCATGCTATCAGACAAATTGGACAATGGAGCCATATCAGTGCACCCGGATGCAACGAAGGCAAGAGTTCGCTTCAGCAAGATGTCACCACTGATTGCACAGACACCATCATAGACAACCAAGCTTGGAATCAACTCACCACCTTTGACCATCACAAGCATGTCAAAGAGTTGATCTCACCACAATGGTCTGAGTGAAAGTGATTTCTTGCATGGCTTGCTCAAGCCATTTTGTCTCACATGGGCACATGTGCATTTTAATGTAACGTCTTGTCAAGTGGAAGTTCAAGTGTCGATAGTTGGATGTAATAGTCATAGAGTAGATGAAGAATCATGAGGGTAGATGAACCATCACAAACGGGAATGTCAAGGGCCACCCCACCATTTTCTATAAATAGTCCCTCATAACTCATTGTAAGCTTTTCATGAGCCAAGCTTTCGATAGGAGTATCTTAGAGAAAGCTTGGACAATATTGTAATGAGCCTTGGCTTCTCCACTGCACAAAACTAGTATATTTCTTTGGAGGAGCAGGCGGTTGTGGCTGTAATGTTCCACTATTGGGATTAGCAAGTGTACATGGATGTATTGTATGACTGGAACTTACACTTCTTAATATAATAGAGCCAACACGTTTTCATGCATATCTTGTTATTGTAGTTGGACTATTCTAGTTGCTATAGCAATGTATGTTATTTAACTTACGCATTTTTGTATGAACTATTTTGTATGCAATTGTATCAATCTTGTTGCAGATGTGCTGCTGGCTTGAACATCACCTTGGATTGCTAGCTATCTTGGTTTCCATCCGGTGATGCATCTTTGCTCTTATGTTCCCTTTCAAGTCGAGTACTATTACAGTTTTCCAAGGGGTGCACTCACCTCACCCTCTTGGTGTTAGAACCTCTCATGCACCTTCTTGGCTTATTGCAGCTATCACACCCTTGCTACCAATAGGGTCATATTACTTGCCTTTGTGTGAAATGATGGTCAATGCATTACCGTATGACACACTGCTAGGACTCCTACACCCAACGGTCTGAGATCTAATTGGGACTTCTTACCAGGGAGATCCACTAAGTCTCATTTTCAGAAATTAGAACATAAAGTCTAGGACCTCCGGGAAGCTGTAGCTATATCTCCAAC
Organism: Pinus tabuliformis; assembly: GCA_031772625.1. Lineage (NCBI taxonomy): Eukaryota > Viridiplantae > Streptophyta > Pinopsida > Pinales > Pinaceae > Pinus > Pinus tabuliformis. Next base: position 719,567,217 of record CM062813.1, read on the forward strand.
TTTTCTTTATTTCAGCCCATATTTATTTACCTCAACTACTCCTCTATCCTTTGTGGGTGTCCAAAATCCTATTCCATCAACTATTATCACAATAGTCTTAGTGCCTCTAACATCCATTGTCCTAACTCTTGTTGTTAATGTAGTTTCATATCCCAGTCCCATGGATGCCAAATATGCACCTTTAGATCTTCAAGGTGAGTTACATGACCTCCCTTTGAATTATGGACAACACCTGATTCAATTTGATGGTACTAGGTATTATACAACTCAGCAGCATGTAGACAAGCTTAATGACTTTATAGATCTAGAAGAGGTTGACCATGAGGATGTCAAATTGAGACTTTTTGCACAAAGTCTATTAGGAGAGGTAAAGAAATGGTTCAAATATTTACTTGCAACAAGTATTAATAATTTCCAGTAGTTTGAACAATTGTTTCTCTCCATATGGGAGGTGAAGAAAAATCCCTTGTAGATTTTAGCTGAATACGATGCTCTAAAGAGAAATCTAGTGTCTGTCCAAGAATTCACAGCTAGATTTAATGAGATTTACAATTCAATTCGAGATGAGATAAAACCTCCCACAGGATTTGATGCCGAAATGGCCTATCAACTCTGGGAAAGAAGTCTAGTCACTTTACAAGCAATGCAAAGTAATGAAATCGGAGTAGGAGCCAACTTGTTGGCTAAGAAGGTGAAAATGAGAACTAAGAAGAGAGTGGTGTTCAAAGAAGAGTCATCTTCTTCACCCAATATCAAATTTGATGTGACGTTGAAAACCATGGAAGAGTTGGCTAATAAGCTAACTCCTTCCATGGTTGAGAATCAACCCTAGGTGAGAAACTTGAACTTCAGGAGGCCTCAAGGGGCTCAGAATTGTCCAAGAAAGAAGAAGGCTACTGATGATCAACAAGTTGTTGTTCGGCCTCCTTTTCCTGAGGAATTTGTTGATGCAGCGGTCACTGAAGAAGAAGAGAATCAAATTGGATGTTTTGATGATAAGGATACACAAGTTTTTTCTACCAAGGAAGAGCATGACCTTTTTGCTAGATGCTCAGGAGAAAAGGATATCATTAACATCTATGATTCAATAGTTTGTCAACAAGGCTATAATAACGCAGTATCATATTTCCAAAGGTAGTTCAATCTTAGGGGCCAGATTGTTCCCATCAAGACTTCGCCACAAAAGAAAAAAACTGAGTAGTAAGTTGATTCAAGGAAATAAATATTGAAAAGACTAGAGGAGCCTAAGAAGGACAACCTGAAAAAGGTGGAGGAAGCCAAAAAGGAGATTAAAGAATTGGAAAAAACATAATTAGTTTTCAATCTAGAAAACAAAATCAATAATTTAAAAGTTTCCATTCCTTTTTCGGAACTTTTAAGACATGAACATTACATAAAAGTAATCTTTACAACAGATAAGGGTTCAGAGAATGATCATGTTAATATAAATTTTCAGGATTCTCTAAATCTAGATGATGATGCTCCTGAATTTGTTTTTGGTCCACATGTTACTAGCATAAAAGTTGATGTTCCCCCTTTTTATGTGAGTCTGAACATGAATGATATGATTCTTCACAATGTTATGTTAGACTCTGGAGCTTCCCACAACCTGATGCCAAAATCAATCATGGACCATTTAGGACTCCAGATTACCATACCTTACAAACACACGTTCTCATTTTATTCCAGAAAAGTAAAATGTTTAGGCTTGATGAAGGACCTAGTTGTAACTTTGGCATAGATGCTTGCTAAGAGTGTAATGATCGACATAGTAGTATCTGACATTCCAGCTAGGTTCAACATGTTATTGTCTCAGTCTTGGGCAACAGGACTAGGAGGAACATTACAGATGGACATGACTTATGTGTCAATCCCCTTGTTTGGTGAGTTGAAAAGATTGTATCGGGAAGTCCAAATGGCCTACATGGTAAGAAGTAAAACTTAGTCACATAATCATCCTATTTAAAACATAGAGATAGGATCATAATTTTTCTTTAATGATGCCTACATTAATGAAGAAATATCAAAATAGGTTTAGGTTGATGTTCAGTAAAAATAGGATAAAGAATTGTCAAATGAAGTTTGGAATTTATATTTTGATGGCTCCACTTGTGCGAAGGGGTCTAGGGCAAGAATTTGGATTGTTCTGCCACATTGTACTATTCAATTGCGTTCATACAAATTGTCTTTCAACTGTACAAACAATGTGGCAGAGTATGAAGCTCTGATTATCGGGCTGAACCTGTTGAGAGATAAGAAAGAGAAGAAAATGCATAGTTTTGGAGATTCAAAGCTAATTGTGAACTAAGTCAAAGGCACTTATCAAACTAGGAATTCGAGGATGAGGACCTATCGGAATGAGGTATGGGATTTGTTTTCAAATTTTTTCTCTGAGCATGAAAGTTTTCTCAGTCCCAGAGAAGACAACGAAATTAAAAATTCTTTAGCAACAACAACTAGTGCATTCAGAAATCTTATTTATCCTAATGAAAAATATGACATCAATATGAAACATAGGTCATCTATTCCAGATAGCACTATGCATTGGCAAGTGTTTGAAGACAATCAGAAGATTAGAAGATTTATTGAAAGAACTGATGAATTTCTTAGAATTCTAATTGACAAAGATGAACGTAAGACCACAAAGAAAGATGTTGAAACAACAAGTTTTTTGAACACTGTTGCTGGAAAGGAGATATAATTTAGTTAAGTAATAACATAATCCCTAGAGGCTTATTTCCTTTAGAGCATTCGTTTGATTCAAATGATGTGGAAATAAAACCCTGAATCCTGCCATCTAATGGGGAGATGGAAGATTATAATTTGGGAACTAAAGATAGTCTAAAAATGGTAAAAGTTTCTAGCTCTTTGAAATCAGAGCAGAAGTTGAAGTAGGAATACTTAAAGGTCTATGACAAAACTATCATCCAACATACTATACCACTCAAAGAGAATGAGAAGCCTTTTAAAAAGAAGTTGAGGAGTATTAACCCAAATTTTTTGCTACTAATAGAAAAACAAGTGAAGAGACTATTGCCTACAAAAATCGTCATCCCTCTGAGATTTTCAAATTGGGTAGAAAACTTGGTACCAGTCAGAAAAAAGAGCGGGAAATTCGTCTGTGTGTGGATTTCAGAAATTTAATTAAAGCCTCATTGAAAGATAATTATCCTTTATAAAAAATGGATCACATTAAGCAAAAAGTGGTTGGCTCAAAAAGGATTTCCATGTTGGATGGGTTCTTCGGGTATAATCATATCCTGAGTAATCCAAAAGATCGGGACAAGATTGCTTTCACCACACATGGGGAACATTTATGTATTAAAAAATGCCTCTTGGACTCATGAATGTTGGAGCCACCTTTTAGAGAGCGATGGATATCACTTTCGCTGATGAAAGAGATAAGTTTGTTGTAATTTATCTAGATGATATAACTATATTTTCAAAAACTAAATCTGCTCACTTAAAGCATTTGAGGACAACCTTCACTAAGTGCAGGAAATTCAAAGTTTCTTAGAATCCAAAAAAATCCCATTTCGCTATGAAGGAGAGAAAACTATTGGGTGACATAGTATCGAAGGATGACATTCATGGCACACCATTGCAGTGGGTTCCCTCGAAGCGTGTATGTGAAAATCATGCAAGTAATGTAATCTTCAAATATTTCATGCCTTCCACAGTAGGCTACAACACCAACCATGTGTCTAACCAAGGTTACTCAGCCTCCACCATCGTATATTTTACACAACAATTATTCCAGAGCTCTTCCGAGATTTCAAAGTCATTTCCAAAGGACATGCACTTCGAAAGATAAATTCTATGTTTAGTCATGATAAGTATGCGGATATTCCAAACAGATTGTGAGGACTCATCTTGTCATCTGGCGCTCCTTCTCCTTCTAGTGTCAAAAATGTTGATGGTGCTGGACCCGCCAACATTGAGGGGATATCCATGGTATGAAGTCCCAGCTAGACCTCACACCGTTTGGTGTGGGAATCCCATCCGATATAATGGCCTGGTTGTCATTATCCTAAAGGTTTGCCTTAGCTCTTGCTTGTTACCACGTGAGAGTGGTTTTCTTTGTCTTTGAACAACAAGTTTCACGTGCTTGGTGAGTGCTTAATGCTGCTTGTGTTAAATTTCTTTCATTGCAAAGGGAGAGGGTGGAAGTGAGTCTGAGGTTGAAAGGGAATAGTCCCAGCTCTGCTAGAGACACACAACACAATAGGACATGTGCAGCTTCCGACGGAGTAGTCCACACGAATGAGGAAATAAAAAACACAAAGTGAATAGATAACAAAAACTACACCCATCGGAATGGTCCACATGAGTGCGATGGGCGTTATAACAAGTTTACTATAATGAATCTGTCGAGTGTCCAGTGGGATAGCCCACACGTGCGAGACAATGTTAGAAACTGATACAACACATTTCCAACAATATATGTACTAAAACAACCAAAATAGTTCAAATGTCTAAATACAAATTAAAGCAACATGCATTACAAGCATCCAAATATTAGTCTTACAAACGAATACAATACATGTGAGAAAATGTGCTAGCCTATTAATAGGCTTTTGAATTAAGCGAAAGTTCCAATACACATCCATACAACATTACATCACTAACCCCGATATTGGGCCATTGGAGCCACTGCTCACTCCTCAAAGAAAAAATTACAGACTCTTAAGGCTATGTGGGAGGAGCCAAGGTGAAAAGTATTTTGCATGTACAAATGAGAGGTATATATAGGCAAGGGCGAAATTAACCCTTGTGACTATTCGACTTCCCTCATGACTATTTTACTTACATGACTCTTCAACTTTACATGTGGGTCTCTTTGATTTCCACCTTACATTACATTGATTACAATAGTATGGCCCATAGTAGTGATGTGGTCGAGATGACTCATGACATGACTCAACACGACATAGATGGTATGTTCATACTACTGGTGGTGTGCATGTTGAGATGCAATGCTGCTGAGTGATGGATGTGCTCTTGGCATATCATAGCTTCACCTCCACATGGAAAGGTGTGTGAAGTCTTCGATGGTCTTGGTGTTCACTTGGTGTTGAATGTGCACATCGCTCCTTCACTTGTACTTTGGTATGCTTCATGTGTTCGTTCGTTCGCAAACAAGCCTCCTTGCATGTGCTCCTTGTTCATCCGTTCGTCATCGCACCATGCTTCATCCATGTACCTGTATATGCAATCACTCTACCTATATATGCAACCACTCATGACGAGATGAAATCAAATCCAGAAATATCCTAGTCTACCATGATGCATTGCCGTTCTCTTTCGGATGCAGGTGACTAGGAGAGAGGACAAGGCTATGCAACTATGTAAGGAAGATTTCAAGATGGGATGTGGGCTTTAGGCACTATCCATGAAAACTGTGCAGAGGTCACTGGGAGGATGATATGGGCAATCTGGGTCAACAGTGACTGTCCGTGGGGTTTGGCTCAGTTGGAGGGTAGATCTGCCCAATCTTTTCAAGGAGACAGTGCAGGCAATAGGGTGATACTGGCAGCAAAAATTGCACAATTTATCTAGGGAGATGGCAATAGGCTGCTGGCAATAGTTCCGCAACTTTTTTGGGGAGCTGGTAATAGGCTACAGGAGGCTACTGGAAAAAAAGGTGCAGAGATGGGAGGCTAGCCTTCTGGACATCCCTATGCAGTTTTTGAGCTGAGCGGGATGTTGGGCAGCTAGGAGACTGCTCATGAAAATTGCGTAATTTTTTAGATGAGTAGCATGCTGGCTGATAGGGTGACTGGTTGGAAAAAATATACAATTTTTTATGGCAGTGCAGTGACAGAAACAGGGTGTCTATCTGACATATCTACGTAGTTTCTTTAGTTAGCAAAAGTGGGCATGCTTGGAAGATTCTGCACAATGTTTTAGAGGAGTGAGGCTCGGGGTCACTGCCTAGTCAAAATCTTCAGTTGACTAACTGGAAGCTTGGTTGATGTGCTTGTGGACAACGGATATTGAGATGGCTTGCTAGGAAACTTCTGTGATGTTCTAGGTGACAGTCAATTGAGTCGATTCTAGGATTGCGCAGTGCAAACTTCTCCGGAGGAAGCTTCAAGCTTTGCGCAATTAGGGGCAGCAGTACATGATCACTGAGGGTTGAAACTGCGCAATGCTTCACAACGAAGGCCCGACTATTGGAGGGTGATACGGTCGTAAACATTTCAGCAAAATTACTAAGTGTGTGAGTGAGTGAACTTGTGCATACATGACCTTGCAAACACACACTCAATGTGACTCAACGACAAGACACCTCGAACCATCAAGACAAAATATACTTAGTGTGACTAATTGATGATGTGAGCAACAAGTGCAACACTTGTGATAGATCGTCAAACCACCACGGCGACGCTTGCAAGACAATGCATACAATTTTGTGTGTGAGTGCGACATATGCTTTGGATAGTGAGCACAACTCAAACACAACCTTCATCACCACCAGAACGAGGTCACAAGCATGACATAGCAATCAACATGTCAAAGACGATAGTTCATCAAACAAGTGAAAAGGAAGAAAGACATGTAGAAGAAACACATAAAATGAGTTTTCGTGTTTGCGCACATGCATGTTACCGAGGACAAGATGATATGAAAATGACAAGTAGTCCTACAAAATTAGCTAAGAGGTGTACTTCGAAAGGTGTTCTTTACTAACCATACTTACCCTCAAGATGATCATGCATCTGACGGAGTTTGCATCCGGTCCTGATATTTTCCATTACTTGGTTCCTTGATCCTTCTCCTCAACTCCTTGGGAGTGATATCAGCATGTCAATTTTCCCTCTAGTCACTAAGAGGTAGATCTGCGCAATTTCAGCAGACAGTGACTGCTATCGGAATGAGGCCCTGGGAGGCCTATCTACCCAATTTCTGCATGCAATACTAACAAGAAAACTTGGCCAACACTACATAGTTTTGAAGCATAGGGCACTGCTTCAGGATCGGGGGTCTTGGGAGGACACCTCTGTGCAATTTCTGAGTATAATGCAGCTCGACTACCCTGCGTATTTCTAGAGAGCAATGATGACTGCCTAACTGCTCTGCGCATTTTTGGAGAGAAGTGCTGACTAGGGTCTCCACAGGCTATGAGGTTTGAGCAGGAAAGGGGGGTCAGTGTTTCTTCGCATTGCAGGGTTTCAGCAGGCAAGGGAGGAAGCTTGATGGTTGCAGAAGCAAAGCGCACAGTTCCGAGAAGCTAGATGGGGCTAGGTTTCTCGGGAAAATGGCTAAGTGTGAGATCAATGAAACATATCTAAACATTGGTAGGACTTGATTGTGATCACACATAGACACTTAGTGATGCAATGTAAGACCGTCCAAAATGCATAAGACATACGTTTCTTGATGCAACAACCTTTGTGACAAGGGTGCATAAAGTGAGTGTCAAAAATGTCCATGTGATGACAACCACTGATACGCACACAATTCCCTTGAAGCAAGACAACATTCCCTTTGCATGACAAACAACAACCCCTATGCCCGATGATGACACATTCTACATAAAGATGAGAACGTGGACAACTCTTAGGTTCAAGGAGGGGAACTTGAAATCATCATCTTACCAATAAGTGACCAAGGATGATTGATTACAAGATTGGTGATAGGCTCCGAAATTTGCATGTGAGCCAAAATATTTGGAGGGTGGTTGTAGCCACTAGAACAGTTCCCCACTGTACTTCGGTGGGTCAGCAAGCAGATGGGTAAGTCCCACGCTCACCCCCTAGGATGGATCTAAGCCATTAGAACAATATATGACTTTTCAACTCCAGGGGTTCATGCAAGCTATCTTCCACGTAGCCCTCTAATCTAATCTTGGAGTGTTGTTGGTTGGAGATGAATGATGATTAGCATAGAAATCGCTCAACCTTTAAGTAATCATTATGCCCATGTAAATATGCTTTCCTTCCTTCTTTGGTACTCGGTCAAGAGTGTGATAGGTACTGTGTTACATTTTTTATTCTTCCATGTGAGCGCTCGACTTTAACATTTCTCCCTTAGTCATGCTTTAACGAAATTTTGATTTGTGAGGCCATACCAATGACCCTTTGTTTCCTTTTTGAAAAATTTAAAAGAGTGACAACAGACTATGTGTGCGTATTGAAGAAAGCTTTGTATGGTCTCAAGAAAGCTCCTAGTCAATCTGGTATGCACATATAGCTAGGTACTTATAGCAACAAGGATGCAAACAAGGAAGTGTTGATAGTAACTTATATATAAAGATTCAAAGAGACAATGTAACCATCATTGGAGTATATGTAGATGATATCATCTTTGGAAGTGATGATGACAGGTCAAGTAAGAAATTTTCCAATGATATGCAGTGAGTTTGAGACATCCTTACTTGGCGAGTTGATTTTTTCCTTGGGACTATAGATATCTGTTATCACCTAAAAAATGATCACCTAGCCATTTCTAACTAGGTGGATCAAAATACACCATGTAGGATTAATTTTACCATAGTAAAATCACTTTCACCATAGGAAATAATTTAGTAAACCATTTTTATTAAATTGCTTCTGTTTAAAATCAGAAAACCCCATGAGAATAATTGAATAAATCATTATTTATTTAATTTCATCTAGAAATAATTATTAAATCATTATTTGATAATCACTTGTTAAGACATTTGACTAAATCACCTTGGAATAATTAAATAAATCATTATTTATTTATCATTCCTTATTTTTGGAATAATTATTAAACCATTATTTAATAATTATTTCAAATCCACACTTTTCTTAATCCTCGCAAAGTGATTAATAAATCATTATATTTGTTAGTTACTTCAACCATTTTGTAAATAAAGATATTTGACCATTTTGAATATCTTTTCCCTCTCCAGAAAATATAATAAAGTATTCCTAACGGTTAGATTTCTTTACCATGATCATTATCATCTTCACCACTATCATCTTCCCACATTTGAGCTCCCACTTGAGTTCCATATTTCTTTTTGGGTTTTTCTGCATATTGAGAGAGAGAAATAGACCATTGAAGCACAAGGACATCAAAGGACCCATCCCACAGAGGGGGATTTTGCAGACCCATGTTATAAATCCCCTTCACGAGGTATTTTCTAATAAAAATATTATTCATTTAAAGTTTCTATTGGGTTATTACATTGGTTATTTCTTGTTGTTATATGTTTTGGGTTGCATATGATATTTTTACTGCAGGGTTTTCTTATTTTGTCATTGCATATTTGAAGCATAAACAACCATATCTTGTTGTTAGGGTCACTTGTCACCGGTGACTTAAGTGAAGCATTTTTGGTACACATACTAATAATTTTCAAACTAGCAATATATCAGGTAGCTATTGGCATATTCATTTCACAAGCCAAGTACATCAAAGAAACCTTGAAGAGGTTTCAAATGGAATATTGTAAACTAATCAACACTACCATGGTGACCAGTTGCAAGTTAATCGATGATGATGAATCCAAGGAAGAAAACTAGAGTTCATATAGATCAATGATTGGTAGCCTATTGTATGTGGCAGCCTCTAGAATAGATCTGGTGTACGTAGTTGGAAAGGTAGCAAGATTCCAAGAAACACCAAAAGAATCCCATGTTGTGGCAATAAAAAGGATCTTTAGATATCTCAAGGGAACAACAAATTTTGGATTATGGTATCCAAAGGGGAATGAATTGACTATGAAAATTTATACAAATGCAGATTGTGTAGGAAATGTTGATGATCGCAAAACCACCAGTGGAGTAGCCTTCTACATTGGTGACGATCTCATGTCATGGTTGAGCAAGAAGCAATCTTTGGTATCCTTGTCCATAGTAGTAGCATAATATATAGCAGCAACAACATGTTGTTTATAGATTATCTAGATGAAGAAAACTCTATAGGATCTCTAAGTGAAGTTTGAAGATCCCATTTTGATATTTTATGACAACACCAACACCGTAAGTCTCCCCAATAATCCTGTAATGCATTTAAAAATGAAACACATTTAAGTATGGGGGATTTACGCAGTGCATTATATTAGATATCATTTTTGGGATTCAACTGCGTTAAGTAAGTCATTCAAACGTATGACCATTTCCATGAGAGGTAGTCGTAACTGACTAATTTCTCATGATTTTTGAATAGTTCACTTAGCACTCATTGCATCGGGTGATGCTCACATTCCTATTAAACACCACATTATTTGGGAATATGGTGTACATAAGAATATCAAGGGAGAGGAGAGAGACCAGTGGGCGGAAGGCGATGGCGTATCTTCAGATCAGGGTTTCAGAAAGTCTCGATGCCGTCGCTGCCCTAACTGATCGGCGCTGTGTAGAATCGAAGGGATGCCTGGCAGACGCAGTCGCTGGGCAAGATCTCTCCCTTTGGATATGGCCCAGAACTACACCCGAAAAGATGCTCAAAGATTCGGAACAGGGCAAACAAAAACCAGAGTTTATCCTTACCTCCTCGGCTCAGGATGTTTCATTCAAGATGGATCTGGGTGCCATTTATCACTGCGCGCAGCTGCATACAACAAATCAGACAGATCCGAACCAGTATAGAATGAAGGCGATGGTGATGACGTCTTTACGAGAGATCAGGGCTTCAGATCTGGATTACCCTGCCGCTAAACTCATAGATCTACATTGCGTAGAAGCGGATGGGAGCCTGGCAGACGGATTAGCAGCGTATAACCTCTACTATTGGTTCTGGACCAGATCCACTATCGGAAAGCAGGCTCAAGGCTCGGAACAAAGCAAACAGGGAATGGAATTATTCCTTCCCTTCTCGGCTCAGAATGATTCATGCAGGACGGATCTGGATAACACGTTTCAACGCTCTTGGTTTCTTGAATCAATACAGTCGGATCCCAATCAGCTTCGGATAGGTGCGTTTCCCCCAGAGAGGTTTATGCCCGGGATAGGAAGCACTGCCTGCGTCTTTTGGAAATCGATCCGGCAGACTGTTCCGATACCCCCTCTCGGAGAGCAGCGAGCCCGATCTAACACATTCTGGCAGCCCTCAATTAATTTGATTGCAGATCAAGCATGGGACGAGACCTTGGCTTTGGATCCCCTGCGAGACACAGTACTCGGACTCAGATCGGGACATAAACTTCCAGATCTAGACCTCTGTAGAGCAGATCTAACCCCATGCAGATCAGATCTGGAAACATACCCACCGGAAAAGAAGATACAGGGCAAAAAAATCCCTCTCTTTATCAGATCAATGGGAGGGCACACAATATGCATCGAAATAGGGTTATGGGAGGCAACAGAAATCCTCAAACAGAGGATACATGAAAAGACGGGAATCCCACCATACAAACAACTCCTCCTATACGCAGGGAAGGTAATTCAAGAGGGGTTTAAACTAATGGATTACGGTATAGCAAAAGACTCTACAATCTGTCTCAGCTCAAGATTGCGCGGAGGCTGCCCCGGCTCAAGTTCAAAAGGACCTGTTTCCTTCAAAGATGCAGTCAAAGGGAAGATGGAACCACAAAAGAAACCAGAACAGCAAGCTACAGCACCAGGGGCATACATTGTTGAGCAGACAACACAGAACCCTGCATTAATAATCTCCACACCAGAGGTAAATGAAATACAAACTGATTATTTAACTAAAGCAGTGATATGCAGGTTCAATGGATTTTGGCCCAAACCGGAAGCCCTTCGTCAATGGATCTACTCCATATGGATAGAAAACTGTGATATCCATCTCTGTTCAAAAGGATTCTTTATTGTCAAATTTGACACCATAAAGGACAAAGATTATGCTTTGAAGGAAGGGCCATGGTTCTGGGGTAACGTTGGCCTTTTCGTGAAATCTTGGTTCCCGGATTTCGATCCAAACAGCATGGTGGTCACCAAAATGCCAGTCTAGGTAAAACTGTTTAATCTTCCTATACACTTCTGGCACTACAAAGTACTGGAAGGAATAGGCAATACCCTGGGATCTTTTTTAAAAGCAGATCATGAGCGCCTATCTAAGGATATCTACACATTTGCCAGGATATGTGTGGAGGTAGACCTCAGTCAAGGCCTACCAGAGCACATTATCCTAATCCACAATGGAAAACAATGGGCACAGCCATTGGATTATGAAAACACCGCCTTTCGTTGCCGCATATGTCGACAAACAGGTCATCTACAGAGTACATGCCCACAAAACAAAAAAGATAGGAAAAGGAGACAACCACCAAAATCGAAAGGATGGCAATTTTCAGCCACATGGACAGAGGATGCAGAAGAGGAAAAAGAAGAGGAAAGGAATGAGGGAACCAACAGCAATATACAAGAAGATGAAGACGGAAAGATAAATACAGAAATCAGCAAAGCAAGCTACCCACACCACCTACAGAACAATGAATATCTGATCGAAGGAGCAATAGACACAAATGCAGGTAACCCACAGCAGCAATATGAGAACACCAGGCAGGAAATTGGAGGCAGCAAACGCGCTTACTCGCCAACAAGTACAGATTCTAAAAAGGATATCATGGCTACCACAAATGAAACACAAATGATTATTGTAACAGCTCCGCCTAACAATGAAGGTTGGCGGAAAGTGGAAAAAAAGAAGGGTAGAAAAGTCTAGTTTGTCTAGTTGTTTGACTTTAGCTCCTGATTAGCAGGACAAGTTTTGATATTATGAACATTACAGCAATGCCAATGGCATCTACTATATGTAATTTTCTAATCTTAATGAAAATTACTGATTTTTCCAATGGAAAAAAAAGAATATCAAGGGAGAGTACATTGGCATTAAGGAGCAAAGAACTGATATCTTCACCAAAAATCTATCCTAAGAGACCTTTGAGTATCTTCAAAACAAGCCTGATATTCTATTATGCTCTTGACTTGCGAGAAGATACCAGTATGCCAAATATGTGAAGAAATATACCCAGAATACAGAACAATAAGAAATAACAGCATGTATTTTATTATTCAGAAAGCAAAGAAATGTTCACTTGCCTCTTCAATGGGACAACCTCCAATAGAGCTGGGCTCAATTACAAAATAAGACACGACGCTCCTCAAGGGGAGTCTCTATCCTTTATATAGGATTCATACATGCAATACCATGGGTCAGTACCATGGTTCTTATTAATACCATCTATCTAATACCATGGCCCATTTGCAACTAACTGTGGTCCCTTCTTTAAATGCGGGTCAACCACTTACAAGTATTAATATGGGCTTTATTGACTCTTTAACTAATTATAACTATGACTCAACCCTATCACATAAATAAGGGGGTTAGAGTTGGACCCTAACATGCCTTCCAAAGAAAAATATCCTTGTCCTCAAGGCTGAAGCTGCAGAAACTACTAAAGAACAGTGGCTGGTCCCCAGGTCGCATCTTCTGGAGAGGTGTCTTTCCACTTGACGAGGACTTCCTTGATCGTGTGGTCACACAGGTGCCATTCTCACATGTCAAGAACCTGTTCAGGTTGGAGCTAGATTGAACCTTCTTCATCCAATTCCAGTAGACTGGTTTGAATTCTGCAATGGTTCCCAACCACTTTCTTGAGGCATGAGACATGGAAGATGGGATGGATTTTTGCAGTGGGTGGCAAGGCTAGCTTGTAGGCTACTTCTCTGATGCGCTGAAGTATTTGATACGGTCCGTAGAATTTTGGAGATAATTTCTGACAACCCTTGTCTTTGAGTGATGTTTGCTTATATGGTTGTAGCCTTAAGAATACTTGATCCCCTTCTTGAAATTTGCACTCTAAATGATGTTGGTCTGCCTGTTACTTCATACGATTTTGATCTTGATGGAGATTCTCTTTGAGGTGGGCCAGCATGGTTGCGCGGTTTTGTAGGAGTTGATCCACTGCTTGTACCTTTGAGCATCCCTGGATATAAGAAGTAGGTGAAGGAGGGAGTTGACCATAAACTGCTTCATATGGAGTCATTTTGGTGGTGGCATGATAGTTAGTATTATACCACCATTCGGCTAGAGGTAACCATTGTACCCATAGATGTTGCTTTTCTGAAGTGAAACACCTGAGGTAGGTCTGCAGACATTTTTTGACTGCTTTAGTTTGACCATCAGTTTGGTGATGATAGGAGGTACTAAGTTGTAGTTGGGTACCTTGTAGCCTGAAGAGTTCCTGCCAAAAGTTACTGGTGAAGATCAGGTCACAATCAGACACAATGGAAGTGGGCATGTGATGCAATTTGAAGATCTGGTCCATGAAAGATTGAGCCACCAAAGCTGGTGTAAAAGGGTGGGGTAGGGCGCAAAAAAGAGCATATTTAGAAAGTTTGTCCACAACCACCATGATGACTAACTTGTTACCTGACTTCAGAAGACCCATAATGAAATCCATAGAAACCTTCATCTCGATTGAGGCCCGGATGGGCAATGGCTATAATGTGCCTGGGGATTTGACTGCTTCTCCTTTATGGCACTGACACAAATCACACTCAGCTACAAAAGTAAGAATGTCCTTTTTCATGCCTGTCCAAAAGAATGAACGTCGAGTGTGAGCATAAGTCTTCTGAAAGCCTAAATAGCCTACAGTAAGAGATGAGTGAAACTCTGGCAAAATGTAACTTTTGAGGGTGGATGTTGGTGATATCACTACTTTGTCCTTGTAGTGAAGAATCTTATCCTACCAAGAGTATCCCGTTGTGGAATTTGGATCCACTTGCAATTTATTAATGAGTTGGGAGAGCAAAGGATGTGAAAACCATTCCTTGCGAGCCTCTTCAATCCACTCTGGAATGGGAAGAGAGATTGCTAGCAGGGTGCTTTCCTCCTCAAATTGGCGTGATAAAGCATCCACTACGACATTTTCGTGTCCTTTCTTGTAAATTATCTCATAATCATATCCCAAAATTTTGGCTAGCCATTTATTTTGTTGTGGCGAGGATAAGCATTGCGCCAAAAAATATTTAAGGCTTTGATGGTCTGTGTAGATTTGGAAATGCTGCCCCAATAAGTATGGTCACCAGGTATCCACTGCATGTAATATGGACATCATCTCCTTCTCATAGGTAGATTGTCCCAGATTTGTCCCACTTAGTTTTTGGCTAGTGAAGGCCAAGGGTCGACCTTCTTGCATTAAGATAGCCCCAATACCCGTACCTGAAGCATCACATTCAATCACAAAAGATTTGGTGAAGTCGGGTAGTGCCAATACTGAAGTGGAACACATGACATGTTTGAGAGCTATAAATTCTTGTTGCACTTCATCATTCTAGAGGAATGAATTTTTCTTGAGAAGGTGAGTGAGGGGTCTAGCAATGTGACCATAATTACAGAAAAATTTGCAATAGTAGCCGGTGAGACCCAAAAATCCTCTCAAGCTCTTCAAGGTCTTTGGTTGAGGCCAATCCTGCATTGCCTAGATCTTTTTGGGGTCCACCCTGACACCTTCATGCCCCACAATGTGGCCCAAATACTCAACTTCTTCCAAGCCAAAAGAGCACTTGGACATCTTGACAAATAATTTATGCTTCCATAGCAGTTGCAAGAGCAGATCTACATGCTGAAGATGTTTTTCCTAGGTGAGGCTGTAGATGAGGATGTCATCAAAGAAAACAAGGACAAATTTTCTGAGATATGGTTTGAGCAGGTGATTCATGAGGCTCTAAAAAGTGGATGGGGAATTACAGAGACCAAATGGCATGACCAAGAATTCATAATGGCCTTCATGAGTTTGGAAAGCAGTCTTGGAATGTCTACTTCTTTCATGAAAATTTGGTGATAGCCCGAGCGAAGGTCAAGCTTAGTAAAGAATTGAGCCCCATTTAGTTCATCTAGCAAATAATCAACAAATGGGATGGGAAATTTATCTTTGATCGTCAGCTTGTTGAGGGCCCTGAAGTCTAGACACATACGCCATTCCCCATGATTATTGAGCACCATGACCACAGGCGATGAATAAGGACTAATGCTAGGCTGAATGATACCTACTTCTAGGAGTTCCTTGATGTTTTTTTCAATTTCATTATTTTGGACGAAAGGATATCTATATGGGTGCACATTTGGTGGTTGTGCCCCTGGGACCAAAGTAATGCTATGATCATGTTCCCCTGTTGAGGATGGAAGCTCATGAGGCTTGTTAAAGACTGGCAGATGATTATTTAAGACCTGTTGCATCTCAGGATGAATATGAAGAGTAGTGGGTTTGAAGGCCTCGATGGCATTAAATTGGGCTATCACTGCATGGTGGCCCTTTTTTAACAATTTTTCCATCCTATATGAGCTGATGATAGAGGGAGCACTTGGCTAGAGTCCGTGGAGAGTATGTGTGTGGTTATTCTGCTTAAAGCTCATATATAACTCCTGGAAATCCATTGTGATTGGGCCGAGTGTGCAGAGCCATTTAGCACCCAAGACAATGTCACACACACCCATGTTGATGGAAAACATGTGGGTCTTTAGGTGATAATCCCCCATTTGAAGTTTGACATTTTCACAGTGGCCTTCACATTTCATTGTCCCCCCATCAGTAATCTGGACCTGGAAATTAGAGACATCTCTGACAAAACAATGCACTGCTTCAATGACTCTTTGATGGATAATGTTATGCATACTTCCACTATCAATCAAGACTACTATAGGGCGATGCTCAATAAAACCTCTGATTTTGAGAGTTTGGGGAGAAGAAATTCCTGCCAAAGCATGAAGCGAGATAACTGGTTCTTCAAGTGTGGCTGGGAGCTCATTGTCCGGCTAGTTGTCCTCATCTTCCTCCTCTGGTCCCTCAAATGGTGGGGCTTCCTTAGCTGAACTGTGATCACTAGCATCAATTTGAAAGAATTTGGGTTCCTTGCATTTGTGCCTTGGGGAGTATTTCTCATCATAGTAGTAACACAATCCTTGCTTTCTTCTTTCTGCCACTTCTGCTGGTGACACCTTTTTAACCTTAAGTGTTTGGGTAGTGCTCAGAGCCTGGATGGGGCGACCCTTGGCTATGAAATTTGTATGAGTCCACTGGGTTGCTAACACACGATCTACTTTGCGAGCTATCTTGCAAGCTACTTGCCATGAGATTGGGTGTTGCAGTCAGACGTGGGCTTGTATGGCATTTTTGAGACCACTGACAAAACATTCCAAGTAGAATTCATCTGCTAGATCCCCTGTGTGGAAGGCTAATGCTTCAAAGGATTTAATATATTCTTGCACAGCGCCTATCTATCGAAGCTTAGTAAGACAACCCAAAAAGTTAGATTCATGGTCAAAGCGATTAGAAAGGGCTTTTGAGAATATCTTCCAAGTCACTGGCCTTGCATAGCAGCGTTGATGCCACTGCCACCATTGCCATCTTTCTTGGTCCAAGTACATGCTTCCCACACTTAGCTTAGTCGCAACATCTCTGATGTGATTCAATGTGAAATATTTCTCCATTTGTGCTATCCATGTGGTCGGATGAGAGCCATAAAATTTATACATGTCTAGCTTGGGTGGTCGAGGCTGGGACTATTGGTGGTCTCCATAGAAGTGAAGAGAATGGCTAGACTCACCCTCAAGGTTTTCATTAAAATCATATGTCTCTGATTGTTCCCCCGACTTTCCCTTTGTGATTGTGTCATGTAAGGTTTGGATCTGCTTCGTTAATGCCTCCAACTTTTGTTCAAGGTGTCTATCTTCTCATTGGCCATAGCTTGAGCTCTGGTTTGTACCATTCATAGATTTGGTGCACTTATCGTTAATGTGAAAAAAATAATTGGGACCACCTGAAATTTTGATGCTGACAAGTGAATGGTACCACCTTGCTTAGCGCGTCGACCTGATTCTTATGAGATAAGTCTCCTATAAGCGTCCTAGGAGTGTCTCAATTTTTTTTTCTTTTTTTTTTTACTCTGAAAGGAGTTTTACTCCTTGCTTAGGAATACTGCAGTAGCCGATTCCCAGAAAAGTTAATTCTGCCCAATGTCTTGCGAGAATCATGTCCAAGTATAGGAGCCACACAAATAGTCAGATTTGAATGGCGTATTTGATTGTTGCGACTGCTACAGAACCCAAACTGCTGGATCTGAATGGCGGAACTGATTGTTGCACCTGCAGCCAAACCCAACTTGCTAGATCTGATCTGGCAAAGATGATGCATGATAGAGAGAGAGATAAGGGAACTATGGTCTCAAGGAGTGTCAGGTGCTATAGATCGCAATATACATAAGGGTCCGATAGTAGTACTCGGCCCAATCTTTTAGGGCACTAACCAAGGAGGATCAACCATACCCTTAGCCATACAACCTAACTACTCTATCGTATGCACGAGTAATCTCCCCTCGTGTTGTTCTTGGTGTACTATAGTAGCAAGACGGTCGATGGTTTATCTATGGCGAGGTTTCAAGAGAGCCTAGGAGGCTTCCAATATACCCAGAGGGTACTTGGAAGGCAATTTGTGCGGGGTTCTGTCTAATGCACTATTACTCGAAGGGGTACCCACATGGGTTACAAAGGAGTCCAACAAGCGTGTTGGGTTGTGTTATATTCTTTCCACATAGTTAACAGGGGGTTTGAAGGACACCCGTAACCCCACTTAATGGGATCTGGGGCAGCGCCCCGGAAAATTTTGGTTTTGGACCCCATGTTAGGTTGGGCAAACCCACCTATGGTTTTGTGCATGATTTTTGCACATGCTTTTGGATGCGATGGTTTTTAGTCCATGGTTTTGGATGTGATGGTTTTCGGTCCATGGTTTTGGATGCGATGGTTTTCGATCCATGGTATTGGATGCTTCGGCATGTATAAATATGTATTGTAACATTGAAAGGAAAATAATGAAAAATCAAGATGGTAGTCCCGGTTTTGGGATCCAATGGGAAAATCTCTGTGTATATGTGTTTTATGTGTTATGCTCTCGCATTGTTTATTTTTCTATGTTTTAGAATTCATATGTAGGTAATTCCTGTACGGGGTTTGTTATCACTCAGGTTGTTCCCAAAGGTTGTAAGAAAGGGAATATGGCCGAGGTAACCACAGACCAATCTTTTAGATACAGATTCTAGCCAATTTGTATCTTGAGAGGGCTCTCTCTATATGATTTAGCTTTGTTTTGAAATGTGTTATGCTAGCTATAAAGTACAAGGGTTTTGTTTTGATTTTGGTTGGAAGGATTCAATAGAATAGTGAGGTAGTACTGAAATTTTTCAGTCCATTGGACATGATGGAGTCAAAGAAGGACAGCTTCCTGGATTTGGTTTCTAAATAGAGGATGGCATCACATAGCAAGGTACTCAAATATGGAACAATTCAAAGGCTGAAATCAGATGGAATGGAGTCAAATGGGTGAAGGGCAGTTAAGAATACTTCATCATATTTGACAGAGGGAAAATGGCTGATTACTGATAAGGAGAAATTAAGAATTCCTTAGAAAATAGTCAAGAGGAAAGAATCAGGGGAAATAGGAGCAATTAAGAATTCACTGTTTATTCTAATTCTGAAGAAAACATTGATAATAATAAAGACTGAAAACAGAGTGCAGTCAAGCAAATTTTGAGTTATTCTTTCTCTCTATTATTCGTATTATGAAACATAGATGATATAGTAAACATAGAAACTGTAAAACACAAGTTAGAAGGGACTTATTGATCCATAAAATGATTCAAGAATTTTGTAACAGGTCCTTAGCATCGATTCCTCATCCAGTCGGATAGACAAAAATGGTTCCAACAGCTTTTTATTCCAAAAATTTTCAGTTTTACAGTAAAACACTATGAACACCCACCAACCCCAAATACTTTGTTTGGGGGGGTATTTATACAAAATGTCAAAATATCTTACAAAATATCTGATAGAAATAATATCTAGTGATGACTAATCCCTCTTTTACAAAAGATAGAGACAAACAGTCTCGAAAAACGGGGAAACAATAAATTGTTGCTGCGCTGGTTGTTCCATCTTTATGGGATGTACCGGAGGTAGGTTCTGTGAGTCGGTCTACAGCTGTCTTCCACTGATGCTCTGTGCTGGCTGCTGCATCTTTGGTCAGATGTTTTTCAGTCTTGTTTCAATATGCTTTGACCGCTTGAGCTTCATTTATATCTGTTTATCTTATTACAGAAAAAATAGCCTGAAATCTCCACTTTATCTGAGAGAAATTTACAAAATTCCCAACATGTCTTCCCACCATTGTTGATCTGGCAATTTATGCCTCTGAAGTTTCCTCAGTGTTTCATCAGCTTCTGTATATCTAACAAAATTAGGCTGGAGCTGAAACAAATGTTTTACTTCATTTTCAATATAAAATAAGTTCTTCAAATTATCATAGAGACTTTGGCCTGAGGGGGGTGCTTTTTGGCGTTTATTGTGCGGTTGATGTCACGGCGATGTGACATTTTGTCATGAAGCGGAGGGTGGTAAGAGGTTTCCCCCCGCACCATTTTTTGGGTTTGGCGGTTTCGGGCGGGGAGGTAGCGATCACAGCAAGAGCTTGACGCGTGGCAAGGGTACGACAGTAATACTGTCGATTCCACATGAGTTAAAGGTCGGATGGAAGGGGGGGCACGACATGAGCGTGGACCGTTGGATGAGCGGGCCCAGATCTGACGGCTGACGGGTGTTGGAGATGGCGGAGGGTTAAGAAGCGGGCCTGATATATTAAATCAAATGTTTTAATGGTTTCGGGGCTTGTTTTATTGGTCTGCGGGGTGAGTTTAATTAGGTTATTAATTAACCAGGGTGGTTAATTAACCCCTTTGAGCGCGCAGGAGGTTAGGTTATTAAAGGTTCCAAATGAACCATTAATCCCTGCTTAAAATAGTAATATGGTCATAATCGATTGGGGACGAATATTATATATTGCGGGGTTTTGTGTTATACATACATAATATGGGTAGGGGAACCTTTACAAGGGATTTAACATAATAATGTTAACAGTTAATATGAATTTATGAAATAACAGAGCTAAGTATAATGTTAGAAATTTCACACTCAACACTTAGGCATGACGAAGGCTTACACAAGAAATGTGGCCACTTTTCCTTAGTAAAAATCGAGTTTGACTTGGGCAATTTATGAAATGAGATGGAGTGAGTGACTGTAAGGATATTAAGCATATCTCAATACCTTGGGGGAGATTAGTAAGTGATTTAGGAAACAGTGTGAAAGGGAGTTAGTCATGCCGCGCTTGAGCTGCATCAAAAATATATGCCTTGTACTTGTGCTGGGAGTAAAAGTTTTACATATTCACACAATACATCATAAGTCACCTTCAACAACATCAATCTACCTACCCAGCCTACTTTACCTAACATTTTCTTCTTTATTGGGTGCGCTTAGACTGGCAAACCCTTTTCAATCTTCTTTCTTTTCATGGTAGGCCTACCTAAGTCAACACTTGTAACATCCAAGGGCTCATATTTAACTGTTGAGCTCCTTTGCTTCTCTACCTAACTATTTATCTGCCAAGATTAAACAGTTTGGACAGATTTTATTCTCTATCAGTAAAACAAGTAAATTCAGACATTAACTAGCCAATATTGAGCTGCTTGGCCATTCATCAATGGTGACATAGGTCAACAAGCTCCACACCATCACATTATTGCAAAAATAGGATGGTAGTGGCATTCTGGACTTGCACACTTTCCTGGTCCTTTGTTTGGGGTTCTTTTCTTTTCTTTTTTCTCACCATCTTATTCTTTTTACCCTTTGATTTTTCTTTTAGGGTATACCCTCTTTTAATTTTTTTATTTTTTGAAATCTTCATAATATGGAAACCTTTATAAAAAGGAAAGGTATGAATATATTGCAGAGCTAATTCAATCAATCATGAAATATGACACCTATTGGTATAGGAGCATAACACTGGCTCCACTTGGGGATGGCTTTCCCTGGTGGAAAGTCAAGAACAGTAGGTCAGATGGCCTTCTAAATAACTCTTGATGTGCTCTAAACTCTTCTCTTGCTGAAAGTAGAAAACTGTATAAATAGATCATATACAATATAAGCACTTTTCTTGAGCAAAACAAGCATGGTAAAATTCCTTCATTGTTTCTCAAAATTTTCTGCACATTCCTTCCTATTCTTATTGCTGTAATAAACAAGCCTATCACTATTTTCAAAATGAAAAAACTAAACTTCCTTATGTACATGTTAGAGTCAAGATATATCAACAAACTGGATCAAAATAGTGTTTCAGCATCTGACCATTAACTGGTCCATCTTCTGCTTCTGTACCATCCAGGCTTTTTAGAAAGTAAGTATTGTTTCCTTGTGAAGCCTGAATAATAAAAGGTCCCTTCCATAGGAAGTCAAAATTCCCATGTTTTCCTTTATATTCTCTTATGGAATTCCATTTTAAAACTTTGTCCCCTAGGTAAAAATCTTCTGCCTTGGTCCTTTTATCAAATATCTTCTTGAGCTTTTCTTGTAATACTTGGGATCTTTAGAACACCTCTTCCCTAGTCTGCTGCAAATGGATGGTCTAATTTATTCTTCTCTGAATGTCATTGGGTTCCACCTGAGCTTCTTGCAGTAATTTCATTACAGGGATTCCCAAGGAGGAAGGAAATACAACCTCCATACCATAGACTAACTCATAAGGGCTAGTCCCTATGGATCTCTTGGTAGTTAACCTATCTGCCCATAGTGCACTGATAAGCTTTTTATGCCAATTTTTCTTGTTTTCTTCCAATACTCTCTTAATAATATTGATTAGGATTTTATTGGAGGACTCAGCTAGACCATTACCATGGGGGTAATAGGCTGTGGAATGGCATAAGGTGATGTGGTACTTGAGACAGAAACTGATAATTCTCTTGGATTTGAAAGAAGCAGCATTATCAATTATAATTTTTTCAGGATAGCCAAATCTAGACAAGGCGTTGGTTTCTAAGAATTGAATGATGACTGAATCATTGGCTTGCCTACAAGGGGTGGCTTCTATCCACTTGGTGAAATAATCTATGGCAGTGAGGATCCATTTATGTTGGCCAGAAGAGGGAGGATGAATTTCCCAAATGAAGTCTAGACCCCATTGTTGAAATGGTCTTTCGGTGGAAATTGGTCTAAGGGGTAGAGGTAAAAGTTTCCTCTTGTCTTCAAAGATTTGACATTTATGGCAAGTAGTGAAAAACTTCTTGACATCAGCAAACAAGGTTGGCCAGTAAAATCCAACCCGTAGAATTTTGTCAGCAGTCGATTTCCAATAAAGATGTCCACCACAGTCCCCTGCATGAAATTCTTTGAGTACCTTGTTAGCTTTATCTTTTATTAGACAATTTAATAGAACACCTTCATGATTTTTCCAAAAAAGAGCACCATCTAAAATACAAAACTTTGAAGCTTTCATTTTCAAGAACCTTTTCTTAGTTCTGGATAACCCTGGAGGAGCCTGAAGGTTTAATAATACATAACATATATCAGCATACCAAGGTGATTCTAGGAAGGCCCGACTGATTTGTGGAGTCGCCATCTCCTGTTCACTATCCAGTTCATTGATATCCAGGGCTTGGCAATTGGTTTCAGTTATGAGTTTAGCCAATCCCTGTCCTTTTATAAGTTTTGTAGGTTTTATTTCAATATCATACTCTAATATAGTAGTAATCCATTTACCTTTCTTGCCTTCAATCCCCTCTTGCGTCAGGATATCTTTGACAACAACATTTGGTACATAGGCTATTATATGGAAGTATAATATGTAGACTCTGAACTCTTTAATAGCTTTCACAAGTGCATAAGCCTATTTTTCCATGATTGGGTATTTTAGTGTTACATCCCTAAGTGCTTTACTAAAAAATGCTATGGGTTTTTCACATCCTTGATCATCTTTCTATAGTAAAACAGCAACAATAGTATGTTGAGATGCAAATGAAAATATTATGAAGTCTCTGTCAAATTTTGGGCTTGTAAGGACTGGTGTTCTGGTCAAAGCCATTTTGATTTCTTCAAATGCTTGTTTAGCTTCTACTGTCCATTTAACCTTGGAATCTTTTTTCAGCATATTATTCAGTAGTCTAATTAGTTCAGCCAAATTAGGAATGAATCTTCTTAAAAAGTTAATCTTCCCTAGGAAAGCTTGAAGTTCTTTGATATTTCTTGGATGGGGTATTTGTAGAATGGCTTCTATTATGTCAGGATCAATTTTGATGCCATCTTTAGAGATTATATGACCTAACAGTTTGCCTTCCTCTAGACCGAACAAGGATTTCTTAGGATTCAAGGAAATACCATACTTTCTGCATGTTAAAAACACTTGTCACAGATGATCTAAATGCTACTGATCTGATTTGGAAAACAAAGTAAGATCATCAAGGTATATGACTAGAAAATCGTGAATTTCTTTCTCAAAATCTATGTCCATTTCTCGTTGGAAGGTTTCCCCTGCATTCTTGAGTCCAAATGGCATTTTCACATATTTGAAAGTTCCCCATGGCATTGCAAAAGCGGTCTTTTCCTGGTCATCAGGATGGACAAGAATCTAGTTGAATCCTGAGAACCCATCCAAAAGTGAAATCCTAGAGGCACCTACTACCCTTTGTAAAATGTGGTCCATCTTAGGTAAGGAATAGTGGTCTTTCAAAGAAACCTTATTAACATTCCTTAAGTCAACACACAATCTGATTTCTCCTGTTTTCTTCCTAGTCGGCACTAAATTAGACACCCATTCTGAAAATATGATAGGGGCAATTATTCCAGCTTCATACATTCTTTTGACTTCTTTTTCAATTAAAGGGAGTAGTACCGGGTTGACCCTTATGAGTTTTTGCTTGAATGGATTCTGATTTTATTTGAGGGGTATTGTATGTTGAATCACAGAGGTGTCATAAGATTTCAGATCTTCATAGCTCCATGCAAAAACATCCTGGAATTCCTTGAATAGTTCAACATATTTAAGCTTTTGGTCAGGGGGCAGAGTTTTGGATAGTTTTATCATTTTAGGATTTTCTTTAGTTCCTATGTTACAGTCCTCAATGTCTGCGTTTAGAGGCTGCATTTTGGGTTTCCTTGGGATATCATTAGAATCAAAGAAGTCTTCCAAAGGAGTTAATCCTTGGGGAAAATAATTATCTTTTAAATCAATAACTTCAGATTCTCCTCCAATAGTCTCATCAATGTCTATTTCTTTAAGCTCTTGCAACTTTTTCTTGGTAAATTTTGTCGGGTGAAGTATTTGAGTTGCAGTTTCTGCTGAAATGTCTGTTTCAATTTTATCTATTTGATCAACTTCACAAATAGTGTCCGTGTCTATATTAGTGCTGGAAAATTCTTCCTCTAGGGTCAAGAAATTGTTAATCTGAATATCATTGTTAAACACTTGCCAATTCTTTACATTGTCTGGTATGGTTGGCTTGTGCCTAATCTCAGCTGTAAACTGATGATTGGGTTCAAATGGAAGTTTACAAGTGCTGGAAAATGTTTCCAAACTATGAGCATGCAAATTATGTTTTCTTGGAATTTTGGCCAGCTGTGTTTTCAGAGATGTATTGGGGATCTCGATTTCTGCCCCTCTGTAAGATCTTAATCCGGGATCATTTGTTAAGAAGTTGCCTTTTATCTGTTGAATGACTAAATCAGAGTCTCCCAAAACTGATACCCTGGTTTCCCCTAAACTTTTGATCAATTTGAGTCCTAGCAAGAGGGCTTCATATTCAGCCATATTATTGGTACATCTAAAATTTAATCTGTAAGCATGCCCTTCAGCATGATCATTTTCTAGATTATGTACCCAAATCCTTGCTCCTACCCTTAATTTATTGACTGAACCATCAAATTCCAAGTACCAAAGGATCTCATGTTCATAGTTAGTATCAAGAGTCTTGGAAATTTGTTTACTAGGGAAATCTGGATTTTTAGTTTCATCTAGTTCCTCTTGAGTGTCTAATATATCCTTTTTCATAGAAATTTCTTGAATTTGAACACTGTAGTTTTGGTGTATAATTTCTTCTTGTCCAATCGCTAAAACCTTGACGTTAGTTGGAGGATTAACTTCAACATTGTATAGGATGAAGGAATCCATGTCAGAGTGCATGGAATAGATGGGAAAATTCTGGGGTTTCTCCTGGGTACTTACCACATATTTCATTAGAGTTTCTTGATACAATCTCTTTGGCTGACCAAATACTGAAATGGTAGCATAGGACATGTCCAATTGTAAAGATCCTTGGAGCTTTGCACCCCACGATCTAGACAACAACATGCCATATTTTGGTGGAATATCAGCTACCACTACATCCATTAAAATGGTCTTGGCAGGGTATTGAACTAATGATACACATAAATCTTTGATCAATCCTAGACATCTAACCTAGCTTGAATCAAAAGAGAATAAGTCTTTGTATGGCCTGGTAATATCTAGGTCCAACTTCTCCATTACAGATTTAGGCATTAAGTTATGAGAAGCACCAGAATCAAACATGGCATTATGAAGTATTTTATCATGAATGTTCAGACTTACATAGAAAGGAGGAACCCCTCCATCTACTGACTTTCGGTTTACCTCAGGGCCAAAAATTAATTCTGGTTGATCATCAAAGAGATTTACTGAATCTTTGTTCTCTGAAATTTGGAGTGATCTGTTGATTTGTTGTCTATAGACATCATGTTTAACCAATCCTACCAATGAAATGGCTATCTTTAATTTTCCTATTTCAGTCTCAAGGTTGAAAGGTTTTTCTGTTTGAGTTTTTGCATTTTGGGCAGTGAGACTTTCTTTTTCTGTTGTATCTTCAATGCTTTTCTCTTTTTCAGGAGTGGTGTTATGAGCTGAAGTTGCTTCCAACTCAATTTCTAGAGGTTCTACCACATTTCCTTTGGGAGGAATGGAAGTGGAAGGTTTTCTATTAGGTGGTTGATCATCTGATACATCTTCGACTATTGGATTACTTGGATTAGGAGCTGTTCTAGGAAGGGTTTGTACAGAGGGGTTCTTGACCTTGGCTTTTTTAGGTTGCTTGGTTTCTTTCTGTTTATTGGTTTCGGGGACATCTATCCTTCCGCTTCTCAGATTGTATTGCTTGTGGACTTCATAAATGGCTGTATCATATCCCTCCCTAAAATCAAGTGATTCACCTGATTGAGTTTGGAATTGATTAAGAGTATGGGCCTCTTGGTCTTCTTGGGTCAAGAAAATTTGTTGCTCACTATTGAGACGCATTAAGTTAATTTGAGTATCTTCTGTTGGTTCGCTAGAAGTTGAAGCTTCAGCATAATTTTCCTGGAATGGAGGTCTAATGTTTTGGTCTGGACCAGCCTTTCCAGTATTAGGGTTCTGGTTTTTTCTGAAGTTTGGATTTCTCCTAGTCTTGCTTGGTTGACCATCCCAAGGGGATTTCTTCTCAATTGTTTCTACTCTATCACAAAGTCTATCCATTCCTTTAATAATAGCATCTAATTTTTGTTCAAATGCAGAAGGTTCTTCTTTGAAAGGTGTCCTCCTTTCAGCTCTAGCTCAAGCTTGTTTTGAAATCAAGTTGGCCTCAACACTAACAGCTATACTCTGCATGTCGTCTAAGCTTCGAGGAGCTCTTTCTCTAAGCTGGTATGCCATATCAGAGTAAAATGCATCAGGGAATTTGATCAAGGCCAAATATGGAGGAGGTCTAAGATTCTGAGGAATAGCATTGTATACATTATTAAATCTAGTACAGTAATCTTGAACAGTTTCTTGTGGGCCTCTTTTCAAGTTTTCATATTCTGATAAAATGTGGAGAGGATCTTTCTTCTTTTCCCATCTGTTCAAGAAGGCTGATAAAGGGCTTCTGGGTCAGCGATAGTGTTTGCAGGCAATGCTCTAAACCATGTTCTAACATCTCCAGTTAAGCTTTGAACAAAGAATTTCATTCTGACATCATCATCATCAATCTCATAATTTTCAAAATAGTCTGTCATCTTCTTAGTGTGTTGTTGAGCTGTTTAAGTGCCAGTACCATCAAAATAGGTGATTTTGCCTTGATAATCTTGAGGCATAGCCCCTAGATTTGCAGGTAATTGCAGGGGAGCATACCGGTTAGCCATGTTCGCAGATATAAGAGTGGCAGCTGGAAGGGCATGGATAATAGTGGAAATGTATGCTGTAGATGGAGGAGTGGGAAGGATAGTTTGAGGTACTGATAGAGAATTTGAAGAAGCTGTAACAATGGCAGAAAGGATTGGTGTTTTTCCAAAAGTAAGCTCAGGTTGGATAGGGTTTTGCTGATGTGTGTCACAATGTGAACTAGCAGAATGTTCTTGGCTCTCTTGGCTTCTAAGGATCTTAGGAATCAGATTGAGATTATCAAAGACAGGTGGGGGATTTGGATCGGGATTTGATCTGGTGTAACAGATCTTTTTCTTTGGAGCCAGTTTCTGAGTATTTTTTTGGTTTTTCTTGGAATATTTTTAGCAATACAACTTTTAACAGTATCTTCTAGGAGTTTTTAAATGTAAAAGTTTAGAATTTTCCTAAAAACTTCTTGCAAAAGAGGAACTGATCAAGTATTTGGAACCAGATGTTCAAAACACAAACTAGACCAGAGATAGACTGAAGCAGCATTTATCTACTCCTGCAAATGCATAGAAAAAGCAGTTTCAAAAGCTACCTAGCTAACTTCAGGCTCCATCTGTAGCTTATGAAATAAACAACAGTAACAAACAATTATTCAGGTCCCCAGCAGAGTCGCCAATTATGTTATCACTCAGGTTGTTCCCAAAAGTTGTAAGAAAGGGAATACGGCTGAGGTAACCACAGACCAATCTTTTAGATATATATTCTAGCCAATCTATATCCAGAGAGGGCTCTCTCTATATGAGTTAGCTTTGTTTTGAAATGTGTTAGGCTAGCTATAAAGTACAAGGGTTTTGTTTTGAGTTTGGTTGGAAGGATTCAATAGAATAGTGAGGTAGTACTAAAAAGTTTCAATCCATTGGGCATGATGGAGTCAAAGAAGGATAGCTTCTTGGATTCGGTTTCTAAATAGAGGATGGCATCACAGAGCAAGGTACTCAAGTATGGAACAATTCATAGGTTGAAATCAGATGGAATGGAGTCAAATGGGTGAAGGGCAGTTAAGAATCCTTCATCATATTTGACAGACGGAAAATGGCTGATTACTGATAAGGAGCAATTAAGAATTCCTTAGAAAATAGTCAAGAGGAAAGAATCAGGGGAAATAGGAGAAATTAAAAATTCACTGCTTATTCTAATTCTGAATAAAACATTGATAATAATAAAGACTGAAAACAGAGTGCAGTCAAGCAAATTCTAAGTTATTCTTTCTCTCTATTATTCGAATTATGAAACATAGATGATATAGTAAACATAGAAACTGTAAACCACAAGTTAGAAGGGACTTATTGATCCATAAAATGATTCAAGAATTCTGTAGCAGGTCCTTAGCATCAATTCCTCATCCAGTCGGCTAGACAAAAATGGTTCCAATAGCTTTTTATTCCAAAAAATTTCAGTATTACAGGCAAAAACTATGAACACCCACCAACCCCAAATACTTCGTCTGGGGGGTATTTATACAAAATGTCAAAATATCTTACAAAATATCTGATAGAAATAATATCTAGTGATGACTACTCCTCTTTTACAAAAGATAGAGACAAACAATCTCGGAAAACGAGGAAACAATAAATTGTTGTTGCGCTGGTTGTTCCGTCTTTATGGGATGTACCAGAGGTAGGTTCTGTGAGTCGGTCTACAACTGTCTTCCACTGATGCTCTGTGTTGGCTGCTGCGTCTTTGGTCAGACATTTTTCAATCCTGTTTCAATATGCTTTAACCGCTTGAGCTTCATTTATCTCTGTTTATCTTATTACAGAAAAAATAGCCTAAAATCTCTGCTTTATCTAAGAGAAATTTACAAAATTCCCAACATGTCTTCCCACCATTGTTGATCTGGAAATTTATGCCTCTAAAGTTTCCTCAGTGTTTCATCAGCTTCTGTATATCTAACAAAATTAGGCTGGAGCTTAAACAGATGTTTTACTTCATGTTCAATATAAAATAAGTTCTCCAAATTATCATAGAGACTTTGGCCTGAGGAGGGTGCTTTTTGGCATTTATTGTGCAGCTGACATCACGACGATGTGACATTTTGTGGTGAAGCAGAGGGTGGTAAGGGGTTCCCCCCGAACCACTTTTGGGGTTTGGTGGTTTCGAGCGGGGAGGTAGCGATCGCAGCAAGAGCTTGACGCGTGGCAAGGGTACGGTAGTAATACCGCCAGTTCCCCGTGAGTTAAAGGTTGGATGGAAAGGGGGGCGTGATATGAGCGTGGACCCAGATCTGACGGTTGATGGATGTCGGAGATGGTGGAGGGTTAAGAAGCAGGCCTGATATATTAAATCAAATGTTTTAATGGTTTCGAGGTTTGTTTTATTGGTCTGCGGGGTGAGTTTAGTTAGGTTATTAATTAACTCGGGTGTTTAATTAACCCATTTGAGCGCGCAGCAGGTTAGGTTATTAAAGGTTCCAAATGAACCATTAATCCCTGCTTAAAACAGTAATATGGTCGTAATCAATTGGGGGCGGGATATTATATATTGCGGGGTTTTGTGTTATACATACATAATATGGGTAGGGGAACCTTTACATGGGATTTAACATAATAGCGTTAACAGTTAATATGAATTTATGAAATAAAAACGCTAAGTATAATGTTAGAAATTTCACACTCAACACTTAGGCATGACAGAGGCTTACACAAGAAATGTGGCCACTTTTCTTTAGTAAAAATCAAGTTTGACTTGGGCAATTTATGAAATGAGATGGAGTGAGTGACAGTAAGGATATTAAGCAGATCTCAATACCTTGGGGGAGATTAGTAAGTGATTTAGGAAAGAGTGTGAAGGGGAGTTAGTCATGCCTCACTTGAGCTACATCAAAACTATCTGCCTTGTACTTGTGCTGGGAGTGAAAGTTTTACATATTCACACAATACATCATAAGTCACCTTCAGCAACATCAATCTACCTACCCAGCCTACTTTACCTAACATTTTCTTCTTTATTGGGTGCACTTAGACTGGCAAACCCTTTTCAATCTTCTTTCTTTCCATGGTAGGCCTACCTAAGTCAACACTTGTAACATCCAAGGGTTTAGATTTAACTGTTGAGCTCCTTTGCTTCTCTACCTAACTATTTATCTGCCAAGATTAAACAGTTTGGACAGATTTTATTCTCTATCAGTAAAACAAGTAAATTTAGACATGAACTAGCCAAGATTGAGTTGTTTGGCCATTCATCAATGGTGACATAGGTCAACAAGCTCCACACCATCAGATTATTGCAAAAATAGGATAGTAGTGGCATTTTGGACTTGCACACTTTCCTGTTCCTTTGTTTGGGGTTCATTTCTTTTCTTTTTTCTGACCATCTTATTCTTTTTACCCTTTGATTTTTCTTTTAGGGTATACCCTCTTTTAATTTTTTAATTTTTTGAATTCTTCATAATATGGAAACCTTTATAACAAGGAAAGGTATGAACATATTGCAGAGCTAATTAAGTCAATCATGAAATATGACACCTATTCGTATAGGAGCATAACAGGGTTAAAACCTACATTTTGTATAAGAGCTGTTTTGGCTTCAAGGGGATGCCTTTGTTGCTGAGGGGTTTTTCTCGAGCCTGTGGTAGACCATGTTCAGTGGGAGATCTGCGAGATCGATTCTGGTGGTGAAAGAAGATGGCGAGCAGTGGAAAGATAAAGATTGAGAAATTTAATGGTAAGAGTTTTGAGTTGTGGAAACTCAAGATGGAGGATCTGTTGGTGGATAAAGATCAGTGGATTGTGGTAGATCCAGGTACTAAACCAACGGGAGTGTCCGACGAAGATTGGAAAAAATTGGATCCGAAGGAAAAGAGCACAATATGATTGTGTGTCTCAGATTCAGTATTGCTGAATGTATCAAGGGAAGCTACAATGAAGGCTTTGTGGGACAAGTTAGGGACTTTGTACCAATCTAAGTCTCTGGTGAATAAACTGTTCCTGCGGAAAAAACTGTATAACCTGAGGATGAAAGATAGAGACTCGGTGACATAGCATCTGAATGCATTTAATATTGTGGTAAGTCAATTAGCATCTATTGATATTAAAATTTCAGATGAAGATAAGTGCATCAGTTTGTTGTGTTCTCTACCAAATTCATAGGATAGTCTAGTTATTGCAATAGGTAGCAATATAACCGCCTTGTAGTTTGATGAAATATTCTTAGCCTTGCTGACGGAGGAGATGAGACGGAAAAATATGGAGAGCCAGAATGGTGATGCCTTGTCTGTACGAGGACGGTCCCAGAACAGAAACAAAAATAAGTCATTGAGTGGGAGATCTAAATCTCTAGGAAAACCTGTAAAGGTGGTGTGTTGAAAATGCAGAAAGGAAGGCCACTTTAAAAGGGACTGTAAATCTGAAGCTCCTGACAAAGGAAAGGGATTTGATGAGGCTCCTTCTGTAGAGGTGAAAACCACCTCAGATGAAGGTGGTGACGTGTACTTGGATTCTTCAAGTACACATGTAGATCATGAGGCATGGTTGATTGACTCAGGTGCATCCTTTCACTTCACTCCCCATAGAGAGTGGTTCTGTGAGTATGAGAAATATGATGATGGTGATGTCTTCTTAGGGGATGATAGGAAGGTTAGAATCATTGGTCGCGAAAAAGTAAAGTTGAAGTTGCAAGGTGGAAGCGTTAGAATGCTTCCAGGTGTTCTACATATTCCTACATTAGCCAGAAATATGATTTCTGTAAGCAAGCTGGATGATGCAAGTGTAAAAATAGTGTTCGAGAAGGATACCTGCAAAATGGTTCAGGGAGCACTGGTATTGATGTAGGGAGTTTGGATTGAAACTCTGTACGAGCTACAAGGTAGCACTGTTATTGATGGGTGCAATAGTTTTATGGTTCCTCAAAGTGGAGCAGAAAATCTAGTGGTCTCTAGAGAGAAGACCATGTTGTGGCATCAAAGGCATGGACATATTGGAGAGAAGAGCCTTCGAATACTTCATGGTAAAGGTATGGTAGAAGGTATGAGTAATATCTCTCTAGATTTTGATTTCTGCGAAAATTGTTTATATCTGAAGAAAAATCAGGTGAGTTTCCCCTCTAGTGGTAAAAGGGTGAAACAAATATTAGAGTTTGTGCACAGTGATGTGTTTGGACCTGTGAAGGTTCCATCACTGGGTAAGTTTGTGTACTATGTATCATTTATCGATGACTTCTCAAGGAATACATGGATATATTTCCTTAAGAAGAAATCTAAAGTCTTTGACAGGTTTAATGAATTTAAGGCTATAGTGGAAAACTAGACAGAGAAGAAGATAAAGGTGCTAAGCACAGATAATGGTGGAGAGTTTTGCAGCAAGGAATTTGAAGAATTATGTATGAAGTGTGGTATATCACGACAGAAGACTACTCCATATACACCTCAGCAAAATTGAGTTGCAGAAAGAATGAACAAGACTTTGATGGAAAGGGCAAGAAGCATGCTCAGTTGTGCCAGGTTAGGATAGGAATTCTGGGCAGAGGCGATGGATACTACATGTTACCTGGTCAACAAGTCACCTTCATCAACGTTGGAGGATAAGGCTCCACAAGAGGTATGGATTGGTAAGAAACCCTCTCTTTCACATCTAAGGGTATTTGGATGTGATGCGTATGTACATGTTCCAAAGGAGAAACGAACCAAGTTGGATAGTAAATCTGAAAAGTTCATCTTTATTGGGTATAAGGATGGTTTAAAGGGTTATAAGCTTTGGAACCCAGTGACAAGGAAGGTTGTGTACAACTGAGATGTGGTGTTCAGAGAGGTAAAATATGTTATTAAACATGAATTACAACCAAAGGAACCTGAGAAGATAGAGTTTGATCTAAAGGAGGAAGAATCAGACTCTATAGCAGAGGAGGAATCAGAGGATGAAGAGCCACAAACTCTGGCTGTGAGAAGATCAGTTCGAGAAAGAAGGCAGCCAGAAAGGTATAGTCCATCTACTTTCTGTTCAAATTTTTCTTTGTCTGTTACTGATGATGATCCTAGAACTATGAAGGAGGCAGTGGATTCAGAGGATGGAAAAATTTGGAAAGAGGCCATGGTTGATGAAATGGCATCTTTGCACAAAAATGAGGCTTGGGATCTGGTGGAGTTGTTGGTTGGAAGGAAACCCATTGGCAGCAAATGGGTGTTCAAAAAGAAGACAAATGTAGAAGGAAAAGTGGAGAAATACAAAGCTCGGTTGGTAGCAAAAGGTTATTTCCAGGTTCCAGGAATTGATTTTGGTGATATTTTTTCTCCTGTTGCCAAGGTAACTTCTATTAGATTACTTTTATCTATTGTTGCTGCTTTTGATTTTGAGATAGAACAAATTGATGTGAAGACAACATTTCTTCACGGGGATCTGGAAGAGGAGATCTGCATCAAACAACCTGAAGGCTTTGCGGTGAAGGGTAAGAAAGAACTGGTATGCAGGTTAAAGAAGTCTTTGTATGGGTTAAAATAGTCACCAAGGATGTGGTATCAGAAATTTGATACATTTATACGGGGACTTGGCTTCACTAGAAACAAAGCAGATCATTGTGTGTATTTTAAATTAATTGGTGACTGTGTTATTTATCTGGTCTTGTATGTGGATGATATGTTGTTGGTTGGAAATGACAAAGAAATTATCTATGATTTGAAGACCCAATTGTCCTCCAAATTCGACATGAAAGATCTTTGTGCTGCAAACTATATTTTGGGCATGGAAATTAAAAGAGATCAGGAAAATAGGAAGTTTTGGTTAAACCAAAGGAAGTATGTCGAGACAATATTGCAGAGGTTTAATATGCAGAATAGTAAACCGGTGAAGGTTCCTATTCCTATAGGTGTAAAGTTATCTGCTGAACAGTGTCCCAAGACACAAGAAGAGGAAGAGGATATGTCCCGTGTTCCATATGCAAGTGCAGTCAGTAGCCTGATGTATACAATGGTTTGTACTAGACCAGACATTGCACATGCAGTGGGAGTATTGAGCAGGTTTATGTCAAAACCAAGAAAGGAGCATTGGACAACAGTGAAGTGGGTTTTTAGGTATTTGCGTGGCGCTAGTGATTATGGTTTGTGCTACCAAGGAAGACCAAGATTGGATAGAGTGTTGGATATTCATGGCTTTGTTGATGCAGAATGGACTCAATATTGGATCAGAGAAGATCTACAAGTGGGTATGTGTTTAACCTATTTGGAGGTGAAGTCAGTTGGATGAGTAAGAAACAGTCTGTGGTGGCACTATCAACTACAGAGGAAGAATACATGGCAGCCACTCATGCAAGCAAGGAAGAAGTTTGGTTGCGTAGATTGTGTTCAAGTATGGGGTTAGTGCAAGAAGCTATAAGGATATATTGTGACAGCCAAAGTGCAATTTTCTTGGCAAAGAACCTTGCATATCATTCAAAGACAAAGCACATTGATGTTTAGTATCACTTTGTGAGGGATATGATAGAAGACAAAAAGGTGTTGCTGGTAAAGGTGGACACTTTGAAGAATACTGCAGATGCATTGACAAAATCTGTGAGCTCTGAGAAGTTCTCCTGGTGTAGATAAACAATGGGCGTTTCAGGGCTGGAAAATGACTAAGCTATCCTGTGGCCCCTGTGGAAAGAAAACAACAAGTGGAAGAATGTTGGGTTGTGTTATATTCTTTCCACGTAGTTAACAGGGGGTTTGAAGGGCACTCGTAACCCCACTTTATGGGGTCTGAGGCAGCGCCTTGGAAAATTTTGGTTTTGGACCCTATGTTAGGTTGGGCGGACCCACCTATGGTTTTGTGCATGATTTTCACACATGTTTTTGGATGCGATGGTTTTCGGTCCATGGTTTTGGACGCGATGGTTTTCGGTCCATCGTATTGGATGCTTCGGCATGTATCAATATGTATTTTTACATTGA
This sequence comes from Pinus tabuliformis, assembly GCA_031772625.1. Taxonomy (NCBI): domain Eukaryota; kingdom Viridiplantae; phylum Streptophyta; class Pinopsida; order Pinales; family Pinaceae; genus Pinus; species Pinus tabuliformis. The sequence continues at coordinate 719,603,030 of CM062813.1, forward strand.
AAGGAAAATAATGAAAAATCAAGCTGGTAGTCCCAGTTTTGGGATCCAGTGGGAAAATCTCTGTGTATATGTGTTTTATGTGTTATGCTCTTGCATTGTTTATTTTTCTGTGTTTTAGAATTAGTATGCAGATAATTTTTGTACGGGGTTAAAACCTACAAAGCATGACCACCTCTTGTATTTCTTGCATGCATGCCTCCCCAAATCCACAGGTTTATGCGCTCAACGACAGATCCCATGGTTCAAAGACACTAGAACATGTCTCTAGCTAAAAACAATTTTACTAAAAATGGAGATCCCGCCGGCCTTGGAAAGTGCTCTGATACCACTTGTTATGCTCTTGACCTGCGAGAAGATACCAGAATACCAAATATATGAAGAAATTTACCCATAACATAGAACAATAAGAAATAACAGCATGTATTTTATTATTCAGAAAGGAAAGCATTGTTCACTTGCCTCTTCGAGGGGGAAACCTCCAATAGAGCTGGGCTCAATTACAAAATAAGACATGATGCTCCTCGAGGGGAGTCTCTATCCTTTATATAGGATTCATACATGCAATACCTTGAGTCAGTACCATGGTTCTTATTAATACCATTTATGTAATACCATGGCCCATTTGCAACTAACTGTGGTCCCTTCTTTAAATGCGGGTCAACCACTTACAATTATTAATATGGGCTTTATTGACTCTTTAACTAATTATAACTATGACTCGACCCTATTACATAAATAAGGGGGTTAGGGTTGGACCCTAACATATTCTACTCGGTTCACATTGATATGCATTCCATCAAGCCAAGTAGGAAAGGTGATAAGGGCATATTGCTGGAAGAGATAGGAAAATATCTTATTATGGGGATTCACCCTTTTCTATTGATGTTAAAGGGGGGGAGAAATTAGGAAAGTAATATTAGAAGCATGGAGTCAGGGGGCATAATAGTCAAAGGGGGATTAGGTGTGTTGCCATAAATATTAAAGGGGGGGGGGGTTGTTGGAACTTGGTTGTCATTGATGTTAACCCAAGTAGCAGCCAGAAGAAGCCCTATTTTTTATGAAGAAAAATACAAGGAATATAAGTGTTTTTGCATGCAAGGCATTAAAAATTTGATCATCCTTGTCATTCTGATTCCAACAATAGGTGACATGCCTTTTCAAAATTAGAGCCATGAATGTGTGGTCATGGTCCCCAAAAGAGATACTAACAACAATTTATTGATTGGTCAAATTATTGCATTTAAAATCAAGATTTTTTTTTAAGTTATCCTGGGCTTATATTCCCTCCAAATATGGACTATCCTAGCCCCATTTTGTTTGCTAAAGAGGGATTATAAAGGATTTTTATTAAGAAATTAATTCAAAATTTGGTTAGTTCAGTCAGAATGAAAATCTGAATTTTAAATTATTGTATTTGGATAAGGTTTCCTCCATGAATTAGGGCATGTCAGACCCCTTTATGAATCCTCTCTCCTCTATATATTGAGGACGTCTTTTACTCCATTAGACATGAATAATTACGTGGCTAGCTTTATTATTCTTCTTATGAGGTTTGGGTAGAATGGCTATTCTTGAGGAGAAGGCCAAGTTATGAAGGCTTTTCGGGCGTAAATATTTATATTTTGTGACAGGTTTATCATTGAGTTTTCTAAGGAAACATGTATTAATGTATGAGACCTTTTCTACCCTTGAAGGCTATATTTTTTGTGGTATTTTTAAGCTCCCTGAGGCACAAATGTTCTCCCCTTTTTGGCCTTATTCTAAAGCATATTTATGGAATTAGTTGGAGACACGTTTTATTGAAATTTTAAGACATATTTGAGCTTTTTGAGGAAAAATTCACTAATTTGAAGGGGTTCTTCATTTCCACTATAAAAAGGCAGAACATGAGATATCTTTGCACCCTTCGTGAGGCTCCTTTTGGACCTCTGAGGCTAAACATCTAAAGTTTCATTAGGCCTATTCTGGGACCTATTAGATCGTACTTTGACAGATTCATGAAGAAAAATTCTTTGAATATTCTAAGGTCATGTTGTAGGCTGATATTTTACATCTCATAAGGTTTGGTTTTGGTCCACTCTAAGGTTCACTCTAAGAATACCTTCATTAGTCCTGAATGAATCTAAGGTTCAACTTGTTAAAGCTTGTTTCAACCCTTCTTTGTGACAATGTTGAGGAAAACTATTCAAGCCTTTTTTGTGATTTACTTCAAGACATGAGGTGGCTGATCCATGGTAGTTCTGAGGTATATTGCAAATGCATCTAAGGCCTAATTCAAGACTATTTCTAAGACTCTTTGTGAACTTATTCTATGGTCTAATTTGGGTTAATTTCTGCCCCCTCTGCATAGTTCAGACTAAGGCCCATTTGGATCTTTTGATATTAATCTGAAGGGTTTAATATGAAGGGTCTGGAGCTTAATTTGATGACTATAAAAATTGATTCAAGAACTAGTCCTTGAGTAATCTTGGCATCTAAATTAGGGCCAAACATAGAAATAAGTATAAGAGTTTTTTAGAGGACACGAATTAATCTGATCTAAGGGTTTTAGGTATGCTTTCAAAAGGGTCTATAAAACTTTTGTATGAAGTAGTGTGTTAACTTGTTGAAGCATGTTCTGGATCATCTTACAGAAAGTTCAACCAAAAGCAGATGAATATTACAATTAGAGGTTTATATTTCATGGAAGAAAAGGAAAAAATAAGGGCATATTTAAGGAAGATATCTTGGAGATATGAAGAAAATTGGTGGAATATCTCTCATCAAAGTTAACTAAGGTATGAAACAAATTTTATAAATATGATTGAATTTTTGATGAGGTAAGAGTTGGTTAGAATACTTTATGCAGTATACACAAATCAATCTTGAATATTTAGAGAAATATTGTATATATCAGACAACATTAAGGTTTGTTTGCATATTTTTGTAAGTGGGTCATTGTCCCTGGTAAGGGAGCCCACATTTAATCTTTTATCTTTCATTTTCATGGTGGTAGGGTGGTGCTAGGGCAAGTTGGAGCTTGCAGGGTGTTGGAGCATCCTTTCAATTAGAGCTAATAAAACTAGGGAATTGGAGTGTCTTCCCAGTTGGAGCGAGTAAAACTATGGGGTTAAATCATCCTTCCAAGAGTTGGATCTTCCCATTCAATGGGAGCTAAGAATATTATACTCATAAATTATTAGAAAAGTGTTTGGTGTTCTTTATCCCGAAAGGGTTTCCACCTAAAATCGCTTGTGTACTATTATTGTGATTTGTTGCTAATATATGCTTTGATTTAATGTTAATGCTCTAAAAGTTAATAATTAACTAATTGAAGTGAAATATTAACTCACCCTCTCTCAGTATTTCCAACAATTTCTTGATAGTTAAATATTGCTTATTGATGATAGAAAATTAATCTAGAATTAGATGACCTCAAGATATATCTCTTTAGATAGATAGTGTCCTAGCATTAAAGCATAAATAAATAATTTAACATGACTTATACTTAGCAAGAATGGGCTCATTTTAGGTAGATGCATTTTTTTTTAATGTCTAGCTTTGATATCTTGGTCAATATTAATGGTTTGTTTGTTTGTTGCATTTGGACCATTTTTGTAAGTTTGAAATTTTTTGGTTTATTTTGGCTAAAAATTATGTTAACCTCTTTAATGCTTCTGATTTGATCAATGTGTTTACTTGAAGATTTTTTCGTGGCATAATTTATTTCATTTTATATTTATCCATTTAAAGGTTTTGGTTAAAGTTAAAGGTGTTTGTTGAGTAAAATATCCTTTTTATGATCTTTTTGTCATGTTTATTTGAGAAATATATGGTATTAGGATTGATATATGACTTTAATTGTTCTCTAGGGATTCAATGTGTTTTCCATAAAATAATTGTTTCTTTACATATTTGATGATTCAAGGGAGTCTTTTTTTTAACCTTTCACTTTTGTTATGAATAAAGAATCTTCACCTTTTAAAATCTACTATATTTATTTGATATTTTCTTTGAAAACACTTATTGGTTATTAAGAAGGGGAATGAGCTATGCTTATCTAGGCAAAGAGAAAAATGGTATGTGCACTAGGTTCCTATGTGTTCATTGTAGAAGACCTATTATCATGAGACTAACATTTCTCTATTACAGTTTTACTTTTGATGCCAATATTAAAAGAGTTATTAGCTAAAAGTTTTATTTTATTTACCCATGGTTCAACCATAGGGTGCTAACAAAGGAGTCCATTGAAGTCTAGCGCAACACCAAAATTTTCAATCTTTCACAAGGAAAGAAGGTCTCACCCAAGATGTGACAAGACTTTTAAGTAATGTGTGGAGGATTTAAAAAGTAACAAGATTCACTACACCGATTAAGACATACATCAAACTTTATTGTTCACAGGTCTTTAGATTCATATATTTTATGCAAAAACGAATAAACACATAGTGGCAAATATAACAGGAAAAAATAAATTAAATTGGGTTACTCAACACATTAACATTCAATCATAAACACATATCTAGGTCGTAGAAACAAACCCCCTTTTATATTATAACTTGATAAATCAATCATTACATCATATATCAGAAAAGGATCTACTAAATCTTTTCAGAAGATTCATGCAACTCTCACTACAAGATCAAATTACATCAACCGACAATAGAATATATGCAAAACTTGAGTTTTCTTTCCAGTAGCTTGATGGTCCTTCACTGATCTCTGTTTATTATAGCTCAATCTATGTGGTTATATATATATTATACTCCTCTGATCTTGTCCGTGCTTGCTTGATTTGGTCCAACTTAGCCAGGTTTATGAAATCGAACTGCTTGGTCCACTTTATGCTATATTTCTTCAAAGTCAACATCTCGATCCTTCTTCCATGACCTTGGAAAGTCCAAATGTAAGTATTCTATTTCATATATTGCTACTTTCTTCTTTCTGTTACCACTTTCTAGCCTAGTTGACCATTTGGTTTTCCACTTTTGCATATTATCCCCACAGCTTTATTTTATCAAAATTGGCCCCAACCACAACCTATTGAGTCGTCCTAAAGTAAATCCTTTTTTTGCACATTTGGTCCTTCCTTTGGTTTCATAATTGATATCAATTTGCTCTTTTCTTGTACAATTGCTTCTCCTTCAAACAAAGGACCCAAATCTAGAATAGATTCTAATGCTTGTGATCGAAAGTTGTTGTAGACATCTATGCCATTTTTCCATTCAATGAGCACAGTGGAAGTTGGGTCAATAAATTGTGTAGCCATCTCTACATCTAGATTCTCCATATGTGATGCAAGCAGAGTCTACCATTGAGCATATCCATTAAGGTTTAGTTTTCATAGATGCATATATTTGGCTTGAGATGGAGGCTTAAGATATCTGATTATGGATTTATCTTTATGAGACTCTTCTTCTAGACCATGTATCTATTTATTAATCTCCTCATCCCGATCAAAGGGATTTTTCTATTGGACAAGGTTGGGTGTGGTGAGAGCTTCCTCCATGTATAATGGTTGGTTTCACTTAACAAATAGCCGTATCCAATCCTGTACGTGGTGAAATATGTTTTGTGATTCCTACACCTGCTTCTATAAGGTAGCTAAGATTGCTGATCCTTGCTTTATTTTTTGATCAATATATTGTTGGAATTAGTTTGTAGGATCAACCATTGTCTTGCACAATTTCAAATTTGTGTGGTATAATTCTTGATTGGAAGAAAATAACTTAGAAAAATCATATTCCATGAACCCAAGATAATCTATTGGTCCATAGGGAAAAATATCTTTTGGTGCTTAAGAAGCATGCTCTACAAGTGCTGGCCACATTTGCTAAATTTTGACATTGATATCTTGAACTTGCTACTCAAGATAATCTTTCTGTATGCATAATTGATCTCATTCTTCTACAATTTTGAGAAGTTTTTTCTACTATTTCTCATGCGTAATAATAATAATCTCATTATACTTAGAATTGACAATTACCAACTGGTCCTCTAACTGTACCGATGATGCTATGATAAGATGAAAGAGCTGTTATGAGGACTAGTGTTGAATATCTACAACAAAAAGACTACCAATAGAGGGAACCTAGCCTGTAGAGGTTGTCCTCTCATGACAAATGTTTTGGAGTGTCCTTGGGGTTAGGTCTCTGGGGTAGTGTCCTATTCCTACTAGAGATATTTCTTGAATCTTGGAAAACACCTGAGAGGGAAGCAACGGGAAAATATACAGGGTATGAGCACATAGATACAAAACTTACTTACAATAGTTAGGATCATGCACAAGAGTGGGAAACTCCACTAAAGAGATAGTGGAACTTGTTGATGGTTGTAACGCAGAAAAAGGTTGCACATGCAACATGAAAAATGTTTCTAGAATGTGTTCCCGTTTCCCTATATTCTCTGGATTTGAGAATATCTCCATATGAACTGCATGATCATTGGTAAATGAAAGGTTGGAATGATGAGAAGGGTGATCATAAATGGTATCAGAAGGTGGAGGGGATTGTGGCAACGGAACATGACTCTACGAAGTGGATGCAGTGGGAAAAGGAATAATGCACTCTTCAATAATGTGGTTTTAATCTAAATAGGTTCTTTAGGTTCATCGTCAGGAATATCAATGATATTTGAAGGGTAGGTAAGAGGAGTAGAAAAATTAGATGTAGGGGTGACTAGAGCTTCAAACACAAAAGAAAAGGGATCAAAATATGTGGAAGTAATGGGATCAGCGACAAGAGTAGTGGGGGACGCTGAAGACAATGGGCTTATGGAAGCCAAAGGTAGGGGTAAAGGTTTAAATGTTATACCCTAGTAAGGAATAACATCGGGAATGGATGAGGTCATGATAGGAGAACTTACCAAAAATTTCAAAACACACATAGTAGCACGAGAAAAAGTGAGACATGTGTGCATCCTTTTGACAAGAGGCTGAAGGTCAAAACTAGAGGCATCTAAATTTTTTTGGGATGATGAAGCTTCATCAAAACATAAAAGTTTTTGGATTTAAACCATATAGATAATGAAACACAAGAAACTTTCATCATGCATTGAATTCCCAGCCAATACATAACTTCACAATGGAACATGTCTTCAGACATATAATATGGTAGAAAACACATCTGAAGGTATCCTTGTTAGCAACATTCATCGAGACATAAGTGTTATTGTTGTTGATTCCTAACCAAATTTGATAAAAATATTGGTTAAGGATCGACTCAGGGATCCAAGTGGTCATGGTATCATTGATCATCAAGGTGTACCGGGCCTGAAAAGTTGTTTCATTGTGAATGTGATTTATAGAATCGGCCCGGAATTTCCATGGAGCATACACAAGAGCGAGGGATTTTCCATCTAGAATATCAACTAAAGTTCAACTCTTTGGAGCATGTCATTTAATCATAATAATGGTCACAACTAAATACCCATAAATAAAATAAGTGGCCCTCTTACGAACTTCTTTGCATGCGGCAAAGAAATCATCTAGTAGGAACTTACACCAATTCAGCGGTGCGCCCAAAATGCAGAATTCAATAATAGAAATAATCTATTATACATTTCCATTTTGTGTAGTGCTATGTTACCTTTCCTGCAATGATGTAGCATGTAGACATGACCTTCTCATTATTTATCAGCTCAATTACTTCTCCACAACCTTTGTGCTTGGCATTATATTTTTCATATAAGTTTGCATAGTCAGTGTTTTTATCGTGTTTCAAATATCCCTGGAATGTTGTTGAAACATATTCATCATGAATGGAAAATCTAGTAAGCTTTTTTATTTCATCTACATGGATAGGGTATTCTTTATCTAACCAGAGAGAACTTCCATGTATTCAACTGATCAGAAACTTAGTGCACTACACAATTTCTCCTATGGTCCCAAATATGGGGAAATACCACAACTTCATAATAGAGGATAATTGTAATGGAAAAAAGTCTAGTTTAATTTTAGAAATGGGTTCACTTGACAGAGTTGGTATCCATGTATAATTTAGTAAGAAGAGCTGTAAACAAAATGGGGCTAATATGTCGTTGTAAACTAGTGTTTCCTTCTCATATTTCCCCTGTATATCACCCATTGGTTCAATTCGGTTATCAGAGAGGTCCGAAGGAATAGTTGTATTAGAAAGGTGAACCATGGAGGAAGATCGACAGCTATATACAAACTGAACAGGGGGAAACTGATGGAATTTGGACATGAAAGGCTAGGATGCGAAAGCCATGGCAAAAAACTAAAGAAATTATAATGAAACAGATGAGAAATAACGTGGTGACACTCTATACTTAATGAAAAATGAAATACTGTGGCAATGAAATCAACCGTTATACATTAAATGAGACAACTCGACAAAATTTCGGTTTGATTTTGAAGGTAAGAAGAGTCAGGACACAATTCCCTAAGATATGACGTAAGTCACTGAAAAGGAAGTGACACGACAACAAAACATAACTAAAGGTACCTCAATAAATTAAACCGAAAATGAAATAAACAAAATTTTATTGTTACAGAGAAAATACTTAACACTTTAGAAGAATTTCATTAAATGAATCAATAAATGATAATAACTGAAACATATACCTCCCCAACCACAATGGTTTGTGTTGTATCATAACTAAGAAACAAAACATACAACTAATGAAATTGAAATGACTAAATAAAAGTGACCCATATCTCCTTTTATACCTTTAAGTTCTGAAACTGAAGTAGGGAAAAAATCCTCATACTCTTTTAGCAAGTTAAATATTTCCTTATTAGTTTTTTCATCCCAATAATCACTAGTAGAAACCAACTTTGGTTTTTCTTCAATTCCAATGTTGTGCTTGTGCAACTTCAATGGTTTTAGATGTGTAGCATATTTTATAGGATCATCTTTAATACTCCTCTCCCCCTCAAACTCCTTGAAGGACAGATGCCTTAGTTCCTCCAAATCATCCTCTTTAGGCTCTTTGTTAACTTTACCACAAGTGAAAGCTTCTTCGAATCTTGACTCATGTAGAATCCTATAACCTACATTGTTGTTGGATTCAACAATTAGCTCTCCATTAGGGAATAATACCCTCTTAATTACGTTTAGAGCTTCAACTAACTGCGCATCCTCATCTTAGAAGGAAAATTGACTACATAATTGAGCTATCAATGCATCCCAAATGGTCGTCTTCCTCTTCATTTCTTCTTTTAAATACTAGGCTCTTAGAAATGCACCCAGTGTAAGAATAAGTTGATTCACCCACAACCCAATAGGAAATCCAACCTTAGTCAAGAAATCATTACAAAGTTGAAGATGCTTCTAAGGGATAGTATAACCCTCATACACAGGGATTGCATCTGAGGTCTTTTCAGGAACAGTGAACTACCATAACATAGCAGGCTTAACAAAGTCCTAATTCTAGAACTGGTTTTGATGAGCTCCCCACCATCTCACAAGTGTTGCTTGTAAAGAGACATTCATTAAGGGAATTCTATTATTTTCTTCACTGTGTAGCTTAAATAATTTGATAAAATTCACAATATAACCAATTTCATTAAAAGTACGGTAGTTCCTTACCTCTGTACCGATCCATCTAATAGAGAAAATGGTTTCACAACATCTAGAGTATAGATTAAGGTTTCCCTGTTTCCATTCATCCAACACAACATCATAACTGGCTTCAATGTGTGGAACACTTCTCCAACTAAGAGAACCATATGTTGCAGGATTACTATAATCCTCCCTCTTCACTATAGTTAACCAATATAGTTGATCTAGAACGTTGGTGTCTTTAGCATTACCAATGGGCTCTATAAATATTGGACCTTGATAGGTGTTAGAATAATAATACATTTGAAATTATTAAAGTTGTTACTTTTTAGTGAGAGATTTGTCATTGATTTATGAGATATTTGTGGAGAGATTTATGGAGTGATTTTTTGAGAGATTACATGAAATAATTGAGAGATCCTCATGCATAAATAGATGCCATTGATAATGAAAAATTATGAGAATGTTTGCATTACAACCATATATTTTTTCTATGTCATTTGTATTTTTACTGGTGTAATTCTTCATTTGGTATTAGAGCTATGTGTGTGTTGTTGTGTTGCAGAATTGATGTATGCATGGAGCCATCTATGGAGCTGTAGAAGCAGTGAGGAATTACTCCCAAATATTAATTGTTGATCTATAATTTTATTTATGCCAACCACTATAATTTATTTTTCAGTGTTATGATTTAAAAAAAAAAATCAAAGTATTTATTGCCAATCAATTTCAACCATATTGCAGACATTGTGGACACTTACGAGTTGTGTGAAACTGTGTGAATATCTATGTTTGTTGAAGTTGTGTGCATAATCGTCTATTTTTTATTTTTTATTTTAAATCAAGAAAGAAGAACATAAATTCCTATTTTGGGAAGTTTTAGTGTCTACGGATAAACGCTTAAACCCCTAGACTAGTAGCTAAGTCTAGAGCAATAGTGCAAAGCATTCTCTACTTTTTATATGACCAATAGATTAAATAAGACAATAAAGAAGCCTACATGAAGCTTTTGCTTACTCCTTATCTCCCTTGACCAATTCTGTTGCTCCTTTTCGTTCATAATCCGCTTGAAAAGTACCTGCACACAAACAAAAAACAAAAACTAATCAAAGCATATGATAATGATCTATTGATTAAACATAGCATGGAATCAAGTACATAATACACATATGAAAGCATAAATGAACAATACAAGCATATGGAAAAAGCTTTGAACACTTTATTATTAAAAGGAAGAGTTACAACCCAATTTACTCGACTTAGCATCACTCCTCCAGCTCAATCCCATCCTCTCCTCATACCAAGCAAGACATTTTGACATCATTACAATACTTGAAATCAACTCAAGTCTCATACTAACAACATCTCCATATAATTCAATGATTTCCAGCCCTTAATCACTTAGATGAGTGGTCTTTTAATAGTTGAATGAAGGAAGTTATGCCATAAATGGTGATAATGAATGCCCTCCCAAACTTAGGATTCAGTTCCATGGAGGAAGGGATAAAGGGATTGATGTTCCTTAACTCCCTACCTCATCCAAATTTGAGACCAAAGGAGTAGATAAACTTGGGAAACTTCTAGATGCATCCAATGGATAAGAATATTCCCAAACGCCAATGCAATTTTTGAAATTCGCCCAACATAGGCCAAAGAGGGCTCAAGTGCACTACATAGCACCCTAGCAGTGACTGGACTGCACTACAGTGCACCCTGATGAAGGCCTGCCTGTGATGATCTTCTTAGAGGTAGTTTTTGGATGATTTCAGTCATGGAACTTCTTGGGAAGCTAGGCATTCTTATGGTTGACTTCCTTAGGGCATGTAACAATTGAATTAGGGTTTGATGGGCCCTAATAGTACTGATTTGTAAATTGAGGTTGATGTGCCCAAATGGATCTGTAACAATTCCCTATTCCAAATGAAAATATCTGTGGTTAGCCAACATGAAACAAGCATGGAGTGTGTGAAAATTTGACAGATATTTTGAAGTGATCAATTCCAAACCATCAATGAAACTTGCGTTGAAAATCCAAAGCATAAGCATTGGAGAAACCTGCATTGAAAAATGCAGAGTATGAAATTTTAAATATTAGAAGTTACTTTCACTGTGGACATTTTTCATGTTATGAATGAAATTTAAAGATTAACTGGCATGAAGTTTGAATTTTAAAAAAATCTTATGCTCTATGTGAATAATTCTACCTTCATTATTTCTAAAAAGGTGAAAATGTGAAGTAAGTGCAAAAGTTGGAGTGAAGTGAAAAGGCCGAGTAATAATTTCCATTTTTTTTTAATATATTTAAGGAGTCAATGTCCATGTTTAAGTCAAGTTGAGTTGAAGTCGAGATTATTTTTTATTTGAGTAAAGTTGGGGTTGTAAGGTACATTTTTGGTGGTGCCCAACATCTAAATATTATTGTTTTCTATATGGGTGCATTATCAATTGAACCTGGCACTCTATTCTTCAACAAGCGAGCATGTTCAAGCGAGCACAATCAAGCAAACTTGAAACAGTAGGACTGAAACAATGGGAAAAGGAGGAAAAAGGCTGCAAAATCCAAATTATGAAATAGAAATGCTACAATAATATCTCGATGATGCACTTCACCAAATTGACAAACTAAATAAAAAATATGAACAACACAATTCCATTAAAAAACAAGTTTTTTAAAGACTATGTTGATTTCACCAAAGATCACATAAATAAGCAAGAAGAAAGGTTGTTTTCACTGGATGAATAGATAAGTGATATTATAAAACTTAATGATAATAAATATCAATTGATTGAAGCTTTGCAATAAGAATTAATGGTAAAAGAAAATGCATTGTCGTGACTTGAAAGTGAAGTAAATCAATTAAGTCAATAGAAAGAAAAATGTGATGCAACATGTGATACAAGTGACCTCATAGTTGATAGTGATTGTGATGGTAAGAATGAAAATTTCCATGTATCTCTTGTATGTTATGAAGTTGAGGATGATAGTTTAGAAAGTAAATTTCATGTTGAAGGTGATGAATCTCAAACTAAAGATAGTGAAATAGGAAATTTTGAAAAGCATACAAAGGGAAATGGTTCTCAACTTCTTAACAAAATGGGTTATGATGAAAGATGTCTAGGCAAAGCAGGTCAAGGAATTAAAAAGCCTATACAAATAAGTGTAAGAACAAAGTATGAAGGCCTTGGTTATGAAGGACACACGAGTGATGCAACTAACAAATTTGTCAAAGGAGGAACATTTAGAATAGGTGAATCATCTAACAGTACAACAAATCAGATGGAGAACCATGAACAATATTGCAATCATTGTGGAAAGACATATATGATCTAAATGTTGGAATTTACATCCCTACAATATCTATGGTAAAACAAGTCCTGATCATCATAAGCATTGGAATAAGGATATATCAAACCCTCATATAAAAATGCAATGTGGTTAGATTAATGTAAATGAATGGAAAATGTTTTATTTTATATTGGGAGCTTTTTACAAAGTCAAATCTTCAATTGTACAACAATATCTCTCACATAAAGTTCACGAGATAGTTGGTTCCGCAAAAGTTAATTGTTATTAAGGAAATAGTTGTTTCTTCAGTCAAATAAGGCATGCATAGTTATTGTAAAGGTTTGTGGTAATCAGAAAACCACTTTGTAATGTCAAAGGTAGGTTCGTGGTCAAAAAAAGCCACTTGATGTAATGAATGGTACATGGTTAGTTGTTGGATTTGTGGGGCCTGACCCAGGTTCAGCGTTAGTTAGCCAAACAAATCCCTACACTACTAGCCCTTTCAGCATCAACCCATGGAGCGTGGACCGAAATCTCACCTGAAGTAGTATGGGGGGATGCTGGAACTAATTTTTTGCACCCTGAGATGGTCATGATGTCAGTTTATACCCTTTGTTCCTAATTTCGCGTAGGTCACTAAGTTTTAGGGCTTTGTCAGTCTACCCTTTATTCCGCCCTTCAATACCTCCGTGAAGGTGTATGATTGACCTTCGCGCAGCCTTAACCCACGATCAAGGTAATTTCGCACTACTATGACAACGTATTGTATAGGTTCCCAAGTTATCTTAAGTTTTTTGCTTACCTTACTAATCAACCATATTTAGCACCGTGTAAACAGATATTCTTACTTGCATTCAATTAACCACTATAGTCATATACAGTCACGCATCACATGAACATTGTAAATTAAACCCAAAACACAATATAACCAGATGCATTAACAAGAAATAAATACATAGAATTTTGCAGAACACTTATCTTTATGGATATCTTCAGATTAATATAGACTCTATTCGCCCTGCGCACACAGTTGCAGGGGTCTGCACACTTAGCGGTGGACTTCCACCCTAGGTCTCTACGCACTTAGCTGCAGAGCCTCTACCTATGCCAAGACCCAAGAACACTTAGACTCCAATGCTTAAATTCTTACTTCATTCTTCCCTGTCTACAAAAACTACGTAGAGCTTACCTACTTAACTCATTTTTATACAATCCCATGGTCTACAGACCATGGGTAGATCTTTACAGTCGACTTTTCACTTTACAAAATAAGGGCGGACAACCCTTTATGACTCTTGACACCTTCGCGCTCTGCGACCATAAAATGCAGAGACTTGACAACTTTATTACAAAATTGTCCCAAAACAGGGGCTTTTAGCCCCAAAACTGTCCTTAGGGGAAGCTGTTCCCAATAGGCCCCCTGTTAGCACCTAAATCTGCCTGAGGCTAAAGGAAGGCAAAAATTAGGGTAACCACAAACCACGCTCAGTCTGGTAGCTAGCCCTACTAGAATAGGAGAGGGCTCTCTCCGAGTCACGCTCAGTGAATATATAAGCAAAAACGGTCTGAGATGACTTACAGTGAAATATTGATCTTAGGCTAGTAAGTGAATACGGATGCAAGAAACCATTTTCATGAATGACCGAGCTTCTGGGATGGTATGGGACCAACGTTCAGCAAGGAATAGAGAATTTAATACAAAGGCACAGATTATTCTGTGAGGCAAGGCAGGCGGAAAATGAATCAATTTAGTTTGAGGTAACGCGGAATAAATAGATTGCTGAAGAAAGTGAAAACGACATAGTTACATAAATCCTTTTCAACAGAAGAAAAACACTGAACATGAAATTTTCCCACAGGCAGAGCAATAAAATTGAATTCTACCTAATCTCACTCAGAAAATTTCACTGGAAATGAACATGAATTGAATTATGAAACATAATGAAATACATATGAAAACGTAAGAGACACATTTGCTACACTCACAACCACAAGAATCTCATGAAACAGAGCCGCTATCTTTCATTAATTCTCTGTCAAAAATATACAGTGAAGAAACAGAGTTTCTTTCCCACAGTCTCCCAGAAGTTACAAGCCAACCAACCCTTTGAAAATAGCTTGCGTACAATATATAGAATGTGCCATGAAGAGATAGAACGCCCAAGGGTTGGGGAGTTACTCGAATCATTACAAAATGGAGATGAAGAGCCAACCATCAGCTATAGGTGCAGCATTACAAACATGACAAATGGCTTGCGTGATCGTTTGCCTTCCTTCGCCACTTGGATAGAAGCCAATCTGGGGAAAAAATACTTTAAATTCCACCTTTGGTGCCAAAAAACCGAAGTGTAGATGAGCGGGCCCACTTGGAGAAGTCGCGAATCGAAAATTCGCGAAACGGAAGCAAATCTGGCAATTTTTCCTCTCTGCGCCATGCCATTTTCTCTGCGCGTCGCGCTACTTTGGGGCCTGTTTTGGGGCACTTTCAGGTGTCCAAAATGTGCCCAAGTGGGCTTGTTGGAAATCATGTCCTGTCTACTTTCTAACCCAACTGGAATTTCTAAATTTCGTGTTCATTTGCCCCTCCAAATCTTCATTCTCCCAAGACTGCTTCCTGTGTGTCAAAAAAGGGGCAGAGAGGCCATTTTTTGGGTGTTTTGGACCTCCTGGAGACTCAGATCTTGCCCAAATTTCTTGTCTGAGCACTAGTAGTCGTGATTTTCCATGATGAATCCAAAAATTCAAACCATTCCTCATTTGGAGCTCTAGATTTTTAGCGTCGCGCCACTGAGAAAAACCCTGTATTTTGCCCAAAAATTTGTCATGTGACCCAAAATGCCCCAAAAATGCTCCAAATTTCTTGTCTGAGCACCAGTAGTCATGATTTTTCATGCTGAATCCAAAAATGCAAACCATTCCTCATTTGGAGTTCTAGATTTAGGGAAGTGGCGCATCGCATATAGCCTGTGCGTAGCGGTTTTTGAAGGAGACTTTTGGAGGCCTTACCGATGTCAAATTGGGTGCAGGATAGCTAGTTGGAAAGTTCTTTGAGTTCACTTTCCAACCCAACTAGAATTTTTTAATTTGGAGTTCATTTTCCCTGTCAAAAGTCAAATCTCCCAAGATTGGTCAAAATGTGCCAAATGAGACTGCCTAAAGGCAGAGCACGGTTACAGTCAACTTTTGAATGCCTTCCTCAACTCCAAATTGAGCTCATGATATCTCATTGGAAAGATATGTGGGTCAAGTTATCATTTGACTCATCAAGCAAGTCATTTGGCCAACTGAGCTAGGAGAAAATTTGATTTTCCCAAGGTCACTTCAGAGGTGCATCAATTCTCCCGAGGCAACTATATTTTTGACATTTCTCCAAAACCATGACACTTGTGTAAAAATTGAAGGAGGTTTTTCTTCCTTGGAATTTTGTGGACAAAAAAATCTCTCAGTTTTCCCAAATTCATCTTTTATTGCTCAGAAACATCATTTGAGTGAAACCTATCGCGATGTGTGGAACAAGGGATTTGTCGAAATGAAGCGAAATGAAGGGGATAGGGAGATTTTAAATTCTTGAGGAAATTTTGGGAAGTAGGGAGGGATGTTAGGAAATAGGGGAAAGTGAAATCTCAGAGATTGAGTGAGGGGAAGGGGTCCACAAAGGCAAAACACAGGTCCAACCTAGAAAATTGCTAAGTTGTAGCAAGAAACTAGGGTTTGTACAAAAATGAGGAATTTGGTGGATTTTAGTGATGGGAGGTGTTTAATAAGGTAAATTATGGATAGGGAAAGGTGTATGAACATTAGGATACAAGTTTTTCCGATGATTTGACCATCCAAGAGAATTAGCTTCAAAACCCTAGGAGAGGGAAATGAACCTTGCCTAGGTGCAACTGAAGCATGAACAAGGTGTAAAATGGCCCAGTGGAACTTGACATGATGATGACAACCCTTTAAATGATGGTACACTCAGTTGAATGGTGACATGGAACGTCATTTGGACAACTTTGACAAGGGTAAAATCAAACACTAGACCTAATGCCTAGTGACCAAATTTTGCTTGAAGACTCACTGAAATGACAAAATTTGACCTTGACACTTTAAAATCACTTTGTAAGAGCATGTTTGATCACTGGAAGAAGGCTTCAAATACTGACACTAACACCCCCAACACAAACATGGTGACTCACCCTCGAGTCACTCTACAGGTGCAGAGATCTTGGCGCGAAGACATCCCAGCTCGACCTGTATGACAGAAACCTTGGTAGTGCACTTTGCGGTTGCTTGCTTCGCTTCTTCAACCAACTGCTTAATCGCTGGTCCTGAGCTGTCAACCTAAAGCTTCTGCTAAGTTTCTTGAAGATGAACAAGCTTTCCTTCAATAGAGGTTGTGACCGAATAAGCCTCATCCAACCAGGGCTTCAAGCGTGCCTTAAGCACTGCCTCCTTGTGCTGTGTTGCATCTACCTATTCTTTTAATTTTTTGGCATCCTGTAGCTCCACGAGACTCTGCGTGAGAGTGACGATTCACGTTGTACCTTTTACTTCGTCATATCACTGCTACAATTCTTGTGCTTTTGTCTCTATCCGCTATACATTAGGGTCTTCCTATATGATGGTTAGGACGTTGAACGACTGTTCAAAAAGTTGTGTGCAGTCTGCTACTGCATTGTCTACTGCCACTATTGCCTCTGTGACAGTGGTTGCATGCTGCTCCTTTACTTCTGGTGGAGTTGAAGGCTTGGCCTTCAACTGTAAATCTACAATCTATAGGTTTAACTCCAGCTAAACCTTAGCCAACTCTGTGTGAGCATCATGCACCCCTGTAGCAAGCTTGTAGACTTGTTCATCTACCTCCGCCTCCTCAAGAATGGCCAATTCAGGGACCATTTGGCAAGCTTCCCTTACAACCTTAACCATGTTCATATTTATGTTATTAAGTTCCACCATGTAAGTGAGGGCGGTGTCTCGGTGCAGGGCCATCTGTTCATTATTAATATTCTGCTCATTGATCACTTGCAAAGCACAATGTTCATGGGCCCTCAGCTCCGTGATCACTCCATCATGCAGTAGGTGGAGTGCCTCAACAGGGAGCGCTGCCAAGTTCAACCCCACTCCCTTGAGGGCACTGACAGTAGGCCTATCAACTTCATTCTCTGTGGTCAGTGCTCCATCCGGAAACACTATCGCTCGACAGACCTTTGCATGCAGCATCTCATAAACTTCTAAAGTACTAAGAGCAAGGCTAGTGGACACCATGCCAGCCTATGATGTGTGGGTTTGTAGCTCCTGCAGACCCGTCTGGATGGCCCCAAGTAGTAGTTGATGCGACTCGAACTACTGTAGTGCCTTCGCGGTGGCATCCCGCACCGTGTCTCGAATATCATGCAAATCTCCTTTCGTGAGGGTTATTGGGTCCAGCAACGCCTTACTGCCTTGGATTTCTTCCTTGAACCCAATTTTTCTTGTTCCCTTGGACGCTTGATGTGGTCTAACATCGTCTATGGGTCCACTCCATGCAATTTTGTTTGCTCATCCCTTTCATTGTTTGTTTCGGGTGAAGGCAACCTCGTTCCTTTGGTAAAAGTGGACACTTTGAAGAATACTGCAGATGCATTGACAAAATCTATGAGCTCTGAGAAGTTCTCTTGGTGTAGAGAAATAATGGGCGTTATAGGGCTGGACAAATGACTAAGCTCTTCTGTGTTCCCCTGTGGAAAGAAAACAACAAGTGGGAGAATGTTGGGTTGTGTTATATTCTTTTTGCGACTAGCCAATGTAGTTAACCAAGGGGTTAGAGGGGCAGTGGAGCCCTGTTATGAAACCAACTCAAGAAAAGATAGAAAAGATAGATCAACGCCTTAGAATTCAGCCTCTTCGAGGGGGCAACCTCCTTTACATTACATAAATGAACAATTCTTGGATGATTCAAATGACAAAACCTCCTTTCTATATATAGGAGTCTAAGGAGTCACAATATAATCCAGCCGACCTAACAATAATAATATAAAGCCACAAAAATAACAATAGAGGGATTCTATGGGCACATTAATAACAATATGGGGGAAATGGGGGCACAACAATATAAATAAGGGGTATAACTACAATAGTAATGGGGTAATCACTAGTATTATAGGGACCCAACATGCCCCTCTCCTTCAAAAAAGTGTTGTCCTCAATGCTTGAGTAGTTCTGGATATTTTTGCATAAAATTCTCATCCTCCCATGTGGAATCTTCAGCGGATAAGTTCTTCCACTTGATAAGGTACTCTGAAATTGATCGATTTTGTAGCTGTCGAGTTCTTGTTTCTATAACTGCTTCCGGTTCCAATATAATTTTTCCTTCCTCATCAAGTTCTGGCAATATTGTTTGAACTGGGAGCTTGTCGCCTATAACCTTCTTTAAGCATGAAACATGGAAAACTGGGTGCAATCGAGAAGCTGTAGGAAGCTCCAATTTGTATGCCATAGTACCAATCTTTTGCAACACCTTGTACGGACCATAATACTTTGGTGATAATTTATTATCCTTCTTAGCTTGCTTGAGGGACATTTGCTTATATGGTTGTAGCCGTAGGAATACCCAATCACCTACATCAAAACTTCTTTCACTGCGATGTTGATCTGCCTCTTGTTTCATTCTATTCTGTGCCAACACGAGGTTATCCTTTAAGAGTTGGAGGACTTGTTGGTGTTGTTCGATGTGATGTTCCACTGCCTGAACCTTAGAATTTTCTCTTAAATATGATGTGATGGATGGTGGTTGATACCCATAAAGTGCCATAAATGGGGTCATTTTTGTTGTTGTATGAAAGGAAGTGTTATACCACCATTCAGCCAGAGGCAACCATTTGACCCATTGTGTCTGTTTATCAGATACAAAGCAACAAAGATATCCTTCCAAACATTTGTTTACTATCTCAGTTTTCCCATCAGATTGAGGATGATAAGATGAGCTATGAGCTAACTGAGTACCAAGACGAGAAAATAATTCTGTCCAAAAATTTCCAGTGAAAATGGGATCTCTGTCACTTACAATAATCTTTGGGTTTCCATGTAGCTTTTGAATTGTTTCCATAAATGCAGTAGAAACTGTACTGGCTCTAAATGGATGTGATAATGCACAAAAGTGTGCATACTTGGTAAGTCTGTCGACTACCACCATGATGACACTCTTTCCCTCAGACTTGGTAAACCTGTGATAAAATCCATTGATACCTCCTCCCAATGTTGGCTTGGAATGGATAAAGGTTGTAATAGACCTGGTGTCTTAATTGTTTCAACTTTATTTTGTTGGAAAACCAAACATTCTGCCACAAACTTTTGAATATCTGATTTAAGGCCATCCCAAAAAAATTCCTTCTTAACCCTGTGGTAAGTTTTTAAAAACTCTGAGTGCCCTCCTAAGGGAGAAGTGTGCAATTCCACAAGAATATTTTGTTTTAGCTGGGAATTCTTACTGAGGTATAAGCGATCTTTGTACCATAACGAATCATTTTTCCAGCTAAATGTATCAGACGTACTGGGACCTTGTTGTAGCTTTCGAATAAGTGCCCACACTTCTTCATCATTCTTCCATTCCTCCCTTGCTTCATTTATCCAATCTGGTTGGATGATAGAAATAGCGCACAACAATGCTTCCACATCCTCATCCTTTCTTGAGAGTGCATCTGCCACCACATTTTGCTTCCCTTTTTTGTAGATGATTTCAAAGTCATAACCCAACATCTTTGTGACCCACTTTTGTTTCTCTTCAGAGGATAATCTTTGTTCTAAAAAGTATTTAAGGCTATCATGATCCGTTTTTACCTTGAAGTGTCTTCCCATTAGGTAGGGTCTCCATTTCTTAAGTGCATGGAGTATTGCCAACATTTCCTTCTCATAAATAGCTTTTCTTAGAAACTTTCTCTTGATTGGACGACTTTCAAAAGCAATGGGTCTTTCATCTTGCATTAGAACAGCACCAATTCCATTTCCTGAAGCATCACATTCCACAATAAAGGTTTTTGTGAAGTCCGATGTAGCTAAGACCGGTGCTTGGCACATTGCCTCTTTAAGATGTTCAAAGGCCTTTGTTGCTTCCGGAGTCCATGAAAATGCATCTTTCTTCAATAATGTCGTTAGAGGTGCTGCTATTCTCCCATAATTCTTAACAAACTTGCGATAATACCCTGTCAACCCAAGAAATCCGCACAAATGCTTTATGGATGTGGGGATTTTCCATTCCTTAATGGCTTTAATTTTGCTAGGGTCTACCTTAACTCCTTCATGAGATACAATATGACCCAAATATTCCACCTCCTGGACTCCAAAAAAACATTTGGATCTTTTGGCATATAATTGTTTCTCCTCCAATAGTTGTAGCACCCTTGAAATGTTGAAGGTGCATTGGTAAGGCCAAAAGGCATGACCAAAAATTCATAATGACCCTCATGAGTTCTAAATGTCGTTTTCAGAATGTCTTCAACCTTCATTATGATTTGATGATATCCTGAACGAAGATCCAACTTGGTGAAGTAAATTGATCCATGCAATTCATCCAGTAATTCATCAATGACAGGAATGGGGAACTTATCTTTAATAGTGAGCTTGTTTAGCTCCCTATAATCGGACACATGCGCCATGATCCATTGTGTGTAGGGCCTCCGTGAGGTGAGGAAATTTATGTTGAACCTGGTCCCTGGTGAAGGAGTTGGTCTACTTTGACAACTCGATATGGTTGGATCCTCTGTTGGCAAGTGTTATTGATATGTGTGTCCATGATCCTACTAGTTGTGGCCTATTGTTGGATGTGTCCAACAATGGGGGGAAGTATGGTCACAACTAATCCACATTGAATACTGGGTATAGTCCAAGGAATGGTGGGTTGAGATTGAATGCATTGTCCCTTATAGCCTTGGTGATGGTGTACAACCCATATCAAAGAGGGAAAAGTTTACGGTGGGATCTAGTGAGTCACTCCTTCTACAAATGTAACCAAAATTTTCTCCCACCTAGAACCTGTGTGGCAACTGATGTTGATCATGATGTTGCTTGTACTTAGCATTAGCTATGTCCAATATGTCATGGACCTACTGGTGGATGTACTGAATGCACTCAATAAAGTTGTTAGCCCTATCAACTTTGGCCTGGACATGAACCAAATCTACCTGAGTAGCTGCAAATGGTATGGCCACATTAATGGGACATAGTGGCTGGAATCCCAACCCCACCTGAAAGTGAATGTGGCTAGTTGAGTTATGGATAGCTCTGTTGTAGCTGTGCTAGACATATGGGATGATTTCATCCCATTTGTGTGGATGATTCAATTTGTACATGTAGAATGTACACAATTATCTTATTGACGACCTCTACTTGGCCATTAGTTTGGGGGTGGAAGGTCATGGACTTAGTGAGCTTGGTATTCAACATCAACTAGAAGCTTAACCAAAATGTACTTAGGAACCTATTATCCTAATATGATGTAATGGACAGTGGGATCCCAAAGTGTACCCACACTCATTCAGAGAAGAGCTTAGTAGTGGATTTTACTGTGATACTTTTCTTGCAGGCTACCAGAATGGCCATCTTAGAGAATCTGTCGAAGACCACGAATAAATGGTTGTTTCCATGCTTAATAGAAGGAAGGTCTAACATGTAATCCATGGATATGGATTCCCAAGGCTGACCAAGAGTAGGTAGAGGAGTATATAGGCCTTGATTCTTGATCATCGGTTTGTAAATGTCATAGGAAGTGCATGATATGATGTATTTCCCAACACCCTATCGAAGGTTCAACCAATAAAAATACTTCTGCAACACTACCACTATTTTCTCTACTCCGAAATTTCTAATGACCTGACTCTAGTGTACCTCCCAAATCATCTTGGCATGCTTGCTTGTTGGAACACAAAGGTGTCCCAGCTATCATAACAGTGCACCCTAGAGGTGAAAATCATGAACTTGCTTACCTTTCAGGAGCATCTAGTATGTGTTTTTGAATTTTTCATTGCTCTTGTAAAGATGCGGCTACCCCGAGGTATCATGTCCATAAGAGTCAAAAACAATGGTCAATGCCATGACTAACGGTCATCTAAGGAATTCTACAACATTATTGGTGCTTCACTTCTTATACTTAATGTTCAAATGGAGTTATTGTAGGTATGCATACCATTTCTGATGGCGATTGTTCTGCAACTTTCCTTGCATCTGTATAAACTATAAGGGTCGATGGTCTATGTGGATGACCATTTCCTTCCCCATAATGTAATGCTTCCAAACTTTGGATGAAGATCATGATATCGTCCAAACATACTACCATGAATGAGTTGGTTAACGGCCACAAGATGTTTTCCATTAGCCTCATGAAGGTTGTTGGGGCATTCATCAACCCAAAAGGCATGACCAACCATTCGAAAAGGCCCTCCTTGAATTTGAAGGCAGTCTTCCACACATCAGAGGGTTCAATTAGTACTTGGTGATAACTAAAATTCAAGTCAATCTTGTTAAAATATTTGGCCCCCTTGAGTTGGTCCAGAATATCATCAATCCATTGAATTAGATACCTATTCTAGATAGTGATATTATTCAGTGCCCGATAGTCAATACAGAGTCTCCAGGTCTCATCCTTCTTTTGTACCAACATAATCGAGCTCCCACAGGGTGATGAGCTTGGCCTGATGTGCCCTTTCTACATTACAATTTTCCTGTTGATTTCATCTTTCTCCATAAAAAAGCATCGATAGATTGCCCTGTTGGGAAGTGGTGTGCCCAGGGTCAAATTCATAGAGTGCTTGACCTGACAGTGTACATTTTTCCTGTGGGTGAGGTGAATATTTCGTTGTACTCCTCCATGACCTTTTCCCATTGCTACTTCCATGTGGAAGAGCCATGTATGGAGGTCATGGATGTGGCTATAATATTCTTCCTTCCCTAAGGATGAGTCATAAGGAATACAAATTTCTCGGCGTCAAAAATGATCTTACTGCATTTCTTTGCATAGATCGAAGAGATGATGGTAGACGATGCTACCTTCGGTATCCTATATAAGTTATTTCCCATGTAAATAATAATAGTGTGAGGCCTAGAATGATACAAATAATGACGCTCCCACAAGAATGGTTGGCCTAATAATATATCACAAACTTCAAGAGGAGAAACATCACACAATACCTCATCTGTGAAGGGCTTGATGTTGTAGGGAATGCAGCACTACTGGCCTATGTGGAGATCTTGTCCTTGGTGAATCCACCTGATGGTGTATGGCTGGAGGTGTGGTGTGGTTGGTAGGCCCGAAAACTTCATGAAATCTGCTAAAATGAGGTTCTTTTGGCTTCCTCTATTAACAATGAACTACAGCGGAGAACCATTCACCCACATATATGAGTGGAAGAGTTGCTCACCCTCCTCTGGATCTTCGGGCTCAATCTTCTAGATATTGGTAGTGGAAATGGTGGCATTAGGCTCCACATTAATAATTTGCTTCCCTTTGTCATTCACCTTATCGAGCATTGTCTCAGACTCGGAACATGCTTCTGATTCAAAAGCCTTCATTTCAGCCAGTGACTGCTTGGATCAACACTCACTTGTGTTGTGAGTGGGGCTCTTATAGAACTCACACAATTTCCCTCTGTCCATCTTTGTCTTCACAATGTTGTTCTTTTCTTGTGGCTTAGGTGGTTTGTCTTGTGTCACCCCGACTTGGCTTTTTCCTTTGTTCTGCGGTTTGGGGGCACCTTTCCAATGGTTCAAAATTGTAGATCCAAAGTCTCACTTCTATTTAAATTTCTGCTTGATCTTGACAATGTATCAATAGATGATGCCAAGTGATGAGATGTCTAGGAACTCTATCTCATCCTAGATGTACTTGTGTAGACAATCACAGTACTTGAGTACCAAATGCTACTCAAAATCCTTTATACCCAACTTTGTACGAAGGGTATGAAAACTATTTGTGAACTCCCACATGTCTTGGTCCCTTCCTTGTCATAACATGGTCCACTTTATGTATTTATCTTCAAGCTCCTAGTAGGGTAATATTGTTCCTTGATGGTGTCTAGGAGATAATTCCAAGTGGGTGTGGCTGAAAACAATGAGGGTTATCTCTCCTCTTTCTGTTCACAGTAGGTTTCCCACCAGTCCTTGACATCGGGGGTGACTTTGAGAAGTGAAAAAGTAATATTTTTCTGATTGGAAAAGTCATGAACCGAAAAATATCCTTCCAACATATTTAACCATCTATCTACGACATCTACATCTATCCAACATTCAAATATGGGAATTTCAAAGTTGATTTGTACGTTAAATGGAGTGGCGCCTCCAGAGTGGATGTTAGATGAAGATGCATTGCCTGTGGATAGTCGCTGAAGGATCTGGGAAAATTTATCCATCATCACGTTCCTCTTTCACTCGAGGGATTCTTTGAGAAATATTTTGAAAGGATCTCCTACTCCCTCATCTTTATTTTTTTCTGCTATGGGAGGTCGTCAGGGCTTGCGGGGCTGGTCTTGCAAAGGTTCAACCAGTTTGAGCCCTAACTCCTTATACCCTGGTGTCGATGGGGACATGCAAAGAAAAGAAAGAAAGATAAGATTTCTCTTATACCATTGATCTGGAATTATATAGGAATTCAATAGAATACAGATAGGAACATAAACACTAATACGCAACAGAAATAAAACTTCATTTCATTAATATCAAAGAACTGAAATATGCTTACATACAGAATGGAAATAAACTAGCTTTGGCAATGGTAGCTTATCTATGAGAAGAGATGTGGCGGCTACACGCCTCTAAACTATGTTACAATGAGGCTCAAGGGCATTTTTATTATTGGACAACAAAGGGAAATCCTAAACCACCAAAACCCAAACCCCAGGAGATGGAACACCAAGAGTTTGTGGGCCCCGTTGGGGTTTTTTGGGTAGCCAACTTTCTGGGGTCGTAACTTGGTCATATTATCTTCGTTTGGAACATACAATACCTCATTTGAAATATCTCTCTGAGTACTATATGATTTGTGGTAGGTACCTATCTATTTTTATGAGCCTACCGCGAACCTTAAAAAGCATCGTTTTCGTTTAGGGGGTCAAAATAGCTTTGAAAGTTTAGGACCCGAAAAACTCCCAAAAAAGGTAAATGTTGCTATAATCAAGGAAATTGATGAAAACAACTGGTTTGTTAGGTGGAATAGGCATGTGGCTATCAATATCCACCTGGATCAATTAGTTGGATGAGAAAAAGACACTTTGTAGTGGCACTCTCAACTACATAAGTTGAATACATGGCAACTACTTTTGCAAGAAAAGAAGCAATATGGTTACAAATATTATGTTTAGGTATTGGGTTTGTATAATGAATTGTGAGGATAGATCGTTACAGTAAAATTGAAATCTTCCTAGCAAAGAACCCAATGTATCATTCTAATACAAAGCATATTGATGTTCAGTATCACTTTGTGAGAGATATGATTGAAAATGTGGTGTTGTTGGTGAATGTGGAAACTTTGAATAAAGTTATTGATTCATTAAAAATATATCTGAGAACTAAGAAGTTCTCTTGGTGTATAAAATAAATGTGCATTATTTCCCTGGATTGTTCATCATGTACTCCTATGACTCCCTATGTGTAAATAAAACATCAAGTGGGAGAATGTTGGGTATCTATTATAGTTTTTGCACAACTATCTCCACATGTTGTATGTTGCACTGAGCACAATGGGGATTTCATATCGAGGATGACAGACACCTCTATTCATGGGTGTCATATAAGGGGAAAATATCCCTTTCTCATGCGGTTTGTGGGATAGTGGAATCCCCCTTATGTGGGGGTTTAGGGGAAGCACTCCTAAAAAAAATTGTTTGGTTTTTTTTATTATCTATTTTTGACAATTTTTAGTTCATGACTTTTTCCTTTAGCAGTTTTATGGCCCATGGTGGTTTAGCCCATGGTTTTGTATTTTCAATTAATAAAATTGCAATTTTATTCTAATTCAGGGCAAAATATTGAAGTTTATGGATGCCACATGATCTATATATATTAGTGTGTGTGTGTTCGTGCATGGTATTGTAATATTGTAAAGAATAATATATATTGAAAATATTTCTATTTTTCTTGGTTTGGGTTTCCAAGGTAAAATATTTTTGTTAATGTGTGTGTTTGTCATTGCAGCTTTTTTATCTTATTGAAAATATTTTTATACCAATTGATTGTACAAGGTTAAAACCTACACATTGCAGTTAGGAGTTATGACCAAGAGTTATCCGAAAAAAGGTTTTTTTGGTTTTCCAACCATCAATATTGATGTATCATACTATCAGGCCCTAGGGGACTATGAGTTCATTGAAACCAAACTATCACAAACGCTAGTTATAAAGAAGTTTCGATGAGTCTATCAAATGATGGATATACTTTTTTCCCATGTTATCTATCATTAGTCAAAAAGAGAACTTGATAAGTATTATGAGGTATGGAAATTTGGAGTTCAAGGCTTTTGGATCTAGCCCCTAGTCATATGGTTTTCTAGGGGGTTATAACTAAGATTATAAATATATAGGGACTTAGTCTTGGAATATTAGGTATTAGGTGTTGGGAAACCACAAAATATCACCCATCAAAAACTCTAGGCATATATAGGTCTGGTATGTTCATTAGCCAGTGAAGATCCCTCCATGGTTTTTTGTAACCTAGTATTGGATCAAATTTGAACACCATTGGTTATCGAAGAGTGCATTAGTGTTGATCAGGAAAGTTCCTAAGATAGAAAGAACTAGCACCATTATTCATTTGATGGAAGATCAGGAACTATTAGTTGATGGAACCAAGTGTCATGTGTCAAGCCTAGAGAGGTTGGAGCTCTGGAGTGCATGGACCATTATGGATTCTTGATATTTATGGACTCAACAAATCAATTGGCTAATAGGAATAATTATATTAACAAAAATATACTTGCTAGGATAAGAAACTGTGATGAGCTAAGCTTTCATGTTTTATTTCCAGATGTTGGGTTACTCGAACACTAGATCCTCTGTTTGGGGTTGACCCCTGGTATTGATGGGATTTAAAGCCCTATATATTTCCAATAAGGTTTTACCCATCACTAGATGGTGGTATGGCTAGGTTGGGATATAAGAGTTTTGGGTGTTAGAGAAACTAGACAAGACTTTTGTGGTTTCCTCCCAAAGTTGCCAAGCTCGATAAGGAGCATGACATTGAACCCATGTGACATGGTCAAGGTTCCACATATCAATAACATGGATCTATCCCATGGAAACACATGGGAAGGGGATGACACATGTTCCCCACATGGAGGAAACATGAAGGCCATGTGGAACTTAGAGGGAGGATTTCATTTAGGCATAACTTCTTATCTTGAACTCGACTTGAGAAAAAAAGTATATCACTGGAAAGGTATCGATGAGCATAAAACGAGAATGGAATTAGAAATTAGTTTTGAAGAGTTTGGAGAAAGAGGAAATTTATAGCCCCCTTTCCATAAAGTAACCTTGGAGGTTAGGCCTATTGGCATTATGACACAGGTTTGGCTCGATGACATAAGTGTTTTCCTTAATGGCAACTCACTCAAAGTACAGATCACAAGTTCAGGCTCTCAAAATAGTAGAAAATGAGATACCCGCAGGTTCCTGTTCATAAAGCCGCAAAGTACAGATCACAAGTTCAGGCTCTCAAAATAGTAGAAAATGAGATACCCGCAGGTTCCTGTTCATAAAGCTGCAGACATATGCAGGTGCGACGAACAAAAGCTGCGGACATGTATGCAGGTTCTCTGAACAAAAAGTGTGGACGTAAAGTACACACACTTTCATGTAGAGAAAAGCACGCACGTGGGAAATCTTATGGTTGGTCCATGGTATTCAGTCCGACATTTTTTATCCTATGATTTTGGTCCGTGGTTTTGCATCTAAAGTATTGAACCCAGGTTTTGAGTCCCTAGTATTGGATCTCTATGGTTTTGGACCATGGTTTGAGTAAGGCCTAGACTATAAAAAGGAAAGGATATCATTTGGTTGTGCAACTAATGTGTTGAATATCTTGAGATAAGAGATCTGAAATACTAGTGATCGGTTCGTGAGTTAGAGCTGGACCTGAATTAAGGAGAAACCTGAGAATTACAAGATGGATGTACTGATGGGTCGAGATCTCTTTGGCGCATGATCAGATTTGTAATCTGATAATCTAGGGTATAATTGAAGTCTGATAAATTATCTATACCCGCAGGTTTGACACAGCGCAGGCGCAGATACCTGCAGGTTTGACACAGTGTAGGCATGGATACCCGCAGGCTCGACACAGCGCAGGCGCGTATACTCACAGGCTTGACACAGCGTAGGCGCAGATACCCGCAGTTTTGATAGAGCGTAGGTGTGGATACCCACAGGTTCGACACAGCAGAGGTGCGGATGCCCGCAAGTTAAAGAAGTTAATACTGCGGATGTACGCAGGTTTCTATTGGTGAAGTTGCGGTCTTTTTCTTGAAATATGTTTTAGCTGATTTTGTATACTACTGCAGTGTTTAGGGTTCTGAATTGGTGTCTGGTTACTGGTACTATGTTCTGAGAAGTTATTGATTCAATATTTGTACAAGGAAGTTGGTTGATTGCAGATCTATTTGATGTTTGATTGATATTCATGGATCCAGTTTGAAAATTTATGAAACGTGGTCCCTAGAAGAAAAGAGAAGTCTTCTGTAGGTCAACACCTACGTACTAGTACCTCAGCTAGTACAAGAGCTAAGGGGGTTGTAGCCCCCTTCCAAAAGAATCTGGAGAACGAGAAAAGGTTGTAGCCTTCTACAGGTTGAAGCCTGCGTACGGGTATAAGACTGCACCAATACAGAATCATTGTAAAAAGAAATTTCTAATTGAAAGAAGATAGAGACATATTGCAGCAGGTGGTTTTCACCCACATTGGGTTTCCACCTTATATCTTGTGTTCTTTTGTGTAACTGCCTGCTCTACTTTTCTATTCCTGCTTACTGTTATATGATTCTGACACACAGATTAATGATCAACATCTGAAGAATAAATTAAATTATAAGTCTGGGAGGTATACACAAGTTTCATTAGTCAGATCTGCAAATATTTGTATAAATTGAAAAAGAGTTTGATAATACTAATTCACCCCCCCTCTCAGTATTATTTCCAACAATTGGTATCAGAGCAGGTCCTTTAGGAAAAGCTTGATCGCTTGAAGGAAGATCTATCATCATGAGCAACTACGAAAAGGAAGCATCTATCAGGCCACCGATTTTTTATGGGAGCAACTTCGTCTATTGGAAGGTAAGAATCACTGCCTATCTT
This sequence comes from Pinus tabuliformis, assembly GCA_031772625.1. Classification (NCBI taxonomy): domain Eukaryota; kingdom Viridiplantae; phylum Streptophyta; class Pinopsida; order Pinales; family Pinaceae; genus Pinus; species Pinus tabuliformis. The sequence goes on from CM062813.1 coordinate 719,633,110, forward strand.
CAATCTCTTGGTACAGAAATTTGGGATATTATGGAAATAGGATACACATTTCCATCAGTAACTCATACAGATGCAGCTGGTAAGAAGCAGTATGAAACAAATGCAAAAGTTGTCAATACTCTATTAGGAAGTCTATCTCAATCAGAATTCGTCAAGGTTATGCAGCTCAAAAGCGCAAAAGAAATATGGGACAAGATCGTTCTGAGCTATGAAGGAGATGAATAGGTAAAACGAGAAAAATTACAAACTCTTAGAATTCAATATGAAAGTCTCAGAATGCATAATGATGAAAGTGTGGCTAGCTATTTCCTACGTATAGATGAGATCAGAAATTGTATGAAAAACTTGGGTGAAGAAATAAAAGAAGTTGTTTTGGTTGAAAAGGTTCTAAGATATTTGTCTCCTAAGTTTGATTCAAAAGTTTCTGCCATAGAAGAAAAGCAGAATCTACATAGCCTTACCATGTCACAGCTGCACGAAATTCTAACTGCTTACGAAATGAGAAAAGGAGGACCATAAGACAGGAGATAAGCTACATTCAAGGTTTCAGGAAAAGGAGATTACTATGAGTCAGGACTTATGTCAGAAGAAGAGGAAGAATCAAATTTTTTCAAGAACCTTCAACAGGGAACTGGAAGATTCAGAGGTAAGCTACCTTTCAAATGATTTTCTTGTGGAAGAGTCGATCATTATGCTGCAAAATGTCCTCATAAAGATAAACTAGACAAAGGTAAGGAACCTGTTAGATGGAACAGAAAACAGAATGTAAATAAGAAGAGCTATTACACGCATGAAGACAGTGATGGACTATCAAATAGTGATGGGGATGAACAAGGTAATGATGATAGACTTTTGATGGCTTTTGAAGATGATGATTTCTTGGATGCTATAAATGAAGAAGGTCTTTATGAAGAAATTTCTAAACTTAAAATTTGTTTAGAGGAAAAGAATATGATTATAGATACTCTAACATTCCAACTTGCTGAAAAGGATAAACACAATGAAGAGTTAGAATGTGAAATTGTGGGACTTAGAAAAGAAATTGAGAAAACAAAATCCCTTAATCTCAGATTTGCTAAAGGATCTGAAACTCTAGACGAGATTATCAAAGTGCAGCGTTCTCCTCTAATCAAGACTGGTCTCGGATATTCCTAAGAAGCATCTCAAGCTCAAAAGTAAGCGCAGAAGCCATCCAGCTCCAAAAGTTATCTTGATGCAGCAAGGAGAAGTGAACAAGTTGATAATCAACAGTAAAGGCATAATGAAGATCACCAGGTAAATCAGGGACAATTTGCTTCAAGAATGATCAAAGATTATCAAGTAAATCGGGGGCAATCTACGTCAAGGATGAACAGAAGCCTCAACCAACCACAGGTAAATCATTCTCAATTTGGCTCAAGAATGGATGGAAACTACAATCATATGGTTGGTAGATTTGATAATCACAGGAATTTCTTCAGTGGCCAATGTTTCTCTTGTCATAAATTTGGTCATAAAGCTGCTCAATGTGTTGCCAACAAGACCATTATGACTAGGGAAGCTCGAAAACAAAGGAGTATGATAGGAATCATGAAAAGAACCTACAATAACTTCTCTGCTCTTGAAAATGAAATAGAATGTTCTATCTGTAACAACTACGATCATGAAGATTCTGAATGCAAAAGCAGTTTTCAGCAAACAACTCAGAAAGAGAAAGCTCCATTGAGTTCCAAAACATGGAAAAAGAAAGAAATGCAACCGGAGAGATGTGGGATAGCCTTATATGAGGAAGGACAGGAAAATCAATGGTACATTGGCAGTGGATGCTCGAAACATATGATTGGTAATAAAGAAAAACTTCAGTCATATAATGCCTTAGAAAAGGAAAAGAAGGTCTCATTTGGAAATGACACCCCTGCATTCATAAAAGATAAAGGCTCTGTTCGTTTGAAAGAAAAGGTCAAGGCTAGAAATGTTATGTATGTTGATGGCTTAAATCATAATCTATTGAGTGTCAGTCAGATGTGTGATCAAGGAACTGAGGTAATATTTCGATCAAATGGATGTATTGTTCGTGAGCTTGATACAGGAAAAACAGTGATTAGAGGCATAAGAACTCCAAATAACTTATACGTACTCAAGGGAGAACAACAAAAATGCTATTTAAGCAGGAATGATGAACACTGGCTATGGCACAGAAGACTGGGGCATCTTAGCTTCTCTCAGATATGGAAAGCATGCAAATATCAGGCAATTCGTGATCTTCCTGACATCAGAATTCCAGACAATACAATTTGCAAATCATGTCAATTTGGTAAGCAAACCAGAACTAATTTCCCTGAGAAGGAAGGATCAGCTAGCATGCCACTTGAACTTGTTCACACCGATATATGTGGTCCAACTAGGAAGAGGTCACCTCGAGGAGAAGAGTATTTCATATTGTTTATTGACGACTTTTCAAGGATGTGTTGGATAGGACTCATGAAGTATAAAGATGAAGCTTTCGAAAAGTTCAAGTCATTCAAAGCCTTGGTTGAAAACGAATCAGATCGCAAAATCAAATGCCTCAGATTTGATTGAAGAGGGGAATTTACCCCAGATGAATTTTTCGATTTTTGTGAAGAACATGGAATAAGAAGGGAATTTTCTGTTGCAAGGACTCCTCAACAAAATGGAGTAGTGGAAAGGATGAACAGAACGGTTCAACAAATGGCTCGTGCTATGCTTGATGAGTCTGGAACTCCCGCAACTTTCTAGGGTGAAGCCGCATTTGCTGCTGTTACTATTCTCAACAAGACAAACATCCAAGTAAATAGCACTCAAACTCCTCATGAACTTTGGTACGTAAGACTCCCATGGTAAAATACTTCAAAATTTTTGGAAGCAAATGCTACATTAAAAGGACTGATGAAAATCTTGGAAAGTTTGAACCTAAAGCAGATGAAGGCCTTTTACTTGGCTACTCTCCCCACAACAAATCTTACAAATGTTACAATAAAAGACTTGGTAAAATTATTGAAAGTATTGATGTAGTGGTTGATGAAGAAGGAAACACTCCTAGGCAGGTAAAATCTGAAGATCTCGAAGATGGCGAAGACTATCCGTCAACATCAAATCATATTCAGAATGAAGAAGAAACCCATGAGGCACCAGAAGAACAAATAAGGATAGAAGAAAAGACTCCATCTAGATACGTTTAGAAGAATCATCCAGAATCTCAAATTTTGGGGCAAAAAGAGGCAGGTGTACAAACAAGAAGAACCATTTCAGAAGCTTCAAGCTATCTAGCATTGCTCTCCTCCACTGAACCGTAGAATGTAAGAGAGGCTTGCAAAGATGAATGTTGGGTCAAGGCCATGGAAGAAGAACTCGAGCAGATTGAAAAGAATAACACTTGGGAGTTGGTTCCTAGACCAAAAGATAAGAATGTCATAGGGACAAAATGAATTTTCAAAAATAAGCTAAATGAAAATGGGGATGTGGTTAGAAACAAGGCAAGACTTGTTTGTAAAGGATATGCACAACAAGAAGGAATAGACTTTGAAGAAAATTTTGCTCCAGTTGCCAGACTTGAGGCCATAAGAATTTTCCTTGCTCTCTCTAGCTTTCAGAAGTTCAAAGTATTTCAGATGGACATAAAATCTGCCTTTCTAAATGGAGACTTAAATGAAGAAGTATATATTGAACAACCAGATGGGTTTGTTCTTGGAAATGATCCAAAACTTGTATGCATACTCAAAAAGGCTCTCTATGGCCTTAAACAGGCTCCAAGGGTATGGTATTATCGGTTGGATAAGTACCTCCATCAACAAGTTTTATAAAAGGATCAACTGATAGCAATCTATATATAAAATTGACAATGATAAGTTGCTGATACTGGTTGTGTATGTTGATGATATCATCTTTGGTAGCAATGAAGAAGACATGAGTCAAAATTTTGCCTTGGTGATGCAGAAAGAGTTTGAAATGTCCATGCTTGGTGAGCTCACATATTTTCTTAGTTTACAAGTCCAACAAAACAAAGATGGCATTTTTCTATCACAAACCAAATATCTCAAGTAGATCTTGAAGAAATATGGGATGGAGGATTCGAAACCAATATGTACCCCTATGGTGACAAGATGTAGCCTCAGCACAAATGATGAATCAGCAGTTGTACATCAACCAACCTATAGATCCATGATTGGTAGTCTGCTCTATCTAACAGGCACCCAACCATACATTATGCATGCAGTGGGAATAGTTGGAAGGTTTCAGGCAAATCCAAAGGAAACTCATCTACAGGAAGTTAAGAGAATCTTCAAGTATCTTCAAGGAACTCAAAACTATGGTTTATGGTATCCTAGAGGTACAGATCTCACACTTCATGCATACACTGATGCGGATTGGGCAGGAAGCGTGGATGACAGGAAAAGCACTAGTGGTGGTGCATTCTTCATGGGTCCTAGATTAGTATCTTGGTTCAACAAGAAACAAAGCTCTATTGCATTATCTACAGCTGAGGCAGAATATGTAGCTGTTGCATCTTGCTGCACACAACTCCTTTGGATGATGCAAACATTGCAAGATCTTCAAATCACTTGTACTCCACCTATCTCCATCTTCTGTGACAATACAAGTGCAATCAGTATTTCAAAGAATCCTGTCATGCATTCAAAGACTAAGCACATACCGATCAAGTATCACTTTCTCTGAGAACAAGTGCTTGAACAAAAGGTCAAATTGAAGTATGTTCCCTCTAAGGAACAAGTTGTTGATATTCTCACCAAACCACTACCCAGGGAGACCTTTGAATACCTTAGACAAAAGCTGGGGGTAGTTGATGCTTCATCCTGCTGTTGAATCTTGTATGTTTCAGAAATTATTGGTTGTATGTGAGTTCCATATGGGGTATACGCTTACATACACTGGTTTATGTGGGTGAAGTCAACTTGAAGAAAAGCAAGGATGAGAAGAGTCTGATATGGGTCTGTCAGAGACCATCTAGCACAGGTTCAGGGGGAGCATATATTCTTCTAATAATGCATTTTTGGCGTTATCAGGAGAAGCAAGTGTAGAAGGAGATCATGGATAATAATCTGAATAATGATTGACAGATGCTGTTGATATTTTGTCTCTATATTTCTTTTGTCAAGGTCATGTAACGGCCTATCTTGGTTGTCCCACTATGCCTGGGATGGATAATGTAATATACTTATTCTATCATGTATCCCCACTTGGTTGGGAGTCGTATGTATGAGTCTTTGGTGATAGGAAGGTTAGTTATGATGTATAAAGTCATATTTCTTTTGTAGAACATCTTCTTGCAGATCTTGCCTATATGTCAGGGGGAGCTTGGACAGCACAACAGAGCAGAGATTTCAGCGTGTACTCAGGGGGAGCATAACCCTTTGCCCTTGATGTCAAAGGGGGAGAAAATACTTTGAGTGACTTTGGGTTGCCATCAAGTCCAAAGGGGGAGATTGTTGGCATTATGACACAGGTTTGGCTCGATGACATAAGTGTTGTCCTTGATGGAAACTCACTCAAAGTACAAATCACAAGTTCAGGCTCTCAAAATAGTAGAAAATGAGATACCCACAAGTTCCTGTTCACAAAGCCGCGGACATTCACAGGTGTGACGAATAAAAGCTGCGGACATGTACGCAGGTTCTTCGAACAAAAAGTGCGGACGTAAAGTACACGCACTTTCATGCAAAGAAAAGCGCGCACATGGGAAATCTTATGGTTGGTCCATGGTATTTAGTTCGACATTTTTGATGCTATGATTTTGGTCCTTGGTTTTGCATCTAAAGTATTGAACCCAGGTTTTAGGTCCCTAGTATTGGATCTCTATGGTTTTGGACCATGGTTTGAGTAAGGCATAGACTATAAAAAGGAAAGGAGATCATTTGGCTGTGCAACTAATGTGTTGAATATCTTGAGATAAGAGATCTGAAATACGGGTGATTGGTTGGTGAGTTATAGCTGGACCTGAATCAAGGAGAAACCTGAACATTACAAGACGGATCTACTGATGGGTCGAGATCTCTTTGTCTCATGATCAGATCTATAATCTAATAATCTGGGGTATAATTGAAGTCTGATAAATTATCTATACCCGCAGGTTTGACACAGTGCAGGCACGGATACCCGCAGGTTTGACACAGCGCAGGCGTGGATACCCGCAGGCTCAACACAGCGCAGGCGCGTATACCTGCAGGCTTGACACAGTGCAGGCGCGAATACCCATAGTTTTGACAGAGCGCAGGTATGGATACCCGCAGGTTCGACACAGAGGAGGTGCAGATGCCTACAAGTTAAAGAAGTTAATACTGCGGAAATACGCAGGCTTCTATTGGTGAAGTTGCGGTCTTTTTCTTGAAATATGTTTTAGCTGATTTTGTCTATTACTACAGTGTTCAAGGTTCTGAATTGGTGTCTAGTCATTGGTACTATGTTCTGAGAAGTTATTGATTCAGTATTTGTACAAGGAATTTGGTTGATTGTAGATCTATTTGATGTTTGATTGATATTCATGGATCCAGTTTGAAAATTTATGAAACGTGGTCCCTAGAAGAAAAGAGAAGTCTTATGTAGGTCAACACCTACGTACTAGTACCTCAACTAGTACAAGAGCTAAGGGGGTTGTAGCCCCCTTCCAGAAGAATCTGGAGAACGAGAGAAGGTTGTAGCCTTCTGCAGGTTGAAGCCTGCGTACTGGTATAAGACTGCACCAGTACAGAATCATTGTAAAAAGAAATTTCTAATTGAAAGAAGATAGAGACATATTGCAGCAGGTGGTTTTCACCCACATTGGGTTTCCACCTTATATCTTGTGTTTTTTTGTGTGACTATCTACTCTACTTTTCTGTTCCTGCTTACTGTTATATGATTCTTACACAGATTAATGATCAACATCTAAAGAATAAATTAAATTATAATTTTGGGAGGTATACGCAAGTTTCATTAGTCAGATCTGCAAATCTTTGTATAAATTGAAAAAGAGTTTGATAATACTGATTCACCCCCCCCCCCAGTATTATTTCCAACAAGGCCTAGACACCTTATATCCCTAATAAGGGATTAGGGGGTTTGGTACCTTACAAATGGTAGCAAAGAATAGGCTTAACAATTAGTATCAATGGGTTGAAAGGAGAGATTTTGAATTGAATTTTTGTCATTATTAAGAGTTATTGTAGTTATAATCCTAAATTGAAATGTGATGCACTAATAGAAAAAATTTAATTTCAAATCAGAGAAAGAGAGAGAGAGATTGAAATGTGATGCACTAATAGAAAAATTTTAATTTCAAATCAGAGAGAGAGAGAGAGAGATTGAAATGTGATGCACTAATAGAAAAAAATTAATTTTAAATCAGAGAGAGAGAGAGATTGAAATGTGATGCACTAATAGAAAAATTTTAATTTCAAATCAGAGAGAGAGAGAGAGAGAGAGAGAGAGAGATTTTAGTATTCTTTGAATTAAAAACTATGAGTTATTTCAGCACATAAGAAGACTTATCAACAATAGAAAAAATAAGAAATATCCAATGGAATGGTATAGTACATCCTAGAGTGAACCTAACATAATAGGGAAGATGAATTTGATGAAATAAAGGTAGTGGAGACCCCTCCAAATTGGATGGAAAATATTGGTAGTTTGAGGGATGAATTGAGAAGTTACAAGGTAGACAATGAGAGAATCAATAATACCCAAGAAAAGCAAGAAGAGGGAGATGTAGTGGTATTGCAAAGTTTATTTGACTTTCAAAGGTTAAGGAAACATGAACTAGTTTCCTGCAACCTATTCTAGTACAAGTTCAAACAAGTTCCCAGTCTATTTGAAACTCAAAATCATGGAGCAAGAACTAGTAAGGCTAAGGGAAGCATGTCTAGGAAGAGGTAGAGGAGTGAAAAGTAGGATACAACCAATGAGGATACTCCAATAGACACCCCTAAGAATGGAATTGATTGTTCTAATAAGTTTCTAATACAACAACTAAATTAGGGATAAACAGGAAAAAGAAGAAGAATATTTCTAGGAACTCGTTGCCAAAAGAATTGAAGAAGGAAGAGGCTAAGCATTTATTTTGGGCCTAAGGAAATATTTTGAACTACATAACTACTTTTAAAATATTAATGAGTAGGTATCCTTATTTAATATGGCAGGTAAAGATGATATATGGTGGAAGGATCTCAAGAATGCAAAAGGCATTATGAAAAATAAGTTGACCCAAAGTATATTCGAGAAATACTTTGTGGATACATACCTATCTGAATGGTATTATGATGGAAAAAATTAAGGAATTCCATGAACATAAATTCGGACAACTCACTATTGAGGCATATGCCAATGAATTTATAGAAGTGTTGAGGAATGTGCCCTACATAAGATATGAAAATATGAAAATATAGTGCTTCCTCAATAGATTGCACAGTCCTATCGAGACATAATAGAATCCAATGAACCAGGGATGCCTAAAGACATTACAAGAGAGGAAAAATATTGTTATGACCAGTTTAAGCATAGGATCAAATCCCATATGGAATGAAAGGAAAGTAAAAATTTAAATTTAGGAATAAAGGGATAATCCTCATGCTATGAGCAACCTAGGAATATTTTTAACTTTAGAAAACCAGCTAAAAGAAAATCATAACACATTTTTTCAACTCTAAGTGGGGAGAAATCAATTAGGTTAGACAACGCTAGGGTAGGAGAACTAAAGAGAAGGTAATTAAAATGTTTTGGGTATGGGGAATAACACTTGTTGAGAGACTTCCCCCACAAACAATAAGACAACAGAAGGGTGTAAAACATATAAGAGGACATAACAACTAGTGATGTAGCCAGAAGTATTCCCTAGATTTATGCAGCTATAGAAAAGAATCAAGTGGACCACAAACCTTTGGTGTTGGAGTTGGAGGGTACAATTACAAAACACTCAATTTCAATTTTAATTGAACCCATTTCTAACCTTGGTTACATTGCACCAAATTTGTTCAAATATTGTGTTTTATAGATAAAAAATATGCAAGTCATGGTTGGTTCAATTAGCTACTAGTACCAAAAGAAAGGTGAACAGTGTTGTTGAATATTGCTAGTTTGAGATGAGCGGCCTTCTTACAAAAGCCAATTTAAATGTGTTACCTTTCAAGTTGTATATTTTTTTTATTAGCATGGACTAGTTGGAAATGCATAGGGACAAATTGGATTGTTATAACAAAACTTTGGAGTGCATTAATGATAGAGGATGGAAAATGTTACTGCAGTGACTATGAAATCCTATGTCAATAAGGCATATTTCACTTTGTAGTTAAAAATATGTTGCAAGAAGGGATGTTAAATTGCACCATACAAATGAAAATTTTAGCTGAAAATAATGTGCTAAAGGAAAAATTCCATCCCATACTACAGGAATATAAAGATGTATTTTTGAAGAGATACTTTGGTTACCACCTAAGTGAGACCTAAATTTATCCATAGAGCTCACAATAAGCACCATGCTTATGTCTAGGGTGCCATACAGAATGAGCACACCTAAACTAGTAGAGTTAAAGATTAAGCTAGAGGAAATGTTGGTTAAAAGGTACATCATACCCAATGTATCCCCATGGGGAGTTGCATTATTGTTCATTAATAATAACAATGGTACCCTTAGGCTACACATTGATTACAGGAAAATGAAAAAGATGACCAACAAGAATAAGTATCAATTTCCTAGGATAGTTGATCTATTTGATCAACTGAGAGGGGCCACTATCTTCTCAAAAAATGATTTCATGTCTAGATATCACCAAGTCTAGATCAAGGATGATGATATCCACAAGAATTCACTTAGAACACAATATGGGAAATATAAGTTTGTTGTGGTGCCATTTAGACTAACAAATGCACCAACCACTTAGTATGTATCCAATAAAAAACATTATTAGCAAGTATTTGGATAATATTTTTTCTATTATTCATTGATGATATTTTAATGTGCTCATAGACTAGGGAAGAGCATGAATAGTTCCTCAAGATAGTGTTGCAAGTGCTATGGGAGAACCAACTATATTCTAAAATCAACAAATATGATTTCTTTCAATCCCAAGTGTTCCATTTAGACGGTGTTATCTCAAAAGGAGAGTGGAATTTTATCCTAAGAATATTATTCATTGTAATGTAGCCAAAATAAGATCTTTGTGGGAATAGAAGGATACTACAAAAGGTTCATTAAAGTATTTTCAAATATTTTGTACCCAATTATAACACTAAAGAAGAAGAGGTAGAGTTTAATTAGACATCAAAGTATACAGTGAGCCTTGAGCACATAAAAATAACCTAATCAATGGCCCTATCTTGAAGATTGTAGACCTTAATAAATATTTTTTGTAGGCATGCAATTTTATATTAATTGAAAAAACAAAATGAATATTAACATAATTACGTAACTCATGATTTGGAGCTAGTAACTGTTATGCATACTTTAATGATGTGGATACATTATTTTCTTAGAAGGAAGTTCACGGTGAGGAAAAACCATAGTATGTTAAAGTACTTGTTTGAAAAACCTAGATGAATGTTAAACAAGTCAGGTGGATAGCCCTTATCATTGAGTTTGACATTGAAATCAAGCACATCAAAGGTAAAGAAAATCGAGTGGTAGATGCACTCAATAGAAGCATAAAACTGAATCCATGGTAGCCAACAATCAATGTTATAAAGATAAAAGAAATAATTAAAGAATCCCTACAAGGTGATGAACATTTTCAGCAACATTTTTAGCTGAAAAATAAATTCTTGGAACAAGAGCTCGAGTGACCAATGGGGAAGAAATATTAGCTAACAATGTATGATTTGTTAATGTACAAAGGTAGACTATACATACCCAATGTAATAAGCTTTAAGAAGCTCGTAATGGATGAGCTTAGTAAAATACCATATCTTGGTCACGTAGGTTACCAAAAGATAATGCTAGCCATCAAAATATTGTACTATCAACCTAGGATGAAGGAGTAAATCACATAATCTGTTGATAGATGTTTAGAATGTCAAAATTTGAAGGTGAAACATGAACATATAGCATGGTCACAACATCCCATACTAGCCTAATTAGAATGCAATTGGGAAATCATATCTATAGAATTCATTAATATATTACCAAGGACTCCTAAATAACAGGATGCATTCCTAGTGGTGGTAGAAAATTTGAGCAAAGTGTCTCACTTTATGGGCCTATAAACTTACCCAAAAAGCAATTGATATTTCACAAATTTTTATAAAGGAAATTCTTAGGTTGCATGGAATGCCAATGAAGATTATATTTGATCAAGATACAAAGTTTAATTCAACATTTTGGAAGGTCTTATTTGTAGGTTCTGGGACAGAATTGACATTTAGGAGAGCTTCCCATCCTCAAATGTATGGGTAAATATAAAGGGAAATCCAAGTGTTGGAAGACATGTTGAGAATGTATTTATGCACCATCCCAAGAAATGGGAGGATTACTTACTGCTAGTAGAGTTTTCCTACAATAATGTCTATTATAGGTCTTAGAGATGAGTCTCCATGAAGCATTATATGATAGAATATGAAAAAAACTAACAAACTAGGATAGCCCAATCGAAAAAATCACATTTATTCTTGGTATGTTAAGTGAGATGGAGTAGAATGTGACCAAAATAAAACATAAGTTGAAAATGTTTGAATATTGGCAGAAGAGTTACATAGATTGGGCCAGGATTCATATGGTGTTTCAAGTAGGAGAACACTTGTATGTCCAAATAGAATCCCAAAGAAGTTCCTTGAAAGTGGGGTTGTGTGTCAATTTGACCCCTTGATATCGTGGACCCTTCGGGATCTTAGAGAAAGTGGGGTCAATAGCATACAGGCTAGCTCCACCTCCAACCATAAATGCACATGATGTATTCCATGTATATTTACTTATGAAAGATATACATGATTCTAATCACATTATTGATTGGGTTGTGATATAAGTGGAACTACAAGGATATTAATAGCTAGAAACCTAATGCATACTTGAAAAGAAGGAGATTATGCTATGAAGCTAAGCCATTGTGTAGGTCAAGGTACAGTGGAAGCACTTCGAAGCAAAGGAAACAACATGGGAGCTAGAGGAATCCATGAAAATGCCATATCCATTTTTTATCTATATAAAAATAAGTTCTATGAAGATTAGAACATTGAGGGCTGTGTTCCTTTAAGGGGGAGTGGATTGTAAGGTCCCTTTCAAATCCCCATATTTTGTAAATGTAATTAAGACTATCATGTTGGATAACCAACATGGATATTATGTTAAATTTCATTATGTTGTAAATATTCTTTTAATTTGTATATTGTTGTAACTACGGAAGAGGATACCCAAGAGGGAGAAAACTATTATGGGATTGGGAAACCTTATATCTTTTGTAAATTTAATAGGTGCCTTGTTTTTCCTCATTTGGTAGCTAAGCATCCAACTACTAGCAGTTATGAGAAAAATGGGGGAGTGGGTACTATATTGTCCTTGAGTATGAGCTATGTACCACTTTGGATTCTTCCAAGAGATAACTTACAAACCAATTTAAGACCCCTAAACTCTAAGGGTAGGAGTAGTACTCATGGGGAATTAAGGAAATTTTTAGGTACTAACAAAAGATGTACTAACAAAATGAACTTTAAAATAACTAATCAGATTAAAGATAATGATATCATGTCCAAGGGGTAAATATTTTTATATGGAATAGAAGAAATCTACTTATTTTAATTGCATTTTCGGTGTATCTCCTTATATGTTTACTGAAATGTAAATTATAGACACTTGTTGGATGTGTAACAAAATTCCACATCCAACAAGCACCCACCCAACATACTTCTTAGTAGACCCACATTGAAAAAATTTAAAATAGATAATACTAAAAAAATTGTGTTCATGTGCTTGTTTTCATGTATTACAATTTTTTTGATGTGGGTGTAATCAAAAGTATGTAGAGTGGGTACTCATTGGATGTGGAATTTAATTATACATCTAAGGTAGATATACACTTGAAATTTTAGTAAACCCACAAGGAGATAAGTTGAAAATATAATAATAAAAAAATAGTTTCATTTCTTTTTCTTCAAAACTTAATCTTTAATTTTATTATTTTCCTTAGGAGGCCCATTTTAGACCTTAACATTCCCCTAATGGATAAATAGAGGATAAATTAAGAGATAGAAAGTCACACATAGAGGACAATGCCAACAAAATGAGAGCGATAGGATGAGAGACAGTATACCGAATAGAACTAGGGACTTGTGAACTAAGTGAATAGAATCTATCCAGATGAATGTGTAAACAATGTGACTCTATATAGGAGGTGATTGGAATGCCTCAATGTTACAACCATTTGGTATGGAAGTGATTTTTGAAGTGATCTAGATCAGGGACTAGCGAGAAGCCTTCACCTATGGTTTAGAGGCCTAGATGAATTTACAAATGATTTGTCTGTTTGAGGCACATAAGGCATCAAATAAGGGAAGTGATGAGGGATTGTTATATTAGTGAATGGATTTTTTTTGTGTTGTGCAGGCTCTAGGTGGCTACATTTTTCTATGTACAAGGCCTTAACTCAGTATTAAAGTGAAAATCCTTGATCTTGTGCATGTAGGAGAGTGGCATTCATGCTTGTTACTTGATTTGAAACGTTGAATAACCCTGAGTAAAGATTTTTTAAGGAATTGGTTATGGTTAAGGGGTCACTAGCTACAAGATAGAACGTGGTCTAGCTGAGCCTAAGTTTGGGTGGAGAGGTGTCAAACCCCAAAATTTTCATATTTAACACATCTATTCCCTTATGATGCCCTATTTTGTTCCCTTGTTTTACCGAGTTTCAACATTTACCTCATACTTTCATATTCTTTTTAATGCAATAGTGAAGATTTGTATTCAATTTGCATTTTAGCTAGAACTGGAAGGAGAATATTTATTTTTGATAAAATACTTTGACTTATGTTCACTTTCCAAGATTCATGATTATATGTTTACTAATGGTGGTTTACCAAGTGCGGTTTAGTGCCTACACAAAGTTCAATTTTTGCACTAATTTAGGGTTTGACATGTTGGCACAATTCCGGGAGAAAATCAAGACATGATTTGTGTCCATAATGATGCTTTCATGCTCCAACATGAGTCAGAATGCATTTATGTCACACATATGGATTTTTAGAAAATAATTAATGATTCAACCCTAAATTTGCATAGTTTTCAAACTACCAGCTTCTTCCTCGATTTTCATGCATATCAAGGCAAATATCAAAATTCTAGGACATGGGTGTTGTTCAAAATATTGGAAATTGAGTAAGTAGTGGTCCGTTTTCCAAAATCTACCATGGTTTTGGAGATATGAAAGGTTATTTGAGGGAGATTTGTGAAAAAAACTCAATTTTCCATACTTTTATGATCATGCCCATATATGCAAAAAATGTAAAATTAAGTATTAGATTTGTATTTCCTAGATCAAATAATAGTTGTACTAGACTCCCATTGATGTAAAATTTTTGGTATTTGATTTTTCATATTCTTTGTAATGGATTGGCCTATTTCAATCCAAATTTGTACTAAAAAAATGTATATAAGTGGAGTTATGGCTCTAGCTAAATGGGGAGTCCATTCCACGTTTCTATGTTGTTGAGATAAGGTCTGGGGGTTATCCCCCCTCTAATCAATTGAATTTGTGTCATTGAGCTCATCATGTATTGAAAGAATGAATTTCATTAATATAAGATGAATTTTAGGTTCTTTTTCCATATTTGTCATTTTATTTTAATGATTAATTTCATTATGTGATTTAGTTTCATTTTAAGAGGGTGCGAGATCGTTGGTTAGGGCTCAACCAACCCAGATTGACACCTCCATTAAATTACTATTGTGTGGTTCATTTATTTTAGATCTAGTATGTGTTTCTCTTCAATGTTTTGTTATTGATTGTGCGTTGTATTTTTACATGCTTTGATTCTTGTGAGAAACTATTTTTTATGTTGTGCTTTTTTACAAGATATGTTTTACACTTTAGCTTGTGATTATTTGGCATTGAAAATTGAAGGAGCATCTCCATAAGTGTGTGTAATATTTTTAATACTTCATATAAACTTGGTTGTGTTATATTTTACATTTTCTTATGCACTCGAAGTGTTGATAAGTTCTTGAAGTGCAGAAAGGATTATTAAGGAGGAGTTTGCACTTCACCTGAAGCTTTGCCTAAGTTAATGTTCGCCAAGCATTGTTAAATATCTCTTGGATTGCAAAATTTCCACTTCCTTGCATTCTTGCACTAAACATAGAATTTTCCAAGATTCACGGTTTGGATGCATCTCAAAGCTTGAAGGAGTGTTAAGGTAGAATGTGAATATTTTAAGCATGTGCACAATAGATGCTTGGATAGTTGATTGAATTTGATTAAGTAAACTAGGGACAAATTAAATCCACGTTTTTACTTTTCTATTGCATGCAAAGAATGGAGTAGAGTTAGAACCTAGTGCAAGAACTTTTATTGAGTTTTCATTTTATTATTTTTTCTTGGCATTAAAAACATGTGAATTGTTTGGAGTTTATTTTTTGGTCTTCTTTAGATTATCAAAATAGTCTTTATGTTTTATTTTCCTAGTGAGTCAGGAAATTGATGATCATTTTTTCCAGTTGATTAATAATTATGTCTTGCTCTCTTATTTTCAATAGATAAGGTTTGTTTATGATTGTTTATAAACTGCATGATTGGTGTTTTCAGTAGTTAAGGTTTTGCTTCTAATGAATGTTTTTTATTGCAGGATTAGGGCATGGATTGATTACTGGAGGAACTCAATGTGTGAGCAGTTCTATACAAACTAGGGTTTTATTTTATAAGTTCCCAAAGCCTTTCTCCAGAATTTCCAGTGTTGCGCCTCGAAGTTGACGAACCCCAAATTGACATTAAATGTTGGTCCATTAATATAGCCTATATTTCACTTAAAATTTTTGTGTCATTGCCAGGGCGGCTCTTAGGGGATTGACCTTTGTGACCTAGTCCAATTTTTTTTTCTTCCTTGGCTTGTTTTCTTGAAAGTTCTTGTTTCTTTCCTACATATTTTGTTTTCATTTCTAGGGTGTTGTAAGAACCCCCTTATATATACTCTTGTATGTGATGAAATAATATGCCAAAATATTGTTGAGAAGGGAAAGAGGGATCTGGAGAGAACATTTAATGAGTAGTTCAAGGATAATGTTTGAAGCTACTATTGAGATACAAAAATCATCTAATAGCAAACTCATAAGTGAAGAAAACAATATATTTCTTGAAAAATTAAAAAATGATGTAATTTTCTCTCTTAGTTCACAATTGGATGATTTGTAGGAAAACTAAGTGCAGGTTAAAATTAAAGAACCATTCTTGATGCTCTACTCCGACTATAGAAAATGTTGTGTCTGTGAGGAGGATCACTCAACAGAACATTTCCCATCATTGTAGAGATTACTAAGAGTATTTGGGGAATCAAGCAAGGAATCAAATCGACTACCATGTATAACTTAAAACTCATCATCATTTAATATTTGGGCCAATACAACATTTTCCTCAACATATTTATAATCCTGCAGTTCCATGGAAATTTTTTAGTCCTTTGATTGAATACCCTACTTTATGCCGACATTGACCCTCTCCTTGTCCCTCTTCCCCTATTTAGATGTCCCCATGGCCTCAAGAATGGTTTGGAGCCTCTTCCCTAGGGCAATGTTTTATAGAAAATTAATTATATGAACAAAAAAATAACTACAATTTCCATCCATTGTACCATCAAGTTATCATCCTTCATGGCCTCAGTTGCCTGTGCAACCATACACTGATCCATACCCCAACCCATACTCCAATCCAAACCTTAGCCCATACTCAAATCCAAACCCTAAAACTTACCCTAATCCAAACCCTAGTTCATACCATAATCGAAACCCTAGTCCATACCCTAGACCTAACTCTAATATATACCCTAGCTCAAACCCTGATAAATACCCTAGCCAAAACTCTAATCCAAACCCTAATTTAAACAAGGAGGTTGCAAAAAAATTTACAACACTTGTTATTTCCACTAACTCCCCTACTAAATCTAATGTTATATCTTCCATATTGGGGAAGGGGGTGAATTTGGAAGATTCCCCTATCACTATGGAACATTTACCATAGGAATATCTAATTCAAAGACCATTAGAGGAACAATTTATGATTGGAAGTTGTTATGAAGTTGTTATTGTAGATCAAAACCCTAGAATTTCACTTAACCATCCTTGCTAATTTTAGGATCAAACTTTGGAGACTAAGAGTGAGGAGTTTATTTTTTGTATTTCACTAGATCCCTTATGCCTCCAAGAGAGTGATTATCAAGTTTTGGAAGACTTGTATGAGTTGAATAATCATGAGTATGTGGATCCTATTGAAGCCTTGTTTCAAACAATCATGTTCACACCTCATTCCCTCATCATTTGACAACTTTTGGTACCATATCAATTAAAGAAGTCGGATTCTCATACTCTGGTATGCGTTGAATTTTAATTTTGAAAACTAAGTGTGATTATATTTATCATTTTTTATGCACATGGATACATTGGAAGTACTCCTACACTTGAAGGAGATCTTCCTTTCTCTAAATTAGGATAGGGTAGTATAAGAGCAATAAATAGATATTCCATATAAAATAAAACTATTACAACAACACTCTAAAAAATGCAATTCCTTAAGGCATATTTATTTAAATTTATGTTATTATGAACTCTTGTGGTAAGTCTTCTCAAAAGAAATTCACTTTTAATGCATCATTACTTTGCAAAATGACTTTAACTGATGATTAACTGGTTTTTCTCCATGTCACATGTCCAATATCATCCATTGGGTCAGTTAGAAAGATTTGTCATTACACTTTCCATTCATAAGATCAAAACCCTATTCCTGGCCTAGCCACTTGAACAAACTTCCATCCAAGAAATATTTTCAAGTTTCTATTAGAAGGTGTTGTTGAAAGGCCTCTTATGGTGTACCACTCCTATAAAACCATAATGAGATTTCACGAGAACCCTAGCATGATTAACTTGAGGAATATTTCAGTCATTATCTAAGATGTTTATTATACATTGAATAGTTGATATTTATGTTTATTGTGGATGATGTTTCCCATGGACTAAACAAATAATTAATTAGGTTCTTGGAAAATCTGACATACTCGCATACCACCCACCTTCCGTACACTCTAAAATATTCCAATGAGTAGTATACATTATTTTAAAATATTTCAAGTGATATGTAATAATTAAAAGGGAGTGACAACAAGTACAAGAAAACTTGTTGAGGTGCTAAATAGGCCTGTCGGCAACGTGGCTATGCTTGTATGGTAACAAGGCAAACCCATCGGGGTATTGAATAGGCCTGCTAGAAGTGGGGTTATGTCAGGTAAAAGAGATGGAAAACAAACATTGAAACACTTAAAAAAAACCGAGGTCACATTTTTAAGAAATTATCAACAAAATTAAAGCTAGGAAATGAACTTTATATCTCTCATATAATGGCCTTATGGTCCTTCAAGTATTGGAGTTCTATCTTTTGGAATAAGTAGGTTTTCATGGATGTGGGACCTTTAATGTTGGTGATTCACTTTACTCGAACAAGAGGAGCTTCAACTATATGATTAGGTAATAGTAAGATAGTCAACCTTGGAAGGTATCATTTTGTCATCTTTGTTTTTCCCTATTTCCATCCATCTTTAACACCATGGCTTTCAAATTATGTCGCTTTTATTTATAATAAGGATATTGAGGTGAAAAACTACTATGGTTGCTCCTCATAAACTTATGGAAATTTTTATAGCTAGCTATTTCATTCAATGATAATGTTATTCATGTAGTAACAACATTGTTAGCATTCTTATGGCAGCCTGACATTAAGAAAATAATGAGAATCAATCTTGATAAAACATGGACCTAGTATAGAAGCAAAGCCAATATATATTCCCTTTTTTCATAGGATCACCTGTATTATTTTGTTGGAGCGTTTGGTAATTTTTAAAACCTTTCTAATTTTAAATTTTGTTTCTGCTATTGGCCAATCTTCATGCATTATCATCATTACAGGATTAGGGGTGTAGAAGTTTCAATATTGTTTTTTTTGCAAGGGAGTGACAGTGCAACAACTATCTCGCTTGCATGAGGACATGCAAGATGATTGGCATGGGGGAGATGTTAGGCCCAAAAATTGTTGTATTTAATAAAAACATTTCCTTTGTGATGCCATATTGTGTTCCCCTGTTTTACTAAGTTTGAACGTCTACCTCATACTTTCATATTCTTTTTGATGCAAGAGTGAAGATTTATATTCAATTTGCATTATATCTAAAAGTGGAAGGTGAATATTTATTTTTAATAAAATACTTTGACTTATGTCCACTTTCCAAGATTTGTGATTAAATCTTTACTGATGGTGGTTTACCAAGTGCAGTTTAGTTCTTGCACCAAGTTTATTTTTTGCACCAAGTACAGTTCCTACACTAATTTGGGTTTTGACATATTCGTACACTTCGGGGAGAAAACTAGGACATGGTTTGTGTCCATAATGATTTTTTCATTCTCTCACATGATTTAGATTGTACCCAAGTTGTATGGATGGATTTTTAGAAAATAATTAATGATTCAACCCCAAATTTTCACAGTTTTCAGACTGCCAACTTCCTCCTCAAATTTCGTGCAAGTGAAGGTGAATCTCAAAATTCTAGGACATGGGTTTTGTTCCCAGTATAATTTATTAAAGTGTGGACCTCTCCATGTTTTTGGAGATACGGAGGGTTATTTAAGGTAGATTTGTGAAAAAAATGTAATTTTCCAGAATTCTAGGACCATGCCCAGATCTGCAAAAAATGTAAAATTAAGTATCAAATTTGTATTTCCTCGATTAGATAATGGTTGTACTGGACTTCCATTGATGGAATAGTGTTAAGATTTGGTTTTTCATCTTGTTTGTAATGGATTGTCTTGTTTCAAGCCAAATTTGTATTGTAAAATGTATATAAGCTAAGTTATGACTCTAGCTAAAGGGGGAGGCTATTTAACATTTTTTATGTTGTTGAGTTGAGTTATGGGGGTTATTCCCCCTCTGATCAACTGGATATGTATCACTGAGTTATTCATGTACTGAAAGAATGAAATTCACTAATATAAGTTGAATTCCAGGTTCTTTTTCCAGATTTGTCATTTCATGTTAATGATTAATATCACTATGTGATTTAGTTTCATTTTAAGAGGGTGTGAGCTAGTTTTTTAGTGCCCAACCATCCCAAAGTGACACACCTCCATTAAATAAGTATCATGTGGTGCACTTATTTTATATCTAGTATGGATTTCTCTTGAGTGTGTTGTATCTTTACATGCTTTGACTCTTGTGAGTGTTGGCTTGAGGGGGCCTGAACGAGGATTGAAGTTAATTAGCCAAACAAATCCCTGTACTACTGGCCCTTTTGGCAATAGTCCACTAAGCACAGACTGTGGTCTCACCCGAAGCAGTATGGGGGGATGCTGGAACCAAGTTTCCGCACCCTTGAGATGTCTAAGGGGTCGACTTGGTCCAACTAGGAATGACTTCGTGCAGGTCACTTCGCACACTCTCTTGTCCTGCAAGGCCTTCGCACTCTGTTATAATCGCCTTCGTGCAACCCTAATTAGGGGTTGAGGTGATTTCGCACTGCTAAGGCAGGGATCTGCGCTCTTTTCCTAAGTTACATAGCGGATCTTACTTATCTTCTTACAACTGTTAGTTAACTTCGTGTAAATAGATACTTATCTTATATTCACTTATTCAACACATTCATATAAGTTCGCGCAACAAATAAATAGTAAACTTGCAATTCATACCCAATATACTTTAATGCATAAACAGGAAAAATATACATAGAATGATAAGAAACTTCTCTTTATTACTTTCTCCAATGGTCACATAATCGACTCACCCTGCGCACTCAGCTGTAGGGACCTACGCACTCAGCTGCAAGGACCTGCACACTCACCTGCAGACTACTAGGCCTCTGTGCACTCAGCTGCAGAGCCTTTTCCTACTCTAGGACCCAAATACTTGACTTTACACTTCAACTTAGACTCAATGCTTCATCTTCTCTTAGATTGTTCGATCTCTCTTTACACTTAGAGCCTCGCTCTATTTATACAATTACTCTCAAGCCAACATTACATTACAAAAGTAAGGGTGGACAACCCTATGACTCGATTATAATTTCGCGCTCTACGCCCACAAATCGTGGAGTCTTTACATTGGACTTAGTCAAAACTTAGGCTTTAAGCCCCAAAACTTGCCTTGGGGAATCCTACGCCCAACAGGTCCCCAACACAAACATCATGACTCACCCTCAAGTCACTCTGTCGGTGCGGATATCTTCGCATGGAGACCTCCCAACTATACTCGGACTACTAGAAGGTCAGTAGTGCACTGAGCGGTTGCCTGTTGTATCTCCATTGTTGTCCTGACAACGAAACCATTTGTTTGTTTGAGGGGGCTTGACCTAGGTCTGGAGTTAATTAGCCAAACAAATCCCTGTACTACTGGCTCTTTTGGCAACAGCCCGCTGAGCGTGGACTGAGGTCTCACCCGAAGCAGTATGGGGGGATGATGGAACCAAGTTTCCACACCCTTGAGATGGCTGAGGGGTTGACTTAGTCCAACTAGGAATGACTTCGCATAGGTCACTTCGCACACTCTCTTGTCCTACGAGGCGTTCGTGCTCTGTTATAATCA
Source organism: Pinus tabuliformis (assembly GCA_031772625.1). Taxonomy (NCBI): domain Eukaryota; kingdom Viridiplantae; phylum Streptophyta; class Pinopsida; order Pinales; family Pinaceae; genus Pinus; species Pinus tabuliformis. The sequence continues at coordinate 719,654,838 of CM062813.1, forward strand.
CCTTTGCGTAGCCCTCATCAAGGGCTAAGGTGACTTCACACTACTAAGGTAGCGATCTACGCTCTTTCCTTGAGTTACAGTACGGATCTTACTTATCTTCTTATAACTGTTAGTTAACTTCACGTAAACATATACTTATCTTATATTTTCTTATTCAACACATTCATATAATTTCACGCAGCAAATAAACAGTAAACTTGCAATTCATACCCAATATACTTCAATGCATAAACAAGAAAGATACACAGAATGATAAGAAACTTCTCTTTATTATTTTCTCCAATGGTCATAGACTCGAATCACCCTACGCACTTAGCTGCAAGGGTCCGCACACTCAGCTGTGGACTACTAGGCCTCTGCGCACTCAGTTGCAGAGCCTTTTCCTACTCTACGACCCAAAGACTCAACTTTACACTTCAACTTAGACTCAATGCTTCATCTTCTCTTAGATTGTTCGATCTCTCTTTACACTTAGAGTATCGCTCTATTTATACAATCCCAGTAGGACTCTAAAGCAGACATTACATTACAAAAGTAAGGGTGAACAATCCTATGACTCAATTATAACTTCGCGCTCCACGCCCAAAAATGACGGAGTCTCTACATTGGACTTAGTCAAAACTTGGGCTTTAAGCCCCAAAACTTGCCTTGGGGGATCTCGTGCCCAACATTGAGTAACTTATTTTCATGCTCTACATTTTTACAAGATCCATTTTACACTCCATCTTGTGCTTATTTGGTGTTCAAAATTGAAGGAGCATCTCCATAAGTGCATGTAATATTTTTAATTCCTCATATAAACTAGGTTGTGTTATATTTCACATCCGCTTAGAGGTGATTGTGATTTGATGCAAGGTTTGTTCATGGGTTTAGTAAATTGCAAAAGTAAGATATGTTGTATGATAGAGTGGCTTATCATTACCATCAAATGGGATCTAGATATAAAACTTTTGAGTCATTTTAGATTCAAGAGTTGAAGATATTTCAATTTCTTTTACAAACCCTCTATCTTCGTATACATGTAACAAGGATGTAGGTACTGAAACATTACTTATTGTAATAATAAACAGGGTTATGCATTTTATGAGTGACAACTCTACTGAATACTAGAAGGGTTTGTGATTCTATCAATTCACGTATGTTGGAGCTCGAATTATTTTTATTAATATGAAGCGTGTTTATGAACATAACCCTTACTTCTTTGTTAAGTTGTAAAGAACATAGAAACCTCTGTTTGCGTAACATTAAATTTAGAGTGAAATGATTAGCATTGAAATTTGTTGATTGATTTAGTTATAATCATGTTCACTGTTTGATTTGATCTTTCAAGTATATACATATTTTTTAAAAAGTGTTTTGTATATGTGAAGAGTATGCGCTCCCAATGTTGATAAGTTGTTAAAGTGTTGGAAGAATTGTGTTATGAAACCAGTTCACAAAAGGATAGAAAAGATAGATCAACGACTTAGTGTTGGGAGTGGGATCCCCTAAGGACAGTTTTGGGGCTAAAAACCCATGTTTTGGTCAAATTTTGTAATAAACATGTAAAGACTCTACATTTTGTCGTCATGGAGTGTGAAGGTGTCATAAGTCATAAAGGGTTGTCCACCCTTAGTTTTGTAAAGTAATTTCAGCTGTAAGAGATCTACCCATGGTCCACGGACCATGGGATTGTATAAAAAGAGCTAAGCTCTAAGTAGTTTTAGAGACATCAATCAGAATATCATGTAAGAGAGTCGTAACTCTGAAGTAGAAGTCTAAGTGTTGGGTCATATCGTAGGTAGAGGTTCTACAGCTGAGTGCGCAGAGGCCTAGCGTGGAAGTTCACAGCTGAGTGCATGGACCCCTGTAGCTGTGTGCGCAGGGTGGATAGAATCTGTAATCACTTGGAAGACATCAATAAAGTGAAGTATTCTAAAATTTGTATGTTTTGTTCTGATTAAGGCATCTTGTCATTTTATGTATGAATTTTCTTTATAATGCTTATGTGATGCACGAATGAATATAATTATGTTGGATAACTGAACACAATTAAGAATATTTGTTTATGTGGTGCTAACTGTGAGTATCTAAGAAGGCTAGTAAGATTCTTAAGACAAGTTGACAATCTATGCAATACAATGCCTTAGCAACATGAAAGTGTCTAGATCAACAGTTAGGGATGCACGAAGGTCAGACGTACCCTTTCGTGGAGGTATCAAAGGGAGGAATAAGGGGTTAGGTAGACAGAGCCCTAGAACTAAGTGACCAGCATGAAGGAAAGAATATAAGGAATAAAACGACATCACGACCATCTCAGAGTGTGGAAACTTGGTTCCAGCATCCCCCCATACTTCTTCAGGTGAGACTTCGGTCCACGCTCTGCAAGCTGATGCCAAAAGGGCTAATAGTGTAGGGATTTGTTTGGCTAATTAATGTTGAACCTAGGTTAAGCCCCCTCAAGCCAACAAATGGTTCTGTTGTTGGGACCAAAATTTGCATAAGAGATGTGTGATGTCGTATCACTAGAATCTAAGTAAGAAAGAGATCGGAGACTGGTTGGATAGGAAGATCCAAAAATTTGCGGCGCAGGAAAACAGAAACCTATGACTAACAAAGGAACAATGGCTGGACAAGTACCTATATAAAAAGATCCATGAGATCTTTTTCTGCTCCTTTTGCAGTTGAGCTATATGAGTGGATCGCGAAGCTAGCAGATAGCCAAGGAAGGTGGAAACTTGACAGTCCTATTATGTGGACCCCGGAGCTAGTACAGAGGTTGGAAGCATCTAAGGATAAGATCGCCCGCGTTGTCGATCATTGGCTTGATCGTGTCATAGGAGGAATTGTGACTGAATTCGTGGTCGACACCTCAGTCAACTATAGTGTGGTAGAGCGGTGCTTTTTCAAAGGACCGCATGGTAAGTACATGAAATATTTGAATACCTAGATTAAAATGATATTGTGTGAAAAACAGGTTATGCAGCTAACTTGATGTTCGGAACTACATGAAGTAGAAAAACTTACAGGAATGAAGGCAAAAAAGGGTCCTGAATATAATCCATTGATTTCACCTCCATGAGGTGACGAAGAAGGGATAACACAAGTTTCTCCACGAAGTGCTATTTATTTAATAAGACAAGGATTCACGCGAATACCACCTCCACCCACACCACCTCCAACTTCACCACCACCACCTATGACTTCACCCGTACCACCCCCGCCTCCACCGCAGTTTAGTATGCAAAATTGAGTGAAGTTGCCTTTGTTTAAAGGCTTGAGGAATGAGGACCCAGACCAATTCTAGTTCATTGTAAAAGCTGTATGGGAAGATCATGGCGTTATAGGTGATAACATGAAGAAGGCGATATTGGTTAGTGTTGTTAGGCCCCTAAAGATTCCTCATGGGAGGACAAGAATTTTATACAGAAGCATCAAGAACTACTCAAGCGTTGAGGACAACACTTTTTGAATGAGAGAGGCATGTTAGGCCCCTATACTACCAGTGTAACACCTTATTGTTATTAGTACAACCCCCTTATTATATTGTTTTACTCATGTAGTCCCCATATTATTATTATTGTGCCCCATAGAAGCCCACTATTGTTGTTATTGTTCCCTTACATTATTATTGTTATGTCGACTTTGATTATATTATGACCCCTTAGACTCCTATATATAGAAAGGAGGTCTTGTCATTTGTATCATCCAAGAATTGTTCAATTGTGTAATATAAAGGAGGTTGCGCCTTCGAAGAGGCTTATTTCTAAGGCGTTGATCTATCTCTTCTATCTTTTTGTGAACTGGTTTCCTAACAAGTGCTCTGCAGGATCGTGTGCTAACTTGGTACATCAAGTACTCTAATGATAACTGAATGCTAGAGTGGAAAACATCAAGACCACGCTGAACAAAGAATTCAGTAGGCCTAAATCTGAAGCATAGTCTATTGTGGGGTTCAAGAAATCGCAATGTAGCTAGGCAAGACACCGTGGGAATTAGATCATAGGTTGAAATGTAAGATCCATGAAGCTAATATGAAATTGACAAATAGGTAGCATCGTGAGTGGTTTTTGGCTTTGCTATTGCCACACTTAAGGGTTGCGTTGTCACAACAAAAGATAACAACTCAGGCGGAAGTGTTGGAGATTTCAATGAGACTGCATGAAACACCGATGCAAGATCCAAATCTGGGGGTTCAGTAGATCCATGCACAGTTGAAAAATATTTGCCTTGAAATGAAAAGTTTGAAGTAGGATAGAACAGTTTGACTAGAGGTGCACGAAGAGGTATGGTGTTTGAAATGAAAGAGTCAGGGGCATGACAAAGACCATTTTCCGGTCTTTGCAAACTATAGGAGGAGGACCGATGCATTTGAGGCTAGAAGCTCAAGTAGGACCGAGCGTGGGGCCTGCATTATTGTGCACTGTATGTCAGGTAGCAGGAAAACATGCCATGGATAACTGCCATTTGTTGCAGAAGTTTGTATAGACACCGCAACAACTGTTCTGCAACTTTTGTAGGTCGGTAGGGCATGATGAGCGTAATTGCAAGATTTATGAATTAATGATGGATAGAACTCCTACCTATAAGGTTCAAGCAGAAATGCGGCCCCCTGACCAGAGCGCAAGGATGGAAAAGACCAGATTTCAAGGGCATAGACGAGGCCGAGGCCGCAGAGGACCTGGCAGATGTTGGGGACAGTTGCTTTGCTACAATTTCGGAGGGCCAAGACACTATGCCCGCAATTGCACTAACCCAACACGTCCATCATGCAAGTACTGCACCTTGTTTTATCATGAAATAGAAGATTGTCCTATGCTGATAGCAATGATACGTGACAAAGGGGCGCTACCACCTCTGCCAACTCAGAACCTGCAGATGATGAGGTTTGAGTTGTGCGAAGAGGATCCAAATGTAAATATAGTGCTCAGAAGTGGAATAGCAATAGGAGATGACAAGGGGAAATAACCCAAAGATAGTACATGTGTGCGCAAAGCTCCGACGAAGGAGGCTAAATTCAATTTAGAGCACACACTTGAAACATTCACGAAGGCAAAGAAGAGCTTCGCTGAGGCCTCCACCTCGGGAAGCAAGGATAAGCTTGATCAAGAGATGGATCCTTCTATGCTTACAACCTTCTTGGATACTTGCATGAAGCTACTGCACGATAGAAAGGTTGTGAAGGGATTGCAGGAGCTCATAAATAGATGTACCGGAAACACTCTGGTTGAGCCACGCGTAGTGCGAAAGCTTGGTAAGAATAAAACTAGGATGGGACGGGAAATGAGACTAACCATGCAAATAGCAGACTATGAGATGGATCAAGCTATCTTGGACCTGAGGTTAGATGTGAACATCCTACCAAAACAAACTTGGGAACTGATGGGGAGACCCGCACTGCAGTGGTCTCCGATTCAGCTAAGGATGGAAAATCAGTAGAAGATCATCCCCATGGCACGACTACAAGGGGTGACTGTAGATATTGAAGATGCGAGCGCGCTGAGTGATTTTGAAGTGATAGAATTGTGGATGACAATGTTAGGGTCCTATAGTGATAGGATTCATAATTCTGAATTGGCTAACTTTGAGCCTCGTAATATTTTACATACCTTTACTTTCAGCAAATGTTTTCCATATTAAAAAATTTAAAAATGTAAAGAGGGTATGTCCTAAAAGAAAAATCAAACGACAAAAAGAATAAGAAAAGATAAAAAAATGAAAATATATGAACACAAAAAAAAAAATAGATCATGAAAGTGTGCAAGTCTAAATGCCACTACTATTTTACTATTTTACTGTCTTAAAGAATGATTGTGTCCAGCTTTTCATACATGCCACAACCCATGGTAATCAAACTATTCAATATTGGCTATTTCATGCTTTCAATTTTATGTTTATAGTTAGAGAATAAAATCTGACCAAACAGCTTAATCTTGGTAGATCATTAGATAGGTAGAGAAAATAAAAGGAGCTCATCAGTTTAATCTAAGCCCTTGGATGATATAAGGTTAGAAGTAGATAGTTTACTTTTCAAAAGAAAAATGAATGATAAGGGCTTGCTAGTCTAAATGCACCCAAATAAAATGAAGAAAAAATGGTAGGGTAAGTAATGGGTAAGTAGAAGAAAGGTTGCTGAAGTATAAAGTTGATTGGATAAAAGCACATTTATCATGCTTGATTATATGTTTCAATGTGCATGAACATTTAAGAAGGAAAAAACAATGGTTTACAAGTTCAGTTAACTAACTCCCCTTCATTCTTTTTGTTGGAAATAATATTGAGAGAGTGGGGGGGGGTGAATTAGTATTATCAAATCAAACACTTTTTAATTTCCATACTCAGATTCATATACGCTACTTCAGTTAAGGGAACCTGCGTGTACATGCAACTGTGTCTAATGCAACTAGCATATATCTAGTAAACTTATGATTCATTTAATCCATTAAATTTTGACCTTTAGTTAGTGCATCAGACTTTATTAACCATATGAATAGTAAACAGGTGCAGTAAAACAGAACAAATTATCACACACAAGAAGCACACATGAACACCATGATGTAAGGTGGAAACCTAATGTGGGTAAAAACCACATGCTGCAATTCGTCTCTATCTTCTCTTAATAAGAAACTTCTTTTTACAATATTTCTGTACTGGTGTAGCCTTATACCAGTACGCAGGCTTCTATCTATAGAAGGTTACAGCCTCCTCTCGTTCTCCAGCTTCTCCTGGAAAGGTAGCTACAACCCCCTTAGCTCTTGTACTAGTTGATGTACTAGTACGTAGGTGCTGACCTACCGAAGGCTACAACCTCCTCTTTCTTCCTCCAGATACCACGTTTCATAAATTTTCATACTGGATACTCCTGAAGCACAATACCATAATCTGAAGGCCACGTTTCATCCAATTTTCATACTGGACCCATCAATATCATTGAAGCACACAATCAATCAACACTGGCATCATCAATCTCTGAATCACTGAAACCCTGTCAACAAACTGCAGTCACTAGAACATAGAACACAAAACTCTGTAACAATGTTCAGATCTAACTATATCATCAAAAATCATGCATCAGAGTGCATACGCTACTTGGAAGTGCCGAACCAGCATGTATACGCAACTTCGCCAAAATGGAACCAACGTATATGTCATTAATTACTTACTTATAACTTCGTTGCACTTCCTGACTTCAGACATACCAAGATCATTACATATACAAGGATAATATGAGTGTTAGCAATCAGATCTAGTCCATCAGATCACATAAAGATAAGTCATTATGATCTTGATCCATTATTAGATCTCATCCATCAACACTAAAGCGAAACACAATCAACCAAGCTGAATATGCAGAATACTGACAGCAGTAAATAGTCATCAGAACTCATCAACAACCAAAACCACTTGTAACTTCAAACATCATAGTTCATAAGGTATACGCTACTTAGATGTATCTAACCTGCGTATGTACGCACTTTTATCATAGTCAACCAGCGTATACATCTGTAAATATTCATTCATGATTTGCAGCTATTCCAAACTTGAGCTATACCCAGATCATAATATTTACAGAACATTACATGCGTCAGTATACAGATCTAGAATAAGTGTGATCAAACCGTATAGAGATGATTCATTCCAAGCCATTAGATCCCAATCTATCCTTAGATCTTATTCTCCATCAACTGTTGAGATTCCTCCTTAGCTCAGATCAAGCAAAGCATTATGAACCCATAACCTGCATACTAGATCTCATCCTTCATAAGATATTCAAGACTTTCTAAATTCACTTTGCCTAATGATCTTCTCCTCCTTTTATAGTCTTAGGCCTTACTCAATACCATGGTCCAAAACCACTTAGAACCAATACCTTGGACCAAATACCATGGATCACAATACCATGGTCCAAATACCACAGACCAAAACCCAATGCACGTGCCTTCCCTTACATGAAATTGTGTGTATACGTATATGCACCTTTTGGTCAACTAACCCGTGTGTATACGCGGCTTTATCAAGGGGAACCTGCGTATATCTCTTTTTCTTCATTCTGTGAGCCTGAACTGTTATCTGTCATCTTAGTAAGTTGTCATCAAGGACAACACCTGTATCATAATGCCAAAAATCTTCCCCTTTGGACTTGATGGCCAAGTTAACTTGCCATACTGAGAACTATCATTTTCTGATGTCTCTTCTGTAGATTCATCTAGTTATATATAAATGAGATGTTCTGCTACAAGTGGGTTGCCATCAAGTACAACACATGCATCATAATGCCAACAATCTCTCCCTTTGGACTTGATGGCAACAACCATACCAAGTCACTCTCCCCCTTTGACATCAAGGGCAAAGGGCATACCAAGATATTCTCTTCCTTGATATACACTTCGCTGTCCATACTCCCCTTGAGTACCTGCTGAAATCTCTGATTGAACTCCCCCTTTGTATATGCCTAGGTGTACCAATCTATCCATGCTCCCTCTGAGTACATGCTAAAATCTCTGCTCTGCTGAAGTGTGTTTTTCATGCTCCCCCTTACTGTAAGCAAGGTCTGCAAAAAGATGTTCTACAAGAAGAACATGACTCGATACACCATAAATGACCTTCCTATCACCAAAGACTCATACATACATCAATCTCCCAACCAAGTGGGGATACACCATTTTGACTCATCCACCCAACCAAGTGGGGATATACCAAATGTTTATACATGACTGAAACAAGAAACATTACATCATCCATCCCATGCATAGTGGGGTAACAAATTACATCATATGACCAAAAGGGATTCATCAAACGACTACAATAGACAAAGACAAACTATTACATCATGGGTCTTGATATGACCTTTACATCGAATGATATACATGACATTTATAACAGAGACCAAATATCTAAACAAGACCATGATAGTCATCAACAACTATCATACACAATGTATGATCTGCTCCATAAGCATCTGTCAACAACATCCAGACCAGCAACCTGTATATGTCCTGTGAAAAAGTATGTCTGCATATAGATATCAACTCATCCTCTTGATCTCATCAAGATCAACTTGCTTCGTTTCCTTCCATGAATCAACTTAGCATATGTCATATCACCAAGCAGTAACAAAATCATTCACATCATATCATATGTATGTGAAAACACCATAGTCATTATCTATGATCATAACATCATCATCAAGAACTGCATGATCTTTCCACAAGAACCTTCAATATATCAATCATGTATCATCACTAGGGAACATCCCACATCTGATAAGCATCAACCATGATAATCAACATATGTGAGTATCAACTTATCATCATAAGGTAAGAACTCATCATCATTATGTGACTAAGTAAGCCATGTCTTCAAATAGCTATATCTTCATGAGACCTGCAATAGCACCATTCTCTTGGCCAACCAACAAAATTTGTCAATATGTAACTTAAGTAAACATCCATGTATCCATCATAGCAATATGTATCTAGCAAACCATGAGCTCATGATCATTTGTCAAGACTTCCTGTTATCATCAATAGCAACAATCCTCATCCATGTGAGAGCCAAGAACTATAGGAATCCTACATCATAACTGTATTATATGATCTTTATGCATATGATGACAACAACATATGAGTGACTCATCATGAAGTTGAGTATTCAAGCTTTGTACTTCTCCTTATCCTTATGAAGATCACCATGTAAGCTACATATATGCATCATCAGAGAATCAACCACAAATCTGATCTGAACATCAACTATGTAACCCCAAGAATCATATGATATTTTGTCATTCATAACCATATCATAGCAAGATGTATCATTTAGCCATATAATCCTCATCACCAAGGACTTCTAACCATAATGCCAAAAATGCATTATTCAAAGCATATGCTCCCCCTGAACCTGTGCCATCTTGTTTGCTTTCAGATCTGATTATGCATATATCAGCAAGAAGTATCAAGGCATCATCATCATCAAGTTAGGATCAATACACTTCTAAACATCTTATGAGTATCAAAACATTTCCACACATCATCAGCAGATTGTAACCATTATCAAATAGAACAAATAATGGACTAAATCATATCAGACCCTTTTTCCTGAGCCTGTCCCAATGCTTTTCCTCAAACTAACATATGTCTAACTCACATATATACGTGACTTCTCTTCATGAAACTTGTGTATGATATTTAGAACACTGAAGTTTCACACTTTCAACTCCCTCTGAGTCTGTTATGTTTGTACATTATGCTATGCCACATTTTTCTGACTGTACTTCCTTCTTCTTCCATATCTTCAAGTGTGATGATGTTTTCTCCTTTTGGTATGGTGCTTGTACTTTGTTCCTACATTCCTTTGCTATATGTCCAAGATTGCTACATGCATAACATCTTACATGTTTAATATTCCTTCTGTAGCAATCAACAGCTATGTGACCAAGCATATTGCAAGAAAAACAATATCCCTTAAAGTACCTGGAACGTGATGATCTTTCTGTGTGATGGTCTTGAACCATTCTACTTCTGCATCTAGCTGCAACATGTCCAAGATTATGACATACATAACATTCAACATTATTCATCGGATGAAATAATCATCTATCTCTTCCACAGTTAGGATCAAAAGTTTGTCTTTGAGGAATTTATTTCCTTGGCTATTGATGGGGTTGACCTATCATCTCCTTGTTGAGCATTTCAGATTTTGCATTAGAGTTCCTTGTCTTACTTTTTGAACTATATTCACCTTCAACTGATTCATGAAAACCAAAACTAGTTTTGATAGTAGGAGACCTTTGACTACTAAGAATATCATCCAAGATCTTAGTACTATCTTGAAATCGTAAGAGCTTATCCTTTTCTTCTAACTTACTTTTTAGAATATTTACCTCAACTTGATGTTGCTCTTCCTCTTCAAGACACTGCTTCTTCATGTTTCCTTCAGCTTTTCTTCCTTCTTCCAACTGATGTTAGGTCCCTATACTGCTAGTGTAACCCATTATTGTTATTAGTACAACCCACTTATTATATTGATGTACCCATGTAGCGCCCATATTGTTACTATTGTGCCCCATAGAAGCCCACTATTGTTATTATTGTGCCCTTACATTATTATTGTTATGTCGGCTCTAATTATGTTATGACCCCTTAGACTCCTATATATAGAAAGGAGGTCTTTTCATTTGTATCATCCAAGAATTATTCATTTGTGTAATGTAAAGGAGGTTGCCCCCTCGAAGAGGCTGAATTCTAAGGCGTTGATCTCTCTTTTCTATCTTTTTGTGAGTTGGTTTCATAACAACTGATGTCTTAACTCAAGAACTTCGTTTTCTTGTTTTTCAAGAGCTTGGAGTAGTTCTTTATTTTTCTTATTCGATTCTTCAAGTTCTTCTTTTAGCGAGAGGATCTTAGCTTCAAGACTTTCATAGTAACTGGATCTATCTCTGAGTTTCTTGATTTTTGTGCTCCTTTCATTGACTTCATTTCTTAATGATGTCACTTCATCCTGCAACTTTTGACATTGATCTTCCTTTTCCTTGAATAACCTCCTTACCTTGTTTCCTTCCTCTAGCTGAGCTTTTAGTTTGGTAGCTTCTTCTTTGAAGGCACATTTCCTTTTGTTCAATAGATCTTGTTGATCTCTAATTTTGTCTGTAAGCCTTTTAAATTCTGCCTCTATTTGATATCTTTCTTTCTCACCCATAAGAGCAAATTCAGTTGTTTTGCTATCACTTTCAAATGGATGGAGAAATGTATCACTAGAGGATAACAAAATCATACATGATAGTTCTTTTGCTTGTTCATCTCATTTTGAAGTGATTCTGAATCTGAAGTGTTTCTTACACATATTCCCCAATCAATTCTCCCACTGTCATAGTTCCTTTGAGATGTCTTCTTCTTTTGAGGCGCTTTCTTCTTTAGCTTCCTTCCCATTGTTCTATGGATCTCCTTCAAGTGATCAAGCTTCTATCAAAGAACTTGGCTCTGATACCAATTGTTGGAAATAATACTGAGAGGGGGGGGGGGGTTGAATCAGTATTATCAAATCAAACACTTTTTCATTTCCATACTCAGATTCATATACGCTACTTCAGTTAAGGGAACCTGCATGTACATGAAACTGTGTCTAATGCAACTAGCATATATCTAGTAAACTTATGATTCAGTTAATCCATTAAATGTTGATCTTTAGTTAGTGCATCAAACTTTATTAACCATATGAACAGTAAACAGGTGCGGTAAAATAGAACAAACCATCACACACAAGAAGCACACATGAACACCATGATGTAAGGTGGAAACCCAATGTGGGTGAAAACCACCTGTGGCAATTCGTCTCTATCTTCTTTTAATAAGAAACTTCTTTTTACAATATTTTTGTATTGGTGCAGCCCTATACCAGTACGCAGGCTTCTACCTGCAGAAGGTGACAACCTCCTCTCGTTCTCCAGCTTCTCCTAGAAAGGGAGCTGCAACCCCCTTAGCTCTTGTACTAGTTGATGTACTAGTACATAGGTTCTGACCTACGGAAGGCTAAAACCTTCTCTTTCTTCCTCCAGGTACCAGGTTTCATAAATTTTTAGACTGGATACTCCTGAAGCACAACACCATAATCTGAAGGCCAGCTTTCATCCAATTTTCATACTGGACCCATCAATATCATTAAAGCACACAATCAATCAACACTGGCATCATCAATCTCTAAATCACCCAATACTGAATCATTGAAGCCCTATCAGCAAACTGCAGTCACCAGAACACAGAACACAGAACTCTGTAACAATGTTCAAATCTAACTGTATCATCAAAAATCATGCATCAGAGTGCATACGCTACTTGGAAACGCCGAACTAGCGTGTATATGCAACTTCACCAAAAGCGAACCAACGTATATGTCATTAATTACTTACTTATAACTTCGACGCACTTCTTGACTTCAGACATACCCAGATCATTACATATACAAGGATAATATGAGTGTTAGCAACCAGATCTAGTCCATCAGATCACATAAAGATAAGTTATTATGATCCTGTTCCATTATTAGATCTCATCCATCAACACTGAAGCTAAACACAATCAACCAAGCTAAATATGCAGAATACTGACACCAGTAAACAGTCATCAAAACTCATCAACAACCAGGACCACTTGTAACTTCAAACATCATAGTTCATAAGGTATAAGCTACTTAGATGTATCTAACCTGCATATGTACGTGATTTTATCATAGTCAACCAATGTATACATCTGTAAATATTCATTCATGATTTGCAGCGATTCCAAACTTGAGCTATACCCAGATCATAATATTTACAGAACATTACATGCGTCAGTATACAGATCTAGAATAAGCGTGATCAAACCATATAGAGATGATTCATTCCAAGCCATTAGATCCCAATCTATCCTCAGATCTTTTTCTCCATCAACCGTTGAGATTCCTCCTTAGCTCAGATCAAGCAAAGCATTATGAACCCATAACCTGCATACTAGATCTCATCCTTCATAAGATATTCAAGACTTTCTGAATTCACTTTGCCTAATGATCTTCTCCTTCTTTTATACTCTTAGGCCTTACTCAATACCATGGTCCAAAACCACTTAGAACCAATACCTTGGACCAAATACCATGGATCACAATACCATGGTCCAAATACCACAGACCAAAACCCAATGTACATGCCTTCCCTTGCATGAAAGTGCATGTATACGTATACGCACCTTTTGGTCGGCAAACTCATGTGTATACGCGACTTTATCAAGGGGAACCTGCGTATATCTCTTTTTCTTCATTCTGTGAGCCTAAACTGTGATCTGTCATCTTAGTAAGTTGCCATCAAGGACAACACCTATATCATAATGCCAACACTTTTTACCCCTTTACTCACTAATTTCCCCATTCACAAGTAAGTTATAGTACTTAAATCCTTCAAGTCATAAAGGCTCAGAGAATTTCTCTAACTTTTGGTAGGACCGGACCGTCAGCTTAATGACTTATGGACATCAAGTGTAAGAATTTCCTTCATAAAATTCATTTCCCCTCATTTCCCTAATAAAACCACTTTTCCTAAGGTTAAACTTCATTTTCCTAGGAAAAGTAAATAACCCAAAGTTAAAATTCCATTTCATTCAAAACAAAACCACAAAAAGACTTTATCCTAAGTATAAGTGTATGTGAAGAAACTACATTAATATTACATTTTGCTTAGTGGTATGTTCACTCCGCACATCCATTTCATATTAATTTTTAACTTAATTATATAAATCCCTGATATACCTTTTCCTGTATATTAAATAAATCCCCTATATAAATATCCCAACCCTTAGTTTTAATATAAACTATATAATTTACCCCATATCCTGACAAAACCCTCTTAATACACCTCTGCACGGTAAACCTAAACTAATCCCTTCATTAAGCCCCGCCCAATCTTTTAATCCAATAATTAAATCCTAATTAATCCTAAACCACCAAGGATTAAAGCCCTGGCCCCCCCCGAAGCCAATGCTCATATCATCCACGCATATCCCATGCTCGACTATTGTCTGATCATCATCGCCCTCATCTGATGGTCCACAGCCATATCGACTTCACTCGACAACTGACCTTTACCCGCCCAATAAGGTGGATTTCCCCGGTCCCCCAACTACTACGTGTCAAGCGCTGACGTAGATCGGGTGACCCCTCCTAAATACCACTCCCTCCACAAAAGCGGTGCGATGGCTTGGGAAACCACCTCCCCACCAAACCTGAAAACCGCCCACTGTTCATTCATAAAATTACCCGCCAAAAATTGACCATTGCTCAATAAAAAGGCCGAGAAGCCCTATTTCACCTTTTTCATTCATTTTCTATGTAAACCTCTGCGAACCAGTGTGACACCTGCAAACACTGAATTCACCCATTGAACTCCAAATTCACTCCTGAAGAAGCTGCAAAGACCCCAATCAACCTTTCAGTCCGTACCAGAGCCATTCAAACTTCTGTAGTTGCCGAGAACACCGAATTTGAAGCCAATTCACCCAATTCCAGGTATTTGAAGACAAATTTTCCAGACAACCCTTTCAATTTGAAAACTTTCAGTCTATGAAGTGTTTTAATTAAGTAAAATTAATTGAAATTGCTTTAAATTTAAAATTTTGTGCCCAAACCCTTCTGAAAGCTGCCAGTTTCCATCAAAACCTCTGAATAAACCTATGAAAGTCAAATTCAAATCCACAAGAACTGAATTATGGATGCCCCTGTTGCTATGGATGTCAAACCTATCACAACTCCCCATTTAGACCTAGACCACCTTCCCCTGGCAAACAGGGATTTTCAAATCAGAGACACAAGTGCATATGAGGTCCTGCTCAAAATCCATTGTTTAAGTAAATATAGATATCTGAACCATTCTGATGACATTGGCCTTTGGGACTCCAATTTTCCCAAATACCAGTTTCCCCAAGTACATATCTTTCCTGAAATTGTCCATATGTGTCATGCCTATTACATTCCCAACCAGAGAGCTATAATGTCCCCTGACCAAAAGTTTTTGTTCACAATTATAGTTGAATCAATTAATGAGATGTTGCAAGTTCAACCAGGTCCAAACCTAACCCCACTCTCCATTGGGGATTTGTTAGACCTGTACACCAAGTTGACTCCCTCTAGACTGGCCCAAATATTCCAAACTTTCATTGTAGAAGAACAACACTTTCCTAAAGATGTCCCTCCATATGTTTCTACTATTTTCTCTGAAAGGGGCAAGCATATTGTGACTATGATATCATGTATTTTGGCCTGCACCACTGATGGAGTTGTTGATGTGCTCATCCTGGCCTTCATGTCCTTTCACCCTAGGAAAGCCTCCTGTTACTTTGTACAATTATGCCCAATTCATAGCTGAGAGGATGCATGAACAATTTATCAGAATGCACAATGAGAGAGTATTCAAAGATCATATGTACTTTACCATATGTTTTTGTATTATTAATCAGACAGGTTTCCTTTCACCCTCCAGAAGCTTGATACTAGAGGCTAGCCTAGGTCCGTAATATTTTGGACACCATTATTCCACAAGTATTCATCACCATACACTTATACAGACTTCATTGACTCTTTTGTCCATCTAGTCATGACATGCTGACAGGAAGTCCTCCACCTAGAATAAGTCAAGATATCAAAAGAGTCCTCCAATTGTCCAAGCAAAGTAAGGTGGGAGATTGGTACCTTTACCAAACCCACAGTGAAATAAGAATCTATGGTTGCCAGCCCCGTACAAACTCCCCAAATACCTCCCCATGAGGTTATTTTCTCTAAAGTATTATAGGTAGATAATGAACTCCGACGAATTCAACTTTGTCTCAGTGAAGAAAAGAACCCAGTTCAAAGTCAAAAATCAATGAGGGCTTTTCATTTTCAATTCTAGAGAAGCAGGGCAAGAAGCAGATCTGATTCTGCAACAAATGAAGTTCAAAAATAGTTTCATGTGGAGATATGACCCTCAATGGTTTATGACCAAACTTAGACAAAAGGTCAAATTGGGGCCTTACATTCATCACGCCATACCAGAGATAGAAAGATATGCCAATCAATCTGAGTGGTTGGAAAACACTCTTGTAGATAGGGATAGTACAAAGGTAGATGTTGAAAATACCTTGTGTGATTTAGAAAGATAGCTTGATGAAAGCTCATTCCTGTAGGTACCATAGCAAGAAGCAACCATGAGTACCCCTGTTGTTTTACAAACTCCTCAAAATGAGGAAAAGAATCCCAAGAGGAATAGAGAGGGAGCCTCCACTTCAGGCATGGACACATCCAATGTGCAGTATGAAGCTAGTCAAAACAAAAGGCCAAGAATTAGTCCTGTTTCAGAATAGGAAGACACAGAAGGCTCAGCAGAAGTAACCAATATTGAATTTGACATAAGCAGGGGCACAAATCCATCTAGAGAAACACAAGAGCCATCTACCTCACACACTCAAATGTTAGAAAGGTAGCTCAGTGTAGAAGTCTCCTCATTCAATATGCCTGCTAATAAAGATAAGGATATTAAGGGTAGGTTTAAAGAAATCAAAATGAGAAATGAGAAATTGAAGGCACGGTCTTATGCACAATATCTCAAGCTTACACCTACAAATCAAACCAGGTTGATGTCAGCTTTTGACATCAAGGAGGGAAAGATGCAAATGTCCTTCGTAAAACCAACTGTACAATAGCCAAGGACATCAGCAGATTACAAAAAGATTGATTTTGAGGTATTGACAAGGGAGATTCATCCCATTGACCAAATTGAATTTCATAAACAGGCTGGAAAAATTATTTACTCCACCCTTACAGCTAAAGCCATAGTTGCCCATTAGTTGCAGAATTCATTGAACAATATCTCAGCCCAATATCAGTTAGAAAAGGCCTCCTCACAGGCCAAGGATACCAGAATCAAGTCTTTGGAAGACTTAGTGATTGAATTGGGACATGATCCCAAAGACATCAAGGCCACTGAACAACTGATCAAAAAGAAGAATGATGACATTGCAGCACTCAAAAAGCAATTGAAGATACCTCAACTACAGCATCCCCAGACATAAGAAGTCTTGGAAAACCAAACTAGGCATGAAGAGTTGATGGACTTAGTCCTTAAACTAAGTGATCAGTTGAGGGAGACAGAGAAGGAATTGGATAGTTTAATCCAATTGAAGAAAAGTGATCTTGGCACTACATCTATGAATGCCATCCCAACAGTATCCATGACTATTCCTTCTACATTGGCAGCCTCATTGGCTCCCACGGCTCCTATGGCAACAACACAACCAATTTCTACAAAGTCTACATCAGCAGCAGGTACATCATGTGAAGAAGCAACAAAGTTAGATATAGCTATGGAAGAGATGTCCATACAGGCAACAAAGATGAATAAACTAAAAGAGAAGGTGACAAGCTTGGAAATTGATTACAAGCTTGCCAAAATCATGCACAAAGAAGAAGTGCAAAAAGCTACCAGGATGAATGAGAGATTGAAAGCCATGGAGAAGGACCTAACACTAAAGGAACCCCTTGGATAGGCTAAGGAACTATTATGGGCCAATATCATTGACTCTATCAATGATATTTGGCCATCTATTCAGGTGATTTTTGAACAGATAGATTTAATAAAGATGGCTACAGAAGCCATCCAAAGAGTAAAAGAAGAATTAGGAGAGATGCCCGAAGATGCCACCAGAATCATCCAATTCCTTAACAGTAAAAATAAGTATGAGCTTCAGGAATTGGAAATAGAAGACAGAACAGAGACAATTTTGGAGGTGAGAAAAGTCCTTTCCAAGAGAAATTTAATGCTAAACTTGAAGGACAAGTGTCAGAATATGTAGGTAGTCATTGATAGATTTATGGCTAAGTTTCAAATTTTGAGAGAGAAAGGGTTTCCCAATCCCTTAGTAATAAATGACAAGCTCATGACGGATTACAACAACAAAATCAGAGAGCTAGCAAAAGAACAAGTCAATACATCATCAGTCAAGGCATTGCCAATAGGCAAAGTACTTTACTAGACATTTGAAAACTTGTTTTACCTCTAGCATCAGGTAAAATACTTCTTTATCAATATGCCAACTTTTGCCAAGTACACCGAGGCAGATGAAAGACATAGGAGGATGCTAAAAATCCAATTACTTGATGTTGAAACATGGGAGAATCTGACTGATTTACTGTGAGAAATCTGCAGTAAAAAGCTTAATGTACAGTAAAAGTAAAACAGTCAGGTAAAAATATGAAGACAGATCAACAGAGTCAATTTGTATCAGTGTCAAAGTGTATCAGATGAAAGCCTAAAGTAAATGAAGCTTCCAGCGTAAAAGATCAAACAACAAAGCCGCATAAAGGGCTAAAACCAAACCATAAAAGCCAACAGTACCAAAATAAAAGGGACAACATGAAGCAATTCAATATTTGTCTCTATCTTCTTGCAAGAAGATACTTTTATTTCCTAGATTAAATCTCAAATTAGTTTGAGATATTTGTAATAACTTTTATATAAATACTTCACAATTCGAAGTATAGAGTGTGGATTCTATTAAACATTTCTATAGACTTGTTGATCAAGAAGAACCAGAAGGTTATTGTATCAATTGATGAGCCAGCAAGATGGATTTATTAATGAAGATCAGACTGTTCCAAGGATTCATGTGTTGAGCGAATATCTTACAAGTATTTTCATGTGTCTTTGTCAATTCCTCAGAGTTATTCATAATCTTATATGTGTTTCAATCTAAATGCTATAACTGGAAATATATTTAAGAACTTGTTTAAATCACACTCTATTTTAACAGTTAAGCATTTGAATTTTTTCTTCTGATATTTAAATTAAAGAATTCTTAATTTCTCTTTAGTTTAAATTTATTTCATAAATAATCTAGATTAAAGGATTCTTAACTACCCTTTGATTTCGATTACCCCTACCTTCCTCATTCATTATCCGGGTTTGAGAACCCTTAACTTCTCTCTCACTCCGAGTGAAAACCTTTCACCCTTTTGTCTCAAACATCTGAAATACACTCTACTATCTTGCCCTTGGAACATCCCCTTTAGTGAGTTTATCCAACCTTGCTTCCTTATAAATTGACTCCATAGCCCAATGGTCTAAAAGACATTAATTTATCCATCTGTTTAAAAGATCCCTGTTGGGTCCCTATAATACTAGTGATTACCCCATTACTATTGTAGTTATACCCCTTATTAATATTGTTGTGCCCCTATTGCCCCCATATTGTTATTACTGTGCCCCATAGAATCCCTCTATTGTTATTTTTGTGGCTTTATATTATTATTGTTAGGTCGGCTGGATTATATTGTGACTCCTTAGACTCCAATGTATAGAAAGCAGGTTTTGTCATCTGAATCATCCAAGAATTGTTCATTTATGTAATGTAAAGGAGGTTTCCCCCTCGAAGAGGCTGAATTCTAAGGCGTTGATCTATCTTTTCTTGAGCTGGTTTCATAACATTTGGTATCAGAGCTTTGGATTCTAGGGTTTTGCTGCTCCAAACAGGTCATCATTGCATTTTCGCTATAACTTTTTTTTTTGCAACGTTTCAAAAGTTGAAAAAAAAACCCATTTGAGAAGAAATTGTGCTGAACCTCGAGTCCAAATTTCAAAGCTTTTAGCGCTATATTTGCGGAGCTATGATCTAAGGAAGTTGGTCTTTTTGCAGACTCCTGAATTACATTCCAAACAGGTGACCTGGGGAAAATTGTCATAACTTTCTTTCTGAGCATCGGATTGAAATTTCGTAAGAAAGTACAGAAAGAGGATGGACTGAAGTTTTCTTTTATATCTTTTTTAGAGTCAAAGGTCAAAACACTGACACGTGGCACTTCATACAAGTTCGCTCTACTGAACTAGTCTATAATCAGGTCACTGCGGGAGATTGTGCATAACTCTTTCTTGGAGAATCCAAATTGGATCAGACTAGTGGCATTGGAAAGAGGACATAGAAGGCTACTACAGATCACAATTTCAGAATTGGATGATTCAAAATTACAGAGATACATCAGATTCAATATCAGGCTTCTACAAAGTGAAAAAAGGTGTGTAGTTTTTTTTTAAATTTTTGCGTAAGCTTGGTTTGAAGGAATTCAAAGGGCATAGTAAAGCATTATTATCGGTAATTGATGCCCGAGGAAAGAAAATGCAAACACCTAGTAAGCAACCTAAAAGCTCTAGCACGACATATGAATAAGAGGAAGAAATGCAACATGATATAGCAAAATTACGAGACCAAGTGCAACAAGTGTCACTTGCAAAAAAAGGAACAGAATCTAAGATGGATGGTTTAAAGAAAGATGTAGAAGCTAAGATGGATGGTTTAAAGAAAGGCATAAAAGCTAAGATGGACGATTTGAAGATAGATTTGAAGACAGACATGGAAGAATTGAAGAAGTTGCTACAAGAAAGGGTCACTAATGGTGAAAGGGTAGTAAAGGAAACTCATGATGAGAACAAAAGAAATGTTAATCATGATTCCATAGACTCTAATGTTGGATCGAAGACCCACCATATTCCAAAAATCGATATGAGGAAGTTTGATGGCAAGGATCCCGCAACATGGATATTACAGATGGAGCAATTCTTCGATCTCAATAATGTGCAAAACACACAAAAGGTACGTATGTCAACTTTATATTTGGAACCAAATCAGTTGTATGGTATCAATGGCTTTGCTCTCGTAAACAATTTATCACTTGGTCAATTTTTACGGAAGAATTGATAGCACATTATGAGGATACAAAAAGCAACACTTTTTTTAGCCAATTGATAAGTCTCAAACAAAAAGGGTTCAATAATGGAGCACATTGAGGAGTTCCAAAAATTGAACATAAGGGTAAAAGATATTCCAGAGGAGCATAGGATTGATGTGTTCATAGGGTCTTTAAAGGATAATATCCAACATGATGTTCGCCTTTGGGAACCTAATTCATTAGAGAAGGCATTCAGGTTAGCAAGAAAAATGGAAAGCAAAATTATGGCAACCAGGAAGCATACCACTCACAACTATAAAGATGGAAGTGTTGTTGCCCCTAGTCTTCCACAACCTATAAGGTTGACACCACAACAATTGGAAGAAAAAAGAGCAAAAGGGCTTTGTTACAGTTGTGATAGCAAATACACTAAAGGTCATAAGTGTGCTGAGAAGAAATTATTCTACATAGATTGTGAAGAGGAAGAAGAAAAGGAGCAAGAAAGGTCAAAAGAAGAGGATATACTCCAGGAACAAAGCCTAGATGAAGAAAAAATAAATCCGACCATATCTTGTAATGCATTGGCGGGAATTACCACTCCTCAAACCATCAAGATAGAAGGACAAATCAAGAAGAAAAAGGTAATAGTGTTGATTGATTCAGGAAGCACCCACAATTTTATTCATTGTAAGGTAGCAAAAGAATTGAATTGCTTCCTATATCCAGCACCAGAGTGTCAAGTGATGATTGCAAATGGAGGAACAATAAATTGCTCTGGAAAGTGCCATAATATCAAGCTATCCATGGGAGAATATGTATTGACTAGCCCAATGCTTTCCATTCCAATGGGAGGTGCTGATGTTGTACTAGGAGTCCAATGGCTACAATCCTTGGGTACAATAGCTTTTAATTTTCAAGAACTTTTCATCAAATTTTCTACGGAAGGAAAGGAAGTTGAATTAAGGGGTATTGCAGGGAAACCAGGAAAGATAATCAGCTCTAATGGTATGACAAAGCTTCTAAAAAAGGAGCAAAGAGGTGTAATTGCACAATTATGTTCGCTAGATGTTTCCACATCGGAATCATCTATTTCTCCAGATCTCCAAAAAGTCCTGGACAATCATTCCAAGGTATTTGAGACTCCCAAAGGTCTCCCACCTATGCGTGATCATGATCATGCTATTCATCTGATTCCAGGAAGTGTTCCTCCAAACATCAGGCCGTACAGATATCCCTATGTCCAAAAGAGTGAAATTGAACGTATGGTTGCAGAAATGCTAGAGGCTGGTATAATTCAACCGAGTCAAAGTTCTTTCTTTGCTCCAGTAGTATTGGTGCACAAGAAGGATGGATCATGGCGCATGTGTCTGGATTATAGGGAGCTCAACAAGCTCACTATTAAAGATAAGTTCCCCATTCCTGTCATTGATGAATTACTGGATGAATTGCATGGATCAATTTACTTCACCAAGTTGGATCTTCGTTCAGGATATCATCAAATCAGAATGAAGACTGAAGACATTCCGAAAACAAAATTTAGAACTCATGAGGGTCATTATGAATTTTTGGTCATGCCTTTTGGCCTTACCAATGCACCTTCAACATTTCAAGGTTTGATGAATTCAATTTTCAAACCATTCCTTAGAAAATTTGTGTTAGTATTTTTTGATGATATACTAATCTACAGCAAGTCTTGGAAGGATCATGTTGAACATGTTGACAGGGTGCTACAACTATTGGAGGAGAAACAATTATATGCAAAAAGATCCAAATGTTTCTTTGGAGTCCAGGAGGTGGAATATCTGGGTCATATTGTATCTCATGAAGGAGTTAAGGTAGACCCTAGCAAAATTAAAGCCATTAAGGAATGGAAAATCCCCACATCCATAAAGCATCTGCGAGGATTTCTCGGGTTGACAGGGTATTATCGCAAGTTTGTTAAGAATTATGGGAGAATAGCAGCACCTCTAACAACATTATTGAAGAAAGATGCATTTTCATGGACTCTGGAAGCAACAAAGGCCTTTAAACATCTTAAAGAGGCAATGTGCCAAGCACCGGTCTTAGCTACACCGGAATTCACAAAAACCTTTATTGTGGAATGTGATGCTTCAGGAAATGGAATTGGTGTTGTTCTAATGCAAGATGAAAGACCCATTGCTTTTGAAAGTCGTCCAATCAAGGGAAAGTTTTTAAGCAAAGCTATTTATGAGAAGGAAATGTTGGCAATACTCCATGCACTTAAGAAATGGCGACCCTACCTAATGGGAAGACACTTCAAGGTAAAAACGGATCATGATAGCCTTAAATACTTTTTAGAACAAAGATTATCCTCTGAAGAGCAACAAAAGTGGGTCACAAAGATGTTGGGTTATGACTTTGAAATCATCTACAAAAAAGGGAAGCAAAATGTGGTGGCAGATGCACTCTCAAGAAAGGATGAGGATGTGGAAGCATTGTTGTGCGCCATTTCTATTATCCAACCAGATTGGATAAATGAAGCAAGGGAGGAATGGAAGAATGACGAAGAAGTGTGGGCACTTATTCGAAAGTTACAACAAGATTCCAGTACATCTGATACATTTAGCTGGCAAAATGATTCGTTATGGTACAAAGATCGCTTATACCTCTGTAAGAATTCCCAGCTAAAACAAAAGATTCTTATGGAATTGCACACTTCTCCCTTAGGAGGGCACTCAGGATTTTTAAAAACTTACCACAGGGTTAAGAAGGAATTTTTTTGGGATGGCCTTAAATCAGATATTCAAAAGTTTGTGGCGGAATGTTTGGTTTGCCAACAAAATAAAGTTGAAACAATTAAGACACCGGGTCTATTAAACCTTTATCCATTCCAAGCCAACGTTGGGAGGAGGTTTCAATGGATTTTATCACAGGTTTACCCAAGTCTGAGGGAAAGAGTGTCATCATGGTGGTAGTTGACAAACTTACCAAGTATGCACACTTTTGTGCATTATCACATCCATTTAAAGCCAGTACAGTTTCTACTGCATTTATGGAAACAATTCAAAAGCTACATGGAAACCCAAAGATTATTGTAAGTGACAGAGATCCCATTTTCACTGGAAAATTTTGGACAGAATTATTTTCTTGTCTTGGTACTCAGTTAGCTCATAGCTCATCTTATCATCCTCAATCTGATGGGCAAACTGAGATAGTAAACAAATGTTTGGAAGGATATCTTCGTTGCTTTGTATCTGATAAACAGACACAATGGGTCAAATGGTTGCCTCTGGCTGAATGGTGGTATAACACTTCCTTCCATACAGCAACAAAAATGACCCCATTTATGGCACTTTATGGGTATCAACCACCATCCATCACATCATATTTAAGAGAAAATTCTAAGGTTCAGGCAGTGGAACATCACATTGAACATCAACAACAAGTCCTCCAACTCTTAAAGGATAACCTTGTGTTGGCACAGAATAGAATGAAACAACAGGCAGATCAACATCGCAGTGAAAGAAGTTTTGATGTAGGTGATTGGGTATTCCTACGGCTACAACCATATAAGAAAATGTTCCTCAAGCAAGCTAAGAAGGATAATAAATTATCACCAAAGTATTATGGTCCGTACAAGGTGTTGCAAAAGATTGGTACTATGGCATACAAATTGGAGCTTCCTGCAGCTTCTCGATTGCACCCAGTTTTCCATGTTTCATTTTTAAAGAAGGTTATAGGTGACAAGCTCCCAGTTCAAACAATATTGCCAGAACTTGATGAGGAAGGAAAAATTATATTGGAACCGGAAGTAGTCACAGAAACAAGAACTCGACAACTACGAAATCGATCAATTTCAGAGTATCTTATCAAGTGGAAGAACTTATCCGCTGAAGATTCCACATGGGAGGATGAGAATTTTATGCAGAAGTATCCAGAACTACTCAAGCGTTGAGGACAACACTTTTTTGATGGAGAGGGGCATGTTGGGTCCCTATAATACTAGTGATTACCCAATTACTATTGTAGTTATACCCCTTATTAATATTATTGTGCCCCTATTGCCCCCATATTGTTATTAATGTGCCCCATAGAATCCCTCTCTTGTTATTTTTGTGGCTTTATATTATTATTGTTAGGTCGGCTGGATTATATTGTGACTCCTTAGACTCCTATATATAGAAAGGAGGTTTTGTCATTTGAATCATCCACGAATTGTTCATTTATGTAATGTAAACGAGGTTTCCCCCTCGAAGAGGCTGAATTCTAAGGCGTTGATCTATCTTTTCTATCTTTTCTTGAGCTGGTTTCATAACAATCCCACCACCCAATTTCAAACAAAATCAAAACCCTTTGAATAATCATAGCTAGCCTAAAACATCTTAACTAAAACAAAGTTAAATCTTAAAGAGAGAGCCCTCTCTAAGCATCAGGAAGGCTAGGTCCTAATCTCCAAAAGTGGATAGTGGTTACCTTTGGTTTTTCCTTTTTCTTACTTCAAAGGAATTATCAGAGTGATAACAGATAGCAACCCCTATCCTGCACTCTTGGGAATTAATTGGGCTACTGATATGAACGAGGTAATCAATCTAAAGAAACGAAAGATGATATTTGAGAAGAAATCGCTCCACGTAATAGTACCCCTAGATCCTGCTGAAGGATCACGCTATACTGAAAAAGTCCGTGATTATGAGAGTGATGATGATCTGGATTATATCTATAAGATAATAGTTCGAGACCAAGATTGGGTAAATCCCACCGTGGATGGATGAGTTACATGGGATCGTGAGAGTTCTTACACCTCAAACTCTGATGAAGAATTAGAGTGCTGGCAGAATCAGTTACATGAAGTAACTATGTTCAGCTGTAACATGATGACTCGGTCGCTGCGCCATGTGTCATCAGAGGTAAGAAATCTGCCTACTTATGATGGCCTGAATGATGTAGATATATTTTTTGATGCATTTGAGAGGGAGGCACCAGAAAATCAGCGCTTCCAGGCGTTGGACTGGGCACTGCGCTCTACGCCTGCAAGATGGTGGGGTACGCACAAGAGAAGCTTTGATGATTGGTGCGAATGTAGGAAGATGATGATAACTCACTTTGGGAAGCTAAAGGTGTGAATTACAGACAAGTATGATGGGCAGGATGACTCACGAGCGCACTTAAGCAAATGGGCTCAGGCTTATGGAGAAAAGACCTAGCCTGAATGGGTGCACTTGTTCTGTCACACCATGGATGTTGTTCCGATGAACAAGTATGTGGAAACAAAGCTCCGCCATGGTACAGGTGAATGGGATATTCTGTGCAAAGGATTCATAATGACATTCAGTTTTGAAGACAGATTTGACAGTATTGATGAGATGCTACAAGAGGTGAAAGCAACAATATTTAGGATACCGCAAGATACTTTAGACCTAATTCAGCCTGAGTGGGATACTCAGCTGAGTCACGTCCTGGAATGTTATAATGTAACTGCTGAAGAAGAGGATGAGGATCAATGAAATATTAACATACTTGAAGCAGAAGGCCACTGCAAGGTCGAAGGACCGCAAATTGAGAATCCTGATATAACCGTGCCGCTGAAAACAAAACAAGTAAACATTGGTATGGAGGCAGAACCTAAATTCACAAAGATTGGATATTACTGGGATGACGCAATAGTGGATAAGGTAGCTGAATTGATCCGTGAATACCAAGATTTATTCCCTACCACTTTTACAGATCTAAAAGGGATAATCGGGGACCTAGGTGTTATGAAGATCACGTTGAAGCCTGACGTGAAACTAGTTAAGCAAAGGCCTTACCATCTCAATCTGAAGTATAAGAAAAGTTCAGCTTAGAGGTAGACAAGATGCTCGTGGCAGGCGTCATTGAACCTATGGAAAAATCTAACTCGGTAAGCTCAATGGTGGTACAAGAGAAGAAGCAGAAGAATGAAATAAGGATATGTGTGGTTCTTAGAAAGCTAAATGACGCTTGCGTACATGATCCTTTCCCGACTCTGTTCACTGATGAAGTGTTGGACAATGTAGGTGGCCAGGAAGCATATTCCTTCACTGATGGGTTCTTGGGGTAGCACCAGATCAAAATCACACCAGAGGATAGGAGAAAGACAACCTTCGCAACTGAGTGGGGTTGTTTCCAGTGCAGTCTAATGTTGTTCGAATTGAAGAATGCGCCTGCGATTTTCTCGCGCGTAGTCATTGTTGTGTTCAAAGAGTTTATTCATAAGTTCCTGGAAGTATACTTTGATGATTGGACTATTTTTGGGCTAGTGAAATGCCATGTATCAAGCTTGCGTCTGATGTTAGATACCTGTTAAAGATACCAAATCGCGCTCAATATGAAGAAGTGCTTGTTTTGTGTTCCCTTTGGAACCCTATTGGGTCATGTGGTTTGTAGATAGGGACTGATGGTAGACCCCATGAAGATCGCGGTGATATTGAACTTGGAGGTGCAAAGGAGTGTGAAACAGCGACGAGCTACCCTAGTACATACGGGATATTACAGAAAGTTTATCAAAGGCTATGCCCAAATCACCACACCTATATTGAAGAAGGATGTCACGTTTTGCTAGAATGAGGACTATAAAAAGAGCTTGGATGTATTGAAATAAAAGATGGTCAGTACCCCGATACTAGTCTTCCCGGATTGGAAGAAGGACTTTCATGTCCATGTCGATGCATCATGTATAGTGCTGGGAGCAGTACTGACACAAGCTGGTGGAGAGGACTTGGACCATCCTATAGCATTCGCAAGTAGAAAGTTGTCCAAGGTGGAGAAGAACTATTCCACCACCGAGCATGAAGAGTTAGCCATGGTGTATGCGCTCCAGAAGTTTAGGCACTACTTGTTGGGTGGCCATTTTAAGATGTATACAGATCACTCCGTGGTGAAGTACCTGGTCAATAAGCTTGTGTTGGGGGGGAGAATCTGTAGGTGGCTCTTGTTATTCTAGGAGTATGATTTTAAAGTTATTATGAAGCGTCGACGACTAAATGTGGGACCAGACTATCTGTCGTGCATTGAAATAGGGGAAGAGCCCACTAATTTGGAGGATGGATTACCTGATGCACAGTTATTTGCAATGCACGTTGCGGATGATCATTTTGAGGATATAATACACTTCCTAATGACAGGAACTGCCCCGGAAGGATACACTTTCTAGCAGAAGAAGGAAGGAATTAGTGGTGCGTGCGGCAGATTTATCTGTCATTGCTGGGAATCTGTACAAAATGGGGTCTAATGAGATATTGCAACGGTATGTACCCAAGTTTGAAATAAGAAACATCCTTGCGAATGCTCATGGGAGCATCCAAGAGGACATTATGTAGGAAGAGCGACCACGCAAAAGATTCTACGTGCAGGGTTGTGGTGGCCAACCCTTCGTCAGGACTCAAAAGAATATTGCAAGGTGTGTGATGTGTGTCAAAGTATTGGCAGGCCATCGCAGAGGGATGAGATGCCTTTGAATCTATAGATGACATTGCAACCCTTTGAGAAGTGGGCGATAGCTTTTGTGGGACCCATCCAGCCCGAAGGAAAGATGGGAGTGAGGTACATTATCACCGCGATGGAGTATTTGACTCGCTGGGTGGAGGCACAAGCTGTGAAGGATTACACAGGTGCATCTACTAAAAATTTCCTCTTTGATAATGTACTAATGTGATTTCTCTATCCAAAGATCTTGATGAGTGATCACGGTACGCACTTTCTAAATGAGACGATCTGCGCACTAACAGAGGAATTTCAGGTATATCACCAGAAGAGCACACCTTATCACCCACAAGCTAATGGGACAGTGGAAGCATTCAATAAAGTGTTGGAGAATGCACTGACCAAGGTTGCAATGCTCAGTGGAGTGATTGGGACCAAGCATACCTGTAGTACTATGGGCTCATCAGACGACATGCAAGAAGTTGATTGGATAAACTCCCATTAGGCTTGTCTATGGTTTTGAAGCAGTAATTCCTATGGAATATATTGTGCCTAGTCTGCGTATAGTGGCACTCACATATATGACAGATCACGGAGCCCTGGAGGAAAGGCTCGCACAGCTGGATGAGCTTGAGGAAGAAAGATTTCTAGCTGGATTTCACCAACAGGTCCAAAAGCAGTGCAAAAAAGCATGGCATGATCGACACATCAAGTTGTGCACCTTTAAGGTAAATGATCTGGTTTTTTGTTATATCATAGTAAGTTTGATAAATTTCCAGGGAAATTCAGGATGCACTAGTTAGAGCCCTATGTCATTAAGGAGATTACCGACGAAGGAGTGGTACAGCTAGTCAAATTGAATGGAGATCCCTTCCCAGGAAATATGAATGGCAGTGGATTGAAGCCATACACCGGTGATCCGACCATGTGACTAGATGAATGTAGCACAATCTTATTGCTCCAGGAAGTAGCCCGAGACTATAAAATACACTTCCTGGGTTGGGGAACTACGCGATTGGAGGATTTTGTGAAGCAAGGAAGTGTCACAGGGTTCGCAGAAGCACGAAGGTAGTTGTGTTACCCTGGGAAAAATTGCGCAAGTTGGCCGGAAAGTGACCGTTAAAGTCACTGTTCATGATTTGACGGTTGAAATGCGGCCAAATGGAGTGGGCGGCCAACACTTAAGATGAAATTTATGGCTCAGATCTTTGAAAAACTGCCACCAATCTAGCATTAATGAACTGAACGGTCGGATTTGAATTCAAAATGCCCTATAAATTACAAGTGGTTGTCCAGTGAAAAACACTTGGCATTTTGAGAATTGATTTGTTGAGCTCTTATGCACCCATGAACTGAGAATTCTTTTAGGCTTTCAAAGAGACTCCTGCATTTGCAAAGTTTCCAGAGACGTTGTGAGCACTATTAAAAAGTGTTATGTCAACACCCACAGAAATTATAAATACCAAGGAAGTAGTAGAGGAGTCGACACATGAAATGGAAATAGAGGCAAAAGTAGTTGCTCTGAAATTGGCCGAAGTATTGGCAGAAGTCCCTAAATTGCTGAGGACACCAAGACCAAAGCCAACCCCAACCAAGGAAACTGTGAAGGACAAGAAGGGCAAGCAACCTACCATAATGGTGCACGCATCACCAAGGAGAAACCCACCAAAACCCACTACACAGGAGAAAGGCAAGGCCATAAATATAGAACCAGAGGAGGAAGACATTGAAGACATCTCGATGGATGATGAGGATGTGGGAGCTGAAGTGGAGGAGATTGAAGCCCAAGGTACGGACCCTATTACTCGATTGCTGGAGTATGTCCCTCCGCGCAAGCCTATGACCAAGATACCAAAGGACATCGATGAGAGAAAGACTCCCCTACAAACCCCTCTACTACCAGACGAAATTGTTTTCGACGGTCTGCACTTGGCACTCGTGCCACTCCTGAAACTTGAAGACTGGGACTTAGACCACGATAATTTCCCACACCTGGTGACTGAGCAGCTGATGCGCCGCATCATTGATACGAATACGGGAATGATTTCTTTGGATCCATGGAGGTGGCTCAAGGGAGTAGAAAAAGTAGGGTTTCTCAACCTGCTCTGGGTGTCGCACTACAACCGCACCTCGGTGACGATTTTGGTCATCAAGCAGCTGTTGTGCTTGGTGCATGATGGGTGTCTGTGGCTGGAGGAGTTGATACCCATTACGAATAGGTTGATTCACCGGATAACGCACTTGCCATATACATGAGAGAATCTAGCCATAATATTTAGCAGAAAAGGTGGTGAACAGGCTCTTGCAAAATCCATGAAAAAAAAATTAAGCTAGCGAAGAAGCCGCACAGGTATTCTATATCCAGCATCTGCGACTCTGCTATGAAGGTAGCCACACAAATCCTCATAAGGAAAGTGATGAGAAAATGTCGTGATGATGAGGTGTCAGCGCTTGTTGTCGTGCTAGTAGCACAGTGCGCTGAAGGAGTCCAATTCAACTAGTCAGACTACCTTCATGGAGAGTTCCTTGTGAACTGTCACGAAGCGCAAGAGCACAACAAGATGTTCCACTACGCGTGCCTCTTGCTGTCAATTGTGCTGGTAGCATGGAAGCTTCCAAAGGATAGCCAGTTCCCTTCAGTCGCGTCAGACCTCCCAGAAGCAGTGAAGTATGCTTCTCTGTGGGCGACCAAGGATGTGCAGTGAGTCAGGGACAACAAGACCTTTTGGATCTTGATGGAGATGAACATCTCAATGGCCATCAATCACAAAATGTGATTGTCGCCTACAATGTACGCCAACCTGCATGGCTATGCCAAATTTAAAGCAGACTTCTACTGAGTATCCATTAGGGCATGGAAGGACCTCACACAGAAATGGTACGACTTGCCTTATCTGGTAACAAATGATGTCATTGATGCAGTGCTTGATCAATGGCTAGCAGAGTGGTGCTCTACTACAAACTTAGCAGTGGGCGGGAGCAAGTCCACCGCGTAGAAGAGAAAGGAGGAGGCCAAGCTAAAGATGACATAGATGGCCACGAAGAAGAAAAAGGAGGCCACTAATAAGGCCCAAGTAGAGCATAAGACCATGCAGCAGGCAGGGAAGCAAACAGGTGGGACAATGCAGGGCTATGACAAAGGCGCGAGGTCACCTTCACCTGAGACAGAGGAGGAAACAGAGCAGCATGACGCAAACCCTCAAGAGACATCCACCTGTATCAAGTGCCCAAGGGAGCTGGAGAAGGGAGGGTCCAGGATGAAATCAAAGGTGACCAAGACCTCGCTAGACCCTATCACATTAATAGAAGGCAATTTACATGATATCGGTGACACAGTCAGGGATGTCACTGCAGATGCCCTTCAAAAATTTGAATAGCAGCAGCAGATCATCCTAGGGGCTATCCAGACAAGGTTGCAGGAGTTGTAGACCCGTGCATCGCAGGCTGGCACAATATCTACTATCCTGGCCATCGGCACTTCAGAGGCTGCCGATATGTTGTGCGTGAAGGCCTCCAGTGCGATTGTGCTGCCTGATGGAGCACTGACCATAGAGAATGAGGCTAACAGGCTCACTGTCAGCACCTTAAAGGGAGTAGGGTTGAACCTAGCAGCACTCCCGCATGAAGTGCTCCACCTCTTGCAGGATGGAGTGATTGCAGAGCTGAGGGCCCGTGAGCACTGCACCCTCCAAGTGATTAGTGAACAATGGATCAACAATGAGAAAATGGCCTTAAAGAGAAATGTTTCCATTGCCACTGAGACCAAGGTGACTAATCAAATAAATCACATTATATAGGTCATCGAGGAAGCATGCCGAATGGTCCTAGAATTGGCCATTCCGGAGTAGGAGCCAGTCGAGGTACACATCCGTAAGTTGGCCATAGGGGTACGTGACACTCGTACTGAGATGGCATGGGTTCAGTTGGAGTTGAACCTATAAATTATGAAGTTACAGTTGAAGGCCCAGCCTTCAACTCCGCCAGAAGTGAAGGAGTAGCGGGCGACCACTGTCACAGAAGTAGTAGCGGCGGTGGATAGTGGAGTAGCAGACTGCACACAGTTGTTCAAGAAATCATTTGAGGTCCTGACCAGCTTACAGGAGGACCCCAATGTCTAGAGGCTAGAGACAGAAGCGTGCAAGCTACAATAGCACTACGATGAGGTTAAGGGAAAAACACAAATTGTCGTGCTGACATAGAGACTAGCCAAGCTGTAGGAGGCCAAGCAGCTGAAGGAACAGGTGGACACAGTGTTGCATAAGGAAGCAGTGCTAAAGGCAAGACTAAAGCCTTGGCTGGATGAGGCTTACACAGTGACAGGAAATATCGAAGGCAAGCTTGTGACTCTGCAAATGACACAGCAAAAGCTTCAGGCCGACAGTACCAAAGCAATGACTGAGCAGACAATGGAAGACGTGAAGCAAGCGACAACTTAGTGCATGGCCAAGGTTGCGATCATATGGGTCGAGCTAGAAGGGCTTTGCGTAGAGATCTCCTCACCTACCGAGTGACTCGAGGGTGAGTCACGATGTTTGTGTTGGGGGCATGTTGAGAGCAGGATCTCCCAAGGATAGTTTGGGGCTAAAAGCCCATGTTTTGGTCAAATTTTGTAATAAACATGTAAAGACTCCTCATCTTGCGGTCGCGGAGTGTGAAGGTGTCATAAGTAATAAAGGGTTGTCTGCCCTTAGTTTTGTAAAGTAAAGTCAGTTGTAAGAGATCTACCCATGGTCTGCGGACCATGGGATTGTATAAAAAGAACTAAGCTCTAAGTAGTTTTAGAGACATCAATCAGAATATCATGTAAGAGAGTCATAGCTCTGAAGTGGAAGTCTAAGTGCTGGGTCGTATCATACGTAGAGGCTCTGCAGCTGAGTGCGCAGAGGCCTATGGTGGAATTTCGTAGCTGAGTGCTTGGACCCCTGCAGCTGTGTGCACAAGGTGGATAGAGTCTGTAATCACTTCGAAGACATCAATAAAGAGAATTATTCTGCAATTTTTATGTCTTGTTCC
Source organism: Pinus tabuliformis (assembly GCA_031772625.1). Lineage (NCBI taxonomy): Eukaryota > Viridiplantae > Streptophyta > Pinopsida > Pinales > Pinaceae > Pinus > Pinus tabuliformis. The sequence goes on from CM062813.1 coordinate 719,688,441, forward strand.
GATTAAGAAATCTTATCATTTTATGTATGAATTTCCTTTATAATGCTTATGTGATGCACGAATGAATATAATTATGTTGGATAACTAAACACAATTAAGAATATCTATTTACGTGGTGCTAACTGTGAGTATCTAAGAAGGCCAGTAAGATTCTTAAGACAAATTGACAATCTGTGTAATACGCTACCTTAGTAGCACAAAAGTGTCTAGATCAACGGTTAGGGTTGCATGAAGGTCATATGTACCCTTTCGCAGAGGTATTGAAGGGAGGAATAAGGGGTTAGGTAGACAGAGCCCTAGAACTAAGTGACCTACGCGAAGGCAGGAATAGAAGGAATAAAACAACATCACGACCATCTCAAGGTGCGGAAACTTGGTTCCAGCATCCCCCCATACTGCTTCAGGTGAGACTTCGATCCGCGCTCTTCGGGCTGATGCCGAAAGGCCCAATAGTGTAAGGATTTTTTTGGCTAATTAACATTGAACCTAAGTCAAGCCCCCTCAAGCCAACACTTAGAAATCAACCTCTTCGAGGGGGAAAACTCCTTTACATTACACAAATGAACAATTCTTCAATGATACAAATGACAAAACCTCCTTTCTATATATAGGAGTCTAAGGGGTCACATTATAACCAAAGCGACCTAACAATAATAATATAAGGGAACAAAAATAACAATAGTGGGCTTCTATGGGGCACAATAATAACAATATGGGGACTATAGGGACACAACAATAACAATAAGGGATACAATGACAATAGTAATGGTGGAATAACTAGTATTATAGGGACCTAACATGCCCCTCTCCTTAAAAAAAGTGTTGTCCTCAATGCTTGAGTAACTCTGCATGCTTCTATATAAAATTCTCATCCTCCCATGTGGAATCTCCAACAGGTAAGTTCTTCCACTTGATGAGATACTTTGAAATTGATCGATTTCCTCGTTGTCAAGTTCTTGTTTCTTTGATTGCTTCAGGTTCCAATATGATTTTTCCTTCTTCATCAAGTTCTAGAAATATTGTTTGAACTAGGAGCTTGTCACCTATAACCTTCTTTAATCGTGACACATGGAAATTTGGGTGCACTCGGGAAGCTGCAAGAAGTTCCAATTTGTATGCCATAGTACCTATATTTTGCAACACCTTGTATAGACCATAATACTTTGGTGATAATTTATTATCCTTCTTATCTTGCTTGAGCGACATTTGTTTATATGGTTGTAGCTATAGGAAAACCCAATCACCTACATCAAAACTTCTTTCAATGCGATGTTGATCTACCTACTGTTTCATTTTATTCTGTGCCAAGGTGAGCTTATCCTTTAAGAGTTGGAGAACTTATTGATGATGCTCGATGTGATCTTCCACTGCTTGAACCTTAGAATTTTCTCTTAAATATGATGTGATAGATGGTGGATGATATCCATAAAGTGCCATAAATGGAGTCATTTTTGTTGCAATATGGAAGGAAGTGTTACACCACCATACATCCAGAGGAAACCATTTGACCCATTGTGTCTGTTTATCAGATGCAAAGAAATGAAGATATCCTTCCAAACATTTGTTTACTATCTCAGCTTTCCCATCACATTGAGGATGATAAGATGAGCTATGAGCTAACCAAGTACCAAGACAAGAAAATAATTATGTCCAAAAATTATAGTGAAAATGGGATCTCTGTCGCTTACAATAATCTTTGGATTTCCATGTAGCTTTTGAATTATTTCCATTAATGCCGTAGAAATTGTACTTACTTTAAATGGATGATATAATGCACAAAAGTGTGCATACTTGGTAAGTATGTCAACTACCACCATGATAACACTCTTTCGTTTGGACTTTAGTAAACCTGTGATAAAATCTATTGAAACCTCCTCCCAACATTGGCTTGGAATGGATAAAGGTTTTAATAGACCAGGGGTCTTAATTGTTTCAACTTTATTTTGTTGGCAAACCAAACATTCCGCCAAAAAATTTTGAATATCCAATTTAAGGTCATCCCAAAAATATTCCTTCCTAACCCTGTGGTAAGTTTTTACAAATCTTGAGTGCCCTCCTAAGGGAGAGGTGTGCAATTCCCTAAGAATATTTTGTTTGAGTTGGGAATTCTTACATAGGTATAACCGATCTTTGTACCATAATGAATCATTTTTCCAACTAAATGTATTATATGTACTGGGATCTTGTTGTAACTTTTGAATTGGTGCCCACACTTCTTCGTCATTCTTCTATTCATCCCTTGCTTCATTTATCCAATTTGTTTGGATAATAGAAATGGTGCAAAGAAATGCTTCCACATCCTCATCCTTTCTTGAGAGTGCATCTGCGACAACATTTTGCTTCCCCTTTTTGTAGATGATTTCAAAGTCATAACCCAACATCTTTGTGACCCATTTTTGCTGCTCTTTTGAAGATAATATTTGTTCTAAAAATTATTTAAGACTATCATGATCTGTTTTTACCTTGAAGTGTCTTCCCATTAGGTAGGGTCACCATTTCTTAAGTGCATGTAGTATTGCCAACATTTCCTTCTCATAAATAGCTTTGTGTAAATACTTTCTTATGATTGGACGAATTTCAAAAACAATGGGTCTTTCTTCTTGCATTAAAACAACACCAATTCCATTTCTTGAGGCATCACATTCCACAATAAAGGTTTTTATGAAGTCCAATGTAGCTAAGATTGGTGCTTGGAACATTTCCTCTTTAAGATGTTCAAAGGCCTTCGTTGCTTCTGAAGTCCATGAAAATGCATCTGTCTTCAATAATTTTGTTAGAGGTGCTGCAATTCTCCCATAATTCTTAACAAACTTGTGATAATACCCTGTCAACCCAAGAAATCCTCGTAGATGCTTTATGGATGTGGGGATTTTCCATTCCTTAATGGTTTTAATTTTGCTAGGGTCTACCTTAACACCTTCATGAGATACAATATGACCCAGATATTCCACCTCTTGTACTCCAAAGAAACATTTGGAGCTTTTTCCATATAATTGTTTCTCCTCCAATAGTTTGAGCACCATGTGAACATGTTGAACATGATCTTTCCAAGACTTCTTGTAGATTAGTATATCAAAAAAAAATACTAACACAAATTTTCTAAGGAAGGGTTTGAAAATGGAATTCATCAAACCTCGAAATGTAGAAGGTGCATTGGTAAGGCCAAAAGGCATGACCAAAAATTCATAACGACCCTCATGAGAGAGAGAGAGAGAGTAGAGGTCTTGGGTTCAAGTCTTTCTCAAACTTTTTGTATATCTCACTTGGTGCAAAGCTAATTTATGAGAGTAGAGGTCTTGGGTTCAAGTCTCTATTTTGTGGGGGCGGATTTTTCATTTCCACACATTCCCGCACTTCATCGGTGACTTCATCAAATTTTCTTCAAAAATCCATAACTTCTTCATCCGGAAGCCATTTTCAGAATCGTTTTTTTTTTTTAAACAGCCTAATTTTTCGAGATCTTTCCATTGAAACGCTTAGTTTCAGCATCTATAGCTTTAGTTTTTTTTTAAATGGAAAGTCCATGCCAAGTTATTCTTGACAGCACCAACTACTTCCAATGGTGGTCCTGCATTGTGGATTTACTTAGAAGTAAAGGTCTTTACAGAATAGCCACAGGCCAAGAGACCAAACCGAAATATGAAGACAAGGCAGCTAAATGGGAAAATAGGCAAGACCAAGCACGTGGGTTGATAGGGATGTCTATTTCTCCAGATCTTAGATTCCATATTGCAGAACTTGATACTCCTGATGAAGCAATGAAACAGATTACTAAAGTCTTTGGAATTAAAAATGAACTTAAAGCCCATCAACTTGAAAATGAATTGCTTACATTGGACCCCAATAATTTTTCTTGCATTGAAGATTTTTTGTCCAAGTTCAAGACCCTTAGACTTCTCTTGGAAGGTGTTAAGGTTAAGAAAGAAGATAGTAGCCTTATCTACTCCATTCTTACTAAGTTGGGACCAGCCTATTCTGTGTTTGTTTCCACCTTCCATTCTACAAGAGAAGCCTTCATTTCTCAAGGACAAACCTACAAGTCCCCTTCCTTTGATTCCTTTTGTGATTCTTTAATAAGAGAACAAGAAAAACTCTTACACCTTGGTCTTCTTCATCTTGGAAACTCTTCTAAGAAAGCATTAGCCGCCCAGCAACAATCAAATCCAAAGAATCCTAAGAAGTTGTATCCTAAAAAGAATGGTCCTAAACCAAACAAGGGTCCTAAGCAATTTCAGCCTCAAAATGAAAAATCATTTCAACAAAATGATAAGACAAATAAAAACAAAGGAAAGAAGACTGATAGACATTGCAACTTTTGTAATCGAGATGGCCACTTAGAATCCAAATGCTTTAAGAATATGGAAGCCTTGGAAGCAGCAATGAAGAAGCATAACATCCATTTGGAGCACTCTTCAACTTCAACTTCATCTTCAGGAATGGCACTTTCTGCATGTGGTTGTCAAGCATCTCGGTCTGGCTATGCACTAAATGTATCTTCTTCTTCTCATTCTCATGAGTGGCTCATTGATTCTGGAGCTTCTTATCACATGGCCAAAAACAAAGCCATGTTTTCTTCTTTAAATGATTGTAACACCAAAAATATATATGTTGGTGATGATAGATCTCTTAGTGTTGTAGGGACTGGAACTGTTCATCTAGACAATGGTCAGTTTAATGATGTATTATGTGTTCCAACCTTATCCTGGAACCTTTTATTTGTATATCAGATAACCCATTCAGGTGAAGGTAAAATCATTGAATTTTCACCTCACGATGTTGTAATTAAGGACCTAAGAGATCCTAGACAGATTTTAGCTACTGGCATTGCTGATGATTCTACAAGGTTGTATAAGTTTCACAACTTTGGGTCATCAAATCTTCCCTCAGTATTTGTTGCTCATAATGATGAAGTGAGCAAACTTTGGCATGAGCAATTTGGTCACTTAAACTATCGCTCTCTTCAGAATCTATGCAAAGAAAATATGGTGACAGGTCTTCCAATGGTATCTTGCAGAGATGGTGTTTGTTCCGATGTGTACTCGAAAAACATCATCGGGACAGTTTTGAAAAATGTGCCTCTTGGCATGCCTCAGCCCCTTTACAGCTTGTGCATAGTGATTTATGTGGTCCACTTCCAGTTGCTTCATTCTCTGGCTACAAGTATTTCTTAACTTTCATTGATGATTTCTCCAGACGCACTTGGGTATACTTCTTAAAACTCAAGAGTGAAGTATTTAACATGTTCTTGGCCTTTAAGGCCTTTGTTGAAAAACAATCTGGACATCAAATTCTTAAGCTAAGATCTGATAATGGTGGAGAATATGTTAAAAACACATTCATCAACTTTTGCACTGAGAATGGAATTCAAATGCAACATACTATTCCATATACTCCACAACAAAATGGTGTAGCTGAAAGGAAGAATCACACCTTAAAGGAAATTGCTAATTGTATGCTTCAATCTAAAGGACTTAGTCTTAATTATTGGGCAGAAGCAATTAACTGTACAAATTACATAATAAATCGCACTCCTACTAAGGTTTTAAAGAATATCACTCCAGAAGAAGCATGGAGCTCAATCAAACCAGATGTAAGTCACTTTTGTGTTTTTGGAAGTGAAGCATGGGCCCATATTCCAGATGAGAAACATAAAGCTTTAGAACCTAAGAGTGAAAAATGTATTTTTGTTGGATATTCTAAAGATTTCAAAGGATATAGACTTAGTCCACTTAAGTCCAAAAATGTTATCATTAGAAGAGATGTAAAATTTGCTGAAAATATATTGGCCTGCGAGCTTAGTTCGGCGGATGTGCCACCTCTCCCTGTCTCTTCTACTTTTGAAAATATTTCTTCTTCAGATGATGAAAGCGAGGATGAAAATCCTCCCCCACCTTCTCAGGATCCTCCTTCAGCTCCTCATCTTCCAAAATGGGTCAGTGCTACTCGGGATGCAGCAGGTGATCTTGCCGGTGATCCTATAGATCAGCGACGTACACGTTCTCAGTTCTAGAGAACCTCTTCTTTACTAGCTCAAGCTTCAGTGAATTATGATCCTAACACCACTGGAGAAGCTTCAGGCCATCCAGATTGGGAAGCAGCTATGAATGAAGAATATCATTCATTATTGGCAAATGATACATGGGATCTTGTTCCTCTACCAAAGGGACGAAAACTTGTTAGATGCAAATGGGTTTACAGAACCAAGTATTGACCAGATGGGAAAGTTGATAAACATAAAGCTCGTCTTGTTTCTAAGGGTTTTTCACAAGTTGAAGGCATTGACTACACTGAAACCTTCTCCCCTATTGCCAAAATGAACTCTATCCGCCTTGTTCTTTCCCTTGCTGCTTCTTTCAAATGGGAAGTCCATCAGATGGATGTTAAATCCGCCTTCTTGCATGGGGACTTGCATGAAGAAATCTATATGGAACAACCTATTGGCTTTATACAAATAGACTCCAGCCTTGTATGTCGGCTTAAGAAATCCCTTTATGGTCTCAAGCAAGCTCCTCAAGCTTGGTATGCCAAAATGGATAACTTTCTTTTAGAATCTGGCTTCTCTAGGTGTCATTCTGACAATACTGTCTACACCAAGAAAGTGGGCAAGTCTCTTATCATTCTTGTTCTTTATGTTGATGATCTTATCCTGACTGGTAGTGATCCCAACCTTATAAACCATGTGAAGTCTAGCCTTAAAATGAAGTTTGAAATGACAAACTTAGGACACTTACATTATTTTCTTGGTCTTCAAGTCTTGCAATCCAAGGAAGGTATTTCCCTTTCTCAGTCCAAGTATGCCTGTGATATTCTACGCCATTTTCACATGGAAGACTGTAAGCCAGCCCCTTCTCCCTTTCAGTCTGGAGTCAAACTTTCAGTCACTTGTACTTCTCCTGAAGTTGATGCTACCTTATACCATCAACTTGTAGGAAAACTTTTGTATCTAACCCATACTCATCCTGACCTTTCCTTTGCTGTTGGCCTTGTTGCTCGGTTTATGAAAAACCCACATGAAAGTCATTGGAAAGAAGCTAAAAGAATACTTCGTTATGTTCGAGGTACAAATCAGTTTGGGATTCATTACAGTGCCGAAGCATCTCCTCTATTGGTTGGTTTCACTGATTTCGATTGGGCTGGTGACCCTGATGATCGGAAGTCTACTGCAGGTTATGTGTTCACTCTTGGTTCAGGACCAATTACATGGGCTTGCAAGAAACAAGGTGCTATTTCTCTTTCTTCAGCAGAAGCAGAGTATCATGGTGCCATAGAAGCTAGTAAGGAAGCCTTGTGGCTTCGTCAGATCCTGTCAGAGTTTGGCTTTCAGCAGCAGCATCCGACTACACTTTGGTGTGATAATCAAAGTGCCATTCAACTATGCAAAGATCCAGTCCAACATCAGCGCAGCAAACACATTGAACTGCACATGCACTTCATCAGAAAGCTCATTCACGACCATGTTCTTGAAGTGCAATATTGTTCAACAGATGATCAAGTTGCAGACATCTTTACAAAGGCTCTCACAGAGGCGAAGTTCACTAAACTTCGATTTATGGTTGGAGTTCAGGAAGTTGTCACTAAGGGGGGATAGGCTCTAGTGCCTCCTTCCTTCTCCTATTGTGTCATATTTGTAAATCCTTCAATCCTATCCCAAGTTGTTCTTAAGGGGGGATATTAGGATATTCCGACACATAGGAAATAGTTAAGTACAACTTGGTCTAGTATAGAGTTAGGTAAAGTGTGTTTCTTTACTATGTACATTTTGTAACTTACAATCCGACGGTCATGATATGTAGTGATCTGATGGTTCATTCTCTCCTCGGTATTACCGACACTTGATCCGTGGCTTAACACCCGATTGGTCCATGATCTCTATTTAAAGAGCATGGAGGGTCATTTGTAGGTTAACCGTTCATGAGGGAAGCTTATGTAAATTTTCGTTCTTTTATTAATAAATTACCTGAAGTGGCCGCGTTGGCTCAGGCCGTGGATTGTTTCCCTCTTTGAGGGTTTTAACCACGTCAAAATACTGGTGTATTGATCTATGATCTGTTTGTGAGTGGTGTCCTTTGGTGTTCTGTCTGAGGAACTTACCCTGTAAATTCCTACAGAAATGCGTACCTTTTGTGTGTTTTGGACATTATGGAGATTTAAAAATTGCTCCATCTATAGTATCCATGTTACGGGATCCTTGCCATCAAACTTCCTCATATCAATCTTTGGAACATGGTGATTCTTCGATCCAATGTTAGAGTCTATGAAATCATGATTAACATTTATTTTGTTCTCATCATGAGTTTCTTTTACTACCCTTTCGCCATTAGTAAGCATTTCTTGTAGAAACTTTGTCAAATCTGTCTTCAAATCTTCCATCTTAGCTTCCATGCCTTTCTTTAAATCATCCATCTTAGCTTCAACGCAATCCATCTTAGCTTCTATGCCTTTCTTTAAACCATCCATCTTAGCTTACACGCAATACATCTTAGCTTCTACACCTTTCTTTAAACCATCCATCTTAGCTTCTGTTACTTTTTGTGCAAGTGAAATTTGTTGCACTTGGTCTCGTAATTTTGATATATCATGTTGCATTTCTTCCTCTTCTTCATGAGTCATACTAGAGATTTCTGGTTTCTTACTAGGTGTTTCCATTTTATTTCTTTGGGGCATCAATTACTGATAATAATGCTTTACTATGCCCCTTGAATTCCTTCAAACTATTTTTTCAAACGAAGCTTATGCAAAAATTAAAAAAAAACTACACACATTTTTTCACTTTGTAGGAGCTCGATATTGAATCTACTATATCTCTATAATTTTGGATCTCCAAGGTCTGAAATTGATTCTTGCGATAACCCTCTGAGTACTCATTCTAACCCCGCAAGTCCGATCAATATTGGATTATCCAATGAAGAGTTATGCCAAATCTCCCACGATTACCTGATTATAGACTAGTTCAGTAGAGCGCGCTTGTACGAAGTGCCATGTGTCGTTGTTTTGACCTTAGGATCTGAAACTGATACACATAAAACTACAGTCCGTCCTATTTCTGTAACTTCTTACAAAATTTTAATATGATTCTAAGAAGAAAAAAAGTTATGATAGTATTCCCTAGGTCAGCTGTTTGAGATATAATTCGGGATCCTCCAAAAACCCTAACTTCCTTGGATCATATCTCTGAAAATATAGCGACAATATCTGAAATTCGAACCCACATTTCAGAGAGATTTCGGCTCAAATGGGGTTTTTTTTTTTTTTTTGCGCGTCTGAAACGTTGCAAAAAAAATGTTATAGCGAAAATGCACAATGACCTGTTTGGAGGAACGAAACCCTAGAATCCAAGCTCTGATACCAAATGTTATGAAACCGACTCACAAAAAGATAGAAAAGATAGATCAATGACTTATAAATCAACCTCTTCAAGGGGGAAACCTCCTTTACATTACACAAATGAACAATTATTCAATGATACAAATGACAAAACCTCCTTTCTATATATAGGAGTCTAAGGGGTCACAAAATAACCAAAGCCGACCTAATAATAATAATATAAGGCACAAAAATAACAATAGTGGGCTTCTATGGGGCACAATAATAACAATATGGGGACAACAGGGGCACAACAATAACAATAAGGGATATAATGACAATAGTAATGGGGGAATCACTAGTATTATAGGGACCTAACAAATTGTTAAGCAGGATTTTGTGTTTCACCTAAAGATTTGCCTAAATTAATGTTCACCAAGCATTGTTAGATATCTCTTGGATTGCAGAGTTTCCTCTTCCTTGTGTTCTTTCCCTGAACATAGAGTTTTCCAAGATTTATTATTTGGATGCATCTCAAAGCTTGAAGGAGTGTTAAGGCAAAATGTGATTATTTTAAGCATGTGCATAGTATATTTTTGCACTATTGATTGCATTTGATTAAGTACACTAAGGATGAATTAAAGCCACACTTTTACTTTTCGATTGCATGCATAGAGTGGAGTAGAGTTAGAACCTAGTGCAAGAACTTTCACTAAGTTTTCATTTTATTATTTTTGCTTGGCATTAAAAGCATATGGATTGTTTGGAGTTTATTGGCTAGTGTCCTTTAGATTATCAAAATAGTCTTTATGTTTGATTTTCCCAGTGAGTCTGGAAGTTAATGATCATTTTTTTCAGTTGATCAGTAGCTACGGTTTTTCTCTTTTATTGTCAATAACTAGGGTTTGTTTACGATTATTGATAAACTGTGGGATTGGTGTTTTCAATAAGTAAGGTTTTTCTTCTAATTAATGTTTTTGAGTGTAGGATTAGAGCAAGGATTGATTAGTGTAGGAACTAAACGTGTGAGCATTTTCTAGACAAACTAGGTTTTTATTTTGCAGGTTCCCAAAGCCTTTATCTTGCATTTCGAGTGTTGTGCCTCAAAGTCCATGGACCCTAGATTGACATTAAATGTTGGTCCATTAATACACCCTATATTGCATCCAACAAGAATGACTCGTCATTCTTAAGTTTTTAGCAAGTTTATGTGTATCTACCTCGTGTTTATGAAATAACAATATTTTTCAAAGCTTTATGTATATTTCTATGATGATCATTGTAGTTTCTTGCAATGATGAAATGATAGATTTAGAAATGTACGGTAAGTGTATATGAATGAATAAATACAAGTATTGTATATTTTTTCATAATTAATAACATGTATTCCTCAATGAATGAATGATGTTTAATACTTCATGAGCATGGTTGTGCTAGTTCTTGTCTATCTGATAATAATGAGATGAAAGGCATAATGTTCTTAGTCAATAAGGTGTCATTTTTATTGTAATTGAAATTTTTGTATGGACTTGGTATACTTTGGGGCATGTTGCTCATAGTAGGAAGGAATTACATGGCTTGAGGAGAATGATGCATAAGGGTTGTGATGATTTGTTGGATCTATATGAAATAAGAACTGGAAGTATTATAGAATAATGCTTGGTTTCTTACTAATACTTCCTTGATTGGTGAATGTTGAATGTAGAGGAAATTCTCTAAAATAAGTGGTTTGTGAAGATTGTGAGATGCATGAGGTGTGATCATTATGCATGTGTTGATTCCAGCCTAAGGTTTTCCTTGTAATACGTTAGTATGATTGGCCCCTCTCATGCTAGTTGTGGAAAAAGGGTATCCATAATTGCATTCCTATTTTGAACGAGCAAAATTGAAGTTCATCTATACTCTAGAGAACTTTGTACCTCAGGAGGTAAGCCAATGTACTAGCCTCATTGTCTTGTAACTGATAAAAGGAGGGAAAGCTCCTTGAGATGGGAGAAGTTATGAATTTGGGCATTAGCCCTCTTTTTCTTCTATGAGGCCTTGTTAGGATTGGTCAAGCTTGATGAGTTCATGGAAGCCTTCATGGAAAATTTTGGCCTTGTATAAAATCGTTTTTGTGCCTTTAAAATAGGACAAGAGGCTCTTCTTAACATTAGAAAATTTGGGGATGGACCCCTATGTTTCACAAATTGACGTCCCTCTAGTTTTTTATGCTTGTATGACTAGAGTTGGAAACTCAATGGAGAGGTAGTCCTTAGCTTAGCCCCGGGTCACATGAAAGTCGGGAGCTATGTCCAAGTGTTATCGAAAAAAGGGGTTGTTGAGTTGTTGGGCCATTGGTATAGGTGTATTAGAATATCGTTCCTTGGGGGACTGAGAGTTTGTTGAAACGAAACCATTGCAAACCCTTGATACTAATAGGTTTTGACAATCTATTGGATGACAAAGATAGTTCTATCCCTTGCCATCTATCATTAATCGGAAGGAGAAATCAATAAGTGTCATGAGTTATGGAAATTTGGGGTTTGAGGCTTTTGGCCCTTGCCCTTAATCATATGGTCTACTAGGGGGCTATAAATGAGACCTTAGCCAAAAAGGGGCCTAGTCTCCTAATATCAGATATCAAGTACCATGAAACCCCCAAATTTCACCCATTGTAAACCCTAAAACAGATGGACCAAACATGTATGTTAGTTAATGGAGAGCTCTTCATTTTTTATTACCTATTACGAAATTAGGGATGAGCATTATTAATTATCAGAAAATATATTGTCTCAATTAGAGAATTTTTAAAAACATTATAAAAAATGAGATAAATAAAATTCATAAATTATTCTTTATTATAACACTTAATATAATGTTGGTTTTATATACATATAAATATATAATTTAAAGTCTTTAATATCGGCTAAATTTTTACCAACTAACCACAGTTACCTTATATAGAATATGCTTATTATACATGATATATAATAACAATATTCTTCATAATTATACTTACTCATCATTTTCATTTAAACAACCAGATCAAAATCTTTATTAAAAATAAGATAAATAGAATTAGTAAAAATATTATTCAGTATGACACAATCTAATATTGCCTTTATATACATAAAAATATATAGTTTAAGGTCTTTATCATCGAATAATTTTTTCATCTGCCATCACCAACCAACAACAATCACCTTAAATAGAATATAATTATCATATGACATGTAATAAATTTTTTCTTTAGTATTACACTTACTGTAATATTATTAAAAGTCTTCATCAATGGACGAATCTTCATAATTACCCCTACCATAATATTATATTCTAATTTAAAGTCTTCACTAATATATATATTTCTCCACCATCGAAATGTAAACCTAGTCATCTTATCTAGAATATAACTATAGTCTAACATGGCCTTTTATCATAATTATATGAAGTTAGATAAATTGAAAACACATATTCTTAAACCTAATTTCAAATCCATCTTTATAGTTCAAATGTTTGGAATTTTTGGTAGTTAACGGCAAACACACACCAACATTATTGTATATGGTATTTATTGATGGGACGGCAATGTAATTGGCATATTTTGTAGGCGTATTGACCAAGTTCGAAGTTGGCCAAAAACAAATATTTGTTAAAGACGGAATAAAAGAATAAATACTACCTATGAGTCTCTTTTACTTAACATTATGAAAATAATTTATCAAGTTGTAAGGTATGGTATCAACGAATACATATATATATATATATATATTCGTTGATACCATACATTATGGTTGCTAGTGTACTCCTAGTAAATCCATTATTATTAATTATATAATCTAGGAACCTATGGCCAAGAAGTTATGTCACACTTTGTTTTGGTAACTTATGTTGGTAACTTATGGGTTGGAGGCGTTGCAAGAGGATGTGGATCGTCTACAAGTGACAGTGGACAATCTGGCTCTAAATGTGGATAACATTGAGCTGACGGTGGAATCTTCTGAAGACTCTATAACATTAGTGTAGTGTGGAATATAGTTATAAAAAGGCAAGATAAATGAAGGTTGGTTTTTTTGCAATTTTGGAATATTGACGAAGAAGATTTAACTCTAAATGTAAAGGTACTAACCCATATTCCAGTTGCTTTACTATAAAATATGGGTTTTAAAAAAACAAAAAAACTAAGAATCTAAAATTTGAAGACATGTCATTATTATTAATTCAAACCTTGTATTTTTATTTTTATTATTATTGTTTTATATAAGTGAAAATTGTATTTAATAAATTAATGTTATCTTAATTCATAAGAAAATAGTTAATCACAAAATTAATTATTATTTATATATTTCGAAATTGTTTTATGATATAAATATTATTTTATATAAAAATATAACTAAAAATGTGGTGTATGATAATATATGATCTAGGTTTAAAAAGTTTAGATTTAATGGTAAAAAGATTGGAGATTTTCAATATTATGCAATGTTAAATTTCCATGAGTGTTTAGTTGAAAGTTGTGGAGGCATTTTGAGGTAATGGTTAAACATGTGGTGATACCAAGTGAGATTATATATTTGGTAACTAGTAACACATAAATGGATCAAAGTCCATCTTTGTATTTTTCAATTTAAAAGTCAAATCTAACTAGTATAATTGGATTTCAAGAATTTAATTTTCTAAAATAGCTAAAGTTCAAAATCCATAATAGTAATGAAGAAACTCCAAAAAAAAAATCTAATTATATTAGAATTTGGTATGGTCCAAATTAAATAACAACCAAAAAATAATTTCACTAACTTTAATATATATTAAATTTTATTAATTAATAATTAATTAATCACAATCTAAATTTAATCCCTCTGTAATATATAATTTAAAATACAACTTACTCATCTTAATAGTATCACTTTAGATTTCTTATCCTCCAAAATATATTATATGTTTCAATGAAACATTCAACCCATGGTAAATAATATAATATCCATTTATGAAATGCTCTTTTTATTTTCTCTACATCATGTATGAGTTATGGGTAGGAAATGTAATTTTATAATTTAGTAGATGAGGGAGATGTATAAGGTTGAAGTTTAAAGTTGAAATCACATATAACATTAAGTTTTGCCGTTTTGGTTTTTTTGAGTTTTTTATTTGAAGTGGTGTAATATTTTGTAATAAAAATATTATTTATTAGTTTGTTTAATAAAGAATTGTGTTAAAGTTGGAAGAGAATAATTGTTTTTTGTGTTTTTTTAAGTTGTTTGTGATTTTCTAAGTTTGATTTGTGGCTTGAGGAGTCGCTGTTAAGTTGCCTGTGATTTTCTAAGATTGATTTGTGGCTTGAGGAGTCGCGATTTAGGGGCATTTAAGCCGTTAAATTGATTTGTGGCTTGAGGAGTTATGATGTAGGGGCATTTACGCTGTTAAAGTTTTTTAAGGATCGTACCCGGTCTGGGCCTGTGATTTTCTAAGCTTGATTTGTGGCTCGAGGAGTCGTGATTTAGGGGCATTTAAGCCGTTAAAGCCATTCAAGTATCGTACCCAGTCTGGGCCAATGATAGTGGCATTTAAGCCATTAAAGTCATTCAGGGATCATACCCGGTCTGGGCCACACCAACCCTACGCTGAGTGGATTTTTAGTATGTCTCCTCCCCCTAGCACAAGGTACAACCACCCCTATGAAATTTGATCTTGGGTCGCCTCGCTGACAAGGCCTATCCTCAACCAATTATGCTAGTAAAACTTAACAAAAATAATTATTTATTAAATAATACATTATAAATCATTTTTGGCCAATACATAAAAAATTAAGATAAATATATCATTAAGAAATAAATATAAAATCATAAAAATCTAAATTAACATAATTATATTATATTTAAAATAATTATATATCATATCTAAACAATTTTCCTAACAAACATTTAAATAATACAAAGAAATTAACTTAAATCTAATTATTTTATTTGATAGAATAATATAAAATAAAAATATATATTATAATCTTTACTTTAAAATAATTAGCATTAAATAAAAGTTTACAAATATTATAAAATATACTAATAAAAAAATTATATATTATATCATGATTACAAAAATCACTATATTATAAAAAAATTATTATTATAACGTCACATCATTATCATTATCATTCATAATTCATATATATATATGAGAAAATACAACAGAGGAAAGAGGCATCAAAAGAAACCAATTGATAAGAATATTTTAAAAATGGGTAGAATGATTTGTGATGCCGTTATCAATTTATTTTAAATGTATAGCTTTTCTAAATAAAATTATAATAATTTTTTAATATATAAATATGCATGGAATATATAATATATATTAATATAAATATATTTTAAATTTAAATTTATTAAATATAGAGAAAATAATGTTTTTAGTAATATTTTATTTTTTTTAAAATGATTTGTGATAGGGTTATTAATTTATTCTAAATTTATAGTTTTTTAAATAAAATTACAATAATTTTTTAATATATAAATATGCAAAAATGTTTCAATATATAATATATGTTAATATAAATATATTTTAATTTTAATTTTATTATATATCGAGAGAAAATAATTTTTTAGTAATTTTTTTTTTGTATTTGACAATTTTAAAAAATATGGAAATTATTTGATATTTTTAACAAATAATAAATTGGAAACTAAGACAGAGTTTATATATATATATATATTGATATATATCGCAAATTATATATATCGCAAATAGAATATAGAGTCCAAATGCTATTTAATATTTGATAAAATTTACATATTTAATATGTAGTTTCAAATGATTTTATATATATCAATGAGATGTTGTTTGAGTAATTGAGAAAAATGTTATAATTTTTTTTGTGGAATTCAATTTTTACATGTGGCATGTTGAACTCCTAATAAATGTTGTAAATCTCTCAAACACGGAAAAATATATATATTCTTGGTTTTTAATGGTTCATATATATAGAGATAGAAAGAAAAATGATATTGAAATATTTTATTTAAAGTGTGCACTAAAATATTGTTTTTATGAATAACAATAATATTGATATTAAAATGTTGTATTAAATACATTGAAATAGTCTTTTATTATTAATATTTTTTCAATAAAAACTTATGCATATCCTTTATACTAATTGCAATATAAAAAATGCATATTAATAAATATATAACATTTTTACGTATATATATGTGTGTGTGTGGATGGTTTGACAAAAAAAAGAAAAAATTAAAAATAAAAAGTAAAATTATTTGTCATAACATTATCACCTTATTTATAATTATTTTAATATTTTTTCCCAATTTTATCCATGAGTGGTTTTTTATTATATAAATGTTAAACTATTTGAATAAATAATATATAGGAATGTTGAAAATATTTATCGAACAACTACAAACAATGTAGTATTATACAACATTATTATTATTATATTTTTATTAATATTCATTTATTAAAATTAAAAATTTATTAAAAAAAATAAAATTTTGAAAATAAAAATAATTTTAACTAGCTTGGTGTAGAGTGTTTTGTTAAAGCACTTTATGGTGTAAAGGTCACTTGTCTGGCACGCGAAAAAATATGGCCAGGCCAAATATGATCCTTAGATAATTTTGACAACTTATATGCCCATAATAACTACTCAAACCACAAATTAGTCATACCTACTATTTTAAAACTCAAATAAACTAGAAAAAAACTACCTTAACTAAAAACCAAAAAAAAAACTGCCTTAATTCAAAACGGAAAAAAAAATAAAAAATATATTGCGTTTAATATTAAAATTTCTTTAATAACCAAAACATACCCAAATCATCCTAATTAAAGTTTGAAAGTTTGATTTATGTTGAAAATCCATATATTGAGGTCCCATTAGAAGGGCTCCCTCATTTATCAATCCCATTACTTTAATGATTACTTCACTAAATAATTTTATTCAATAATTATGACTTACGGATTTTAAAAAATCAGCGACATCAATATCAAATCATATAAAATCAATTCACTATCAAATAGTAAGATGGGTATCATAATCCATGGCAGCGTCATTAACCTACCGAGACCAGCCATAACATCATTAGTCACTTTGTTATTTTCATTGCTCCCACAAAATTATGATTTATTAAACGAACGTTATTTTGCGACTTCCACTTTCTTCCACATGATAACCTTTATTTTTCAAGTTCTTTTATCAAAGCATCACTTCGTGTTTATTAGGAGGTAGCATTTTGATATTTAATGGGTTAATAATGTTAAGTAATAGTATGATAAAGAATAACATTGTTTTTAGTTCTGGTTTTGTTAGGGGTTATGGCATTTTTCCGGTTAAAGTTTGTTGATAATTGATTATTTTACTGAGTTTTTATAATTTTAACTAAATTTTTAGAAAATGTTGAATATTTTTATTTTTCCACAAATTTAAAAATAATTTTTTAATTTCTAGAAATCTTATTTCTAATTTTTTATTGGCTGAATGAACCTAATTTTTTTGGTGGATGGAAAATTATTTTTGGTATTTGTCAGTGCCTAAAAAATCATTCTATTTTTTTTTTTAAATGCTAATTTTGTAAGTGGTTATTATGTTGGTGAATGCATTGACACTGACACAGTGCTCTGAGCAAGTCCTTTACGTAAGTGTGGGGGGGGGAGGCATTTCATCAGTGAGTGTTCTGTCACTAACATTAAGATAGGTATTGCTAGTGCATTTAACTTTTATTCCATTTTAAACTTTTACATATTTAGCTGTGTGGGAGAACAATTAGATAGAGCTATGAATCTGTGCAGAATGAAAGATGTGTGAAAGAGGGGGTATGTGTGGGAGGACGGGGGAACAAAAGAATCTTTATTCTGTAGACATAAGATTACTTTAAATTTAAGCATAAACTTAGTATCCAATATTAAATGAAGTCTCTTTTTTAATGTGTGTGAGAAATGAGTGTTGTGTGGGACAATAAGTGTGCAGAGCAAGGATACAAACTTTAATTCACAATGTTTTGCATCTCCACATACATTTCCCCTTTGCACACTTCTTCCACATTCCTCTCAACACTACATATTAATTGATTAATTAGCAGTTTGGGCTTATTAAAGTTTGGAGCATGAAATTTCTGGTTTATGTATATAAAGGAAGTGAAATAAGGATGGGTGATTAAATCTCTCCACTACTATGTTGATGGGATCATTTTCTTTGATATTGGAATGCAAAGGAGTTGTGGAAAAAATTCTTTGATGATGATTCAATGTGCGGTTTTCAAAACTATGTTCAACAATTTTGATCTTTTAAAAACTAGAAACCATGAACCTTGGTATTCAAGGTTCCCAAATACTATGTGTATTTGTAAATTAAATACTTATTATGCAATATCAAATGAAGTGTCTTTTTAATGCATGTGAAGAAGAAGCGTTGTGCGGGAGAATGGGTGTGCAAAGTAAGGAACAAAAACTTTCTTCCATAATGTTCTGGTCCTTCGTATAAATTTCCCCTCCACATGCCTCCCTCCCACACAACAGTACATATTAATCAATTAATTAGCAGTTTTGGCTTATTAAAGTTTGGGGCATGAAAATTTTGGTTTACGTGTATATCAAGTGATAAATAAGGGTCGGTGATTAACTATCTTCATTGCTATGTTCGAAGACTTTGATCATTTAAAAACCATATCAAAGTAGAAAGAGTTAATCTTGGTATTCATTGCTTCCGAATACTATTTGCATTTGTGATATTAAATTCGTGAATTAAATACTTACTATCAAATATTAAATGAAATTTATTTTTAATGTGTGTGAGGAAGAAGTATTGTGTGGGAGAACGGGTGTGCAGAGCAAGGAACATAAACTTTTTTCCCTCAATGTTCCATATCTCCATATACATTCCCACATATCTTCATCCCACACAACATTACTTATTAATCAATTAATTAGTGTTTTTTGGGTTATTAAAGTTTGGGGCATGAAAATTTTGGGTTACGTGTATATCAAGTGTGAAATAAGGGTGGATAATTAACTATTCCCACTAATATGTTGATGTGGCATCCTTTTATTTGAGCTTCCCCGAATACTAAGTGCATTTTTTATTTCACATTTGTCAGTTAAATAGTTATATCCAGTATTAAAGTTTAGGGCATGAAAAGTTTGGTTTATGTGTATATTGGGTGCGAAATAATGGTGGGTGATTAACTAAGTGAACTACTATGTTCGAAGGCTTTGATCATTTAAAAATTGTATCAAAGTAGAAACAACAAATCTTGGTATTCACGATTCACAAATATACGTACCACTAGTGCGTTTACCTCTTATTTCACATTTGTGGGCGTTTTATTAGACATTGACATTGACATTGACACTAAGACAGATACCACTAGTGCATTTACCTCTCATTTCATTTTATTTATGTTTTCCATTTTAACTTTTATAGATTCAGTTGTGGGAGAATAGATGCATAGAGTTGTGAATTTGTTCGAAATGAAGGATGTGCGAAAGAGGGCATATGTGCGGGAGAATGGGGTTGCAGAGGGAACTTTATTCTACAGACATGAAATTATTTTAACTTTAAGAAAAAAATTACAATCCAATATTAAATGACGTATCTTTTAAATGTATATGAGAAAGGAGTGTTGTGCGGAAAATGGGTGTGGGGAGAAAAGAGCATACACTTTAATTGGCAATGTTTTTCATCTCCATATACATTTCCCTTCTACACACTTATTTTGGATACCTCTCAACACTACATATTAATCAATTAATTAGTGGTTGTGGCTTATTTAAGTTTGGGAAATAAATTTTCTGGTTTATGTGTATATTGAATATGAAATAAGGGTGGGTGATTAAGTCTCTCCACTAATGTGTCAATTTGGACTCATTTTATTTGATATCATGATGCAAAGGAGTCATGGTAAAACTGGTTTTCCAATGCTGCAATGTGCACTTTTCAAAACTGTGTAAAACAGATTTGATTGTTTAAAAACTAAAAACAACAAATCTTGGTATTCAAGGTTCTTGAATACTATGTGCATTTGTGATTTCGCATTTTTGAATCATATACTTATTATGCAATATTAAATGAAGTGTAATTTTAATGCATGTAAAGAAGAAGTGTTTTGCAGGAGAACTAGTGCATTGAGAAAGGAATAAAAATTTTCACCTGCAATGTTCCATTCCTCTGCATAAATTTCCCCTCTGCACACTATTCTACACAACTCCCTCCCACACAATAGTACACATGAATCAATTAATTAGTGATTTTGACTTATTAAAGTTTAGGGCACGAAAAATTTTGTTTTTGTGTATATTAGGTGTGAAATAAGGGTGGGTGATTAACTATCTGCATTATTATGTTTGAAGGCTTTGATTATTTAAAAACCGTATCAAAGTAGAAACAATGAATCTTCATATTCACGAATCCTAAATACTATGTGCATGTGAGTAAGAAGTGTTGTGCGGGATAATAGTTATGTGGAAGAAGGAACATAAACTTTCATTTGTTATTCTTTGGATTTATGCATACATTTCCAACATAACAATACATTTTAATTAATTAATTGGCATTTTTGGCCTATTAAAGTGTATATCAAGTGCTAAATAAGGGTGGGTGATTAACTGTGTGCATTACTATGTGGATATGGGCTCATTTTATATGGTATCGAGATGCAATAGTGGTGTGAGCCAAACCATGTACGTAAAGTGGTGGTTTCGTCCTTCGCGCTTATAGAATATACATTATAGCTATGTAGTGCTCAAGTTTAGCAATTTGTAATTATGTGAGCACTTTTTACTTTTATTTTTCCTATGAAATTGTTTTAGTTTTAGTTAGTGTTTAAGTTGAGGCTAGTATTAATATTGAATTTCATAGCAAGAAGACATTGTTACAGGTTAACATGAGAAAATTGGAAACATTATAAACATTTTATATGATGTAGTTGGCATTGAATTTCCAAGTGTTATCATGACCATGCACCAACTATAATGGGAAATTTACAGGAATATTACTTTAATGAAAATAGATTATCTTTTTTAGTCTCCAGGCGGTAAGATTTATTTCAAATAACTTAAATTGAGTCCTCGAAAAGATTGTGGAGACTAAAGCATGAGTACACATAAAAGAAAAGAACACAATTAGGAAACTCATTTACAACTATAAGGCTTATTGATAGTTTCATAGAACAACCATTATTTCATAACATTTCAGAGTAAATGCAATTTAATACTCACGCAATCTAAATGATATACAAGGAGATGACCTGATCACGTGTGTATTCAACGAATTAAATGCTGGAAAGACTAATATTTACTTGCAAAGGTGTTTTCTGTTAACGATATATACTAGTAAACTTTAATCACAGGTTATTAGCAATGGTTCTATGACATTTTTTGAATGTGTTGTGGAGGGGCAGGAATCATATTTAACAATGAACATGAAAATCTATGTTATGAACCTATTAGCATGGAACATACATGTGACGAGGACATAGATATACCCAAGATAGCACAAAATTAGTCAATGAGGATAGACATTGGTCAAATTGTAATCATTAGTAGTGGATTGGGATGATAAAAAATCTCAAAGCCAGCTAGTCTCTGATACAAAGATTTTTTATTTATTTCATTTCATGCATTTTTGTGATTTAAGGTACATATGTGTATATGATGTGTCCTGTGTAACATGTTTCGCACAAAAAATAGTAACAAGTCGTGATTATATAGGGAAACAAGAAATCTAAAGTTAAATGGCATTGATAACATTGGTGATTAAGCAAGTATTTTAAAGTACAAAGTAGAAATAGCTAGTAAAGGGAGGAAAGAAGCTATTTACAATGATACGTTTAACTCATTTACTCATATCGATAGGAACTTTCACTAGTCGGATGCATATTAGTGGTATTTGTAGGAGCGAAGTGTGCTAATAATTTTGATTGTTTGCTTTGGTGATGATTTTCATTTTCTCTTTGCAGAATGTGTTTAAAAGTCTGGAGTATTGTTCGAGCTTTTGTTTCCTTACATAAAATTTTATCTCGAAATTTGGCATCGCATAAGATCACATCTTCATCTTTCAACTATGTTTGAATGACATCTATAACTATCATATGAAAAATATGAAACACTGAACATAAAGCTATTGGGATAGAATATTAATTCACTATTGATGACAAATTAGGGTTCAAGAAGTGGCATGTCATGGCAAGGGGATAAATCTATGTGATAGACATGTAATAGCTAGATGGATATGTCACAACAATGTAGTATAATGTTCCTTGTTATCAATAGCTAACACAAGTTGGAGATGTCGTTCAGGCTCAATTGGAAATTGAGGATGTATTTTGCAAGAAATCATGAATGTGAAAGACAGTCGACCCTTCAATAATCACAGTTCTTGCTTTCGTATGCAGTGAGTATTCTTAATCTTGAAGCATTTTCCATGAGTTAAGTTGATTTTTGGTTACAGGCTATCGAATGTGGAGCTTCTTCCTTGGTACGTCAATAGGAGACATGAAAGACGAAGAAGTGTTTTGTGGAAGGTGTGGAAGTGCAAGTGTCTATTCTACATCTTCCTCCATCTGTACATATTAGTCGCTTCACAAATTTCTCCCACATGATTCCATTTCGCACAACACTTTTTCCCTACATTCATGAATTATTTTTAAATGGGATTAATTTTACAACTTAACTTTATTTACAGGTAAGTAGCAACATTGCAACTTTCTTCCACAAAGTTCTATTTCATGCAACACATTTCTCATATATTTATTTAGGGGTATGCAGCAACTACACAAGTTTCTTTCGCACACTTCCATTTCACGCAACACTCTTTTCTTCTATTCATGAATTCTTTTTTAATGGGATTAATTTTTCAACTAGACTTTATTTAGGGGTAAGTAACATGTAACAACCCTAGTGAAAATCCCATGTAATAAAAGAAAAAAAAAACAATAACCACGGTTGATTGAACACTTATTCCAAGTTGAATGTTGGGCATAATCCTAGTGATGGGGATCACTTGTGATTGTTTATGGCTAAGGAAATTGGCAAAGACAATGGCTAAGGCTTTGGAAAGGAAAAATGGCATTTTTGGCATAATTATTTATGAAAATAATGGAAATTATGAGAAAAAGGAGGTGAAAGGTCACAAGTTGCATGTGAGGAGGAAAATGAAGGAAAATAATGGAAGCTAAATAAAATAGAGGCCACATACATAAAAGGATTATGAGGATTAGTTGGTAACCTTTTGTCAGTTTAGTGTTAGAGCTCTCTCTCATTATTCTTTCTTTCTCATACTCTTGGATACTTAGAATTTTCATGGAGCACTCTTGGAGGGTGTGGTCTACTTGGATTCTTGGAGCCAAAAGGAAAAAGAAGAGTAGGAAAGCGCAAGAGGGCATCAGGATCAGCAGCTACACCAAACTTGTTTGTAGGTACCGAGTTGCATGTATGAGTTCTTCACTAGTTTTGGCATGCATGGCATATGCATGTGGATATTTGGTCATGATCTGTTACTGACATGGAGAATTGCCTAGATCAACAGTGGATTTCCTAGCCTTGTTATTTCCTGGTTAGCCATGGTGATGGTGGGTTTACTTTCTTTGTTTGTTTTTGGTTGGTTCTCATGTTTCCTTAGCTTGGGTTGAGTTACTAGTCCCGTAGCCTTGGTTGGAAAAATGCTCTGGAGCCTTGTATCAGTTTGGGTTGAGTTACTAGTCTCGTAGCCTTGGTTGGAAAAATGCTTTGGGGCCCTGTATTAGTTTGGGTTGAGTTACTAGTCTCGTAGCCTTGGTTGGAAAAATGCTTTGGAGCCCTTGGTGGGTTGAGTTACTAGTCCTAAAGCCTTGGTTGGACAAACACTCTAGATCCCGGTAAAAGTTGTGGGTTGAGTTACTAATATTGGAGCCTTGGTTGGAAAAACGCTATGGAGCTCTAGATGGCTAGGAAAGAGACCGATCTGATGATGGTTTTGTGATGTCTAATCATGAGGTGGAATCATCGTTTGTCGTGTTGAGGTGGATGGCCTCTGGAAGCCCTAGATGAGTTTTTGATTGATTTGTTCTATGAGATCCCACATTCATGCTTGGAATATGGCACAAGGGTGATTGGCTGAATAGAGACTTGGCTCAGCCAATCGATGGTCAGGTGGAACGTGGTAGTCCCATCTCCAGTTGGTTCATTGCATTCATTAATGATAAATTCATTCCCTTAATTTTCATGTGTAAAAGTATTGATGTATACATGGATTTTGATGGATGATATGTCCATTGTATTTATGTTCCTATTACATTGGTTATATGTATATTTTGGGACAGCCACTATGTATGGCTCTCAGCATGTTTTTACTTATATCTAAATGGATAATGTATCTATGATCTAATAAATGATAAGGAAGCAAATGACATGAGGAAACAATGGTTCATGGCGATTATCAGATAAGTATGAGATCCCTACACTTAATTTTGTTGTTTATACATGTAGGTTACATGTTGATGATATGTTTGACGAAATGTTTGTCATGGCTAGTACGGGTTTGGTTATGGTCTTATTCATCTTACTGCTTTTGCATCCTTGTTTCCTTGTATTCTTATCGGTTTTAATTTATCATCCAATTTTGGGCATTGTTATGGGCTGTGGGCCTGAAAAGGTGGCTCAAATCCTGGAATGTTGATCAAATAGAGCGTTCTCCTAGAGACTAAGACATTTGGCTAAGGGATGGAGAGCATTATAACTCACCTTGGTTGCATCTAGGGAGCGTTACTTTGGCCTAGGTTGGTCAAAACTATAGTAGAACTGAGGGGCAAGCTATCTAAAATGCTTGTTTGGTTCATATGGGTCTTGATACTAGTGTTGGATGCTTTTTTGTTATATTTTTGTCGATTCCACTTCCTTAAAGTCACATAGGAGGTCGAATCCCATTATAGTAGCCTCGCGTCGCATATTTACCCTAGTTGGCTAGTTACTGTTAGAGAATCTAGGACAAAGTAGTGTTGTGATGATTCTCCATGATTTGATAACAATTTGTGAAGTCTTTTTACTTTTCTTGTTAGCTTATTCTTCTTCTTCTTATTATTAGTGCATATGTGTGTGTTTCATCAAACTACTACCAAAACAAAATAACAAGAACACAAAATTTGGCTCTCTGCCAGGGACAAACCCTCTCCTCTCTTGAGAGGAAAACCCTTTGTAATATTTCTCTTATTGAATATTCTTATTTGAACAACTATAAAACCCTAGACCCTTGATTGGTATATCCTCCAAGCATAAGTCAAATCCTTCCTCTTTCTGTACTATCACTTTTGGCACATGGACCTCTGTCTTCCAACACTTCTTATCCTTAGTACTTCATCCTTTTTTGTTACTTGTCTCAGTTAGGAAACCCTAGTATATTAAGGCTTCTCTACTTCTCTATAAAGAGAACCTTCTTCACTCTTCTTTGGATACCTTGTGGAACTCAATGCACATCTGAATGAGGCTGCTTATGCTGCTTCCCTTGATTTTTGTTGAATCCACAAAACTTTACCTTGCTGAAGTCATCACATGTGTGGAAAGAAACCCTAGAACAGTCCTCCCTTCTTTGCTTTCTTTTTCCTCCTTCTTTACTGGATGGGGAGGCCTTATAGACCTTGGATATTAGCCCAAAATAGAGATATGATTTCATTCTATACTTGACCATAGACAAATCCCTTTCTTCCTCACACGTGTGGATGTTGATGCCCTAATAACAATCTTTTCACTTTCGTTGTTTTTTATCCTTGTATTTGTTGTTCTTGTAACCTTTTTTTCTTGGATTTCTTGTGTCCTTCTAGTCCTCTTCTTGCTTGCGAATTTTAGAGAGAGTTGTGTGTCAAATGAGGAGTGGACAACCTCTATAAATAAAGGTCTGTCCCTCCTCTTTTAGGTCGACTTAATTGTCTTCTAGGCTGACTTGGTAGTTACATTATATTTCATCTTTTATTCATCATTTTGCTGCTTGGAGACTTCGTTGATGCTAGGAGAGGATTTGACTTATCTTGGAGGTGTTCCCATGACCTTGTATATTGACTTACTTGATGTAACATGCCCTCAAAGGGTATTATCATAATTACATTTTGACTTTGACTTTCTAGAACCACAAAAATGTTCCTGACTTATTTTCAATGAGAAAGAAACTCATTAACAAATAATACAAAAATAATCTCTTTTCTTGAATAAGTACAAATATCAAAATTACATTTATGAAGACCTAGCCTAGTTACATTTCCTTCAACAGTTACACGGGTAGATGTGGGAGGAGGGTGTTACAGAGTGGTATCAAAGCTTGGTTCACCCCTCAGACTAGATGGGCTATGTGTTGGTCATGCAAGCATGTCAGTTGCATGTGTGTCTTTTACACTTGCATACCATGTGCTAGTTGCATTGCTTAATGCTTGACTATGGTTATAGTATGGTTATCATGGAGAATTTGATATTGATTTTGTGGAATGTGTTATCATAAGTATGATTGACTATATAAGGATTATATGTCACTTATTTGTTGATTTTATGTCGCCTAATTACATCCTTGTATGTTAGGTTATATTTTTGAATAATTTTTATTACATGTATTAGTCTTGTAAGTTGATTACAATATTTGATCACTTATGCTCGATTACATGCGCTTATGCATAGGTGTAGTTGATTTGGCATTTCTTATGCATGTTGATAGTTGCATGTGGAAATGTGTACAATGGAGTAATGGTTGTTGTCATGCATGAGGTCATCGCATGCATTGTTGATGTGGTCTTGCATTGATGACTGGACCCTAACTAGAGTAATGCTTATGTATTGATACATTTATTTGCGTATGTATATATATTGTTGTGATTATGTTATACATGTATCACGTTGACTTGGTGATCTTGCAAACAAGGTATCCTCCCCGAGTTATATTAAGGTGCATTGATTTATTGTGATTTGGTTTATCTGACATATTATGCATTGCAGGAGAAATATCAATGACTAGCAAGATGGTTGACTACGGAGACTCCCCTATGAATCTGAAGAGCAATATGGTGTTGGGAATTATTATGATTTGGCAGTGACACTAAGAAGCTTAAAGGAAGAGATAAGGAGTTGTAAGGTAGATAATGAAAGAATCATCCAGGCACAGGAAAAGCTAGCAGAGGTAAATGGAGTAATACTTCAGAGCTTGTCAAATTTTTAACGGAAAGTACCACTTCGGATCAGTCATGAGTAGGAGGAAAAAACTAAAGGGGCATATGGTAGTAGATTACATGGTGGTCATTGATCAAATAGAGATAACACAATCAGAAATGGAAAATTATTGGATACTCCAGAGAGGAGAGGGGATAGACACAAGCATGATTCTAGTTCTGATTCAGATAGGTACTATGATCATCATTGGTATCACTCCTATAAGAGGAGTGATAAGGGATATTTATTGGATGAGTTTAATAAAGAAAAGCCACCTAATTTCGATGGAGAGATAAAGAGATCACAAGATGCAGAGGAATGGTTGCCTAGTATGAAGAAGTTCTCCAGGTTGCATGACTACTTAGAGAACATGAAAGTTAGAGTATCTACATTCATCCTCAAAGGTAAAGCAAACATCTGGGGAAAGATGTAAAGAATGTCAGAGACATAAATGAGGAAGATCTGACCTGGAGTGAGTTTGAGTGGCTATTCAAGAATAAGTATCTGTATGAAATATACTTTGATGACAGGGCGAAGGAATTTTATGAGCTAAAGATGGAATCCTTGGTAAATGATGAGTACACTAGTAAGTTCTTGGAACTGTTGAGGTATGTGCCTTACCTCAAATAGGAGAAGGCTAAGATTCATAGATTCATTAGTGGACTACCAAGTGCATTCAAAGACAGGATTGAGTTCGATGAGCCTAGATTCTTGGAGGAGTCCATTGAAAGCTAAAACATTGCTATGAACAATTGAAGTGAAAAACCGAGACTAAGTGAGACTGGAGAGGTAATGTAAAGAAAAAAGGAAAATGGGATAAAAGCAAGCAAGGCCACAGGGTACAGATAATAAGGAGAATATTGCACCACCTAAGAAGTTCAATGCATCAGATAAAGGATAGGGACATCAACCTGAGGAGCAGAGTAAGGAGCTCATGCATTGTTGGACTTGTGGAGGGGGTCATCACAGGAGAGATTTCCCATGGTATTAGAGTGGTATACCTAAGATATATAGTGTTCATGAGGCACAGATTGTTGGGGATCCTGGTTAGAGAATTTTGTGCATCTATGTGTTTGGTCAATTTAGTGTGTCCTAAATTGCTATATAAATTATCAATCCCAGAGTCGTAAACTACTGAATTGAAGTGCACTATATATGCAAGATAACCGATTTCTTACTTCTTTGTCGTTTTTGATTTTTGGTTTGTTTTTGGGTTTATCTTTTGTTGATTCCCTAATGTGAGATGGCAAAATTAAAAGTCAAGTATGGATATAAGTGTTCAAGGCAATGGTGACCTCTACAATGATTTCCAAACTTCAAAGTTCTCAAAAAGGTTTTAAAACTTGCAATGATGAAATCAATTCCTAAGAGAAAATAAAAATGTACCAAACAGTGAGCTAGTGACTATGAAACCCAGTATCCTTGCTGTTGTATAAAAAGAAAACTAAACTTAAAGCAATTCAAAAACTGTAAACAAAGTAAACTAAATCATATTACATCAACTCATATTCTGACCCCTCACCATTCGACTCGCTCTGGCTATAGGAGGTAATCATAAACAAATTGAGTAATCTGATATCTAAATTGCATAAAATGAAACTAAGATCAAACTACACATTCATACTTCAATCCCTCACCATTCGACTCGCTCTGGCTATAGGAGGTAACTGAAAATGACATGAGTAATCTAACCACTAACTTGCAGAAAAATAAACTAATATCAAACTACGCATTCATACTTCAATCCCTCACCATTCGACTCGCTCTGGCTATAGGAGGTAACTGAAAATGACATGAGTAGTCTAATATCTATCTTGCAGAAAATTAAATGAACAAAACAAAACTAAAAGGAATAAACAGTGTTGGAATTAGAACTTAAGAAAATAAATTAGTAGAATGACAAGATAATTTCATGTCATTAGTCATTAGAAAGCTATGTGCAATTGCCCAGGCTATCTATTAGAACTTGAAAGAAAAACACTGATCAGTTAACAGTCATTAGAAAGCATAAAAGAAACCATGGACAACAATCAACATGAATACCATAAGCAGTGTAATATATACAAGCAAACGATTATGGCATCAGTAACATAAAGGAAGAAAGCATGATACTATATAGTAATTATAGAACCTTGGTGTACAGGGGCCCTCTGCAACCTCGACCAATCAGCAATCAATCACAAATTGAACTTAAGAACATTGTCTTCTCATGTATTAAAATGCAGTCATAATATAAAGATAGAGTCACGGCACAGTGGGCTCGTAAAACAATCAAAATTACATACAAAAAGATAGCTAATATGTGTATGATAATGCATTATTTATAACTGAGGGTGATACAACGACTTCCTAAAATATGCGCTGATAAACAGACACGTGAATAACCACGTCCAGAAATCTAGCGTGATGGTAGTCGTGACAATTAAATCAAAGGAAAGTGGCTGTTAGATTTGGTTCATGGAGCAATCCACAGGTGTTAGCACACCTCCTGAGATTGAGGAATTTGCCACGCAAGTCTTCACGTGGTGAAAAACAGAGTTCTTCCACCATAAAACTCTTAGGTTGACCACCGCTTTGACTGTCCTTGACCATGGCCTTTTGTGAGGGATTCGGCTGAACCAAGGGGACACGTTCCATGTCCACATCATTTGCAGCTTGCCCATGTGGTAGGATTCTCCAGTAGACACCTGTAACATAGACTTCAACAAAAAGGCTGTGGAAAGTTGAGCTGGCTGCGGAAAGTGACAAGATTTTGTAGCTGACTGAGCAAAAATCTAGATCAAATAGCAGTCACAAGACATAGTTAGGAAACCATTTTATATGCTCTTTTAAAACTAATATGCAATGATTTGACAACTTGGTGGTTCAGGTAATCGGAAAAAAAGGCTAAAAAGGTGTATAGGGAAGATGCAAGTTTGGGACTCAACATACCCCCACTGTGAAGGTGTTGCATGTCCTCATGCAACCAAAATTTTAGTCATCCCCCTTTAGTCCATATGTTCTAAAGCCTCTGCTAGTACATCCAGTCCTCTTCTCTTCTTTCTTGGTGCTAACACCATCCTGGGTTTCCTTATCAAACATCTGAATTTGAGATTGATTAATTCCCTGCTCAACATTCTGCACTTTTTCTTTAGTTTCTTGTTCTTTTTCTGCCATAGTCCCAAATGTAGCATAGTATTATCATGAATGATTTTGTCCACTTTTCTTTTCTCCTTTAATGCTTCATTTTCTTGTTTAATGTGCCTGTTTAGAACCTCCAATTCAAACACTTGTTGTTTTAAGGATTGGACTTGTGCATCTTGTGTTATGTGAGGTAGAGTGGATGATGTGCTCTGGCTTGCAGCTGTCTTTTCTAAGGATTCAAGGTAATCATACAACTATTGCTGACTTGGATCTATTTCGGGTGTTTTCCTTGGGATGACTTCAAAGTCTTGTTGAGGAGGAGGATTGTTTTCTAATTCTGGCCGAGAAGGACTTACATCAATATTTGGAGGACTGGTTTCAATATTTGGCTGAGGATGAGGTGGACTATGACCAACTGGAGGTTTCTCGGGTGTTTCCCCACCCAAGTCGATGAAGTGGGGTCCTTTTACTTATGTTTTCCTCCACCTTCCTCTAAGCCTACTGCTTCTTCTTAAATATTGTGGGCTAGTACTCCCTTCTTCCATGCTCTGTTTTCCTTTTTCTTTCTTCTTGGCTGTAGCAGCTTGTTTTTGAAGATGCACTAGTCTCTCAGACAATGTTTGATAGTCTTCCTCTATAGATGGCTCTAGTGATTGGTAGACATCTTCTATATTCCTTTTTCCTTTCAATTTCCTCTGTTTTCTATCCTTAGTTCTTTCTTCCTTCTCTTTTTGACCAACTTCTTTAGTTTTGCTAATAGGAGAGTCTTGGATTATGGCATTTTTTCTTTTCTCCTACTCCTTCTTGGTGTCTTTGGTGTATTGCTTTCAGGTGCCTTAGATGGCTCTTGAAAGTAATTTCTTACTAAGAACCGTTCCCAGGTATCTTTGTTTTTCTTCAGTTGGTCTTCAATGAGAATCCTTACAAGTCCATGATGATATAAATGAGGTTCTATGTCTCCTATGTTCTTTTGGACTATGGTTCTCATCCTTTTCAAGCTCAGCAGTAAGAAATAGGGCAGATTAAGGGTTTGATTCTCTAAGAAGTTCATCAATAACCTAGTATGATACATGTACATTGCTCCAAAGCAGCCTTCACAAGTGATGAACTTTTGAATGATTAACAGTAAGCTGGCCCACTCTTCTTTTAATGCATGAATAGGAATTCCTTTTGTAAATACAGTAACGTCCATACCTAGGTTACGTAATATGATTCTCCATGCCTGCTCGTCCACACTTTTGTTTTTAAACCAACGCTCACCTTCCTGGGGCAGGTCTGTGGCAACTGCTATTGATGCTTCAGTGACCATGAAATTCAGGTCTCCAATTTCCACCATCTGGTCGTTGAAATACCTTGCAAGGCTTTTGTTACCTCCTTATTATGGCCCTTAAATTTTTGAATGAAGCGTAGCCATTTTGCTTTCTTCAGCAAATCTTTTACTTGAGGGTAACCTTCTAAGAACTTAGGTCCTTCCGGTTCTGCCCTTAATAATCGTCCCATCCTTTCCTCTGTTTGAAATTCAACTGAAATTCAACTACGTGTGAGGGTTTAACAGAGGTAAGATGGCTAGGTTGCAGGGTTTATGGCAAAAAAAACAGTGGCTGCAATTGGAAGATGGATAACAGGTAACGGGAGTGTTCAGGAACTGTAAGCGGAAACAGAGGATGAGCAGCCGAGGTGAGTTCACAAAATGGAGTGGAGACGTATATGAATGAGGTGGTAATGTAGCCGTGGCTTTAACCAAATGGTAGGGTAGTGAAGTGAAGTCGGAATTTTGAATTGAACGGCTGCGTACGAGATGTTACACGTTTATGAAATGGCTGCGAAAAATGCGGTGGAGAGGAGCCGTAATGAAATAGGTCACTGTTGTGGAGGTAAATCCTCTCTGCGGACAGAGACGATCCCTACTAGCCTAGACCGGGTCTAGCAACAATCAAACAATGCTATCACGCAAGTTTCTAATTGCAAATAAAAAGTGGATAGTGAGAACCTACTTGGATTCCAACGCTAATGTTCGTAGAAGAGACGTCACTCTCGTTCCTTTGCCTCGGTCGGTCACGATCCCCATGATCTCCGCGATTGGACACCTGCACATGCAAAGAACAACACGAATACAAGCATAAAATCCAATAGATGCAATTATATATCAGTCAGAAAAGATATAACTCAACATCAATCATAGGACAATGAGAGTGGAACCATAATGATAGTCATCTATTATTGATAAATAACAAAGAAGAATACAACCATAGTTCTGACGTCAAATCCTCCTTTGGTTGGGTAGTCAGCTACACAAGTCTTGCAAAGCTTGTTGGGATGGGAAACAAGCCTCTCTCTCTTTGGGTGACAAGAATCTCCTCACTTAGATTTGGCCTTATGGGTGCAAAGAAGGCTCTTGCAGCTTCAAACTCTTGAACTCCTGGAACTCTCTATCACTATGCTAGAACTGGAACTAGCTTGCTCAAGGCATAGAGACAAGCTTTTAGAGAGGAAAGAGATAGGATCAACCACATTATTCATGGGATTGGCTTTATCACTTAGAAACTTCCATGAAAGGTGGCAAACCACTTCCCTTCTATGGAGATTCGAAGCCAAACCATCCTAGCTCAACATAGATTCAGTTGGTGAATGGGTTAAGGAGAACCTTCGGAAGCTTGTTGGTTAAAAACTTTACTCAATTCGGTTGGCGCGAGTGCGACTCTAAGACATAGTGCCAATAGTGTGCCCTCTTTAGAGGATTTCCCCCATTGGCACGGGCAGTACACTGTGGACCCGCACTAATGCAAAAAGAGCTGTTTTCATGGGTATTCTGCAGGAGATGTCTTCAGGACATATGAAGCTCATACTTAGAGGAATATGATGCAAGTGGTTTCAGGTCATGTCACTTCTCACAGGTCCCGGAATGAGTCCTCCAGTGTGCGGGAGAGGGGTAACAGGGATGGTGACAAACAGTGACAAATTACTGTGTAACAGATGCCCCCTAAAGCATGAGGCCCGAGGGAGAGAAAGGGGTGAAATTCTTTACAAGACCATGCGTAACTAAAAACATTGTCACCGGAGAACCTACGTAAAGAAGTACAACTGATATCTCAAGTACATGATATATGTGGTATGGGCGCAGCCATCCATAACAGAGCACAATAATCAAGATCCAAGGTATGGATGCAGCCATCCAGTGAGGATCGATAAATAGACTCAGGCATGGTCATGGCCATCCAGTGAATGAATCATGTAATGATCATAATAA
Source organism: Pinus tabuliformis (assembly GCA_031772625.1). Classification (NCBI taxonomy): domain Eukaryota; kingdom Viridiplantae; phylum Streptophyta; class Pinopsida; order Pinales; family Pinaceae; genus Pinus; species Pinus tabuliformis. The sequence goes on from CM062813.1 coordinate 719,722,246, forward strand.
GCCACAAATCGCAGCCTGGATTCCAATAGACAAAATCCAGGGTCTTGCGCTCCATCTCGACCCGAACAGAGTACAAGTCCAAGCATGTGAATACATGGGTTGAAGTCGAACATGCATGAACATCGTCTGATTACCAGTCAATAGTGAAAATTGTTAACAGACACGAGAGGTACCACCAATAATGACAATGGCCCTCAAGGTACTACAAGTACAATCTATGGCGTGCGAATGAGTGAGCTGGCGTCGAACACCTGGAGAATCATTCAATCGGAGGCCAATGATGAAAACCTCTCGTCAAACACGAAGAACCTGCCATTGAGGCATGCAGGCTCCAAGGCACCGGAAGGGAGTCTCTAGATCAGCTTCCTGGATAATGAGCTGAAGTCGACAGGAAGTGATCTTGATCAAAGGTGGGCCATAGTGTTTCCCACATCAGTGACACGAGATAGAGGAAGAATGTTGTGGTGAATCAAAATTATGTGAGGTACCAGAGGGAGGTTGTAATGCTACAGAGGTCAACTTCTCTTGAACATATCGGCGGCACGACAGTGGACTTGGCAGTATTTGACATCAAATGAGCAGAGGTCATGGTGACAAGGCAATGAGCAGATGAGAGGTCAAATAGGATAACCCAAACCCATGGAGGCTAGTGTAAAACAAGATGAGATGTCCCCACCCAGACACGAATGCAGACAAGTGCCATGTTCAAGAGCGACATACTGCTGACACGACAATAATTATGGGTCCATTTTCCCCACCATTTCTGGCGAGTACCCCAGTTATTTTTAACAAGCTTGACGGGGATAGCATATGCTTGTAAGGCGTCATTACGACAAAGTCTGATGTCATTATGTTTTAACGAGTCTGACAGAGGAAGAACTCGGCACCTTTTCCTGTTTAGAGAGTCTGAAAAAACAGCAGAAAAGAAAACTCTAGGGGGGTCCTTTTTCGTAAAGTTGTGTCTCCCGAGCCCGAAAAAGTATAAAACAATGCTCGAAAGAACCGCTCGATCATTACGATCGAGGATTACTTTTCATATGTAGTGACATCGACCTGAAAAAGTAAAAAAGTGATTGATATCACGTCGTTTCGTAACCATTAACAAACCTGAAACAACAAGGGTCCGACGATCTTTTTGTTGTTACACGGTCGGAAAAGAGTTTAAAGACGACCGCCTCTTATTTATGTTTAACGAGTCAAGAGGGATAACTCGGTGATCTTTTCATGTTTAGCGAGTCAAAAAAGAGCTGAAAGATGACTCCACAGTGACTTTTTCGTGTATTTACCGAGTCCGAAAAAGTATAAAATACAACTCGTTTCACCATCGAAGTTGTGTAAAAGACCTGTCGCTGCACAAGAAGCAAGTGTAAAATCCATTTTTGACCAAAAATATATTAAAATATTCAAAAAAACAACTTTTTAAACCTAAGTACAAGTCAAAAAGTTTATAAATATGGTGAAAATGTAAAAAATAAAATTACTTTTACTTTTTACCTCTTGAATAGTAGCAGTGGTCCGCTTGGGGAGTGAACTTCGGATAGTGATTACAGCCAATCCGTGCAACCATTCGAGATTTCTCCAGTTCCAGGTAAGAGGCGCTTCCCTTAGCTCCATTTCCATACCATTTTTATGCATTTTGTTCCTTGATTGAGCCTTTGCAAGGAGGATTTTAAAATTTAGGGCCGCGCCCCATTGGCGCAGGTATCTGGCACGGACCCACACCAATGGGGTGATTTGCCCAAAGGGGCCGCACCATTGGCGCGACTGTTTTAGAAACAGTCATGTTACCTTGAATTTTCTCATTATTTTTGAAATTTGTCCGGTTTGTAAGCTTACCAGTGTTCTAATAATGATTTATTCATCCTTGTGGGTGCAGGAAACAAGCAAAAATGGTGGTGGAATGGAAAGAACAGGAGCATGATGCCGTAGATGCCTTGGCCATAGAGGATGAGGGATGTATGAATGCTTTAAGAGACTGTGGTCTCAAGAAGTTCTTCCTCACATCTTATCTGCGAGCTCAGCCTGAGTTATTACAGTTCATAGTTGATGCTTGGGATGTTGATGACCAAGTATTTCGCTTACGGGACCAAACCTTAGAGCTGGACGTATCTGATGTGTATTTCATTACTGGGCTGTCACAGAGAGGGGTGAGCCCTATTTTGACCGGAAGCAGACCTTTCGGAGAGAAGATAGGTGAAGTGAAGGCCCGAGTGTGTCCAGAGGCACAATTTGGGAGAAACAGTGCCAAGGTGGATATCGCCACCATCCAGGACTTGGTTCTTAAGGTGATATTGTTCACCATCACGCGTGCAGCTGGGGTACAGGCACCCCATGAGGCGAGCAAGAATCATCTGTTACTAGCGACAGAATGCCTCAGCCCCACCATCTTTGACTGGGCTACAGTGGTGACTACCAATATCAAAAGGAAGCTTACAAAGTGTAAGCGTGGAGGAGTGAAACAATTCGGGTATGGCTCAATTGTGGTGTCGTTCTTCTTGGAACGATTACCCCTCTTTCAGATCCAGGGAGCTGTAGTGGCTAATCCATTGCCACGAGAGCCTAGGATGGCTCGCTAGGCATCATTGATGCCCAGAGGAGGAGGGGGCCAGCAGATGTCTTGGCGGCCCGAATTCTTCATATGGCTCCGCCGTCAGCTGATCGTGGTAGAGGATTGGCCATATGCAGGGACTAATTTCATGGGGGATCCAGACCTCCCACTGCCAGAGGGAGAGGAATGGGACGAGGAGTTAGGTATGATCTCTTCGTTTTTTTTTTTATGTTTTATGTATTATATTTTTTTGTCAATACATGCATGTTCTGATAACAGTTGTATGTATATGCAGATGTTGGCCCAGAGCGACCAGCCGGCTTGTCTCCTATAGCACTGAGGGGCCAACTTGCAGCTAACCCTCAGGCAGGGGGTGCCGTGGGAGAAGAGCTGGTGCAAAATCTCGAGGGACTCACCCGAGGGATTCCGGGTTATGCTAGATTGGTGGACGTGCCTTTTGCATACCAGAGGCACATAGTGGGGGCGCCGACTCGAATCCATCGTCTGTTGAGATGCTTGGTGCGTGCGGTGACGTGCTATCATGAGCACCACCGCGACTAGACTTCTAGGCTTCTTTCATGCATATTTTTTGAGGGACATGTCGTCTCAGGATGTATCAGGATGAACATGTATTATTTTTTGAACTATGTAATGCACGCGGTGCAAACATTATGATACACGTATATATATACATATGCCTATGGTTTATTATTGTGCTTTTATGTGCTTGCTTGTATGATGTTTTGATTATAAATTACGCAAATGTATATCTAATACATGATTAGCCAATGCATCAAATAATGTTTTTAATCGTCGTGGAATATGCTGATATGTGATAAAGTCAAAATTCCTTTCTAACAATTTAACACGTAAGTACAACCTTAAAATGTGACGGTCTCTGACGGAATATCGCCCATTGAGCTGATGGATGACAAGTTGAGAGTCTAGGTTAACAAGCAATGTACGAATACCGAGATTAATCGCCTCGGCTAATAATTCAATAACAACGCTATATTCAGCAACATTGTTTGTAGTACAGCCTAAACACACACCTTGAAGATCTATCAACTCACCGTGAGGATCGTAGATCACCCACGCCGCAGAGGACAAATTGCAAGTGCTGCGGCAGGCACCATCAGCGAAACCAACATAAGGTGCACCCGACATCTGCACAAGGAGCAAAAACACAATAAGAGGTAATCAGGTCTTCACACCAAGCCGAAAACATGAAAACACACACACACACACACACACATGTATAAATCGAAGTGCACGAATCATGCATAGTACTTTTTCAAGTACAGCCCATTGCGGGGCTTATCAAGAGGAGTACCTTCGTAGTCAACTAGCTCATATGCCCCTTTCTGCAACACTTTCTTTACAATATAAGGGCCTAGCCACATGGGCTCGAGTTTGCCTTCCCCCAGCTTGTCATTTGCTTGGTCGTATAGCAGGACTAGATCTCCCTCAACAAAGGAACGAGGATGGATGGTATGGTCAAAGTGAGTTTTAACTCTCTTCTTTTGAGCTTCGATGGCTAGAGAGGCTAGGCAACGGGTCTCATCCAACCGTTCTAGATAAAGAAGTCGTTCCTCTACTAGAGTAGTGTTGGGAAGCAACTCGACAGCTATTTTCAACGAAGGAATTTCACATTCTATAGGAAGGGTAGCCTCCAGTCCGTAAACTAGTTGAAATGGAGTGAAACTGGTGGCGTCCTTCACAGAGGTTTGGTAGGCCCACAAGGCGGGAAACAACATCAGATGCCAATTAGACTTATGCATGTCAACAGTACGTTGAAGCATCGTAACCAAAATCTTGTTAACGGCTTCAACCTGGCCGTTAGACTGAGGATAGTACGGGGTCGAACTATCATGCCGTAAGCCTAGTTGGGTTGTCAGTTCGGTCATCATGTGATTACGGAAATGCTTTCCGTGATCCGTGACGATGGCCTGCGGAACTCCGAACCGCATAATAACATGATTGAACAAAAACTGCGCCATTGTGTGACCGTCTTCAGTTAATGTGGGCATCACCTCGACCCATTTTGTAAAGTAATCGACGGCAACAATGATAAACCCATGCCCCCCAGCCGAGCGAGGCTTACAGGTCGTATAATCAATGCCCCATTTTGCAAAAGGGCCAATGGTGACTACAGGGTGCAGCGGAGCCGGTGGCGCACGCATCTTCCGCTGGTATATCTGGCATGCATGACACGAGTGGACGACAAGAATGCAATCCTTAAAAATGGAGGGCCAGAAATAACCAGCGCGAAGGATTTTATGAGCTGTGGCATATCTAGACATGTGACCACCATAGGCGCCAGAGTGGCAGTCGTTCAGGACTCTCTCAGCTTCCTCGAGGGTTAGACATCGGCGGAGGACGGAGTCAACGCCGAGACAGAACAGGGTGTCCCCTATGATACGATAGGGTTGAGACTGATGGTGGATCTGCCGCCGGGCATCTTTAGATACAGTGGGGCGGAAAGAGGACATCTGTAAATAAACAATAATATCCCCGTACCAAGGATCGAAGGTGCTGATCAGGAAAAGAGTTTCGTCAGGGATATGATCTTCTGAAAGAGGGGGTGCAGAAGGAGATGGCAAAGAACAAAGTAACTCAGCAAAGACCAGGGACTTCTTAGACTTGGCAGCAGTAAATTCCAAGTCAAACTCTTGGAGGATGACGATCCACTTTGAGTATTTGCCCCCCAGCAACTGTCGTGACAAAATGTACGTCATTGGGTTGCAATCAGAAATCACGGTCGTGGTGCGCAACAAGATATAATGCCGGAAGCATTGGATGGCACAAACAGCGGCCAATGCCAACTTCTCGACGTAAGCGTATCAAGTTTCTGTATCCAAGAGGTTGCGGCTAAGGTAATATATGACGTGCTCATTGCCATCATCATCGTCTTGCACGAGAACCATGCCGATAGTGGTATCGGCGGCGGCCAGATATAGAGTATAATCACGGTGATAATTCAGAGGTCTCAATAATGGAGCAGAAACAAGGAGACCCTTGAGACGCTCGAAAGACTCCTGAGCGATAGCATCCCAATGAAAGGGTGTATCTCGCTTCAATAACCGTGTAAAACCTTTAGCCACCTCGGCATAGTTCGGAACGAATCGTCTTAAGAAATTTGCTTTGCCCTGCAAGCTCTGCAACTGCTGCAAAGAAGCAGGGGGAGGAAGATTCAGAATAGCCTCGACTTTGAGGGGATCCAGACGGATGCCCTCTCAGGAGACGATAAACCCAAGAAGTCGGCCTGATTCAATGCAGAAGACACATTTATGAGGATTGAGCCTAATACGATAGTGTCAACAGCGGAGAAAGATTTCACGAAGATGGGAAGGATGGTCCTGGCGTTTGACTGAATGAGCTGGAAGATCATCCAGATACAGCTATACAATGTGACGGATGTCATGAAAAGCATAGGACATTGCACGTTGGAAGGTGGCGCCGGCATTCTTTAAACCAAAATGGAGCTTCCTGTAAGCAAAAGTGCCCCAAGGATAGATAAAAGCAGTCTTATGTTGGTCAGCGGGCACAATATTGATCTGGTTATACCTAGAAAAACCGTCCATAAACGAGTAGATTTCGCTTCCTGCACACTCATCAATGAGCTGATCGATGAAAGGTGTGGGGAAGTTATCCTTAGGACAGGCGCAGTTAATGTCACGATAATCAACACAGACTCGAATAGTACCTTGCTTTTTGTTCACAGGGACTATATTAGAAACCCAATCCGTAAGTGGAATGGGGTAAATGAAACCAGCCTTGAGAAGCTTTTCAACTTCTGCTTTAATGGCTGCAGCCTTTCGGGGGTGCACGGGGCGTAGGCGTTGACGAACGGGCTTAGCACCCGGATACGTAGGTATCTCATGCACCACTATGCTAGGGTCAATGTCGGGCATCTCTTTGTAGGACCAAGCGAAGACATCACGAAATTCGCGAAAAAGATCGGTGTAGAGTTGAACTTCCTCTGGAGTACAAGTGACTCCAATATGAATATGCTCGACAATCCCTGGTATCACAGAGATGTCGATGGGTTGGGTCTACGTAATGTTTCCCATATTGCCTTCAGAAGACACTTGATAAATTTGAATAGGTGTTTGAAGGGGCTGAGATGGGATACACGAAGCAAACCGTTCGAGACAGGCGATCATTTCCTGATGGGCAGGGAGGAACGAGGAACGGTGGTGATGATCGGACCAAGGGGGTTCCTCAAGAGACATGGTCTCTATAATGGCTTCATCGGAAGGAAATATTTCCTTTAATGGATCCGAAGTAGCATCATCTCCAAGCCAAGGGGAATGAACATACGAGTCGGGAACGCTGCTCGGAGGAGCAGGTTCGGGAGGGGGAGCCGATGCAGCAACGATTTCGACGTAGTTGAGCTTGACGGGACTCAACGGCATCATATCGCCCCAAGATTCTATCTGATTAGCGGGAGGAAGGACCCACGGATCAGAGCGCACATAAATCATATTAATAGGAGCGAGATTAGGAGGTGGGAGGGGAAAGACACCCATCAGGTCAGGATATTTAAAGAGTCTGGCTCCTACACTCTCACATGATTTAGAGGTATGCTCCACGAAAGGCACGTTGCCTTTGGAAGAGGAGGCGAAGAAGGAGAGCTAGTCCACGGTGACAATCTTCCCCTGATGAGGGAAATGAATGACACGGAAAAGGGAGGAAGCCACGGCTTGCATGGCGTATGTCCAGCTCCGTCCGAGGAGGAGGTTGTAGGTAATATTAGCATCGACAACTTTGACCTCCACTTCTACCGTCTTCCCTTCCAAGGAGATGGGCAAGCATTGGAGGATACCATAAGGACAGCACTCTCTTCCATCAAAGGCTTCTAATGTCATAGGAGACTGGCTCAGCGTCGGAGAACCAATAGCTTTCCAGCAGGCAACAGACATGATGCAAGTTGAGGCACCCTCATCAATGACTGTACGATGAATTGTTTTAGTATTGATAATGACCTGTATGAGGAAAGCGATTTGGTGAGGCAGTCTCGGCGTATGGCCCTCGAGATCAAAAGAAATCAGATCCGAGTCAGCCGGGTCTATGCCACCGATGGCCGATAGCAAGGACTTCCTCTGGGAGGGGCAGCTCTGGAGGACTTCTAAGGCGGACATAGCAGACGGAGCCTGAGCTAAGTCCTCAACGATGCTGTAGTGCTGGGCAGCACGAGCATTAGGGTTGTAAGAAGACTTCCGGAGTACACCTTTTGGAGGGGGTCAGATAGTCGTCTCAGTGCTAGGTCTTTCGATATGGAGTGGACCAGAACTGGACAGAGGAGCACTGGAGGAGACCTCAGGCTCTTTCCCGGCATGAGATGGATATTCTTTTGCTCGAGTAGTGACATGGATGGGAATCGTCCCAGCCATAAATACTTGAGAGCCGAATGAAGAAGAGGGTTGCGATGGATCTGCCACCATTTGAGTTTTCTGCGAAGGGAAAGGTTCTTTAAGCACAACAGGAGTCCCAGGAGCACCTTTCAACAATCGACTAACTTCGGACCGCCTAGGGCAGTCCTTAGTATAGTGATCCTCGTCACAGATAAGACAAGGATACTTAGGTTTACGTTTGGCTCCTTCCTCGGGTGGAGGTTTAGGGGATTCCTGACTGGGCTGTTCGGATTTATTCTTGGCTTTCCCTTTATTTTTCCCTTTCGAGGATTTATCCACTGTGGTGGACTGGACGGCGTTAACCTCGGAAGTGTTTCCAGAATTAGATTGACCCTGAGAAGTGTTTGCACTAGAAGCATTCGGCTTTTGCTTCCCAGGGTTCGTGGATGATTTCTTTGAAGATGGTTTTACAGAGCCAATAACACAGTCAACAGATGGTTTTGGCGGAGCTTTGGATGTCCCGGGTCTCGGGGCGTCTGGAAAATAATCATATAGAGTACTTGACTGAGAATAAACTAAGTCGAGGTACTGAGCACGCGCAATAGCTTGCTCTTCAATTACACAAGCTCCCATGGCAATGTCTCGCGCGATCGCAGGGACAAAGGAGGTTGTGAACCAATCGGTTAGGAGCTAATTAGGAATCCAGAACTTGATCAAGCGACGATGCCGTCTCCATTCATGTATATGATCAGATATATGCATGGCCATGTCCTGTTTGAGAGATGTAAGGAGATGTGTCCTTGTCTCATACCGAATGGGTAACTGAAAATGAGTTAGGAATGCCATAGCCAACGAGTTAAAATCTTGAAATGTTCCGCGATTCAACTCAATATACCACTTAGCGGCCGAGCCGGTGAGAGTCCTTTGGAAGAGGTGGAGCCGGATGGAGTCATCAAGCCACGAGTTGGATGAACACCAAAGGTGATAGGTCATGACATGGGCTTGAGGGTCCTCGCCAGCTTTGCCATCGAATTTCGGGCAATCACCAGGTATCTTAGTCGGAACTGGCGGCCAATATGGATTATGGAGAATGGGATCATTCGTCAACTTGGACACATCTAGGAGTTCCAACGTCGCTAAGAAAGGAAACTAAGGATTAAAGGACATTTGTGGCTGTGGGAGAGAGGTAGTACCAGGGTTCCAACCAGGTGGTGGTTTCCCCCATGGACTTTGTCCGGATGGGCCTGGCCCATAAGGGTTCTGCCCATAGGGATTTTGCCCATAGGGGTTATGTCCATAAGGATGATGTCCATAAGGATTTTGTCCATAAGGATGTTGTCCATAAGGATTCTGTCCATAAGGATTCTGTCCATAAGCAGACAGCTGACCCTGGGTCTGCCCCCCAGCACCCCATGGATTAGCAACTTGACTTGCAGGTGCAACATACTGTTGCTGATAATTTTGATAGGGGGTGACCTGAATTTGTTGATAATTTTGATAAGGGGTAAACTGAGTTTGCCCCTGGGATTGCTGGTAACCATAAGGTTACTGGGCTCCATACTGAGCCTGGTAAGAAGGCTGCACTTGGTAAGAAGGTTGGGATTGTGACCCACCTTGCATCGGATAACCAATTTGAGTCTGGGGCACAGAAGGCTGTCCTTTAACAGGTTGAGCTTGGACCATCTGGACGGAAGGTTGTCCTGGTTGGGTTTGGGATGGACCCGTTTTCCCAGAAGGATGAGCTTTCTAGGTAGCAGGTTGTCCTTGTGCAACCGAGGGTTTTCCTTGCGGGACAGATGGTTGAGCGGGCTGGACGGCCGGTTGACCTCGAGGTTGACTAGCTTGTCCAGAAGGATGGTAGGCTGGGCAGTGGGTTGGACCTGCTGTACGGAAGGCTGACCCCCTTGCCCAGAAAGATGACTAGGTTGGGCAGTGGGTTGGCCCTGTTGTACGTAAGGCTGCCCCACTTGCCCAGAAGGGTACCCCTGTTGGACTGCCGTTTGACCTTGTTGAATATAAGTTTGTCCTGCTTGTCCAGAGGGATAACCTTGCTGGACACCAGGTTGACCTTTTTGGATGTAAGTTTGTCCTAGTTGTCCAGACGGGTAACCTTGCTGGGTACCAGGTTTCCCTGGATAACCAGAAGGTTGAGTCAGATAAGTAAAAGATGGACCACCAGCGCCCGAAGGTTGTCCCTGATAGGGTTGTCCTTGTAGGCCCCTAGGTTATCCTGGGTAAGACTGGCCGTAATATTGCTGCCCTTGGGGGGTTTGCATATAAGACGGCTGGCCTTGGTTAGGCGGTCCCTGAAGCTGTGCAGGCCTTACTTGGCCCCCATGGAAAGTGGTGGCGTTCCAAGCAACAGATAATGGTACCGAGACCTCAACAACAGGTTGAGTAGGCAAGGGTCTAGAAAGATAAAGGTATTGACCAGTAGAATCATAATAATAGAATGGACCCTGCGCATTCGGATCCTGAACAGCTTGTCCATACTCATCATACGGCCCCCCTCCTGGGACGGGACCAGAAGAGGGTGGTGCACTTTGTGCAGGATGGACAACTTTGGGTGTGTGTGCCGACTGGCCACTACTCACTTGGCCGTGAGGGGGACCAGCACCAGTAGTCAGAGCTGAAGACGCTGTAACGGCACTAACAACCGGAGTTGAATGTGCTACACAAACAGTTGGATTCGTTGGAACTGAAGTGATAGGTGTACTGTGGACTCGTGAAACAAAAGATCCCATAGTGGGAGTGATATGGGGGTCCCACATACTCGAAGCAGGGATCCTGGCACTTATGTTATCCCTCAACGACTTATAGCGTGAGGGTACCGGAGAAGTAGCTGGGATAGGAGTGTCGATATTCGACAAAACGGGTGTCTCACTCACTCTAGGAGATGTCTCATCCATGTGAGAGGTAGACATTGGAGACGAAACACCAAGGGGGTAAAAGGAATATCGTCCTCTTCAGGCTCCCAGATGGGGTTCCAATGAATTTCGTAATCCTCGTCGTCCGGGGCACGAGAGTTGATCGGTTGGATACTCGGAATAACAGGAAGAGTATCACTCACAACCGGTACCTCAGGAGCAACGGAAGACGGAGACCCTTGATCACTTGGAACGGGAGTCGACGGTTCAGCCAGGATGACAAACTTCAAACAAGACCTAAGGGAATCTAACGATAAAGGACCCTACTCAAACTAACGCACACAAGATCTAACCAGGTAATGTTAATCGTGGCCAAATAAATTTTAAGATGCAAGGACACAACTTGACCTTTTCATGTTTTAAGAGTCGAGAAAAGGACAAAAAGGTGACTCTAGTCGCCTTCGAATGTTTTGTGAGCCCGAAGTGACAAACTGCTCAAGCAAGCCTTTTCTTTTAAGGAGTCTGAAAAGGATCAAAAGTGACTACTCTGGAGAACTAGGCAAAAGGGTTTACCAAACAAATCCGTAAAACTGCATATACACCTTGGCAGTCATATGAAAACCAAGGACTTCCCGTATGGTAGTCAATCTTCCCGAATGCTGTGTTCGGTGCATTACGGCTTGTAAGGCGGCAGACACGGCTTCCTGTGGATAAAGGATGATAACCTAGTGGGGTCTCCCCTATATACGCGATGGTACGTGGGAGCTCAAGTCCGTGCTAGACCACTATCGAGTCACAAAAGGAGGAATCACCCAACCGTAATGTGAAACAACAGTGACTAGGTTTAACGACGTCGGAGCACGTCTCTAGCCTAGACCTCTAATCAGTGAGCGTTATGTTCCAATGCGTTTTTAAGTTCATTCAGTTCATTTTATGGTTGATCTTTGATTAAGTTTCAATTTCCAGGTCCTACCGTATGTAATCTCTCACAATTCCCTAAATGCAAACTATATGCCAAAGAATATCATTTCGTTCGATGAATACTAACTACGAGAGAGTTGAGAACTTTTCACTCAAACAAAATGACCACAAACAATCAAGAACCACTCTAATGCAGCTAATGGCAATAAATGAAACTTTTTTTTTGTTTTAAGTCACTAATCAATGAAAAGCTTCTAATTTCAATTAACTAATTTAACGCAAAAGAGATTGTTTGTTTTCTTTTCAATGGAAAAGTGCACTAAACAAATTTTGAGAGATAATAACACCGAGTAAAAGAGACAAATTTCACTCAATGAGAACACAATCAAATCCCCAAAACACCAAGGCAATCCTTCAAACCAAGAAGAAAACACAAAGACCTCTATGAGCTATGTGATCTAAGCCCAAACGAAGCCAAGCAAAATCCAAGCGGAAAAGAAGAAAATCACTTGAATAACAATACAAAGTTTTGAAAATTACTGAGCAAATGCAAAAGAGTAATCACAAAGTCAACTGGATGATCAAAGAACCCAAGACTCCTACGGAAGGCTCGATGCACAAAGCCACTAAATGCCCTAGGGCTAGAATGTGAAATCGATGGAAAGAGGCAAACACCCAAAGGACAGAGGTCTAAAACCAGTCAAACAAGGATCAAACACACTCCACTAATTGAAAAAGACGTGGCAAGATACAAATCCAAGCTCAAAGGGCTTGAAAACAAGCAAACTAGAAAAGTTGACAGGCCTGGCGCGACTGTCAGGCTGCAACTCGCGCTTTTAAGGGATTGGCGCGGGTTGTCTTTGAGCAACATGTGCCAATTGGCGCAACTGTTAGGCTAAAAAGCGCGCTAATCAAGTTTGCTAAATCAAAAACAAAAACAAGCAATCCAGGGCTTGAAAACAGTATCCAGGCAAACCAGGAAGCAAGAGACAGCAAGAAATCCAACCCAGAAAGCTATCTAAGCAATCAAAATAAGAGAAACCAAAGAGACAAGACAAACTCCAAGTTGTTTAGTCCGTAAACCAAACCAGAGATTGACTGAAGTGGCGTCGATCTACTTCGCTAATGCAAAGCAATAGCATTTCGAAGGCTATCTGGCCATACTTCAGGCTCCATCTAAAGTTTACGAATCAAACAATAAGTTAACTCCCCAGCGGAGTCGCCAAATTGTTGTGGAGGTAAATCCTCTCTGCAGACAGAGATGATCCCTACTAGCCCAGACCGGGTCTAGCAACAATCAAACAATGCTATCATGCAAGTTCCTAATTGCAAATAAAAAGTGGATAGTGAGAACCTACTTGGATTCCAACGCTAATGTTCGTAGAAGAGACGTCACTCTCGTTCCTTTGCGTCGGCCGGTCACGATCCCCATGATCTCCGCGATTGGACACCTACACATGCAAAGAACAACACGAATACAAGCATAAAATCCAATAGATGCAATTATATATCAGTCAGAAAAGATATAACTCAACATCAATCATAGGACAATGAGAGTGGAACCATAATGATAGTCATCTATTATTGATAAATAACAAAGAAGAATACAACCATAGTTCTGACGTCAAATCCTCCTTTGGCTGGGTAGTCAGCTACACAAGTCTTGCAAAGCTTGTTGGAATGGGAAACTAGCCTCTCTCTCTTTGGGTGACAAGAATCTCCTCATTTATATTTGGCCTTATGGGTGCAAAGAAGGCTCTTGCAGCTTCAAACTCTTGAACTCCTGGAACTCTCTATCACTATGCTAGAATTGGAACCAGCTTGCTCAAGGCATAGAGACAAGCTTTTAGAGAGGAAAGAGATAGGATCAACCACATTATTCATGGGATTGGCTTTATCACTTAGAAACTTCCATGAAAGGTGGCAAACCACTTCCCTTCTATGGAGATTTGAAGCCAAACCATCCTATCTCAACATAGATTCAGTTGGTGAATGGGTTAAGGAGAACCTTCGGAAGCTTGTTGGTTAAAAACTTTACTCAATTCGGTTGGCGCGAGTGCGACTCTGAGACAGAGCGCCAATAGCGCGCCCTCTTTAGAGGATTTCCCCCATTGGCGTGGGCAGTACACTGTGGACCCACGCTAATGCAAAAAGAGTTGTTTTCATGGGTATTCTGCAGGAGATGTCTTCAGGACATATGAAGCTCATACTTAGAGGAATATGATGCAAGTGGTTTTAGGTCATGTCACTTCTCACAGGTCCCGGAATGAGTCCTCCAGTGTGCGGGAGAGGGGTAACAGGGACGGTTACAAACGGTGACAAATTACTGTGTAACAGTCACATCTCATGATTACAAATGGAGTGTGAAAGTGCAGTCGACTACGAGTTAAACCCGAAAATTAATCATGAGACCGTTTAGGGAATAAATGCATGGTTTATGGAATAATGTCGTGGAATGGTAATGGAGCTATCGTGATAATCATTGCATATAGTGGAGCTTTAAGGTTTAATAACTATGCAAAATTGTGCCTTTGATTGCTATTTGAAATAAATTTTTACTCATACCTTGGAATCCTTGTCATTTGTTGTCCATTAGCCTTTAATCAACTGCTCCTTATTGATGTTTGTAGATGCTCCATGTCTTCATAGCATATGCTCAGTCATACCTGCATTTTCATGATTATTGCACTAACATCTTGACTGTAAATTTGAAAAACAGAGTGGTGGCTGTGGAAACTGCTTCTAGCCGCGGAAACTGATTCCAGCTGCAGAAACTAACACAGCACCCACTTGGATGAATAAAGATAGTTAGATAATAACTAACTGAATGAAAATGGTCATGAAAGAGACTTTTATTGATGAAATGGATGAAAGGGAGTGAGATGAAGTGGAGTGGAGTGAAATTAAAATGAAATGGAGATGGAGTGGGATGGTAATGAAGTGAAGTGAAAATGGGAAAGAAAAAGAGATTTTTTTTTGGAAAATATAGAGTGTCAGGTGTCCCTGATTTTCCCTCTACATTTTCTGTATAAGACTGCCAATCAGTGATTGGTTTTCAGGCTTATACAATATATATTTTTTTTTGGCAAAAAGGAACAAAGGCTAGGCGGGTGGGGAAGAAGGGTTCTTCTTCACCAGCCTTATTGCAGAATTCTCTTGAAACATTTTGACAAATTCCTCTTTTGAGAGTGGCTTATGATAAATCTTTAATCTGTGGCCATTCACAATAAGAGGAGTTTGAAATTCATCAATGGTCTTGATTCTTACCGCTCCATTGCTAAAGACTTTGTCAATCTTATATGGCCCAAGTCAATGGGTCTGAAATTTACCTTTGAAGTCTTTAAACTTGGAATCAAATAGTAATGCCCAATCTCCCTCTTGAAATTTTTTCTCTTTGATGTATCTGTCATGCCACTTAGCTCTTTGATGTTGAACTAGATCAGTTCTTAGGATTGCTTCATGTCTGATCTCATCTAGCTCATGCAACTGCTCCATTCTGTGCTTTTGGGCTTCTGATAGATCCATCCCTAACTGAACTGCCATCTTGAAAGTTTTGACTTGAAACTCAATGGGGAGTAGGACTTCTTTCCCATAAACAAGTTCATAGGGAGAATGTCCTGTTGTATTCCTCCATGTAGTTCTGTAGGCCCATAAGGCTTCAGGAAGCCTTTTTGCCCAATCTCTTCTGTGTAGATGAACAGTTTTGGTGATGATACTTCCAATAACTTTGTTTGTAGACTCCACTTGGCCATTTGCTTGCGGATGGTAAGGAGTAGATTTTCTGTGCTTGATTTTGTATTCTTCCATCAGCTTGTCCATCATGTTGGATGTAAATTGACTTCCCTGATCTGTCACAATTTCTATTGGGATACCAAAGCGAGTAAAAATATCCTCATAAAGAAAAATAACAACTGAATTTTCAGTAGCAGAAAGTAATGCTTTGGCTTCTACCCATTTAGTGACATAATCAGTGCATACCAATATATACTTCTTCTGTTTAGACAGTGGATTAATGAGTCCAATGAAATCTAAAGCCCATTTTTGAAAGGGTTCGATGAGTACCTGTGGTTGTAATGGCATTTCATTTGAAAGAGTCGGTTTCCCCACTCTTTGGCAGCTGTCACACCTTTTGACATATTCCTTTGTATCTTTGAAGAGGGAAGGCCAATAATATCCTAAAGAAAGGATTTTATAGGCCGTCCTTTTGTCAGCAAATTGTCCACCGCATGGTTCATCATGACATGCCTTATCTGGCCCTGTTTTAAACAATTCGTTAGAAATCCATGAATATTTTGAACTCTCCTGAATAATTCTTCTTTTTTCACTAGGAAATAGATGTGGAGGTAGTTTCCCTGTAACCAAATAGTTAGCAATATCTGCATACCAAGGAGTCTTAGTAGTTACTGCAAATAAATATTCATCTGGAAACTTATCCTCTACAGGAGAATCTTCGTTAGTATTTTGGATCCTAGACAAGAAATCCGCTACTGTATTTTGTTTCCCTAGTCTATCCAACACAGTAATATTGAATTCATGTAAAAGTAAGAGCCATCTTGTAACTCTGCCATTAGTAACAGGTTTGTTCATTAGATATCTAATCGCAGAATGATCAGTATGGACGAAAGTTTCATAGCCTGTTATATAATGTCTAAACTTATTGATTGCATGAACAATAGCTAAAAACTATTTTTTAGTCACAGTATAGTTCAACTCAGTGGGAGTCAAATTTTTACTGGTATAGTAAATGGCATAAGGAACTAAATCCTTTTGACCCAACACAGCTCCTAGAGCTGTATCTGAAGTATCTGTAGAAATATGGAAAGGAAGTTTCCAATTTTTCCCTCTCAAAATGGGTGCTTCAGATATTCTTGTTTTCAAAGTTTCAAATGCTGATTGAAAATCAGGATCCCATTTGAATTCACAGTCTTTTGTAAGCAATTTGAAGAGTGGAGATGCTATTTTGGTGAAGTTTTCTATAAATCTTCTATAGTACCCAATAAATCCCCGAAAACTTCTAACATATTTTTGACAATTTGGAATAGGCAACTTGGAGATGACTTCAACTTTTGATTTATCAACTTTAATCCCATCCCCTGAAATGTGATGTCCCAAAACAATACCTTCAGTAAACATCATAAAGCATTTTTCATGACTCAATGAAATGTTTGTTTCTTTACATCTTATAAGGACTTCTTCCAAATTCTCTAATGCCTCTTCAAATGAATCACCATAAACTGTAAAATCATCCATATAGACCTCTACATAATCATGGATTAGATCAGAAAAGATTCCTAGTACAACCCTTTGAAATGTTGTGGGTGCGTTACATAATCCAAAAGGAAGCACTCAGTAAGAAAAAGTTCCCCATGGACAGGTAAATGTGGTCTTATCTTGATCTTTAGGTGCTACCTGAATTTGATTATAGCCACTAAAACCATCCAAAAATGAAAAGTACTTTTTGCCTGCTAGAGTATCTAATACCTGATCGATAAAGGGTAAAGGAAAGTGATCCTTCAAAGTTGCTTTATTCAATTCCCTTTAATCAATGCATACCCTCCATTTACCATTCTTTTTAGGTACTATAACCAAAGAAGAAACCCATCGGCTATCTGAGATTGGATAAATGAAGTTTACATTGAGTAGTTTTCGGAGCTCTTCTTTCACTATCTCCCTAAGGTTTGGATTCATCTTTCTCTGAGGTTGTCTGATTGGCCTACTGTTTTCCTCGATGTAGATGTGATGAATGCAAGTCTTAGGGTCAATACCTTTCATATCAGTATACTCCCATGCAAATGCAGTAGAATGTTTTTGCAAGATTTTGGTTAGCTCTCCCTGTTGCGATTTTTCCAAGTTTTTGTTGATATTCAATGTTTTACCTGGAAAGATATCAATGGCGGAACTACCAAACTCTTCCATAGAGTAAAGAGACATTTGTCTAGATGATAGATACTCAATGTCAGAATCTAACTGAAATTGTGTGTGGTCATATTCTGAAGATGTTTCAAAGTTTTCTAATGTGTTCAGAATTTGACTATCTTCACTGATTTCAGAAATGGTAAAGACAGGTTGTATAGTGTCCTCATCATTGACCCATTCATTATCTCCTACTTCTGTAATTGCTTTTGCTGGAGGATACAGATTGAATTTCTTTGTCGAATTACCATCAGAAATATACATATCCCCAGATCTACAACTGATAAAAGCATCAGCTGTGGCTAGCCAAGGTCTTCCTAAGATCAATGGGTGCCCTCCTAGACTACACTTGGGAGTTAAAATCATGAAATCTACTAGATATTCCCAAGAATCTAAGGAGACCGAAATGTCTTCTAATACACCATCTAGTTTGATAATTGATTGATCTACAAGTTGCAGTAAAGTAGGTGTAAAAAGAAGATTAGGAAGTTTTAGTTGTTCCGTAGTCTGTCTACTCATAATGTTGATAGTAGCCCCTAAATCAATCAAAGTATTTGGAATTTCTACCCCATTGATACGTGTTTTGACAATTGGACTACCGTGATCTACATACTTCTGCATGGTAATTTTTCCCATCATGATATCTGCAATCTTTCCTACCAGGTGGATTCTTCTTGTATCTCTTGGTTTCCTTCCTGGTCTTTTGAGACTCAACTCCTTTATTGTTTTTGCTAGAATAGGAATCTCTCTAATGGATTGTAGCAAGGGAATCTTGATACAGACATTCTTTAATTCATCTAGGAAACCATAGTCAGGCAACAAGATTTTTTTTTCCACTCCTTTAACAATTTGTAATCTTTCAAGGAAAGGAGGTGTGGATGAAGATGCAGGTTGCTCAACTATAGGAGTTGTGGGGGTTGCCTCTTTTTCTTTTTCTTTTTGAGTGCTTGGGTTTTGAAGAGATGCTTCAGAACCTTTATTGGCTTCAAGAGAATATTCCTCAGAAATGCTTTGCTTTTGAGCATCTATAGAAGGCTTGTCTAAAACTCTACCAGATCTAAGTTGTACATCATTGAGAGGAACAATCATTTAGGTAGGGAATTGTTGTCCTTCTACCATGTAAGCATTTTGAGGGTTTTTATTATTGGGATTTGGAAATGGTTGGGAAGGTAGTTGATTTGCCTTTTGCTGGAATGGAAGCAAGAGTTGGGAATTTGGATTTTGTTGAAAAGGTTGTTGTTGTTGTGGAAATGGAAATGAATGTTGTGGATTTTGATTTAGAATTTGTGGAGCTTGTTGATTTTCAAAAGATGGAGGATATTGATAAAATTGAGAAAATCTCCCATAAGGATTTTGCATACCTTGTACCCATGATTGAAATGGATTTTGGGACCAAGGTTGTTGCCAAGGATTCCAATTTGGTGGGGGTTGAAAGTTTGTGGGGTTGTTAAACCCTTGATTTTGTTGCCCCTACCAAGGTCTCCTTGAAACAAAACAAAGAGACTCAATTGAATTTGGGTCTTCTTGAAAGACAGCTTTGAGCCCAGGAATTGAAGGACAATCCTTGGTCTCATGGCTTTCTGAACAATTCACACATGTTTCTACAACTTTTGCATCCAAGAGGCATTCCTTTAGAGCATGTTTCTTCCTACATTTTGGACAAAAGATGGCTAAAGCTTTAGCTTCTTCTTTTTGCTTGTTTTGTATCTTAAGGGTGTCTAGTTGCTCACTAAGACTCCCTAAAATATCAGTTTTGAACTCATCAAGCATGTTGCCAATCTCAGCCCTACTTACTGATCCAATTGCAGATTTGTTTGCTCTAATGAGAGAAGGATCTCTAGGCCCTTTTCCAGTTTTAGATTTTCCCTTGAGAAATGGACACATAGCTCTGCTATATCATGAAGTGGAAGTTGAGATATATCTCCTTTTCCCATCATGTTCAAAATATCTATCCATTCATATCTAATGGCTTTTAATACAAGGGCTTTCAAGGTTTCCTCATCTAAGTTATTCATTTTTGCTCTTTTCAGGTTGTATTGAAATCTTTCAAGTAAATCCTCCAAGTTTTCATCTTATTTTTGCACCATTTTGAATACCCCATCCTTATGATTGGTGGGCATACAATAGTCCAGGTATCTATCCAAAAATGTTTGTTTCATATCATTCCAAGTCCTAATAAATTGAGTGACTAATCCCATGAACCAATTTAGAGTAGCTCCCTTCAATGTTGAAGGAAACAATTTGAGTTTTTGAGACTCTTCCATATAATCATAAGCCCGACACATGACTTCAAACTCAAATAGAAATGTTTCAGGATCCTCACTTCGCAACCCATAAAATTTTGGGAGGACAGATGGTGAGATGTTTTTCATTGTTGTTCGGGATTCCTCATCAACTATAGGAAATCCAAATGAGTTATCTCCATCCCTATTTCCCCCATTGTTACCTCTACCTCCTCCATTGTTTCCTCCTCCTCTACCTCTACCTCTACCTCCTCCAAATCCGTTTACTACTTCCTCTGTCATGATAGTTTCCTCAGAGATTTTAGAGTCCTATGGTTCTTCTACTAATGGCGAACGAGGAGGAATTTCTGCCTCTTCTTCTTCAGGTGATTCTACTTCCTCAATTACAATGTGTTTTCTTGTAGAAGTAAAGAAAGGGTATTTTCCTAACTCAGATTTGGTGGATAGTGTGGGAGAGTCTCCTAATTCAGCTACCGCCTCTTGAATTCCAGGAATCCTAAGGCTAGGAGTGTGAGTTGGAGATAATGGAGTTGTATCTCATCTATACCTTGAAGTAGATAGAGTTGTAAAAATCGAACTTTTGGCCCTAGCTATAAACCTTCCCCTAGAATCTCTTGCTCTATGCATGTCATTTTTTTTTATTTTTCTTCAAGTCGGGCCAATAATTCTCTTTCTGATCTTCCATATCACTCTAGGTGCAAGAAGAGAGCATACTCAAGAAATTATTGAACCAATAACTCTCTTTTCTGATCCTCCAGGTCAAACTAGGTGCAAGAGGAGAGCATACTTTGAGAAGTTATCAATTTTTACCTTCCTTGAAATTTTCTTGTTTTTCTTTTTAAGAAATTGGCTACCTAATTTCACTTCCCCAGCAACGGCACCAAAATGTTTGGCCAATTTAGTGTGTCCTAAATTTCTATATAAATTTTCAATCGGGGAGTCGTAAACTGCTGAAGTGAAGCGCACTATATATGCAAGATAACCGATTTCTTACTTCTTTGTCGTTTTTGATTTTTGGTTTGTTTTTGGGTTTATCTTTTGTTGATTCCCTAATGTAAGATGGCAAAATTAAAATTCAAGTATGGATATAAGTGTTCAAGGCAATGGTGACCTCTACAATGATTTCCAAACTTCAAAGTTCTCAAAAAGGTTTTAAAACTTGCAATGATGAAATCAATTCTTAAGAGAAAATAAAAATGTACCAAACAGTGAGCTAGTGACTATGAAACCCAGTATCCTTGCTGCTGTATAAAAAGAAAACTGAACTTAAAGCAATTCAAAAATTGTAAACAAAGTAAACTAAATCATATTACATCAACTCATATTCTGACCCCTCACCATTCAATTCGCTCTAGCTATAGGAGGTAATCATAAACAAATTGAGTAATCTGATATCTAAATTGCATAAAATGAAACTAAGATCAAACTACAAATTCATACTTCAATCCCTCACCATTCGACTCGCTCTGGCTATAGGAGGTAACTGAAAATGACATGAGTAATCTAACCACTAACTTGCATAAAAATAAACTAATATCAAACAATGCATTCATACTTCAATTCCTCACCATTCGACTCGCTCTGGCTATAGGAGGTAACTGAAAATGACATGAGTAGTCTAATATCTATCTTGCAGAAAAGTAAATGAACAAAAAAAAACTGAAAGGAAATAACAGTGCTGGAATTAGAACTTAAGAAAATAAATTAGCAGAACGACAAGATAATTTCATGTCATTAGTCATTAAAAAGCTATGTGCAATTGCCCAGGCTGTCTATTAGAACCTGAAAGAAAAACACTAATCAGTTAACAGTCATTAGAAAGCATAAAAGAAACTATGGACAGTAATCAACATGAATACCATAAGCAGTGTAATATATACAAGCAAACAATTATGGCATCAGTAACATAAAGGAAGAAAGCATGATACTATACAGTAATTACAGAACCTTGGTGTACAGGGGCCCTCTACAACCTCGGCCAATCAGCAATCAATCACAAGTTGAACTTAAGAACACTGTCTTCTCATGTATTAAAATGCAGTCATAATATAAAGTTAGAGTCACGGCACAGTGGGCTCGTAAAAAAGTCAAAATTACATACAAAAAGCTAGCTAATATGTGTATGATAACGCGTTATTTATAACTGAGGGTGATACAAGTACTTCCTAAAATCTGCGTTGATAAACAGACACATGAATAACCACATCCAAAAATCTAGCGTGATGGTAGCCGTGACAATTAAATCCAAGGACAGTGGCTGTTAGATTTGGTTCATGGAGCAGTCCATAGGCGTTAGCACGCCTCCTAAGATTGAGGAATTTGCCACGCAAGTCTTCACGTGGTGAAAAATAGAGTTTTGCCACCATAAAACTCTTAATTTGACCACCGCCTTGACTTTCCTTGACCATGGCCGTTTGTGAGGGATTCAGCTGAACCGAGGGGACACATTCCATGTCCACATCATTTGCAGCTTGTCCATGTGGCTGGATTCTCCAGTAGACACCTGTAACATAGACTTCAACAAAAAGGCCACGAAAAGTTGAGCTGGCTGCGGATAGTGACAAGATTCCGTAGCTGACTGAGAAAAAATCTAGATCAAACAACAGTCACAAGACATAGTTAGGAAACCATTTTATATGCTCTTTTTAAACTAATATGCAATGATTTGACAGCTTGGTGGTTCAGGTAACTGGGAAAAAAGGCTAAAAAGGTGTATAGGGAAGATGCAAGTTTGGGACTCAACACTATGCAACATTGGATAACAAACAAGCGAATCATCATGAATCTATCATTGTGATGGACTATAAGATCTATGATCAAGTTATTTCTATTTTGATTGACCTTCGATCTAATTATAGCTCCGTTAGTCCTGATTTGTTGGATAAGTGTGGTTTGAGTAAGGAATTGCATGCAGAGTCTTGGTTAGTGCAGTTGGCTACATGTACAAAGAAGCGAGTCCATCATCAGGTAAGAGCTTGTGCATTTTATTTGAATGGTATGCCTACCACAGAACATTTGAATGTATTACCATTGGGTTCATATAGTATGTTGTTGGGCATGGATTGGTTGTATCTTCATAGAACTAAGGTAGACTGCTATGACAAAGCCATTGAGTGTGTTGATGACAATGGGGAACCAAGAGTCTTACAGGGTAAGAAGAAAGGCACATCAGTTAGGATGGTGACAATTATGCAAGCAAAGCGTAGCAACAGGAAGGGGTGTAAGCTATTTGTAATACACATTTCTAATGATAAGGGTAAGGAGGTTGAAGATGCAGATGTGTTGAACAAGTACCAAGTCTTACAACAGTTCAGGGATGTATTTCCTGAGGATACTTCAGAGTTTCCACCTAACAGGGAGGTAGACGTTTCTATTGAGTTAGTGCGAGGGGTAGCTCCAGCATCAAAAGCACCTTACAGGATGAGCATACCTGAGTTGGTTGAGCTAAAGTTGCAGTTGAAGGAAATGTTAGACAAGAGATACATTAGGACAAGTGTATCACCTTGGGGTGCACCGGTCTTGTTTGTGAGGAAGAAAGATGGTACTCTCATATTATGCATTGACTATATGTAGTTGAACAAAGTAAGTATCAAGAATAGGTACCCTTTGCCAAGGATTGATGACTTGTTCGATTAGTTGAAGGGAGCAACAATTTTCTCGAAGATCGACTTGAGATCTGGATACCATCAGGTACGCATCAAAGAGGAGGACATTTACAAGACTACATTCAAGACCAGGTATGGGCATTATGAGTTTATTGTTGTTCCATTTGGCTCAACTAATGCTCTAGCTACATTCATGTATTTGATAAATTGTGTGTTGATTCCATATTTGGATAAGTTTGTTATTGTGTTTTTTGATGATATACTGGTATATTCTAAAAATAAGGAAGAACATGCCAAGTATTTAGCAATAGTGTTGAGGTTGTTGAGGGAACATCAGTTGTATGCTAAGCTTAGCAAGTGTAGTTTCTTTCAGAGTGAGGTACACTACTTGGGAAATGTTGTCTACAAGGAGGGCATCCCAGTAGACCCAACAAGGATAAAATCCATCATGGAATGGGTAGCTCATAATAATGTAGATGAGGTGATATCTTTCATGGTTTTGGCAGGCTACTATAGGAGGTTCATCAAGAACTTCTCGAAGATTGCTTATCCTATTACATCATTACAAAGGAAAGGTAAGAAGATTGAATGGACATAGGAGTGTGATGCTAGCTTAAGCAGTTGTTGACACAGGCACCAGTGTTGAAGATTGTAAATTTAGAGAGAGATTTTGTTGTGTGCACAGATGCTTGCAAGCGAGGACTTGGTGGAGTCCTTATGCAAGATGGAAAAGTGGTATGATATGAGTTGTAGAAGCTAAATGAGCATGAGAAAAAATATCCCATGCATGACCTTGAGTTGGCAATGAGTATACATGCATTGAAGACGTGCAGACACTATCTTCTGGGTAGGAGGTTTACATTGATGAGTGATCATAGTGGTTTGCGATATCTATTTGACCAACCAAATCTGAATGGTAGGTAGGCTCGGTGGTTAGCTACGATCAACAAGTTCAATTTTGAGATCAGATAAATCAAAGGTAAAAGAACGAAGTGACAGATGCTCTTAGCATGTGGGTATAGGTAAATCACTTAGCAGCTATGAGCTCTTATGGTACAGATCTATAAGATAGGATCTCGGGGGCAGGTCAACAAGATGTCAGATCAATGGATATTGTGCACAGGTTGCAATAGAGCATAGGTACAGGTTTAGGTGATGGTATAGGTACAAGTACAGGTGATGGTATAGGTACAGGTACAAGTACATGTGATGGTGCATAGGGTATGGACTATTGTCTTACAACGGATCGATTTGTCAGGTTCCAAGATAGGATATATGTACCAGATAATAGTGAGCTCAAGAAGGTGATATTGAGGGAGTTTCATGTGAAACCATATTCAGGTCACCCAGGTTATCAGAAGACACTGATAGTGGTGAAGAAATATTACTATTGGCCGAATTTGAAGAGGGATGTAGCAGAGTTTGTGGTGAGGTGTTTGATTGTCAACGAGTGAAAGAAGAGTGTAAACATCTAGGTGGAACTGCTATAGTGGATCATGATTCTGAAATGGAAATGGGAGGTTATTTACAATGGATTTCATCACAGGGTTTTCGAAGACAGTGAAGCAGCATGATTCCATCATGGTCATTGTGGACAAGTTAGCAAAGTTTGCACACTTCATTCCAATGAAGTCTAATTTCTCATCTGGTGATGTGGTTATACTACATGGTGTTCCAAAGAAGATTGTGTCAGACAGGGATGCGAAATTCACTTCCAAGTTTTGGAAGGAGTTGTTTGCAGGTTTGGGCACAGAGTTGTCTTTCAACACAAATTATCATTCGCTGACAGATGGATAGACAGAGAGGGTAAAAAATATATTGGAGGACATGTTGAGGATGTATGTGATACATCAGTAATGGAAATGGGAAGAGTACCTCCCTTTGGTAGAGTTTGCATTCAACAACGATTATCAAGAGACATTGAGGATGAGTCCTTTTAAGGCATTATATGGGTGGAGTTGTAACACTCCCATCAGTTGGAGTGATTCGGTTAGCAGGGTATTGATTGGACTAAATATGTTAGCAGACATGGAACAGGAAATGCAGGTGATAAAAAAATTCTAAAGGCAACACAAGATAGGTAGAAGAGTTATGCAAATAGATACAGGTTGTTCAAGGAGTTCTAGGTTGGGGAACAGGTGCACTTTTGCATCAAATCGAAGAAGAGCTCCTTGCGAATTGGCTCATGTGCCAAGCTTGCACCACAATTTTGTGGACCCTTCAGTATCATTGAGAGGATTGAGCTAGTATCCTATCAACTTGCACTACCTTCGACAGTGAAAGATCCATGATGTTTTCCATGTTTCATTGCTTAAGAAGTATGTTAAAGATGTTGATTATGTGATTGGCTGGTCTGTATTGTAGGTGGAAGCAGATGGATAATTCCAGTTGGAGCCTCAATGTATATTGTAGAAAAAGGTCTGCATGCTCCGGAACTTAGCAATCGAGCAATTTAAAGTGAAATGGAAGCACTTTGGGCCCGATGAAGCTACATGGGAGATGGAGGATCAGATGCGGGCTATGTATCCTTCCTTGTTTGCTAGTTGAGGCAAAACAACTTGATATGGTGATGTGGTATATGATTTATGGTGGTTTAGTATATGCTTATGGTAGTTCGGTATATGCTTTATGGTGATTTGATATATGTTATATGATGTTTTGATATATTCTTAGATATGATGTTTAGTATATGTTTTGATATATGCTTTGGTACATGTTTTGACATGTGTTTTGGTATCTATATTTATGATGATGTTGCTATATGTACACATGTATATGGATGTAAATACCATAACGAGCTATGTTATAAAGCTCCTGTTGAGATTGCAACAAGATGATGGAGCTTAGTGAAAAGAGTCGCCTTCACTAAGTGGGCCCGTAGGCAAATTATGGCGCAAGTTCTATTTTTGGATCCCAGTAGGGATGATCATAACAGGAGTGACCACAGCAGGGATGATCATAGCAGGAGTGACCACAGCAGGAGTGATCACAGCAGGAGTGATCAAAGTCTATTTTTAGACTGGCTTTCCAAAATAGAAAAGTCAAATATTATTGTCTCATAATAATATTTAGACTATAAACTTGATCTTATTCCCTTGGAGCACTTCAGTTTGAGCTACAGATGTGGCCCATGCAGCTGCCAGAAGAAAGTACGCTTTTCTTATGAGTCAGTTGAGTTGTTGCATGCATGACTTCAGTTAGAACTCAATCAGTTGAGTTTGGTGGAGTTGATTGTGGAGTTGATGGAGTTGTGTTCAGTTTGACTTGGTTAAACTAGTTGTAATTAGTCTAACTGCAAATAGACTAATGATGAGTTGTTAAACTAATTATTAACTCATAATGCAACTATAGAATACATCATTTAACTCAGTTGCATGTCAGTGCATGTTCAGTTCAGCAAGGACAGGTGTTAGAGGATCAGATTGCTATCAGTTGTGACTATAGTTGTGCATGAGGATTTGCATAATCAAGGGATTGCGTATGCCAATGAGTTTGCCCAAGTATTTGCCCAGTATTATAGCCTCTGCTCACGTCTTTCCTAGCGTGAGTGATTCTTTGGAGGTAAATACGAGTTTGGTTAATCCATTCTCATTCATTCTTGAGCAGGTATTGAGCAGTGGAGGCAAGCAAGTAGTGGAATAGATTTGGAGATCAAATCTTAGCTGTATTGTGTGTAACAGGTGGAGCTGGTACTGGATTGCTTGTGATAAGCATTGTACTTTGTAATGTTACATGTTCTCAATCATTAGTATACAGATAGTTGGGGTTTTTAGCGAGATGCTTTCCCCGGGTTACATACTGTGTTAATGTGTGAATGCTCTTGATGTTTTATTGTTATTGATGCTGCTAAATTGATGATCAACATAGAGGAGCTTATGTATTGTGTATGTATTCCACAATAGTACATGATCAGGATAATCTCCATTGAATATGTGTTAAATTATTCAAGATTTCTACATGGTATCAGAGTTGTTGATCATCAGATCTACTATTCAGGAAGTGTTTACATTCTATTTCTTCAGGCAGGGTCTGTAATCAGGCTAGGTAGCCTCTGGATTCATCCTTCCTTTGGAAGGTGAGATATCCGGTGAATGCCCATACAGTCAATCTCTGTACGAGAAATATTGTGTTCTCACGAATTTTAGATCGGAATTTTAGGGCAGCTCAAACTATATTGCATGGAAGGACAGGATGGAGGCAGTATTGGATGATAATGGGCTGAAGGAGCTCATAGAGACGGATGTCTCAAAGCCCACTGATGCTGCTGAAGTGGAAGTTTGGCAAAGAAGACTGCAAAATGTCGAAGGATTCTGTTGGAGGGCGTGAAGGATCACATTGTGTCCAACCTACATGGAAAGACTTCTCCATATCTGATGTGGAAGGCTTTAACAGATCTATTCCAAAGCAAGAGCAATCAGAGGAAGCTGGCGCTCAAAGATAAACTCAGAAACATCAAATGCGAGAAGGGTGATAGTATGCCCAAGTATTTCACGAAGTTCACTTAGTGTCGAGATGATTTGGGAAGTGTGGGGGTTACTATCGATGATGAGGACTTGGTGAGCTTGGTTCTCCTTGGTCTTCTGAAGAGTTGGCATTCCTATCAGGACTCTGTCAATGGTCGGGAGAAATTGCCAGGATGGGAAAGACTGTGGTCAGATCTTGTGCAGGAGGAGATCAGGTGGAGTACTAGGGACGGATCTTCGTCAAAGGGAGTTGATGAAGAGAATTGCGCTTTGGCTGCCAAAGCAAAGAAAGGGAAGAGCAAGAAAGCTTCTCAGTCTGGTGCGAAAGGCAAGAAGCAGGATATGTCCAAGGTGAAGTGTTTTCACTGTCACCAGCACGGACACTATGCCACTAATTGTCTGCAGAAGAAGAAGAACAAGCAGGCTGCTGGATCTGCAGCAGGGGAGGCTCTAGCCTCACAGTTTGAGCTTGATTTTTCATTGATCGCATGCTTGGTTTCAAGTGTGATGGGATCGGTGTGGTTCTTGGACAGTGGTGCGTCTTTTCACATGACAAGATATAGAGATTTGTTTTCTGATCTGGAAGACAAAGATCTTGGAGTGCACATCGATATGTGCGATGATGGTAGATATAGTGCGACCGGTATCGGTACCATTTCCTTTGAGAGGGAGTCTAGTAAACCCTTCATATTGAAGGAAGTCATGCATGTTCCAAGATTGAAGAAGAATCTCATCTCTGTGGCAATGTTAGAAGAAAAGGGGTATGATGTTGTTTTCAGCGAGGGAAAATCCTTCCTGCGCAGCAAGACAACTGGTGAGACCCGGAAGATAGGGGTTCGAGTGAGGAACCGTTATCAGTTGCATGTAGATGGATGTGCAGCAATGGCGGGAAAGGCAGAAGGATTGGTGAGCCGGGATGATGGCGAGTTGTGGCACAGGAGATTGGGTCACCTTCACCATGGAGCCTTGAAGATACTGCAGTAGATCACTATAGGGCTTCCTAAAGGCACTCTTGCACAATCAGATCAGTGCAAGGGGTGTACTTTGGGGACGTTTGTGAAATCCACCTTTCACGAGAAGATAGTCGCACCATGACGATCCTTGAGAGAAGTCACACAGACGTGTGTGGACCTTTCTCAGTTGCTTCGACAGCAAAACACAGGTATTATGTGATTTTTGTTAATGATTTCTCTCGTAAGTGCTGGATCTTCTTCATGTAGAAGAAGAGCGAGACATATTCAAAGTTCTGTGAATTCAAAGCACTGGTCGAGAAGGAGTCGGGGAAGAAGGTGAAGGCTCTTAGGAGCGATAATGGTGGTGAATACATCTCGGACAAGTTCAAGGATTTCTGCAAGGCAGAAGGGATTCGAAGAGAGCTCATAGCTCCCCATAACCCACAGCAGAACGGGGTAGCTGAACGGAAGAACAGAACGATCGTGGGTGCTGCACAAGCGATGTTGCATGATCAGGGCCTACCCCTTCACTTATGGGCGGAAGCATGCAATACAACAGTTTATGTGCAGAACCATTGTCCTCATAGGATACTTGGCATGAGTACACCCGAGGAGGCTTATTCTGGTAAGAAGCCTGATCTTTCTCATTTGAGGATTTTTGGTGCTAACGTTTACACGCATGTGATGAAGGATGCCAGGAAGAATTTGGAGTCGACCGCAGAGGTTGGGATATTTGTGGGGTACACTGATATGCCCCACAACTATCGTGTGTATTTTCCAGACAGTGGTAAAACTGTTGTGCGACGGGATATAAAATTTCAGGAGGAGAAAGCCATGAAGTGTTCGCTTGAGAGGGAGCTACACTTGCATGCAGATGAGGAGCTATTAGTTCCTAAGGATGAGCTTCAGGACGTGGATCAGCCACAGGACAAGGTTCATGGTGTGGAAGAGACCACTCATGCAGTGCCAACCATTAGAGGGCGAAAGTGCTTGACAGAAGCTGAGCGACTGGCTCAAGATGGAGAGAAAGTTGTAGAACCACCTATAGCCAATGCAGGTAGAGACAGTCACCTGATCGGTACACTGGATACATGGCTCTTATGAGCAAGTGTGTTGTGACTGAGCCATCCTCTTTCGAGGAAGCTGTGGAGGATCTTGCATGGGTAGACGCCATGGTGGAAGAGTATGATTCTATTGTCAGAAACAGTGCATGGGAGATTGTTCCTAGACTGGAAGCGAAATCAGTGGTGGGTTCGAGATGAATCTACAAAGTTAAGCAGGCAGCTGACGGGAGTGTGGAGAAGTACAAGGCAAGATTTGTTGCCCAAGGCTTTTCACAGATAGAGGGGATCGATTATGAGGAGACCTTTGCACCTGTCGCAAGGTATTCTTCCATACGGATGATTCTTGCTCTCTCAGCGCAGATGGGATGGCACATTCATCAGATGGATGTGAATACTGCGTTCCTCAACGGAGTCATTGAGGAGGAGGTGTACCTTGAGCAGCCTGAAGTCTTTGAGGTCTTTAGTAGCGAGTCGCATGTGTGCAGGCTGAAGAGAGAGTTGTATGGGTTGAAGCAAGCACCACGTACTTGGTACACACGGATAGACAGCTATTTCACAGGACTTGGATTCTCCAAGAGCGAGGCGGATCCTAACCTATACCAGATTGTGGTGGAGGGTAAGTTGCTTATCATTGTATTGTATGTTGATGATTTGATTCTAACGGGTGATGAGCTGTTGATACATTCATGCAAGGATGATCTTGCTAAGGAGTTTGAGATGAAGGACTTGGGCCTCCTTCACTATTTCCTAGGATTGGAAATATGGCAGCATAGTGGTGGACTGTTTGTTTCTTAGGGAAAGTATGCTTGGGAGATACTGGAGAAGTTCAACATGCATGGCTGCAAGCCTGTTGATACTCCTCTTCCTGGAGGTTGGAGGAAGGAGGATGCCACTTCGGGAGAAGAAGTGGATGCCACTGTTTATCGACAGTTGGTGGGGTCGCTGATGTATTTGGTCAATACATGACCTAATATATTCTATGCAGTTAACCAGCTTTCACAAGATATGGTTAAGCCTACCAAGCTCTTCTGGAAGGTGGGCAAGCATGTATTGTGTTATTTGAGAGGCACATGAGGATATGGATTGTGGTACAGACAGGAGGATGAGGTAAAGCTATGTGGCTTTACGGATGCAGATTGGGCAGGGAGCCCAACCGACAGAAAGAGCACATCAGGAGGGGTCTTCAGTATTGTATCGACAATAGTTTCTTGGTACAGCAGGAGTAGAGATCCGTGGCACTCAGTTTAGCGGAGGCCGAGTATATGGTAGCAAGTTTGGCTACATGTGAGGCTATATGGATGAGGAAGATCCTAGTTGGTTTGTTCGGTTCTCATTTGGATCCTACTGTGATTTATTGTGATAACCAGAGTTGCATTAAACTCTCGGCTAATCCTATATTTCATGATAGATCTAAGAATATTGACATCAGGTACGATCATATCAGAGATTGTGTGCAGCGGAGGATCATGTTGCTTTCATACATTCCAACGGAGGATCAAGATGCTGATATTCTGACGAAGGCTCTCACTAGGAGCAAATTCGAATACCACTGAGGCAGGATAGGGGTTGCTGATAATCCATATCTTGTCGAGAGGGAGTGTTGAGATTGCAACAATATGATGGAGCTTAGTGAAAAGAGTCGCCTTCACTAAGTGGGCCCGCAGGCAAATTATGGCGCAAGTTCTATTTTTGAATCCCAGCAGGGATGATCATAGCAGGAGTGACCACAGCAGGAGTGATCACAGTAGGAGTGATCACAGCAAAAGTGATCACAGCAGGAGTGATCAAAGTCTATTTTTAGACTGGCTGTCCAAAATAGAAAAGTCAAATATTATTGTCTCATAATAATATTTTGACTATAAACTTGATCTTATTCTCTTGGAGCACTTTAGTTTGAGCTACAGATGTGGCCCATGCAATTGTTAGAAGGAAGTACGCTTTTCTTATGAGTCAGTTGAGTTGTTGCATGCATGAATTCAGTTAGAACTCAATCAGTTGAGTTTGGTGGAGTTGATTGTGGTGTTGATGGAGTTGTGTTCAGTTTGACTTGGTTAAACTAGTTGTAATTAGTCTAACTACAAATAGACTAATGATGAGTTGTTAAACTAATTATTAACTCATAATGAAACTATAGAATACATCAGTTAACTCAGTTTCATGTTAGTGCATGTTCAGTTCAACAGGGACAGGTGTTAGAGGATCAGATTGCTATCAGTTGTGACTATAGTTGTGCATGAGGATTTGCACAATCAAGGGATTGAGTATGCCAATGAGTTTGCCCAAGTATTTGCCCAGTATTATAGCCTCTGCTCACGTCTTTCCTAGCGTGAGTGATTCTTTGGAGGTAAATACGATTTTGGTTAATCCATTCTCATTCATTCTTGAGCAAGTATTGAGCAGTGGAGGTAGGCAAGCAGTGGAATAGATTTGGAGATCAGATCTTCGCTGTATTGTGTGTAACAAGTGGAGCTGGTACTAGATTGCTTGTGATAAGCATTGTACTTTGTAATGTTACATGTTCTCAATCATTAATATACAGATAGTTGGGGTTTTTATTGAGATGCTTTCCCTGGGTTACATACTGTGTTAATGTGTGAATGCTCTTGATGTTTTATTGTTATTGATGCTGCTAAATTGATGATCAACGTAGAGGAGCTTATGTATTGTGTATGTATTCCGCAATAGTACATGATCAAGATAATCTCCATTGAATATGTGTTAAATTATTCAAAATTTCTATAGCTCCACTATGCGGTATGAGTGTCATGTTATTATGATTATGTTGTCATGCTACTATGCTATCATGTGGTTATGTTATCATGATGTTATGATGTCATGTGGGTTGGAACTCAACAGGATGATCATTGTAAATATTGTAACATGTTGTGTTATAAAGCTCCACAATGTGGCATGTTGTCATGTTGTCATGATGTTATGTCTTGAGAAGATATTTAATTGTAAATACTGCATTGAGTTGTGTTATAAAGCTCCATGAGCAATATGTCTTCTTTCAACAAGTTGTTGAGGTATATGTGTGATTGAACATCGAGGATGGTGTCCCCCAAGGGGGAGGGTTCTGTAACAGCCCTGGTGAAAATTCCATGTAATAAAAGTAAAAAACACAATAACCACGGTCGATAGAATACTTATTCCAAGCTGAATGTTGGGCAGAATCCTAATGATGGGGATCATTTGTGATTGTTTATGGCTAAGGAAATTGGCAAAAGAAATGGCTAAGGCTCCGGAAAGGGAAAATGACATTTTTGGCACAATTATTTATGAAAATAATGGAAATTAGGAGAAAAAGGAGGTGAAAGGTCATAGGTTGCATGTGAGGAGGAAAATGAAGGAAAGTAATGGAAAATGAAGAAAATAGAGGCCTCATTCATAAAAAGGCTTATGAGCATCAGTTGGTAACCTTTTGTCAATTTAGTTTTGGAGCTCTCTCATTACTCTCTCTCTCTCATACTCTCGGGGACTTAGATTTTTCTTGGAGCAATCTTGATGTGTGTGGCATACTTGGAGAAAGAAGCAAAGGAAGATCAGGAAAGTGCAAGAAGACATCAGGATCAGAAACTACATCAGATTTTATTGTAGGTACCGAGTTGCATGTATGTTTCCTTCACTATTTTTGTCATGCATGGCACATGCATGTGGTTTCTTGGTTGTGATCTGTCATTAGCATGGAGGATTTCCTAGATTGACAGTAGATTTCCTAGCCTTGTCATTTCCTAGATAGCCACGGTGATTGTGGGTTTACTTTCATTTTTTTTGTTTTTGATTGGTTTTCATGTTTCCTTAGCTTGGGTTGAGTTACTAGTTCCTGGAGCCTTAGTTGGACAAATGCTTTGGAGCCCTGTAACAGCTTGGGTTGAGTTACTAGTCCTGTAGCCTTGGTTAGAAAAATGTTCTGGAGCCCTTAATGGGTTGAGTTATTGGTCCTGGAGCCTTGGCTGGACAAATGTTCTGGAGCTCAACGATAGGTGTGGTTTGAGTTACTAGTCTTGGAGCCTTGGTTGGAACAAATGCTCTAGAGCCCTAGATGGCTGGGATAGATACCGAACCGATGATGGTTTTATGATGTCTGACCATGAGGTGGAATCATTGTTTGATGGGTTGATGTGGATGGCCTCTAGAAGCCCTGGATGGTTTTTAATTGATGTGTTCTATGATATCCCACATTCATGCTTGGAATATGGCATGGGGGTGAATGGTTGAAGATATATTTGGCTCAACCATTCTACGGTCGGGTGGAATGTGGAAGTCCCATCCCGGGTTTGGATTTTGCATCATTAATGAAAGGTTATTTCTCCTGGTATTTCTATGAGTATTATGGCGGATTATATGTGGTGTATATGGTTGTGGTTTCATTGATATTTCTATCTCTATTATGTTGGTTATGTATGTGTTTTATGACAGCAACCCTCTGTGGATCTCATCATGTTTTTACTTGTAATTGAATGATCGATGTATCTATGACCTAATGGATGGAATGGCAGTTGATGTGTTGAGGCATCAATGGTTCTTAGCGATTATCAGCTAAGTATTAGACTCTTGTGCTCAAAACTATTATTTACTCCTGTAGATTACACATTTGCAATATGTTTGATGAAAGGCCTTTCATGGCTAGTAGGGGTCTAGTCAAGGTATTGAACAAGTATTTTATTTAGCACTGTCATTTCCATGTTATTTTGTTGATTTGAAGAGATGGTTCAATTTTGGGCAGTGACCTAGGCTCTGGGCCTAAAAAAGTGGCTCAAATCTTGGAGTTGCTAGCATAGCACTGACAATTTTGGTCTTTGTTCACTAGAAGGCAAGCTTGTGAGAGCGATTTTGGGTTTCTGGTCTCACTCATGCCTATAGCATGGAAACGACTAAGGCTTAAGTTGTCCAAAAGTTTAGTGGGACACCAAGGTAAGTTGTCTAAAGTATTGGATTGGTTCCTGAGGGTCCTGTAGCTAATGATTAATGTTTGTATGGTGTGTTTCCATCGATTCCACTTCCTTAACGTGACTTAGGAGATCGAATCATATCATAGTGGCCTCTCATCACATGTTTACCCCGGCTGGATGTTGCTTAGGTAGATGTGGGAGGAGGGTGAAAACCAGGTTCTTCTTCAACCCTAAGGGTGAAAAATAAGTTGACAAAATCAAGGAGAACATCCAATAACATGAAATCTCGTCTTTCATCCATTCCACAAGTTGAATAATTATTATAATAGATGCATGGAAAAGGAAATAGGAAACCTTTCCTCGCATGAGACCTACTCTCTTCCAAACAATATGATAATTGTATTTAGTTCATGCACACAAGTCAAATATTGACTATATGAATTTTAAGAATGGGCAAGAAAAGGTAGTGCATACCAAGTACAATGACAATATAAAATCTTCCAATAACCCCATTTCCTCTTCCCTTGTTGTGGTATCATAATCCCCTTGTTGCTTCCTCAAGAAACCATTTTGGTGGATATTATTATTATGTATTTTCATTTTTATATGTGCTTTTTATATGCATATTATGGAAATTATAACAACTACACCATAATTCTAGCCCACAACAATCCTCATTGGGGGAATTTGGAAGGATGGAAATTTATCTTAAAATGTAGAAATCTTGGTGAATCTAAAGAGTTAGTGATCTACAAACTATAAAATGTTTGGCGATATTTTTGTAGAAATATTCAATTTTCTAATGCTTTTATATAGTCTCTATAAAATTTTGCTAAGGTAAAATAATTTTATCCTATAAAGTTTTGGCAAATCATTTTAAAAAAATGATACTTGATTATTTTTTTTTAAGGAAAAGCATGGAAAAGTAGCACATATGCCAAATTCAATCTCTAAAATTTTCCTTAACACATACATATTTATTAGCCAAATGTTGACCTTTAGCTATACATTAAAAATGTTTACAATGCAACATGAGGTCATTACAACTCAACTGACATGGTTTGACTATGATGTGATAAACCATAGTATACAACTAATATTTGATTTACTACACAACAATAGGGTATTAGACAAATCTTAATGTGAAACTACCACTCTTGATCAAAATTGTCCTGAAAACAAAGATATATCAAGAAATATGTTATTGTAAGATAGAATATCTTGATCAAAATTATCATCATTGTCTTCACTAACACATCATTATCAAGACTTCCTCTCACTTAATTATTTTATTTATTTATTTATTATTTATTTTATTTTATTTTATTTTATTTTATTTTTATTTATCTTTTTCCTTTAGAATGGTAACATTCTTGCTCAATGCTTGGTATTCTTTTGAGAAATATGGCATGCCATTCTGAGATTCATTTATAAAAGGATATGGATATTCCATTAGAATAGTTCATCACAACAAATCTTACAAGTTTCTACAAGCTAATATTATGAAATGTTTTATTTAAGGTTGAAAATTAATATTACTAGTTTAATGCATGAAACTACTAAAATAACTTAAACTAAAAGGAAAAAATCCAATCAAATAAGACACTACACACAATGAAAATAAGATGGGTCTTGGAAAAATCCAACAAAGAGGTGAGGGTTATGCTCTACTCTTTTGTAATTAGTTATGAAATGCAAATACAAAAAAAGAGCACTCACGACACTATGGTCAATTACTACAAGATAGTCAACTTCCTTTGCTACACCTCAATATCGCACTCTTTGGTGCTCTACTCAATTATGGAACAATGGGTACTATATCCTTACTAGAAACTCAATATTTAACATGGTCTTGAAATAGTCTATGATTACTTGGTTAGAGATTTTGCATGCTTCAACTATTGGTTAAGATATGGATTTTGGACCCTTTAAAATCTTCTTGAAAGTCCACATATGACTATCTCCATGTAAGTGAGTAATGAGATTAGATGTAGCATTCTCTCAATACCATGGTGGTCAATAGGATATGTCAACTTATAGGAAGCATAACTTAGGCAAATGAACTCTAACTTAAACGATTTTTACACCATTGAAAATATCTTAACGTCTAGAACAATGTTTATAAACTTTGATCAGAATTTATTGACCCAAAAAAAATCATTTAAGACTTTAAAGTGGTTTTGTAAGATTCATATTTAGCCAAATGTCAAAATAAATGAATAAATTGCCTAATGATCTTTTTTAAATGAAAACTTGTTGCATTTTGCATGGAAATAGTTTCTCCATTGCAACAATGACATAAATTTCATTCAAAGCAACAACAGCCTTTTTCTCTCTCAAATCATCTCATACAATTTCATGTTGACAATATAGCCTTCAAGTCTTAAAGCGAGAGAGGATTTTGCTGAAGTTGGAAACAATCAGCTGCGTAATCCATGTCTTACAATGTAAGGTGTACCAAAATTCATTGTAATATGATTATTCATAATTTGTGTTCACTATACGTTTAACTTGTATTTAGCAAAGTTGCAAGAAGAGTATACAATGTTCATTATACATTCCGTTTGTTTTATTATAAATAATCCCAAGAAAAGCTGTTATACTCGGGACGAATATACAGAAACGATCTATTTTAAAGCCGCATTTCAAAACTACAGTGTAAATTGCAAAACTGCAACATTCACAGATAGCATTCTTTGTCTCTCCAGTGCCTTGAGTTGAATATTAGTTTTCATCATCTTACTTATTTTTTCCCTTGCTTTCGTCCACCTAGAAACATAAAATTATTCAAATGTTACGTCCATCTCAGAAACATTAGTGTAACCTTTCTATGTTTTTTTAATATTGATGCCAATGTCAACCACAAAAAGCATGGAAAGATGTAATCACTTTGACGGTAAAATGCATAGAAAAGGCGTAGAACTAAAAAGGCACACTGAATGTTGAATAAAATTACTTATTTTGAAAAATCTTATTTTCAGTTTTCTACAGCAATTTAATACAGTATTTTCTAATGGGTAGTTTTCAAAACCTTATATAACTCCGTATAGCAGTTGAATGGCATGTAACCAACCTTTTTAAAAGGCGCCAAATAATCCAAAATTATAATCATATTTATCAACATAATTTCATTATATCTTCTCTATTTCCTTCTAAATTATGGTTCTATCGGTGATGGAGTGTTACTATTCATGTGATGGAGTTGTTGGAGGCGGTGCCCTCCTCCCAAGTGTACCGATTCATTTAAGAAGAGCAAGTCATTGCAGACACCAGCGGATGGATGCAGGGTTACAGGTGGAGGCGCTTTCTTAAATGGCATTTTTAAGGTGGGTTTTGGAGTGTGCAGAGGTAAGTGTGAGTGGAGGTAAGGGCAGGCCCTCCACTTCCAGTTGTTGGTTGGTAAGTGTGAGTGGAGGTAAGGGCAGGCCCTCCACTTCCAGTTGTTGGTTTTTAGTCGCTTTGATGTTTGGTAGTGTTGTTTGGACAATCTGGATTCTCGTTTGGTCTATGTAGAGTGTTTTCATATGAGAGACTCTATCTTTGGTGAACTCACGGATCCTTCAAGTTCTACTGCCTAGGCATTGGCTACAATTTCCTCTTCGTACCATGACTAGATATGACAGACTATCATGTGTTTTTTTTTGTTGTCAATTGTGGTCAGTCTCCAATGTCATTAGTAATGTTGGTTTCTTGGATGGATTCCTCATTATGTTTTAGGATCATGTGCAAGTTTTTAAAGAACACCTTTTTGGTTGACATGCTGGTTTGTTATGTCGAGAGTTGTTTCTATGTTATGCTTTTGATCCGACTGTGGATTAGCTGGTATTATTTATGGCCTTTTGTGTTTTGGATGGCTATGTGTTTTATGGATAGTTCTCTTTTTTTGTTGGTTTATGTGGGTATGAATTGGGAAGGTGTGGATACGTTTGGTGGTTGGTATCACATATGGCTTTGTGTTTATAATGGGGATTTCTTGTTTATTTTACCCATTATGAGGATCTATGTTCCTGTTGTTCTTTGGGTTACGAATTTGGGTTGTGATGGTATATATTCTCGGAGGCGTGTTTTGTTTTGTTTTGATGACATTGGGCCTTGTCAAGAAATTATGCTTTATTATGATGCATTCAGTTCTTGGAGAATTCTGGACGACGATGATATATGCTCTTGGAGGTGCATTTTGCTTTAGTTCAGTAATATTGGGGCTTGCTAGAATTTTGTTTTTGTGATGAGCTCGGTGACCTTTTATCTCTATGGGTTAGAGCTTTGCAATCAAAGAAGAGATGTAATTGTGGGCTTGGTTTCATATTATCTTGT
The DNA here is from genome assembly GCA_031772625.1 of Pinus tabuliformis. Lineage (NCBI taxonomy): Eukaryota > Viridiplantae > Streptophyta > Pinopsida > Pinales > Pinaceae > Pinus > Pinus tabuliformis. The sequence goes on from CM062813.1 coordinate 719,761,386, forward strand.
TTATATCTATTGTGGTAATGACCAGTGTTGTCATGCCTTGATGAAATAGATTGAGCATTCTGTTATATGACTTTGATGTACTTGGGTTTATGAGATATTTCAGTTTTTTGATATATTTTGTTAAGTGAGATACTTTGTAACATTGTTTTGCTTATAAGATGCAAATGCTTCAATTTAATAATAATAATAATTAAAATTATAACTTTAAATTTGAGAATCATATATATAATCATCTTTTTATATATTATTAATTATTTATTTTTTAAACAATCATATTTATACATAATTAATTTTAAATATTTACTAAAATTAAAATTATAACAATTTATTTATCTATATATTTATTATTAATTTTATATTATTTAAATTATATATATAGTTAATTTTATATTATTTAAATTTTAAATATAATTCTTTATATTTATTTTATTACATTAAACAAATAAATTATTATTATTTTAAATGATGAAATACAATTTCAAATTATTATTATGATTTTAAATGATTGAATACAATTTCTCTACTGTATCATTGTTCTAATTTAAAGTATTCTACTCAACTACAAATATTATTTGTTGAGCTTTTACGAAGTATTTGCAGGATTACAATTTTTAATTGCATGGAATGTAACCAAAATCATGAAAACAATCCAAAATTATAACCATCATATTTATCAACAATTTTCTTTTATACTATTGAGTTGTTTCTCTCTTATTTTATATAGAGTTAATTGTATTCCTATTATATGTTCTCCATTTCTTTGTAAATTATGATTTTAAATTTAACAATCATATATAAAATCATTTTAATTTTTTTATATTATTAATGGTTTCTTTTTAAACAATCATATTTATAAAAAAATTTAAAGTATTCCAAAAATATGGCAATTTATTTATTAAAACGTTTATGGTTGGTTTTGCATTATTTAAATTTTGAACATAAAAATGTTCTACTTATTTTTTCACGTTAAAAAAATATGTTATTATTATTTTAAATGATTAAATATGATTTTTTTTACTATATCTTTGTTTTAGAGATTTGAAGTGTTCTTATTCAACGACAAGTAATACTAGTATTTTTTTTAAATAGAGTTTACGTTTTTGTGATTAGGATTGTTGATCACTAGAGAAATATCCACATATTTAAAGATTTATGTTAATGTTTCCGAACCATTAGCTAGGTCTATCTGTTTTTTGTCGACGTTTTAGAATCATTAGGTAAGTCCATCTTCAACACATACGGAAAGGTGAAGACCATATAAAAATATAAATAGTACAAATAGATTATAAAACTCTAAAATACGTGCACTAAGAATAATTAATTTTTAAATAAATAAATGAATTATTAATAATATAGTAAATATAAAAATATTTACTATATAAATTTTATATAGCTTAAAAATATATCAAATAAAATGATGGGATATTTTATATATATACATATATATATAGATAGATAGATAGATAGATATATGATATTAATGTAATAGTATAGTAGAGTATCATGTTAGTTAATAGTAAACATAATTATAAAGAATATGTGTATGTAAAAATCTATAGTATATACTATATGTATAGGTATATTATATATTATTTATAACTAACTAATAATATCTAATAAGAGAGTAATATTATATTAGTGTATTAATGTTTAATATATATTAGATTAATAAAGCTAATTAGATCATAGTGTCTAAAGAATGATGCATGGAAAATAATAAAGCAAGGGGAGTCTAAATTAGGGAAAAGGATGGAGGCACCAAAGGGGGAAGCATAAAGAAAGGGGGTTAAAAGAGGAAAGTTGTGAATGGGGTCATTTCTAAATGTTATTAGTGTTTAGCAGGGCTACTAGTTTTTATTGATCTTAAGGCCATTGTTTCTATTGATATTATTTGGGTGTTTCTTGATCTCAAGGGCCTCCCTTATTCGTCGTTTGTAATAGTGCTTTTCTTTAGCAAGGATTTTGGTATTTTCCAATATAACATGATGTTTATTGTTCTTAGGATGCTCAACAATAGTTGAGTTCTTTGTCCTTTCATGTCTTATGTTTGCACCATGTTCCTTAATTCTTTCTTTCAAAGATCACCCAATTTCTCTGATGTAACATTTACCACAAGAGCACTCTATCTTATAAATGTCTATTAATTGGAAGTGGTCAATGACATATTTTACTGATTTCATCATTTGTCTGATGGTTGTATGAGGTTTGAAACAAGTTTTAATATCTTTCTTCTTTAAGACCTTGGCGATTTTGGTACCCTTGATGTATGGTAGGTATGCAATCTTCTTAGGATTTTGGGAACTGGAGTTAAGAGGATTACTGTCATGACTTGGTTCTTTTTAAATATGTTCTTAATATCTTTATTGTTACATCCAAGGTTGCAAAATACTTTAACCAAGTGTTCCTTTTCTTTGGATTAATGGCCAGTTCCATAAATTCTAAGTGCTCTCAAGGCTAAGGTTTGTATGACTCTAATCTTTTGATAGGGATAGTGATCTGAAAATGGGGCACTAAAGGCTTCTTGTCAGCGTACAAGAACCTCTCCCACTTCCACAGCTTAAATATTTCCAAGATCTTATGATTAACCAATTGCGGAATTAAAAGTGCTTGACATAGGTGTATGCTTGTGTTTGTCTTTAACTGTTTATTTGCTTTAAGTTTATTTTCTTAAAACTGATATGTAGCATATAACAGTGAAACAGTGCAACAAATAAACATCATACACATAGCAACAAGATGCAGCAAATAACCAAACCACATAGACAACAAGTTTAATATGGAGTTCACCCTGACATCTTGGGCTACGTCTCCTTAAGCTCTAATAAACTCGATTAGACTCTTTGGGATTGTGGCTGAAATATTTTACAAGCTCCACACTCAACTCCATTGGTTTACGCTGAACCTATGGGTTTAGAATGCCATCTTACCCCTGGTTGTCCTCGCTCTGAAGACAAATCTAGGCTTCTCTGGACTTGACTCCTTCAGTCAGTGCTCTGATCTTCTTGAGCTTCTGGCTTCTCTGACTCCCTCAAAATTTTGTATTGTCTCTGGAACTCCTTCTTCTGTCTTCAGCACACTCTAAACACCAGCAATAGCTTGATCATTTCGACCCTTTGCTGTTCTGAATGGCTCTAGCTCTCGCTCTAGCTCTCGACTTTGGCTCTCAGCTCTGGCTCTGGCTCTGGCTCTTTGGCTCTAGCTCTAGCTCTGGCTCTGGCTCTTTGACTCTAGCTCTAGCTCTCTCTGAGCTTCTCTCGGTCTCTGCGTGCCTCTGTAGTTCTCTCGACCTCCAAGCAACTCTCAACAACCTTCCAGTGACCTCTTAAGCGATCATTGTTCAATGGTGTTCTCTGTGCATTTGTAACACATCGATTACAGTCCTCCATCATGGATATACCACGTGTTTCCATAAAAGAATCAGTTTCCCATTGCAATGAATCAGCGGGCACAAGAAACCCAGTCGTTCAGCCTTCCTCCTATAGAAATAGCCAAATAATGAAATACACAGGAAAACTGTTGAAAACACATGATTGGAGCGTTTAACCAGATCTCAAAATGCATTCAATCGCATCTATATCCCTCTCTGGTCCGTCCTGTCATCGCAAATCACGATCACATAGGCGGGAGGTCAAAAAACCCAAATACAAAGGAATACATAGAAAATCTGAAAATACGGATCTCAAAATTTATGCAATCGCATCTATAATCCTTATTGGGTCTAGGTCTGATCGCATATCGCAATCACACCGGCGGGAGGTCCAAGTCCATGGATGTAACAAAACATTGATGCGATGTGCGTCATTGATCCTCCACCGTCCGATCAAACTCGCGATCCAACGGTCCAGATACGATCGCACCATCGCTTATCGCAATATCTCATGTCAACGGCCCCTTTGTATGGTTGTGATCCCGATCACCAGTCGCCGATTTTCGATCACCGATATCGGCGTATCGCATATTACTATTGGCCCCATCGCATCGGTGTATCGCTATTGGCATGGGTCTATGTCTCAGCTCCTCCGATCGCCCGATCGCTGATCATCGCATATCGCAATTGGCTCGCCCAGGGTCCTGATATTGCATGGCAGCCTACCTCTAATCCGATATAGCAAAGATCGTTGATCGGGGTCTGTCCAATGTTTGGTCTAAGTCCACCATTTTAACCCTTTCCGATGCGATTTTCTTTAGAAAGCCTTTATTTCTCCTAAGTCCCATTTAATAAGAAAATGCCTCCTTTTCAAAGGACAATGGGCAATTTCTTTTTACAATAACTTCTTCATCCGAAGTCCATTTTCGCCCATTCAAATTGCGTTAGATTCAAAATGAAGAGATCTCTGCAATGAGACTATTTCCAGGAGCATCCTTTGACTTTCATTTTCCTCTGTGAGGAATACTTTAGACTTAGAAGTCTATTCTAGATCCATTTTGGATCACACCTTCCCACTAAAAGAACTTTTGGTCTCCAAAACACTGAAATATTGATCTGAACAGTAAATGAGAGTAACAACACCCTCTTCTTTCAGCCTCCATACAGTTGCCTTGCATAGTGCCTCTGAACCAAAGCCTTTGACCACTTTCCTTCTTGGATGTGTTGGTCCTCTTGGGAAGAACTGTTTTCCTCCTTGACTTCATGCAGAACTCCTGCTGAGAAGGTTACAGAAGGTAGTTTGAACTTCTCTTCCTTGATCATTGATCCAAGGTGGCTCAAACAAATGTGAAGTTACATCTGCTTCACAAAAATTTACATTTGTACCTGTTTGACATGCTGTCAATAACAATTGTTAAAAACAACAGAAATATAGACAACAACTGGATGGCCTAAACTCCTGCTTCAACAAAAGAAACAGATTTTGCATCTTGTGAACACCTCCATGTCTTTACATCTACATACAAATGATGGAATAGATAACAAGCCCACAAAACATGCCTTTAAAACAAATGACCCTTCAAGTCAAGCATGTAGAAAAGATCTCAAGGATTCTTTTCAAAATATGAAACACTTCATCATTATCTCCATCTTGGAGACCAAATCAACTTTTCTTAAGTCAATATTACATGCATGTTTAAAACAAAGCAATAAACCCTTCAAGTTAATTACACATACATGTTCAAATACAAGGAAATCATCAACATCCTTGTCTTCATGCACATCATTCTCATGCATGCATTTCATCTTTCAACTTTCGCTTAAGCACACTATACTTTCGAAGCTGAAATGAATATAATGTTGTAGCAATAAAGTGAGTCTGCATACTCAACTTTTCCATTCACTTTCTTGGTAAAATCCTGCAACTTGCATCTCATTAACAAAGAAATGCAAATAGATGCCTTATATCAATAGACATGCAATCTTAATTGGATAAGAACTCTAACCATTTCTTACCAATCCATTTCAATGGTGTTACCTTTGTCTGCACATCAACATCAACATGTAAATCATCTTGAAACACATCATTCATGGAATCTTAATTTCCATTCCTACCATTTTCTCTTTCCACCTTCTTCAAGATTCGTGAAAGCATTGTTGGATTCAAAGTCCAACATTTTGCAGCAACATGTCTTTGGTTATGGCAATAAGTGCAACATATGTGCATCCTCTTGACAGCATGATTTGCCTTGTCCAATGGACCTTTGGATCTTTGCTTCCTTTCCTTCAAAATTTTCCCTGTATGTGGCCATTCTCTTCGAACATCTAGAAACATCATGGTTATTCAAACCACAAAGGGAACATGCAATTCTTTTCCCATACTTATATGGAAATTTACCATGCTGAACATAATAAAAAAATATATGATAAGAACCATATTTATACCTTTCTCTTTCACCTTTATTTCCTTCTTGAGGAGGTGAATTGAATGAAGAAGTAGCTCCCTTTGGAACATCATCAACCTCTTCAATCGTTTTAGAGTTTCCACAACTCTTTGGTTCAAGTGCATGCTTATGAACATCTTCATCCTGAAAATGATGTTTCAAGCTATTGCATTCTCCATGAATACAATCTTTACACTCTTGAGGTAGAAGACCTGGAATGAAACTCCTTCTTGGAATTGTTTCAAATGTCTTCATGGCAGCTTTGGAACTTTCTCCATAAGACTGTCCATAGCCAAGACCCAAATACTTAGGCCTTTCCTCAACTATTATTGGCTCAACAATACCTTGTGCATGTTTTCCTAAGCCTTTTCCTTCATAGCCCATCTTGGACATTAGCTTGGAACCTATGCTTCTGGTATGTTTTTCAAAAGAACCAACATAAACATTCTTAGAAGAATTTGAAGACAAACAGGAATTTTTTACCTCTTCTTAAAGCTAATACTTGACTAAGGCTTCCTTTGCAACAAAGAGTTGTGTCTCCAACTCATGCATCCTTTTCAAGTTCATTTTCATAATATGAAGTTGCCTCTCCATTTCCTGCAATTTGTCAGAAAGCAACTGCTTCTCTTCCTCCACGAAATTCAGCTGCTCTCTAAGTATGTTGCTCTTCCTTCTATCCTCATACATGTCTCTCACCATATCCATCATGGTGAACAAGTCTTGCTTCTTGTCTTCATCAAAGAATCTTGTGAAGAAAGCAGAATTTGAGGACTCACTTGTAGAAGTTGTCATTATCAAAATGAACAAAAGAACTTCAAAAAAGATTAACAAAGAGCTTATTCAAGCAACCTTTTGCAACAAACCTCTTGTGCTTCAAGGATTTCTTTGAGGTCCTTTGGGATAAGAAGAATGCCTTCAGCTCTTCTTCCTTCTTGTCCTCTCCTGGACTTAGCTAACAATAGCTTTCCCTTCACCTCTGCAAACTCAAACAATAGTCAGTCTGCAAACAAGCATACAATCAATCCTTGACTACCCAAACACCTTTTAGACAAGCAATCTTTTGCTCTGTTAATCAAGAATTCTGATCTGATACCACTTCTTGCATGATGCAACCTGCTCTAGTATAACCAGTCCTGATATAACCTTCTTTAAATGTGGAGTTAATCAATCTTAAGCTCTGATACCACCTGATCTGAAAATGGGGCACTAAAGGCTTCTGGTCAGCTTACAAGAACCTATCCCACTTCCAAAGCTTAAATATTTCCAAGATCTTATGATTAACCAATTGCAGAATTAAAAGTGCTTGACATAGGTGTATGCTTGTGTTTGTCTTTCACTATTTATTTGTTTTAAGTTTATTTGCTTAAAACTGATATGTAGCATATAACAGTGAAACAATGCAACAAATAAACATCATACACATAGCAACAAGATGCAGCAAATAACCAAACCACATAGACAACAAGTTTAATATGGAGTTCACCCTGATATCTTGGGCTACGTCTCCTTGAGCTCTAATCAACTCGATTAGACTCTTTGGGATTATGGCTGAAATCTTTTACAAGCTCCACGCTCAACTCCATTGGTTTACACTGAACCTATGGGTTTAGAATGCCATCTTACCCCTGGTTGTCCTCACTCTGCAGATAGATCTAGGCTTCTCTGGACTTGACTCCTTCAGTCAGTGCTCTGAGCTTCTTGAGCTTCTAGCTTCTCTGACTCCCTTGGAATTCTGTATTGTCTCTGGAACTCCTTCTTCTGTCTTCTGCACACTTTGGACACTAGTAACAGCTTGAAAATTTCGACCCTTTTCTATTCTAAATGGCTCTGGCTCTGGCTCTGGCTCTCCAGCTCTAGCTCCGGCTCTCTCTAAGCTTCTCTCGGCCTCTGCGTGACTCTGTAGTTCTCTCAACCTCCAAGCGACTCTCAGCAACCTTCTAGCGACCTCTTAAGCGACCTTTGGTCAATGGTGCTCTCTGTGTATTTGTAACAAATCAGTTACAGTCCTCCATCATGGAAAAACCACGCATTTCCATAAAAGAATCAGTTTCCCATTGCAATGAATTGGCGGGCAAAGTAAACCCAACCATTCGGCCTTCCTCTTGCAAAAATAGCCAAATAATGCAATACACAGGAAAACTATCGAAAACACATGATTGGAGCTTTTAACCGGATCTCAAAATGCATTCGATCACATCCATATCCCTCTTGGGTCTATCCTGTCATCATAAATCATGATTGCATAGGCGGGAGGTCAAAAAACCCAAATACAAAGGAATACATAGAAAATCCGAAAATACGGATCTCAAAATTTATGCAATCGCATTTATAATCCTTATGGGCTTTAAGTCTGATCGCATATCGGCTATCGCAATCGTGCAGGCGGTAGGTCCAAGTCCATGGACTTAACAAAATAGCGATGTGATATGCACCATTGATCCTCCACCCCCTTATCAAACTCGCAATCCAACGGTCCAAATACAATCGCATCATTGCTTATCGCAATATCACATGTCAATGACCCCTTTGTATGGTTGTGATCCTGATCTCCGATCGCCAATATCGGTGTATTGCATATCGCTATCGGCCCCATCGCATTGGCGTATTGCTATCTGCATGGGTCTATGTCTTGGCTCCTCTGATCGCCCGATCGCCCGATTTCTGATCATCGCATATCGCAATCGTCTCACCCAGGGTCCCGATATCACATGGCAGCCTACCTCCGATCCGATATATTGGACATCGCTGATTGGGGGTCCATCCGACCTTTGGTCTAAGTCCGCCCTTTTAACCCTTTCCGATGCAATTTTCTTTAGAAAGCCTTTACTTCTCCTAAGTCCCATTTAATAAGAAAATGCTTCCTTTTCAAAGGACAATGGACAATTTATTTTTACAATAACTTCTTCATCCAAAGTCCGTTTTCACCTATTCAAATTGTGTTAGATTTAGAATGAAGAGATCTCTGCAATGAGACTATTTCCAAGAGCATCCTTTGACTTTAATTTTCCTCTATGAGGAATACTTTAGACTTAGAAGTCTATTCTAGATCCATTTTGGATCAGATAGTGATGAGAGTTTGCATGAAGGTAGTTTTCTATCTAAGTTTTTGTAACAACCCTGGTGAAAATTCCATGTAATAAATGTTGAAAAAACAATAACCACAGATGAATGGGACACTTATTCCAAGCTGAATGTTGGGCAAGACATCCTAGGGGGTGTTCATTTGGTTGCTTATGGCTCAAGAGATTGGCAAATGCAATGGCTAAAGCATTAAAAGGAAAAAAGGCATTTTTGGTACATTTATTTATGAAAATAATGAAATTTGGGAGAAAAAGGAGGTGAAAGGTCACATGCTTCATGTGAGGAGGAAAGTGAAGAAAAATAATGGAAAATAAAGACATCATTCATAAAAAGTCTTTTGAGGATCAGTTGGTAACCTTTTGTCAGTTTAGCTTTGGAGATCTCTCATTATTCTCTTTCTCTCTCATATTCTTAGGTACTTAGAGTTTTCTTGGAGCACTCTTGGAGGGTGTGGCATACTTGGATTCTTGGAGCAAGAGGGCAAGGGAGAGAAAGAAAGCACAATAAGGCATCAACATCAGCAGCTACATCAGATTTTCTTGTAGGTACCGAGTTGCATGTATGATTTCTTCACTAGTTTGGACATGCATGGCATATGCATGTGGATTCTTGGTCATGATCTATCATTGGCATAGAGGATTGCCTGGATCAATAGTGGGATGCCTAGCCTTGCCATTTCCTGGATAGCCATGGTGATTGTGGGTTTAATTTCATGATTTGTTTTTGTTTGGTTCTCATGATTCATTTGCTTGGGTTGAGTTATTAGTTCCTGGAAGCCCTGGTTGGGCAAACGCTCTAGAAGTCCTGTAACAACTTGGGTTGAGTTACTAGTCCTAGAAGCCTTGGTTGGAAAAACACTTTGGAAGCCCTTGGTGGGTTGAGTTTCTAGTCCTGGAAGCCTTGGTTGGACAAATGTTGGAAGCACAACGGTAGTTATGGGTTGAGTTAGTAGTCCTATAAGCCTTGGTTGGAACAAACGCTCTGGAAGGCTTGGATGGAGACCAATCTGATGATGGTTTTTTGATGTCCGACCATGAGGTGGAATCATTGTTTGATGGGTTGAGGTGGATGGCCTATAGAAGCCCTGGATGAGTTTTGATTGATGTGTTCTATGAGATCCCACATTCATGCTTGGAATATGGCACGGGGGTGAATGGATGAAGAGAGATTTGGCTCAGACATTCTATGGTCATGTGGAACGTGATAGTCCCATCTCTGGTTGGTTCATTGCATTCATTAATCAGAAATCCTTTCCCTTGATTTTCATGTGTAAAGGTACTGATGTATTTATAGATTTGATGGTTGTCATATATATTTTATTTCTGCCCCTATTATGTTGGTTATATGCACATTTTATGACAACAATTATGTATGGCTTTCAGCATGTTTTTACTTATATGTGAATGGATAATGTGTCTATGACCTAATAGATGATAATGCAACAAATGGCATAAGGGGATAATGGTTCATAGCGATTATTAGATAAGTATGAGATCCCTACACTTAACTCTGTTATTTACACCTGTAGATTACATGTCAATGATATGTTTGATTAAATTCCTGTCATGGCTAGTAGGGATCCAGTCAAGGTCATGAACAAGTATTTTCTTTAGTAATTTAATTTCCACGTTACTTTTATTGATTTGAAGAGATGGATTAGTTCTGGGTAGTGTCCTCGGCTCTAGGCCTGAAAAGGTGGCTCAAATCCTGGAGTCGCTGGCACAATACTGACAATTTTGGTCCATAGTCACTGGTAGGCAGGCCTGTGAAAGAGACTTTAGGTTGATGGTTGCTCCCTTGCCCATAGCATGAGAGTAACTATGGCCCAAGATAATTAAAACAACAGTGGGACCCATAGACAGGCTGTTTGAGTGGCTGACTTGTCCTTTGAGGGTTTTGTTGATAATGTTGGATGTCTATATGGTGTGTTTCTATTGTTTCCACTTCCTTAATGTGATTTAGGAGGTCCACTCATATCATAGTGGCCTCTCATCGCATGTTTACCCTGGCTGACCGGTTGCTTGGGTAGATGTGGGAGGAGGGTGTTATAGAGTGGTATCAGAGCATGGTTCATCCCTCAAACTAGATGGACTATGTGTTGGTCATGGATGCATCTCAATTGCATGTGTGTCTCTTACACTTATATACTTGTTTCAATTGCTTGATGTTGGATTAGGGTTGTAGTATGGTTATCATGGAGAATTTGTTATGGGTTTCATGAAATGTATTTGAAATGAGTATGTGACTGACTATGTATGGATTACATGTCACTTACATGTCAATTTCATGGTACCTACTTACATCCTTGTATGTTAGGTTACATTTTGAATATTTTGATTACATGCATCAGTCTTGTAGGTTGATTACAAGAATTGATCGAGTATGTTCAACTACATGCGGTTATGCATATTTGTAGTTGGTTTGGAATTGCTTATGCATACTATTAGTTGCATGTGGAAATGTGTACAATGGAATAATGGTTGTTGTCATGCATGAGGTCATAACATGCATTGTTGATATGGCCTTGCATTGATGATTAGACCCTAGTTAGAGTAATGTTTATGAGTTGATACATTTACTTGCGTATGTCTATATGTTGTTATGATTATGTTATACATGTATCACGCTGATTTGGTAATCTTGTAGACAAGGTATCCTCCCCAAGTTATGCTAAGGTACATGATTTATTGTGATTGGTTTATCTGACATACTATGCCTTGCAGGAAGAAATATCAAATGGCTAGCAAGATGGTTGACTACAGAGACTCTCCCTACGAATCCGAAGAGCAGTATGGTGTTGGGAACTCTTCCAACTTGGCAGTGACACTAAGAAGTTTAAAGGAAGAGATTAGGAGTTGTAAGGTGGATAATGATAGAATCATGCAGTCACAGGAAAAGTTAGCATAGGTAAATGCAATCATACTTTAGAGCTTGTCGGATTTGCAGCGACAAGGACCGCTTTGGATCAGTCATGAGCAGGAGGAAAAAACTAATGGGGCATATGGCAGTAGGTCTCGTAGTAGACATAGGTCAGATAGATCTGACACCATCTGAGATGGTAGATTGTTGGACACTCCAGAGAGGAGAAGGGATAGACACAGGTATGATTCTAGTTCTAATTCAGATAGGCACTATGATCGTCATCGGTATCATCCTTACAAGAGGAGTGATAGGGGTTATTTTCTGGATGAATTTAAGAAAGCGAAGCCACCTACTTTTGACAGGGAAATGAAGAAACCATGGGATGCAGAGGCATGGTTGCTTGGCATGAGGAATTTCTTCAAGTTGCATGATTATTTAGAGAACATGAAAGCTAGAGTAGATACCTTCAGTCTTAAAGTTAAAGTGGACATCTGGTGGGAAGAGGTGAAGAATGTCAGGTGTATTCATGAGGAAGATTTGTCTTGGAGAGATTTTGAGTGGCTATTTAAGAAGAAATACTAGTCAGAAAGGAACTTTGATGACAGAGAAAAAGAATTTTATGAACTAAATATGGGTTCTATGACAAATGATGAGTACACTAGAAGGTTCTTAGAGTTACTGAGGTATGTTCCTTACCTCATAGAGGATAAGGCTAAGATTCAGAAGTTCATTAGTGGATTACCAGTTGCATTCAAAGATAAGATTGAATTCGATGAGCCTAGATCATTAGAGGAGGCCATTTGAAAGCTGAATCATTGCTATGAGCAATTAAAGTGCAGAACTGAGACTAAGCCAGACTGGAGAGGTAATGTAAAGAACAAAGGAAAATTGAATAAAAAGCATGCAAGGCCATAGGGCATAGATAACAAGGAGAATATTGTGCCACCTAAGAGGTTCAATGCATTAGATAGAGGACAGGAACATCGAGTTGAAGATAAGAACAAGGATGGAGGTTGGAAGCCCATAGAGTGTTGGACTTGTGGTAAAGATCATTGCATGAGGGATTGTCTGCAGAATCAAGGTGGTAGACCCCAGATATACAGTGCATAGGAGCCGTATATGGTTGAAGATGTAGGCTAGAGTGTTCCTCGTATATATGCAGCCTTGGACAATGGGCAAGCAAAACACTGGGAATCTATCATTGAGATAGACAATAAGCTTTGTGATCAAGTTATTTCTATTTTGATTGACCTTGGATCTAATTATAGCTATGTTAGTCCTAACTTGGTGGATAAGTGTGGGTTGAATAAGGAGTTGCATGCAGCGTATTGGTTAGTATAGTTGGCTACAAGTACAAATAAGTGAGTTCATAATTGGGTTAGAGCTTGCACATTTGACTTAAATGGCATGCCTGCCACAACAAATTTGAATGTTTTACTATTGGATTCATACATTATGTTTTTGGGAATGGATTGGTTGTATCTACATAGAACCATGGTTGATTGTTATGACAAGGCCATTGAATGTGTTGATGACAATAGAGAACTAGGAGTCTTGAAAGGTAAGAAGAAAGCCACATTAGTTAGGATGGTGACAACTATGCAAGCAAAGTGTAGCCGCGGGAAAGGGAGAAAGTTATTTGTAGTACACATTTCTGGTGATAAGGGTAAGGAGGTTGAGGATGTAGATGTGTTGGAAAAGTACCTAGTTTTACAACAATTTAGGGATGTATTTCTTGAGGACATTACAAAGTTTCCACCTCATAGGGAGTTAGACTTTTCTATTGAGTTAGAGTTGGGGGCAGCTCCAGCATCGAAAGCACCTTACAGGATGAGCACACTTGAGTTGGTTGAGTTAAAATTGCAGTTGAAGGAGATTTTGGACATGGGATATATTAGGCCAAGTGTATCACCTTGGGGTGCACCAGTGTTGTTTGTGAGGAAGAAAGATGGTACCCTAAGATTATGCATTGATTACAGGAAGTTGAACAAAGTGACTATCAAGAACATGTACCCTTTTCCAAGGATTGATGACTTGTTCGATCAGTTGAAGGGAGAAGCAGTGTTCTCAAAGATTGACTTGAGATCTAGATACCATCAGGTATGTATCAAAGAGGAGGACATTTAAAATACTGCATTCAGGACCAGGTATGGGCATTATGAGTTTTTTGTTGTTCCATTTGGCTTAACTAATGCCTCAGCTACATTCATGTGTTTGATGAATAGTGTGTTGGGTCCATATTTGGATAAGTTTGTTATTGTGTTCATTGATGATATGCTGGTATATTCTAAGAATGAGGAAGAGCGTGTCCAGCACTTAGCAGCATTGTTGAGGTTGTTGAGAGAGTATCAGTTGTATGCTAGGCTCAGCAAATGTACTTTATTTTAGACCGAGTTACACTACTTGGGACATGTTCTCTCAAAGGAAGGTGTTGCAGCAGATCCAGAGAAGATAAGGGCCATCATGGAGTGGTTAAATCCTAAGAGTGTGGATGGGGTGAGATATTTCATGGGTATGGTAGGCTATTATAGAAGGTTCATTAGGAACTTCTCGCATATATCTTATCTGGTTACATTATTCCAGAGGAAAGGTAAGAATTTCGAATGGACTAAGGAGTGTGAGGCTAGCTTTGAGAAGCTTAAGCAGTCGTTGACGCATGCACTAGTACTATAGATTACAAATCCAGATAAAAGAGTTTGTAGTATGTACAGATGCTTGCAAGAGAGGGCTTGGTGGAGTCCTTATGCAGGATGGATAAGTGGTATGTTATGAGTCCTAGAAACTAAACGAGCACGAGCATAACAATCCCATGCATGATCTCGAGTTCGTAGAAATTATACATGCATTAAAGATGTGGAGGCACTATATTCTAGGTAGGCGGTTTGCACTTATGAGTGATCACATTGGGTTGAGGTATTTGTTTGACCAACCAAATATGAATGTCAGGCCAGCTAAATGGTTGGCCACAATCAACGAGTTTGATTTTGAGATCAGGTACATCAAAGGGAAGGAGAACAGAGTGGCCGATGCTCTCAACAGATAGGTACAGGCAAATCACTTAGCATCCATGAGATGTGATAGATTTACAGGACATGATCTTGCAGGCAGGACAACACGATGTCAAATATATGGAGATTGTGCACAGGTTGCAGCAGGATGATAATACAGGTACAGGCATAGGTATAGGTGCAGGTACACAAGACTTGGATTATTTTCTTACGGTAGATGGATTGGTTAGGTTCCGAGACAGGATATATGTGCCGGATGACAGTGACCTCAAGAAGGTGATCTTGAGGGAGTTTCATGTGAAATCGTATTCAGGTTACCCAGGTTATTAGAAGACAGCCACAACAGTGAAGAGGTATTACTATTGGCTGAATCTAAAAAGGGATGTGGTAGAGTTTGTGGCTATATGTTTCAATTTTCAACGAGTGAAGGCAGAGTGCAAACGTCCAAGTGGACTGCTACAACCAATCGTTATTCCTGAGTGGAAATGGGAGGTCATTTCCTTGGATTTCATCACAAGGTTGCCGAAGACAGTGAAGCAACATGATTCCGTCATGGTCATTATGGACAGGTTAACAAAGGTTGCACACTTCATTCTTATGAAGTCTACATTCTTAGCTAGTGATGTGGCATAGGTATTCATTAGATATGTGGTTAGACTACATGGTGTCCCAAAGAATATTGTATCAGATAGGGATACGAAGTTCACTTCCAAGTTTTAGAAGGAGTTATTTGCAGGTTTGGGCACAAAGTTGGCCTTCAATACAACTTATCATCAACAAGCGGATGGACAGACAGAGAGGTTCAACTAGATATTGGAGGACATGTTGAGGATGTATGTAATGCATCAACAGAGGAAGTGGGAATAATATCTCCCTTTGGTAAAGTTCACATACAACAACGATTATCAGGAGTCACTGAGGATGAGTCATTTTGAGGCATTATATGTGTGGAGTTGTAACACTCCCATTAGTTGGATTGATTCAGCTAGCGGAGTATTGATTAGACAAGATATGTTGGTAGACATGGAATAGGAGATGTAGGTGATCAAGAAGAATCTCAAGGCAACACAAGATAGGCAGAAGAGTTATGCAGACAGGAATAGGTTGTTCAAGGAGTTCCAGGTTGGGGAACATGTGTACTTGCGCATCAAGCCAAAGAAGAGCTCCTTGTGGATTGGCTCATGTGCCAAGCTGGCACCACATTTTTTTGGACCCTTCAGTATTATTGAGTGGATTGGGCCAGTAGCCTATCGACTTGTACTGCCTCCGACAGTGATAGTCCACGATGTTTCCATGTCTCATTGCTTAAGAAGTATATTAAAGATGTTGATCATGTCATTAACTGGTTTGTATTGTAGGTGGAATCAAATGGAGAATTCCAACTGGAGCCTCAATGTATATTGTAGAAAAAGGTGTTCATGCTCCAGAACCGAACAATAAATCAATTTAAAGTGCAATGGAAGTTACATGGGAGATGGCAGATCAGATGTGGGCTATTTATCCTTCCTTGTTTTCCAATTGAGGCAAAGCAACTTGATATGGTGTTTTGGTGATTGCTTATGGTGGTTTGGTAGTTTCCTTATGGTGGTTTAGTATTTGCTTATGATGGCTTAGTATATTCTTCATGGTGATTTAGTATTTGCTTATGTCGATTTAGTATGTGTTTTATGGTGATTGATATATGCTTTATGATGATCGATATATGCTATATGATGTTCTAATATATGCTTAGATATGGTGTTAGTATATGTTTGATATATGTTTTGGTATATGATTTGGCATATGTTTTGGTATATATATATTTTTGATGATGTTGCTATATGCAAACCCATGTGTGGATGTAAATACCGTAATGAGCTATGTTATAAAGCTCCACTGTGCGATATGGGTGTCATTTTATTATGCTATCAGATGGTTATTTTATCATGATGTCATGATGTCATATGAGTTGGCACTCAACAGGATGATCATTATAAATACTGTAATGAGCTGCGTTATAAAGCTCCACTATGCAATATGTTGTCATGTTGTCATGATGTTTTGTCTTGAGTAGATCTTGCATTGTAAATACATCATTGAACTGTGTTATAAATCTCCATAAGAAGTATGTCTTCTTTCAGCAGGTTGCTGAGGTATATGTGTGATTAAACACTGAGGATGGTGTCCCCCAAGGGGGAGGGTTCTGTAACAACCCTAGTGAAAAATTCCAGTCATAAATGTTTAAAAAAAAACCATGGATGAATGGGACACTTATTCCAAGCTGAATGTTGGGCAAGACAGCCTAGAAGGTGTTCATTTGGTTGTTTATGGCTGAGGAAATTGGCAAAGGCAATGGCTAAGGCATTTTTGGCACATTTATTTATGAAAATAATGGAAATTAGGAGAAAAAGGAGGTGAAAGGTCATAGGTTGCATGTGAGGAGGAAAATGAAGGAAAATAATAGAAAATGAAGAAAATAGAGGCCTCATTCATAAAAAGGCTTCCAAGGATCAGTTGGTAACCTTTTGTAAGTTTATCTTTGGAGCTCTCTCATTATTCTCTCTCGCCCTCATACTCTTGGACACTTAGAGTTTTCTTGGAGCACTCTTGGAGGGTGTGGCATACTTGGATTCTTGGAGCAAGAAGGCAAAGGAAGAGCAGAAAAGCACAAGAAGGCATTGACATAAGCAACTATATCATATTTGCTTGCAGGTACCGAGTTGCATGTATGATTTCTTCACTAGTTTGGGCATGCATGGCATATGCATGTGGATTCTTGGTCATGAGTTGTCATTGGCATAAAGGATTTCCTGGCTCGACAGTGGGTTGCCTAGCCTTGACATTTCCTAGATAGCCATGGTGATTGTGGGTTTACTTTCATGATTTGTTTTTGGTTGGTTCTCATGATTCCTTAGCTTGGGTTGAGTTATTAGTTCCTAGAAGTGCTGGTTGGACAAACGCTCTGGAAGCCCTGTAACAACTTAGGTTGAGTTACTAATCCTGGAAGCCTTGGTTGGAAAAACGCTCTGGAAGCCCTTGGTGGGTTGAATTACTAGTCCTGGAAGCCTTGGTTGGAACAAACGCTCTGGAAGCTTGGCGACAATTGTGGGTTGAGTTACTAGTCCTGGAAGCCTTGGTTGGAACAAACACTCTGGAAGCTCAGCAACAACTGTGGGTTGAGTTACTAGTCCTGAAAGCCTTTGTTGGAAGTGGAATCATTGTTTAATGGGTTGAAGTGGATGGCCTCTGGAAGTTCTGGATGAGTTTTGATTGATGTGTTCTATGAGATCCCACATTCATGCTTGGTATATGGCACAAGGGTGAATGGATGAAGAGAGATTTGGCTCAACCATTCTACGATCAGGTGGAACGTGGTAGTCCCATCTCCGGTTGGTTCATTGCATTCATTAATGATAAATCCTTTCCCTTGATTTTCATGTGTAAAGGTACTAATATAGTTATGGATTTGATGGTTGTCATGTTTATTGTATTTTTTCCCCTATTATGTTGGTTATATTCACATTTTATGACATCAGTTAGGTATGGCTTTCATCATGTTTTCACTTATATGTGAATGGATAATGTGTGTATGACCTAATAGATGATAATGCAACAAATGGAATAAGCGAACAATGGTTCATAGTGATTCTAAAATAAGTATGAGATCCATACACTTAACTCTATTATTTACACTTGTAGATTACATGTTGATGATATGTTTGACGAAATGCCTGTCATGGCTAGTAGGAATCCAGTCAAGGTCTTGAAAAAGTATTTTCTTTAGTACTTTCATTTCCATGTTACTTTACTAATTTGAAGAGATGGATCAATTCTAGGCAGTGTCCTAGGCTCTGGGCCTGAAAGGTGGCTGAAATCTCGGAGTCGCTAGCATAGCATTGACAATTTTGGTCCACAGTTGCTGGTAGGTAGGCACGTGAGAGAAAATTTAGGTTTTTGGCATCTCCCTTGCCCATAGCATGAGAGCGACTATGGCCCAAGAGACTTAAAACAACAGTGGGACCCAGGGACATGTTGTCTGAGTGGCTGAATTGTCCTCTGAGGGTTATGTTGATGATGTTGGATGTTTTGCTGGTGTGTTTCCATTGATTCCACTTCCTTAATGTGACTTAGGTGGTCGAATCATATCATAGTGGCCTCTCGTTGCATGTTTACCCCAGCTAGATGATTTCTTGGGTAGATGTAAACCTTGCAATCAATTTCTCCATCGGGTTTCCTCATGATAAGAATACCAACGAAGGGGATCCATCCATTTTCTTTTGACTCCATTATGAATTATATGTTGACTGAGATGATATTGAGATGTTGTAGAATTTTTTCCAAATCCTCCTTTCCATGTAGCCATATGACATTTTTGTCATCAAAAAATATCTTTCATATATTAGGTTTAAGGTAATAAGTATTTAGTTCCATTCTTTCAAACTTTTCCATGCAAAGGTTGGCTACTACATGTGAAAGTGGATATCCCATCACTACACCACTGGTCTACTCATAAAATTCTCCTTTAAAGCTAAAAAACATGGATCTAAGGCACACTTTAGCAATCTTGGCTATAAATGGTTTAGCCACTTCTTTGGAAACCTTGATTACCTCTTCTAGAGGGATAAAGGTTAGCTACTACATGTGAAAGCATAGATCTCGTCGCTACACCACTGTTATACTCATAAAATTCTCCTTTAAAGCTTAAAAACATGGTTCTGAGGCACACTTCAACATGAATTACTATAAATGGGTTATCCACTTCTTTAGCAACCTATATTTCCTCTTCTAGATGGGCTACTACACGTGAAATTGGATTGATGGTCAACTCCATATATTTTGAGGGCTCCATATCTTTCTTTCTATATCCAAGGTTTTAGAATACTTTAACCAAGTGTTCTACACTTCAGCAAGCCTTGTTATAATTGGGTTAGCCACTTCTTTAAAAACCTATATTGCCTCTTCTAGAGGGCCTACTATAGGTAAAAGTGAAGATCCCATCACCGCTCCACTAGTCTACTCAGCATGGATTGATGGTCATCTCCAAAAATTCTGAGGCCTCTCAAGGCTATCTTCCTTGCTATATCCAAGGTTGTTGAATACTTCAACTAGGTGTTTTACACTTCAACAAGTCATGCTATAACCAAGTTAGCGACTTCTTTAACAACCTGTATTGCCTCTTCTAAAGGGGCTAGTATAGGTAAAAGCGAAGATCCCATTGCTACACCACTGGTTTGTTCAACATGGATTGGTGGTCAACTCCAAAAATTATGACGGATATTAAGGCTATGTCTCTTTCTATATCCAAGGTTGTTGAAGACTTTAAGCAAGTGTTCTACACTTCAACAAGCCTTGTTATAACCGGGTTAGCCACTTCTTTAAGAACCTAGATTTCATCTTCCATAGGGGCTGCTACATGTGCAAGTGTAGATCCCATTGCTACACCACTAGTCTGCTTAATGTGGATTTATGGTCAACTCCAGAAATTTTGAGGGCTCTCAAGGCTATCTTTCTTTCTATATCCAAGGTTGTTGAAGACGTTAACCGAGTTTTCTATACTCAAAAAACCTTGATATAAGTGGGTTAGCCACTTCTTGAACAACCTATATTTCCTCTTCTAGAGGGGCTACTATAGGTGAAATCGGGGATCCCATTGCTACTTCACTATTCTGCTTAACGTGGATTAATGGTCAACTCTAGAAATTATGAGGGCTCTCAAGGCTATCTTTCTTGCTATATCCAAGGTTGTTGAAGACTTTAACCATGTGTTCTACGCTTCATCAAGCCTTGTTATAACTTTGTTAGCTAGTTCTTTAACAACTTATATTTCCTCTTCTAGAGGGGCTACTACAGGTTAAAGCAGAGATCCCATCGCTACACAACTAGTGCTTTTTTTGAGCTTTTGCAAAGTTGCAACTTTTATTAGGCTTTTCCTTCCTAACCTTTTTTTAAAACCCTATAATTAGAAGGTTATTTTTGGTGAGTTTCTTATCTCTTTGCAATATTTTTTATTTTTCTTATCTATACAAAAGCCTTTAATATTAGAAAAAATCATGAATTTTATTATATGGTGAGAGAAGTCTTAAAAAAAGTATAACCCACTAACTGGGCCACTTAAAACCAATATGCTCAATCCCTTGGTTGCAACACCATAGGTGTTCCAGTGAACGAATGATTTACATTTGATTAAGAGATGACAAACTAGGGGTGTGTGTGTGTTCTCACACATTATTTTGCAATTCAATTCATTTATAGTTTCGTGCTATAAATTGGAATATCACTAATAATTCACAGCTTTAAAAGCTATTAAAAATTTAACAGACAAAATATTGTTGTATTTCTCACAAGATTATGATTCACACACAATTACTATGACAATCATCTGAGGTGGGGACTAAGGATGTAATTTCTAGCTAAGAATGGTCCAGATTATTTAGCAACATTAGAGGCTCCTCTTTGAGACCTTCCTAGATGAGAATGAAAATGATATTAACTATAACATGTTAGTGTTCAATGTTTCCAAAAGGAAAAATTCCACTAATAAGAATAAAAGATGCTTTGTTTCAACAATGGAACTTTGTGTGGTTTGATAATGATGAGCTAATGAGTTAATGATTTCACTATTTGTGGCATATATTTGTATCTAGATATCATGTTATAAATTCAAAATAATTCACAAATATTTATAAATAAAATGTAATACAAAATCATGACAATTTCCATATATTACTCTTTTGTGCTTATATAATTTAATATTTAAAAATAATGGAATGAAAAATGATTACATATCTTACTCTTTAAAGTTCCTATAAATCTACTTTCTAATATCACTGAGAATAAATTGTTAAAAGCTGAAAAATGATTACATGTCTTACTCTTTAGCATTCCTATAAATCTACTTTATAATATAACTGAGAGTAAATTGTTAAAAACTAAATTTATATCCAATAAAGTAGAATTTCAAAATACATACCTATCATAAATCTATTAAAATTAATGATTACAAAATAATATTAGTTACTTGCCTATTCCTTTTATATGAATTATAATTTAACAAAAATAACTATTTATTATGTATTTTTAATTTTTTTCCTATAAATTTATTAATTACTTAATTTTCCAAATATATATTAATATTTATATTCATTAGACAATTCTTTTAATTCAATTATATTAATTATATTCCATACTTTTACCAAAAATAAATAATTTTCCAATATTCTCTCCCCAATGAATTAATTATGTTTTGACCGATTCTAATAATTTAAAATCAATAATCAATGAAATATATATATGTTTTTCACCAGTTCTAATAATTTAAAATCAATGATATATATATAATCAATGAAATATATATATATATGTATGTATTTGGTCTTAAATCACATCTCAAACGGTAAATATTTTATTTTTATTCCAAAGTTGTAAATGGTAAATATTTCGGGAATTTTTTAAAAATCACATGGATCTGGGTTGTAAGGCATTTATGTGAACAATTTTTTTTGACAGTGAACCATGTAAGTTTGCATTTCTGTCCACTGCTCCATAGCAGCTGTCAATTACAACAGCTGTACTTGAAAAGAATGGTAGGTGGTGTTGTGAAGATTTGGTTAACAGTCGTTCGGGTTGAGAAGGTCGAGGTTGAAGGCGAGAGGTCCCCTTCTGGAATTCTGTAGTCCGTCTCCAGAAGGGTCGATTGACTCTCGTTCCTCTGTGACAATTTACGAGCAAATGGATTCCATCATGGCGTGTTTGTTTCGCATTGGCTCATTGTCGTTACTCTCAGATACCCCTTCAAATCATTATATCATTCATTGTTCGGTCAGTGGGTAGATATTCACGATTAAAACATATAAGTGGCACTGCATGTATTTTTCCTGACCATGGAATGTACCGGAACAAAGGTCCAAAATATCATAATTCAGAGGTTTTAATGTTCAAAATCAAGATTTCACTATAAATTAGGAATTCCAAATATTCTTTTTTGGCTTAGTTTAAAAAATATTTTAATATCACGTAAGTTATATGTACTCCAAACAATAATAAAATTGTAAAATAAATATATGAATATTTGTTTAATCATTTTTATTATTTTTTAATATAATTATATTTTTTGGTTAAAGGTTATATCTATATATATAATTGATATTGAAGAGAATGATAACACGCTAACAATTATTTATCTAATATTGAATGATGACAATTTTTTTATATAATGCTCATATTATAGTGCACATGTCATATCATTAGAGTAGATTGATATAATGAGAGTTGTACCAATTGTACATTTGTTATTTTTACATATTTTTTTTCAAATTTATATTTATCAAATTATTTTTTTGTAACTTAAAAAATAAAACCCATAAAAATTGTTTATTCAATACTTTACACCAATGGAAAAATGGAATTTTTGAATTTAATTACAAACCATTTGTGTTTATTGTACATAGTAATTTTTTTTTTGCCTGAAGCAAGCACTGATCCTTCTATTTCATTAAATCAAAAGAGAAATTACAAATTGTACAAAAACCTGATCCTTTACAAGAAGATGGGAAGAGGAATCCTTGCAAATTTCAAAGACCCCCCGCCCTACTACATTGTGCACCCAACTTAAGAGAAGCTGACGTGGAAAGGCTACCAGAGCCCCCACCCGCTAGGGAAAAACCATATAGACACATTCCCCGAAGCCGACTAACCAACACAAACAACCCCAATCGCGTGGAACCCACACCCCGCAAAAGAGGGAAAGGACGCGCCAAAAAGCTTGATGAAAAAGGCCCATCTGGCCCACTAAACCAAACTATCATTCTCTGCCGTTGATCCTGGCTGCTGGATCCAACGACCAGGAATCATATCGCGCACCCAAACATGTCTGAAAAATAATGTGCGATCAAGGGCGGTATTACAGTCAATCCCTTGTCCACGTGTAGCAATCTTAATGGGATCGCTGCCAAAACTTAAAAACCACAAACCGCTCATGGGACGAGCGATCACCGGAGAGCCGGCCCGGGCGTGGTTTTCAGACTTGAAAGTTGGAAGAGGGAGAATACCAGCAGCCAGAAAACCAATTCTCATTATCTGTCTGTACTTTCCACGGCGTCTGTCCCCGATACTGAGCTTGTTTGAGAAATGACCCCGTAACTTGTCATCCGAGCTCCTGAGGCTCCCCTTCACCTGACTCCAGTAGAGAGAGACAAATCTTGGCTTGCCTTTCTATCAAATACATGCCGAAAGTTTGAGAGACATCTTGCCGGATAAATCAATTCATGCTTGCTATCCGGGTCCGATAACAAAACATTTCCATATCTTCTGCAGCTTGTTCCTCACAGAGAGACTTTAAACGGTTTTGAGGAATCTCCCACCACTTGTACGCTATCCCGCAATCTGCATTGTTCACCCCTTGGTTGGCTAGAAGGTCTGCTAGTTTATTGGCCGAACATCGAACATGGTTGAAACTCACCGTTCTCAGCCCTTGGAGGTGAACCTGGATTCTTTGGTAAACCAGGATTAGTTTCCAGTGATTAGAAACTTTCTCCGACCGAGTACCACAATTAATTCTTTTCACAGAGTTAATAGTAATCTCTGAGTCCGCTTCAACAATGACGTTAGAGCAATGATTTTGGATCAAAAACTCTAGACATTGTTCCAGAGCCATTAATTCTGCCATATTATTTGTGGCTCTGCCAAGATGATAGTGGAAGATAAATATAATTATGCCTTCTTCATCTCTTAAAACTCCTCCAAAACCAGTTGTTCCCGGGTTGCCTTTTGAAGCTCCATCAATGTTGTATTTCAGATAGCCTTTTGGTGGAGGTTGCCAAAACTCCTTCCCTATATCCATTGCTGTGTCCTTACTGATTAGACCTTGGGGAATAATCCCTTTCATTCCCAATTGTCTGAGAATTCTCAGCTCAGACAAAGAGGGGGGATTTTTGGGGAGATTGCGAACTGTGGTACTAACTGTCTCCCGAAGCTGTTTCAGGATAAGATCAAAAAGACATTGTGGGTTGGACTTTTCACTTTTGAAAATCCTTTTATTCCTTTCTTTCCAAACATTCCAGATAATGAAGCTTGGCGTGAAGGCCCAGGCCAGATTAATGAACTCATTCTCTGAAAATTTTACTCTCCAATTGTTTAAGGTATTAGTGATACTACTTCTGTCCCTATCTGACTGCTGGAAAATGGAAGAGAAGGAATCCCATAACCAGGTAGTATAAGAGCAGCTGTTAAGAATGTGCTCCATATTCTCCTCCTTTTCTTCACAAAGCTGGCATCTGGAAGGCCCCATAACACCCCTTTTCTATATGTTGTCCCAGGTTAAAATTTTCTTATGATGAACCAACCACATGAAAAGCTTGATTTTCATCCAACCTTGGTGCTTCCAGAGGAGCTGCCATGTCTTATCTGGAACCCTGTGATCAAGCCCAAGAAGAATACTTTTGGCTTCCTTAAGATTAAAGTTACCTTTATTGTTATTGCCCCATCTTAATTGATCCTGCCCCTCTGTAACTAAAATCATCCTTTGTTTAAGCAAGCTCCCAAGAGCCTCTACCTTAATTTTAATGGGACTATCATCTCTGTAGTCAAGTTTCCTCCAGCTTCTCCATTTTCCTGAGGTCTGCGCCAGATCCCAGAAATCCTTGACTTTGTTTAACCCTTGGTGATCTGTTTCCTGCTTGAGGCTAACAAAGTCCTCTGTTAACAGTATTGGTTCTTGCTGCCACTTGTCTTCCCAAAAGAGTGCAAGATCCCCTGCTCTGATTTCCCAGAAACTGTTATTTTGAACAAGGCTTCTGTTATCCCAGGCTCTATTCCAGATGTGAGACCCTTTCACATTACCAGACATTCTTATTAGATCCTTAGTGTGCCAAGAGCTGGCATATTTTTCTTTCCAGATCCTTGCCCACTGTGCTTTTGGCTCTTGAACCTAGCACCACCAAAGCTTGGCTCCTAGAACTTTATTAAGAATCTCCTGATCATCCAAGCCTAGTCCCCCTTGTCTCTTGGGTTTACAGATTTTGTCCCAAGAGACCAGGGCCCATTTCTTCTTAGTTTCTTCTTTACCCTAGAGGAAATCTCTTTGAATGCTTCTGAATTTCTCTAAAACACTTTTGGGAGCTGGGAGGGCTGATAACATGAAAACCGGGATCGATTGCAGGACCGCCTTAGTCAGAACCAACCTGCCTGCCAGGTTCAAGACCCGGAAGGTCCAATTTTTGACTTTGTCATGCAATTTATTAAGCACCGGTTCCCAGATACTTTTGTGCATAGGTCTGTCTGTGAGAGGAATTCCCAAATACTTTGTGGGGAGGGAATCCCTTTGGAAGCCCAGAATTCTTGAAATGTTTCTCTGAATAGCAATGTTAGTGTTTAAGAAGAAGATTTTTGACTTGGAAAGATTGACTTCCATACCTGTGGCCAAAGCAAATTCTTTCAGGATTTGATTGTAGGCTGAAGCTTCTTTGACTGTGGGGAGCCCTTGCAGCATGGTATCATCTACAAATTGTTGGTGAGTCAGAGCTTGACCATTCTCAGATAATTGAAGACCTTTGATTTTGCCCATTGCCTTGGCATGCTTAATAGATCTGCCAAGTCCCTCCATCATAAGAATAAAAAGAAAGGGAGAGAGCGGGTCTCCCTGCCTGAGGCCTCTAGAAGGAATGAAGATCT
Organism: Pinus tabuliformis; assembly: GCA_031772625.1. Lineage (NCBI taxonomy): Eukaryota > Viridiplantae > Streptophyta > Pinopsida > Pinales > Pinaceae > Pinus > Pinus tabuliformis. Next base: position 719,787,794 of record CM062813.1, read on the forward strand.
CTGAGGGGGAGCCATTCACCAAAATTGAAAAGCTAGAAGAGGTCACCAGAGCCATGACCCATCGGATCCAGTTGTGGTCGAACCCAAAAGCAGTGAGAACCTTTTTGATGTAAATCCAATTAACCTTGTCATAGGCTTTGGCTATATCTAATTGCATGATCATCCCCGCCTGTTTTTTACTGGTAAGCGTGTGGACCACCTCATGGGCTTGAATAATGTTATTTAAGATTTGTCTGCCCTCCACATAACCTGACTGTTCCTCTGAGACTAAAGAAGGAAGGAGAGGTTTAAGTCTATTTGCCACTACCTTAGAGATTATCTTGTAAACCACATTGCATAAAGCTATGGGTCTATATTTGTCTGCAGTTTGGGCTGATTCTTTTTTGTTGAGGGCTTTCAGGATCGTTTTGTTGGACCTGGAATCCTCCACCACTTCCAGAATGTCCTGTTTGACAATATGCCAACAAGCTTTAAAGAAGTCCACATTAAAACCATCCGGACTTGGTGCTTTGCAGTTCTTCATGTCTTTGAGAACCTCGTTGACTTCCTCTTCAGTAACAGGTCTGTTGAGATTAAAATTGTCCTCTCTAGACACTAACTTAGGGATATGCCTTGTAATTTCCTTGATGGAATGTTCCCTGTCTGGATTGTTTTCTTGGGTGATGTTTCGGAAATACTAAACAAGCACGGCTTCAATACTCTTATGGGTGTTCTGGAGCTGTCCATTCTCATCCTTTATCATTGAGATTCTATTATATGCTCTGTTAGCCATAGTAGATCTGTGGAAGAATCTTGTATTCCGTTCTCCTTCCTTGAGCCATTGAACCCTAGACTTCTGCCTCTAGAATGTTTCCTCTTGTTTGCATAAATTATCCCATTCTTGGTGATGCTTATCAGCCTGATCACTCTTGACTTTGTCAAAGTCGTCTTTGATCAGAGCCTAGTTGAGATCCTTTAATTTGATTTCCAATGATCTTTTGTTCACAAAAATGTTACCAAAATCCTTTTTTTCCACTCTTTTAGCCTGAACTTGACATGCTTTAGTCTTTTATGAAGAAGGTACATTTTTTAGCCCTGGAATTGCAAGTCCTCTGACCACCATTTTCCAATGTTGTTGATGAAATCCGGGTGGGAGAGCCACATATTCTCGAATCTAAAGGGCCTATTCCTGGGAGAAATCAAACCCTTGATTTCCAGTTGAATCGGCTAGTGGTCGGAACCTCCAAAGGGAAGGACTGTTGCTGTTATTTCTTTATCTGTAAGCAAAAGCTCCTCTGATATCATGAACCTGTCCAATTTAGAGGCTACCTGTGCCTCACCTCCTCTTTTGTTGTTCCAAGTAAAAAAGCCATTGCTTGGGTCTGAATCAACCAGTTTCATCTCATCTGTGAAAGTCTGAAACGCTAAGGAGTCTTTGTTGAGCGCTCTGGTGCCTCCTTTTTTTTTTTCCGAGAGAGATTTGATCATATTAAAGTCCCCTCCCATGATCCAAGGAATCCCAGCCTGTCTGTTCCTGAGATCAATTAGGGAGTCTAACAATTTGAGTTTGTCATCTATTCTTTGAGGGCCATAAACATTTGTGACCAGGAATGTTTTTGAATCCCCCACTGGTTGAATGACCACTGATAAGTAGTTTCTAGATGCTTCTGCATCTATTATACTAATTTTCTTTGGATTCCACAGGGTTAGAATGCCCCCTGTTGTGTTTTCAGCTTTAACCTCTAGGAACTCAAATCTATTGAGCCATTTGCTATGGATTTGTTTTATTTTCTGGATGGAACATTTCATTTCCTTGATGAAGATCACATCTGGCATTTCCAGTTTCATTCTATGACTAAGCATTCTTTTTTTCTCTTACTACCTAGACCTCTGATATTCCATGATGTGAGCTTCATATTTAAAGATTCGTAAATGAGTAACTGGTTAGGTCTTTCATCTTACCTGAGTCTATCATTAACTTTCCACATTCCATCAAGAGGTCCTTCTGATTTTCCCTGCCTCTCTTTTTCCCTGCATTTCTGGTCGCTAATCCTGGAGTAGTTTTCATTATTTTCACTCCTCTGTGTTCCTGTTTTTCAATGGTTTTTTCTTTATCCCATCCTCTTTCCTGAGTTTTCCATAAGAATAGCTGCTGAATTTTGTTGCAGTCTTCTTGGGGTAGTGAGTCTATCCCTCCCGTGGATCCCTTCATCAAGAACCCTTCCAGATCTAGATGTTCCTTATCTAGAATTTCCTGAAGTTCATGATCTTCCAGATCTGTTTCACTTTGGGTCATTTCTTGATCCATCTCTAGTTTTGTTTCACTCATTATAGTTTCTTTCTTATTATCCATCTCTTGTGTTGGGTAGCAGTCTTCTTTCGTTTCCGTTTCCTTTTCATTAGGGCCATCCTCCATAGATTGGTCTTCATTTGCCATTTCTACATTCTCCTCCAGTGCTTGATACCTATTTTCACTGACCCTCTGCCCCTCATTACGAAGTTTCCTTGGTCCCTTTTTTTTGCCTTTTCCTCTACTTGTCACTTTCTGGAAGCTATCTGTGTCCTTCATTTCCTTAGGTTTGCCCTTGTTATCTGCTTGACTAAGAGGGCAATCTCTGAACAAGTGTCCATGTTCATGGCATTTACGACATCTGAACGGGATATGCTCGTAGTCTACCGTTTGCACCCATTCCTCATCAAAAACTTCCAGGATGACTTCATCTAGAAGAGCTCCTGATAGATCCATTTCTACACAGATCCTTGCATAGGAAGTGTATTTGCCTCTTCTTGTGGCTTCCGAAGCTTTGACAAAACGTCCTAGTTTGTTGCCTATGGCAGCAAGCGATTCAGTTTGCCAATAATCAAGAGGAAGAGAATAGAGTCTTACCCAGACCGGTACCGAAGTGAAAGTCTCCTGCTCTGGCACAAAGTTCATCTTCCAAGGCCGCATATAGAGGCTAGCAGCTGCATAAAAGTAGGGTCCTCCTTCGAATATTCTGTCTTTGTCTTCGATGTTTGTGAACACCACAGTGAAAAATCCCTTTGACCCAAGATGCAGGTCTATACTTCCTTTGGGTTTCCAGTGATACTTGATCCATAACTGTAAAGCCTTTTCTATGGGCCATAATCCCATAAACTTGCAGATTATAGCGTAGGTCCCCATATGTTCCCTATGTGCCTATAGTGCAGGATCGTTTAACACCACTCTAGGAGTAATCTCCATTTTGGGTCTGCACGGTCCCTTTTGTTTATTGTTCCTTGTGCCCTGGCTTTTGTCTTCTTCTTCCTTGTCTTTAGTGCTGACATTTTCCTTGGGCCTGCCCCCATCTGTCTCCTTTTCATTATTACTCTATTCCTCTTCCACAGAATCTTTGACTTTGCCCAAAGGGGACTTGCCTCTACTGGCAACAATGCTTTTGTAGGAGGGAGGGGAGCTCCCTCCTCTGCGTTCCTCCATAAGGAGTAGGCACTAAACTTCTTCGAACCCTGGCTGTGCATTTCTCTATTGTACATAGTAATTAATATATAATATTCTTTTTCAAATTATTTATATTTATTGTACATAGTAATTAGTGATAGTATATAGCAATTAATAATAGAGTACAAATAATTCAATTCTGGCCATCATTACACAATAAGAGGGAGACATTTCAACCATTCATATTTGAGATAAATAAAAATAAATTTTATTTAAAAATAATAAATTTAATTTTATAATGTTAAACTTTGGATAGATTTTTTTTTTTTTTAGTCAAATAAAAAATAATAGCAAGTCAATGAAACACTGAGTAACTATAATAATGGACTAATAACTAGAATCAAATTTAGAAATATTTAGAAAATTTATAATAAAATAAAATTTAATATATTTTAGCTGAACATGACATTATGTGAGGAAGTAGTTTGACTTATAATGATGGATATATGTGTTTTGTTAAATTCCAAATAAATAATTTATTTTTAAAAGTGATAATAAAATTATCAAAATTTAAATAGATAATTTTTTTTTTATATTATTTTTTAATAGTGAATTACTAGCCATATGAAATATTATGTAAATCATGAAATTCAATGTCCAATATTATATAAATCAGGAGATTCAACTTTCAAATTCTATTGAAATAAAACAAAATTAAAAATGTCAAAATTATATAAATTTTTAAATAGTTTTAAAACTAAATATGCAGAATGCCCTAGAGTTTAGTTTGAGTTTGGTGTTGGATCCATTTGCCAAAAATTGCATACAAAAGGGGCAAACCATTCTAATGGTTAGACTATTCCATTTTAAAGTAGATAATGTATCAACATTTATATAATATTTTGTTATTTTGGAAACACCAATGCTTTTGCTCATGATACTTGGTGAAGGAATCTGTTTGTTGGTAAAAGAATGAAGATCAACACTTAGAATGACACATTATATATTAGTCTAGATTCATCTTAAATTTGGATTTAAGAAGTCTTTAGAGACATTAAATCTCTTTTCATTTTAAAAGAGATTTGGGTTTGAATAGATTGAATCCTTGGTAAATTCAGAGTTAAAATTGATCTCAACTGTTATTATTATTATTATTTATTAAAAAAATATTTTACTTTTATTTTTAATTTTATGTAATTTGACTAAGTCAAAATGTTAAACAATAGATTTTTCTTACACTTAATTAGAAATAACTTCTTCTTTTTTTTTTTTTTTCCCCAGCACGAAAAAAGCTATATTTTCTATTATGAAAAACATATAGAGATGATAGTACATAATAAAGATGATGGAGATATACATGTTGCACCTGTTTATCTGAATACAGGCCAAAATCTGGGGAGAACAAAAAGCAGAACAATAGGAAAAACAACTGATTGTTCATCATGTTCAGAGAATATAGATAAGATATGAGGTCTATATAGTCAATATGCAGGATATAGATAATAACAGAGGTCATCCAGGATGAAAAGCAAAAAGAAAGGTCTAAGGTACATACCAGATCTGAGGTCATGAGAAAGGAGAGTTATATACCTGGCATGAGAAAATCCTGAATCTGGTAGGAAATGTTTTCCACTGTGATGCACATCGACCATATACCATGCTGAGAAAGGAGACCTTTCTTCGATAAAGCATCCGCAACTGAGTTTTTACCCCTGTCAATATGTTCAATGGAGAAGTCCGGCCTGCTGTTCCATATTGTCTCAATCCTTTCCAGCCATCCTGATAAATTATAGTTCCTAATGACATGTTTGGATCAAACGTGGTCAATGATCATCTTAGAGTCTCCATATATTTTCAGCCCTTGCAAATTGAGAAAATCACATAAGGAAAGAAGTCCAGCAAGAGCCATAACCTCCGCCTTATTGTTAGTACCAGTCCCACCATTCCAATAAATTTCATATTGTTGCCCAACAGTAGGGATGATAAAGACACCGCAAGCACAAATACCCTATTGTGCTGCCCCATCAAAGTAGGCACGTGGGAATCCCGATGGATCCATGGTTGGAACCTTCCCCAAATCTCTGATCCGAGATTGTTTTGGCATGCATAGTGAATTGTGCATATGCAAAATAGAATCAAAAACTGATAGATGGCATTCCATTTTAGAGTCGAAAATACATGCATTCCGCCACTTCCAAATTTCCCAAATGACCAGCAATGGAATGGGTCTCATGTCACTATTCATGTCACTCCACCAACCAAAAGCTTCAGCAATAGAGGGGAAGGAGATTCTGTTTAGCCCGAAATGTGCTGCCACAAGCTGCCAAATCGACTGAGATTGCCGACAGAGAATGAACAAATGGAGATTGTTTTCAACATTTTCCCTACATAGGGGACACATGGCCGGCCCACACCACTGTCTCTTCTGGAGATTTTCCCAAGTAAGGTTCTTGTTATGAAAAACCAACCAAGCAAATAGAATGATCTTGAGGGAACATCCAGATTTCCAGAAAGAAACAGGGAAGATGGGATTCCACTGATCAGTTCCTGTTTGAATAAGAAGCTGGTATATGTGCTTAACATATATATTAGTTCTGCCGCCAAGCCCCTTCCATATTAAGAAATCCTCTTCCTTAGATCGATAGATGCCTCTATCCCGCATATTTAATATGATCCCGTTCCATTGATGAGCCAATGAATTTCTAAGTCCCAAGTCATCAGCAGATTTCCATATCGGAATGGCTCCCTCCCATCTGTGTATGACCTTATCCCAAAAAAAGATTCCCCTATTGTGCAAAGCCCCAATCAGTAGTGGGGAGAAATGGATCCTATCAGTCCCACCAGCAAAATCATCCAAACCAATAATAATGTTTTTTCCGAACTGGAATTTCCAGATCAGATTTTTTAAGAAAAATTGTTGAATCTTCCTGAAACTCCTCCATATGGCCGAACCACGAGGGGATCCAATGTAACCCATTCGGAACCAAAATGAAATTTCTTTGTTCTCCATATACTTCGATCTAATAGTATTACTCCATATAGAGTCCCCCATGACAGCTTTCCACATGGATTTACATAACAGTGCCTTTCGAAACAAATTTAAGTCCATTATGCCCCATCCCCCCATCTTTTTTGGGTGGGCCAACATCTCAAGTTTTACTAAATGGTATTTTTTCTGGTCCTTGAGGCCACCCCAAATAAAGTTGGCAGTCATCCTGTTGAGCCTGTTGATAATGGAAGATGGAATGAGGAAGAGATGTGCCCAATATACCATAATCTGAACCAGCACCACCTGGGTCAATATCACCCGACCACCAATGGACAAGCATTTGAATTGCCATCCTGAAATTTTCTTGTAAAAGCACTCAGGTAACCAAGACCAATCATTAGCTGAATAACCAACAGATTTCAAGCTAAAGCCAAGGTATTTCAATCCTTGATTGATAGGATAAACTTTAATCTTGAAAAGTTGAGAAAGAAAATTAATAAGTTCCCCGTGTATATTCTCAACATGAAATGATGATTTATCTTCATTTACAGACATCCCGGAAGCTTTTTGAAAACGTTTCAAAATTTCATGTAAGCAAATCCATGTCGCCCTACAAAGCAAAGCCGAGAAAAGTATGTCATCAACAAAAAAGTTGTGGGAAATGAAAATACCTCTGCAAATAGGGAGAGGCCTGCATCTATTTTGTTGTATCGCTCCTTTTATATGAAGGCTCAATGAATCCATGACTAGAATAAAGAGAAGAGGAGACAAAGAGCATCCTTGCCGCAAGCCCCTAGCCGCCTTGAAAAAAGGAGAGGGAATGCCATTAATGAGGACAACAAAATTTACGTCAACCACACATGCCATAATCCAATTTGTACATTGGCCATCAAGACCGATCTTATATAGAAGGCACCTTAAGAAGCCCCAGTCGACACAATCATAAGCTTTTTTAAGGTCGATTTTTAATAATGCTGCCTCGGTCTTTTTTATATGCATGGAATGAAGGCATTCTTGTGTGAGAGCCACCACCTCCAATATGTTGTGGTCTTTTAGGAATCCATGTTGCTCAGGGGATAAGTGAATGGATAAAGTATTCCTCAGCCTAACAGCAATAATCTTGGAGATGATCTTATACAGAACATTGCACAAGGAAATAGGCCTAAAGTCCATGAAAGAGTTAGGCACCTTTTTTTTTGGAATCAATGCTATATATGTGGAGGTTAATTGTCGGTAGATATGTCCTTGAGTCCTGGATTCCTCCACCATGTTTAGGAGATCGCTTTTGAATAAATCAAAGAAATGGATGAAGAAATCAATAGACCATCCATCCGGGCCAGGACACTTATCTTTTTGGAAAGATTTCATTGTAGCCAGCAACTCCTCCTCAGAGACCGCTGAAAAAAGAGAGTTGTTCAGATTTGCATCAAACATAGTAGGATACGGATCTATACCCCACAATATATCCTCAATATTAGATCCGACGTCCCTACTGTAAGCCTGTCTGAAAATTTTTACTGTTGCATCCGAGATCTGGTCCTGTGAAGAATAAGAAATGCCATCCTCATCCTTAATCCTCCAAATAGAATTAACTTCCCGACGCATATTAGCATATCTATGAAAAAACTTTGTATTTTTATCACCCTCCTTGAGCCATATAGCCCGACTTTTAAGGCGCCAGGTGGCTTCTTCCTTTGATAAATTTTTTGCTTCTTTTTTTCCAATGTCCAAATTTGAGAGCGGATAGCCAGTGGGATAGTGGAAGCTTTTAAGTGGGCAGATAATATATCCAATTTCTTGTGAATGTCCCGCAGAGTGACTCTATTGGAAATTGCTTTTTCCTTTTGCCACCTTTTTACCCCCTCCCTAAGAGCAGACAATCTGTCCAAGAAAGATCGGGATTCAGCCTGATACGACAGAGATATGGAATGCCAAGTTTCTTGAATGAATTTGTTAAAAAGGGCATCTTCAAGCCATGTGCGGTTGAATTTAAAGGGATAACCAAGTCTATGTCCAGATTGTTTCCAATGTATGGAAATAGGCCTATGATCTGAAATGAATGATGGAATGATCTTAACCATTGGAATCCCAAATCTATCAATCAAAGATTCGTGTAAGAGAAATCTGTCTAGTCTCTAATTTCATTATCATAAATAAAAGAAAAATAAAATAATAAAATGATCTTCCCAATGTGGATCTTTGTGCGTTGAATGTGAGATAAACCCTACATGAATAAAGCCATTACAAGAAATGGTCGACCAAATAAAAGGTGTGTCTTAAAAATGGAGAATTTTATTTGTGATAAATCATTGTGTTCACAGAAACGTTAGATCGAGAATCGACTCATTTGCCCGAGATCTATTCACGCTACCCCCTGAAGAGAAAGAAAATGTTGCTTCCACTATTTGTATGGGGACTTGAAATTTAGAGGCAGAAGGTTAGGGTTTTTTTCTGAGGTTCTATTGCAGAATGAAGTGGTCATTGACTACTCGTACTTGGATAGAGAGAATGCCAACAAAATTTGATTTGTTTCTGTGGAGATTTTTTTCATGATTTATAACTTATCGATTTCACCAATGTGGCTTAGAAATAAGACATTAACCAGGCTTAAATCATTGTCAAGCCACCTCTCTTTCTTAGATTGTACTAAAAAAGAGATTGAATGGAAACCTTGAGTGACTGACTCATACTTTACTTTCATGAAATAGCCCTTTAGTTCACAAACAAATTATAAAAAAAAATGAAGTCCTCTTTTCAATCAATTTATAAATATGAATAACTTAGCAGACTTAGCAAACAATGCAAGTTTCTTCACATTAAAACATGGTTGAGGGCTCTCTTATGTTCCATGTTAAGTATTAACATTATTGTAAAGCTAATACTATCCACTTAACACTTATTCTAACCAACTAAAGGCAAATTCTCATACAAACCAAGATTATAGGACAATTTTTCAATTGCATTAGTCAATGAAAGGGAGTTTGTCTTTCTGGATTTCATCTTTGTTGCTAAAGAGTATATCACATAGGCCTAACTATTGTCTAACTATTGGCCTATGATAGACAATATTTATCCACCGACTAACCCCTATTGTCACATGCACATGCCCTTGCAAGATAAAGAAGGAAAAGAGAAGGGACACACTTTCTTATGAATGTTGGTTCTAGCTTGTTCTTGGCTAGTAGCTTTCTCTAAAGATCCTATCCTTAGCTCCTAACTGGCACCTGTAAAATAAAAATTGGATAATTTCCAACAATGCTATCCTACACAAGTGTTAACAAGATAAATCAAAACATCTTCATACAAAAATAAACATACATGTAATTATATATAAAAAAACACATAACAGAGGGGAAATCATTGGCATTTATATAATGGAACTTGCTATAGTTGCAACACCTTCATGCCCTTGAATCAATTTGAGACTATTCCTTTCACCTATACTCACAATCATGCTTCACTACTAGTAGGCTTATCTCAAGCGTGAGATATCTTGTCTGTCTGACAACATGTACTTGTTTTCACTATTTCCTCTCTTGCTTCATGGTGGAGACTTTATTTCTATTTGATTAGACAAGGGGGGATGAATATATACATCTTTGACTTGTTTTGATAAGGTCATGCCATCCTTATCCTCTCTTTTGATCACAATTTAACACTATCAACCCTTATCCTCTTGCTCCAACAACTCCATTCTTCTCAAAGCACAAGAGTGTTTCTTCTTAACACTCATTGTCTAAAGTGCAAGAGTATTCGACACCTATTGCTAAGGTATTGAGAACATTATAACAAATCCTGTTGATTTCCTAGTAGTACTGGAGAGATAAATTTGATTGTTTTTAGGGTTTCCCATAAGCAGGATATGTTAAAAAACTTGAGCACTACTGAGAGGGGGGTGAATGTTAGGCCCCTATACAACTAGTGTAACCCCTTATTGTTATTAGTACAACCCCTTTATTATATTGTTGTACCCATGTAGTCCCCATATTGTTACTATTGTGCCCCATAGAAGCCCACTATTGTTATTATTGTGCCCTTACATTATTATTGTTATGTCGGCTCTAAATATATGATGATCCCTTAGACTCCTATATATAGAAAGGAGGTCTTTTCATTTTTGTCATAAAAGAATCATTAATTTGTGTAATGTAAAGGAGGTTGCCCCATCAAAGAGGCTGAATTCTAAGGCGTTGATCTATCTTTTCTATCTTTTTTGTGAGCTAGTTTCATAAACGAAGCAAGGGATGAATGGAAGAAGGACGAAGAAGTATCGCCACTCATTCAAAAGTTGCAGAAGATCCCAATTCAAACAATATTTCCAGAACTTGAAGAGGAAGTGTCACATGGAATAAGTCGATCTTGCGGACAAGATAGACCTTCCTAGAATCTAAAGAAGACCTAATGACAAGCAAACCAACTAGACACTATCTTTCTCTAAATATGCTTTGATAAACAATAGAAAACAAGTGTTTTTAGGGCCTACCTTAGGTCCAACGCAAGCTTTTGGGTGCCCTCGCTCCTTCGATCCAAATGAGCTCCTTTGTCGCGAATCTGCAAGCACAAACAAGGCAAACAAATTAAATAGCACCTGAAGAGCCAATTGCATAAAACATATTTAACATGAAAGTCAAGGAGTCCATGAAACAAATAACATGAGATACTTGTTGAGAAAAATGAGTTTGATTGTATTAATTCAAAAGAAGAAGAACTTTACAACCTTTGCCTTGACGCTGTACAAGCTCCTCCCAGGGTCCAGCAAGAAGTCTCCTCTACTTTGACAAGTTTCACTCACTCCCCAATGAAGCCAAAAAAGTATGTGATCTCTCCTCTTAAGCTCAACTAGGAAGTCTTGATTTCACCAGCATTTACCCTCAAAAATGTTCAGCTTCTAACCTCCCTAGCAACCAGCCCAATGCCTATATTTATAGTGCAATGGAGGGAGGTTACTAGGTCCTCCTTCAAAGGGATAAAGCCCTCCTTCAAAGGGATAGCTCCTCTCATCAAGGGATTAGCTCCTTCTCTTTTGGGATGCATGAAACACCTCAGAGCGAACAATCCACGTCAAAATTCCTTCTAGAAACCTCTAGAATTAACCCAAAGTGAGTTTTTTAAGATAAAACTTGCGCCTTTTGACTTTCACAGGGGTCCGCACCTACACCGTTAGGGACAGAGCGGGCAGGTCCGCAGTTTTTGTACACAGAAGGTGCGAGACCGTAGGTGACAGTGAGAGAAAGTGCGGAACCAGAGTTTCATTGATTTTTAATGTCTTTCTCCCATTTTCAAAGCTTGACTTGAAGAGCTGAGGTCTGAGACTTGCTTAGGAGGACAGTACAAGTGATGATCGATCCATACTGACTGCAAATAATCATGGTGACGATATTTTTGTGTAACAGATTGCCCCCTAAAGTGTGAAGTCTGTAGCAGATGAGGATTTCTTATCATTCAGGAAGAGTGAAGTACTTTATCATTCCGAGGATCATCTTGTGGAGAGCCCGGTTGGAAACTATAAAAACATTCAATGCAAGATATATATATGAGATCATATCATCGCTGAGGTAGGCATTCCCATACTCAGATCAAAACTGACTAGAAAAACTAACTACTGCTCTGATATAGGAATGATCTTGTAAAACATCACAAGTAAAGACTCATGTGGACACAGTATGGACGCAGCCATCTGTTTATGCATAGTCCATTATATAATGAATACAAAATTCCTCGCAGCCTAGATTGTGGAAACTAGATCCAGGGTCTTCATTTCTACTTCCCGAAACAATACGATTCTATCCATGCGAATGAATGTGTTGATGTCGAACATGGTAGAAAACACTTGATTACCAGTCAATGATGTAAACTGTTAACAAGTGTGAGAGAAACCACCAGTGATGTCAATGGCTCTCAAAGTACCCAGTACAATCCATGAGATGTGAATAAATGTGTTGATGTCGAACATGTCAGGGAATCCTTTGATCGAAAGTCAATGATGTAAACTGTCGTCAAAGGCGAGAAACCTACCATTGAGGCATGCAGATCTCAAGGTACTGACGATTCCTAGATCATCTTGCTAGATAATGAGCTGATGTCGATAGAAAGTGATCCGTCGTAGGCAAGCCCACAACATGAAATCATAGATCAAGTCGAAGAAATTTAGTTGCAAGGACTGACTCAGGGATGGTCAAGATGGATGACAGATATTTTGCAGATGAATGGCTTATTGGCAGTGACCTCTTGAACACAAACAACACGACAGATGGTTTGGTGACAATTGAACCAAAGTTAATACCTAGAAACCGGCTGAAGACTTTCAATGTGGTTTGATCAACTGTTAGGCAAAGGATTTCCCAACCCAGGTGAATAAAAGTGTCGTGTTCAAGAGTGGTTACAAAGTATGACAAACAGGCTCATTTTTCTCTCTTTTCCCCCACCATTTCTGGCAAGTACCTCTTTATTTTTGACAAGCTTGAGGAGGATAACATTTGCTTGATTATAAGCTCATCCTTCGGATGAGTCCAACTTAGTTTAAATTCGAACCCTAAGAAGGAGTGGTTTGTTCCTGTTTGTAATTGAACAAGTCCTTTACTGTGAAATTTTAACGAGTCCAGTATAGGAGAAACTCGGCGTTTTTCAATTTTTAGAGAGTCTGAAAAAACTTAAGAAGACTCCAGGGTTGACCTTTTTCGTAAATTTGTGTCTCCCAAGCCTGAAAAGGTATAAAATAATACTTGAGAGAACCGCTTGATCTTTACGACCAAGGAGTACTTTTCGTCATTAGTGCCCTTGATCCGAAAAAGTAAAAAAGCAATCAACGACACTTCGTTTTATAACCGATATCGAATTTGAAACGACAAAAATCCGACAATCTTTTCATGTTTTTATGGTCAGAAAAGAGCTGTAAGTGGACCGTCTTTTAATTCCGTTTTAACGAGTTTAAAAGAAACACTCGGCAATCTTTTCATGTTTCAGGAGTCAGAAAAGAGCTTAAAGGTGACTCTAAATGTTTTTTCGTCGAAAATGATAGATTTCTCCTGAATAATATTTTATCTTGCACAAAAACATAAACATTACTCATACCTGTTTGAAATAGATAAAAATGTCGCAAGAATACCTTTTCAAAGTGAAACATAAACAAATTTGCAATTTATTTATTCAAAAAACTTATAAAAAGGGCCTTTGTCAATTCATTTTTACCGTTTTGAGTTTGGGTGAGAAAATAGTGCTTTTGCTCAGAAAACTTCCCGTGAAGATTGCGGAAAATCCAACCATCGGAATCGAACACCGTCTTCTCCAGGTAATCCACATCATCCCACTCTTCATTTTTGACCGTTTAATTTTTTGTTTGTGTCTTTTATTTCATTTTTGGGAGGGTTTTTAGGCATAAAACCCGCACGTGGGGGCCCGCAGGTTTACCACTGCTGGCCTGCGGACCCCGACTTTTTCTCCATTGGGAAAAAGCTCGGGGTCCGCACCTTCCATGTAGACAAAGTGCGTTCCCACGCACTGTGTCTAACCCGAAGGGTGCGGTCCCCGTCGCAAGGGTTTTTAACCCAAAAATTCTCAAAAATGGACCACACAAAATAATTTCTAGCAATTTAATTTGTCTTTATACTTGATGCAGAGAGTACATCATGCTAGATTGGCGTGAACGAGAGCATGAGGATGTGGATGCTGCCGCATGGAATCATCAGCCTTCACTTGATGCTTTGAGGGCGTGCGGCTTGTACAAATTCTGGGCCATTCCTGGCATGAGGGCTCAGGTGGATTTCTTATAGTGGATGGTTGACAGATGGAGCGTACAGGACCAGTGCTTTTTCATTGGTGGCCACCAGCTCGAAATCGAGCTAGTAGACATATATTTCTTGACTGGTTTGCCTAAGAGAGGCGAAGACTTGACTCTGTTTGGGGCTAGGGCAGGTGGCCAGTCTGTTGATAGCCTCAGGCTAGAGTATTGCAACAGCCAGGCTAGAGACAAAGGGATAGACATAAAGACCATATCCCGTCCTGAGCTCATGGTGATTACGTTCACTGTCACCAGACTTTGTGGAGCTACCGCATTACATATTGCCATCGGATCCCAGATGCGTATGGCAGTTGATTGCTTTCGAGGCACCATCTTCAACTGGTGCGATGCTGTGTTGGCCAATGTGAAAGGCCAACTGACCAGGGCCAAGAACGGACGACTAAAGACCTTTGGTTATGGGGCTTTGGTCGTGAGTTTTGGCCTGGAGAGGGTTCCTATGCTGATCCTGCAGCACCTTACTGTTGGAGCTGGGCTTCCTCGAGAGCCCAAACTGATGCGATGGGTCGCAGTTATGGCCCGTCACCCGGACGAGAGGACAGAGGTTGCTCGATTCAAACCTGAGTATTTCCAATGGCTGGAAAACCAGGTCTTTTCTATTCAGGACTTCCCTTACGCTGGGATAGATTTTCGTGGTGACCCAGACATGGTTCTTCCACCAGGAGAGCAGTGGGATGAGTCAGGTAAAATCCTTTTCAACATTTTTCCTATTTTAATTTTTTTTGTTATTTTTCCATCGTCTCAAAACTGATAGTAAAAAAAAATTTCAAATGTAGATGTGGGTCCACAGCGACTAGCCGCTCTCCAGCCTTACGAGAGGAAGCAACCAGTTGCACCTGCACCAGCCCCACAGGACGAATCAGCAGAGGTTTTGGCCGAGTTGGAGGGTCATCTCGAGCGCTTGACAGGAGATATTCCTGAGACCACTATAGACGACATTCCTCGTCGACTTCAGCGCTATGTGATTGGGGTCCCGGGACCTTTTAGGAGGTTCCTTTGCAAGGTGGCCCGTGCAGTGGTTTCTTATAGAGATCATCACCAGTGATAGGATGATCACCTATTGTGGGCACATGTGACATTTTTGTTTTTTGTACTTATCATTTTTGCCGATCATAAGGTGTTTTTCAACCTATGATCGAGGACGATGTATTTTTTGACACACTCCTATCTATATATATATATATATATATATATATATATATATATCACTATTACCGGCTTATCTTGTAAATCATGTTATGGAATGGTTTTAAATTTACATGTATGATTATTGGAAATGTCTATTTAGCATTTGAGAAGCAATTGCATCTGCTAATGTATTTAAAGATCTTGGAATATGCTGATATTCAATATAATCAAATTCACGTTCCAAGAGACGCACTCTCAAA
The DNA here is from genome assembly GCA_031772625.1 of Pinus tabuliformis. Taxonomy (NCBI): domain Eukaryota; kingdom Viridiplantae; phylum Streptophyta; class Pinopsida; order Pinales; family Pinaceae; genus Pinus; species Pinus tabuliformis. The sequence goes on from CM062813.1 coordinate 719,803,363, forward strand.
AATAATCTTAATAACACTGGATTTCTAATGGCATACACTCTATTAAGCTGTAATACAATGAGTTTAGAATCTAACCTCACTATCAAACTCCGAATCCCAAATAAAATAGATTCAGATAATAACTCAATCACTACACTATACTCGGCAATGTTGTTCGTTGTTTGACCGAGGCTTACCCCATGCATAGATACTAACTCGTCAGAGGGCGAATAGATAACCCAAGCTGTGGAAGAGATGTTCCATGTATTACGACAAGCACCATCAGCGAAACCAATGCATGTTTGGAGAGGCATCGACATCTGAAATATCAAGAGTAAAACCAAGATAAGCAGGAATAATGACGAAAAACACTCCCTAAGCTAAGCACACTGTTTAAACTAAAACACACCAGCTAGAAAGAAAAAACTATCCTAACTAAAAAATCTCCATACCCATTCTTTTAAGCATAATACCTCTTCAAGTAAAAGCCATTTCTGGGTTTACCCAAAGAGTCCCCGTCAAAGTCTACCAATTCATAGGCCCCTTTAGCTAGCTTTCACTTGACAACATAGGGACCATGCCACATAGGAACGAATTTTCCGGCGCCTAATTTATCATTAGCTTGAACATAAACTAAGACTAGATCTCCTTCCGAAAAATTTCGAGGGGTCACATTTCGATCATACTGAGCTTTCATGCGTTTTGCGTGAGTCTCGATCGCCAATGTAGCATCACGTCGATTCTCATCTAATTGAGCCAAGTATAACAAACGCTTTTCCTCTTCAGAAGTGGCTGGAAGTAACTCGATGACCATTTGCAGTGACGGGATTTCACATTCAATGGGTAACACAGCTTCCAGACCATAGACTAGTTGGAAAGGAGTGAACCCTGTTGATGTTTTTACTTAAGTTCGGTACGCCCAAAGCGCTGAAAATAGCATGTTGTGCCAATTCGACCGATGAATCCCAATGGTTCGTTGGATCATGATAACTAAAACTTTGTTGATGGATTCAACCAGACCATTCGCTTGTGGATAATAAGGGGTTGAACTATTGTGACGTAAACCAAGCTGGCCTATAAGTTCGGTCATCATAACGTTTCGAAAATGACGCCCATGATCAGTAATTATTGCTTGTGGGACACCAAACCTAGCAATTATATGGTTGAATACGAAAATTGCAGCTGTCTTGCCGTTTGCCTCAAATGTAGGCATCGCCTCGGCCCACTTAGTAAAATAATCTACCGCAAGGATGATATGCGCATGCCCCCCGACTGAGTGAGGGTTACATGTAATAAAATCGATACCCCATTTGGCAAAAGGACCAACGGCAATTATAGGGTGGAGAGGAGTAGGTGGAGCGCGCATCTTACGATAAAAAATTTGGCAGTTGTGGCATTTTCGGACCGCCGTAATATAATCTTTAAATAAAGACGGCCAGAAGTAGCCAACGTGCAATATCTTTTGGGCTGTGGCAAACCCAGACATATGACCACCACACGCTCTAGAGTGACAGTCATTTAGAACCCTTTCAGCTTCCTCGTGAGTTAAGCAACGGCGAAAAACAGAATCCGCCCCACGACGATAAAGAGTATCTCCAATAATCCTTAATTGTTGGGACTGGAATCGAATTTTTCGACGTTCTGACCTTGAAATTTCTAGCCGAAAGGATTGGGTCTGGAGATAAACAATGATATCCCCATACCACGGATCTAAAGTGCTGATTAGAAACAAGGATTCATCCGCAATGGGCTCCTCCGCCACAGTTTCTGTGTCAGCACGCGGGAAGTCACACATTAACTCCACAAAAACTAAAGATTTCTTAGACTTAGATTTCTCAAATTCCAAGTCTAACTCCTGTAGGATAACGATCCATTTAGAGTACTTGCCCCCTAGCAATTGCTTGGTCAAAATGTAGATCGTAGGGTTGCAATCTGAAATTACTGTAGTTTTAAGTAGTAGAATGTAGTGACGAAAACGTTGGACAGCTTGAACAACAGCCAATGCCAATTTCTCCACATGTGAGTATTTTAGCTCAGTTGGATTTAAAGTTTGACTAAGGTAATTGTCACACGGAATTGGTCAAGGGTGCGGACACGGCTGACCTTCCTAGAAGTCTAAGACATTCTAATGACAAACAAGACAAAATGGAGTGATCTTTCTCTAAATACACCTTTTACAACATGAAAACTACAAGTGTTTAGGCTTACCTTATTCCAAAACGCTGTTGTTGAGGTCCGTTCTTGACGATCCGGATGAGCTCCTCCTTCAAGTCAATTCCTGCAACCACAAACAATCAAACAATTACCAAGCACTTGCATTTCATATAATAAAACATATATTCAACATGCAGACCAAGGAACACATGAAATAACTCATTAACACAAGCTATTGAGAAAAATAAACCAGTTTGTATTAATAACGAAACAAAAAAACTCTTACAACCTGGCCTTGGTGTTGTGCAAGTTCCTCCCAGGGTCCATCAAGGGTTTTCCTCTACTTTGACAAAGCTCACCCACTTCCAAGTAGAATCAAGCAAAGACAATCTCTCCTCACAAGGTTCTAAATGGGAGTCCTAATTCCTGCAGCATTTACCCAAAGAAAATGTATAGCTCCAACCTCCCCTCCCTCTGGCTCAATGTCTTTATTTATAGTGCTGTAAAGAGGTTATTCAGGTCCACCATCAATGGGATAATCCCCCTCTTTGGGTGGGATAGCTCCCTTATTGATGGGATAAGTTCCCCCTTAATAGAGATACATGAACCAACTGGAGGCGCATCCATTTCATCAAACCGACCTCTAGAAGGTTCTAGAAGTAACCACAAGTAACTTTTTTAAGATGAAACTCGCGCATTTTGCCTTTTACAGAAGGACGCACCTGTCCCTTAACATACAGAGCGTCCATGGACGCAACTTTTGTGAACATGGTGAGCGTCCCCGCAGGTAAGGCTAGAGAGAACCTGCGACCCCAGAGATAAACATATTTTTTACAAGACTTTCTCTCTTCTTTGAGTTTGAGATGGATAGCAGAGGCATAAGACTTGCCTAAGAGGGTAGCATGACTGTTGATTTGAGCCATACTAACTGTAAGTGGTCATGGTGACATTTTTTTAGTGTAACAGATTGCCCCCTAAAGTGCGAAGCCTGGAATAGATTTAGGGTTTTGTAATTCTAGGAAGGGTGGAGCGCTTTATCATTTCAAGGATTGTCTTGAGGATGGCCTGGTTGGAACCTGCAATTTTCAACACAAAATACATGGATAAGATTATATCATCACTGAGGTAGGCATTCCCATACTCAGATTCAAAACTTTAACTAATGGACTAACTATTCTGATACAGGAATGATCTTGCAGTACATCATTTTTTATAGACTTTTGTAGACACAGTATGGACGCAGCCATCTATTTATGATTAGTCTACATAGATAATGAATACAAAACTCCTCGCAGCCTGGATGGTAGAAACTAGATCCAGGGTCTTCACTTCTACTTCCCGAATTGGTACGATTCTAGCCATGTGATTAAATGATTCGATGTCGAACATGTTAGAAACCACTTGATTACCAGTCGATGATGTAAACTGTTAACAAGCGTGAGAGAAAACACCAGTAATGTCAATGGTTCTCAAAGTACCAAGCACAACCCGTGAAATGTGAATAGATGTTTTGATGTCGAACACTTCACGGAATCCTTTGATCGAAAGTCAATGATGTAAACTGACGTCAAAGGCGAGAAACCTGCCATTGATGCATGCAGACTTCAAGGTGCTGTCGATTCCTAAGTCATCTTTCTAGATAATGTGTCGATGTCGATAGAAAGCGACCCGTTGCAGGCAAGCCCGCAACACGAAATCATTGTCCAAGTTGAAGAAATGTTGCTGTAAGGACTGATTCAGGGATGGTCAAATGGATGACAAGTATTTTGCAGATGAAAGTTTTTGCTTGCAGACCTCTTGAACACATAACGACACGACAGATGGCTTGGTGACGAATAACTCAAAGTTAATCCCCGGAACCCGGTTAAAGACTTTCAAAGTGGTTTGGTCAACTGTGAGGTAAAAGATTTCCCAACCCAGGTGAATGAAAAAGTGTCGTGTTCAAGAGTGGTAATAAAGTTTCTTTTGAGACAAAAGGTAACAAACAGGTTCATTCTTCTCTCTTTTCCCCCACCATTTCTGGCAAGTACCTCTTTATTTTTAACAAGCTTGAGGAGGATAACATATGCTTGATTATAAGCTCATCCTTCGGACAAGTCCAACCTAGTTTAAATTCGAACCCTAGGAAGGAGTGGTTCGTTCCTGTTTGTAATTGAACAGGTCCTCTACTGTAAAAGTTTAACGAGCCCAGTATAGGAGAAACTCGGCGTTTTTCAATTTTAGAGAGTTTGAAAAAACTAAAGGAGACTCCACGTTGAACTTTTTCGTACATTTGTGTCCCTCAAGCCCGAAAAAGTATAAAATAATACCCGGGGGAACCGCTTGATCTTGCGACCAAGGAGTACTTTCATAATTAGTGCCACTGACCTGAAAAGTAAAAAGCGATCAAGGACACGTCGTTTTATTTCCATATCGAGTTTGAAACGACAAAAACCCGGCAATCTTTTCCTGTTTTTACGGTCAGAAAAGAGCTATAAGGGGACCGTCTTTTAATTCCGTTTTAACGAGTGTAAAAGAAACGCTCGGCAATCTTTTCATGTTTTTAGGAGTCTGAAAAGGGCTTAAAAGAGAACTCCAAGGTTTCACTTTTTCTTAAGTTTTAACGAGTTCGAAAAAGGGATAAAAATGTACTCATGGTTTTCACTTTTTCGTAAATTTTAATGAGTTCGAAAAAGGGATAAAAATGTACTCATATGACCGACTTTCAATTTAATTTACGAGCAGGAAAAGACGGAAAGAACTCGGCATTTTCATTTGTTTTACGAGAATGAAAAATAGCAAAATAATCTCGGGATTTTCATGAGTTTAACGAGTCTTGAAAATAACTGAAATTGACTCGAGATAGGTTTCATTTTTACAAAAGCTTGAAACAGATAAAAACTATGCTTCATGCCCCCTAAGCATAACTGCTAGAGCGCATGCCCCCCAGCTTCATTTGGATGAAATGAAGGTTGAGTTACGAGATCATTTGAAAGACTCGACCTAAAACTATAAGAAAACTATGCAAAACCGAAATAACTAACCTAAATATACAACTTAACATCTAGGAGGTCTAGTCAATCTCTCGACTCAAGTAGAGGAGGATTTGTTTCATTTTTTAACGAGCTTGACACAGGAAAAGAACTATGCTCGGATTCGGTTTCATGTTTACACAAGCTTGAAACGAAAAACTATGCTTGTTACAAGTTCACATGCCCCCGGCATAATAATGCAAATCAGGGTACATGCCCCCCCAAGCCAGTGGAGTCGCCAATTTGTCACACGGAATTGGTCAAGGGTGCGGACACGGCTGACCTTCCTAGAAGTCTAAGACATTCTAATGACAAACAAGACAAAATGGAGTGATCTTTCTCTAAATACACCTTTTACAACATGAAAACTACAAGTGTTTAGGCTTACCTTATTCCAAAACGCTGTTGTTGAGGTCCGTTCTTGACGATCCGGATGAGCTCCTCCTTCAAGTCAATTCCTGCAACCACAAACAATCAAACAATTACCAAGCACTTGCATTTCATATAATAAAACATATATTCAACATGCAGACCAAGGAACACATGAAATAACTCATTAACACAAGCTATTGAGAAAAATAAACCAGTTTGTATTAATAACGAAACAAAGAAACTCTTACAACCTGGCCTTGGTGTTGTGCAAGTTCCTCCCAGGGTCCATCAAGGGTTTTCCTCTACTTTGACAAAGCTCACCCACTTCCAAGTAGAATCAAGCAAATACAATCTCTCCTCACAAGGTTCTAAATGGGAGTCCTAATTCCTGCAGCATTTACCCAAAGAAAATGTATAGCTCCAACCTCCCCTCCCTCTGGCTCAATGTCTTTATTTATAGTGCTGTAAAGAGGTTATTCAGGTCCACCATCAATGGGATAATCCCCCTCTTTGGGTGGGATAGCTCCCTTATTGATGGGATAAGTTCCCCCTTAATAGAGATACATGAACCAACTGGAGGCGCATCCATTTCATCAAACCGACCTCTAGAAGGTTCTAGAAGTAACCACAAGTAACTTTTTTAAGATGAAACTCGTGCATTTTGCCTTTTACAGAAGGACGCACCTGTCCCTTAACATACAGAGCGTCCATGGACGCAACTTTTGTGAACATGGTGAGCATCCCCGCAGGTAAGGCTAGAGAGAACCTGCGACCCCAGAGATAAACATATTTTTTACAAGACTTTCTCTCTTCTTTGAGTTTGAGATGGATAGCAGAGGCATAAGACTTGCCTAAGAGGGTAGCATGACTGTTGATTTGAGCCATACTAACTGTAAGTGGTCATGGTGACATTTTTTTAGTGTAACAGTAATATATCACATGTTCAGTTCTGAATTCATCTTCCTGAACTAAAACCATTCCAATGGTGGAATGAGAGGCGGTGAGATACAAGAAGTAATCCTGGTTGTAGTTGGGAGGATGCAACAACAGTGCATGGGTCAACGCGTGTTTGAGTGCCTCAAAAGATTTCTGAGCTATCTCATCCCAATAAAATGGAGTATTTTGCTTCAACAACCAGGTAAAACCCTTTGTAACCTCGGCGTAGTTAGGAATGAATCGTCGTAAAAAGTTTGCTTTCCCCTGCAAACTTTGGAGTTGGCGAAGACTCGAAGGAGGAGGCAATTTGATGATGGCTTCGACCTTCAAGGGATCGACGCGAATGGCAGCTTTCGAAACTACAAACCCCAGTAATCGACCCGTTTCTATACAGAAGACACATTTGCGTGGGTTCAACCAAATACGATAATGCCTACACCTCATAAAAATTGCTCGTAAATGGATGAGGTGATCAGCTCGATGTAATGAATGAGCAGGCAAGTCATCGAGATAGGGTTGCACAATGTGCTTGATGTCATGAAACGCATAAGACATCGCCCTTTGAAAATTTGCTCCGGCATTCTTAAGGCCAAAAGGTAACTTGCAATAAGAAAATGTCCCCCATGGACAAATGAAAGCCGTTTTTGGTTGATCGGCAGGTAGAATATTGATTTGATTGTATCCAGAAAAACCGTCCATGAAGGAGAATATTTCACTGCCGGCACAATCATCAATGATTTGATCGATATAGGGAGTTGGGTAATTGTCCTTTGGACAGGCTCGATTAATATCCCTATAGTCGATGCATATTCTTATTGTTCCTTGCTTTTTGTTAACCGGAACAATATTCGATACCCAATCCGTTAACGGGATCGGATAAATGAAACCTTCTTTCAATAATTTTTCAACTTCTGCTTTAATTGCAGCAGATTTTCGTGGGTGAATCTGACGCAAACATTGCCGGACGGGTTTAGCGTCCGGGTAAGTCTTGATCTCATGAACAGCAATCACGGGATCAATTCCTGGCATTTCCTCATAGGACCAGGCAAACACGTTGCAGAATTCTTGAAATAGGGCCTTATATAGCTAAATTTCGTCATCTGTACACGAGGCATCTATATGAATGTTCTCAATAGTTCTGGGCTTAACTGAAATGTCAATAGGAATAGTTCGAGAGATGTTTCCCAAATTTAACTCTAAATCGGGATGTTTCATTGGATTCTGAGGTTCCTTGACATATTCAATTGTAAAAATTGATGAGAAATCATTTTCAAAACGATCATCCTCAGGTAAAAATGAAGATCTGTGATGGAGATCTTCCCGTGGTAAATCATCTACACATAGGATTTCACGAATTTGCTCATCAGAGTGAACAATTTCAGAAAACGTGGTTAAATCCGAGGTTGATGTGAAAAGTGATTCCTCACGGACCACATTCATTAAGTCATTTTCGGTTGAAGATGGGTCGGCAAATGACTGCACGGCTTCATAGGCAATTTCATATGGACTCAAAGGCATGGCATTACCAAATGAGTCTATCTCAAATTCAGAAGGAACGATCTAAGGATCATCATAAACGATGGTGTTTGATGTAATCATATGAATAGTTGCAAATGAAGACAATGCGTTGATTGGAGGAAAAGGAAAAGTTCCGAGTAAACCGGCATCTTTAACTAGTCCTACTCCAACATCCTTATATGGGATAGTCATTTTACCGACATGCTGAATACTCTCCGAAGAGGCTGGGTCGGATGAAAAGTAAGCCAGCTGATCTATTGTTACGATCTTTCCATTGTGTGGAAACTTTATTCCTCGAAAGACCAATGAAACGACCGCTATCATAGCGTAAGACCAACTTCGACCCAAGAGAAGGTTGTAATCTAGAGGGGCATCAACCACCTCCACATCTAGACTAACGGTTTTTCCTTCAACCCCTATAGGTAAATCCTGTAGAATGCCAAAAGGATGAAACCCATGGCCATCAAAGGCTTTCAGAATCATCGGGGATTGATTTAGCGAAGGAGAACCAAGCGATCTCCAACACTGTATCGACATAATACACGTTGAGGCTCCCTCATCAATTACAGTCTGATGAATAGGTCTGTTTTTTACTATCACTGGAATTTGGAAAGCCATTTGATGAGGCAAACGTGGTGTATTATTTTCTAGATCGAAAATTATTAGGTTCGAGTCCTGAACATCAACAGCTCCTATAGCTGAACAAAGTAATTTACGCTGTGCTGGACATGATTGCAGCACTTCCAAAGCCGACATTGCTAAGGGTGAAACAGCTAAATCCTCAACAATGTTATAATTCTGAGCCGCTCTCGCATGTGGATTGAAAACTGACTTTCGAAGTATACCCTTGGCAGGCGGTTTGATTACCAAGTCTGGATTAGGTTTCTCGATCTGTAGTGGATCGGAACCGGGAGCTGAGGTTGATGGATCAGAATGAGAAGATTCTGCTTCTTTACCATCAACAGGACTTTTACTACCATAATCTTGCGATCGAGTCACAATCCTAACATGGGACATCATCAGTATGGGTTCTTCATTGGCATTCGAGGATGAACCTATCATCTTACTGTCTTGAGCCGGAAAAGGATCCTTCAAAACAGCAAGAGTTTGGGAACCCTTGACAATCTTCGCAACCTCTACACGATGAGGGCAGTCTCTTGTAAAATGTTCATCGTCACAAATGAGACAAGGATAACGAGTTTGCGCTTTTCATCATTGGATTCCACCTTTTCAGGTTTCTCCTTTGAACTTTTGTCCGTTTTATTCTTCTTCTTTCCTTTCTTCTTCCCACCAGATTTTGATTTGGCTATAGATGACTCTACAACGTGAATATCAACGGAGATTTCTACAGAAGAATTTCCTGTTGGGGAATCAGGCAAGGTTATGATAGGGGAATAATTCTTGGAAGACTTCTTCTTACTTTTAGTGTTAACCGTGCCAATCATACCATCGGCGGCATGAGATCCCGAAGGAGCTGCAGTGATTTGATTTTCTTGGGTAGATCTGGGATTTTTTCATGTAACGTACCTGACTGAGTATAGACCAAGTCAAGGTATTGTGCTTGAGAAATTACTTTCTCCTCAGTAACAACTCCGGCTTTAGCAACATCTTCAGTGATCTTTGGCAACAAAGATTTTACAAACCACTCAGCCAGGATCTGATCCGAAATAAATACATTCACTAAACGTCGTCGACATCTCCACTCATGAATATGATCTGAAATGTAAGTGGATGTCAATTGTTTTAACGAAGTTAACAATTTTGTGCCATTGTCATATCGGACTGGCAACTGAAAATGAGTTAAAAACGAGGTAGCTAACTGACTAAAATTATAAAAAGTGCCTCGCGGTAACTCAATGTACCACTTGGCCGCAAGACTAATTAGAGTGTGCTGGAAAGGTCTAAGACAGATTGAATCATCTATAATGGAGTTAGACACACACCAGAGGTGGTAAGTCATCACATGGTTTGACGAGTCCTCTCCTGATTTACCTTCGAACTTGGGAATGTCACTGGGCAACTTATTCGGCATTGGCGGCCAAAACGGAAGATAATTAATGGGATCATTTGTTAGGCGCGACAAGTCAAGTAAGTCCAAAGTTGCGATAAATGGTAACTGCCGATTAGGATCCCTAAAACTTTGGGTCATGAGACCAGCCCCAGGAGGAGGATATCCAGGATAACTAGGAATAGGAATCGCGTTCGAGATATTGTACCCTCCCGGAAAACCAGGATTAACCGGACCGTACTGGGGTTGTTGAGGTTGTTGATAAGTGTACCCAGGGTACGACTGATACTGATAGACTGGCTGCTGCACAGCAGGACTGAATTGGTACTGTCCCTGGTATGGTTGATAAGTAAATTGTGGTTGACTTGTGACAACCGTACTTGAACCAGGTTGTCCTACAGGTATCTGAACCGAAGTTTGAATCGTAGATCCAGACGGTGGTAAAGATGTCTGAGGAGTAGATACAGAAATAGTAGAAACCGGAGCTGTTGATACTCTAGAAGTAGGTGGGGTAGATTGAACAGATGTTGTGGCAGTTGTAGCAGTTGTTTGAGGCGGAGTACGAGGTGTACTAGGCCCAGGCTGAGAAACTACCGAAGGTACAGAAGTTTGAATGTTAGACTGGACTAGTTGCTGGGGTGTACCAGAATCTAAGGGTTGTCCAGTTTGAGATGACAACTGTACACTTTGCTGCAATACCTGTTGAGCTTGCGATGGATCCGACACTATATTCATTCCGGGGTACTGACCCATAACTGGTTGACAATACTGAGGACCATAACCAGGTTGAGGGTAGGATTGATAATTGAAAGGTACATTTCCCGTTCCTTGAACATACGTTTGACCGGAGGGTGGTTGGAAACCTTGGTTCGAGTATTGACCTTGGGGTTGTGTTACAGGGAAAAGTGTCTATATAGAACTGCTCTATCCCACTAAGGTGTGACAGTTTCCTTAGAAACAAACAGAGAAAAGCTACTTTCGTTTTTCCTTTAAGAATTATAAATAGAGAGGAACAAGAAGACCAACCTCTGTCTTGCGCTAATCTCCTGATTTGATTCCTCTCTTCTTTGATAGTCTTTAGCTACCTGCTCCCTTGCACGCCCAGCTTCACAAAGTACCTGTAAGATCACAGTAGCATAGCACTATACAAAGACATGGATCTATAATCATAAACAATCTAGGATCAGATGTAAATTAACCATACAAATGTAGCAAACATCAATGATACAAGAGCATGGAGGAAAACTTGAATAACTTTTATTGATAAACAAGAAAGAGCCAAGAGGAGTTACAAACAGTTGTTCTGACCCAGCATCAACCTCCCAGCAAAGAAGCCCCTCTTCACCTCAAACAAAGCTTAGATCACCCAACAATCTGATGTTTGTCTCAAGAAACCAACAGCAATTCCTTACAATATGCAAAATTCCAGCCTCTGGATCTCTGGGATGAGGGATCCATATATAGATATCTGTAATGGAGATGAGTCAGCTCATTATTTGATTAGTGTCTTCCCTCTAATAGTTCTAGCTTCGACTTGGAGATTGATGATCTCTTACTCATCCTCGGTCGAATTCAGTGAGGCAAGTGTCACAGGAGAATATTCTAGAAGCTTCCATTGCCTCTCCACCTCGCGGAATGACACTGCCATTTGTCATTTCTCACCCATCGCACCCCATAGAAGGGCTTTTTGAAATGCAACGCACCCACAAATTGTATTTAGGTGAGATGCAACGCACTTGGCCAGTGGAGCAGCTGAAATGATCCTGTTTTGACCAATTCTGAGCAGTTTTTCATGGAGAACTTCTGGGAGAAGCTGTAATCTATTGACCTTGTTCCTTTTGGGGTTAGAACAACACTTTTAGGGACTTAGGAGCCCTTGATTTATGGACATTTCATGCTTGGGGTTGTAGGGCCCAAAAATGTCTATAAAAGTTGCCCCCTAAAGCATGAGGTCGTTAATCTTTTGATGTCGGGTGAAATGCTTTATTATGAGGATCCGAAGTTCTTTCAAGCTGGGAGGAGACCTGTAATAAGATACAATACAATACATTATCTTCATAATATTTTCATGATCTAGCTGAGGCAGACATTCCCATGCTCAGCTCTATAAATTCATTTTCATGTACATAGGACAGAAAATCGTCTGAGTGTAGACTGATGATTCTGATAGAGCCATCATCCTTTTGATTGGATGATTATCTGTGCGGAAATGATGTACATTTGATGTCTTTATTTCCCTGAATATATATCGCATCCCGGATGGATGAAACTAGATCTGGGGTCTTCAATCTCGTTCGATCTTCACTCGAAGTACAAGTCGATCCATGTGAGAAATTTTCTGAAGTCAAACATGGAAAGACATCGCTTGATTACCAGCCAATGATGTAAACTGTTAACAAGCGTGAGAGGAATCACCGATAATGATAATGACCCTCAAGGTACTGCAGTACAATTCACGTGGTGTGAATAAAGGACTTGGCGTCGAACACCACGCAAAATCTTTCGGTCGAAGGCCATTTAAGTAAACCTGTCGCCGGAAGTGAGAAACTTGCCATTGAGGCATGCAAGCTTCAAAGTACTGAATGGGGTGTTCCTAGATCAACTTCTTGGATAATGAGCTGATGTCGAAAAGAAGTGATCTGTCACAGGAGGGCCTTAATGAATCCCACATCAATGACACGGAACGGAGCAAATGATTTTAATGGAGGTGAAAACGATCTGGTGATATAAGGTTCAGGGTGGTGGTCATGAAATAATGGAGTATAAATGTATGGTAGTGGGTGAGACACAGGTGAATTCTCTGAATGACTTCTCTTGAACATATCGGTGACACTGATGTGATGGATTGGTAGCATTAACCCCAAATGTGGATGGTATGATGGGACCATGGTGATGTGACTGGTGAATGAAACAACCCAACCCGACTCGGACACGGAGTGGAAGTGTCATGTTCAAAAGCGACTTGCTACCAACAAAGTTTCCTCAAGTTTTCTTCCCAATTTTCCCCAGTCATTGTTGACCAGTACCTCTTTATTTTTTTCAAGCTTGAGGAGGATAACATATTCTTGTTCTATAATTTGCCCTTCGGGCAAACCCATCGCTATGTTTTAACGAGCCTAGCGATAGTGAAACTTGTTCTCGTCTATAGACAAGTTTGTCGCTATTAAAATTTTAACGAATTTAACGACAAAGATAACTCGGTCCTTTTCAATTTTAGAGAGTCTGAAAAGGAACATAAAGGTAACTCCAAAATTCCTTTTTTGTCATCTAATCCCTTAAGCCTGAAAAAGTATAAAACAATAGAGAAGGGATGAATTTTCGATACTTTTAACGAGCCGAACAAAAAAAGCGCTCGATCTTTTTGTGTAATAATCCCTTAGGTCCAAAAAGATTAAAATTTAGAGGAGGGATAGCCCTTCCTGTCCCTTTAATGAGCTGGAGAGGCCAATGGCTCGACAATCTTTTCATATTTTACGAGTCAGTTGAAAAGAGCTTAAAGGAGACTCATCTTTTGAGGAACGAGTGATAAAATGGATAGCAACTGATTCCAGGTAAGGTTCGGAATTTTCCAATCATGACAGTGTTACAAGGATGGCTAGTGAAGTCACTCTTCGCAGCTGTTCCTCAAAATGGGTAAACAATCAAATGGAAGTGAATGATCGGCCAATGCAAAAGTGGAGGTGACGGTGCAAACACGACCAAGGATTTAATGACTGAAGTACTACATTCACGATGGTTATTTACCGGGGAATAGTTCATTTTTTAACGAGCTTAAACGCAGGGGGAAACATTTGCTCATGGCTTATGTTTATTTTTTAACGAGCTTGAACTATGTGCTAAAACTGCTCGATTAATCCAGTCGTGTGATAAGAATGTCTCATATAAAAATGGCAATTTTTAGAGTTTTGCCCCACAACCTTTCTTTATGCAAGTTAGGAAACGACCAATCCTACGAGTTTAAAGTGTTAGAGGACCTACAAATTTAAAAAATAAATAGTCGCTCTTCGCTTGCAATCCAAAAGGTTTGCATGCCCCCAGGTATAAAACAGAGTTTCAAGGTTACCCCTTCTTTATTCCGTTAAAACGTTTGTTTTACCGAGAGAGGCCTACCTCTTACAGGTTACCCAAAGATTGTTCTATTCACAGCGCAAACAAAACACTTCTTTGGCGATGTTTACCGAAATAGACAAAGGTGAGTGAAGGAGGCTACTCCACTCATGTAACTTTGACAAGAGGATCTTGTTCTAGAATAACCCCCTCTTCCAATCACGGAAGGGAGTATAGACTAGTCATATTCTCTCGCGGAAACCTACCCTATACCCAAAGTTTTCCTGCCGAAGCAGACCAGGGTGCATGCCCCCTGGGTTTCAGTCATGTCCCCCGAATCACTCGCGCTCATCGGGTGGGTGGATTGGGTATTGAGACATTTCTTGCGTGAAAAGACCATTTAGGGATGGTATATGACTATTTGCTATGCGTGATCCGGGGAATGAAAGCTGGTCTATGAGCTTGACCAATCTTCCTTCGTGCGGAAAACACATCACTCTAGAGAGTGATGAGACAATGGCTCTCATGCAATAAATATAGTCTCGTCCAAGGAGTAGATTGTAATCCAGGGGTCCTTGAACTACCATTACGTTCATGTGAACGGTTTTCCCTCTCAATGTTATGGGTACATTGGGAAGGATCCCTAACGGTCGACTGGTTCCTTTGTCAAAGCCTGTTAGATTTCTCATCTCAGGCAAAAGCGATGGTGAACCAAGCGCTTTCCAAGCAGTTGAGGAAAGGATACTCACAGAAGCCCCCTCATCTATGATGGTACCAGCCATAACCATTCTATATATTTGAACAGTGATTCGGAATGGTACACTAGTTGGTAAATGAGGTCTGCCTAGTTGATTCCAGTCGAAGGAGACAACTAGGTTGCTCGGAGGTGGGACCGAATAGACGGCTGGGTATGACTCTGACGAACTTCCTTCCTGCGGTAAAGGAAAAAATTGCCCCCATGTTCGTTGGAGTCTGTGCTTATGAAAAGAATTTGGATGGTGTCATCCTTGTTCTCTTCGGTGACGGTATCATCTGAAGATGGAACCTCTGAAGGCAATACCGGGTCAATTGCCGCCTCGACCTTTTGACTTTCGTCTGGTATGGGTTCAGATGGTTTGTCTTCAATGATAGATGCTTCAACCGACCACTTGAGCGGTCCAGCTGGATTTTCAACTAGTGACGGACTCGGCAAGAGTTTTTTATATCCAGGAGGAAGTCGTAACGGTGAAACCGGACGATCGTCCAAAACTCTTTTAGCTTCGACTAAGAAGGGATAACGGTGGATGGCATGATCACCTTCGCACAGTTTACAAGGAAATCTATATTTTCCTTTTTGTCCTGGGGCTTCACTTTCACTAGTTGACAGTGTGTTTTCAACATGATCATCAGAGGTTGACGACACCGGGTTGTGCAAACGAGGAGACCAGTCCCTTAAGATCCGAGGGATGCAAGGACAATCTCTGTGATAGTGGTCTCCTTTGCAAATGAAACATGGCGATTTAGGCCTGGTCGGTGCAGTGTGTGGATTTTCGTTAGACGACGCTCGTTTGCCCCCATTCGCTTTTGGCTCTTTCTTCTTCTTCTCTTTCTTCTTCTTTTCCTTCTTCTTCTTAGGTACTTGACTTTTGGCTTTACCAGCCCCATCAAGTGAAGAGGAGGGAGGAGAGGAAGAATTAGAGGAAGTAGAAGGTTGGGTGCCATATGGGGTGCACCAACATCTCCCCAAGAGGAGAAGGGACTAGGATTTCCTCCAAGGGGAATCCCTTGGTTGGTGGATTCCATTTTCTCAACCTAAGATCAACGTAGGAAAGGGTAATGAGTATTCCGTTTAAAATAAATTTTAGACGCTTTGACACAACTTGTTTTTTCAGTTTTTAAGAGTCGAGAAAAAACAAAATATGACTCTAGTCTCCTTCGATTTTTAATGAGCCTGAAGTGATAAGTGCTCAGATGGACCTTTTCTGTTAAGGAGTCTGAAAAGGAATGAAAGGGACTGCTCTGGAAATCTAGGTAGAGGGATTACCAAACCAATCACAAAACTACAGAATACTTTTTACGGTATGACAGTCAATCTTCCCGAATGCTGTGTTCAGTGCATTGCGATCGATAGGGCGGCAGACACGGCTTCCTATGGATAAAGGATTAAGCCTATTGGGGTCTCCCAAAATATACTCGAGGGTACGTGGGAGCACAAGTCCGTACTGGCACTTATCGCCTCAAAGTGGAGGAATCACCCAACCATTAGTGAGAACAACAGTTACCAAGGTTTACGACGCCGGAATACGTCTCTAGCCTAGACTTCTAAATGTTGTGCGTTAAGTTCCAAAGCATTGTTAGATTCATTGAATTTATTTTAAGTTGATCTTGTTTATGAAGTTTGCCTTTCAGGTTCACCACGAGATGTAGATGTAATTCCTAAAATGCAATCTAAGATGATAAACAAACTTTTTATCTTCTTTGTGCAATGAAAATCCTAGCTACTAAGGAAAGAAAGACAGAATCTTTTCACAAAGAGCAAAGAGCACACTTTAAATGCACTTTTCCTAAATCAAACCAATCAGACTGTCTATATGCAAATGCACATGCATGTATTTTTTTTCGACTTTCTTAGTATATGAATGCTAAAAAGAAAGTTGATGCACAAATCTGAATTTCTTTTCAAGCGACAAATATCAACAAGTTTCCTTCGAAATAAAAAATGGAGACGATCACAACACCTTACAATTTTGAAATGAATACTTGTTCTTGACACTATAAAATCACAAATTCAGACCAAAAGCAATAGTAACAGGATAATCGACCATCAACAGCAATCAAACTCTTTCCTATGATTGAAATCGACACTTGCGACAGTTTCAAATCAAAGGACGACAGTACGATTATGCTACTTTTGCAAAGGAGAACTGAAAATGACTCAACAAACACACAAAAACATCTGCGGTTCTTTTGTACAAAGGAGGCGGAATAACAGCAAGGAAAAGGGGTTTCAAACAGACATATACTGATCATAGGCAGCAAAATTCAGGAATAGAACTAGAAAGAATGAATCACAGAAACCAAAACTACACAGAGCCTAGTCTGATCAGCGCACCTGTAACACAGAGAATTTGAAATGCAGCACAGCTTGTCCACTCGGGAAGTGCGCTGAAGTTCAGATTCTCTGAACAGTACCTGCGCTGGGCTAGAAACAAGATTCTGTTTGGGTTTGGGGTCACAGTTTGCAGTTCAGTTCTTGGGTTTTGGCTGAGCAAAAAGCAATCAGTAATGCAACAATCAGGGGTAGATCTAAGGAGGATCTAAGAGCTATCACAAGGGAAATCAGATAGTTTGTGAATCAGTTGTTTAAATCATAAACAGATTCAGTAGATGGATTGAAGTAGCAGTTATCTACTTTGCATTTGTTATGGCAAATGCAGTTCGAATATTACTTGTAAGTTTATGAAATAGACAACAAGGAATGATAAACAAACAACTAATTCGTCCCCAGTGGAGTCACCATTTTGTTACAGGGAAAAGTGTCTATATAGAACTGCTCTATCCCACTAAGGTGTGACAGCTGCCTTAGAAACAAACAGAGAAAAGCTACTTTCGTTTTTCCTTTATGAATTATAAATAGAGAGGAACAAGAAGACCAACCTCTATCTTGCGCTAATCTCCTGATTTGATTCCTCTCTTCTTTGATAGTCTTTAGCTACTTGCTCCCTTGCACGCCCAGCTTCACAAAGTACCTGTAAGATCACAGTAGCATAGCACTATACAAAGACATGGATCTATAATCATAAACAATCTAGGATCAGATGTAAATTGACCATACAAATGTAGCAAACATCAATGATACAAGAGCATGGAGGAAAACTTGAATAGCTTTTATTGATAAACAAGAAAGAGCCAAGAGGAGTTACAACTAGTTGTTCTGACCCAGCATCAACCTCCCAGCAAAGAAGCCCCTCTTCACCTCAAACAAAGCTTAGATCACCCAACAATCTGATGTTTGTCTCAAGAAACCAACAACAATTCCTTACAATATGCAAAATTCCAGCCTCTGGATCTCTGGGATGAGGGATCCATATATAGATATCTGTAATGGAGATGAGTCAGCTCATGATTTGATTAGTGTCTTCCCTCTAATAGTTCTAGCTTCCACTTGAAGATTGATGATCTCTTACTCATCCTTGGTCGAATTCAGTGAGGCAAGTGTCACAGGAGAAGATTCTGGAAGCTTCCATTGCCTCTCCACCTCGCAGAATGACACTTCCATTTGTCATTTCTCACCCATCACACCCCATAGAAGGGATTTTTGAAATGCAACACACCCACACAGTGTATTTAGGTGAGATGCAACGCACTTGGCCAGTGGAGCAGCTGAAATGATCCTGTTTTGACCAATTTTGAGCAGTTTTTCATGGAGAACTTCTGGGAGAAGCTGTAATCTGTTGACCTTGTTCCTTTAGGGGTTAGAAAAACACTTTTAGGGACTTAGGAGCCCTTGATTTATGGACATTTCGTGCTTGGGGTTGTAGGGCCCAAAAATGTCTATAACAGGTTGATGCCCTTGAGGCACATACTGATACTGGGGTTGACCTTGAGGTATAAATTGATATTGGGGTTGACCTTGGGGTACATATTGAGTCTGGGGTTGACCTTGAGGAACGTACTGTCCCATAGGTATGTACTGTCCTTGATGTTGCCCCCCACATGCAAACTGTGTACCTTGAGGTTGCCCCCCAGGCGGTAACTGGCCACCTTGTGGTTGAGGATTGGGAATAGAACCTGGCATCATGAGAATGTCTTCTACGCTCAACAGCTTAGTACCATTGTTTCCAGTTAATAACCCTTGCTCAATGGGTTGAGGAGATGCTCCCGAAAAAGTACCAGAAAGTGACTGATACCTAGAGGGAACAGAAGGACCGCCGTACAAAAAAGATTCGGGTGATTGAGTAAACATGGATGACTGTCCTGACATATTTACGGGAGTATAAAAACCTCTAGGTGTTGGGTGATAAGGAGCACGAGGTGGTGAAAAACTTAACCCTGAGTTTTCTAAAAAATTAGTCGAAGAAAGATACCAAGAACTGCTCCTAGGCGGACTGTAAAAAATTGATTCACGCTCCCTTAGTTCAATAACAGGTTGATTTTCAGGGATAGTGATGCCTACTTCTTCTTCCGGAGCAAGTTCTTCAATAGCAATAAGTCCAGAAGGAAGATCTTGGGTGATTACTCTTTCTACCCTAGGTGAACCAGGACCACTAGAAGTTGGAGAAACAAATGCCGATGTCGGAGTAGCAGCAAATCCACTTTCAGGCTCGGATATTCCAAGTTCTTCACCTATATCACTAGTAGATGAAAAGCTACCAGCAATTTCGGAAACAGACACTAACTGTGGATTATAATCTGCTACTAACGGTTGAAAATCAGGATGTACTATCAAAGAAAATTCTCCTTCTTCAGGTGACCCAACTCCACTGTCTGTAGGAGTTACGAGGACTTTCAAGCCTTCAAGCTGGCTTGCTACTTCCTCAGGAGGTTGGCCCCGAAGTCTACGAGACTTCCTCAGTAACTCAGCCATGTTTACAAACTCAGGAGACTGGCCCCGAAGTCTACGGGACTGTCTTGGTAATTCAGCCACAGTTGAAAACTTTTAACTACTTCACATGTAAACAAAGTAAAATCTCAATGAAAAGCACCTAAAGTCTCTAAAGAACCAAACAAATTTGAATCACACGCCTAAAGAATCTAGGAGATCAAACACACACAAACAGTAACTTTCCGTACTGAAAACACTAGTTGGTGATGAAATCCAACGTCGCAAAGTTCAATACAGAAATGGCGGTTGGAACAGTTACCGCGGCAACCTGCTTAATGAATAAACTGGCACAAGTTCCTCCACTTAACCGTCTCGAGTGAATAGAACCCCCCAGAAAATCCAAGTGAGTCTAGCCGACGTCTACTCCAGGTACAGTGGGATCTTACCACCACTGTCACCTCAAGAAGAGTCCTAAAGAATATGGCCACTAAGGTTACCAACTAAGACAAATATACCTGGGGGAACAGTCTACGATCTGATACGCACGCAAGGGCAGAGTAGCAAGCTCAATCCCCTTGAAGGCTCCTTGACATAACCCAAGGTTTACCAACAAGTGACCCCAGGCTCCTCGACAATGGTTAATCCGAGGTTTACCATTTTTAATACATGAATATCTGGCGTTGTTCCCAATGAGGAAGGATTGATTCCCACACTGGTTCGGACACGATCTCGTGCTTCTCCTTTAAGAGGAGCTTTCCCAGAGCATAAATGCAACAATTGGATTTCTTCCCTACCAGAAGATACAACTACTTGTTTGTTTTTACTGTCTTGGAGAGTTAATTACTCTCCTACTCCAAGACACTAGCCTAAGCTAAGTTGGTGTATCAGAGCCCTAGAAATAAAAATGTTACTAGGTGAATTTTACTTTAAGCATTAATTTTAGTGGTTTTTGTTTAAGTCCAAAGGTGCAGAGATGAAACTCGTGGTATGAAGACTCGACTCAAAATCACTAAAAATGCACCTAAGATGATCTAAACAATCTTTTTCTCTTCGATGAACTTCTAACTAAGAAAGAGTTTGAGAATGCAAATACTTTGTAAACACAAATCTTTCTCAATTCAACAAATTAAAAGAAGAGTTTTTGTCCTTTTCCAATGCACTCAAAACGAGACAACTAGTTATTTCACAAAAATTTCCCTTTTTCGTTTCAAAGCACTCAATCACTACAAAACAAACTTTTTTCCAAAAGAGATTTTTATATTTTTAAATAAAACACTCAAAACTATGAAAATGACTAACTTTGAGATCTACAAATTATAAAAACCTATTTGAAGTCAAAGCCTACTAAAAGTCTTTTTTAAGGACGTTTTACTTAGCTAGATGTAAGATAAGGACCAATTTATGCAGAATCACAAATAAGTCAAGAGCAACCAATTTTGTTTTCTTTTTTAAAATGAAAATCCAAACTCTCAAACACAAGCTTTTCGAAGTTTTGTAAAGAGAAAACTCAAAGTGGATTCCTCAACAAGGGGAGATTTCATAAATGGTCAGATTCATAAGAAGGCTGGTAGACACTAAGGTGATCTCAAGTCCCTACAGCTTCTAAGCTTAGAAACACTACACAACCAGAATGAAAAACAAACCCAACAAGAAAAACTCCTAGGAATTTCACTTAAAACCCTAACACTAACGAAATCAATCTAAGGAAAGCTTCTGACAAGTTATATGCAGGTCTAGGCAGTGGATAACAATTTGTAAACAAACACTAAGCTGACTAACAGAGGAAATCTTAGGGTTTTTCAAAATTTTGACAGGGTCCGCAGGCCCACAGTTGACACAGGTGCGGTCTCGCTCTGTGCTAAAAGCCAAGATGCGGGTAGGTACGCACTGTGTCAAACGGCTAGGGTGCAGTCCTCTCCCAAAGCTATGAAAATCAAAAAATAACCCTGGATCTACAAACTCTACCCAATTTTACACACAACAAGCCAAAAACAGAAACAAAAACACAATTTCTCAGGTCAAAGTAAAAACAAGGAAAACAATCAATTCCCCAGTGGAGTCGCCATTTTGTCACACGGAATAAGTCGATCTTGCGGACAAGATAGACCTTCCTAGAATCTAAAGAAGACCTAATGACAAGCAAACCAACCAGACACTATCTTTCTCTAAATATCTTTGATAAACAATAGCAAACAAGTGTTTTTAGGGCCTACCTTAGGTCCAACGCAAGCTTGTGGGTGCCCTCGCTCCTTCGATCCAAATGAGCTCCTTTGTCGCAAATTTGCAAACAAAAACAAGGCAAACAAATTAAATAGCACCTGAAAAGCCAATTTCATAAAACATATTTAACACGAAAGTCAAGGAGTCCATGAAACAAATAACATGAGATACTTGTTGAGAAAAATGAGTTTGATTGTATTAATTCAAAAGAAGAAGAACTTTACAACCTTTGCCTTGACGCTGTACAAGCTCCTCCCAGGGTCCAGCAAGAAGTCTCCTCTACTTTGACAAGTTTCACTCACTCCCCAATGAAGCCAAAAAGGTATGTGATCTCTCCTCTTAAGCTCAACTAGGAAGCCTTGATTTCACCAGCATTTACCCTCAAAAAAGTTCAGCTTCTAACCTCCCTAGCAACCAACCCAATGCTTGTATTTATAGTGCAATGGAGGGAGGTTACTAGGTCCTCCTTCAAAGGGATAAAGCCCTCCTTCAAAGGGATAGCTCCTCTCATCAAGGGATTATCTCCTTCTCTTTTGGGATGCATGAACCACCTCAGAGCGAACAATCCACGTCAAAATTCCTTCTAGAAACCTCTAGAATTAACCCAAAGTGAGTTTTTTAAGATAAAACTTGTGCCTTTTGACTTTCACAGGGGTTTGCACCTACACCGTTAGGGACAGAGTGGGCAGGTCCGCAGTTTTTGTACACAGAAGGTGCGGGACCGCAGGTGACAGTGAGAGAAAGTGCGAAACCAGATTTTCATTGATTTTTAATGTCTTTCTCCCATTTTCAAAGCTTGACTTGAAGAGCTGAGGTCTGAGACTTGCTTAGGAGGACAGTACAAGTGATGATAGACCCATACTGACTGCAAATAATCATGGTGACGATAATTTTGTGTAACAGGAAGAAAAAATTATATTGGAACCTGGAGCAGTCACAGAAACAAGAACCTGATAGCTACGAAATTGATCAATTTCAGAGTATCTCATAAAGTGGAAGAACTTACCTGCTGAAGATTCCACATGGGAAGACAAGTATTTTATACAGAAGCATCAAGAACTACTCAAGTGTTGAGGACAACACTTTTTGAAGGAGAGGGGAATGTTAGGCCCCTATACAACTAGTGTAACCCCTTATTGTTATTAGTACAACCCCCTTATTATATTGTTGTACCCATGTAGTCCCCATGTTGTTACTATTGTTCCCCATAGAAGCCCACTATTGTTATTACTGTGCCCTTACATTATTATTGTTATGTTGGCTCTGATTATATGATGACCCCTTAGACTCCTGTATATAGAAAGGAGGTCTTTTCATTTGTATCATAAAAGAATCATTCATTTGTGTAATGTAATGGAGGTTGCCCCCTCGAAGAGGCTGAATTCTAAGGTGTTGATCTATCTTTTCTATCTTTTTGTGAGCTGGTTTCATAACAATGAATCAATAGTGTGCCTTGTTATATATTTTTCTGATTTTAATCTTCCATTGATTCATGCATAAGTTAGCCAATGTTATGCAACTAACTCACAGAAAATATATATCAATGACTTGAAAAAATATCCTCTTCGAGGGGGAAACCTCCTTTACATTACATAAATGAACAATTCTTGGATGATACAAATGACAAGGCCCCCTTTGTATATATAGGAGTCTAAGGGGTCATGATATAATCAGAGCCCACATAACAATAATAATGTAAGGGAACAACAATAACATTAGTGGGCTTCTATGGGGCACAACAATAACAATATGGGGGCTATATGGGCACACCAATAATAATAAGGGGGATACACTAGTATTATAGGGACCTAACATGCCCCTCTCCTTCAAAAAGGTGTTGTCCTCAACACTTGAGTAGTTTTGGATGCTTCTATATAAAATTCTCATCCTCCCATGTGGAATCTTCAACAGGTAAGTTCTTCCACATAATGAGATACTTTGAAATTGATCAATTTCATAGCTATCGGGTTCTTATTTTCGTGACTGCTTCAAGCTGAAATATGATTTTTCCTTCTTCGTCAAGTTCTAGCAACACTCTTTGAACTAGAAGCTTGTCACTGATAACCTTCTTTAAGCATTAAACACGGAAAATTGGGCATACTCAGGAAGATGTAGGAAGCTACAATTTGTATGCCATAGTATTAATCTTTTGCAACACCTTGTAAGGGCCGTAGTACTTGGGTGATAATTTATTATCCTTCTTAGCTTGCTTGAGAGACATTTGTTTGTATGGTTGTAGCCATAAAAATACCCAGTCACCTACATCAAAACTTCATTCACTACAATGCTTATTTTCTTGTTGTTTCATTCGATTTTGCGCCAGAGTGAGGTTATCCTTTAAGAGTTGAAGAACTTGTTGTTGATGCTCGATGTGATATTCCACTACTTGAACCTTAAAATTTCCTCTTAAAGATGATGTGATAGATGGTAGATGACATCCATAAAGTGCCATAAATGGGGTCATTTCTACTATAGTATGGAAGGAAGTGTTATACCACCAGTCATCTAGAGGTAACCACTTGACCAATTGTGTTTGTTTATCAGTTACAAAACAATGAAGATATCTTTCCAAACATTTGTCTACTATCTTAGTTTTCCCATCAAATTAAGGATGATAAGATGAGCTAGAGCTAATTGAGTACCAAGACAAGAAAATAATTTCGTCCAAAAATTTCCAGTGAAAATATGATCTCTGCCACTTACTATAATCTTTGGATTCCATGAAGCTTTTGAATTGTTTCCATAAATTCAATAGCAACTGTACTGGCTTTAAAAGGATGAGATAATGCACAAAAGTGTATATACTTGGTAATTTTATCAATTACCACCATAATGACACTCTTTCCTTCAGAGTTGGGTAAACCCGTGATAAAATCCATTGAGACCTCCTCCCAACCCTGACTTGGAATGGATAAAGGATGTAACAAACCTGAGGTCTTAATTGTCTCAACTTTATTTTGTTGGCAAACCAAACACTTTGTCACAAACTTCTGAATATTAGATTTGAGGCCATCCCTAAAACAATTCTTCTTGATCTTATGGTCAATTTTAAAAATCTTGAGTGACCTCCTAAGAGAGAGGTGTGCAATTCTAAAAGAATATTTTGTTTGAGTTGGGATTCTTACAAATATATAAGAGATCTTTATACCATAATGAATCATTTTTCCAGCTAAATGTATTGGATGTACTGGGATCTTGCTGCAACTTTTGAATGAGTAACCACACCTCTTCATCATTCTTCCATTCATCGCTTGTTTTGGTTATCCACTCATGTTGGATAATAGAAATGGCACAAAGCAATGCTTCCACATCCTCATCCTTTCTTAAGAGTGCATCTGCAACAACATTTTTCTTCCCTTTCTTGTAGATGATTTCGAAGTCATAACCCAACATCTTTGTCACCCATTTTTTCTGCTCTTCCAAAGATAATTTTTGTTTCAAAAAGTATTTAAGACTATCATGATCTGTTTTTACCTTGAAGTGTCTTCCCATTAGGTATTGTTGCAATTTCTTTAGTGCATGTAGTATTTCCAACATTTCTTTCTCATAAATAGGTTTGTGTAAATACTTTCCTTTGATTGGACGACTTTCAAAAGCAATGGGTCTTCCTTCTTGCATTAAAACAACACCAATTCCATTTCATGAAGCATCACATTCCACAATAAAAGTTTTTGTGAAGTCTAGTATAGCTAAGACCAGTACTTAGCACATTTCCTCTTTAATATGTTCAAAGGCCTTCGTTGCTTTTGGAGTCCAAGAAAATGCATCTTTCTTTAGTAATGATGTTAGACGTGTTGTTATTCTCCCATAATTCTTAACAAACTTGCGATAATACCCTGTTAACCTGAGAAATCCTTGAAGATGATTTATGGTTGTGGGGATTTTCCATTCCTTAATGGCTTTAATTTTGTTAGGGTCTACCTTAACACCCTCATGAGATACAATATGACCCAAATATTCCACCTCTTGTACTGCAAAGAAACATTTGGAGGTTTCTGCATATAACTGTTTCTCCTCCAATAATTTGAGCACCTTGTTAACATGTTGAACATGATCCTTCCAAGACTTGTTGTACATTAGTATATCATCAAAAAATACTAACGCGAATTTTCTAAGGAAGGGTTTGAAAATGGAATTCATCAAACCTTGAAATGTGGAAGGTGCATTAGTAAGGCCAAAATGCATGACCAAAAATTAATAATGACCCTCATGAGTTCTGAATGTTGTTTTCGGAATGTCTTCAGTCTTCATTCTAATTGATGATATCATGAATGAAGATCCAACTTGGTGAAGTAAATTGCTCCATTTAATTCATCCAACAATTCATCAATGACAGGAATGGGAAATTTATCTTTAATGGTGAGCTTATTGAGATCCCTATAATTTGGATACATATGCCATGATCGATTCTTCTTGTGCACCAATACTACTGGAGTGGAGAAAGAACTTTGACTAGGTTGAATTATGTCAACCTTTAGCATTTTTTCAACCATCCATTCAGCTTCACTCTTTTGGGCATAACGATATCTGTAAGGCCTAATGTTTGAAGGAACACCTCTTGGAATCAATTGAATCACATGATCATGATTATGAATAGGTAGGAGGCCTTTGGGAGTCTCAAACACCTTGGAATGATTGTCCAAGACTTTTTGGAGATCTGGAGAAATAGATGATTTCGATGTTTGAACCCCTAGTGAGCATAATTGTGCAATTACTCCCCATTTTTATTTCTTCAGAAGCTTTGTCATGCCATTAGAGTTGATTATCTTTCTTGGTTTCCCTATTGTTGTCACTTCAGATTGCACCGACAACACAAGTACTGCAAGAGAGATAGAAACCCCCGTAGAGACAACCTCTAGGTTGATTGTAGACCAGTGCCTAGGACATCTTAAATAGAGGAGTGCATGAAAGGTTATATGTGAGGGGTTTGCAACACTCCAATTTTCACGTAATGAAAGATAATAAGGGGGCTTGGTTCATTCCTCCAAAGGTATGAGTTATGTATTTCAGGTACTTCCTCATACACATAGTTCCCAGAAGTATCACATAGAACAGCGGAGGACGATTACTTCAAAGAGGATTATATCTTAATAGGATTTGTTGAGTAAATGAGAGAGGATTAGGAGAAACCATAACTCATCACATAAAGCTGCAAGCAATGGAAATTCTATACTTGTTTGAGTTACAAGCAGAGATAATGGATTGAAGAGAGGATGGGTGCTATGATTCATCTATAACAGTTTAAAGATATAATTTCAGACCTTAATTTAGGAATATGCATTAATAAATCAACACACATGGATCTGCAAGGAAGCATGAAATCATTTCTAGCAATTATTATAGCATGAATGCAAAGAAGAATATGAACATAATGGGATTAAACAGGAGGATAACATACTGTAGTACTTAAAATGGGGAATCACCACCATTTTTTTGCTTAGCCTGAAAGATCTGCTTGTGTAAAGTAATACACTCTAAAATACAAGTCATTCTCTTATAGATTTATGAGCCAAATTGTTATCACAGAGTTTAGACCCATCGGGTGAGAAATTCTGGAAACTTTGTATAATATTTCTTCCCCCTATTTATAATAAAAGGGGGAGAGATTGAGTTATAGTCCCAAAATTTGAGCCAGAGCACCAGCTATCTACTAGACTATCTGTCTCAGCTAGTGTAAGGATATGATACCTAAAGATTACAATTGGGATCAAATCCCTTCTTGGAAATAGAAAACTATAGAAAGTAAAAAAAATAGGAGGAAGAATGGAGGAAGGGGTCCTTTGTAGTTCCTATGAAAGCTTCTGATCAAAATCAGTCTTAGTCTTCGTGCGTCCTTTTATTGTGGAGCTGGTTTCATGTCCCTTCTACCTTTATTGCGCGATGACCTGTTCGGTGGAGTAGGGAGCGGAGTGGGAAAGGCGTGTGCCCAAGCAGTCCTTTTGTGTGTAGAGGGATGGGGCTCCATGTTGAGCCATTAATCTTCCTGAGTCCCTTGTGTTGATCCATTGTTGTGCCATGCTCCATTTAAGTCTTTAGCTACCGACCCATCTGCCCATTAAAACTCTGCTAGACACTACTGGAGCTTTGAAAAGCCTGGTGTCGTGTATTATGATGTAATAAGGATGACCTTCGAGTCCGGGATTTTAAACACAGGAACACCATGAAATAGGCAAGCCTGACTGTCCTTTAAGCCCTTATGCTTTCATCCCCATTGTGCTTCTTCCTGCTTGAACCAAGCGCTTAGCCCTTCAAGCACTAAGGCTTTCAAATGTTGCTCAGGGGAATTTTTCCTTTATAACTTGAAACACCTTTGATAGCCCCTTACATTGCATCAACCGATATCCCGAACATGAAATATTTATGAAATATGACCTATGAAACATTACATCTGGGGTCCTTTTTCTTTGTTACCTGGAATCCCGCATCTCAGCACTGAAAGAAATTTTCCTTAGGTTTCTCCCTTAGGCAGTTGTGATCGCTGATCCATAGGGTGACGTCATCGTTTCCACGTGTCACTTTGTGAGTGGTGACATGTGTCAGCTGGAAATGGCCCCATAAGACCCCTGAAAATGCCGAAATTGAGTGACACATGTCATCTGCCACATCAACATCCATATTTCCATGTGTCCTCTATACTGCCACATCATTGATGACGTCAGCTACCATGTCAGCTCTGAGGACCAATCATACGCTGCCACATGGCCCCCTGGAGGAGAGAGAAAAAGGCCTGCCCGACCCTGCTTTTGCATGGGTTTCCTTTATTAAATAATTTTGTCCTTCCTCGATGATCTTATACTAAATCTCAAAATCTCAACCCGTAAGGTTTTTAGGGAGGTAACCCCTCTGTTCCCATGATCGTCGATAATGGGTGATTGCAGGATGCGAGATTTCCCATCGCTGATAAGCGGATGCACCGATTCCACGTGGAGGAGAGAGAAAGGGGCAGTCCAACCTTGGTTTTTTCATGCTTTTCCTTTGTAAAATATTTTTCGGCCTCCCTGACGATGTACCACTATATCACAAGATCGGTGGTTTGCATGTCTTTTAAGTTCAAAACCCCGTTGATCGCTGATATTGCGGGACAGCGGGATCACGGGACTACGAGCTGTGATATCGACATTCGACACTGCGAAAAATTGATAACCTTAAGTGTATGCCTTGGGACCTGCGGCATGCAGGACTATGGGATCGCAGGACTGCAGGACTATGGGACTAAGATTGCCTTGCTCCTTTGGTGTTTTTTCCTTTGCTTGCTGGGCTTTCCAAGGGTAATCTTCAAAATGCTTTAACTTCTGCTCTAGGAGTCCATTTTTGGACTTCCATATACTGTTGGAAAGCTCTTTTCGAGCACTAGGAAATGGAGAGGGTATGATTAAGCTCTGATAGCTTATGTGGCTCAAAAATTAGCTTTAGGCCTCACTGATATTTGGCATTTGAAGCAACTAATGACTGACAAAGCAGTGAGTGACAACATTGGCTCCTACTGGGGACAATGCCTTGTTGGCAAGGTGTTGAGAACCTGCAGACTAGTATCCTTCACCATTGGGCATGGATTTAGTAATAAATGAATCTTTGTAATCAACAAAATCTCCATGGGACTTTCCTCCTCAATCTAAAATGTAGAAATAAAAATTCTAACAACTGAAAAGTAAATGCTTAGCTTGTGAGCTTATTTATGTACATTCCTACTTATGCACAAAGCTTAATTCAGCTAAGTATGTTCAACCCTCTAATGGAGCCAGGCCAACATTAGAGTACTGGACCATATGCCTTTATACTGCTGAAAAAGAAAGATACAAATAAGCTTGCACCGTGAAAAATCAGCAAATGAAGAAACTAACACATGTTGCTGAAACAACCTTTGTTTTGGGCTTAAGAATAGGCTCATGTACTCAACCACAGGTTCATGGAATAGGCAAGGAAAGTTTGTAGCTGCATTAATTTCATAAGTAGTCTGCTGACCAATATCCTCTTGGTCAGGGTAGCCACAAACACCTTTTAGCTCCTCAATTTTAGCCTTTTCAAGAAAAACTAGCTGCTGATATTTTACTGCCCATTTTTCAATGGGACAACTGTCTTGGAAATATGTAACAAAATCTTCATTGTCAGAACTATAAGAGTCATATATTAGAGGGTCTGATGAGGATTCTTGGCAGAAATCTTTCTGCAGTAATTCAACTTTGGTCTCTTCTTGAAAAACTTGTTGTTGGGAGATTTCTCCCCACTTACTGGTAAACAACTCCTTTTGTACCTTCATGACCATTTCCTCCTCCTCTGAATCATATGAATCATAGATTGGAGGATATCCTTGATCCTGCTCTCCATGTGAAAGATATGCATCATGGACTGGAGCCTCTTTGCTAACCTCTTGATGGGCCTCTTCTTCTTGTTCAACTTCCCATAATGGGGAGTATGGTAGCTCTGCCTCACTTGAATCTCCATCAGAGTTATATTCAGCATAAGAAGGAGAAACATCAGAATCAACTAAATAAGCCCTCTGGGAGTTTATTGGTAGCTCAATGGTGTTTCCTTCTTCTCTTTCTTTCTCATGGGGAGATGCTTATTGATGTGAGTAGATTTCTTCTTGGAATGAGCTCTCACATACATGGATCTGCAAGGAAGAATGAAATCATTTCTAGTAGCTATTATAGCATGAATGTAGAGAAGAAAATGAACATAATGGAATTAAACAGGAGGATAACATACTGTAATACTTAGAAGGGGGAATCACCACCATTTATTTGCTTAGTCTGAAATATATACCCGTGTAAAGTAATACAGTCTGAAATACAAGTCATTCTCTTACAGATTTATGAGCAAAACTGGTATCATAGAGTTCAGACCCATCGGGTGAGAAATTCTGAAACCTTTGTATAATATCTTTTCCCCCTATTTCTAAGAAAATGGGTAGAGCTTGAGTTCCAATCCCAAAATCTGAGCCAGAGCACCAACTTTCTACTAGACTAGTTGTCTCAGCCAGTGTAAGGCTCTGCTACCTAGGAAATAGAAAATGGAGAAAGTCGAAAAGAAACAGGAGGAAGAATGGAGGAAGGGTTCCTTTACGGTTCTTGTAAAATCTTCTGATCAAAATGAGTCTCAATCTTTGTGCATCCTTATGTTGTGGAGCCGTTTTCCTGTCCCTTTTTCCTTTACTGCATAGATGACCTATTGAGTGGAGTAGGGAGCAGAGTGGGAAAAGCATGTGCCAAAGCGGTCCTTTTATGTGTAGAGGGATGAGGCTCCATGCTGAGCCATTAATCTTACTGAGTCTCGTGTACTACTCCGTTGCTGCACCATGCTCCATTTAAGTCTTTAGCTTCCAGTCCATCTCCCCATTAAAACTCTGCTAGACACTACCAGAGCTTTGAAAAGCCTAGTTTCATGTATTATGATGTAATAAGGATGACCTTTGAGCATGGGATTTTAAACACAGGAACACCGTGAAACATGTGAGCCTAACTGCCCTTTAATCCCTTATGATTTCAGCCCCTTTGTGCTTCTTCCTTCGTGTGATTGGGGGTTTGAATGAAGCACTTATCCCTTCAAGCGCTACGTCTTTCAATTGCTGCTTGGGGAGCTTTTTCCTTTATAACTTGAAATGCCTTTGATAGCCCCTTACACTGCATCAGCCGATATCCCAAATGCAAAATATTTATGAAATATGACCTATGAAACATCATATCCGAGGTCCTTTTTCTTTGTTACTTGGAATCTCACATCTCAATGCTGAATGCACTTTTCCTTAAGTTTCTCCTCTAGGTAACTGTGATCACTGATTAGCGGGGTCACATCATTGTTGCCACATGTCACCTTGTGAGTGGTGATATGTGTCACCTGGAAATATCCCCATAGGACCCTTGAAAATGCCGAAACTAAGTGACATGTGTCATTTGCCACATCAGCATCCATACTGCCACGTGTCCTCCATACTGCCACATCATTTATAACGTCAGCTACCATGTCAGCTCTGAGGACCAATCATATGCCACCACATGGCCCCTTAGAGGAGAGAGAAAAAGGCATGCCCGACCCTGCTTTTGCATGGGTTTCCTTTGTTAAATAATTTTGGCCTTCCTCGACGATCTTATACTAAATCACAAAATTGCAACTCTGTAAGTTTTTTGGGGAGGTAGCCCCACTGTCCTATGATCACTGATAATGCAGGATGTAGGATTTCCAATCGCCGATATGCTGATGCGCCAATGCCATGTGGAGGAGGGAGAAAGGGGCGGCTCGACCTTGGTTTTCTTGATTTTCCTTTGTAAATGGTTTTTCAACCTCCTCGGCTATGTACTGCTATATCACAAGATCGAAAATTTACGAGTCTTTTAAATTTAGAACCCCACCGATCATTGATCACTGATATCACAGGACTACAGGCTGTGATATCAGAATTCAACAATGCGAACCACCGATAACATTAAGTGTATGTCCTGGGACCTGTGGGATGCGGGACTGAGGGATTGTGGGACTGCGATTTTCCTTACTCCTTTGGTGTTTTTTCCTTTGCTTGTTGGGCTTTCCAAGGGTAATCTTCAAAATGCTTTAACTTTTGCTCCAGGAGTCCATTCTTGGACTTCCATATACCATTGGAAATCTCTCTCTGAGCACTAGGTAATGGAGAGGGTTTGGTTAAGTCCTGATAGCTTCTGTTGCTAAAAAATTAGCATCAAAACTCACTTCTATTTGGAATTTGAAGCAACTGATGATTGATAAAGTAGTGAGTGACAACACCTTCAATACCCCTTAATTCAACTTCCTTTCCTTCCCAAAAAATTTCAGGAAAGTTCTTGAAAATTGAAAGCTATTATCCCCAAAGATTTTAACCAATGGACTCCTAGTACAACATTGACGCCACCCATTGTAATGGAAAGCATTGGAATATTCAGTACATATTCCCCCATGGTTAGCTTGATATTATGACACTTTATACAGAAATCTATAGTTCCTCCATTGTAAACCATCACTTGACACTCTGGTGTTGGATATAAGAAGCAATTCAATTCCTTAGCTATCCTACAATGAATAAATTATGGGTACTACCTAAATCAATAATCACTATTATATTTTTCTTCTTGATATATCCTTCTATCTTGAGAGTTTGAGGAGTGGTAATTCCTGCCAATGCATTACAAGATATGGTCGGATTCATTTCTTCTGTCACTATGGTTGGTTCCTGGTGTATATCCTCCTCTTTTTATGTTTCTTGTTCCTTTTCTTCCTGCTCTTCACAATCTATGTAGAATAATTTATTATGAGCACACTTATGACCTTTGGTGTATTTTCCATCACAATTGTAACAACACTTCCATCTTTATAGTTGTGAGTGGTAGACTTCCTTGTTGCCATAATTTTATTTCAACTTTTCTTGCCACATTGAATTCCTTCTCCAATGAATCAGGTTCCCAAAGACGAACCTTGTGTTGGATGTTTTCTTTTAATGTCCCTATGATGACATCAATCCCATGCTCCTCTGGAATATCGGTTACCCTAATGTTCAATTTTTAGAAGTATTCAATGTGCTCTGCCATTGAACCCTTTTGTTTGAGATTTATCAATTGGCTAAAGAAGGTGTTGCTCTTTGTGTCTTCATAATGTGATATCATTTCCACCGTAAAAATTGACCAGGTGAAAATTGGTTTAGGAGAACAAAACCATCTATATCATACAAAATGATTGGGTTCTAAATATAAATATGCAATACGTAACTTTTGTGAGGGTTGCACATCCTGTAGCTCAAAATATTGCTCCATCTGTAGTATCCATGTTACCTGATCCTTGCTATCAAACTTTCTCATATCTATCTTTGGAATGTGGTGGTTCTTAACCCCCACATTGGAGTATCTCAAATCTTAATTCTTATTCCTTTTGTCCTCATCATGATTTTCATGAATTACCTTGTTACCACTAGGAAGACTTTCTTGCAACGAATTTGGCACCTTCCAATTTGACATTCATCGCATCCATGTCTACTTTAAAAACATCCATGTTCCATTTTATACCATCCATGTCCCCTTTTAAGCCGTCCATGTTTCCTTTTATACAATCCATGTCCCATTTTAAGCTATCCATGTCATCTTTGGTTGCTCTTTGTGACAACGAAATTTGTTGCACTTGGTCTCATAACTTTGATATATCATATTTCAATTCTTGTTCTTCATGTGTCGTAGTAGAGATTTCTAAGGGATTAATGGGTGTATAATTCTTTTGTTTGGGA
Source organism: Pinus tabuliformis (assembly GCA_031772625.1). Lineage (NCBI taxonomy): Eukaryota > Viridiplantae > Streptophyta > Pinopsida > Pinales > Pinaceae > Pinus > Pinus tabuliformis. Next base: position 719,837,349 of record CM062813.1, read on the forward strand.
GACATTTTAGAACCAAATATTTATATATGTGCTTCCATATGCCCTTTAAATCACTTAAAATTGATGTTTCAAACAAAAGTTATGCAAAATTAAAAAACACAAACCTTTTTCTTTCTTTTAGGAGTTGGATCTTGAAACGGTCATAACTTTGTAGTTTCGGATCTCCAAGGTCTGAAATTTGGTCATGTGGTACCCCTCTGAGTCCTCTTTCCAGCCCAACAAGTCATACCAATATTGGATTATTCAAGAAATAGTTATGTCCAAGATTCCATGATGACTTGATTATAAATTGGTTCAATAGAGCGAATGTGTATGGAGTTCCACATGTCACTTTTTTGACCTTTGACCCTGAAAATGATGCCCCAAAAATGAAAGTTTGTCCTATTTTTGTCACTTTTTATGAAATTCAAATCTAATTCTCAAAGAGAAATTTATGATGGTTTTCCCTAGGTCACCTATTTGAGATTGAATTCTGGACCCTGCAAAAATCCTAACTTCCTTGGATCATATCTCCGAAGCAGTGAAACCCTAGAATCCAATTATCTAAAACCAAATGTTATGCAACCTACTCACAGAAAAGATAAATCAATGAATTACAAAATATCCTCCTCAAGGGGAAAACCTCCTTTACATTACATAAATGAATAATGCTTGGATGATACAATTAACAAGGCCTCATTTGTATATATATAAGAGTCTAAGGGGTCACAGCATAATCAGAGCCTATATAAAAATAATAATGTAAGGGCACAACAATAACAATAGTGGGCTTCTATGGGGCACAAAAATAATAATATGGGGGCTACATGGGCACAACAATAACAATAAGGGGGATACACTAGTATTATAGGGACCTAACAACCAACAACCCATTGAACATTAATAAATCATGACATGTAAACCATATGAGAAGAAACCATAACAACCATAAGCAGCAACATAAACAATATAATAATGTACAATCACATCATCACATATGAGACACTGGTATATTTGGTGGAAACCATTTCGGTAGAAAACCACTCTTGTTATTATTGCGTTGCTCTAAATATTCTATTATGTGTCAAGAAAAAAGATGTGTTTTACATAGATTATTGACCACCACTAACTAGGAGACTCGACCTCATACACAAATAGCTAGCTACCACCAACCAAGAGACTTGATCCCAAATATACAGTGAGTTGTTGACCACCAACTATTCTAGCTACCATTAAGCAGAAGCAACCACTTCCACAACATTGTTACTAACACCCACTAGCATGGAATGACTGCTCTAACTTAGCAAGCGCCCACTTGCCAGAGGCCACTGCTCCAAAAGTCTTTGTGGACCTTAATTTCATTCATTTTCAAACTGGATCACCAAGATAGTATTCTCAACAAGATTCAGCTCTGCCATCAAACCCCAAAAACAAGAAAATATCAATAAAATCAATAAGAAATCTACTCATTTGAACATAAATAACGGGAAACAAATGTTATGAAACCAGCTCAAGAAAAGATAGAAAAGATAGATCAACGCCTTAGAATTCAGCCTCTTCGAGGGGGCAACCTCCTTTACATTACATAAATGAACAATTCTTGGATGATACAAATGACAAAACCTCCTTTCTATATATAGGAGTCTAAGGAGTCACAATATAATCCAGCCGACCTAACAATAATAATATAAAGCCACAAAAATAACAATAGAGGGATTCTATGGGCACAGAAATAACAATATGGGGGTAATAGGGGCACAACAATATAAATAAGGGGTATAACTACAATAGTAATGGGGTAATCACTAGTATTATAGGGACCCAACATGCCCCTCTCCTTCAAAAAAGTGTTGTCCTCAACGCTTGAGTAGTTCTGGATACTTCTGCATAAAATTCTCATCCTCCCATGTGGAATCTTCAGCGGATAAGTTCTTCCACTTGATAAGATACTCTGAAATTGATCGATTTCGTAGCTGTCGAGTTCTTGTTTCTGTGACTGCTTCCGGTTCCAATATAATTTTTCCTTCCTCGTCAAGTTCTGGCAATATTGTTTGAATTGGGAGCTTGTCACCTATAACCTTCTTTAAACATGAAACATGGAAAACTGGGTGCAATCGAGAAGCTGCAGGAAGCTCCAATTTGTATGCCATAGTACCAATCTTTTGCAACACCTTGTACGGACCATAATACTTTGGTGATAATTTATTATCCTTCTTAGCTTGCTTTAGGGACATTTGCTTATATGGTTGTAGCCGTAGGAATACCCAATCACCTACATCAAAACTTCTTTCACTGCGATGTTGATCTGCCTGTTGTTTCATTCTATTTTGTGCCAACACGAGGTTATCCTTTAAGAGTTGGAGGACTTGTTGTTGATGTTCGATGTGATGTTCCACTGCCTGAACCTTAGAATTTTCTCTTAAATATGATGTGATGGATGGTGGTTGATACCCATAAAGTGCCATAAATGGGGTCATTTTTGTTGCTGTATGGAAGGAAGTGTTATACCACCATTCAGCCAGAGGCAACCATTTGACCCATTGTGTCTGTTTATCAGATACAAAGCAACGAAGATATCCTTCCAAACATTTGTTTACTATCTCAGTTTGCCCATCAGATTGAGGATGATAAGATGAGCTATGAGCTAACTGAGTACCAAGACAAGAAAATAATTCTGTCCAAAAATTTCCAGTGAAAATGGGATCTCTGTCACTTACAATAATCTTTGGGTTTCCATGTAGCTTTTGAACTGTTTCCATAAATGCAGTAGAAACTGTACTGGCTTTAAATGGATGTGATAATGCACAAAAGTGTGCATACTTGGTAAGTCTGTCAACTACCACCATGATGACACTCTTTCCCTCAGACTTGGGTAAACCTGTGATAAAATCCATTGAAACCTCCTCCCAACGTTGGCTTGGAATGGATAAAGGTTGTAATAGACCCGGTGTCTTAATTGTTTCAACTTTATTTTGTTGGCAAACCAAACATTCCGCCACAAACTTTTGAATATCTGATTTAAGGCCATCCCAAAAAAATTCCTTCTTAACCCTGTGGTAAGTTTTTAAAAATCCTGAGTGCCCTCCTAAGGGAGAAGTGTGCAATTCCATAAGAATCTTTTGTTTTAGCTGGGAATTCTTACAGAGGTATAAGCGATCTTTGTACCATAACGAATCATTTTGCCAGCTAAATGTATCAGAAGTACTGGAATCTTGTTGTAGCTTTCGAATAAGTGCCCACACTTCTTCGTCATTCTTCCATTCCTCCCTTGCTTCGTTTATCCAATCTGGTTGGATAATAGAAATGGCACACAACAATGCTTCCACATCCTCATCCTTTCTTGAGAGTGCATCTGCCACCACATTTTGCTTCCCTTTTTTGTAGATGATTTCAAAGTCATAACCCAACATCTTTGTGACCCACTTTTGTTGCTCTTCAGAGGATAATCTTTGTTCTAAAAAGTATTTAAGGCTATCATGATCCGTTTTTACCTTGAAGTGTCTTCCCATTAGGTAGGGTCGCCATTTCTTAAGTGCATGGAGTATTGCCAACATTTCCTTCTCATAAATAGCTTTGCTTAAAAACTTTCCCTTGATTGGACGACTTTCAAAAGCAATGGGTCTTTCATCTTGCATTAGAACAACACCAATTCCATTTCCTGAAGCATCACATTCCACAATAAAGGTTTTTGTGAAGTCCGGTGTAGCTAAGACCGGTGCTTGGCACATTGCCTCTTTAAGATGTTCAAAGGCCTTTGTTGCTTCCGGAGTCCATGAAAATGAATCTTTCTTCAATAATGTTGTTAGAGGTGCTGCTATTCTCCCATAATTCTTAACAAACTTGCGATAATACCCTGTCAACCCAAGAAATCCTCGCAGATGCTTTATGGATGTGGGGATTTTCCATTCCTTAATGGCTTTAATTTTGCTAGGGTCTACCTTAACTCCTTCATGAGATACAATATGACCCAAATATTCCACCTCCTGGACTCCAAAGAAACATTTGGATCTTTTTGCATATAATTGTTTCTCCTCCAATAGTTGTAGCACCCTGTCAACATGTTCAACATGATCCTTCCAAGACTTGCTGTAGATTAGTATATCATCAAAAAATACTAACACAAATTTTCTAAGGAATGGTTTGAAAATTGAATTCATCAAACCTTGAAATGTTGAAGGTGCATTGGTAAGGCCAAAAGGCATGACCAAAAATTCATAATGACCCTCATGAGTTCTAAATGTCGTTTTCGGAATGTCTTCAATCTTCATTCTGATTTGATGATATCCCGAACGAAGATCCAACTTGGTGAAGTAAATTGATCCATGCAATTCATCCAGTAATTCATCAATGACAGGAATGGGGAACTTATCTTTAATAGTGAGCTTGTTGAGCTCCCTATAATCCGGACACATGCGCCATGATCCATCCTTCTTGTGCACCAATACTACTGGAGCTGAGAAAGAACTTTGACTCGGTTGAATTATACCAGCCTCTAGCATTTCTGCAACCATACGTTCAATTTCACTCTTTTGGACATAGGGATATCTGTACGGCCTGATGTTTGGAGGAACACTTCCTGGAATCAGATGAATAGCATGATCATGATCACGCATAGGTGGGAGACCTTTGGGAGTCTCAAATACCTTGGAATGATTGTCCAGGACTTTTTGGAGATCTGGAGAAATAGATGATTCCAATGTGGAAACATCTAGCGAACATAATTGTGCAATTACACCTCTTTGCTCCTTTTTTAGAAGCTTTGTCATGCCATTAGAGCTGATTATCTTTCCTGGTTTCCCTGCAATACCCCTTAATTCAACTTCCTTTCCTTCCGTAGAAAATTTGATGAAAAGTTCTTGAAAATTAAAAGCTATTGTACCCAAGGATTGTAGCCATTGGACTCCTAGTACAACATCAGCACCTCCCATTGGAATGGAAAGCATTGGGCTAGTCAATACATATTCTCCCATGGATAGCTTGATATTATGGCACTTTCCAGAGCAATTTATTGTTCCTCCATTTGCAATCATCACTTGACACTCTGGTGCTGGATATAGGAAGCAATTCAATTCTTTTGCTACCCTACAATGAATAAAATTGTGGGTGCTTCCTGAATCAATCAACACTATTACCTTTTTCTTCTTGATTTGTCCTTCTATCTTGATGGTTTGAGGAGTGGTAATTCCCGCCAATGCATTACAAGATATGGTCGGATTTATTTGTTCTTCATCTAGGCTTTGTTCCTGGAGTATATCCTCTTCTTTTGACCTTTCTTGCTCCTTTTCTTCTTCCTCTTCACAATCTATGTAGAATAATTTCTTCTCAGCACACTTATGACCTTTAGTGTATTTGCTATCACAACTGTAACAAAGCCCTTTTGCTCTTTTTTCTTCCAATTGTTGTGGTGTCAACCTTATAGGTTGTGGAAGACTAGGGGCAACAACACTTCCGTCTTTATAGTTGTGAGTGGTATGCTTCCTGGTTGCCATAATTTTGCTTTCCATTTTTCTTGCTAACCTGAATGCCTTCTCTAATGAATCAGGTTCCCAAAGGCGAACATCATGTTGGATATTATCCTTTAAAGACCCTATGAACACATCAATCCTATGCTCCTCTGGAATATCTTTTACCCTTATGTTCAATTTTTGGAACTCCTCAATGTGCTCCATTATTGAACCCTTTTGTTTGAGACTTATCAATTGGCTAAAAAAAGTGTTGCTTTTTGTATCCTCATAATGTGCTATCAATTCTTCCGTAAAAATTGCCCAAGTGATAAATTGTTTACGAGAGCAAAGCCATTGATACCATACAAACTGATTTGGTTCCAAATATAAAGTTGCCATACGTACCTTTTGTGTGTTTTGCACATTATTGAGATCGAAGAATTGCTCCATCTGTAATATCCATGTGGCGGGATCCTTGCCATCAAACTTCCTCATATCGATTTTTGGAATATGGTGATTCTTCGATCCAACATTAGCGTCTATGGAATCATGATTAACATTTCTTTTGTTCTCATCATGAGTTTCCTTTACTACCTTTTCACCATTAGTGACCCTTTCTTGTAGCAACTTCTTCAATTCTTCCATGTCTGTCTTCAAATCTATCTTCAAATCTGCCATGTCTCTCTTCAAATCTGTCTTTGAATCATCCATCTTAGCTTCCATGCCCTTTATCTTAGATTCCACGCCACTTATCTTAGCATCTGTTAGCTTTTGTGAGCGTGACATTTGTTGCACTTGTTCTTGTAATTTTGATATATCATGTAGCATTTCTTCCTCTTCTTCATGAGTCATGCTAGAGCTTTCAGGTTCCTTACTAGGTGTTTGCATTTTCTTTCCTCGGGGCATCAGTTACCGATAATAATGCTTTACTATGCCCTTTGAATTTCGTTAAACCAAGCTTACACAAAAATTTAAAAAAAAACTACACACCTTTTTTCACTTTATAGAAGCCTGATATTGAATCTGATGTATCTCTGTAATTTCAGATCATCCAGTTCTGAAATTGCTACCTGTAGTAGCCTTCTGCGTCCTCTTTCCAATGCCACAAGTCTGAGCCAAATTGGATTCTCCAAGGAAGAGTTATGTGAAATCTCCCACAGTGACTTGCTTTTAGACTGTTTCAGTAGAGCGAACTTGTACGACGTGCCACGAGTCACTGTTTCAACCTTTGAATCTGAAACACACACACAAGAAACTACAGTCCGTCCTCTTTCTGTACCTTCTTACGAAATTTCAATCCGATCCCCAGAGAGAAAGTTATGACGATTTTCCCCAGGTCACCTGTTTTGAATGTAATTCAGGAGTCTGCAAAAAGACCAACTTCCTCAGATCATATCTCCGCAAATATCACGCGAAAAGCTCTGAAATTCGGACCCAAGGTTCAGCGTGATTTCTTCTCAAATGGGTTTTTTTGTGACTTCTGAAACGTCACAAAAAAAAAGTTATAGCGAAAATGCCACGATGACCTGTTTGGAGCAGCGAAACCCTAGAATCCAAAGCTCTGATACCAAATGTTATGAAACCAGCTCAAGAAAAGATAGAAAAGATAGATCAACGCCTTAGAATTCAGCCTCTTCGAGGGGGCAACCTCCTTTACATTACATAAATGAACAATTCTTGGATGATACAAATGACAAAACCTCCTTTCTATATATAGGAGTCTAAGGAGTCACAATATAATCCAGCCGACCTAACAATAATAATATAAAGCCACAAAAATAACAATAGAGGGATTCTATGGGCACAGAAATAACAATATGGGGGTAATAGGGGCACAACAATATAAATAAGGGGTATAACTACAATAGTAATGGGGTAATCACTAGTATTATAGGGACCCAACAACAAAACTCTTAGCCATCATACTCATCTAATAAGCCACTCATGGCCATGTGATGAGCCCCGAAAATGGGTAACTATATGGGCTCATTTTGCCTATTATTCTCATTTAATCCACCTTTCTCCATAGTTTTATGCATGATTTTGAATATATTTATGTTAATTGAGTGAATGGGAATAGCCACTTTACCACAAAGTCTAATACATGCTTATTGCAGATTTTTGGACATTTTTGGACCAAGATCAGGCATTTATGAGTAGATTGGCAGCTAAATACAAAGAAACAAGGCTGATGATTTATAGGAGGGGTGTCTCCTGCACTTAATGACCCTTTCCTCAAGTTCTCCACCATCAGCTTGGAGTCCAACAGCTCACCAAAGATGATTTCAAGGGGCAGCCGAGCAGGTCTAGTGAAGTGGCTGATTAACTGCAGTTTTGGGCAACCAAGCTCCTGAAGTTAAGGAGGACTGTTGGGAGTCCTCGTTTACATAAGTAGGAAGGCTTCAAGCCTTAGTAGTTTAGCCATTTGTTAGTCTATTTTTTCACTTTAGTGCAGCCCTATATCAGCACATTTTCGAGCTTCTTCTTGTAGACAATTTTTGGGATGTAACTATTATTTTTTATCAATGAAGATGAATCCAACTTTGCACCAGCTCTGATCTTTCTTAGGAGGTTGTAGCTCTTGGGGTTGGGCCCAACCCTAGCGCCCAGTACCTCCTTTGTGTACTTTTATTTGTTTTTCTTGCATTCATAGAATAATTTCTGTTATTTAGGTTAAAATATTGCTTTATTACTTAGGTTGTTTCTGATGATTAAGATAGTTGTTCATGCTTCAGGTTGATTTGACAGTTTGGTAACATAAAAGATCCACAAAAAGGCTACCAAGTAGTCCTTGATCTCATTTCTCCCTCGGGACCATGAATTGAGAGCAATGCACACTTGCTTCCACAAAAACACTGTTTTTGCCTTCCAATGCAATTGCTAGTGTTAGATTTTGAATTGGAAAAGTTGATATCAATTGTGTTTTCATGCTTAGACCTGTTCTTACTTAGTTTCCATAGCTTTCTTGCATGATTTCCTGTCTATAAACTTCTATTCATCACATTTCTAGTTTTTAGGTCAGATTAGGTCGAAATAGATCAATCTCAGTTTCTTTAGTCTTTGCTTGGATTAGTTTTGCATAGTAGTGTGAAAAACACCTGTGAGACACTCCTACTTATCCTTCCTCCATCATGCAACCTGCTCCAACCTCTCTCTCAAGATTTTCTTCACCCATTCGCCAAACTTTTCCAACTTGCCCTAATTTCTACATTTTTGTGCAACATTTCTTCTTTTACCAGGTCCTAGACCTCTTAACATCCTTATCCTTCCTTCATCTCCACTTTCCCACCGTTTTTTCACCATTAACCCTCTAAAAACCACTTTCGGCCTGTTCCTATAGAATTTCCTGTTGATCCCCTACAGCGTCCTATAGAAGATAACGCGAGTGATTTTTTGAGATCTGAGCATGGTGGAAATCTCCAGAAGGGTTCTAGGGACCGCTTAGGTCCTCTCCACACCTTCCCAACCTCCTGCAAATTCCCACTCCGTTTCCTTTTGCCAATAAACCTCTGCACAGTAAAAAATAGTTAAAACACATGCATAATAATTTTGCATAATTTTGCTCAAAAATACAAAAAGATGATTTTTCCATATTTTCCTTTAGAAGTAGCTTAAATGAATGTATTTTGCCTCTGCAATAATCAATGGCATCCATTTCAGTAGCTTACATCTCTTTTCTTACACAAGTAGTGTTAGTCGGTAAAACTAGGGTTTGCTAGGGTTTGCATTTCCTTTTAGCTTTTATCTTCTTTCTACAAGTAGACTAGCCTCTTTTAAGTTAGATTTCATCCATCACAATTAAAAGCTTCTTCTAAGAACTCATAGAAGTTGGCTTAAGCTCCTAGCGAACTTGTGCCAGCTGATCAAGTGACAGCTTGCAGTAAGAGCTAGTACTTGTGTATATAGCACCATCACTTCCAAGTTTGTTACGAACTACCGGGTTAATAAAAGTAAAGTAGGGAGTCCCAAGATTTGCAACATCATTGTTGCAATACTGGATCTCACCATCTTTTTGGCACCATTGTCGGGGAAGCGTCAGAGTATTTTGTGATCACTGCTTTTCTTCCATTTCCTACTGCAACCTTTTGCTAAGTAGTTTATTTCAACAAGAGTAGAGTAGTTGTTTCATTTCAATTCTGCAATTTGAATTCTGCAAAAGTAGATTAGACTATTTCCTACTTTCATTTCAATTCTGCAATTTCATTTCAGTAAGCGTACATTAGTATTTCCTGCTTTCATTTCAATTCCGCAATTTCATTTCAGCAAGTGTAGATCAGTATTTCTTGCTTTCATTTCAATTCAGCAATTTCATTTCAGCAACATACATTATTCCTTTCCTGCTTTCATCTCAATTCTACATTTTCATTTCAGCAAGATAGATTTCAGTTAGTCGCAATTTGCAGTTCAATCTATTTAATTTTTGCAGGTACAAGCAGAAAAAATGCACAAAAACCACCCAAAAAAGAGATTACATTTCATGCCTCGTAGGAATAGAGATAAATCAAGAAAATTCCTACCCAACACCCCCACCACATCACTGAGTCACCCTTTTCTCTTCTTTGGTGGTAGTGATCCTATAACAGAAGAAGAGCAAGAAACCATTCCTCCTGAGACCATGGCTAAAAACAGAAATGGTAGAGGAAATGGGGAGAGAGTAGAAGGTACCTTTCCCATTCGAGAGACCAATGGGGACACAAAACTAAAAAACATAAGTCCCTCAACCTTACCTCACTTCCATGGATTGACTACTGAAGACCTTGATACCTTCTTGTTTGAGTTTGTTGTCCTTTGTCGAACTTATGACTATGAAGAAGATGAGCAAAATTTGAAACTCTTTCCTTCTACCCTCAAGCATGCAGCACTACGCTGGTTCATGGGGTTACCTGGAAACAATATCACAACTTGGGCTCAGATGCAACAAGCCTTTAACAACAAATATTGGGACTACTGTAGGTCAAAGGATACAAAGGAAGAAATCTTTCAAATGACCATGGGAAGTGATGAATCTTTAGAAGACTATGAAGAGAGGTTTCAACTTAGTTATAGAAGGGCCAGTTGCACACTTGACCCTGAATCTCTGAAGTTGGTTTTGCTCAGAGGAGTCCCCGAAGACCTTCTAGATACCCTTCATTTGCTAACTGGGGGATACATCTACCAGCTACCTTATGATGACATAAATACTATGTTTAGAAACCATTCTAGGGCAGCCAGAAAGAGAGGTAGGGGAAGTCAACTCTTAGCCAGTACCCCCTTATCTAGTTTGTTCCTTAAAAACGAGTTTGCAAATCAGATGGAAGATTTGAAAAGCGAGATGAGACAGACCATTGCCATGCAAGTGGACACCTTGCGAATTCCAAAGAAGCAAGAGGAAGCCGAGAGGGCTTTGGCCATATTTTGTCCCAGGTGCACTAGAAAGCATCCTAGGAACGAATGCCCATTGCACTATGTAGAAGTGTGTTTTGTCTGTGAAGAAGACCATCCTACAAATTAGTGCCCTTCCTTGCCCAGATTTAAAGCTATGTACCAAGGGGCTGAAGGTGCCACTGAACCACTCTACTTCATGAACCAAAGGAGGCCACATGGACCCAGACCTTACCAGCAGGGAATGCATGGGACATCCTAGACTTATTACAACCCCAATCAAGCCACTTCCATGCCTTCTTAGGGTCCCCCTGCTCATCCTTCCTGGTCCACACCACCTCCTTGGTCGTATCCTCCTTAATACCATACTCAACCAGCTGCTCATTCGTTTCATTCTCACACTTAGCCACAACCTCAATGGAATGCACCTCATTAGGGGTGGAGACCCCAATACAACTCTCCTCCTACTCTTTTGCCTCCACCACTTGCTCAACCACAACCAATACCTCCTGCTCCTCTAAGACAACCCTAGATACCTGCTCAACTGAACCCGAACCCCAATAATAGACAGGCCCAGTAGGTATATACTGGAGAAACAACATGCCCTACCTATGCTGTGGAGATTCAGGAGATCAACCTACGATATGGGAAGGTCCTCCCAGATAGCAACCTCCTCCTAAGGAGGATGAGGAAGAGAAACAGGAAAGTGAACCCAAAGCCATTCCACCCTTTCCTGAAAAACTAACTGGAACCACGCAACTAAACCCAGAAGAAACTGAACTTCTGGGAGAACTTAAACAGTTATGTGTGAAAATACCACTTTTCTAGGCCATAAAATATGTACCAATCTACAATAAGTTGATCAAAGAGAAGTGTTTAGGGCACCCAGGTAGGCATAAGAGAGATGCCCCAACTATCAATGTCATAGGACAACTATCTAACCTGATGTTGGGACAGGTAATCTATCCAAAATATCTGGACCCTGGGAGTCTTGTAGTCGATGTCCACAACAATGGCACTATAATCCCACACACTTAGATTGATCTAGGGGTTTCCATTAACGTAATGACCAGGGACACTATGCTCAAGCTCAACCTTCAAAGTTCCCTAAGAAAGACCTCAACAGTACTGCAGTTGGCAAATCGCTCCACTGTGACTCCTGAGGGGATTGTGGAAGATGTCATGGTCTCCATTTATTCCTAGGAGTACCCTACTGACTTCTTGGTCCTTCAACTAAAGGAAAAACTCACTAGGTATCCCCTCATCTTGGGAAGGCCTTGGTTAGCTACTGTAGATGCTTACATCAGTTATCAAGTTGGGAGCATGACCATCAAGAATGGGCATATGTCTAAACAACTAGTCCTATATCCTCCTGCCCAACCTCTGCTAGAACACAACTTACCTCTCTGGTTGGAGGAGGAAGATGAGGATGAAGTCTACTCTGCACCATTGTGCACAGTGGAAACCACCAGGGGAGGTCCTCAAACTGAGGATGATCTTATTGAGAATTTGATTCAAAATCCACCCCCCAGTGTGCTGTCATTAGAAGAGTTGGTGGAAGAAACCCAAGCCAGTGCTTTAGTTGATCTCTGTGTGGCTGATCCGACCTCTCTCTAAGTTAAGAATGTGGAATTCAGCCCTGAAAGAACCTTGAAGATCAACTCATCCCTATCCACCTCTTAGGAGAAAGAGTTGTGTGGCTTATTGAACAACCATTTGGATGCTTTTTCTTGGAGCTATAAGGAGATGAAAGGAGTCCACACTTCAATCTGTACCCATCACATTTACATTAAAGAGGATTGTAAACCAGTCAGGCAACCTCAAAGGCGGATGAATCCAGCCCTTAAGGACATTGTCAAAGAAGAACTGCAAAAGTTACTGGATGCAGGATTTATCTACCCCATCTCTAACAGTGAGTGGGTTTCTCCTTTGGTGCTTGTGCCCAAGAAAAACGAGAAGTGGAGAATCTATGTATATTATTGAGAACTTAACAAAGCCACCAAGAAGGACCATTTCCCTTTGCCTTTCATAGATCAAGTGTTAGATGGTCTCGTAGGGAAGAAGTTCTTTTCCTTCCTATATGGGTTTAGCAGGTACAATCAGATCCAAATCATCCTGGAAGACCAAGATAAGACCACTTTCACTTGTCCATGGGGTACCTTTGCCTACCGGGTCCTTCCCTTTGGGTTATGCAACGCTCTTGCCACTTTCCAGAGAGTAGCACTGAGTATATTCGTTGAGCTGGTTCATGATTTAGTGGAAATTTATATGGATGACTTTACCCCTTATGGTTCTAACTTCCAAGAAGCTCTGACTAACCTGAGAAAAGTTTTAGCCAAGTGTATTGAAATGAACCTGTCCCTCAGTCCTGATAAATGTGAATTCCTAATGACTGACGGGACCATGCTAGGTCATACATTTTCTCAGCAAGGTTTACAACTGGATCCCAACAATATTTCTATCATCCAAAGGGTACCGCCTCCTCGAAAAGTAAGAGGTGTTCGGAGTTTTCTAGGCTTAGCAGGACATTATAGAAGATTCATTAAATATTTCAGTAAGCTAGCCTCTCCATTGTTTGGTCTTTTGGGAAAAGATGCTAAGTTCATATGGATTGAAAATTGTCAAGAGGCTCTGGATGCTTTGAAAGGTAAGCCGATAACTGCCCCAATCTTGAGAGGTCCAAACTGGGCTCTACCTTTCCACATTCACACAGATGCCTCGAACAAAGCCATAGGATTAGCCTTAGGACAAGTTGAAGAGAAGCTACCGTATACAATATATTTTGTTAGCAAAAACCTATCCAAGTAGAGTTAAACTATACCGTAACCGAGAAAGAGCTCCTGGCTATAGTCCATTCCCTAAACAAGTTCAGACACTACATCACTAGCTATCAAACATTCACGCATAATGGTCATGCTGCAATTAGGTATTTGATGAATAAACTTGATGTAAATGCTCGTATCATTAGATGGTTACTTTTATTGCAGAAATTTGATTTGATCATTGTTGATAATCCAGGTAAGGAAAATGTTGTTTCTAATTTTCTATCTAGACTAGATTTGCCTACAGGTGAAGAAGGGATGGTGGATGATCAAATGCCAGATGAACACTTGTTTGCTATTTCAGTACTCTCTCCATGGTTTGCTGACATAGCAAATTATTTGGTTTCAGCACAGTTTTCGCCATACATGTCCTCAAAAGAGAAGAGCAAGATCGTGAGGAAAAGTGCCCCATTCACTTGGATTGGGGGCAATCTTTTTAAACTTGGCCCAGATCAGATTTTGAGGCAATGTGTCAGGGAGGAGGAATTTTTTGACATCCTCCTAACCTGTCATGATGGGCCCTGAGGAGGCCACTTTACAGCAAAGAGAACCGCCTTCAAAATTCTACAGGTAGGGTACTATTGGCCCACTCTTCATCAAAATGTTAGGAGATACATCAGCCAATGTGACAGATCTCAAAGGATGGGGAACTTACTCCAAAGGATGAGATTCCCTTGTAGCTTCAGGTGACTTTCGAACCATTTGAGAAGTGGGTCATGGAATTTGTGGGTCCTATCAACCCTCTTTCAAAATAGAAGTCCTACATCATTGTGTGCATAGATTACCTGACAAAGTGGGCAGAAACAAAGGCAATCAAAGCAACAACAGAAGAAAAGGTAGCTGAGTTTTTGAGGGAAAATATCCTCTACAAGTTTGCCTACCCAAGAGAATTAGTCACAGATCAAGGAAGTCAGTTTACCTCTAACCTGATTGAAGACCTACTCACTCATCACAAGATTAAGTATAGAACTTCCACCCCTTATCATTCGCAAGAAAATGGACAGGTGGAAGTTACTAACAGAGCTTTGGAAGGGATTTTGACTAAGGTAGTGAGTAGTAGTAGAAAAGATTGGGTAGATTGCTTGGTTGAGGCCACCTGGGCCTATAACACTACTTGGAAAACTACAATAGGTTTCACACCCTATGAGCTGGTCTATGGAAAGAAGGCTTTGTTGTCCATAGAATTTGAGTATAGCACATTGAGGTTGGCAGCTTAGCTGGACATGGATCTTAGTTGTGCACAACAGGAAAGATTACTTGAGCTGAATGGATTAGATGAACAGAGAATATAGGCCCTTCTCCACTCAGAGGTAGTCCAACTTCAAAGAAAGATATGCCATGATCGACACCTCAAAGAAAAGCAATTCTAGCCAGGATATTGAGCGCTGCTATATGATTCAAGATACAAGGATTTCAAGGGCAAGCTGAGGACAAGATGGCTAGGACCATATACAGTGGAAACATGCAATGACAATGGTTCAGTCCATATTCGGACCATTGATGAGGAGGCCATCCCCACGCTTGTCAATGAGCATAGATTGAAGATATACAGGAAGCCCCTTTCCAAGCAGGATTTCATTGAAACTCTTGGTAAATTGGTATTGGTAGTGGAGCAGGTCCATGTCTCCACTCCACCTACACCATGAGCAAAAAAAAAAAAAACACAGAAAAAAAGGAACAAAACATCCTTGGGTGAAAACCTCTTAGAGGTGCCCAGGGCATACAGTGAGCGTGAAAACCTCCTAGAGGTGCCCCAGCTATGTCAAACTAAAAGAAAAATAGAAAAAGAAGGAAAAAAGAAAAAAATAAACCCAATTTATGTTGAATAAATTGCAAGTTGCAGGAAGGTCATTACAGGTTTTAGGAGGATCGCACAAGACAAAGACAGAGGACATGACCAGGTTTCATGCATCCGTCATAAT
Organism: Pinus tabuliformis; assembly: GCA_031772625.1. Classification (NCBI taxonomy): domain Eukaryota; kingdom Viridiplantae; phylum Streptophyta; class Pinopsida; order Pinales; family Pinaceae; genus Pinus; species Pinus tabuliformis. The sequence continues at coordinate 719,852,877 of CM062813.1, forward strand.
CCATTCCTCCATCACCGTTACCCTTTCCCAAGATTTGGCCTCATTTGGTCCAAAATTCCACATCCTACACGAAGCTCTGTATCTTCTACAGGAGGATCCTGTAGAAACAACAGCCAAGCCAAAATCAATCTCAGAAGAGGACCCAAGGGTTTGAAATTTTTCTATGATGCCTATGGACCTCCCTGCCTCCATCCATCACCCTATGTCACCCTTTTCCATCTTTTTACACCTCCATTACACTCGTTTCTATGTCCCTGCACAGTCACACACAAAAATCTTGTTTTTTCATGCTGCAAACAAAAAAAATTTAATGACAAATCAAAGCAGCAACCTTTTCACTCACCATACCTGATACCCACCATCTGTGATTCCTTGTCAGTCGAGACCCTCGTTAGCAGTTGTAGCCCTACTCATTTCAGCTTGAATTTCAGAAGGAGAAGCAGCTATAGGAAATCCTACAGGATTCCTGTAGCAGCTGATCCCTCTGAAAGACATACTCCAAAGATAGGGACATCAAAGTATGGCATATGAAACATGCATGGAGCTCTGTTTGAATGTGTGAACATCAGAAACAGCCCAAGGCCGAGCATACAGAGCGAAAGCAGCAACAGCAATGAAGAAATGGGTTCCAAAATCCAAAAATATGCATAACACGGCCACGACTGCACAGGTAAGTTCCTAAACCTATTCCTCAATTACATGAATCATATTTCAAGGTTGCATGACTATGGGAATGGTTTGGATTGAATGGAATTGGTGTCCAGTTAACTGGCCACCCTAGTTCAGTTACACATCCTCGTGGAATTCAAACAAGCCCCGTCAAATTCAAAACTACCGATTAGATACGCAGCCAGCACGTGTGGTATGTCCATTCAGGAAGAAATATTTGGGACTGGTAGTGGTGGCGGCGGATAACAGGAGTAAGGGAGGTGATGGCGGTTAGACGACATGTAGAAACATTATGACCATGACGTAGGATCAATGGTCCGATCTGACCACTTCATCTCCTCACCACGAATCACGCCCACAGATAAGAGACAACTCAGTTAAGACATTCACCACCCTTTGTTCATTCTGCATTCACGACGCTCTCGACTGGAGTACGCACCTACCACTTCTAGAGTAGCTAACCAGTCGTCCTCTGCCAGTTTTCTGCATGTTTTTCAAAAATTTCCCGCCTATCGGGCTCTACAGGAAGCATAGTTTCATTCTACAAGAGTTGGGTGACTTCTACAGGAAAGGCAGAGAACAACCTTGCAGAAAGAAAACCTGGGATTTTCGTTGAATTTCAAGCTCAAAATGAGGTAGGCTTGGGAAATGCATGATTTGTTTGAAGTAAGGTGGTGAATTGAACATGGCATTAGATTGACAAAGAGAGTAAAAGTCTGCCTGCACATTGAAAAAAAGTGAAAGTCTGCCTGCATATTTCACTGAGTCTACACAGTTTCTTTCTTTCTTTGCATCTGAAATCTCCTCATCATTTTTCAATTTCTCCTGTAAGGAAGATACATGCAGCAGTAGAGGCCAGCTTGTGTGTGTGTGAAAAAACAACCGAATTTGCATATCTATCTATGTGCTGAGAAAAGAACCTGTGTCCTTATGCTCTGTTCTATAAAAAAAGAAAATTTCTTTTCATAAACAGACAGTCAAATTCAGGGTGACAGTAGTTTAAAACAGGGGAATTATTTCCATTTGATGTTATAAGGAAGCACACGAGCATTTCCTTCTCGAGATCAGAAAAACCGAATTCAGCTATCCTCTATTTCACTGATTGACTGTTTTTTTCACCTGAGTATTTTCTTTTCTGGTTAAAACACAAACTCAACACCATGCCAGGAGGATTCACAAGAAAAGAACCCTTAAAATCTAGCAAATTGTATGAGCACCCTGAGGTGGTGGACCTTTTCACCAAGGAAAACTGGATATCCTTCTTTGACAGAATTCAGGGGTATGATGAGGACGTGACTGAAGAGTTTTTGATGTCCCTAAGACCACATTCGAAGACACATGCCACAGTTAGTTTTATGGGTTTGACCCTAGAACTTACACCTGATTTCATCAGTAGAATTACTGGTCTACCATTGGGGCTCCCTTGGAGAAAAGAGGAGAAATCATTGGGACAAGTGGCTAAGAAAACATTTTTTCTGCCTGAGGAACATCCTGTAGATGACAAAAACGGGGTTAGAAGGACGAGCTTGCCTCCTCTCTGGAGTGAAGTCAGTTATCAAATAATGAAGTATATCATATGTGAAGGGAGGTTTAGCATCATCTATGGTTATCATTTCAGGTTGCTACATGAATTGAGATATGGGATGGACTTGCCTCCAGCTAGAAACTGAGCATCCCATATTTCCTCCTTCAGTCTTTAATTGAAAGCGGTACAAAGCTTAATGCAGGGGTCCCAGATCAGTTGGCCCACCATGGGCTCATAGAACTGTTGGTGGAAGATGCTTTACACACCCATACTGTCCCCATAGCTTGGGACATCTTCAGAAATATGTTCAGGGATGATAACATCAGAACTTTGGCTGAGAACATCAGCCCATCCAAGAGTGATGAGGGGGAGAAAACTGAAGAAATTGAGAAGAACAATGATGAGGGAGCACAAGACATTCAAACAAAGGGAAAAACAAAGGAAGAACAGAAGGAAGAAGAGGAATTTGACAAGACTACTGAGACTAAGACAGAAAAGGAGAAAACAACAAAAATAGAGAAGGGAAGAAGGACAAAGATTGCAAAGAAAAAGGCCAAGAAAACCAAAAATAAGACTACCACAGCCAAGGCAGGCACCCAACAAGAGAAAGAAAAGACACACCCTGAGATATCAGTGACACAAGGAGAAACAGTGGGCTGTAGAGATTCAGAAGATTATGGCCAGGGAGCTAAGTGAGCCACTCATGATCAGGGCAGAACCAGAAGATCCCTCAACTCTTATATATTCCCATCAGTACCTTGTAGACAACCCTCACATTGCACCTGACTATGTTGAAAGGCAAGCTCAGGCCATTGCTCACTTTGAAGACATGGAAAGACTGTTTGGTGATAATTGCATTCATGCTTGCACAAGGAGATGGAACACATTGTCCCATAGTCTGAAAATAAGAGAGTACCACTCCCCAACCAGAATGAAGGAGGCTTTGAGAAGAGTACCCCTATACAAACAAACAATGCAGAACTTGAAAGCCAATTGGATTGTCCTTAATTTCAGCCCTCCACTACTGCTAGGGCTATTAGAAGGGGTCAAGCAAGAAGAGGAGCAAAGACAATGGGAGGAAGTAGAGAGAAAGGCAGGTTTTCATAATAGAGAAGAGGACATCACCTCAGAGGCCTGGGATGTCAGAGAGGCAGTCAAAGCAATCAAAGATGATGAACTAGATTAGTTACTCAGAGGATGAGCAACACATTCAGCAGGGGGGTGATGATGAGCCCTGGAAATGGGTAACCATATGGGCTCATTTTGCCTATTCTTCTCATTTAATCCACCATTCTCCATATTTTTATGCATGGTTTTGAATATATTTATGTTAATTGAGTGAATGGGAATAGTCACTTTACCACAAAGTCTAATAAGTGCTTATTGTAGATTTTTGGACATTTTTGGAGCAAGATCAGGCATGTATGAGCAGATTGGCAGCCAAATATGAAGAAACACGGTTGAGGATTTATAGGAGGGGTGTCTCCTACACTTAATGACCCCTTCCTCAAGTTCTCCACCATCACCTCGGAGTTCAAGAGCCCACCAAAGATGATTTCAAGGGGCAGCCGAGCAGGTCTAGTGAAGTGGCTAATTAACTGCAGTTTTGGGCAGCCAAGATCCTAAAGTTAAGAAGGAATGTTGGGAGTCCTCGTTTGCATAAGTAGGAAGGCTTCAAGCCTTAGTAGTTTAGCCATTTGTTAGTCTATTTTCGCACTTTAGTGCAGCCCTGTATCAGCACATTTTCAAGCTTCTTCTTGTAGACAGTTTTTGGGATGTAACTATTATTTTTGATCAATGAAGATGAATCCAACTTTGCACCAGCTCTGATATTTCTTAGGAGGCTGTAGCTCTTGGGGTTGGGCCCAACCCAAGTGCCCAGTACCTCCTTTGTGTACTTTTATGTTTTTTTCTTGCATTCATAGAATAATTTCTGTTATTTAGGTTAAAATCTTTCTTTATTACTTAGGTTGTTTCCGATGATTAAGATAGTTTTTCATGCTTCAAGTTGATTTGAAAGTTTGGTAACAAAAAATATCCACAAAAAGGCTACCAAGCAGTCCTTGATATCATTTCTCCCTCCTTGGGACCATGAATTGAGAGCAATGCACACTTGCTGCCACAAAAACACTGTTTTTGCCTTCCAATGCAATTGCTAGTGTTAGATTTTGAATTGGAAAAGTTGATATCAGTTGTGTTTTCATGCTTAGACCTGTTCTTGCTTAGTTTCCATAGCTTTCTTGCATGATTTACTGTCTATAAACTTCTGTTCATCACATTTCTGGTTTTTAGGTCAGATTAGGTTGAAATAGATCAATCTTTGTTTTTTTAGTCTTTCCTTGGATCAGTTTTGGAAAGTAGTGTGAAGAACACCTGTGAGACACTCCTACTTATCCTTCCTCCATCATACAACCTACTCCAACCTCTCTCTCAAGATTTCCTTCACCCATTCACCAAACCTTCCCAACTTGCCATAATTTCTACATTTTTGTTCAACATTGCTTCTTTTACCAGGTCCTAGACATCTTAACATCCTTATCCATCCTTCATCTCCACTTTCCCACCGTTTTTCCACCATCAACCCTCTAAAAACCACTTTCGGTATGTTCCTGTATAATTTCCTGTAGATCCCCTGCAGCCTCCTGTAGAAGATAACGCGAGTGATTTTTTGATATCTAAGCACGGTGGAAATCTCTAGAAGGGTGCTAGGAACCCCTTAAGTCCTCTTCACACCTTCCCAACCTCCTACAAATTCCCACTCCATTTCCTTTCGCCAATAAACCTCTGCACAGTAAAAAATAGTTAAAACCCATGCATAATAATTCTGCATAAAATTGCTCAAAAATACAAGAAGATGATTTTTCCATATTTTCCTTCAGAAGTAGCTTAAACACATGTATTTTACCTATGCAATAGTCAATGGCATCCATTTCAGCAGCTTACATCTCTTTTCTTGCACAAGTAGGGTTAGTCGGTAAAACTAGGGTTTGTCAGGGTTTGCATTTCCTTTCAGCTTTCATCTTCTTTATGCAAGTAGACTAGCCTCTTTTGAGTTAGCTTTCATCCATCACGGTTAAAAGCTTCTTCTAAGAACTCATAGAAGTTGGCTTAAGCTCCTAGCGAACTTGTGCCAACTGATCAAGTGACAGCCTGTAGTAAGAGCTAGTACTTGTGCATATAGCACCGTCACTTCCAAGTTTTTTACGAACTACCGGGTTCATAAAAGTAAAGTAGGGAGTCCTAGGAGTTATAGCATCATTGTTGCAATATTGGAGCTCACCACCATGCACATCTCCATCAATACAATCAGGAAAACACATCAAACCCTCAATATATCTGCAACATAAAAATAATATGGGATTATGCCATATGCACTAGCAAACCTGCAAAAAAAATGTCAATTGAAAATGTACATGCACTCCTCAATCCATCCATTGTTATCAATCTATGAACCAAACCATTCTACCTCTAATTTTTCTCTGCCGCAATTATTATATGCAAGCTAATACTTTGCTTCAATACTCTGCTACAGACTTCAGATCTGGTCACTCTACTTCCATCTACACTCATAAACTGAAGTATCTCTATTCACCAATGTATCTAAAGAATTCTACCTTCTGGAGACCTATTTCACTCTCACTCACACTAACTAACCATCTCTCAAATCCAAAATGAAGTATATATAATGTGTTAGGTGAAATCCACATTTGGACTAAGCTTGTAGGTGCACAAATTTGATGAAATCCATCCATAATCATCACTAGTTGTGTACCAAAGGCATTCACACCCACTAGAGGAATTACTCAACCACTTTCGACCTTATTCAATTAATTTCAAATATTTTAGGAATTACCAAGTCAAATTTCTCTTGATATGCGCGAGGAATGCAGAGGAATTTTTGTGTAGAGTCTTAGTTGCACCCATAACACTGGAAAATATTGGTTGAAAAGCTTACAGTGATAGACACAACACTAGAAAATATTGGTTGAAGGTTTTCATTTGCACACATCACACTCCTTCCTAGTAGTTGGGGCAAAGTATAGATAAAATCAATAGCCCTTCAGCTCATAAAATTTTCCAACTTCTTTCACACCTTCATCAACTCATTTACACACCTCCAAACCTCTACCAAGCTCTATGACACCTTTGCAAATAGGTTAAACATCACAACCAAGTTCCACCACCAAGTTGACTTAGAAGCCAACAAGACAAGGTTTGACATGAGTGTCAACAAGCCCTCTACTCTCCTTAGACACCTACACAAGATGAAACCTATGCACAACACTGTAGCACCTCTACAAGCAAATAAAATATGCTAGGACATCAATTTATTAACTGGGCCAAACATCTCTGCAACAAGACATGAACATGAACATGAAGACCTAGTGTTCCAAACTCAACAACATGGATCAACATGTCTAACACTTGAGCAATCATCTCTAACACCTATAGATTTGCATACAAACCATGTCAATTCCATCATCTAGACCATCACAAGGTTGACATCAAGCATCATCTATATCAACACAAGGCATCACAAGGTTGACATCAATGCATCATGTAGATCTTCACAAGGTTGACATCAATGCAAACACAAGCTAGTTGCAACCATGAAAACTGTAATGCCGACAAGATACAACATCATCAACATATTTTGTACTACTTCTCTAATGGTTCCAAGGGAGGGTCAAATTGAATAATAATTGATGCCCCTAAATATTAGAGTTTAGAAGATAAATTGACAATAAAAATACATTACATCAAAATAGTGTGGGGGTCGAAGGGAGCCTTAGCTCTTAGTACTTGTTGATATATGAAAAATTCAAAAACCAAATATATGTGTTGTACATCCTTGAGGTAGTCATAACCATATTAAAAAAAAATGAACAAATAATGACTACCAACACAATACACTACAAATCCATGGAAGAATATGCAAGATCACGACCACAAAAGAGAGTATGTTGTTGGGCACAACCCAACTTGGTCCAATTTTTGGGTCAAAGACTCCACATTTTGAGGAGGAGAGCATGTGGAGCTGATTAAGTTATATTCATCGCACAATGTTTTAGGGGCTTTGGGGTGGGTTAAAGCCCCTTATTTTGTAATGGATTTCAGGTATTAGTCCATTGTTTTTTCGGATCCATGGTATGTGAACCGTGGTCTTGTAGTAAGAAAGTATATATAAAGAAGATGTAATACTTCGTCGAATAAGATAGAATAACTAAGAATATATTGTTCATATTCTCTATCTTGAGTCTGTATTTTTGGGGGAAGTCTCTACAGTTGAGTGTGCGGAGGCCTTGAAGAGTCTGCAGTTGAGTGTGCAGACCACCTACAACTAGGTGTGCAGGTTGGGGAAGGGCATGTATTGAAGATCCTTATTATTAAAGAAAAAGTTTTGGCAAAGTATTGTGTATCTTTTTGTGTTCATTATTTGTTTTTATTGATATCGTTATGCATACTTTTTACTGAATTATGTGGAAGAATACATGTTATATATATATATATATATATATATATATATATATATATATATATATATATATATATATATATATATATTGCGTTAAGTACCAATCTGTAAGATTAACCATCAGCGTGAAGTTATTCATGTGAGCGAATTTGTAGGAAGATATAGGGCATAGTGAACACATAGATGCCACAACGCGCATATCCCTCTGGTTGCAAAAACCTAGTTCTGCAACCTCCCATAACCGCTTTGGGTGACACTGCGATCTGCTTGCAAGTCATTGCTGGAAGGGCCAATGGTTGAGGCTTTTGTTGGTGCGTAGCACATTCTGAACTTGGGTCAAGCCTCCTTAAACAAACAAATGGTTCTATTTTCAGGACTGGGATCTTATTAAGGCATATGTTTTGGTGTCTGTCGAATAAATAAATCTAGGAGTGGGTTGAATAGGAAGAATGAGAATTTGCTGAAAAAGAAAACAGAAACCCTCGATTATCAGCTGAAGACTGGTTTCCGAAATATATCTTTGAAGAGCAATAAGAAATCTTCTTTGGTTTGTTCTACATTCAATTGTACGAGTTGGTATCTAAGTTGACTGAGCATAAGACTTGTTTCAAGAACGATGAACCTAAGGAGTGGAATCTTGAATTGATACGGTGACTCAAGAACGTCAGTAACAGTATCTCAAGGGATGTTGATTTATGGATCGATAGTATTTTGGGAGGATTTATCACTGAATTTGCGATAGATGCGATTGTTTCCTATAGTGAAGCTGAACGAATATTTTTCAAAGGACCATAAGGTAAGTTCTTAAGATATTTTAATCTCTAGATTAATATGTTATTGTGTGAAAAGGGGATATTGCAAATGAAATCAGATTAATGTTTGGACGAAGAGGAAATAAGCCTGAACCAGGGTCTATGAAAAGTGGAAAATGATACAAAACAGATCCTAAGAACTTCATTGAGACTGACTATAGCCCCTTGTTAGGAGGATTTGAGAGTGAAGAAGAAATAAGTAACCCTACAACCCCACGATAATCCCCTACCCATCCTGAAGGCACGTCGAAGTTAGGAGTTGAGAAGAAAGAGGGCATCTTTGGGATTCCCCATCCATCCACCCCCTTTACACCCCCTCCGCCTCCTCGTAATTCCCCTACACCCCCACTCCCTCGCCCTCCACCTAGCCCCACAAGAAGGAGAATGACTGATGACATTAAGTTTTATTTTTTTAAAGGATCGAGAATAGAGGATCTTGATCAGTTCTGGTTTGTAGCTTATGGAGTATGGACAACAAGACAAATCACTAGTGATGATGTAAATAAGGTGTAGCTCATCACGTCGCTACAAGAAAGAGTGCTAACCTAGTATATAAAATACCCTGTGACTAACATGATTGCTTCATTGGATGAAATTACGAAAGCATTGGTATCAGAATTCAAGAAGCCGAAATCAGAATCACAGTGCATTACAGAGCTAAAAGAAATCAAATAGACAACGACTAAATCTGTGTGGGAGTTGGATCACTGATTCAAGGTGTAGATGGGTCAAGTAAGCTTTAATATACCCCTAAAACAACATAAAAAATGGTTCATAGCTGCACTTCTGCCACATATTAGGTTACCTTTGGCGCAACAGAAGATCACGACTCAAGCTGAAGCACTGGAGATTGCGATGAAATTGGAAGCTTCGTTGATTGGAGATATTCATGCAGGAGCACAACAAATATAGAGTCAGCTAGAGAATATAACCTTGGAATTGCAGGATCTCAAGAAAGGTAAAGATACCAGATCATAAGTATGGTGTACAAAATGAAAAGCAAAGGGTCATTATAAGGATCAATGCCTTGTGTTCAAAGATTATTTGGCAAGTGGAGCACTTAATCCGATAAACCCATGTCTGTGGTGTGATATTTGTAGAATGAGAGGAAAACATCACTTTGAATATTTCTACCTATTATAGAAATATGAACAGACCCCAAAACAACTATTTTGTAACTTTTGTAGTTCAATAGGCGATGATGAGGAAAATTTCTGAAGTTATGATTTGATGAACAAGCACACTGCTGATACGTATAGACTACAAGCTGAGGGACATACACACGAGGAGCTAGGCTAGCACACTGGTCAAGGAGGATTTCAAGGACAAGGAGGAGGAGGAGGAGGAGGAGTTGGTCGAGGACATGGCCAGATTATCTGTTATAACTGTGGATAGGCAAGACACTTCACAAGAGACTGTTAGAACCCTACAACAACTTACAACTACTATAAGTATTTTGATCATGTGATATAAGAATGCCCCATCCTTATTGCGAGGATGCAAGAGAAAAGAAACCAACAACCTGCAACAAACATCCAAATGATGACTGCTGAGCCAAGGGAGGATCAACTGTGCATCAACATTGTAACAAGAAGTGGAGCCGCTATTGGAAACAATAAAGCCAATGGGAAAAAGGAAGTTGAAGCTACATGGATAAGGAAAACTACTGAAAAAGATCTCACATTTAATATTCTAAAGGAAAAGAAAGTATTCATGGAGGAGAGGTGAAGTTTTATGGATGATGGGTCCTTGACCTCTACTGCGCATCCAACTCAGAAGGATAACTGTGAGATAGTACCGTTTGAGACACAGGATGTGGATATGAACATTTTGAAGTCTTTGCTATAGAATTGCATGAAGTTGTTGATAAATCAGAAGGCCATAAAGGGATTGCAGGAATTGATAGACTCTTGTGCTCCTAAGGAGCTACCAGAGAGAGATGCGCACCGTGAATAATCTACATAAACACAAGAAGCAGACTGGAAAGGAAATGAGGCTCACATCGCAGATTGGGGAATATGACATGGATCAGGTTATCTTGGATCTAGGATTTGATGCTAATATCTTGGTGAAGCAAACTTGGGAATTGATGGGTAAGCCGAAGCTACAATGGTCAACTATCTAGCTAAAGATGGTGAATCAATAGAAGATTTTCCCTCTAGGAAGATTGTCAAGTATCATAGTAGACATTGATGGAGTGTGCACTACCATTGACTTCGAAGTGATTGATATTGTGGATGATAGTAATCCATACCCCGCGTTGCTTGGATTGGATTGGGGATTTGATAACATGGCTATAATTAACTTAAAGGAAAGGCAAATGATATTTGAAAGAAATAATATGAGAGCTAATTTTCCATTAGATCCATCAGAGGGAGCGAGATATACTGAACTTGTTAGAGAAGAATACATTGCAAATGACATTGATAACACTTATCAGATAAAATAAAAAGAGGAAGAATGGATTAACCCTACTGCAGATGGAAAATTGACTTGGGATCAAGATAGTTCTTGGACTTCAGATTCGGAAGAGGAATTGGAAAACTGGCAGAATAGGTTGCATGAAGTGTCTACAAGGCGACGTGCAAGGATCACAAAAGCAGTGCATTGTATGAAAATTGAGGTATGTGATTTACCTTTGTATGATGGTTTGGGTGACGTAAATACTTTCTTTAGAGATTATGAAAGACGGGTACTCGAATGTCAGAGATTGTTAGCTTTAGATCAAGCACTAAGGGCTACTCCTACTAGATGGTGGGGTACTCATAAGAAGAATATAAGAGATTGCCAAAAGCATAGAAGATTGATGTGGGTAAGATTTTTTCAAGTAGAAATAGAGCTCGTAGATAGCTATGATGGCCAGAATGGTCCTAGATACCACATACATCTCTATATGGTAGCTTGGGGAGAAATTTTGCAAGAAGAATGGGTGCATGATTTCATCCATACCGTGGAGACAATTCCTCATAATTGGTATTTGGAAACCAAGCTTCGACATGGTACTGCTAGCTAGGTAAAGATGGTTGATGGATTTAAAATGACATTTAGATTTGAATATGACTTCCCACATATAGATGCAATTCTGAATGTAGTTAAGAAGAAGATTTTTTAGAACGAAGTTTCAATTATCTGGAAACCTGATTGGGATGCGCATTTACGTAATGTAATGGAATGATATAATCTCATTGCGGAAGAAGATGAAGATCCTCACAATATTGACATCAAAGAATTAGAAGGTCATCACGAATTAAATGGACCTACGATAGAGATGCATGATATAACAAATAAATTGAATACATAGAAGGTGAATATAGGGTCAGAGGTTGAACTGAAGTACGCAACAATAGGAGATTACTGGGATGAAGACATTGTTAGCAAGATAATAGATCTCTTGCATGAATATCAAGAGTTGTTCCCCACTAAGTTTTCAGATATGAAGGGCATATTAGGAGATTTGGTAGTTATGAGGATTCCTCTGAAGCCTAATGTGAAGCCTGTCAAGAAGAGACCTTATGGACTGAATCCAAAATACAAGGAGAAGGTGAAATACAAATTAGACAATATGTTAATAGCTGGGATAATCAAACTTGTCGAAGAGTCTAAATGGGTAAGTCCCATGGTGGTTCAAGAAAAGAAGGCAAAAGGGGAAATTAGAATTTGTGTTGACTTAAGGAAATTGAATGATGCATGCCTACATGACCCCTTCCCTACACCATTTACAGATGAAGTATTGGATAATGTAGGAGGAAAGGAGGTCTATTCTTTCACAGATGGCTTTTCAGGATCTCATCGGATCAGAATTGTGTCAGAAGATAGACATAAAACAAATTTTGTGACAAAGCGGGGCTCTTCTCAATACATGGTGATGACTTTTTTATTAAATAATGTGCCTGCTATATTCTCCAGAGTTGTAATTACGTTCTTAAGAGAATATATACACAAGTTTATGGAAGTATACTTCGACGATTGGACAATCTTTGGTCTGTTAAAGAAGAATGTGGCGAGCTTATGGTTGATGTTGGATATGTGTAGGTAGTACTAGATCTCATTGAACTTGAAGAAATGCATCTTTTGTGCACAATTTGGTATACTGTTGGGACATGTAGTTTGTAAACAAGGATTAATGGTGGATCTTGCGAAGAATGCAGTTATTGTGAACCGGCCAGCACCAAAAACGGTGAGAAAACTACGCATGACACTGGGACACATTGGCTACTACAAAAAGTTTATAATGGGGTACACGTAGATAAATACACCGATGGAGAAATTGCTAAAGAAAGATGTGACTTTTCAATGGATTTCAATGTACATGTTGATGCATCTTACATAGCATTGGGTGTAGTGTTAGCGCAACCAGTAGTAGGAGAAATTGATCATCCCATAGAATTTGCAAGAAGGAAACTGTCCAATGCAGAAAATAACTATAGCATGACAAAAAGAGAGGGATTAGTTATGGTGTATGCATTACAGAAGTTTAGGCACTACTTGTTGGGGGCACATTTCAAAATGTTCACTGATCACTCCACGTTGAAATATTTGGTGAATAAGCCTGTTTTAGGAGGAAAGATTTATCGATGGTTGTTATTATTCCAGGAGTATGACTTCAAAGTTATAGTGAAGCCAGGGAAATTGAATTTTGGACCTGATCATCTATCAAGGATAGAGATAGTAGAATAACCCACAAATATTGAAGATAACCTGCCCGATGCACAACTATTTGCAATTAAAGTTACAGATGATTACTTCACGGATATTATTCAGTTTATGGCCACATGGATGAGGCCCATAGAGTACACTATGAAGAAAAAGGAGTTAGTGGTTTGAGTAGATGATTTCTCATTGATTGTTGGACTCTTTGTAAAAAATGGGACCAGATGAAGTACTGTGCAGATACATCCCTGAACATGAATGATAGATTATTCTGAGAGAAGCTCATGGAGGAGTCGTAGGTGGGAACTATGCAGGAAAAGCCACTACGCAAATATCTTGAGAGTTGGGCTATGGTGGCCCACAGTACATAAGGATGCAAAAGAATTATGTCAAGCATGTGATGTATGTCAAAGAACAAGAAATCCATCTAGAAGAGGCAAGATGCCACTAGTTCCACAGGTAACTTTGCAGTATTTTGACAAATGGGCTATTGACTTTGTTGGACCTATCAATCTGCTAGGAAAGAAGACTGGTGTGAGGTATATAATCACTGCAACAAGATGGGTTGAGCCACAAGCAGTGGAGGATTGCAGCATGGAAACTACTGTGAAGTTCATCTTTGAATATATAATGTCTAGGTTTGACTGTCTAAAGATCTTGATGAGCGACCAAGGCACACATTTCTTGAACAAGGTCATTGAAGCACTAACTGAGGAATTTTAGGTTTACCATCAAAAGAGCACCCCTTATCATCGTCAGGAAAATGGAACAGTGGAAGATTTCAATAAGATTTTGGAGAATGCATTGACCAAGATATGCAATGTGAACAAAGATGACTAGGATTTGAGAATTCCAGCAATGTTGTGGGCATATAGAACAACATGTAAGAAATTGATAGGGAAGACACCATTTAGGTTGGTATATGGACAAGAGGCAATTATGCCTATGTAATACATCGTGCCAAGTCTAATAATTCCAGTTCTCACAGACATGGAAAACCCTGACATTATGAAGGAAAGAATGTCGCAAATACTAGTTGTACAAGAAGACATGTTCATAACAGGGTTCCATCAACAAGTACATAAAGAAAGGGATAAATCCTGGCATGATAGGCATATCAAGAAGAAGACATTCTAGGGGTATCTTGTATTATTATATGAAAGCAAATTCATGAAGTTCCCAGGAAAATTTAAAACACATTGGTTAGGACCATATATCATCAAGCACATCTCTGATTTTGGTGCAGTTCAACTCGCAAAGTTGAATGGTCAGCTAATTCTAGGACGAGTGAATGGTATAATATTGAAGATATATAGGGATGACTCTATCCCTGAAGCTCCACACTGAAAAATGAAGGGAAGGAAGCCTTAGTACCACATGCAGTTGAAAGTGGGCATGGGACTATAAACTACTATGTAGAAAGGGACTTTGCCAAAGAAGGATTATTGTGTGATACTAAGGAGTATGAAGAATTCAGAAGGAACTACGAGCAAGCCTAGGAAGTGATGATTGACACTATGTGATTCATTTCACTAGTTTCAATCCCACTTCTTCACCCCTGTGAGCATCACCTGATGCAATGAGTGCTAAGTGAACTATTCAAAAATCATGAGAGATTAGTTAGTTACGACTACCTCTCGTGGAAATGTTCATACATGAATGACTTACTTAACACAATTGAATATCTAATATAATGCACTACGTAAACCCCCATACTTAAATTTAAAAAGAGTGAAGGGATCTCTACTTGAATGGTTCATGAGGCACAATACTTGCTAAGGTTTTGCAAATGGGGTAGCAAGCTAAGTGGGCTTGATTGTGGGGAAAACTCCACAGTTAAGCGTGCTTGAGCCAGAGGTGATATGGGATGGGTGACCTCCGAGGAATTCCTGGTTACCTGGTGCAAGCTCGGGAAGTGATGATTGATGCTATGTGATTCATTTCACTAGTTTCAATCCCACTTCTTCATCCCTGTGAGCATCACCCGATGTAATGAGTGCTAAGTGAACTATTCAAAAATCATAAGAAATTAGTTAGTTATGACTACCTCTCATGGAAATGGTCATACGTGAATGACTTACATAACACAGCTAAATTCCAAAATGATATCTAATATAATGCACTGCGTAAACCCCCATACTTAAATTCAAAAAGAGTGAAGGGATCTCTTCTTGAATGGTTCATGAGGCACAATACTTGCCAAGGTTTTTCAAATGGGGTAGCAAGCTAAGTGGGCTTGATTGTGGGGAAAACTCCACAGTTAAGCATGCTTGAGCCAGAGGCGATCTGGGATGGGTGATCTCCTAGGAAGTCCTAGTTACCTGGTACAAGCCCAGGAAGTGATGATTGACAATATGTGATTCATTTCACTAGTTTCAATCCCACTTCTTCACCCCTGTGAGCATCACCTGATGCAATGATTGCTAAGTGAAATATTCAAAAATCATGAGAAATTAGTCAATTACGACTACCTCTCATGGAAATGGTCATATGTGAATGACTTAACACAGTTGAATATCTAATATATTGCACTACGTAAACCCCCATACTTAAATTCAAAAAGAGTGAAGGGATCTCTACTTGAATGGTTCATGAAGCACAATACTTGCTAAGGTTTTGCAAATGGGGTAGCAAGCTAAGTGGGCTTGATTGTGGGGAAAACTCCACAGTTTAGCGCGCTTGAGCCAGAGGCAATTTGGGATGGGTGACCTCCCGGGAAGTCCTTGTTACCTGGTGCAAGCCCAGGAAGTGATGATTGATGCTATGTGATTCATTTCACTAGTTTCAATCCCACTTATTCACCCCTGTGAGCATCACCCGACGCAATGAGAGCTAGGTGAGCTATTAAAAAATCATGACAAATTAGTCAGTTACGACTACCTCTCATGGAAATGGTCATACATGAATGACTTAATTAACACAGTTGAATCCCAAAATGATATCTAATATAATGCACTGTGTAAACCCCCATACTTAAATTCAAAAAGAGTGAAGGGATCTCTACTTGAATGGTTCATGAGGCATAATACTTGCTAAGGTTTTGCAAATGGGGTAGAAAGCTAAGTGGGCTTGATTGTGGGGAAAACTCCACAGTTAAGCGCGCTTGAGCTAGAGGTGATCTGGGATGGGTGACCTCTCGGGAAGTCCTGGTTACCTGGTGCAAGCCCAGGAAGTGATGATTGACGCTATGTGATTCATTTAACTAGTTTCAATCCCACTTTTTCACCCCTGTGAGCATCACCTGATGTAATGAGTGCTAAGTGAACTATTAAAAAATCATGAGAAATTAGTCAGTTATGACTACCTCTCATGGAAATGGTCATATGTGAATGACTTACTTAACGCAGTTGGATCCCAAAATGATATCTAATATAATGCAGTGTGTAAACCCCCATACTTAAAGAAAAGGTGATTGCGCCACAAGGAAAGGTTTGTTGAAGTTGGCCAAAAATATGACCATTGGAAGGAAAAAGCTACCATTAAAAGGAAATTTCCATTAAGGGACGTGGGAAAAGAGCATTTATGAAGCACAACTGGCTGTATCTAGCCCCATACCTGCATTAAATGAGAAAATCTTGAAGAAATCATGAGGTTGGAATTCAAATTTGTTATAAAAACCATATCTCGTACCACATTTGACACTTTTTTATCTGGAGAAGTTGAGAAATTGCATCTAAGTGTGAAGAAAGCTATTGTATGTCTGAGAGGAGTTTTGAGGAACTTGTTGGAATATTTGCAGAGAAAGGATTAGTTGGTATTATGGAGGCACAAGGATCGAAGATACCTATGTCCCCAAGACACTAGCGGTTGACTAGAAAGAAGGTACCCACAGAACCACAAGCACAGAAGAAGCAGGAGAAGAGGCTAGTTGAGGTCTCTAGGGCAGAACTTAGAACATCCCGAGGAAGAAAACATAGAAGGAAGTCAGCAAGAAGAAAAAAGCAGATAAGGGAGAGAAGCCTATGCAAAAAGGAAAGAAGATGATGTAACACAAGGTGCCTTAGTAGATCAATGATAGTGAAGAGGAGGCAAAATTTCAATTCATGGAGATAGAGGACAAAGAGATTCCCGTTGTGCTCCCACCTTACATTCCATCAAGAAAACCAAATGCCAAGCTGGTTAAGAAATTGAAGGAGGGTAAGACTACTATGTACACTCCATTACTGCCAAAGGAAGTACCATTTGAGGACGAAGTGTTGGGGAAGATTCCCCAGATGAAACTAGAAGATTGGGACTTTAACAGTTGGAGAAAATACCCTCAATTTGAACAAAGTAGATATTTGAAGCAGGTTTGGTACCCACAAAGTGGAGTCACGAGGTTGTAGCTATTCTACAGGGATGTAGGATTGCAGAGAGCGAGCCTCTTGAATATGTTGAATGTGCCACACTTCAGCCAAAGCACATCTAATACAATCTGTGTACAAAAAATCCTCACACTGGTACATGATGGATGCATTTGGTCAGGAAGGAGGATCCCGACTGATGAGATGTTAATCATAAAATTCATAGCGTTGCCTCATCAAGGAAAAGACACCACAGAAGAATTTGTGGGTAAGAATAAGGACAAGGAGATGGCACAAATGATGAAGGAAAATTTCAGATTAGTGAAGAAGTCACAGGGATATGACATAAATTCCATTGATGACCAATGAGTGTGTTTTGTCACACACATCTTGGCAGGAAAGATAATGAGGAACTACAGGGTCAACGAGGTGTCTACAGCTGTAGTATCTTTAGTTGCGTATTGCAGCGTAGGGGTCCAGTTTAACTGGGTTTCCTATCTATGCAAAGAATTTTCGATAGATTGCAGGGAAGCACAGGAAGAAGGGAACATGTTCCACTATGCTTGGCTGATAATACTCATCGCATTAATTGCATGGAAAGAACCAGAAGACTCACAATTTCCATCTGTCAAGGTGGATGTTTGTGAGGTAGCGAGGTATGCTTCCCTCTGGTTTACTAAGGAGCCGATGCATGCAACAAAAAATAGGATTTTCTTTGTGGTGATGGAAATGGATCTACACATGGTGGTGAATCAGTATCCAAGGATGTCACCTAGTTTATATAAGGAGTATTGTCACATTACAGACTTCAAAGCAGACTTCCACAAAGTCGATGTGAAGCCAATGAAGGACCCAACTGGGACATGGCACTCATTGCCATACTTAGTAATTGAAGATGATCCGTTCTCTATAGTACAACAATTGTTGGAAGAATGGATGATTCCATCTGGTGTAGTGATTGGAATAGAGAAGGGTATGCTGCAGGATGGAGGTACAAGTGGAAAGGATATAGAGATAGAAACAGAGGAAATAGAGCAGGAGCTTAAGGAACCCCTTAGTGATGCAGGAGTATTAGAGGAGACACCTTTTATTGTCAAAAGGAGAGACACAACAACTATGGTAGGAAAGAGCAAAAAGAAAAAATCTGATAAGTCCAAGGGCACAGAAGCGCCTGTCCTCACCAATGCGGGAATTGATGAGATCAAAGAGAAGGTCTAGGAGATCATAGAGAAGACCTGAGACAGAATTGATGATCAATATAGAATGGTTTTGGCTACAACAAGGAATTGTGGAGCTGAAGGCATTGTCGCAAGTACCAAAACAACCAGAACAAATAACTCAGACACTCAAGGTAGAGAAAATAATAGAAATGCAATTTGGCGTTAGGATTTTGTAGGTCCCATATGGGGCACTTCATTGGTACTCAATAAAGGACAAAGAACGAGCCAAATCATGGAATAATGTCAACATAAATTTTGTCGCGCTCCCATTCAGATGTTGCATGAACTCCATTAAATTTTAACAACTGAACTGTAGGAGCAGGAACAGTGACACTTGAAAATAACGATGCAGATGGAAAAGGATAAATTTTCACTGAAGAAGAAGCCGGAGGAGGTGGCTAAGAAGAGAGATGAAGCATATCAGCAACAAGAACAATTGGAAAAATACATCGAAGATAGTTGTAACATAGTCTCGGATGTGAAGGTATGTGAGGAGGAACCACCAACAGAAAAGGTTGTGAAGCTCCCCGTCACGATTAAGGAATCGAAGAATATACTAGTGAAGATAAAATTTGAGTATGAAGTAAAGATATTAGAGCTGCAAATAAGGCTGCAGCTGGCCATGCCACCAGAAGTGTGGGAGTAGAGATAGAAAGACTTAAAGGAAGCATTGAAAGGCATCTCTAACGCAGTGGAAGACTGCGGGAAATTATTGGACAACACAATGCAGATTTCGATCTCACTGCTGGAGGATCCAAACATCCAAAAGATTGAGGAATAATTATAGGTGAAACAGAAGCAACGCAGGGAAATCTTGGCAGCTGTAAAGACCCTACTAGTCTTACTAAAACTTTCCAGCATTACTGAGGGGAAGAACCTCCAAAAGCAGATAGATATTCTTCAGGGGAAGGAGAAAAACTTTCAAGCAAGGATTCAACCGTGGCAGGATGACGCTCTCAAACTATCTCAGGCAGTGGACAAAAGGTTCAAGTAGTTGAAGAAAAGAGAGGTAGAAATGTTGTAGAAGGTTGTTGGCCCAACCACAGAGGCATTGCTGGAGGAGTTGCACAAACAAGAGAAACAAATGGCAGAGACAATCCACCAGTATAATGTAGTCTACAACGCAATTGCAACGAAAATAAAAGGAACCATAGCTGAGTGACTCGAGATGACTCACATGTGAGTGTTGGGGGCTTGTTGAGCACAACCCAACTTGGTCCAAGTTTTGGGTCAAAGACTCCGCATTTTGAGGAGCGGAGTGCACAGAGTCAACAAAGTTATATTCATCATGTAGTTTTTTAAGGGCTTTGCGGTGAGTTAAAGCCTCTTATTTTGTAATGGGTTTCAGTTATTAGTCCATGTTTTGTTGGATCCATGGTATATGGACCATGCTCTTGTAGTAAGAAATTCTATATAAAGAAGATGTAATACTTTGTCGAATAATATAGAATAACTAAACATAGATTGTTCATATTCTCTGTCTTGAGTATGTATTTTTGGGGTAAGGCTCTGCAACTGAGTGTGCAGAGGCCTTGAAGAGTCTGCAGTTGAGTGCACAGACCACCTATAGTTGGGTTCCCAGGTCCGGGAAGACCATGTATTGAAGATCCTTATTGTTAAATAATATGTTTTGGTGAAGTATTGTGTATCCTTTTGTGTGCAGTCTCTGTTTTCATTGATACCGTTATGCATAGTTTTTACTAAATTATGTGGAAGAATACATGTTGTAATGTTTTATTTTATGTATATTCATTAAGTACCAATCTGTAAGATTAACCATCATCACGAAGTTATTCATGTGCGTGAATTTGTAGGAAGATATAAGACATAAGTGAAGACACGAACGCCACAATGCGCATATCCCTTTGGTTGCATAAACCTGGTTCTGTAGCCTCCCATAACCGCTTTGGGTGAGACTGCGATCTGCTTGTAGGTTGTTACTGAAAGGGCCAGTGATTGAGGGTTTTGTTGGTGCACAACATACTCTGAACTTGGGTCAAGCTCCCTTAAACCAACATACTCAGTGGATCTATGCCATCAATTTCTCACCATAGCCACAAAATAGTGCCAATGTGGATCTATGTCATAGTATATACCAAGGGGACAATATACAAATCTGTTGTAGTCTTAACTTACAATGCACACACAAGAATAATCTAAAACATGGAAACATCAAGAGCACACATACAAAAATAATAATAGACATTCAGGAAGGAATTCCAACCATATTTCCATTACTCTTCATACGTATTTATACATAGATGATGTGGTTGGAGTAGTTTTACCCTCTCTAACCAATCTCTCACACATTCACCTTTTACCCTTTATTACATACATTTACTCATATAGATATGATGAGTATGCATGTCCTAAGAGGCCCTAGCAACATACACCAGGGAGAGTTTCCCAAATGTGGTCCTCAAAGTAGATAATACAACCTTCATCACAACTTTCTTTAAACAACATTCATCATTGAGGTAGCCTCAATTCCCAAGGTCTTTATCTCATCCTAATGATACAACCCTAAAACTTCCAAATAAATGAGTTGATGTCAAGCATGTAGGTGACCATATAATTACTATACATTGAGGGATCCTATTAAAAAACATGAGGGAAATCACCATTGATAAAAATGGTTCTAAGGTACCTAATATAATCTAATGAGCATGAATAGATGTGCTAATGTAAATCAATCATAAAATTGACCAATATGGGACAATGAGGTGAACCCACTACATTTGTGAGGAAATATCCCATTGATGACTACGTGCTCCAAGGTATTAGCTAGTTTCTATATCTTCCTCCCAAATGATGAGTTTGAATCAATGAGAAGAGATCCATCAAAGTAAGTCCTTGACGTACCCCCATCATTCGACACAAGAAAAATACCAAGAGGATAATGATGGCAATAGATGTTGAAGCCTTATGAACAATTGATATAGGGATGCTTGATGCAAAAGGCCAAATGAGATTGTAGGTGGTCAACCCTAACTGGGACTTCCATTGAACATATTTTTTCATGACAAATATGTGAAATTGGTAGCTTACACTAGAGAAGACCATTTAGAACAAAATGATGACATAGGAGGTATCACCACAGATCATGTGACTAGAAGGGTAACCAATCAAGTGAGATACTAATTCTAGGTAAAAAGTTACTTAATTCATGTTAATGGTTTGGCTCTAAAGCCAAGTTAATACCAACTATAAAAGACAGATATAAATAGGTGCTATACTCAAGGGAAACTTAAAACTACCATTATAGAATAAACATGGATAATTATTTCCATTCCTTTTTTTGCATGGTCAATCACCTTCATAGTTTCACAAGCATGAAAGAGAAGACAATTAAGCTTTATATTGTCCATTTTGTTTAGTTTTACTGAGCCTAGGAAAGAACTAAAAGTGTATTTGGAGGAATGTCTTTTTCATGGTATTTTTCAATTCCTGGAAAAGAGTTAAAAGTTTGCTTATATCCTCTTCATATTTGTATGAACATGAGAAAATAGAGAAGAGTGTGTTCATTATATTTCATCTTGGATGATGAGAAGGAAAGAGTCAAAAGAAACTTGGCATTTTCATTGATTTAATGAGTATGAAAAGAGTAGCAAAGAGAAGTTGCAGATTTTCATTGTTTATTGAGCATGAAAAAGTCATTAAAAGAAAGTTTGTTTTAGAGAGATGAGTGTCATAATGAAATGCATCTAGTTATGAGGTTGATGAAGCTCACCTAATCAAAGCAAAAGAAAAGGAAAGGTGGTATAGTAAGGGAAGTCCACTCATCACAACATTATCTCTAGAAGATTATGATGGGTTGCAAAATGGAGACAATAATGATGCAAAGGAAAAAGGTAAAGTGTGACTGCAAGGGATAAGCAAGATCAAAGAAAAAATAGATTTATAGTATGTAGTAAAACATTGAAGACCATAGGCATAGGTAACTATAAAGAAACATAAAAAAAGTCTGGAAACCCTTTCTTTTTGTAGGGTAAGGGCAAAATTAAGATGAAGAGAGATGGATGTAACTCAAATTAATTTCCATGGAAGGATAAATAAAGGGCCTTAGGCCTACAAATTAACACAACATGAGCACTAAAATGACAATTGAGCACTATTGTAGGGTAACCATGAAGGGTGCACCATACCATGTACGTTATGATGTGAAAAGAAGTGTAAGTGTTGCAACGTGATCAATTAAGACCTAAGTTAGTGTGAAAAGATACAAAGAAGGTAAATAATGCATTATCAATATTGATATGAATCCTATCCCTATATGCCAATTTTGATATTATACCTTAGGCCTAATGATTGTTGCATAAATCGTTCCCATTTTCATGATTCATAAAAAGGTCTTTACAAAAGTCTTATTAGCTTGAAAAATAAAATAAAAAGCATGAAAATGCCCAAATAATGAAATGGCTAGCAAGGACAAGTCATGGTCAATGTAAATATAGACAACTTCGAACTGCTTTCCTAGTGTGAAAAGGGGAAAAGAATGATCATTATGTGCATAGTTTAACCAAAGGAGAAAAACATATTAAAGAAACCCTTCTTGTTAGAATTTGTAGCTCAGGTGGTAGGAGCATTAGGCCACCAATTGGTATCACCAAAAAATGATCACCTAGCCATTTCTCACTAGGTGGATCAAAATACACCATGTAGATTTAATTTTACCATAGTAAAATCGTTTTCAATGTGGAAAATAATTTAGTAAACCACTTTTATTAAATTATTTTTTGATTTAGATCAAAAAACCATATGAGAATAATTAGATAAATCATCATTTATTTAATTTTCTCTAGGAATAATTATTAAATCATTATTTAAATAATTATTCCTAGTTACATTTGACTAAAGCCCATAGGAATATTTAAGTAAATCATTATTTATTTAAATTTCCTTATTTTGTTATTCTCCATTTTTGAGATTAACTCCATACTTTGCTATATAAAAGAGGGTTTTTCATTCATTATTCACCATGATCATAATCATCGTCAACATTATTGTCATTTTTCTTGAACTCCCATTTTGAGTTCTTCACTTTTGTTTGGGTTTTTTCACACATTGAGAGAGAGAGAGAGAATCTGTTTCTGAAGCATCAAGGATGTCAAAGGACCCATCCCATAAAGGGAGACTTAGAGACCAATATATAGATCTCCTTCACCAGGTGTTGTCAATAAAATATTTATTCATTTAAAATTGTCTTTCCAATTGGGTTATTATATTGGATACTTTATATTGTTACTTTATGTTTACTTCTATTTGTGTTTCAGATCTAAGATGAGAACAACCATCAAATTGTTGTTAGGGTTTCTTGTCACCTAGTGACTTAAGTGAAGTATTTCTGGCACACCTTCCAAGAATTTTCACACTAACAAATGGCGACTCCACTAGTGTAATAACAACGTTCTTGGGTGACTGAAGTTTTAGAAAATTTCAGGGTTCTCTTCAACTATTTTTAGCCTCTCAATTTGTATTTAATAGTACTAAACCCTCTTTTGTCAATTTTTTGGATTCTATTAGGTTTCTAGTCTTTTCCGTAGGTCACAGATACCACCTGAGTAGGAGATGGAAAACTCTGTGCGAGATCTATTGACCGAGACTCTCGAGAATAGAGTGCACTTTTTTGCTCCATAAGTGAGTTGCAGAGCACATGTTTTGGCTAGAAAATTGCGTTTTCCTGAGAAACGACTCAGTACCTGCGTTTTGTACCTTTTCCAGAAAGTTTTCAATTTTTTTATAGATTTTCCGAGAGTGTTGTCTGTAGACTGGTTTGGGTACTTCATCTTTATTTTTCAGTCTCCCTTAGGCCTAGATCCACTTGATTTTTCTCTTTGAGGAAGGAAAAAGCCCCTAGGGTTTAGAGTACACCTCCACATTGTTAGGAAGAGATTTTCTGAGTGAGGAGTCTAGGGTTTTCAACATTTTCAGCCTCTATTTTTTAGGTCTGATCCATTACTTTTTAGATCTCTTGGATAGGTTTATTTTAACTTTTCTCCCTTTAGAGTTTTGTTTTACCCTTTCCCCCTTAGGATCCCTATGAGCATCCTAGGTCTTTGAGCTTCACAGTTGTCCTTTGCAACATTTTTCACCTCTGATTTTTGTTGTTGGCCTACATCATTTACAACAATTGAGAGCCTTTAGATCCCAGTCCCTTGACATTAGATCCTTTTGGCCTCTTTTTGTGTCTTTGAGTTTCTTGTTTGCGTTCTCTTGCTTAGCTGCTTAATAGACCTTGTGGGTGGGGTTTTGTGTGCTTTATTGACTATTTATTTTTCTATCATTTTCAGATTTATTTACAATATTTCAAAATTTTACTTTCACCAGCATATCGCATCATGAAACATGTTTAATTAACTCATGCAATTGACACATCATTTTCACATACTCACACCTTCAACAAACATGATATTGGTTAACACCGCCAAGCCAAGACTTGAAACACTACACCTTAATAAATCAACACACATAGATTAAGCCCACTTGGGCATCAGAGCCAAAAAATCGTTGTAGTGTAGGTGTAGCGTCGGTGGGATAGGATTCTAATAACACACATTGGTCACTTTCATTGAGACATAGAAGTTGACATATTAGGGAGCTTAAAATCCTTCACCGTCCCATGGTCAAAGCCAGAGTTCGTCAGAAACCCGATTCAAAGGTGGTTAGTCTAGGTCATTGTGTGAGTAGTTATCCTTGGGGCTACCCAACCTATGGTAGGGAATTTCGTGCAGTGGCTAACTACCAAGAAGCTCAATACTTGACCACCTCTGTGGGATGAAGGTAACCGTTGTGACCAATCTGTCAAGTAAGAAGTTCTTTGGAAGGCCATTTGAAATAGTGGATCTAGGATTGTTTGAGGATTTAGATCACCTATAGACTAGAGGTATTTTTCTTTGATAGGATGTGTTTTCTTGTATTAGAGTAACATCATTAAAATAGGTAGTTTACACTTGGCACCACTGTACTAGGTGTTTTCTTGTTGCTTGTTTCTCTCTTATTCATATCATCGTCCTTTAGTTGAGACACCATTGTTCCTCCAAGGCATTTGTCATGTCGAATTTGATGTCTTCTCCCTCAGTTCCTGTTAGGACCTATTACTCCTCCCAGTCGAGTTAGAGTTTATCCTCCTAATCCTCCATCAAGTCAAATTGTTGATTATGATTATGATTTTGCTGATTCCTCTAGTTCATCCTCTGATTCTGCGTATTCTCAACCCCATATTGCCACCATGTCAGTTACCAATGTGGGTGCGAGAACCCAAGATGGTGTTGGCTTGAGGGACCCTGACCCAGGTTCAGCGTTAATTATCCAAACAAATCCCTACACTACTGGCCATTTCTGCATCAGCCTGCAGAGTGTGGATCGAAGTCTCATCTGAAGCAATATGGGGGGATGTTGGAACCAAGTTTCCACACCCTTGAGATGGTTGTGATGTTGTTTGATCTCTTCTATCCCTGCCTTCGTGCAAGTGATCTCACTCTAGGGCTTGTAAGACAAACCCTTTATTTTGGCCTTCAATACCTTCGCAAAAGTATACGATCAACCTTCACGCAGCCCTAACCTAGGGCTCAGGTACTTTTTCGCTGCTATGGTAGCATGTTGTACAGATTTGTCAATTATCCCAAGTGTTTTGCTTATCTTGTCAAATACTTAAAGTTATCACCATGTAAGAAAATATTCATGATTGCTTTCAATTATTCAATGTAATTGCATTCATTCATGCACCATATAAGCATAATAAAGGAACTTCATACAAAAATATCCAAACCCATCAACAGAATAGATACAAAGAATTTGCAGAATAACTCCTTTTATTAATATCTTCCAAGTATTACATACTCTATTCACCCTGCGCACACAATTGCAGGGGTCCACGCACTTAGTTGCAGACTTCTACCTTAGGCCTCTCTGCACTCCACTGCAAACTTCTACCCTAGGCCTCTGTGCACTCAGTTGCAGAGCCTCTACCTACACTACAACCCAAGACTTAGACTTATTTCTCTAAAGCTATGACTCTCTTACATGTTCGATGCCCCTAACTACTTAGGTCTTAGCTCTTTTTATACAATCCCATGATCTACAGACCATGGGTAGATATCTTATAGCAGAATTTACTTTAGAAAACTAAGGACGAACTACCCTTTGTGACACATAACACCTTCGCGCTCCGTGACCACAAAATGCAGAGTCTTTACAATAATATTACAAAAACTTGACTTAAACATGGGATTTTAGCCCCAAAATTGCCCTTGGGAGATCCCACTCCCAACAGGCCCCCAACACAAACATCGTGACTCACCCTCGAGTCACTTGGCAGGCATAGAGATCTTTGCGTGAATCCCATCCAGCTCAACCTTGATGACAGTAACTTCAACTGTGCACTGAGCTGCTACCTACTTCGCAGTCGACTGTCTTCTCAGTTACTGCCCCTGCGTTGTTAGCTTGAAGCTATTGTTGTGTGGCTTGATAGTGGCCCTGTCAGCCTCATTCTCTGTTGTTAGTGCTCATCTGGTAGCACTAGCGCATTAGAAGCCTTTGTGTGTGGCATATAGGTAACCTCTGATGTGCCGATAGCCAAGCTAGTAGATGCCATACCAACTTGCGATGCGTGGGCCTGCAACTCCTGTAGTCTAGTCTGGATGGCCCCTAGGACGATCTGCTGCTACTTTTCAAATTGCTGCAGGGCCTTCACGATGACATCTATGACTGTTTCACCGATGTCATATAAGTCTCCCTCTGTTAGTGTGATGGGGTCCAACGAGGTCTTGGTTGCCTTGGACTTATTTTTGGACCCTCCCTTTTCCAGCTCTCTTGGGCGCTTAATATGGCCAGACGTCTCTTGGGGGTCCGCGCCGTGTTGCTCTGTGTCCTCTTCTTCAGTTGGAGGTGAAGGAAATCACATGCCTTTCTCAGAGCCCTGCTTTGTGCCTCTTGTTTGCTTTCCCACCTCCTTTCCTGTCTGCTCTGCCTTGGCCTTCTCAACGGCCTCCTTCTTCCTCTTCTCCACTAGCTGCGCCATCTTTAGCTTGGTCTTATCCTTCCTTTTTTGTGTGGCAGACTTGCTTCCACCCACCACCAAGTCCATGGAGGTGTGCCATTCCGCTGACCATTTATCCAATACTGCGTCGATGGCATCATCTATGGCTAGGTACAACAAATTGTACCACTTCATCGCAGGGTCCTTCTGCACCCTGATTGAGATATGATGGAAATAAGATTTGAATTCACCATAGCTCTGTAGGTTAGCATATAATGTGGGCGACAAGTGTGGCCTGCGATTGATGGCAATCCTGATATTCATTTCCATTAGGATCTAGAAGATTTTATTGTCCTTCAAGCGGTTCGCGTCCTTGGTCGCCCATAACGAAGTGTACTTCGCTGCTTCAGGAAGGTTCGACACAACTGAGGGGAATTGGCTTTCTTCTAGTGGCTCCCACGCTACGAGCACAATAGATACCAAGAGCCACACGTAGTGGAACATCTTACTTTGCTCCTATGCTTCACGGTAGCTTGCCAGGAACTCACCATGAAGATGTCTGACCAGTTAAATTGGACTCATTCTGCACACTACTGTGCAAGCGCGATGACAGGCACTGACCTCATCAATGCGACACTTCCATATGACCTTCCCTGCAAGGATCTACATTACCACCTTTACAGCGAGGTCACAGATGTTGGAGATTGCATACTTGCGTGACTTCCTCACCAACTTGAACTTTTCTTTCATTGATTCGACAAGCGCCAGCTTGCCACCCTTGCTACCAAAGATCATCATTAGATTTTTCCCTGTATACGGTAGGCATGTTATGCAGTGAATCAACATATCGGTGATGGGTATCTGATCCTCCAGCCACAGACACCCATCATGCACCAAGCACAACAACTACTTGATGACTAGGACTGTCATAGGGGTGCGGTCATAGTGTGGCACCCAGACCAGGTTGAGTAATCCTGCCTTCCCTACTCCATTGAGCCACATCCGCGACTCTAGTGCAGTCATCCCTGTATTTGTGTCTATGATGTGATGCATCAACTGTTCGGTCACCAAGTGCGGGAACTTCTCATGGTCCGCCAAGTCCTAGTCTTCGAGCTTCAAAATCGGCACTTGTGCCAAACGCGGACCGTCAAAAGTGATCTCATCTAGTAGCAATGGGGTTTGCAAGGGAGTCTTTCTTTCATCAATGTCCTTTGGGACCTTGGACTTAGGCTTGCGCAGAGGGGCATACTTCGGCAACCATGTAATAGGGTCTGCACCCTGGGCTTCAACCTCCTCTATTTCCATTCCCACATCTTCATCATCCATAGGGATGTCTTCGATATCCTCCTCTTTGGCCTCTAGGTTTATAGCCTTGCCTTTCTCCGGCCAGTGGGATTTGTTGGGTTTCATCTCGACAACGCGTGCACCGGGATGGTAGGCTACTTGCCCTTCTTATCTTTCATGGTCTCCTTGGTTGGGGTTGGCTTTGGTCTCGGCATTCTTGGAGATTTAGGGACCTCCACCAGTACTTCGGCTACTTCAGGGGCAACTTCTTTAGCCTATTTCTGCATCTCTTGTTCTGGCTCTTCTACCACTTGCTGTGTATTGATAAATTTTGGGGTGATGACATAACACTTTCTATCAGTACTTGCGATGTCTCAAGCAAGTTCACGAATGCAGGTTTATGTTTGAGAGTTTCAAAAAACTCTGGGTCCATAGGCATCTGAGAGCTCAATAGTTGAATACAAAAAATTCCAAGTGTTTCTTGCTGGACAGCCACTTGTAATTTATAGGGCAATTTGAATTCAAATATGATCATTTGCCCCAGAAATTGGTTCATTAATGCCAGATTGGCGGTAGATTTTCAATGATCTAAGCTATAAATTTTGTCTTAAATGCTAGCCTCCCGCTCCATTTGGCCTCACTTTTGCAGTCTTTTCTTGAATAGTGACTTTAACAGTCACTTTCCAGCTGACCTGCATGATTTCTCTTTGGGTAGCGCAACCTCGGCATTGTCGTGGACCCAGTGACACGTCATTGCTTCACACCATCTTCTAATCGCACAGCTCCCCAACTTGGGTAGTATAGTTTATAGTCCTGCACCTCCTTTCAACTGCCTAGAGTGCTAATACTATGCTATTTTCATTTAGTCACATGGCCAGACCACCGATGTATGGCTTCAATTGACTACCATTCACCTTTCCTAGGAATGGTTCTCCATTTAACTTGACCAGCTGTACTGCTCCTCCATTAGTAATCTCCCTAATAACAGAAGGCTCTAACCAGTGCATCCTAAATTTTTCAAGGAATTTATAAAACTTACAATCATACAACCAAACTAGATCATTTACCTTAAATGTGCATAGCTTGATGTGTCGATCATGACATGCCTTTTCACGCTTCTTTTGGACCTATTGGTGAAACCTAGCCAAAAATATTTCTTCTTCGAGCTCATCCAGCTACACGAGCCTCTCTTCCAAGGCTCTGCAATCTGTCATACCTGTGAGCACTGCTATGTACAGACTAGGCATGATGTATTCCATAGGCATTACGGCTTCCACACCATACACAAGCCTAAAAGGGGTTTGTCCTATCAACTTCTTGCATGTCGTTCGATAAGACCACAATACTGTAGGTATGCATAGGTCCCAATCACTTCGTTGAGCATTGCAAACCTTGGTTAGCATGTTTTCAAGCACTTTGTTGAACGCCTCCACTATCCTGTTAGCCTGTGGGTGATAAGGTGTGCTCTTCTGGTGATATACCTGAAATTCCTCCATTAGTGCGCTAATCATCTCATTTAGGAAGTGCGTACCACGATCACTCATAAAGATCTGTGGACATCCAAATCGCATCAGTACATGCTCAAATAGGAACTTTGCGGCCATCGCACCCATGCAATCCTTCACAGGGTTCGCTTTTTCCCAATGAGTCAAATACTCCGTCGCAGTGATAATGTACCTCACCCCTATCTTCACTTATGGTTGAATGGGTCCTACAAAATCTATTGCCCACTTCTCAAAAGGTTGCAATGTCGTTTATGGATTCAAAGGCATTTCATCCCTTCGCGATGGCCTACTTGTTCTTTGACATACATCACATACCTTGCAATATGCTTTTGAATCCTGATGAAGGGTTGGCCACCACAACCCTACACGTAGAATTTTCTGCGTGGTTGCTATCCTTGCATAATGTCCTCTTGCGACACCCCCATGAGCACTTGCAAGGATGCTGCTTCATTTGAACCCAGGTACATGCCGTTGCAATATCTCATCAGTCCCCATCTTGTATAAATGCCTAGCAATGACAGAGAAATCTGTCATGTGCACCACTAATTCCTTCTTTTGCTGGACAAAGTATCCTTCCGGTGTAGTTCTTGTTGTTAGTAAGTGTATTATATCCTCAAAATGACCATCCATGACACGCATTGCAAATAGATGCGTGTTAGGCAATCCTTTTTCCAAGTTAGTAGGTTCGTCCACTATTTTGATGTGTGACAAATGATCTGGTCCTGCGTTCAATTGTCCAAGCTTGACAACAACTTCAAAATTGTAATCTTGGAGCAATAACAGCCATTTGCAGATTCACCCCCCCAACATAGGCTTATTGACCAGGTACTTCAGCACGAAGTGATCCATATACATCTTAAAATTCCCTCCTAGCAAGTAGTGTTCGTACTTCTGGAGCACATACACCATAGCTAGCCCTTCGTGTTCAGTGGTAGAATAGTTATTCTTTGCTTTGGATAATCTGCGGCTTGCGAACGCGATAGGATGGTCCAAGCCTTCGCCTCCATCCTGTGTTAGTACTGCCCCGGTGATATACATGACACGTCGACATGTACATGAAACCTATTTCTTCCAGTCTAGGAAGACTAGAATCAGTGTGGTAACCATCTTTTCTTTCAATATATCCAAGCTTTTCTTGGAGTCATCATTCTAGCAGAATCTGACATCCTTCTTTAACAATTTTTTCATCGACGCAGTGATCTAGGCATAGCCTTTGATAAACTTTCTATAATATCCCGTATGTCGCAAAGTGGTGTGCAGCTGTTTCACACTCCTCAATGCTTCCAAGTTGAGTATCACTGTGATCTTCATGGGGTCTACCATTAGTATTTGTTTTCAAACCGCATGCCCCAATAGGTTCCCAAAAGGTACGCAAAACAAACACTTCTTGAGATTAAGCGTGATCTGGTATCTTCGATAGGTATCCAGCATCAGGCGCAAGCTTGCTACATGGTGCTTAACCAGCCCAAATACAGTCCAGTCATCAAAATATACCTCCAAGAACTTATGAATAAATTCCTTTAATGACGCAAAAACCACGCTTGAAAATATTGTAGGCACATTCTTCAATCCAAATGGCATTACGATGTATTGAAGAAAAGCCCACTCAGTCACAAAGTTTGTCTTTCTCCTATCCTCCGGCGCGATTTTGATTTGGTGGTACCTAGAGAACCCATCAGTGAAGGAATATGCTTCTTGGCCACCGACATTGTCCAACACTTCATCCGTGAATGGAGTCAGGAAAAGATCATGCACACAAGCGTCATTTAGTTTTTTGAGATCCACGCAAATCCTTATCTCATCCGTCTACTTCCTCTCTTATACCACCATTGGGCTTACCTAGTTATATTCTTCCATAGGATCAATGATGCCTGCTGCTAGCATCTTGTCTAGCTCTAAGTGGACATTTTCCTTGTATTTCAAATTGAGGCAGTAAGGCCTTTACTTAACTGGCTTCACGTCAGGCTTTAACATGATCTTCATCACTCTGATATCACCAATTATTCCTTTCAAATCCGTAAACTTGGTAGGGAATAAGTCTTGGTATTCGCAGAGCAATTCAACGACCTTATCCACCATTGCATCATCCCAGTAGTCTCCAATCTTCACAAATTTGGGTTCTGCCTCCATACCAATGTTCACTTGTTTTGTTTTCACTGGCGTGGTTATATCAGGGTTCTCAATTTGTGGTCCTTGAACCTCACAGTGGCCTTCTGTTTCTAGAATGTTAATCTTCCACGGATCCTCATCCTCATCTTTAGTAGTTACATTATAACATTTGAGCACGTGACTCAGCTGAGTAGCCCATTAAGGCTGAATTAGGTCTAAAGGATCCTGCGGTATCCTAAAGATGGCTTCTTTCACCTCTTGTAGCGCTTCATCAATACTATCAAACTCGTCCTCAAAACTGAATGTCATCATGAATCCTTCGCGTAGGATATCCCAGTCGCCTATCCCATGGTGGAGCTCTATTTCTATATACCAATTCATTGGGATAACATCCAGGGTATGACAGAACAGGTGCACCCACTCAGGTTGGGGCTTTTCTCCATAAGCCAACGTCCATTTGGCCAGATGCGCACGCGGATCATTTTGCACATTGTACTTGTCTACTAGTCGGATCTTAGGCTTCCCAAATCATGTTCTCATCATTCTCCTACATTCGTACCAATCATAAAAGCTTCCCTTGTGCGTACCCCACCATCTTGCGGGTGTAGCGCGCAGTTTCTAGTTCAATGCATGGAAGCAATGCTTTTCTGGTACCTCCCTTTCAAATACTTCCAAAAAGATATCTACCTCATTTAGACCATCATAAATAGGCAGATTTCTTGCCTCTGATGACACACAGTGTAGCGACCAGGTCATCATGTTGCAATTCAGTGTAGTTACTTCGTGTAACTGATTCTTCCAGTGTTCT
The DNA here is from genome assembly GCA_031772625.1 of Pinus tabuliformis. Taxonomy (NCBI): domain Eukaryota; kingdom Viridiplantae; phylum Streptophyta; class Pinopsida; order Pinales; family Pinaceae; genus Pinus; species Pinus tabuliformis. Next base: position 719,886,195 of record CM062813.1, read on the forward strand.
ATTTCTTCATCGGAGTCCGAAGTGCAGGAACTCTCATGATCCCATGTAATCTGTCCATACACTTTGGGATTCACCCAATCTTGGTCTCATGTTGTTATCTTATAAATGCAGTCCATATCATCATCAGTCTCATAATCACGGACTAGTTCTGTATAACACGATCCTTCAGCAGGATCTAGGGGTATTATTATGCGTAGTGATTTCTTCTCAAAGATCATCTTTTGCTTTTTTATATTGATTACCCTGTTGATATCAGTAGCCCAGCTAATTCCCAAGAGCACACGGTAGGGATTGTTATCATCCACTATCTCTATTACTTCAAAATCCACCAGTGTGCTTGTTCCCTCAATGTCCACGGCCACCCCCTGCAGTCACCCCATGGGGATGATTTTCTACTGATTCGCCATCCTTAGTTGAATCGGAGACCATTGCAGTGCAGGTCTCCCCATTCGCTCCCAAGTCTGCTTTGGTAGGAAATTCACATCTGACCCCAAGGCCAAAATGACCTGATCCATTTCATACTCTCCTATTTGTGCGGTTAGTCTCATCTCCTGTCCCTTCCTCATTTTATGCTTGCCAATTTTCCGTACTACGCGCGACTATCTACTAGCTTTGTGATCCACTCATATAGCTCAATAGGGAAAGAGTAGAGAAAGATCTCATGGATCTCTGTATACAGGTAATGGTCCAATCAATTTTCGTTTTTTAGTCATGGGTTTTTGTTCTCCTGTACCACAAATTTGTGGATTTTTCTATCCAACTAGTCTCCAATATCCTTCTTAGTTGGATTCCAGTGACACAACATCACAGATCTCTTATGCAGACTTTGGTCCCAACAATGGAACCATTTGTTGGCTTGAGGGGGCCTGACCCAGGTTTAGCATTAATTAACCAAACAAATACCTACACTATTGTCCCTTTCGGCATCCGCGCATGGAGTGCCGACCGAAGTCTCACCCAAAGCAGTATGGGGGGATGTTGGAACAAAGTTTTCACACCTTTGAGATGGTTATGATGTTGTTTGATCTCTTCTATCCCTATCTTCGCGCAGGTGATCTCGCTCTAGGGCTTGTAAGACAAACCCTTTATTCCAGCCTTCAATACCTTCGAGTATATGATCAACCTTTATGCAGCTTGAACCTCGGGCTCAGGTACTTTCGCGCTGCTATGGCAACGTGTCGTAAAAATTCCTCAATTATCCCAAGTGTTTTTGTTATCTTGTCAAATACTTAAAGTTATCATTGCATAAGCATATATTCGTGATTGCGTTCAATTAATCAATGTAATTGCATTCATTCACACACCATATAAGCATATTAAGGAACTTCATACAAAAATATCCAAACCCATCAATACAACAAATACGTAGAAATTGCATAATAACTCCTTTTATTAATATGTTCCAAGTATTACAGACTCTGTTCACCCTGCGCACACAGCCGCAGGGTTTTGTGCACTCAGCTGCAGACTTGTACCCTAGGCCTCTATGCACTCAGCTGCAAAGCCTTTACCTATGATACAACCCAAGACTTAGACTTCTCACTCTAAATCTATGACTGTCTTACATGTTCGATGCCCCTAACTACTTAGATCTTAACTCTTTTTATATAATCCCATGGTCCATGGACCATGGGTAGATCTCTTAAAACCAACTTTACTTTACAAAACTTATCCAAAATTGATCTTGGATAGACATCTGTCTAAAGTGCTCCTCTTAGAGGAAAATGAAAGTCAAGGGCTTCTCCTAGAAATAGTCCCATTGCATAGATCCTTTCATTCTGAATCTACTGCAATTTGAATGGGCTAAAATGGACTTCGGATGAAGAAGTTATCGCAGAAAGAAGTTTGCCATGGTCCTTTGGAAAGGAGGCAAATTATTATAAAAATGGGCTTAAGGCCTTATATGGGAAAATCGCATCGGAAGGGTTAATATTAGCTTTATGCGCTAAAAACCTTTGTTAAGCGCTAAACCTTTATAAAGAACATTTCGCATTGAAATTCAGATAAAGCACGTGGGTAGTAGCGGCTAGACGGACCCGAAACATTTATGGAAAATAGACTAAACCTTTTGAGTTCCGGAAGAAGGGCAGTAAACGGTATTTCGGGTGGGCTTCAAGTAGTAAGCGGTATTGGATGGGATCTGCCCGATTCCATACACTAACTGACACGTGGCATGGCAAAGGAGAGAGGAAACCACTTTTTTGGGTGGTCAATCCCTGTGTAATTTATGCGTCTGAAATGGACTGTTAGCCATCAGATTAAAGGTCGTGGATTAACGGTCAAGATCTAATCTGCGGATCGACGATCGGCATGACCAAAGGAAAGAACCCTTGGGCCATTACCAATGCGATATGCCGATCGCGATATGTGATATCGACCGTTTGATCGAGGAGTCAGATCAATGGTCCAGATTTAATCGGCAAATCCCCGATACCAAAGGGTTGTTACCAATGTGATATGTCGATAGCGATATGCAATATCGACCGTTCGATTGAGGATAAAGATCAACGGTCCAGATTTGATTGGCAATTGGCGATCGGTGATCCCCGATACAAAGGCCAATGCACCATGCGGTTTGCGATAGTGATATGCCGATAGAAGGCAGACCCGATAGAATTATGGACATGATTTCATAAGTTTTGAAATCCAGATTTTCGGATTTTCTGTGTATTATCCAAGTATTGGGTTTTTTTGGCCATTACACCATGCGATAGCGATTTGTGATAAAATGGTGGACCTGATGGGTTTATAGATGTGATTCTATATTATTTGAAGTCCGGGCTAAAGGCCCATGATGTGTTTTGCGTGCGTTTTCCTGTGTATTTTCGTTATTTGGCTATTTTGGCCAGAGGAAGGCAAAACGATCGGGTTTCCCACGCCGATAGTTCCTTTCCATTGTAAACGGATTCTTGTGGTGAAACAATCGAGTTTTCCATGATGGAGGACTATAACCAATGTGTTACAAATACACAAAGAGCACCATTGACCAAGGGTTGCTGAGGGTCGCTGGAAGGTTGCCGAGAGTCACTTGGAGGTCGAGCGAACTACAGAGGCATGCAGAGGCCGAGAGAAGCCTAGAGAGAGCCAAAGAGCCAGAGCCAGAGCCAGAGCCAGAGCGAGAACCAGAGCTAGAGCCGAAGAGCCAGATCTAGAGAGCTAGAGCCAGAGCCAGAGATCCAGAGCCAGAGCCAGATCCAGAGAGATCACAACGAACTTCTAAGAGCCATGGAGTTGTAATGAAGCTGCAAAATAGCAAAGAGATCAAGTGATCCAGCAGTTGCTGGTGTTTAGAGTGTGCTGAAGATAGAAGAAGGCATTCCAGAGATAGTTAGAGAATTCTGAGGGAGTTGGCGCAAGCTAGAGCAAGATTGCTCAGAGCGCTTATTGAAGGAATCTAGTCCAGAGAAGCCTAGATCTGTCTGCAGAGTGAGGACAGCCAGTGGGGTAAGATGGCATTCTAAACCCATAGGTTTAGTGAAAACCAATGGAATTGAGCGTGGATCTTGTAAAAAGATTTCAGCCATAATCCCAAAGAGCCTAGTCGAGTTGACTAGAGCTCAAGGAGACATAGCCCAAGATATCTAGGTGAACTCCATATTATATTGTTGTCTTATGCATTTGTTGGTTTACTGCTTTATTTACTGTTATGTGTGTTTAAATATCAGCATAAGCAAATGTACATAAGCACTTTAACAGTCTAAAATTAAACAGAAGCATACACCTATTTCAAGCACTATTAATTTCGCAATTGGTTAATCATAAGGTCTTGGAAATATTTAAGCTTTGGAAGTGGGAGAGGTTCTTGTAAGCTAGCAAGAAGCCTTTAGTGCCCCATTTTCAGATCAAAAACTAAGGGTGGACTACCCTTTGTGACACATAACACCTTCGCGCTTCGCGACCACATAATGCAAAGTCTTTACAATAATATTACAAAAACTTGACTTAAACATGGGCTTTTAGCCCCAAAAATACCCTTGGGAGATCCCGCTCCAACAGATGGTAACCCAAGTGCTAACTGGGGTAACCCCACTAGCGTAACCCTACCAGTGTGGTCACTCCTTCTCCCTTCCTTCCTTTTATGGTTGGTTTAAGTCTCTTATATTTTAGCCAGCTTATCAATGATCCTCTTCTCCATGATCCCACATGGCCATCAATGCCTACTAAACTCCCTTCAGACATCCCCAAGTATGAAGGTAATCCTGGAGAATATCCAACCAATCATGTTCGCTCCTTCCAAATGTGGTGTTCATCCAATTCCATTATCGAAGAATCCATTCGTCTTCGTTTGTTTCAATGTACGCTCACTCGAGTTGTTGCTAAGTGGTATGTCAACCCGTTCCACTTTAGCGACTCTTGCCACAACCTTTCTTTCATATTTCTAGTTATCACTCTGTTATGATATCGGTATTGAACTCTTGACTTTTTTCCATTAAACTTATGGCACTCACCTTTCCGACCATGTTTGGAAATGGCATAGAAAGAGGAGCATCTGTAGAGCTCGTAATTTCGAATACCGAGTCTATATGGATTAGTTTCTTAGATCATTGTTGGCCCCCATTGAAAATATGTCACATCACACTTTCCTTAGTCTAAGGAAGAAAAAATCCAAATAGCTCTAAAGTTTGATTTGATTTATGCCCAATCAAGTAATGTTTACACTATCATCCCCAATCCGCCTCAACCTGGTGCTAGAAATGAAATGGGGGAATATCATGCCAGGGATGCCATAGTTTGAACTCTTTCATGCCCTCAGCTTTATGCTCCATGTCATATGAAATATGGTCAACCTCAGAGAGGGACCAGTTCCATTCACAGTTATCCTTCTCCCAATCCTCCTCAGGGAAATCCTTATTCAGATCCCAGCACACCATAAGCATATCCCCATCCGCATCAACAGACGACATGGCCAACTATTTCTCCCCATGCTTATACCAATGTTCCCCATCTCCTTATTATTAGTATGAACATCCTAGAAATCCAAATCCTTGGGCACCAGGGCCCCATCCCCCCATACATGCCCCCCCTCAGCCACAACAACCACCTCCTCCTCAAGGACAAGTGTATGCTCAGCAAAGTGGAAAAATCCCCCTAAACCAAAGAAATGGAACAAGGGGAAGGGTAATAGGAACTGATAGTCTCAAGGTAATCAAGGCAACTAGGGTCCTCCACCCAATGCCCCTCAGGGTCCTCAACCTAATCCTGCAACCCAACAACAGGGCGGTGAGCCTAAGAAGAAAAAGGCTCTTCATACAAAAAAACCTTGTGCTTGTTGTAGAGTCTATGGTCATTATACCCATGAGTGTCCTCTTTTACCATAGATGCGGCAAGTATGGGAAGCTCAAGAATCATCTCAAGGATCACAACCCACCACTCCTCCTCCTCTTCCTTCTTCATCTCAACCCATCATGCTTACCAATCCTTTTCCTCACGAAGGATACATTACTTCTTAATTTACACATGGTCAAGCAGCTCAACCAACTCTATCATCTAGTCACCATGATTATCAGATTCTTATGATGAATTATGATGAGGTAAATACCGCACAAGTCAGACTCGATCATGCCAGTATGAAAAGCCATTTTCTAAGTCTGCGACTGATTCCCAACCCAAAGTGTCCATTGAGCCTCTATTGTCAGCTAACGCTACCTTACAGATATCTTTATCTAAGGTCAAGGTTATTCTCAAGATCCCCAAAGGTCTGTTACATCAAAATGCTACTTCTACCAAATTCACCCTTACATATAGCATAGTAGATGATTTGGCGTAGTATCCCGCTACTATGTCAACACTGGAAGTTCTCTAGACATGCCCATCACAATGAAAATATCTACTATCTGCTCTAGGTACCGTGGACCCTCAAAATGATCAGATGATTGTCTTTGATATTGACAAGTCATAAAATCCTCCCTTAGCTTCATCTGTTGCATTTCAAATTCCAGTATCCATTTGAAATGCCATTGTCCAGCAATGTATCATTGACGAAGGTGCATCCACCTGTGTGATGGCTTTTGGTGTTTGGAAGCAACTTGGTTCCCCTGACCTATCCATTTCCACCATCACTTTGCATGCATCGGATGGTCATCTTTCGCAGCCCCTTAGACTATACCGCATCTGTCTAATCATAGTTGTTGGCAAGGCCGTCTGTATCGATATTGAAGTCATTGATGCTCCCTTAGACTATAAAATCCTTTTGGGTTGTAGTTATACTTATGCCATGTCAGTTGTCACATCTATGGTTCACCGTAAGATGTGCTTTCCCCACAATGGAAAGATCGTCACAATCGATCAGTTGACATACTATGACACAAAAGCCCAAACTTCAGCTTAGACCAACATTTCTTCCATGGCTAACCATAATACTGTCTCGTCTGTCTCTCGAGGAGTCTATAAAGATTCCTATTTTCTAGGTGCTTACTATGGCCTATTGCTTACTCATTCTAGTCCTAGCTCATCGAGTGTTGCCATGCTCCAAGCATCACGGGCTACTCACAAATGTTCTATTGTGGCTTCATAATAGCCTACACCTCCACAACTTGTTGTGCCTGACTCAACTCCACCTGCTGGTACAACTCCTCAAGGATCACTTCCTTCTCCTAGTGTCTCTCCTAATCCATTTCCCCTTGGAACCGTTCCCCCGGACCTTAACCATTGCAGAGCAGTTCCTCCAGGCCATTATCCATTTGGTCATATACCCTTCTTATTCCCAACTCCTAGAGTCTATTCTACACCTATCATGGCTACGTTAATTTTACCTAATATTGCCTTAGGAATCCCAGTCTAGTACATTGATCCCCATGCAAACACTCCACTTAATCAATTGAAACGTTACACTACTTTGACCTCAGTCCAACCAGTGCTCCTACCCCTGCCTTTGCTTCAGTTCCACGCAAGGAAAATTTAAAGGATGGAAGATTTTCTTGAAGTTTAAAAACATTGGCGAATCTCACTAATCCCTAATATGCAAACTATAAAATATCTATTGATATATTTGTAAAATTATTCAAATTTATAATGATTTTATATATAGTATCTATATAATGTTGGAGATTTTCAAGATAAAATAATTTTATATTCTAAAATTTGGGCGAATCACGTTTTATAAAAATTAGAAATTGGCGAATCTTTTTTGTGGAAAAATCATGGAAAATTAGCCCAGTGGGTGAACATTCGCTGCTAAAATTTTTCATGGTTCCACAGCAAGGGGGGGAATCCCAAAAGAAGGAAACTCAAGACAAGGCTCCCCTTGCAACTCTAACTCCTCCTACGCCACCAAAGCCTCTTCCTCCTTACGCTTTGTGTGATGTTGTTAGTCATACCACAAATAGTTGTCCTAAACTCCCTCATGTTAAGGATTTGGTCATTGATACCTTCCCTGATTCTAACATTCCTAAGGTCCATGTTACCTTACCTAAGTCAGCTAAGAATATCTGATCCTTACACACAAACCACCCTTGCGCTTTGTGTGATAACTATGGCCACTATTCCCATCGTTTTCCCCATCTTGAAGATTTTCACGATACACTGCAAGTGCTTCGCGAATTAGAGGTTGATTGTAATGAGTCCACTTCTCCTTTACCTACGGATGTTGGTCCCACTTCTGCTCCAGAACATGGGGTATCTACAACACCCATTGTAATCCCTCCCCCTGATGTTGAGATTGCAGATAGTTCTACTCCTATTCTCTACTTGTCGTCATTCATGAGATCGATACCTGTGAATTCCCCTAATGTCTCCTTTTGTAATTTTTTTTAACCTTCTTCGTCAAACACATCAGTCTCAACATCGGTAGATATTCCGTTAACTAGTCATCTGTCTCCCACCTCTGATGATGCATATGTGAATGTTGTATCTCATGAAAAGGCTTCAGGTAGCTCTTCGCCATCATGTGGCATTTCTTCCTCCAGTACGCCTGTTGTAGCATCCATTGTCATTTAAATTTGGTTTTCAATTTTATCGCAAAAAATAAAAAAAATCAAATATTATGTTCTAGTAGAATTAAAAGAGAATGTGGAAATCCGAAAGTAGTGATTTTTTTATATTATTGATGGCTTTCTAATCTGATATAAGGTGGGGCCCCAACCCATATGTTAAAGATTGACAACGTAGAAAGAAGTAAAACGACAAAGAATGGGAACTGTTGGATCAGCCAGATCAACGGATAATAACAATGGAAGAAGAATGACCAAGGAAACATCATAGTCGTCCGATGGAAGAAGATCCACGGTGATAGCGTGGAAACTTGCAAGCAAGTTACCTCGACTAGTGGACCCGAGAAAATCATTTAAAGGAGTTTAAGGTTTTGAAGGATCGGACCGTCGGTTGAATGGGTGATCAGATGCATATCGCGTGCTAACAAGCACGAACGTCAATTCAAAAAACGGATGCGATAAGGTTTTATAAAATGGGCTTAAATCTTCGTTGAGTTCTGACCATCAAGACTGTTCGTTGATTGAATTATTGGACAGTAATCACGCTCAAATGTGTGTGTGGGTTAACAATTTTGGAAGACCCGATATGTTATGAATTGGGGTTTATTTCCTTTTGGGTAACATTTAAGGAAGTACCAATGGTGATTGGTCGGGTTTCTTCGTGATTTTTCCAATTAGAATGCTTCCGATATATACATGGGCTCATAACCCATATGTCCATGCATTGAATTTTGTAAAGATACAAATTTGTTGCATTAAAGTAGTTTAGCTATCATTAGAACATCTATAGGATTACAACTTGCAGAATAGCACTTGACAAGTTAGAGGAAGCACCAAAGGCAAATGTATCATTATGGAGAAAGTGCAAGGAATGAATGATAGAGCAGACCAAAGATGCATCAGCAGGACCACATACTCAAGCCACAAATTTGAACAGCAAGCAACAATCACCAATCATACTCTAATTTTTGTTACTTCTTGTTATCTTGTTTTCTTGAGAAGAATGAGGTGTCTTTTACCCTCCAATGTAATATTCTATAATGACTTTTACTTTAGACAGTTAGGAGATAGTTAAGCAGTTTGATAGTTTTGGTGGTTACCAACTATCCCATGATGTATAAAAAGAGGTAAAATTATAGAAAAAAGGTCTGAATTTTGAAGAACCTGAAGACTATGCTATTGTATTCTTGATAAACTAATGATTAATGAAAGAATTAGGAGTTTTCCACACATTGTTGGGCATGATTTTGTAATTTCTCTGTTATGTGCCATCATGTGTCTTCCATTCTTTAAGTATAGTAATGAAGCTACAGGTCTTTTTTTACTTATGTGAATGAAGTTAAAATCCCTTAAAAGAGTGCTGCTATATTTAAAGTTCCTAATTCTACATTTCCTCTAAGTTACAAATAATAGTTTATGTGAAAAACAACATATTGTCTCTAACTTCTCAAAGCATTCTTCACTCAGCATCTATATTCAGCATCCTATGGCATTCTGAGACTTTCATATCAGCTAAATATTAAGGGTTAAAATTTGTTCCTTTAGGTTCCTCACTTGAGGATACATCATACAAATAAGTGACAAGAATAATAAACATTAATGTCTTAAGCACAATTTCTACACAACCAAGAAATTGGTTTCTTAAGGGAAAACACCATCCACCTTCCATTCTGATGAAGACATTATGGAAGAAATGACCACCCCTGATTATCCTTGGGATGATATGCACCATCGTGCGTACTTCCTTCTGGAGTAGACCCATGGCCAATATGTTGTGGAGTTCGAGGACTTCATTCATCGTGAAGTCGATTGGTTAAAAATTCACATTCCTGCATTAGATTCTTTTGAAGAAGGGAATATGGCTAACATTCCCCCACCATAAAAATCAACTTTTCTGTTAAACACACACATGGAAGCAACAACATAGGAAAGATAAATAGGAAAGTTCACTTATTATTAACAAATGATATATATTTATAGTACATGGTGTGACCCTTGGATTCATATTCCAAGTGGTCTCTTGGACTCCTTTTGTCTATTCAGCTTCCACACCAACCCTTAGAGGATTAGGTGTCCATCATTCCCCCCCTTAATCCGAAGGGTTATGTATGAGTCCAAGAAGAGAGCTGTAAAACAAAACGTGCAAAAATGCATGGCAGCACTAGGTTGAATGTGCTCTCTGAAATGTTGGTATAAAAGGTGGTGGTTTAAGGATGACCATCAACATTGGAACGCTTTGTGCAGTTTCTAGAACTCTTCCAAGTCTAGCATGAAGCTCAAGTCTTCTGCTAGAGGAAGTGCTTCTGATGTTTTGAAGAGGGAAACCTTCAACCATGAAAGGGAGGTCTCACCCCACATAAAAGGGAGAAATTCAACTTGAAAAGGGAAGTCTCAACCTGTGATGGTTTAAGGATGACCAACAACTCTGGAATTCTTAATGCAATTCCTAGAACTCTTCCAAAACTAGCAAGAAGCTGAAGTGTTCTGCTAGAGGAAGTGTCCCCAATTCTTTGAAGAGGTGTCACAAATTGAAGGCATGCTCAGGGGCATCTTTTTCTCTCGCTACAACTCTGAATCTGGTATGGCAGGTTGTGGCTTAGTCTCGCTTGATGTGACTTTGAAGCTTGTATATGACCATCATTTCCCCCCCTGTCAGATACAAGGTGAGATGATGGAGAAAGCTCAACTGCAAGACTTTTCAATACTCTAGAACAAGTTCATACATATGAATGAAATATATTCTTGGCTATTGATGCCCATTGCCAAGAAGCGATCCATCCAAGATGAATCTTTGTTCTTGTAGGAGGTTTGTTTCTGAAGCATCTATTTGAAGAATTACTGGTTTTATGATAGTGCTTACATGGATGAAGATCAAAACAATGATCTTTCATATGGCCAACTCGGTCACAGTGTTGGCATTTCACAATTTGTTGCTGTGGAAGAGGGGCAGAATCTAGAACAGCTAGAGGTGAACTATCATGAGGAGCAGGTGAAGATGAACTGTTAGCTCTGCTACATATTGCTGATACTCGAGGAGCAGAAGTAAGCTCGGTCCTTGGTTTTGCTCAAAGGAAGCCTCTACCAGTCATTTTCACCTTCTCCATTGCCTCTTGCACTCTCCTTTCATCTCCGTATCCTATGCTCTTTTATTAGAAAACCATATAAAACTCCATTTTTCTTAAGCCCCAGGTGCTTAAACTCATGCCCCCATAAACCTGCGCCCACACGACCACACGCCTTCACAAACCCCCCGCCGCAATCGCAGCCATTGATTGCCGCACCCCGATCTAACGGTCCCCCATCACATCCAATGAAGAACCTATTCGACTGATTCCCCACCATTTGATCATCTCCGCCGCGATCGGACGACATTCGCTCTTCCCACACCCACGAAGTGACAGCCCGATAATGCGCGATGGAAAGCGGTTTCTACTGCCACGCGTCATGCCCTGAGGAGATCACGCGCCTTTGTACTTTTACCACCCTGTGTCCGAAAGTGGTGCGATCAATACCGCCTACCACCAAAACTGCTTTTCCCGCCCGTTAAATCCCGTGCGCCTCCTCCGTCCGATGACCGTTGGATCTGCCCTCCCGAGATCCAACGGCCCGTGCTCACTCCGCCTCCGTATCTCCCGATACCCTTCACCGAGTTGATTCCCGCCATCTATCCGTTTGATCCAATGGCTGATGTCTTTCCTCCACCCCTGCTCGTACATTTGCCATGCAGTCTGCTTGCCCTGACCATTCCGTGCACCCGAAGGACGAAGACGACCGCCTACCAGTACCCGGTGCATTTCCTCCTCAACCACCGCATTCAACAGACTGTATACTCGAGAAGAAGAAGGACAAAGCTCGAGTAGATAACTCCATTCAATAGGTATGGGATTTCATCCTATACGACACTCCACCTACCCGAGAGGACAACAGAGCATAGGAAAGGATCAAATTCATCCGCTACAACAAGCAACCACACTCAAAAGTTCTGCCAGGTAGTTAAAGCGGTTGGTGGTCAATTATGACCCCTCCACACCTAGAATGGCCGAGTGCCTTTGTAATGAAACTCTATATATACCCAGAAATCAGATGTAATCAGGGTTGATGGTTGTTGTTTTGATGTAAGGTTCAACTTCTAGAGACCGTAACTACTTTGATACTTGCAGCGTCTCATCTTCATTTTCAGCTAATACAAGCTTCTTTTGCTACTAGTTTCTCACTTCCCATTTCTATTCTGTTCCAGGATGTGCCTGATACACAGTTTTCTTGAACTCTTGATGATTAGCATTAGAGGAGTTGTCATCCTACCTCTGTGGTTAAATCTTGCATGTATTAGTGAATGTGTTAATCAGGTTTCTTTTCACCTAGTGACAGAGAGCTATCATCTTGTCTGTATACTAGGGACTTAGATTTGCAGACCTCTTTACTGGTTGCAGCCAGCCATCACAAGGTCTTATGCATCTACTGGTGTGGTCAGTATTCTCCATATTCACCCAATCTCTGAACTGTGAGTAATTGGTGGTCTAAAGTCTTGTAGTCTGGGGGTGTTCATGCATGTCTGGAGTTAAGCATAGTAGAAGTGGTTATCTAGCTTGAACAAGCATCATTCCTTCCATTCATCCATTTCCAACATTAGGTTGAGTTTGTAATGTTCCCGAGCATCTCCGAGCTACAACCTAGGAGAGTTTCTTGGAGTGATAACATTAATTGGCGCCGTTGTCGGGGAGAGGAGATTGAAGCTCAGCTTCCCTGGGAGAATGACGCAGATCCAACTTTGATGACAGACAAAGTCTGGACACATTTCTGGTTGTAATCATCTATCTGGCAGCTCTACTGGAAAACCAACTTAGTGGCAACTCCACATTTCAGTTCTGGCTCAGTTTGTGAGGCATACCCGGAGAAATCCTCAGAAATCACCAGTTGACCCAGTGCCTGACCCTAAGATTATTGCTAAGCAAAGGAAAACATCACAAAAAGGAGCATCAGGATCAAGTAAGCCTAAGAAATCTTATGCATCTCTGAAAGAAAATATTATAGCTGAGAATATACAGTTTGAATATTTAGAGCCTAGCATTGTTAGTAAAGAAATACCTTTAGAGATTCATAAGCTCCTTGTTTAGTTAGTTCCCCTTTGGATCTCAGTCCAGAGAAAGCCTCCCATAAAGTCCATCATATTCCTTCATGTCTGTCATCTATTTCATTACTTCCTACCATTCAATCTGCCATTATCCTTCCACCTATCCCAGTCATGGCAGGTCAGCAAGCTCCCACGAATATGGAAAGAATCATAGCTTCTAGGTATGGACTATTGGTCTTGCTTGTTCCTTTGAATGCCATGCTTGCAGGATAATATCAGAAATATATGCCCAAATTCATTGGTACAGAGGGAGTAACAGCTGAGGAACACCTTGAATCTTTTTATAGCTATGCTGATAACCTAGATATCAGTGAAGATGATGTGTGGATGAGAGTGTTTGTCCAGAGCCTTGATGGAGAGGCTAGAAAGTAGTTCAGAGAATTGCCCCATAGGTCCATAGCAGACATTGAAGCATTGGATGATGCATTCCTGAAGCAATGGGGGGATAGGAAAGATCTAATCTATTACCATACAGAGTTTGGAGACCTAAAGAGGGAGAGTGGGGAATCACTGCCTGATTTTAATAAAATATTTAACCGTATGTATAGCAAGATACCAGCTGAAGTGAAGCCTACCCCCACCTCTACCAAACTCACTTATGGCAATGCTTTTGACTCTGATTTCTGCCTGCTTTTGAGAGAAAGAAGATGTGCCACTCTAGCTAAAATGTAGGATGCAGCTCTAGAGGTGAAATCTAATATCATGGCTACAGAAAATCTCAAAAGTCATGCTGATAGAAGGAGGCAGAGAGGTGAGGCTTCCTCTTCCTCTGCTTCATCTTCAGAAGCCAAATCGGATAAGATGACTAAGATGATAGAGTCATTGGCTACTAAGATATCTAAGTTGAAAGTTGAACAGAGCTCTGGAAAAGCAAGGCCTCCAAACACATTTGCTCCAAGAAATCCAAATCCATTCAGAAGAGCAAATGAACAAGTTCAAATCATTCAGAGGGGTAAAGAGGCCCATGAAGAACAAAGGGTTAAAGCTCCTTTCCAGAATGTAGTCATGGAGGAGGAGTAGTTTGAAGAAGAGGATGAAATCCATCGCATGGAAGATAAAGGTAGTGCTACCTTTTTGACATTGGCCACATACAAAGAATCATTACTCCAAGACCAAATCAGTCAAGAGTGGGATGGAGAGGCTGTTCTGTAGACTGGTGAGCAGGAAAGATATAATCTGAGGTCAAAAGCAAACAATGTCAAGAAGAACCCTGCCCAAAGAGCTGCTGTCCAAACAGAGCAACAGAATATTAGAAAGAAGAAGCTAGCAGCTAATCTAGTCATCCTTAAAGCACCAGCTCAAGAGGTAAGAGGTCCTGAAAAGTCCCCTTCCCCTTTCAGTTTTGAAGCAGAAGTCTAGAAGTTAAAAATATATGTACCTATGATATAACTAGTAAAGAGTGAAGTTTTTAGAAAGCCTATCCTTGACGCCCTTGAGCTGAAAGCCTCACAAACCCCCACTGACTACGTCAATTTGCAAGATGATAAGCCTGTAGTTGTGCTTAGCCCAATGACTGAACCTGCTGATGATAATTCCCCATCATTTTATCTCTCCTTGACCATTCATGACAAAATCCTCCACAATTGCCTACTAGACACAGGGGCCAGCCACAATATGATGCCTAAAGCTGTCATGGAAGAGTTAGGCCTCGATATCACTAGACCATATCATGAATTATTCTCATTTGATTCAAGAAAGGTAAAATGTCTAGGATTAATCAAAGACCTGGCCATTACCCTCACTCAATTGCCCATGAAGAGCATGATTATAGATATTGTGGTAGCAGATGTCCCTCCCAAGTTTGGCATGCTATTGTCCAAAGGGTGGATTAAGAGACTAGGTGGGACATTACAGAACGATTTATCTTATGCCACTGTCCCAGTCTTTGGAGGAGAAAGTAGGAGATTGTACAGAGAAGCACAGTTGGCCTACATCATCAGTGATGAGAGGAATCCTTCTAATCATCCCATATATGTTGTGGACACTGATTTTGGAGCTTGTATTCTCCAAATTGAAGAATCCCAGAAGGCCTCAATGCAGATCAAGAAACCAGTGAATCAGGCCGAGGGAGAGCAAGGAAGTTAGGTTTGGGAAATGTTCTTTGATGGAGCATGTTCTAGGGAGACCGCAGGAGCAGGGGTGGTGCTGATATCTCCAAAAAAAGAAAGAACACATCTGTCTTTTAAGCTAGCCTTTCAAGTTACCAACAATATAGCAGAGTATGAGGCTCTGATATTGGGTCTCAATGTAGCTAAAGACAGAGGAATCAGGAGCATAAAGGTGTTTGGAGATGCTGATCTTATCATTCAGCAAGTGAATAAAACATTTCAAGCAAAGCACCCAAGGCTGAAAGCATACAGAGATGAGGTATGGAGACTTAAAGATTCTTTTGATAATTTTTGTATCTCATATATCCCTAGAGTAAAAAATCAGCTTGATGATTCCCTTGCTATGTCTACTAACATGTTTATCCCTCCCATGCCTCCCAGACTAGTTTATGAAGTCCAGATGAAACACTGACCATCCTTGCCTGATAATGTCCAGCAATGGAAAGTTTTTGAAGATGATGATGAAGTGAATAGGTTTCTACAAGTCATTGATGAATTTTCTAAAATGAAAATTGACCAAGAAAATGAAGCCTTGGAAGAAAATCCCCAATCCCAGCTTAGAAACAGAATTGGTAAAGATAGAATTGTCCAACTGCCCAGCAATCATATACCTAAGGGTCTGGTTCCATTAGAAAATTTGTTTGACCAAAATGATGTGCCTTATAAGACTGCCCAAAAAGAAGACCAATCTGCAGTCTGTAAGCATAATATAGGGATTCCAAATTTGTCCACTCGTCTATCTGCTGCCCAGAGTGCTGAATACTGCAATTTAATGACACAATTTGCTGATGTCTTTGCTTGGGAATATAGTGACCTGAAAACATATGACAAAAAGATCATCCAACATAAAATTCCTTTAGATAAAGACACCATCCATTTTAAGCAGAAGCTAAGGCCCATAAATCCTTTGCTCCTTCCTCTAATTAAAAAGGAAATCAAGAATTTACTGGATGCCAAAATCATAGTCCCTCTCAGATATTTAAAATGGGTATTCAATTTGGTAGTGGTGAGGAAGAAAAGTGGAGAAATCAGGCTCTGTGTTGATTTCAGAAACTTAAATAAATGCTCTAAAAAAGACAATTATCCTCTACCCAAGATGGAGAATTTGCTGCAGAAGGTCTCAGGGGCCAAAGTGATGTCTTTCCTGGATGGATTTTCAGGGTATAATCAAGTTGTTGTACATCTAGATGACCAAGAGAAGACTACATTCACCACTCCTTGGGGCACTTTTATGTATTCCAAGATGCCTTTTGTGTTGATGAACGTTGGAGCCACCTTTCAGAGAGCTATGGATATAACATTTGTGGGAGAGAATGATAAGTTTGTCCTTGTTTACCTTGATGATATAACAGTGTATTCCAACAGCCATCATGACCATTTATAGCATTTGAAGAAAGTGTTCCTGAAGTGCAGAAGGTTTGGGATTTCGGTCAATCCTAAAAAGTAATAGTTTGCTTTAGAAGAGGGAAAGCTATTAGGACATGTTGTTTCTACCACAGGTGTCTGAATTGACCCAGAAAGAGTAAGAGCAATATAGACCTTGTTTGTCCCAAGATCAAGGAAAGATATCCAGTCGTTTCTGGGCAAGATAAATTTTGTTAGGAGGTTTATCCCAAATTTTGTAGAACTTGTAAAGCATATTACCTCCATGTTGAGAAAGGGGTCAGAGATCAAATGGACTGATGCAACATGAAGATCCTTTAAGTCCATTAAGAAAGCTATTATGGAAGCTCCCACTTTAAGAAGTCCAGATTACAGCAAAGAGTTCCATATATTTTCATTTTCCTCTGATGACACCCTTGCAGCAGTTTTATTGCAAGCAGATGAAGAAGGCTCAGAGCATCTAGTGGTTTTTTTCAGCAAAACATTAAGGGATGCTAAGCTAAAGTATGATATCATTGAAAAATAGGCATATGCTCTTATCAAGTCTTTGAAAGCTTTGCATGCATGTGATCGATCATCGACCACGATAGGATCGGTGGCGATCCAATATAAGATTATTATGTGTGAAATCATGGTGCGAACACAGGTAGGTAGAGGAACTTATGCATGCTTTGGCAAACAGTGGAAGAGTTGTGTTTTAACACAGAATTCCTTCAAATGGTGGATAAATCAAGTTAAAGGGAAAACTTGCCAGAATGCCCTAGAACCGTTGGATCTAAAAGATCAATGGTCCAGATCTATCATCGCATTCTCAAATTGTTATAAGTGATAGCGATATGCGATTAACTCACAACCATCAGATCAAGGATCCAGATTGACGATTTATATGCGATCAGCGATCGCATGTTGGAGAGCTCAAAGGACGGACGATCAATGAGAATGTTGATGGTTGATGAGCGATAATGTGATATCGTCGATGTACGATGATCGGCGATCAGAGGTGTCGGTAGGCATAGAGTCCAACGATAAGAGCGGACCCACCGATATTTATAGAGGCGGGTCTATAATGTTTGAATTCTGTGTTCAAGTGGAATTCCTATGGTTTCCCAGGTATTCTTATGTTCTGATAATTAAATGGGTTACGGGGGTTTTATGTTCGAACACCCATGTGTAAGCTCCCAATAGATGTGAAAAGGCTGATAGTGTAAAAGGCCGATAATGTATATGGTTTGATTCTTGTGTAAGTCCACGATTATAATTTAAAAGGCTTAGTGCCTAAAGTGCACTTCTGATAGGCTTTGTGGGCCATAAACCACAGGCCTCTAGATTGATTTCTTTAAGGGAAAGGGATTTTGATTAAGCCCCAAAATCTCATTCCCATCAAAATTTGATAGAAATTGCAACTACTCAAGATTTCAAACTGAAAACAAGAGACACAAATTCTACTCTACTAATCTGTGGAATGGAAATCACAATTTATAACAAAATTCATAGAAATGCAACAAGAAAAACCACAAGTACACAATTATTTCTATGGGAATCCAACAGGTAAAACCCCCTCCCCTTCTTTGCATTAATTCAGATGAAAAGAGAAATAATTACAATGTCTTGCTTCGAATCTAAAGCAAATTTTGCACTGCAATCATGTTCTCCTGCTTCTTGACTTGCTCTGGCCAACACTTATCCAATTCAATCCTTATCCAAGCCCCTATTCCTTTTGAAATCCTGGAATTATCCCAAAAAAAAAGGATAAATTCCCTATTTCCTTGCAAAATAGCTTGAGGAATTGATCACCTGCTCAGTGCAAAATCATTGTACACTCAACAATGACAAATATAAATATAGACATGCCTTTTCCTCCACCTCAACTAGGAAATTCAAATTGAATGCATGAATGTGTCTATGTTTAGTTGATTGACTAGTTAACCGAGGCATCAGTGAGTTAACAATAGTCATAACTACTCAACTAACCTTAAACTGACTCAACTAGTGACTAAAGCTCAGTTAACTGATTTCAACTAACAATAAATCAACTATATTGCTAAATCTTAGAAATTAATACATGCACAACTCGAATCTTAGCCTACAAACTTGAATTTACTCATCTAACTAGGAGGCAAGACCATGTCACTCTGTCTAACTAAAATCCAAGTCATCATGCTGATGTGGAAAATCGAATTACTCAATTTGACTAAGGCACAAGTCAAAATTAAGCCTTTTTCTTACTACAATTTCAACACTCCCTCTTAGCAAGAAAAGGGCTCTGCACACCTTGATTCAGATCCTGTAGGAATGTACTGTAATAAGAATCCCTCTCACTGTTGTTGTTTCTACTGCAACAATTGCAACTAAGAAGCATCCAAAATACTAAATCAACCATGTCTCTGAGGTGCAACTATCTCCTAAGCATCTGACTTCTACTAATCTCTATACTGTCTACTACGAAAACTACATTTTTGTTGATTATGCATTGTGTCTCTTGCACTGCTATCAATACTGTTGTGTTCTCCTCAACATCTAATTGCAACTAGTTTGCAACTGTCGGTCAAGATCTAACTGCATCAAGTGACATTTGTCCTTCTTCTATTGAATATTGTGGGCCCTTGTAACAAGGTAATTATCCATGAGAAGAGTATACTGAAACTGCTACTTCTCTCCTATGGACCCTACCAAAATATTTGTATCTCTGGGACTAGGGCTCTACATACCACCTCACTCTTGGAGGTATGGCTGCAATTTCTCCCTGTGAAAACTTGGTTCAAACTCTCCTTCTACTAGAGGCCTCTAACTAGTCATGATCCAGATATTTTCACTTCAAGGATGCATACATAATTGCATTTAAAATAACATGTAACCATAATATGCATACACATAAAAGAAGTGGAAATGAAAGGAAACCATGAGAAACAAATACAAACACAAGTTGATAGCAGAGTTCACTCAGTGTGGGTTACGTCTCCAAGCCTTGCTCAATGTGGGGAGTCCTCTTTCATTATTCTTTAGTGAAATCAAATTACATGCAAGTGCGAAAAGACACCTTATAACTCCACTTCTGGGGATGACCTACAAATGCACACCTATGCTGAAGAAACAAATTACATGATTGAATTCCTGGAGAATTTTTGTGAAAAATAACTATAAATTATGCCTTGTATTGTGTTGGTGACCTTTGGGGCCCTATGGAATATTTTAGATTCCTTGCAAGAATATTCCCAAGATTTTGTATAATCTTTTCTCGAAAAATGTGCCCAGGCAAGATGTGGTTTTGGCTATTTTGGGTTCCATAGGCAGTGAGGTTTTTTCAACTGTCAGTTTCCACCTCTTCCATCTCAACATAAATGAGTGGCTTATATATGTTTTTGTGGCACCTTGGTAATAACGAGCCACTTGGCCCAATGGTTATCTAACGTGTTGTAAATTACTGGCAAATGGAGGTCACGGGTTCAACCTGCTGGACCCACATGTCAAACTTTATAATTTTAAATAAATTATTGTAACTATTGGTTAGCAGTTCAGCTAACTGCTTGTCATTATTGTTCACATGGCCTGCCAACGGTTTATCCGTTGGCAGTTTATCTGTCGGCAGGTTCACTCCCACTAACCTGACCGCTAATTATCTGCAAGTTATAGAAATTATTTGGCAGGTGCACCAACTTGGTGGCCCGCCAACCAAATTTGTCCAGTCTCCAACATCTCAACACCTTTCCATCAAATCTGTCACTTATAATACCCAACCGCTAAAATAGTTGTTGCTAATTGCTGGTTAGCACCTCTGCCATATCTTACATGATCTAGGCCTACTGGTCAATCATGGGGTGCCACATGGAACCCTATGATTAGGCCACATGGAGACCTTAGATTGGGCCACGTGTTTCTCTCTTGGTGTGCCACATGGCACATCCCGATTGGATTAAGTAGATTCCCAAAGTGCCAAATTTGCATGGCACGTGGTGTGCTCTTATGTTGCAATGTCATCATGTTAATGTCAACATGATGTCACCCTGCCATGTGTCAGTTACCAATTTATCAAGAATATTCTCAAGATTCCATTGGCTGTGTTGTACGGACATTCACGTGACACTATAGGACATGCCATGTGGCACCTATGGGTCTTGCACCTGCAATTGTTTTACTATTTTCTCAAAACTTTAGTAGGCCATAACTTCACATACCATGTCAAATTGAGGAGTCATTTAGGCCATTGGATTCAGAACAATGATATATATGATTTAAGATAGGTTTCATTGAATTTTAAGGACTTCAAAACTTTGGCCTTTTAGGACTGATCCAGGAGGATCAAGGAGTATTGATCCAGGAGGATCCATGAGTATTGATCCACGAGGATTGATCCAGATGGATCTTCAAAAAAAGTACCAGTTGCATGGTCAAAAGCTCAAAATTCGAAGTGGTAGAATCTAGATAAACTTAGCATCGGATCGAAGTGCTCGTCGCCTTGATTCCAACTATGCAAGTAGTGCTCAAATCCGATTTCATATGCAGAAGTTAGAGCAAGTCAAAGATCAAGTTTGACTTGTCCATATGGTATGAGGAGATGAAATAGCAAAGGTATTAGCGAATGAGGGAGCGCCACGTGGTAAGTTGCCACTGGATCCTGCATATCACATATCGATGAAGAACAGAGGAGTGGCTTAAGGAAAATTGGCCCTAGCCCAATTGCGATGTGATAAATCGCATATCACAGTCGCATAAAGGAACAAGTGTTAAGAATCAGCCCCCAGCATTGCTGACTGCGATTGTGATATCGCATATCGCATATAGTGGGAGACAAGTGTTAAAATTAGCCCCGGTGAAGACAGTTTTTGATGCAATCAAATTGCAATCTCACATTGCAATTGGTTAAGAATCGGCCCCCAGCAAAGCTGAGTTGCGATGCCATTTATTGCATATCCCAATTGCAGAAATGGGGTGGTGTTTGAAGCAGTCCGGCAGTAATCGATGATTGTGATTCTGCAATAGGACTGCCTAGACGTGATATTTTTATACACTGTAATTTATAATCCCGACGGGTCCGTATATCGCAGAACGCAGGGTTGGACTTTGATGCACCAATGGTTTAAGGCCGATTGCGATTGTGATGGGAATTCCCGGATGCGATATTTTATGTATTGCAGTTTATAACTGTCGATGGGTCCATCCTTATCATCGTTTGCTCATCACCCAATGTAACAAGCACACCTTTTTCCATCAATGGAAAAGCACCGATTCTTGGTTTGTCCACCGATTTGAGGCTTAAAACATAAAACGAATTGTTTTGACTATTCAATAGAGTTTTCCCTATTTGAAAAGGTTTTTTTTCATGCCTTATTTGAGCCCGAGAACCTATATTGGAAAATTCCCTTTTTCTTAACTTGGCCTATGGTTAGAACTGCCCAGGTTTTAAGGGATTTTTCCACCAGCTTATTTAAAGACCATTTGAGACAAGGAAAAGGGGGAGAGTATAGAATAGTGCAATTTTTCAGAGCAGAGTAGTGGCACCTGTTCTTGGCAGGTAGCCGGAATCGTTCCTCAACAATTCAAGAGGTTTAGAGAATGTTGCAGAAGGCCTGATTATCTGAATGGGGTGTTCAAATATGCGTTTTTGCACTATTTTTCGCTAGGAGTTCAGTGGTGTTGTTTTTTTCTAGAGATGGGCTCTCCATTTTCCAGACATCTTCTATATTGGAGTTATAAGGATGTTTATATAGAAACCTGCTTGTACTTCTCTCTTTTCATGCCACTTAATAAAAGAAGGCCTCCCCACTATTGAGTAAGACCCAGAGAAGTAGTCAAAATTGGACGAACTCCGTAATCAAATATTTGTGCCTTTATTTGATGCATGATGATGTATTTTGTTTTCATTATGTTATGCTTATGTTTTCATGGTTTTCAAGTACTGTGTTATATGTGATTCTGATGCATCTATTAAAAAAAAAAAAAATCCTGGATCAAGATGGTATCAAAGCAGGGCTTAAGTGATGCGAATTGCATGAGTAGGCTAAACAGAGATAGGCTTCATAGACGAGCATCTTAAAAAAATGGAGACATGGCGAGTATTGAGGCTCTTGGGGGAGAGATATGATACAATTGTTATTAGAGTGTGCGTAAATGACAGATTTGTGCGTGAATGATTAAGTGTGCAGCCATGGAGCATGACAAGGGAATATGTGAGACTTTCCTGTGTATGTCCAAAATGGTGGATATTATGTATGCAGCATTTGAGAGGTGCAAATAGGAGGAGACACAAGTACCAGAGAGAGATATATCATCTACCTCTTCCATTTCTTTTCAATCATCACCTTCCTCGAATGAGGAAATTAACCAGAGGCTTCAAGAGGATACCATTGAATTAAGAAATCTCCTGTGAAAAGCGAATGAGGAGAGGCAACGATTGTAGCTTCAGATGTGAACCACATATTAGGCCTTCGGAGCATTGAAGCATAGTGAACAGAGTCTTCAAGCAAAGCTGACTCGATTAAGGAGGCTTCTACAAAATGAGGAAGATGAGAAACATAGGCTATTATGCCAGCTGCAAGCTAAGGATAAGACCGTGGAAAAGCTACAGCGTGACTCTCATGAGGTAAAAAGTAACTCTCTGACTTTGTTTATGTTTCCCGATGACGACTTTGCTACTTTTGAAAATCATACCACATGAATTGGATCCAAATTGTTAATGGGAATTGGGTATGAGGGGAAGGGCCTCGACATTAATGGCCAAGGCATCATAAACCCCATAAAAGTAGAGGAATTACCCTGTCTGGCAGGACTTGGGTATGTCATGAAGGAATTTGGGGAATGCGCCAAAACAACCAGTGAACCACCAATGACCGATGATGAGAATCCCTCATCAGTTCTTTCCAACTCGACAATGGAGGTAAAATATGTTGATTTCCCTTCAGTTGCGTCTTCACATAGTATTATTTTTGTTGGAAATGTGGAGATACCAATCACAGGGACAAACATGAGACTCCTTACCAAGATGAGGTACAAGGAAGAAGAAGGACTTGGTGTTAATAACCAAGGCATAAATTAGCCATTAGAGGTTGAGAAAAAAACTCAATTTGCAAGGTTGGGGTACACCAAAGGATAATGCTCAAAGATGTCAAAAGCTTCCATGACATTTTTGAAATAGTCAAGGAAAGAGGATGATGGGAATACATCACCATCAACCTATGGCAGTATGCATTGCCGAGAAAAATTTGAGGCAATCTCTTGTTCCCATGATCATACTAGAGACCAACAAGAGAGGTATAACCAGTCTTGGTATTCTAATGTTCATTTTGATTAAAACCATATCGTTAATAATGAACAAAAATCATGACATAAAAGAACTTGCAGTTTTTGTGGATTGCATAACCATGTGGTTTTTGAGTGCTGGGAAAGAATAGCAGCACAAAAAAGGATGAGGCGTGAAAGAATAAAGTAAAGAAGATCTGGAGGAATAAGGTTTATTGTAGTAATTGTGATAGAGGTGGTCATCAAAGAGCCACATGTTGGAGGCTCCATCTAGAACAATGTCACAAGGACAAAGCATCCGAGCATGAACTAGATGAAACAGTTGTTTCACCAGCGAATGCACCACAAGGAGTGTTACAGCTCTATTTGGGCACATCACTCCCATCATTCAGATCAGTAATTTTAAGGCTCATCAAACCCTAATTCTATTGCTACAAGCCCTAGATAAGTCATCACATGGAATGCCATCATTCCTGAGAGTTTCCTGGCTTGAAGACATCCTGAAATTACTCCTTGAGGGACCAACACAGCCTTGGCCAGGGGTGACTGTTCTACAGAGCAATTAGTCCCATTCAAGCCTATTATGCAGAGCACCAAGGCCCACTTTGACCTGTGCTAGGTGAGATTGAATGAAATCTTCATAGGGTTCTGGGAATATTCTTTCATTCTAGACCATACTAGAAGATTCCCACCTCTTATCCTCTCCTATGAGCTCAAAATTGGATAGGGAATGAATCAAATAACCTCCTACCCTCTCATCCCTTCCTCCATGGAAACTAACTTCCAAATTGGAAAGCCATTCAATGCCCAATTTATGACAAAACCACCTCTATTTCCCTATAAATTGAGCACTCATCATAGTGATTAGGGGTTGGACTTTGAGAATTTGTAAGGAGATACTGTTGGTCTAAGGTTTGAGATTATAGCAAGTATTGTTATGTTGTTAGAGTATTCTACTTTGGTGTGGTGAAGGATGGAACTCAAGCTGGATGTGTGACATGGGATCGAACTTCTTTGTTTGTAACTATTCCTTCTACTTAATAAATATGTTTACACCATTTCCCATATTATTTTCTTTATGTATTATGATTATATGTGTAAATTCTTTCGATTCCATTTTTTATAGTAGATAGATCTCTTGCTTTGAATTTTTTTTGTCCTCTGTTTATGATTTCAGGTACTTATCAAGCATATTCATTTCGAGAAGGAGTGACATGAGCTATTGGAAGGAGATAAAGGGAAGCGAAAGATAACAAGTAGGTCCCTTATCTTATTTATCTTCTATAGGAAAAGGTTAAACTCTTTAAATCTATTGTTCTAGGTGTAGCTACCCACCTAGGGAAGTTGTGTTTATCCGTAGATGCAAAATTCCACATAACAAATTGGAGACCATAATGGGGAATGATCATCGTTCTGGGTAGTTTATCTTCATCTTAGTACACTGTAGTAGATTTTACTTGCCTCCATTGATCTTATTTCAACCTTTTTGAAGTGTTTTTTGGTAAAAATTATGCTTGAAAGTCCCTGGAATGGCCTCTCTGGCACCAATGCAGGCTTGGTCAGGACACAATGCATTATAGAGCACCCTTGGCTTGAAGACAGTTCTCTGAAGCAAACTGTCTCCCATTCAGGGCTGCACTGATCCTCCTTAGGTAAAAAATCCCACCTTTGGCTTGGCTTTTTCCAAATCTCCTCCTGTTTTTGCTTGCTGAAAGATCAATGATTGTTGTGTCTCTAAAATCAATTTGTGTTTCCTTTCCTAGCCCTACTTTGGCCTTGATTTTTTAGTGTTTCTTAAATGATTTCTTTATCATTATCAATTCATTGTCAAAGTTAGATTATAGTCGAGTAATCTTTGTTGGAAAGAAAGTGTCGTAAAAGTCTTCATTTCTTTTGAAAAGGAACTATCATAAAGTCTTCGTTATTGAAAAAACATTGGTTGATTGTATGTGCATTAGTTTCCTTTTGTTCATTTCAACATTAAGGGAATTAAAAAGAAAAACTTGCATTGTGCATTGAAAAAATTTGTGTGTGCTTATAGGAATAGTTTAGGGAAGTTGCATTAGATGTGCTCTTTGTTCTTTGATTAAAAGAATATGATTGCTCTATCCCTACTAGTTAAGGTTTTCATTGTTCAAAATTGAATGAAAAGAATGCTTATCATATTAGTTTCATTCTACGAATTTCAAAGACATCACGTGGTGAACTTGAAAGGAAAATTATTAATCAATATCAACTTAAAATTAATCTCAATTAATCTAATGGATCATTGTCACCTACCGCAAAACATTTAGAGGTTCTAGGCTAGAGACGTGTTCCGACATCGTAAAACATAGCAGTTGTCGCTAACTTGCCTGTGATACATTCCAAGTGTTATACCTCATTCCATGTACATGAGTATATCGTAGCTCATCCACGTACCTTCAGGTAAATAGGGCGGTGTTACAGTATGTAAAGTATAAAGGAATGCTCTCACTGTGCGGTTTCACATTAGACAATGCTAACATAGGAGGACTACTTTAGGTTTCTATTCATCCTTAGGTAATTGAGTTGGCCACCTTGTACACTGTGATACACCGAACACAGCATTCGGGGAGATTGTCTGCCCATAGTTCTCGGTTCACTGGGAGGTATTCTACAATTCACAATTTCTTGGTAATCCTTTTGCCTAGATTACCCCTTTTTGTTTATTTCTTTTTTGTAATAAAATCAATCAGCAATCATGGAGGAACATCAACCATTACCCTGTCGTTCGCGGAGGACAGTGAGTAAACCGCCTTTACTACCTGAAGCTACACCTATCCAGTAAAGTTGGTCTTGTTTGACTAAATCCAGTACTTAACAAACTTCTGGTTCTTCATCTGAATTACTAGAAACACCTATACTGGTAAGTATTGTGACCCCAGTTAACTCCTACAACTACTAGTACATCTGTTACTGAAGTGGAATCTCCATAATTACTTGAGGAAACTAGAACTGAATCTAGTGAAACGGTAACCCAAGTTGTCCAACAAGAAGTTGATTCTCAACCCAAAGTTGTTCAACAAGAAATTACTTCTAAACCTAAATTTGTTCAACCAGAAGTTGATCCTGAACGTATCATCGTTCAATCAGAAGTTACTTCTAAACCAGAAGTTGTTCAAGAAGCTCAACCTACCTTTGCTGCCTATTTCCACACTTCCCAAGTGTACCTTTGTATGGCTCCTCCATGTTGTTGTTGCGTCTCATGCTAAAAATTTTCTACTGCATTATAAACAAGGATGGGCTCCTGAGTGCTTTACCAACTCTCTATGTGATTCTCCATGCTGAGAATTTAATCTCAGTCCACCTGCACACTCCAACAAGTCTTTTCATATTTGATTCATAACACACACAGAGCTTGACACATACTTCAACATGGCTTCTTTTTTCCTCATTTAACTCTATAATGTGTGTAAGGGAGATCAGATATGGCTTTATTTCAACATCGGGACAAGACAAGCAATTATTCTCTATGAATAGTTGTCCTCATTGCCTTGACACAACGACCTCTGCAAATTTCAACTCATTTGACTTGCATTTAATCTCTAGTTGTCGGCCCATTCATCTTTTAACTCTCTGTGTTTTTGTATCAGAGCTCCACTCGTTGTAACTTTTATTAAAACAAAGTTACTATATTATCATATTCTGAAGTGCCTTTAGGTCCTTTATGCTTAGCCCCCTTATCATTTTTCCATATGACCGAGCCTGTGACCATCGGCTTAGCGCTTAGGTGATACTGTCTTTAGGATCCTGTCGAGGGCCTATATCCCTTTGTATTTGCTCCTCCTCCCTTGGTTCTCTGGCTTCTACGACCAAACACCAACACTATATCATAGAACCACATATTGGGACCTTTTCCAAATTTTCAGTTGGAACGAATTTCCAAAATTTAGACTTCTGAAATACTTTATAGCCCTTTGGCATTATCCTTGTTTTTTTCCCTCAATTCTTTGAACTTTCATGACCAAGTGTCAATCAACATCAGAGCCCCTTTCATTGGATCGGAACATTTCTTTAAAACAATTAGACATGAGTTAGGAAAACTCTAACCTCCGATATATCAACCTCTGAAATGAAATCATGTTGTTGTCATCTTTTCCACATGGAATCTTCTTAGTGGTGACACTTGTCACCAATATTTCCCCATTAGGGCACCCAATGTTGCATAATTTGGTTGTCATGTGTCTTATGAACTGACATGTCATGCTGACATCATCTACCTCGTCAGTGCTTGAGGGACCAATCAGCTACTGCCATTTGTCCAATAGAGGAGAGAGAAAGGGTCCTCCTAGTCCTTGGTTTTTGAATGAGTTCCTTTGTAGTTATCATTTCCCACTTTCCTCATAGCTTTCAAAATAATTCCATTAATAAGGACTTATGAGGTCCCGACCTCTGATATTCTAAGGTTTTGAGGTTCTGATGGCCTCAACCTTCCAAAAATCGGCTCCTTATGTTCTCCTGCTCTAATTAAATGAGGTGATGACCTCCGATATTGTGACCTTCTCCAATATTTTAGGGTTCCAAAATATCTAGGCTCCCAAGGTTCCGATATCGGGTCCTAATGTGCTCCTTCTCAGGTATTGGATCAAAACTTTCTCAAAAGGAATTATAAACGAGTTACAAAATTCTAATATTTTGATCCTCTGATCCTTCTGATATCGGGTTCCGATATTTTTCCTTCCTCTGATATTGAAAGTTCTGAGGTTCCAACTTCCCTCCGAAGTCCTGGACCTGCTTCCAATATTCGGCTCCCGATATTTGATGTGCTTCAAAGGAGCTCAATACCCTGACTTTGGTAGTGTTATTATACTGAGATTATCCCTAACTGAGTCTAATGAATCCTTGTGCCTCATGCACTTCCCCAAGCTTCAGGAAACCCTTGTTTCCTTGATTATAGATTTCCTTCCTTTTGCTTGAGATATCATGGTGTTGGTGATGGGAGAAGATTGATGAAGGTTGGGATAGGATGAATCCGAACGAAGGTTCCGCTTGGAGCCAGAGAAAGACTCAGGTGAATTCTCTCCATTTTATTTATAGCTTACTGTAATAAAATAAATGTTGTCTTGTTTCCAAAATTAACTATGTTTATGCATCAAATTATGTTTTAATTCATATATGAATGTCTTTTTGATGTATGATTAATAATTTGTTTATATGATATAAAGTCAATTTCATGAATATGCTTTACTTTTATATTACTATGTATGTTCGAATTGAATGATTTTCAGGTTTGAAGAACATCGGGAGTTGCAGAGGGTCTGAACCCTGCGGGACCTACTCGAACAAAGGAAATCTGGGTACGATCACTCTTATGTAGTTTAATAATATAAGCATCTTGCCTGAGTTGTATGAGTATTTCTTGTTGTAGTTTGCTTCTGCTCCGTTGGGGTTCTAATGCAAAGCCCTAGGGTCCTTTCGCCTGAAACAGGTAGTCCATAACTTTTGATTGAGGATGCCATTTTCAAACTTCCACACACTGTTGGAAAGCTCTTTTGGATCACTTTCCAATAAAGAGAGTCTGATGTAGGCTTTGAGCCCATATGCTACCTAATAAATGGCTGCAAATATTGTCTGGTTGACATCAATGCAAACATACTAAATGCCATAATATGAGAATGTAAAATGGCCAACAATCTCCCCCTTTGGCATTGATGGAAAGAACATAAGATCCCCCTGAAACTAGGCATGGTATTCTTTAATGTTGTTCTTCTCAGTTTCTCGAGTAATATTCTCCCCCTTTGGCATCAATGGAAAAGGATTCCCTTGAATACTCCTCCTAACCTATTGCATCTTACTCTTCCATTGATCCCACGTACTGAGTAGTTGCCAACACACACAAAAATTGAGTTATTTGGGAGAAGGAGTCACAACTCATATCTAGTTCCTAAGATATTCAAAGGGTTCTCTTGCTAGTGGCTTAGTAAAGATATCTGCAAGTTGGTATTTAGTGTCCACATATTCAATTCTAACAACATTGGTTGCAACTTGTTCCCTTAAAAAATGGAACTTTATAGAGATGTTCTTGGTCTTGGAATGAATGACAAGATACTTAGATATGCTGATGACACTTGTATTATCACACATGATTGGAAATGGATCAGTTGACTCTACCTTAATATCCTTCAAGGTTTGCTTCATCCATAGAATTTGAGAGCAACAAGTGGTAGTTGAAATATACTCTGCTTCAGTAGTTAATAAATAAATGGAAGATTGTTTATTGTTGACCCATGACACTAAGCAGTTTCCCAAAAAGAATGTTGCACCTAAGGTGATCTTCCTATCATCAATATTGTCTGTCCTATCAGCACCAAAGTAGGCATTCAACTTGAACTCTCTACTTTTAGCATACCACAGTCCATAATTCGTTTTCCCTTGAAGATATTTGAAGATCCTTTTGAAATCGATGGCATGACTTTCATGAGGGAAAGATTGAAATCTAGCCACAAGACCCACTGCTTGCATGATGTCTGGTCACAAATTTATGAGATACAAAAAGCTATATGCCATGGATCTATATTCAGTCTGATTTACCAGCAGTGTTTAATCCTCTTTGCACAATTTCCAACCTGTAATCATAGGTGTGCTAATTGGCTTGCAATATTCCATCCCAAACTTCTTCAGAGTTTCTTGTAGGTACCTGGATTAGGAGATAAACATTCCATTCTGAAATTGAGATATTTTCAATCCCAAGAAGAAAGATAAATCTTTGATCATGGGCATCTCGAACTTTTTCTGCATAAAGTTTTTGAAATTATGTCCCAATTGTTCCATGTCGTTATCAAATATTATGTCGTCCATGTATACTACTACAATTAATAAATGATCAACTTGAGACTTGATGTATAAATTGTTGTCTTGCGTACAAATCTCTCAGAGTATGTTTGAGTCCATATAGGTATTTTCACACAAACTCTTTATCTTTGGTGAGCGTGAATCCTTCTAGCTATTCAATATAAATCTCTTATTGCATATCTCCAATGAGAAATGAAGACTTCACATCGATCTGATAGACCTTGATGTTTTTGTGACTAGAAAAGGCAAGAAACATTTTGATAGCTTCCATTCTTACTACTGGTGCAAAGGTTTCCTCGAAATCTACCCCTTCTATCTAGGCATACCCTTTGCAGACCAATCGAGCCTTATTCCTAATTACTTGACCCTACTCATTTAGCCTTTTTTTTTAAACCCATTTGGTTCCAATGACATTTTTCTATTTAGGTCTTGGAACAAGCTCCCAAGTGTCATTCTTTTCAATTTGGTCAAGTTCTTCATTCATAGCTCTCACCCATAATTTTTCCTCACTTGCTTGGTTGATATTTTTAGGCTCAATTTGAAATAGCAAAGCAAGATTTGCACAACTGGAATTATCAATAAGTTTCCTCCTAGTATGAACACCATGTCTTTGATCTCCAAGAATCTGACTCTCGGGATGTTCCTTCTGTAAATACCTGGAAGGTGTTTTGGGCCTTGGAGTTGTGCGTGTTTCCCTACCTTCATCTTATGAAATTGTTTCTTCTTTATCTGTGGGAATTATGTCTGAATTTTCTTCTCATCTAAGCTCATATTTCCTTTGGAGGACTCATATTATGAAGTTATTTCATCTACTATTACATCAATGCAATCCTCAACCTTCTTTGTCTGTTTGTTGTAACACTTATATCCCTTACTTTGAGCAGAGTACTAGAGTAATATATCCTCACCAGCGTGTGAGTCAAACTTTCTAGGATTTTTATCATTCCTTTTGATAAATCATTTGCTCCCAAACACCTTGAAGTGTTTAACTCATGCAGGTATTCCCTTCCACAAGTCATCGGGAGTTTTATTTACTATTAGTCTTGAGTTGAGTATTGTTTGATAGGTACACAATTTCTTGTGTTGCTTCTCCCCAGAAGATGTGGGATACATCTACTTCATCCAACATTTCCCTGGCCATTTCTTGGATTGTTTTTTTCTTTCTATCAACTACTCCATTTTGTTGTGGAACTCTAGCCACCAAACACTTCCTCCTAATGCCATACTCTTCACATAATTCTTCAAACTCTCTTTAAGTGTATTATCATCCTCTGTTTGATCTTTAATTCTTTCTCGTTCTCTACTTGAGCTTTAATTTCTTTTAAATTATTAAATGCTTTTGATTTTTCTTTTAAGAGCATGATCCAAGTGGTAAATCATCAATGAAAAGATTAAAATATCTTTCTCCTTTTGGGGTTTATGCTCTAGTTGTGCCACAAATATTTGTGTGAATTAGCTCTAGTGTTCTAGATGAAGAGAACTATTTTGACTTGAAATGAGTCCTAGTCTGACTGCAAAATTGATATGACTTGTAAATTGAATTATCAGGTCTTAACAATCTTGGAAAATCTCTCATCGCTCCCAGCTTGCTGACTCTTATCAAATTGTCAAAATTCAGATGACCAAGTCTCCTATGCCACAATCATGCTTCATTTTTTTTTCTTAAATATAATTTTACTCTGGAGTCATCAAACACATATACATTGTTGTGAGTTTTGATTGCTTTTCCCACTAATTTTCCATCTTTCTCATTTTGGATCTCACAATCATTAGATCGAAAGATCACATCATAGCCATTATCACACATCTGGCTTACACTAAGCAAGTTGTTCTTCATACATTCCACGTACAACACATTTTTAGCTTTCATATTTTGATCTAGACTAACTATGCCTTTACCCTTAATTCTTGTTGGGGCATTGTTGTCAAACGTGACATTGTTCCCTTTGTATTTTTATTTTAGCGACAAAAAATTTATCTTGGCCCCAGTCATATGCTTGGAACACCCACTATACACATACCATCTATTCTCTGAATTATGTGCAGATAGAGAAAGTCCATATTGCATGCTCTTTTCAGTTTTTCAATTCCAATTCTCCTTATCATTTTGAGAAGTTGGTTACCTAATATTCAGGGACTTAGATAGGTACTCAAATATTCTTTTGCACTCACTTGCCTCGTGCCCAAAATTATTACAGTTAGAAGACTCAACATCACTTAACAGGGGAGAGAAGGAATTTCAATCTCTAAGAGGAGAGTTTTGAGATCTAAAATTATGATACTTATTATATCTGGAATGTTCATCTCTTTCAACTTTGATCCTTTTACGATAACAACCTTATGTCCAAAGATGTGACACTTATAACAGTAACCATAAAATAAATAAGTGTACCTATTGTTGGAAGATTTATGAGTTTGTGCATGTAGGTACCTCTATTTTCTGGCTGATTGATTCATTCTCCATTAATGTGGCTCCTTGGGGTGGATGGAGTTATTATTCTAGTGATGATCTCCTCTTTTCCTT
The DNA here is from genome assembly GCA_031772625.1 of Pinus tabuliformis. NCBI lineage: Eukaryota > Viridiplantae > Streptophyta > Pinopsida > Pinales > Pinaceae > Pinus > Pinus tabuliformis. The sequence goes on from CM062813.1 coordinate 719,919,315, forward strand.
ACTTCCCTTTTGTTTTCATTGATTCTTTCTTGAAGCTTCTTTGCATAGCTCTACGGTTCCTCAAATCCTGCGGACCTAAAGTTTATCTTTTCCATAGAAGATTCTTGTGTTTTTTAGTATCCCATACCTATTTTGTTTCCTAAAGACCTTTGATTGTTTAGAATTTTATCTATCTTTCTTGTAACTTCTGCAAATTTTTCATTTAAACCTTTCTTGATCTCCAGTCTCTCAAGATCTGTTCTCAAGGAGACAACCTCTGCCTCAAGACTCTGATAGTTTTCTTCCCATTCTTGGATCAAATCATGAAGAACTTCTTCCTTTCACTTAGCTTCTTCTAATTTGACTTTCAAGGACAAAATTTCATATTTGCATGTTTTTGTGATTGTTTCCTTCTACACCTTGAACAACTCTTGTTTTAAATGCTTGTTCTCTTCTTCTAGTCTCTCACATGTTCCCTATTTTTCTTCTAGTAGAAGAGCTAAACTATCTTTTCTTTTGATGGCTTCTTCAAGTTTTTCTTTTTGATAAAAAACTCTTCATTGTATGAGTTATACATACCTTCTTCAACATGTTGTAGTTGTTCTTTTAGTTGCATGTTCTTTTTCCTAGCCTTATTTAACTCATCAAGAGCACTGATGAGTTCCCCTTCAAAGTCCACTACTCCTTCTTCATCTTCCTCTTCAAAGTCAATAATATTTTGTTTCTTGGAGTTTGCTCCAAATTCCATAAGTAAGTACTTTTCTATATCATCTTTTGAAGAGTTTTCGCTATCTGAATTTGGTGTTGAACTATCCTCTTTAGAGTAGAGCCCCTTTTTCTTATAGGACTTCCTCTTCTAATGTTTCTAATATTTGTTTCTAAATTTCTCATCATCTTCCTTTACAATCCTTTCTTTGTAAGGGAATTTGGAAGAGAAATGTTTGAATCTCCCACATTCAAAGCATTTAAAGGGAAACTTCCCTTTATATTTTCTTGGGCCACACTTCAGTTTCCTAGCAAATTGAGCCAACTCCTGATAGATTCACATCTGGAGTAGTCTTGATGATCTCTGTGCTCCTTGGCCTTCCTGGAAACTTTGAATGTTGCCTCCTTGGGTTCATAATTCTCTCTTCCTACTCTCATCTCATAGGTTGTGAGAGTATCGAAAAACTGGTCTACCTTGAAATCCTTTAAATTAGCCATTTCTTCAATAGGTAAGACATTGGCATGAAATCTCATGGGTAGGGATATTAAGACTTTTTGAACAATCATATCCTCCTTGACTTCTTCATCAAGTCCCCTAATCATATGGGTAATTCATCAACTCTGAGGAAGTATTCTTCTTATGATTTCTTCCTCACTCATTTTTAAACTTTCAAATCTCATTATGAAAGTTTGAAGTTTGGCCTACTTGACTTTGTCATATCCTTCATGACTCTAATTGAGCTTCATCCACACTTCCTTGGAAGACTTACAGTGCATAACCTTTATGAGTTCAGATTTACTAAGGCCAAAGAGAAAGGAATTCTTAGATTTAGCATTGTTTCCATATAATTTTTTACCATATGCATTAGTTGGAGGGACATTAGGGACATCATAATCTACTAGTACAGAGCTCCAAACATATACCCCTAGAGACATAAGATAGGCATCCATCCTAAGTTTCCATAAGGCATAGTTTGTCCCATCAAAGACCAGTCTCTTACTTGAGTAAGCATTGTGACTCTCTGTCATGTAGGAAAGTTCCCTCTGTAGACAGAGACAACCCCTCTAGCCCTAGAGTGGGTCTAGTCATAGCAAGACAAAGACAATAGCTAATTCCTTAAATAGTTATCATTGAAGAGCCCTACCTTATACCAATGTTTGATGAAGTCTTCGTCACGTCGCTTCATCTGTCACTTTCTTCTCTTAATGATTGATTAACCTGAAACAACATATGAAAAACAACAAAACACATAATAGAGCACAACAACGAACTATCTACTTATAGAGTCAAGGAACCATAAGCTATCAATATAAATTTCATAAATGATATAGGAAATAACCATTGATTGTATTAATATGAACAACAATAAAGCTTACAACCACGCTTTAACGTCGCAAGCTTTCTTGAAGGGTCTGATCAGTATGTCTCCATAAGCATTCACTCTCAAATGTCTCCCAGAAAGACTAATGACTCTCTCACACCCAAAAGCACAAGTATGAAACTAAGGCACTCACCATAAGGCTCCTTCTTACAAAACCATTTTACACCTTCAATCCATAACATAAAAGGCTATTCTCATACCTCACAAGCTATTGCTAGACTATCAGCAATCCAAACTGTAAGCTATCAATCCAACAAACTAAGAACTAGCTAACTAAGAATTAGCACTCCAAAAAACTAGCTGATCATAATCATGGAGGATGCTTTTATAAGAGGAGGAGCCTCCATAAATGAGGGGAGAGGAAGCTTATCTTCATGGGAGGTTACTCAAAAGGTGGAACCACCATCTCAAATGTGGAGAGGCGAACTTCTTTGACCCAACAACCAGCTCCAGAACCACCTAGAAGCATTATGTCTAAAATAATTTGCCATATCTGGGTCATCATTGGTCAAACACTGAGCCTCAGAGACGATGACGCGAGGCATTAGTTCATTCTTGGCTATCGTTGTAGGCAGGATACTGATGACCTATGACGATCTTGAAACATGGGTAAAAAGGGGCCAACTTCAGAAGTAATGAGCTTATGAAATCTTCTTGAGTAATATGGAATATTTAGACACATATTTTGGTATATGACAAAGAGAAGATGTCATTCAGCGACCGACTTTATCCAGGATCAAGGGATATGGGGTCGGTGACAAAACAATGTGTAATAGATGCCCCCAAAAGCATGAAGGCCGAGAGAGAGGGAGGGGTGAAATGCTTTACGAAACCATAACTAAACCAGAATACCATCGCGGATAACCTACAGATGCAAATACAAATGATATCTCTGATAGTGAAAGAAGTACATGTAGTCGAGGTATGGGCGCAGCCATCCAAAAGACAAATAGAACTATCTTGTGGTATGGATGCAGCCATCTAGTCGAAAAGACCATATGAAAGCATAGGTATGGTCACAGCCATCCAGAAAGACTCAGGTATGGTCGCAACCATCCAATCAAAAAGATACATGTATAAATAATCCATGCAACCTAGACTTATGTAATCTGAGGCCAGGGTCTTGAATCCTGACCTATCCATCGTACAATTTCTAATATGTGAATAAAGGTGTTGAAGTCGAACAGACTAGAAAAACGCTTGCTTATCGTCCAATGATGTGAATCGTTAACAAGCATGAGAGAGACCACTAGCAATGTCAATGGTTCTCAAGGTACTGCTAGTACAATCCACAAAGTGTGAAAAATGATCTGGAGTCAAACACTAGTGAAATCACCCGATCGAAGACCAATGATGTAAGTTTGTCATCGAATGCGAAGAACTTTCCATTGAGGTATGCAAGTTCCAAGGTACCCGAAAGGAGTCTCTAGATAAACTTCCTGGATAATGAGTTGATGTCGACAGGAAGTGATCCATCGTAGGAGGGCCATAATGTTTCCCACATCAATGACGTGAGACAAAGGAACAAGATGAAGATGGATGAAACAGAGAATCAGAGGAGGATGTAAGGGTGCAAACTGTAGAAGGATTAAGCTCTTGAACATATCGGTGACACAACTTCGGAATGCGGTAGCATTTTGGTACCAAGGGATCGAAGGTCATGCGGAGACAGCAGGGATCGAATGGAATGAGGCAAAATGAAGAACCCAAATCCTGGAAGGCCAATGATGAAGTGAGGATATCCCAAACCCAGCGAGAAGCAAAAAAGTGTCAATGTTCAAGAGCAACAAGCTGCCGTAGGTAATCAACAGAATATTTCCAAATTTTCCCCCACCATTTCTGGCGAGTACCCTAATTATTTTTGAAACACAAGCTTGAAGGGGATAGTATATGCTTGCAACATAAGTTTGTCCTTCAGACAAATCCAACCCAGTGAAATTTTAACGAGCCCTAAGGAGGAGAAGCTCGGGTCTCATCATGGTGACGAGTCTAATGTCGTCAAGGTTTAACGAGTCCGACATATGTAAAAATCAGAGTCTTTTTCATATTTAGAGAGTTTGAAAAATACATGGAAAAGAAAACTCTAGATGGGCCCTTTTCGTATGTTTTTCCCTCGAATTTGAAAAGGTAGAAAATAATATCCAAGGGAACGTATTGACCATGGAAGATCAACGTATACCTTTTTCGTAAATAATCTATCCCAACCCGAAAAAGGGGTAAACGTATACTGGGTAGATGATGCTTCGTAGCCTTTAACAAGTTCAAAGCGACAAGAGCTCAACGATCTTTTCGTTTTCAAAGGTTTGGAAAAGAGCTTTAAAGTGTACCCCCCATTTTATTTCTTTTATGAGTCAAAAGGGAAAAATACTCGGCAATCTTTTCATTCTTTACGAGTCAGAAAAGAGCTTAAAGGTGAATCATCCTGGAGGAACAAGTGGTATCAAGGGTAGCGACTCTTTCCAACAATGGAGGAACTGCTCAAAACACATAATGGTCAAGAGGCTGGCTAATAAAACCACTCATCATTGCGGTCCCTCAAGAAAGGAAAAAACCAAGTGAAAGCACATGATCGGCCAAAGAGATGGTGACGATGGAATGAAACAACCAAGGCTCATCTAGCATAAATTAGCTGATAAAAATGGTGATCACAAGGGTGAAAACTGGGTGTGGGTTCATTTTTACACAAGCTTGAACCATGGAGAACTCTGCTTGAATTCAGTTTCATGTTTACACAAGCTTGAAACGACAAACTATGCTTGTTATAAGTTCGCATGCCCCCAGTATAATGACTCAAATCGAGGTACAAGCCCCCCAAGCTTCATTACATTCAACTAGGTGGATGGAATGAAGGTTCACTTGTGAGATTTGGCAAAGACTTGACTGGGATTTTACGAGATCTTAATCAAAGACTCAATTTGGAAAAGGGAGGTGTTTAATTTTTTAACGAGGTTGACACAGTGAAAGAACTATCCTAAAGACATGTGTTTCATTTTTTAACGAGGTTGACACAAGAAAATAACTCTCCTCAAGATGCCTTAATTCATTTTTTAACGAGCTTGACACAAGACAAGGAACTATGCTCCATACTCCTTGTTTCATTTTTTAACGAGGTTGTGTTGTGGGGAAAAATGCCTATGCACGACGATCCTATCCACCTAAGGTGTGACAGTGCCTTAGCAACAAACAGAAACAGCTATTCTAGTATTCTTCCTTTATGAATTAAGAACGAAGAGAGATGGATGGACTAACCGGTGTCTTCCGTTTGTCCCTCGATCCGGTTTCTCTTCTCTTTGAGAGTTCCCAGCTACTTGCCTTCTCGCTCGCCCAGCTTCAATAGGTTCCTGCAAGATCACAAGAAGGGAACACTACACAAAGACATAGATTCATATTCATAACTATTTCAGGATTAGAAATAAACTAAACATACTAATGCAATCATACATCAAAGATACATCAGTATATAGGAGAAACCAAGATAGATTTATTAATGAATAACAAGGTTCAGGAGGAGATACAACCAAGAGAGTTCCAATCCAGCATCTACCTCCCAGCGAATGAAATCCTTTCTTCACCTCCCTTCAAAGCATTAAGCACCCAATGATTCCAATCTCAAACCAACAGCAATTCTTTGCAATAACAAAATTCCAGCCTCCTGGATCTCACGGAGGAGAGATCCATATATAGATGTTTGGAGAGAGGATGAGTCAGCTTGAGATCTGACTAGTGTCCTCTCCCTCTGTCAGTTCTTGCTTCCACTTGGAGACTAAGAGCCTCTTACTCATCACTTAGTCGAACTCATCAAGGCAAGTGTCATGGAGGAAGATTCTGGAAGCTTCCACAGTCTTTACACCTCGCACAAAGGACCCTGCCATTTGTCATTTCCCGCTCAGCGCACCCTGGTAGTGCTTCCACCTGCGTTGCAATGCAACTAGCCAGTGTAGCCTCTGCATTTCAACGCAGGCAGCTAGTGGAGCCTCTGAATTGATTCTGAATTGACTTGTTTTTGAGCAGTTTCTGGTGGAGAACTTCTGTGAATTGCTGTGGTTTGTTAGCCTTGTTCCTCTAGGGGTAGGAACAACATGTTTAGGGACTTTGGATCCCTTGGATTATGGACATTTCATGCTTATAGCTGTAAGGCACAAAAATGTCTATAACAGTTGCCCCCTAAAGTATGAGGCCGTTTATCGGGTGAAATTCTTTATTAGGAGGATCCGAAGTTCTTTCAATGCTGGGAGGAGACCTGTAATACAATACAATACAATACATTATTTTCATACTTTTTTCATGATCTAGCTGAGGCGGGCATTCCCATGCTCAACTTTATAAATTCATTTTCATGTACATATAACAGACAATCGTCTGATGATAGACTGATGATTCTGATAGAGCCATCATCCTTTTGGTAGGATGATTATCTGTGCTGTAAAGCTGTACATTTCTATGTCTTTATTTTCTAAATATATATCGCAGCCCGGATGGATGAAACTAGATCCGGGGTCTTCAATCTCATCCGATCTTCACTCTAAGTACAAGTCGATCCATGTGAGAATTGCTCTGAAGTCGAACATGGAAAGACATCGCTTGATTACCAGTCAATGATGTAAACTGTTAACAAGCGCGAGAGGAATCACCGATAATGAAGATGACCCTCAAGGTACTACAGTACAATTCACGTGGTGTGAATAGAGGACTTGGCGTCGAACACCACGCAAAATCTTTCGGTCGAAGGTCATTGATGTGTACCTGTCGCCGGAAGTGAGAAACTTGCCATTGAGGCATGCAAGCTTCAAAGTACTGAAGGGGGGTGTTCCTAGATCAACTTCTTGGATAATGAGCTGATGTCGACAAGAAGTGATCCGTCAAAGGAGGGCCTTAATGAATCCCACATCAATGACACGGAACGGAGCTAATGATTTTGATGGAGGTGAAAACGATCTGATGACATATGATTCAGGGTGGCGGTCATGAAAGAGTATAATGTATGGTAGTGGATGGGACACAGGTGACTTCTCTGAACGACTTCTCTTGAACATATGGCGACACTTATGCAATGGATCGGTAGCATTACCCCAAATATGGATGGTATGGCGAGACCATGGTGATGTGACCGGTGAATGAAACAACCCAACCTGATTGTGGTACGGAGGAAAAGTGTCATGTTCAAGAGCGACTTGCTACCATCAAAGTTTTCTTGAGTTTCTCCCAATTTTTCCCCAGTCATTGCTGACCAGTACCTCTTTATTTTTGTCAAGCTTGAGGAGGATAACATATGCTTGTTCTATAACTTTCCCTTCGGGCAAGTCCATCGCTATGTTTTAACGAGCCTAGCGATAGTGAAACTCGTTCTCGTCTAAAGACAAGTTTGTCGCTATTTCATGCATTTAACGAGTCTAACGACAAGGATAACTCGGTCCTTGTCATCTTTAGAGAGTCTGAAAAGGTACATAAAGTTGACTCCAAAAGTACTTTTTCCTCATCTAATCCCTTAAGTCCGGAAAAGTATAAAACAATACAGAAGGGATGAATTTTCGATATCTTTAACGATCCGAATAAAACAAGCGCTCGATCTTTTTGTGCAATAATCCCTCAGGTCCAAAAAGATTAAAATCTAGAGGAGGGATAGCTCTTCCCGTCACTTTATCAAGCTAGAAGGCCAAAACTCGGCAATCTTTTCATATTTCACGAGTCAGATGAAAAGAGCTTAAAGAAGACTCGTCTTTTGAGGAACGAGTGATAAAAAAGGTTAGCAGCTGATTCCAGGGAAGGATTGGAATTTCCAAATCACGGCAGTGTCACAAGGATGGCTAGTGAAATCACTCTTCGCAGCTGTTCCTCAAAATGGGTAAACAATCATATGGAGGTGAATGATCGGCCAATGGAAAAGTGGAGGTGATGGGCAAACACGACCAAGGCTTTAATGGCTGATGATATTACATTCACGGTGGTTATTTACCGGAATAGTTCATTTTTTAACGAGCTTAAACGCGGGTGGAAACATTTGCTCGATCTTATGTTTATTTTTTAACGAGCATGAACTATGCGCTAAAACTGCTCGGATCTTGCGTTTATTTTTTAACGAGCATGAACTGTGTGCTAAAACTGCTCGATTAACCCAGTCATATGATAAGAATGTCTCATTAAGATTCTATTTTTTATGGAGCTTCATCTTACAAAGCTTTGCTCCGCATCCTTTCTTTATGCAAGTTAGGAAACGACTAATCCAAAAAACAGATAAATAACCGCTCTTTGCTTGCACTCCAAAAGGTTTGCATGCCCCCAGGCATAAAACAGAGTTTCAAGGTTACCCCTACTTCATCTTCCGCCAAAACATTTGTTTTACCGAGAGAGGCCTACCTCTTACAGGTTACCCAAAGATTGTTCTATTTGCACCCCAAACAAAACACTTCTTCGGCGATGTCTACCGAAATAGACAAAGGTGAGTGACGACGCCCGCCCTCTCACATAACTTTGACAAGAGAATCTTATTCTAAAACAACCCCTCTTCCAATCACGGACGGGGTACGGACTAGTCATATTCTCCCACGGAAACCTATTCTATACCCAAAGTTTTCCTGCCGAAGCAGACCAGGACGCATGCTCCCTGGGTTCCAGTCATATCATCCCGGATTACTCGCACTCATCAGGAGGACGGACTGTGGGTTGAGACATTTCTTGAGTGAAGAGACCATTTAGAGATGGTATATGACTATTTGCGATGCGTGATCCGGGGAATGAAAGTTGGTCCACGAGCTTGACCATTCTTCCTTCATGCAGAAAACACATTACTCTAAAGAGTGAGGAGACTATAGCTCTCATGCAATAAATATAGTCTCGTCCAAGGAGTAGGTTATAATCCAAGGGTCCTTGAACGACCATCACGTTCATTTGAACGGTCTTCCCTTTTAATGTTATTGGCACATTGGGGAGGATCCCTAAAGGTCGACTGGTTCCTTTATCGAAGCCTGTCAGATTTCTCATTTCAGGCAAAAGCGCTGGCGAACCAAGCGCTTTCCAAGAAATAGAGGAAAGGATACTCACAGATGTCCCCTCATCAATGGTGGTGCCAGCCATTACCATTCTGTATATTTGAACGATAATTCTGAATGGTATGCTTGCTGGTACGCGGGGTCTGCCTAGTTGATTCTAGTCAAAGGATACAACTAGGTTGCTTGGTGGTGGGGCCGAATATATGGCCGGGTATGACTCTGACGAAGTTCCTTCCTGCGATAAAGGAATGGGCAAATTGCCCCCTTGTTCGTCGGAGTCTGTGTTGATGAAGAGAATTTGGACGGTGTCGTCTTTATTCTCTTCTGTGATGGTATCATTCGAAGATAGAACCTCTGAAGGCAAGACCAGGTCAACTGCCGCCTCGACCTTTTGACTTTCGTCAGGTATGGATTCGGACGGTTCATCCTCAATGATAGGTGCTTCGGCTGACCACCTGAGCGGGCGAGCCGGGTTCTCAACTGGTGAAGGACTTGGCAGGAGTTTTTGATATCCAGGAGGAAGTCGCGCTGGTAAAACCGGGCGATCTTCCAAAACTATTTTAGCCTCGTCTAAGAAGGGACAACAGTGGATGGCATGGTCGCCTTCACACAGTTTGCAGGGAAATCTAGCTTTCCCTCTCTGTCATGTGGCTTCACTTTCACTAGTTGACGGTGTGCTGTCGACATGGCTATCAGAGGTTGATGCCACTGAATTGTGCAAGCGGGGAGACCAGTCCCTTAGTATCCGAGGGATGCAAGGACAATCTCTGTGAAAGTGGTCTCCCTTGCATATGACACATGGCGATTTAGGCCTGGTCAGTGCAGTGTGTGGATTTTCGTTAGATGCCATTCGTTTGCCCCCAGTCGCTTTTGGCTCCTTCTTCTTTTTCTCTTTCTTCTTCTTTTCCTTCTTCTCCTTAGGAGCTTGGCTTTTAGCTTTGCCAGCTCCATCACACGAAGAGGAAGGAGGAGAGGAAGAGTTAGAGGAAGTGGAAGGCTGGTGGGCAGCTCTGGACTGGTCTAACTGCTGATTCGATTGTTCAGGAGTAGTGGTGTTTTGAACAACATTAGTTGAGAAGAGCCAGACAGGCAAGCCGATTGTCAGTCCTAGAAGCGACAATGTGGCCATATGGGGCGCTCCAACATCTCCCCAAGAGGAGAAGGGACTAGTACTTCCACCAAGGGGAATTCCTTGGTTGGAGGGCTCCATTTTCCCAACTGAAAGATCAACGCGGGAATAAGGGTGATTTATTATTCCGTTAAAATAAATTTTAATCACGCTTTAGACACAACTTGTTTTTTCAATTTTAAAGAGTCGAGAAAAAACAAAAGATGACTCTAGTCGCCTTCGATGTTTTAACGAGCCCGAAGTGACAAATGCTCGGATGGAATTTTTCCGTTATAGAGTCTGAAAAAGGCCAAAAGGAACTGCTCTGGAGATCTAGGTAGAGGGTGTGCCAAACCAATCACAAAACTGCAGAATACGTTTTATGGTACGGCAGTCAATCTTCCCGAATGCTGTGTTCGGTGCATTGTGATCAGTAGGGCGGTCGACACGGCTTCCTACGGATAAAGGTTTTAAGCCTATAGGGGTCTCCCAATATATACGCGACGGTACGTGGGAGCACAATCCGTACTGGCACTTTTGGTCCCTCAGGAGGAATCACCCAACCATCAGCGAGGCCAACAGATACCAGGTTTTACGACGCCGGAACACGTCTCTAGCCTAGACCTCTATGTTGTGCGTTATGTTACAAAGCGTTATTAAGTTCATTCAGTTTATTTTATGTTGATCTTTCTTAGAAGTTTTCCTTTTGAGGTTCACCACGAGATGTATATACAACTCCTAAATGCAATATAAAAGATGATAAGCAAATTTTATCTCTTTTTCAACAATGAAAATCCTAGCTACAAAGGGAAAAGAAAGACACCATCTTTTCTCAAAGAGCAATCAGCACACTCTAAATGCACTTTTCCTAAATCAAGCATGCAAACTATCAAGATGCAAATGCACAATGCAAGTGTTTGTTTTCCGCTCTCTTAATATTGATGCCTAAAAAGAAATCTTTTTGTACAACTTTGAATTTGCTTTTAAATGACAAATACAAACAAGTTTACTTTTTCGAAATCAGAAAGGGTAGAAGAGAATACAACACTTTACGACTTTCGAAATGAACACTTGTTTCGACACTCAAAAGAGACAAACTCAAACCAAAAGCAAAAGTAAACGTATAATCAACTGTAAATAGCCAATGAACTCTCTCCTAAGATCACAATCAACAGATCTGAATCAAGGGCTACAGGATGACTATTTCACTCTTGCAAAGGAAAACTGTAAATGACGCCACAAACACATAAAAACACTCACAGTCTTTTCGTACAAAAGGAGGCAGAATTAAAGCAGAGAAAAGGAGTTATCAGACAGGTACCTATGCTGGTTACAGGCTGTGGAAATCAAAGATCAAAACAAGGCAAAACAGAGCAGAGAACCCCAGCTGTACAAGGCCTAAGCTGGATCAGCGCACCTGTATAACAGAGAAACTAAATTGCAACGCAGGTAGCCTTCACGGGAACTGCGTTGAAATGCAGAGTCTCTTCACAGAGCCTGCGCTAGAGCAGAAACGAGAGTTCTTCTCTGGGTTCTGGGTCACGGTTTGCTGATTAATCTACGGTTTCAGGCCAAATAAAAGCAACAAGCAAGGTACAATCAAAGGGATCATTTGAAGGAGGGCTAAGATCTATCACAAAGGATCATCAAATCATTTGTGAGTCCATTGTTCAGATCATAGACAAATCCAGTGATTGTATCAAAGCATCAGCTGTCTACTTTGCATCTGAAAATAGCAGATGCAGTTCGATTGCTGCTGTTGAGTCTATGAAACAAACAATGATAGAAACACAAATAAAATGACTAAACAGATCTCCCCATCGGAGTCGCCAATTTGTTGTGGGGAAAAATGCCTATGCAGGACGATCCTATCCACCTAAGGTGTGACAGTGCCTTAGCAACAAACAGAAACAGCTATTCTAGTATTCTTCCTTTATGAATTAAGAACGAAGAGAGATGGATGGACTAACCGGTGTCTTCCGTTTGTCCCTCAATCCGGTTTCTCTTCTCTTTGAGAGTTCCCAGCTACTTGCCTTCTCGCTCGCCCAACTTCAACAGGTTCCTGCAAGATCACAAGAAGGGAACACTACACAAAGACATAGATTCATATTCATAACTAGTTCAGGATTAGAAATAAACTAAACATACTAATGCAATCATACATCAAAGATACATCAGTATATAGGAGAAACCAAGATAGCTTTATTGATGAATAACAAGGTTCAGGAGGAGATACAACCAAGAGAGTTCCAATCCAGCATCTACCTCCCAGTGAATGAAATCCTTTCTTCACCTCCCTTCAAAGCATTAAGCACCCAATGATTCCAATCTCAAACCAACAGCAATTCTTTGCAATAACAAAATTCCAGCCTCCTGGATCTCACGGAGGAGAGATCCATATATAGATGTTTGGAGAGAGGATGAGTCAGCTTGAGATCTCACTAGTGTCCTCTCCCTCTGTCAGTTCTTGCTTCCACTTGGAGACTAAGAGCCTCTTACTCATCACTTAGTCGAACTCATCAAGGGAAGTGTCATGGAGGAAGATTCTGGAAGCTTCCACAGTCTTTACACCTCGCACAAAGGGCCCTGCCATTTGTCATTTCCCGCTCAGCGCACCCTGGTAGTGCTTCCACCTGCGTTGCAATGCAACTATCCAGTGTAGCCTCTGCATTTCAACGCAGGCAGCTAGTGGAGCCTCTGAATTGATTCTGAATTGACTTGTTTTTGAGCAGTTTCTGGTGGAGAACTTCTGTGAATTGATGTGGTTTGTTAGCCTTGTTCCTCTAGGGGTAGGAACAACATGTTTAGGGACTTTGAATCCCTTGGATTATGGACATTTCATGCTTATAGCTGTAAGGTACAAAAATGTCTATAACAGGTTGACACAGGAACAAACTATCCTTGGGATTCCTTGTTTCATTTTTTAACGAAGTTGACACAAGATTACAAATTATCCTCATGACTCTTTGTTTCATTTTTTAATGAGGTCGACACAAGAAAAGAACTATCCTCGATGATACTATTCATGGACCATATGAAAATAGGGCTCCTAAGACGTCTTCACTAGATGGAAGGACCACACTCTCGGAGGAATACAGGTCATTGGGTACCAATGACAGATCGGGTTCCAATGCCCCCAGTACATGATGTACAAGACCATCTGTGTGATCATCAACAAATGCGGAGATGGAACGGGTAGCCACATAATTGACCTGTGGTGGGGAAGGTACTACTGGCAAACAAGAGCCAATAGGGGATGATGGTTGCAAAGGAGGTACCTGGTGACCAAAGAACGACAATTGATCTATAGTCACAATTCCTCCATCATGTGGAAAACAAACCACATGGAAAAGCGAAGAAACAAGAGCTCCCATGACATAAATATAGTCACGTCCAAGGAGAAGATTGAAATCCAACGCACCTTGAATGACCATTACGTCTATATAAACAGTTTTACCTCCTAAAGTAATAGGGAATTTCGGAAGGATCCCTAAGGGTTGACTGGTTCCTCCGTCAAAAGCCAACAGATTCTAGGTGATAGGCACAAGTTGTGGGGAGCCCAAAGCTTGCCAAGTAGTGGAAGACATGAGGCTAACAGATGCACCCTCTTCCAATAAAGTGCCAGGTACTGCCACATTGTAGGTGTGCACTATGATCTGGAAATGCACATAAGATGGGAGGCAGAAAGTAGTGAAGTGACTCCAATCGAAGGAAACGACAGAACTACTTGGTGGGGGTATCATATGATTGCCCCCATGCTCTGCAGGAATCGAAGGACTCTCTTGATCAGTCAGGACAGGAGGGTTACTTTTTTTATTCGAGAGAATTTGACGAGACGAGAAGAACATGAGCAATATGATCATTATGCTCTTCCGAAACAGAGTGAACAACTAGTGGCGAAACCAAGTCGACACTCTTTTCGACCAATGGTTGGTCGGGAACAGACATAACACAGTCAGGCTCAGGAAGAGCAGGATGAGCAAGAGATGAATCAAAGGCAATCTCTTTACAAATCTGGAGAGGATCAGAAGAAAGCTTCTGATAACCAATCGGAAGGTGGGGTTGAGGAGCTGTAAGGTTCTCCAAAACTATGGAAGCTTTATCCATGAGAGGACAAAGGTGAAGAAGATGTTCGCCTTCACATAACCTACAAGGGAATCTAATCTTCCCTTTCTTATTACCACTGCTAGCTGAAGGTGTAACATCAACATGATCTTCAGAGGTTGATAAGGATGGTCGAATCATATCTCTAGACTATACTTCTAAGATCTTGGGAATACCAGGATAATCTTGAAGGAAAATGTCACCCTTGCACAGCTTACAAGGAAATTTGACCTTCTGTGGAGGATCATAAGGTTTTTCTACCAGAGGTGCACTCAAAGAAATAGTCGCACGGTTGGCCTCTCACTTATCTAACTTCTTCTTCTTCGTCTTCCTATTCTTCTTCGTACCCTCCTGGTGACTAGATTTGGAACTTTCACCAGGCGAAGTAGAATAGGAGAGTGAAGAAATAGGGGAAGTAGCCAAAGGTTCAACCTTAGAATCATTGTGACGTGATTCAAATGAAGGAGATGGCGGAGCAGGAGTCGGGATGCTCAGTACCACCGAGGTTGAAAATAACCAAACAGGTAGGCCAATGGTTAACCCAGGAAGGGACAACGTTGCCATATAAGGAGCACCAACATTTCCAAAAGAAGGAAAAGGACCAGGATTCCCATCCGAGGGGAGACCTTGACTAGTATATGCTGGAAATGTTGCTATTGGAATTAACTTTGAAAGAAACACTAACTGTAACCAGGAATATTTTGTGGGTAGTTAATTTTACAACATTGAAAGAAAACTTTTCTTTTTCATATTTTAAGAGTCGAGAAAATGACAAAAGGTGACTCCATCGCTTTCGAAGCTTAATGAGCCTGAAAGCAAAAGTGCTCAGATGATCCTTTTACTTTTAAATAGTTGAAAAGGAACAATGTGAGTGCTCTGGAATTCTAGGCAAGAGGTTTACCAGATAGATCGTAAAACTGCATATACACCTTGGTAATAAAATGAAAGAGAAATGACCAAGGACTTTCCATACGGCAGTCAATCTTCCCGAATGTTGTGTTCGGTGCGTTACGACTCGTAAGGTGGCAGACTCGGCTTCCTATGGATAATAGGATGATAACCTAGTGGGGTCTCCCAATATATATGTGACGATATGAGGAGCACAAATCCATACTAGCATCTATTGCATCACAAAGGGAGGAATCACCCAACCTTAGTGAGAACAATAGGAACTAGGGTTAACGAAGGCGGAACATGTCTCTAGCTTAGACCTCTAGATATGTGAGCATTAGGCTCCAATGTGTTTTTAAGTTCATTCAATAGATTTTAATAGTTAATCTTGAATTAAGTCTCGATTTCAAATCCTTACTAAATGTATCTTTAACACTCTTAGAATGCAACTAGATGAGCAAAAAACCATTCCTATCAATGAACGACTACCTAAATGAGGGTAAGGAGTTCAATTCAAAGTGAACGAAAACAATAAAAAGCAAATGCAAGAATAGCAGTGCAAACAAGTAATCCAATCAATAGGAAATACAATGCATCCATCTCCGCTTATCTCGCAACTACTATGATGAAAAATGAAAGATTTGAATGTCGCTTTTCAATTCCTAATCATAAAGAATCTACTAATGTAAGAAAGCTTTCATTTTCATATACTATATGAATGCAATCGTTTTTTATTTTTGGAATAAATAACAAGCAATCTAATGCACAACCTGACCGATCAAAAATCAAATGTAATCTATGCTTCAATAACGAATGGAACTCAAATCAACACAACAAGCTAGTTTGATGACCAATCACTACGATCAACCAGGAATATGGGCTAGTAGAAAGAGAACAGCTTCAAACAAATCAATAAGACTGTTGTGGATGTAGTTCAGAAACTTGAAAGGACAAGCAACCCAAAACCAATAATTCTTGATGGAGCTCTAAAAGACCTAGGTCACACAGTCCAAAAAACAAAATTTCCTACAAATGGAACCAAGAAGGACATGCCTCAATAAACACAATCAAAACAAGTCTAACAAGGTGAAAGAAACAGCAAAGGATAAGCTACACTGGTCTATTCAGGAGGCGAGGCTGTAAAAGTTAACCCTACAAGAATCCTCACAGGCTCAACACTAACAACATGAGACGATCGCTAATCGTCGCAAGCACAACACAGGTAACTGAGTGATGTTGTCCCAAGGGTAAACCTGTTCTCAGTGACAGTCTGATTTCAAGAATCATCGCAGCTATATGATGAGATATCCGCGACGTACAGCAAGGGTAAAGAGATCAGGAGCGATTCATCGCATTTGTTAGGAATTAAACAACGACGATCTCAATAAAGAGGGAAAACAAGGCAAAAACAGCGGAAAGACACCAGGCTTATCACTCAGACAGTGAGGTGGACTACCAGATCTACTCAAGTGATCCAAATCACTGATGGTTCAGTCCCAAAACAAAGAGACACTATGTAATTCAATCGAAAACAACAAAACAAAAATCAAGACACAACACGCAAATGGATCCCCAGTATGGTCACTAACTTGTGATGCAGGTAAGTTCCCTCTGCAGACAGAGACAACCCCTCTAGCCCTAGAGTGGGTCTAGTCACAGCAAGACAAAGACAATAGCTAATTCCTTAAATAGTTATTGTTGAAGAGGCCTACCTTATACCGGTGTTTGATGAAGTCTTCGTCACGTCGCTTCAACTATCGCTTTCTTCTCTTAATGAACTATTCACCTGAAAAAACATATGAAAAACAACAAAACACATAATAGAGCACAACAACGAACTATCTACTTATAGAGTCAAGGAACCATAAGCTATCAATATACATTTCATACATGATATAGGAAATAACCATTAATTGTATTAATATGAACAACAGTAAAGCTTACAACCACGCCTTAACATCGCAAGCTTCCTTGAAGGGTCTGATGAGTATGTCTCCATAAGCATTGACTCTCAAAGGTCTCCCAGAAAGACTGATGACTCTCTCTCACCCAAAATCACAAGTATGAAACTAAGGCACTCACCACAAGGCTTCCTTCTTACAAAACCATTTTACACCTTCAATCCACAACATAAAAGGCTATTCTCATACCTCACAAGCTATTGCTACACTATCAACAATCCAAACTATAATCTATCAATCCAACAAACCAAGAACTAGCACTCCAAAAACCTAGTTGATCATAGTCATGAAGGATGATTTTATAAGAGGAGGAGCCAACATAAATGAGGGGAGAGGAAGCTTATCTTCATGGGAGGTTACTCAAAAGGCAGAACCACCATCTCAAATAAGTAGAGGCAAACTTCTTTGACCCAACAACCAGCTCCAGAACCACCCAGAAGAATTATGTTTGAACTAATTTGCCATATCTGGGTCAGCGCTGGTCAAACACTGAGACTCAGAGACGACGGCGTGAGGCGTTAGTTCATTCTGGGCTATCGTCGCAGGCAGGATACTGATGACCTGCGACGATCTTGAAACATGGGTAAAAAGGGGCCAACTTCAGGAGTAATGAACTTAGGCAATCTTCTTGAGTAATATGGAAGATTTAGACACATATTTTGGTATAAGACAAAGAGCATATGTCATTCAGGGACCGACTTTATCCAAGATCAGGGGATGCGGGGCCGATAACAAAATACTGTGTAACTCTCTCTTGCCCAGACATAAATCCTTATGGACCTACCTTCCAGTGGTTAGACTGTTCCTGAAGGAACCTGGCTCTTATACCAATTGTTGGAATAAGGAATTACTGAGGGGTG
This sequence comes from Pinus tabuliformis, assembly GCA_031772625.1. NCBI lineage: Eukaryota > Viridiplantae > Streptophyta > Pinopsida > Pinales > Pinaceae > Pinus > Pinus tabuliformis. The sequence goes on from CM062813.1 coordinate 719,937,291, forward strand.
GGGTGAACCAGTAATAGTGAGGTTCTTAAAACTTTTATGAATATGTCTTTAGTTCTTTCCTCTATTGTCTATTACTTATGAGAGCATTTATACATAATCTAAATGAACAACAAGATGAGACATTCATATATACATACAAACCATCACATGAGCAACATACACATATCGACACCAGTGTTTTCATGTGGAAACCCAAAGGGAAAAAACCACCAATATGTTTCTTATTACGATGTAAATTAAGGACCTACTTAATTACATCAGCTTTTTTGTGACACCCACTCATAGGAGGCACCGACCCCCTTAGGATAGCAAGAACCTACTTTTCAAGAGGCACCAACCTTTTACGAATTCAAGCCACCACCTACTCTTGCCATTGTTCTAATTTTCATACAATTTTCAAACTGAAAACAGAGGTAAATACATATACACAAAAAGATCAATCTAGTTTCATTGCATAAAATTCTACTCGTGGCTCTCTACTACTCCATAGGCTCTCTCGGCCTCACACAAAAACACACTATCCTTTTCTCACAACTGCATATAATCTGCTCTCAATATTTTATCTCATAGGCTCTATGTAGCACTTTCCTTTAGTTCAACACTTGGCCCAGTTACTCATCCCACTTTCAACTCCACACTCTTCAGCGCATACACAACAAGACTTCCTTCACCACTTTGCTTAAAGGAAATCGCTAGTTTTTTTTTTTTTTGGCACACAGCTCAATGCCACCTTTTCTTCCCATTTCCACACTTGCCAAGTGTACCTATGTATGGATCCTTCATTTTGATATTACATTTGATGTTACAATTATACTATTGCATTACATACAAGGATGGGCTCTTGGGCTCTTTACAAACTCTTTGTGTGATTCTCCATCCTGAGAATTTACTCTCAGTCCACTTGCACACTCCAAAAAGTATTTTCATATTTGATTCATAACACACATAGAGCTTGACACGTTCTTTAGCATGGATTCTTTGTTCCTCATTTAATTCTATGATGCATGCATGAGAGATCAAAGATGGCTTTCTTTCAACATCGAGAAAATCCCAACTGTTCTTGTTTGTGAATTCTTGTCCTCATTTCCTTGACACAGCAATCTCTACAGATGTCATTAACTCCTCTGACTTGCATTTAATCTCTAGCTGTCGAACCATTCATATTTTAACTCTTTGTACTACTGTATTGGATCTCCACTCATCGTAACTTTTATTAAAACAAAGTTATGATATTATCACATTTTGAAGTGCCTTTAGTTCATTTCTGCTTAGCCCCCTTATCATTTCTCCATATACCAGGCTTGTGACCTTCAGCTTAGTGCTTAGGTGCCACTGTCTTTGGGATCTTGTCGAGGGCCTATCTCCCTTTGTATTTTCTCCTCTGCCCTTGGTTCTCTGGCTTCTGTGACCAAATGCCAACACTTTATCAGAGCACCACATATTGGGACTTTCTCCAAAATTTCAGTTAGAATCGATTTCCAAAATTCGACTTATGAAATATAGTATAGCCCTTTGGTGCTATCCTTGTTCTACACCCTTGGTTCTCTGAACTTTCACGACCAAGTGCCAATCCACATCAGAGCCCATTTCATTAGATCAGAACATTTCTTTAAAACAATTAGACAGGAGTTACAAAAAATCCAACCTCCAATATGTCAACCTTCGAAATGACATCATGTTGTCGTCATCTTTGCCACATGGCATATTCTTAGTGGTGACACTTGTCACCAATATTTTCCCCATTAGGCCATCCAATGTTGCTGAATTTGGTTTCCATGTGTGCTACAAACTGCCACATCATGGTGACGTCATCTACCTCGCCAGCTCCTGAGGGGCCAATCAGCTGTTGCCATGTGTCTTGCAGAGGAGAGAGAAAGGATCCCCTTAGTCCTTGTTCTTTCAATGAGTTCCTTTGTAATTCTCATTTCCTACATTCCTTGACACTTTCAAAAAGAATTCCATTAATAAGGACTTACGAGGTTCTAACCTTCGATATTCCAAGGTTATGAGGATTCTATGGCACCAACCTTCCGAAAATCAACTCTCGATGTTCTCCTACTCTGATGAACTAAGGCTCCAACCTTCGATATTGTGACTTTCTCTGATATTTTGTGTTGTAAAATCTCTAGGCTCTCGAGGTTCTGATATCGGGTCCTGATGTGCTCTTACTCACATATCGGATCGTGTAACAACCCCTCCTCCCAGGTCGACCCAAGCAACCTGCTAGTTGAGGTAAACATGCGATGAGAGAGAATACTATAAGGGATTCAACTTCCTTGGTGACCTTAAGAAATGGAACCGATGAAACATGTCAAATAAACCCATCCACATCAACAACAACACCCTCAAAAGACATGTCAGCCACTCAAACATCCTGTCACTGAGTCCCACCGATGATTTAATCCTTTTAACCCCTGGTCACTGTCATGTTATAGGCATGCTAGCATCCAACAACCAAAAGTCACTCTCATAGGCCTATGTGCCAGCGACTATGGACTTTTCTTAGCAGACCTGTGCCAGCGACCCCGAGATTAGAGCCACTTTTCTAGCCTAGAATCCCAGCTTGTGCCTAGAACTTGCTACAACCTTTAGAATCCATCAAAGGCATGATAACAATGTTGATAAATCAAAATTAACCTCAAGACTAGGCCTGAGCATCTCTAACTAGGACTGACATTATGTCAAACACTTGGCATCAATGCAATCTACAGGTCTAGGATATAACACAGAGCATAAATGACTGAAATAATTTATGAAACATAACTAGAAGGATCACCTCCTTCTCCATTGAACTATTATATCATCAATTAGGTCTTTCATTCATCCATTTAACAATTACAATTAAATACATGAAATAACCATAACATGAACCAGTCATTTAACCATGCTTGTAATTAGCATAAAACCATATAACTATTAGAGATATGATAGCCACTAAATCCACATATAAATCAGTGAAAAAGTAAGAGAACTTAGCTTTTATTAATCATAGGCAATTCCAACCAAATTTGGGACTTCCACATACCACCTGACCATAGACTTGGTTGAACCAAATCTCTCTTTTAGTGAGTCACCCCCATGCCATATTCGAAGCATGAATGTGGGATATCATAGAAAAACCAATCCAAGAAAAACCAAAGGAATCTAGAGGTTAAACCACCTCCGCCCTCACCAAACCGTGATCACACCAAAACTGGTGCTCCAATCACAACCAAACCAAACTTGGAATTCCATCCGAAATCCATCACTATCCTTGAGGAATTTTTTTGTCTTCTTTTCTCTCATTTTTTACCACAATCCAATCCCAGGTCACTAGGCCCTAAACCGAGACCAGTCTCTCAGGATTTACCGCAATCCAAACCCGAATCACTATGACCTAAACCGAGACTTCTCCCTCATGTTTTACCGTGTATCCCACCAAAATCGGTCAAGGGATTCTTAGGCCTTTGGGAATGAACCTTGAGGCCACCTCCGCCCCGAATTCAAAAATCCATTCAGGAAACCAAAGCTCAAAACCAAAATAAACATCTAAACATACCATCGCATTTGAAAAAAGGCAAGGCTAGGCTAAAAACCATTGTCATAACCCAGGAAAACCATGCCATTGACATCAAGAGAACCATACACCAACATGCAAATCCATGCATGTCCAAACTAGCTAGGAAATCACACGTTCAAAAGGTTACCTGCAAGTATTCTTGTTGAAGATGCTTGATCCTTCTCTACTTCCTTGATCCTTTCCTTCCTTCCTTTCCCTTGCTTGCTTTTCCTTCCTTGATCCAAAGCTAGAGTGCTCCAAGAAAAATCTAAGTGACCAAGAGTGAGAGAGAGAGAGAGAGAATAATGAGAGAGTTCCAAACTTGAACTGATAAAAGGTTAGCAAAAGCTTTCCCACTAATCCTCAGAAGACTTTTTATGAATGAGGCCTCTAATTTCTTCATTTTCCATTATTTTCCTTCAATTTCCTCCTCACATGCAACCTGTGACCTTTCACCTTACTTTTCTCCTATTTTCTTTTATTTTCATAAATAAATGTGCCAAAAATTCCTTTTTTCCTTTTAATGTTTTTTCCTTAGCTTTTGCCAATTTTCCTTAGCCAAAATACATCCAGTGATGCCCACTAGGATATCTTTGCCCAACATTTAGCTTGGAATAAATTTCCCTTAACCAAGGTCTTATTTTTCCTTTATTAACATGTATTACATGAAATTTTCACCAGGGTTGTTACAAAACCCTCCCCCTTGGGGAATGCCATCCTTTGTATTAAACCACACCATGACCTCAATAAAATCGTTGAAAAGCAAGCATACTACCCATGGAGCTTTATAACTTAGCTCAATGCAGTATTTCCAATGAAAGACCTGCTCAAAATAAAAACATCATGACAACATGACAAGATAACAACCATAATAACATGACACCCATACCGCTTATTGGAGATTTATAACTTAGATCATGGCAGTATTTACATCCATATACATAAACTAAAACATTAGCAAAACATATGCCAAACAAATACCAATATCAAACCAAAATTTCTTTGCCTCAACTGGCAAACAGTGAACGATACGTGGCCCACATTTGATCAACCATCTCCCATGTAGCTTCTTCAGGCCAAAAATGCTTCCACTACACGTTAACTTTCTCTATGGCTCTATTCATGAGCATGAGATGTTTCTGCTACAATATGCACTAAGGCTTCGGCTGGAACTCTCATTCTTGCTCCACTTGCAATATAAACCAATCAATAACATGATCAACATCCTTTACATACTTCTTAAGCAATGAAATATGGAAAACATCATGGACTTTCATTGTTGTAGGTAGTGCAAGTCGATATGCCACTGGTCCAATCCTCTCAAGGATCTCGAAAGGCCTGCAATATCGTGGCGCCAACTTGGCACATGAACCAATCCTCAAAGAGATTTTCTTGAGCTTGATGTGCACACACACATGCTCCCCAACTTAAAAGTCCTTGAATACCCTGTGATGATCTACATAACGATTCTATCTATCATGTGTTGCCTTTATATTCTTCTTTATAACTTGCATTTCCTGCTCCATGTCTTCCAACGTATTCGATCCAATAAGTACCTTGTTCACTAGATCAATCTAGCTTATGGGAGTGTTACAAATCTTCCCATACAATTCCTCGAAAGGATTCGTCCTCAACAACTCCTAATAACCATTTTTGTATGCGAACTCAACCAATGGAAGATACTCCTCACATTTATTCCGTTGGTGCATCGCGTACATCCTCAACATATCCTCTAATATCATGTTGATCCTCTCTATTTTTCCATTTGCCTGTGGATTATAAGTTGTACTGAAGGCCATGTACCCAAGCCTACAAATAGATCCTCCAAAAATTTGTAAGTGAACTTTGCATCTATGTCTCACACAATCCTCTTTGGAACACCGTGCAGTCTCACTATCTCTTTGATGAACACTTGTTCTACCTCACTGGTCGAATATGTAGTATTTACTGGAATGAAGTGAGCTACCTTGCTCAACCTATCAACCACGACCATAATAGAATCATGCTACTTTACTGTCCTTTAAGGCTTGTGATAAAATCCATGGAAATGACCTCCCATTTCCATTCCAAAATCACTATAGGTTGTAGTAAACCACCTCGATGCTTACATTCCACCTTGCCCTGTGTTATCACTTAGAACTTTCTCAAGTTTAAAGAAAGAAATTTCCAACGTAACCACAAACCAATATTTTAAGTATAGGTTCTAGCCAACCTACACGCAGAGAGGGCTCTCTCTTTATAATTTAACTTTGTTTGGGTGGGATTTTAATCTAGTTCTTAGTGTTCATAAGGTTTTGATTTTGTTTGGGTGGTAGAATTCTAGGAACACATGGACAGAACAAGGCTTCAAGCCATTGGGCTATGGAGTCAATCAAAGGATTGCAGGCTAGCAAAGCAAAAGGCAAATCTTCAAGTTCCAATGGATGAGGTAGTCCTAACCAGGGTGAAAGGGTAATGAAGAATCCTTAGATCGGGATCAAGATGAAGAGCAAGAAGTGATCATGAGCAAAGGGAAACTAAGAATCCTTTACTATAGACCTAAGGGGGGAAACTATGGAAGTAAGGGAGAAATTAAGAAATCCCAGACTAAAATAGTTTAGCAGAAAACATTAAGAATGTGAGCATTCAAGACAGAGATCATTCAAGCCAGTTCTGAAATATCATTCCTAGTTTAACATTCAGATTTCATAGAGACACATATGATTATTTATAAACATGAAGAGAAACAGTAATAAACATGAGATAGAGAATACTTATTTGATTTTTACTTTACGCGAGAATCCTGTGAAATGCCTTTACTTTATTCCTTGATCCAGCAAGCCAATCCAGTGTTGATTACAATAGCTCTTTAACTTGAGAAGAAAATTTCTATAGAAATGTCTTTAAATCCACCACAAAATACTTCAAATGAAGAAGTATTTATACAAATTCTAAACTGAAATATCTTGAAAAAATATCAAGATTGGTTTTACAAATATCTCAAATTGTTTTACACTAATAGAACTTAAATAAATTACATTCAAAACTAATGAATCTCTTTGGAACTATTTTTATGGATTTATGGTGACAAAAAAGAGAAAGTCGAATTTGATAGCAACTCTTAATTGATGATGAGGCATCCCAGTCACTAACTGCATCCTTTCTTTGTGCATTCTGCTCCAGCAATTCTGCAAGATTAGGGTCCATTGATACCTTTGTATATCTCAATATGTTATAGATATGTAAAAAGTGAAAGAGGTAATTGTAGATAAATATGTTTTATAGATAAACCTCTCTCAGTTTCCCAAACTTCAGCTCCATCTGTTCACAGTATTCTCTGTAAAAAGATGTCAAAAACAGGACTTTGCACAGTCCGAAAAATAGGCTGTGAAGACATGCACTTATCTCCCTTTTGGTAGTACCTGTGTAAAATGTGAGATAGGATTTTGTAGATTAGCCATTTAGGAACACAAACCTCCTTCAGTTTCTCAAAAGACTTCTTGGACTGGACACAATAGTTTCTGCAAAAATATGACTTAAACAGGAAATTTATGAAGAATATACCATTTCTACTCTGATTTCATCTTTTAACCTTAAATTTATTTTAACTATTTTTCACTTTTACTTTGGATAAAATTCATTGTTGCTGGTGAAAGGGTTTTCATCCCTGTTTAACCCTTACTGCCTCCATGTTTACTTTTACTGTTTAATATTACTACTTTGTTGTTTCATCTATCTTCACTTTGACATGAATTTGTATGCTTTATAACTATCTTCCCAGCTGTTTGTCTTCATGTTGGTTGTTTTACTTGACTTGGTCTTCAATCTGATACTCTTTAATCCTTGATACACTTTGACTATTCTTTATTGTGTCCTTTTAGCTTCATTGTGTATTTTAGGTTTTTACTGTCTACTTCAACAGTAAATCATTTAATTTCTTGTTTCCCCTGCTTGTATTTTAACTGTATGTTTATTTTCCATCTCTGTTTGAATAGACTTGATAACAATCTCAGAGTAAACAGGTCTTATGACTAGTATTAAGATTGTTTATCCGAGGCTGCGGTTTTTTGATTGCCTGTAAAACAAAACAAACTATCAGGGAAACATTGGGTTGACAGGGAGGGTCATTCATTGATCCAGGTGGATCTTGGTGGCCACCTGCCAAGTCCACCTCGACCCCCACCATTGTTTCTCTCAGCATTTGCAGTTTCCTTAATTGTAGCACAACTTACTATTTTTAGTAGTTTTTCGGGTCCTGAACTTCCGGAGCCATTTTGAGGCCCTAAACGACGTTTTTTGGGAAATATACTGCCAGCGATTTTTTTGATAAAGATCGTCTTTTCCGTCATAGTCCTCGGAGAGATCTTTCCAACGGGCTATCATGTGCGTCAAACGGAGATAATACGACCAATTCGCGACCCCGGGAAGTTGGCTGTCCAACTCACCCCAAAACGGGGCCCACAATTTGGCGTTTCATCTTCTAGGGTTAGGTTTTGGAATGTGAAGGGTTTTCCATTGTTTCTCAATAATAAATAGGCCTTCGAGCCTCATTGTAAACACAGTTTGGAACAGTTCAGAGGCATGTAGCCAACACATCTCTTCTCAGAGATAAGCTACCATCGCCCTAGCTGGGTTATTTCTATTTCTATTTGTAAGCATATATCAGTATTTTCCATTAATGAAATGAAGTATTATTTCCGCTGCATATATGTCTTTATGGTTATCTCTATATTTTATTGCGTTCCTATTTAAATCTGGATCAGTGGTATCAGAGCGATCTGCTTTTTCTCTGTTTTTCTTTGCATGTCCCCAACGAGGTCGGGATATAAGGAGTTAGGGCTTGAACTGGTCGAACCTTTGCGAGACTAGCCTCGCAGATCCCGACGGCCTCCTATGGCGGATGAGAAGAAAGACGAGGGGGCAAGAGATCCTATCAAAATCTTGCTCGAAGAAGCCTCGAGCGACAACAGAACGCGATGATGGACAGTTTTTCCCAAATCCTTCAATGGCTACCCAGAAGCGACGCATCAGCTTCTAGCAGCTACTCTGGAAATGCCACGCCCTTTAAGGTACAGGTTAATTTTGAAATCCCCATATTTGAGGGTCAGATAGACGAAGATGCTGTAGATAAATGGTTAAATCTGCTGGAGGGTTATTTTTCTGTTCATGAATTTTCAAGTCGGGAAAAGATTGTTTTCGCTCTTCTCAAAGCAGCCCCCCACGTCGAGGACTGGTGGGAAACCTACTGCGAGCAGAAGGACGAAAATACTGGCTCACTATTTTCAGCTGCACCCACCTGGAATTCATTCTGGGATGCCATCAAGGAGAAGTACTATCCTGTCGGAAGCTATGAGGATGAATACATAAAATGGACCACATTGCAACAGGGAAGGGACCAAGATGTGCCGGAGTTCACCAATCTTTTCCATACCCTTCGCACAAAGTTGGGTATCAAGGATACGGAGCAGCATTTGATACTCAAATACCGCAGCTGCCTACACAAGTACATCCAGGAAGAAATACAGTTCCTGAACATCTCCTCCCTCGGTACAGCGTACCGATATGCCGTCAAGGTCGAGCAGAAGTTTAAACAAAAGAAGCGAGACTTTGGATCTGCGAATCTAAAGCAAGGGAAAGGTGCCCCTAAAACACAGAACAAATGACAAAGCCAAGGCGGGGCAGCCCAAGACAACCCGCCAAAGCTGCAGGTAAAGAACAGCGTCGTGAAGACGAAAAAGGACACGGGAAAATGGTGTGAGTTCCATAAGAGCTCCACTCACAACACCAGTGAGTGTCGAGCCAAGCAGTCACTGGTGGCTGAACTAAAGGTTCCAGAATCAGATGCATGTTCCGACTCTGAGTCAGAACCTGACAAGGGAGATGACAAAGGGAAGCAGATCATTGACGCGGATCCCAATGCCACTGTTGCTACCGCAAAGATCCAGAAAAATGAACCCGAAAATCCAGAAGAGGAGGAGCGTCTCTTCCACTCCCATATGTGGGTAAAGGGCTCCCCACTATAGTTCATTGTCGATAGCGGGAGCCAAAAGAACCTCATTTCGGCAGAGGCCGTGAAGCAGTTGGGCTTGCCGACTACAGCACGTCCACAACCATACACCATCGGGTGGCTTCACCAAGGACGTGATCTTCGCGTGAGCCAGCAGTGTCGCCTTCCGTACAACATGAAGCCCTTCATGGATGAGGTATTGTGTGACATTTCTCCCCTTGAAGTTTGTGATGTATTATTAGGAAAACCATACTTGTGGAAGCGACATGCTGTGTATGAATCAAGGCCCTGTGCTGTTATTGTTACATTGGGAAATAAGTTGTACAGGATACCAGAGGTAGCACCGCCTACCGCCATCTCTTTGATTACTGCAAAACAATGCAGTAAGCTCATTTCCAAGACTGGGAAATTTGTTTTCCTGATGATATGCCCGCAAGGAAAGAAGAAGACGGTAGCCATGGCCTCCAGACAAGACCCCTCCGCACGACAACTACAGATGGATAAGGTCGTGAAGGAGTACGAGGACATCTTCACCTCCCCCGCAGGGGTTCCTCTACACTGTCAAGTCAAGCACTCCATCGATCTGACCCTAGGTGCGTCGCTACCCAATGGACCAATTTATCGGCGCTCTGTTCTGGAGAACGATGAAATCAAGAGGCAGATTCAGGAGCTGTTGTAGAAAGGTCACATCCGTATGAGTTCATCACCTTGTGGGAGCCCGATCGTGTTGGTACAGAAGAAGGATGGGACTTGGAGACTCTGTATTGACTATCGAGCGCTGAACAAGATCACTGTCCGTAATAGGTACCCGATCCCGCAGATTAATGACCTCTTGGACCAACTAAAGGGGGCAAAATATTTCAGCAAGATCGATCTGAAGTCAGGATATCACCAGGTACCAATCGAACCCTCTGATGTGTGGAAGACTGCCTTCAAAGCCAAGGAGGGCCTCTTCGAATGGTTGGTTATGCCTTTCGGATTGACGAATGCTCCTGCAACCTTCATGAGGCTAATGGATGACATCTTGCGGCCATTCACCAACTCATTTGTAGTGGTATACTTGGATGACATTTTGATCTTCAGCCAGAGTTGGGAAGAGCACCTCCACCACATCCGACAGGTTCTTCAAACACTGCAGCAACACAAGCTATGTGCCAATTTGGAGAAATGCACTTTTGGCATGACCCAGGTTCAGTATCTGGGATACATTATTGATGAACAGGGGGTGCATGTAGATCCGGCCAAGATCCAAGTCATTCGGGATTGGCCATCTCCAACCACTCTGATGGAGCTCCGCAGCTTTCTAGGTCTTGCCAACTTCTACAACAGGTTCGTGTTGGGGTTTTCTCATATCACTTGGCCCTTGAGTCAAGTCACCAAGGGAGGAGCGAAAGCGAAATTCTTCTAGTCTGCATCTCAACAGAAGGCATTCAGAGAGTTGAAAGATCGCCTCTGCACGGCACCGGTGCTCGCGTTACCAGATTTACAACAACCATTTGAGGTCGAGACAGATGCCTCTGACTATGCTATTGGGGCAGTCCTTACTCAACACGGGCATCCAGTGGCATATCACAGTGAAACACTTTCAGACACAGTCCGGAAGTATCCCACTTATGATAAAGAGATGTATTCCATTGTGCAGGCCTGCCGACAATGGAAGCATTACATTTTGGGGAAGGAAACAGTCATCCACACAGACCACCGACCCCTGCAGTTCATACAGACCCAAGGGAAATTACAGAATGATCGCCATCAGAAGTGGTCTACATATCTGCAACAGTTCCATTTGAATATCAAGTATAAGAAGGGTAGCACCAATAATGTTGCAGATTGCCTCAGTCAACCACCAATCATGGCGTTAACCACCGTGCTCAACTCTTGTGGGCACGAGACTTCTGATTGGCCACTTCTCTACAAAAGCGACCCCGAATTTGGCCACACATACCAGACACTCTTGGGGGGTCAGCATGTTCCAGATTTTCATCTCCAAGATGCCCTGTTATGCCACCTGGGTCACCTTTGTGTTCCTTCAAGTGAGCATGCCAAGATGATTTGGGAAGCACACTACAGTCAGGCTGCTGGGCATTTCGGGGTCGAGAAAACGGTGGTAGTACTTCAAAAGTATTTCTATTGGCCAAATCTTCGACAGGATGTCGGGAAATACATCAGATCATCTACTGCCTGTGCCATTGCCAAACCAACCATCAAGAAGCAAGGTCTCTATACCCCGCTGCCTACCCCTAGTCGACCTTGGGAATCCATCTCCATAGATTACATGTCAGGCCTTCCTTCCACTAAGCATGGAAATGATTGTGTTTTTGTGGTCGTCGACAGGTTCTCGAAGATGGACATTATGGCGGCCTGCAAGAAGAATATCACAGCAGAAGCCACTGCTAAACTCTTCTTTGAACAAGTTTGGGTGCACTTTGGGATCCCACAGTCTATCATCTCAGATCGGGACAGTCCGTTCCTCAGTACATTTTGGTCCAATATCTGGTCAATGCTGGACACCAAACTCACTAAGTCCACAGCCTTCCATCCTCAAACTGATGGCCAGACAGAGGTTGTCAATCGGATGATTGTACACATTCTGCGCATGTACAACTCAAAGCATCCACGCACATGGGACGAGAGCCTCCCCTATGTTCAGCACAACTACAACCGAGCTCTTCATAGCTCGACGGGCCACAGCCCTTTTCAGGTGGGCCTGGGATTCCAGCCACTATGCCCCATTGATGTGGCCATGCCACTTGCAGCTACTCACACAGATTCAGCTCATGTCCAGTCCGAAACAGATAAGGCAACCAGCTTCATTGAGCACATCCAACATATTCGCCAGCAGGTCCATGACATTCTGGAAAAATCAAATGCCAAGTACAAGCATCGACATGATCAACATCGGGTGCCACACAAGTTTCAAGTGGGCGACAAAGTCTGGTTGCATTTGCAAAAGGAACGCCTTACTGGAGCGTATCGGAAACTGAGACCACTCTGATATGGTCCTTACACCATTAGTAAGGTTGTGGGAGACAATGCATTTGAGCTCAGCATTCCCCCATTCCTTGGCCTACACCCAGTGTTCAATGTGGACTGCCTTCGGCCATACTTTCCACCATTGCTAGACACATCCGACATTGCAGAACAGCTCACACCCACAGAATTAAATGCAGATTGCATGGAACAAGCTGCAACTGATCGAATCATGGACACACAGGTCAAGAACACTCACCAACAGAATATCCAACTGTATCGAGTTGTCAAAGCAGGCCAACTCCTTCACCAGGGCAAGTGGCTCACCAAGGACCAAGTTCAGCAAAAGTTTCCTCATCTCATGGAGGAACTCAACGCAATGGGGACCATTGCTTCCTAAGGGGGGAGGAATGATCTAGGTGGATCTTGGTGGCCACCTACCAAGTCCACCTGGACCCCCACCATTGTTTCTATCAGCATATTCAGTTTCCTTAATTGTAGCACAACTTACTATTTTTAGTAGTTTTTCAGGTCCTGAACTTCCGGAGCTGTTTTGAGGCCCTAAACGACGTTTTTTGGGAAATCTACCGCCAGCGATTTTTTCGATAAAAATCGTCTTTTCCGTCATAGTCCTCGGAGAGATCTTTCCAACGGGCTATCATGCCCGTCAAACGGAGATAATACGACCAATTTGCGACCACGGGAAGTTGGTTGTCCAACTCACCCCAAAACGAGGCCCACAATTTGGCGTTTCATCTTCTAGGGTTAGGTTTTGGAATGTGAAGGGTTTTCCATTGTTTCTCAATAATAAATAGACCTTCGAGCCTCATTGTAAACACAGTTTGGAACAGTTCAGAGGCATGTAGCCGACACATCTCTTTTCAGAGATAAGCTACCATCGCCCTAGTTGGGTTATTTCTATTTCTATTTGTAAGCATATATCAGTATTTTCCATTAATGAAATGAAGTATTATTTCCGCTGCATATATGTCTTTATGGTTATCTCTATATTTTATTGCGTTCCTATTTAAATCCGGATCATTCATGGCTTTATCGAGCTTTATACGTCTATGGAGTGAGTCCAAAATGTTTTTGGGAGGTAAACCATGCTTGACTTGGTTAGCAGAGGCTTTAGGTGGCGCAGAAGGGTTACACAGGGTTTTACTACACAAACAAGGAAAAACAAGCAAAACTGGGGTTTTTGTGTTTATGCGGGTAAACGTTTGATTTGTTTGAATTTTGGCACGAAGTGAACAATAGATGGTTTGTCGTGTAGCGGGCGGCGGTATGTGGTTTATTTCACACCGCTTATGAGCGCTAGCTTGTTTTAAGGGAGGTCGCCTAATTCCATAGACTGAACGACATGTAGCAAACAAGCTCAGCCTAAAACCACTCATATCGAGCGGGTAACGTTTGAACATCAGGCCCGGCTAATATGGTTAATAACTGTTGGATCAAAGGGGAGGCGATCGCATGGTGATCGGGCTTGGGAGTTGTGCAGAGGGTAATGGAGGGGCCCGACTAATGTTTAAGTGCAGTGGTTTTAATTAAATGATGAATTAAGGCAGGGTTAATGCATCGGGCGTGATTTGATTGGTTAATGGGTTTGACTTTTTAATTAATCGCAAATCAATTAATTTACGTCGTTTGTCGGGGTTTTATTTATAAAGTTTATATTACAAACTTCGGGATAGGGGTATTAATATTAAGGGGGTTTAATAAAATATACGGGAAAGGGGTATTTTTGGGATTTAATATATAAATAAAATTAAAAGTTAATATGAATGAAAGTAGTAAATGGATTTAGCACTAAGTACAATGTACATTTATAATTCATTGGCTTTGTATAAACACATTATAACTTAGGCTTAGTGTTATTTTTGTGGGTTTTCTTAGGAAAAGGGGTTTACTTGGGGGTAATGGCTTTTCCTTAGGAAAAATGGTGTTTTACCTTAGGAAAAGGGATTTGTTTGGGAAAATGAGGGAGAGTGAAGGGTGTTGAAAATGCAACAAGATGATGGAGCTTAGTGGAAAGGAGTCGCCTTCACTAAGTGGGCCCACAGGCTATTTTTGGCACAAAGTCTATTTTTAGACTATGTCTATTTTTAGACATATGGATCATGGTCTATGAGTTGTAGGATCCTATTTGTGGATGATTGGTCATGTTGGTAAAAATAGATGTAATTCTATTTTTAGACATATGGGTGGAGTCTATTTTTAGACTGCCAGGCTAAAAATAGAACAGTCGAATATTATTAGCTCTTAATAATATTTGGACTATAAACATTATCTTATCCTCTTCGAGCACTTCAGTTTGAGCTACAGATGTGGCACATGTAGCTGTCAGAAGGAAATACGCTTTTCTTGTGGGTCAGTTAAGCTATTGCATGGTGGACTTCAGTTAGAACTCATGTGGTTGAGTTTGGTGGAGTTGATTGAGGAGTTGATGGAGTTGTGTTCAGTTTGACTTAGTTGAACTAGTTGTATTTAGTCTAACTGCAGAATATACTAGTGATGAGTGATGTGAATTAATTATTAATTAATTCACTAATTATTAACTCATAAATCAACTAAAGAATACATCAGTTAACTCAGTGCATGGACAGTTCAGTGGAGACAGGTGTTAGAGGTTGAGATTGCTATCAGTTGTGACTATAGTTGTGCATGAGATTTTGCACATGCATGGATTGAGTATTGCCAATGAGGATTGCGTGGTTCAGCCAAGGAAATATGAGTTTGGTTCAGCCATTCATCATTATTCTCATGCAGGATTGCGCAGTGGAGGCAGGCAAGCAGCGGAGGAGATTTGAACCTGTGATTGATTCAGATCTGAGCTAGTTTGTGTGTAACAGGTGGAGATAGTACTGAGTACTTGTGAGGAGTATTGTACTATGTATTGTTACATGTTCTCTATCATTATAATACACCAATAGTGTGGGGTTTTCAGCTGTATGCTTTCCCGGGTTACATACTGTGTTAATGTGCGCATGCGATTGATGTTTCATTGTTTTTAATTCCACAAAATTGATTGTCAACGTAGAGGAGGTTATGTATTATGCATGAATTCCGCAATAGTGTATAATCAGGATAATCTCTGTGAATAAGTGTTATATTATTCAAAATTTCTACATGATATCAGAGCAGAGTTGATCATCAGATCTATTATTCAGAAAGTGTTTACATTTTATTTCTTCGGGCAGAGTCTGTAATTGGGCCAGGTAGCCTCTGGATTCATCCTTCTTTTGGAAGGTGAGATATCGATAAAAGCCCATACAGTCAATCTCTATACGAGAAATACTTTGTTCTCATGAATTTTAGATCATAAGCGGTTGAGTTTTGAGCTAGTGGAATTCGAATTTGCAGCAGTGTTTTCTTGGTGTCAAAGTTGAAATGTCTTTCAACGGATTGCGATTGGAGTATGCTCTTGAGGGTAGCTCGAATTCTATTGCATGGAAAGAAAGGATAGAGGCGGTGTTAGATGATAATGGATTGAAGGAGTTCATAGAGGTTGAGGTCCCAAAACCTACTGATACTGCTCAAGTTGAGGCTTGGCAAAAGAAGACAACAAAGTGTCGAAGGATTCTGTTGGAGGGCGTGAAGGATCACATTGTGTTCAGCCTGCATGGAAAGGCTTCTCCATACTTGATGTGGAAATCATTGACATATCTATTCCAAAGCAAGAGCGACCAGAGGAAGTTGGCTCTCAAGGATAAACTCAGAAACATTAAGTGTGAGAATGGAGACAGTATGCCCAGGTATCTCACGAAGTTCACCCAATGTCGGGATGAGCTGGGAAGTGTGGGGGTGACTGTCGATGATGAGGACTTGGTGAGCTTGGCTCTCCTTGGTCTTCCGAAGAGTTGGCATTCCTATCAGGACTTTGTCAATGGTCGGGAGATCAAACAGAGCACCAGAGACAGTTCTTCATACATGCATGATGAAGAGAACTATGCCTTAGCGAGTAAGGCGAAGAAGGGGAAGGAGAAGGTTTCTCTTTCTGAATCCAGTTCTTCCAATGATGGGAATAAGGTTGACAAATCAAAAGTGCGATGCTTTAGTTGTCATGAGGTGGGCCATTATGCTGCAAATTTTCCACGGAGGAAATCCAAGAAGGGATCCGGGGAAGGATCTGAAGGTGAGGCACTTGCTTCACAGTTTGAGTTGGATTTCACACTCTTCGCATGCATGGTTTCATCCATGGTAGGAAGTGGTTGGTTTCTTGATAGTGGAGCTTCTTTCCACATGACCGGTGACAAGATTTTGTTCAGTACTTTGGAGGAGAAAGATCTCCAGATACTCATAGCGATGGGTAATGATGAGAAGTATAGTGTCTCAGGTGTAGGTACGGTTATTTTTCAGAGGGAGCATGGAGCTCGCCTTAACTTGACCGATGTCAAGTATATACCAGGACTGAAGAGAAACTTGGTGTCAATCGCGATGCTGGAAGACAGAGGCTATGATGTAGTCTTCAGTAAGGGAAAGGTTTACCTTAGACACATCATCACTAGACAGGTGAAGCAGATTCGTTCACGGGTCAAGAAAATGTATGCTCTTGAGGTTCAAAATGCATGCAAAGCCTTGAGTAGTGAGGCAATTGATGGAGACTTGGTGGTTGAGATGGAGCATATATTACCTCTCAACATGCAAAGCCAGAAGAAGTCTCAGACGATTGTGGAGGAGCCACAATTGGTGCAGCAGCTTTAGGAGGTTGTGGAGCAACCACAACAAGGGAAGCTGAGAGGAGATCGAGTAGAGACATCTACTCATGCAGAGACCTCGAGTAGGGGGAAACTTCGAGCCAGGTGGGCTGAGGGATCACATGTAGCCATACCTCCAAGTAGGAGGTGGGGTGATGTGGATTGATCGTCCCAAGGAGGGGGGGCAGGATCCTTGAGGTACCCAACCTCTTAGATGAGACCTTGATACGGGAGCCCCAATGTGGAGTAGCAGGAACTGACTGATTGGGTAGAGACAGATTCGGATGGAGCGGCAGAGAGAGCGATAGTGTAGGGAATCCCAAGATAGCGCATAGCTAGCAGGCTGCAGCAATGCGAGAGGCACAAGTGTTTTGCACAGTGCTAGGTGGCACAGAGAAGTGTGCAATGGTGCGAGATGCATGGAGATGTTGTAGTAGCGCAGATGTCAGAGAGGGAGCACTTTTCAGTTGCAGGTAGAGCTTCAGCATCAGAGTATGTTCCTAGCCCAACAGAGTGGTCAGTTGGAGTGTTTTTGTTCCAAGTGTTGTTGGAGCAAGTGGACCGAGCAAATGTGTTTCATGCAGAACATTCCAGAGTTGCAGGATAGGGGTTGCAGAAAATCCATATCTTGTTGAGAGGGAGTGTTTAAAATGCAACAAGATGATGGAGCTTAGTGGAAAGGAGTCGCCTTCACTAAGTGGGCCCACAAGCTGTTTTTGGCGCAAAGTCTATTTTTAGACATATGGATCATGGTTTATGAGTTGCAGGATCCTATTTGTGGATGATTTGTCATGTTGGTAAAGATAGATGGACTTCTATTTTTAGACATATGGGAGGAGTCTATTTTTAGACTGCCAGGCTAAAAATAGAACAGTCGAATATTATTAGCTCTTAATAATATTTGGACTATAAACATTATCTTATCCTCTTCGAGCACTTCAGTTTGAGCTACAGATGTGGCACATGCAGCTGTTAGAAGGAAATACGCTTTTCTTGTGGGTCATTTGAGCTATTGCATGGTGGACTTCAGTTAGAACTCATGTGGTTGAGTTTGGTGGAGTTGATTGAGGAGTTGATGGAGTTGTGTTCAGTTTGACTTAGTTGAACTAGTTGTATTTAGTCTAACTGCAAAATACACTAGTGATGAGTGATGTGAATTAATTATTAATTAATTCACTAATTATTAACTCATAAATCAACTAAAGAATACATCAGTTAACTCAGTGCATGGACAGTTCAGTGGAGACAGGTGTTAGAGGTTGAGATTGCTATCAGTTGTGACTATAGTTGTGCATGAGATTTTGCACATGCATGGATGGAGTATTTCCAATGAGGATTGCGTGGTTCAGCCAAGGAAATACGATTTTGGTTCAGCCATTCATCATTATTCTCATGCAGGATTGCGCAGAGGAGGCAGGCAAGCAGCGGAGGAGATTTGAACCTGTGATTGATTCATATTTGAGCTAGTTTGTGTGTAACAGGTGGAGATAGTATTGAGTACTTGTGAGGAGTATTGTACTATGTATTGTTACATGTTCTCTATCATTATAATATACAGATAGTGTGGGGTTTTCAACTGTATGCTTTCCCCAGGTTACATACTATGTTAATGTGAGCATGCAATTGATGTTTCATTGTTTTTAATTCTGCAAAATTGATGATCAACGTAGAGGAGGTTATGTATTATGCATGCATTCCGCAATAGTGTATAATCAAGATAATCTCTGTGAATAAGTGTTATATTATTCAAAATTTCTACAAAGGGGGCTAATGTTTGTGGCGAGAGTTTTAGTACTTAGAACATATAAGTCATTGGGTCGAGGGTCCAGTCCCTCTAGAAGTCAAAGAAATGCTCTGAGCCCCTTTGACTTAAGATTTTGGGTACTTAAAATTTTGCTTATGGGAAATTAGTAAAATTAAGGGTGAAATGAATGGGGAAATCAACCAGTTGACTTTGTAAGCTTAATGCATGCCCAATTTCTCATTCATACTTGGAATTTTCATGATGAGGGTTGTTATGCTCCTATACCAATAGGTGTCATATTTCATGATCGACTTGATGAGCTCTGTAATATGTTCATTCCTTTCCTTGTTGCAAAGTTTTTCCATATTATCAAAAAATTAAAAAAAAATTAAAAATGTAAAGAGGATATACCCTAAAAGAAAAATCAAAGGGTAAAAAGAATAAAATGGTCAAAAAAATGAGAAGAAATGAACCCCAAACAAAAATAGACCAGGAAAGTGTGCAAGTCCAAAATGCCACTACTTTTTCATTTTATATAATAAGCATTATGTGCAACTTGTTAATTCATGCCACAATTGATGAATGGCCAAACAGATTAATCTTGGCTAGTTCATGTTTGAATTTCATGTTTTAGAGATAGAGAATAAAATCTGACCAAACTATTTAATCTTGGCAGATAAGTAGATAGGTAGAGTAAATAAAAAAGAGCTCAAGAGTTAAGTCTGAGCCCTCGGATATAATAAGTGCAAACTTAGGTAGGCTTGCTATGAAAATAAAAGAAGATGGATAAGGGTTTTCCAGTCTAAATGCACCCGAATAAAGAAGAAAAAATGCTAAGCCAAAGTAGGCAGGGTAGGTAGATGGTGTTGCAGAATGATACTTGTGATAGATGATGCCTCTAAATGTGTTAATCTTTATCTCTATCACAAGTGCAAGGCAGAAATTATACTTGATGCAGCTCAGGCGAGGCAAGGTTGAATAACTAACTCCCCTTCATACTTTTCCCTAATCATTCACTAATTTCCCCTAAGTATTAAGGTCTGTGAAAAGACTAAGTGCTTAATATCACTCATAAACCACTCATTCCATTTCATAAAGTTTCTCTAAGTAAAAACCCTATTTTACTTAGGAAGACGCATGATATCACCTCAAAACCCCTTTTCCCACTTTAGCCTAAGTTTTAAATGTAAATTTAAACTTGGCGCTTTCATTTCATAAATTCATATTAATTTTTAACATTTATTATTATATAATTCCCATACGAATATAACCTGATCCCGTATTATGTAAATATAATACAAAAACCCCAATATTATAAATATCCCCGCCCCAGTCGCATATGACCATAGTCACTGTATAAACGTGGATTAATAAGTTTATTTGAAACTTGTTAAAAACCTCCCCGCCGCGCGATAATAGGTTAATTAACCGTCCGGGTTAATCAATAACCTTTTCCCCAACCAATGAAAACTCCCCCGATGCAATTAAAATGTTGTTTATTGTGTCAGCCCCACCGCATAACTCCCTGCCATGTTCCCTGCCCATCCGCCATCCGATCTCCATCGCTACTATCAATGGTCCATATCAATATTGCGACCCCCCTCACGACCGCGCGATAACTCGTGATCGCCCGGCGGTTTTGCCCCCGTACTAAAGCCACGTGTTGCGCTGCCAACGTGATCGCTCGCCCTCCACCCAAAACCACCCAGCCCCAAAAGCAGTGCAAGCAAAACCGCTTACCGCCTTCCGCTGATGTCATCAACTGATGTCATCTGCCACGTCATCTGCTAACGTCATCCACCACATCACCCACCACGTCATCCACCACATCATCCGCCCGCTGACGTCATCCGCACAATCAAATCAAAAAATCCGCCAAACCTTCATTTTGTCAAATAAAACCGAAAAATTTCCATTTTAGCTATAGTTTGGTGCATATAGCGCTCCAGGCATAAAATCGACCAAGTTCACAGTTCCAGTTTCTCGACTGGCACCCGACCACAAAGACTCCAGCAACAAGCTCTAAGCTGGCCATTCAACCTACCATTACGGTTTCTTCCTCTTCAACACAGTTTAAACCAACACCGAGGGACTTCCAAGCTTGCAGAAGAGAGAAATAAAGATAGATATAGGGAGATTGCTACCCTAACCAGTGGACCTTCAGAGACACAAATTGCCAGAGGAAAGATGACCAGACAGAGTTTTTTACCAGAGCAGGATGAACAGGGGTCAAAACAGGTCAAAGTGTATTAGATCACAGTCAAAGAGTATCAGATCAGGGTTAAAGAGTATCAGTTAAGACAGGCAGCCAGCGCAGAGTTACTGAAGAAAGCAGTTGCAAGCCAACTCATAGGGCCTGCCTCCAGCACATTCAACAAAAACAGGACCAGCACAACATCAGTTCATCTTTTCCCTATTTTCAAGGCTAGCTGTTTCTATTTTTTGTAAACTATTTTTAGTCATCCTAGATATTATCTCACTGAGATATTTGTTGTATAATTTTCTGCATAAATACCCCCTCAAATGGAGTATTGTGGGTGGATTCCTAGACTTTGCTGTAATATTGATTTTTTGGAATAAAGAGCTGTTGGAATCAACTGTTGCATGGCTTACTGGATGAAGAATTGAAGCAGAGGACTTGTCACAGACTTCTTGAATCAACCACTGGATCAATAAGTCCTCTATATCTTGTGTTTTAAAGTTTTCTTAGTTTATTATATCATCTATGTTTCATAATCTGAATGATAAAGAAAATATTTAATTTTAGAATATGCTTGATTGCACTCTGTTTTCAGTCATTATTGTTCTCTGTGTTTTCTTCAGAATTAGGATAAGCAGTGAAATCTTAATTGCTCCTGTTTCCTAATTCTTTCATGTTGATTATTTGCTAAAGAATACTTAATTGCTCCTTATCAGTAATCATCCAATTTCCCTCTTTAAATAGGTTGAAGGATCCTTAACTTCCCTTCACCCAATTTGAGCCCATTCCATCTGTTTCAAGTCTCCATTTGTTCCCTATTTTACTACCTTGCTCTGTGAAGACATCCTCTGTTAAGAAACCAAATCCAGAAATCCATCTTCTTTGACTCCATTAGCCCAATGGACTGAACTACTCTGTCTTACCCCTTTGTTTTATTGAATCTCACCACCCAAAATCAAACAAAACCCTTGAACTTCATAACTAGCCTAATACCTTTAAAAACAAAGCTAAATCATAAAAAGAGAGCCCTCTCTAGATACATGTTGGCTAGATTCTATATCTAAGAGATAGGTTAGTGGTTACCTCGGCCTCCTTTCCTTTTCTTACAACTTTTGGAAAAACCTGAGTGATAACATCAATGGCAACTCCACTGGGGAACTGAATAATTTGTTGGTTACTACTGTTTTCTGTATAAGCTACAGATGGAGCCTGAAGTTAGCCAGGTAGCCTTTGAAATGCTTTTTCTTTGCAATTGCATAAGTAAATGAATGCTACTTCAGTCTATCTCTGGTCTAGCTTATAGATTGGACAGTTGGTTTCAAATACTTTATCAGTTCCTCTTTTCAAATAAGTCTTTAAGAAAATTCAAAATTCCCACATCTAAAATTTTTAGAAGGGACTGTTAAAGTTTAATTGTCAAACCTATTTCAAGAAAAAACCAAAAACACACCTAGAAACCTGGCTTCAGAAAAGATTCATTACACTAGATCAAATCCGGATCCAAATCCCCCACCTGTGTTTGAAAATCCTAATCTGATTCCTAGGATTCTTAGAAGACAAGAGAGCCAAGAAAATTCTGCTAGTTCTCAGCCTCTACACAGATCAAGATCATGTCCTGTGAGGTGGATCTACCTTGAGGACAAGCCTTTTGATGAGTATTTTGAAAACTCTTCATTTGTGACCTTTTTAGAATCTGGGTTAACCCACACAGTTCAAGATCCAATATTCATTGAAAATTTGCAAATTGAAGTTGTTACTTCATATCTTGACAAACATTTGCAGAACTCCATTCAATCCGAGCTTACCTCTGAAAGAACACCAAACCTTTCTATGATTACTATAGCTTCTCTAAGTTCACCATCAGCCACCCCTTCCACTCCTCCATCTACAACACACATTCCCATTGTTATCCCTACTCCCCCGGTTGTCACATCTATTTCTACAACCATGGCAAACCGATATACTCCCATGCGCTTTCCTGCCAACCCAGGGGTTATGCCCCAAGACTATCAAAGTAAAATCACTTCTTTTGAAGGTACTGGTACTTACACATCTCAACAATATACCAAGAAAATGACCTACTATTTTGAAATATATGAGGTTGATGTTGATGATGTTAGAATGAAAGTTTTTGTTCAAAGTTTGACTGGAGATGTTAGAACATGGTTTAGAGCCCTCCCTGCAAATAGTATCAATGACCCACAAGCTCTTTATTAGACCTTCTTGAACAGATGGGAAAAGAAGAAAGATCATCTCCACATTTTATCAGAATATGAAAACCTAAGAAGATGCACACAAAAAACTGTCCAAGATTACTGTACTAGATTCAATAATGTCTACAAAGATATTCCTCAAAATCTCAGACCTCCTCCAGATATGGCCTTGATCAAATTCCCTGACGCATTTGATTCTGATATGGCATACCAAATTAGGGAAAGAGCTCCTCGAAACTTAGAAGAGATGCAAAATATAGCTGTTAGCGTTGAGGCCAACCTGATATCTAAATGATCTAGAGCCAGAGCTGAAAGAAGGACACCTTTCAAAGAAGAACCTTCTGCTTTTGAACAAAAAGTAGATGCTATTATTAAAGGAATGGATAGACTTGGAGATAGAGTAGAAACAATCGAGATAAAATCCCCTTGGCTTGGTCAACCAAGCAATACTGGGAGAAATCCAAATTTCAGGAAGAACCAAAACCCTAACACTAGAAAGACAGGGCCTGACCAAAATATTAGGCCCCCATTTCAAGAAAATTATGCTGAAGCCTCAAATTCTGGTGAACCAATAGAAGACACTCAAATTAATCTTATGGGACTCAACAATGAACAACAAGTTTTCTTGACCCAAGAGGATAAAGAAGCTCACATTCTTAAACAATTCCAAACTCATTCAGGAGAATCATTTGACTTTAGGGAGCGGTATGATACAGCCATTTATGAAGTCCATAAACAATACAATCTAAGGAGCAGAAGAATAGATGTCCCTGAAACCAATAAACAGAAAGGTACCAAGTAGCCTAACAAAGGTAAGATCAATACCCCCCCTGTAGATATTCTTTCTAGAACAGTTCCTAACCCTAATAACCCAATTGTTGAAGATGTATCAGATAAGCAACCACCTAACAGAAAACCTTCCACTTCTATTCCTACTAAAGGGAATGTAGAAGAGTCTCTAGAACTTGATTTGGAGACAACTTCAGCCCATAATCCCACTCCTGAAGAGGAGAGAAACGCAGAAAATCCAGCTATCTGAAATACAAGAACTCAGACAAAAAAACCTTTTAATCTTGAGACAGAAGTAGGCAAACTAAAGATAGTTGTTCCATTATCAGAATTAGCTAAACATGATGTCTACAGAAGTCAAATTAGCAGATCACTCAAAATTTCTGTGAACGAAGATTCAATAAATATTTTTGATGACCAGCCTGAATTGATATTTGGCCCTGGAGTAAATGGAAAAACAGTAGAGGGAAAAGTTCCTCCTTTATATGTAAGTTTAAACATACATGATACAATACTTCATAATGCCATGTTTGATTCTGGTGCTTCTCATAACTTAATGCCTAAATCTGTAATGGAGAGACTTGACCTTGACATCACTAGGCCATATAAGGACCTTTTCTCTTTTGATTCAAGTCAGGTCAGATTTTTAGGTTTAATCAAAGACTTATGTGTATCACTAGTCCAATATCCTACCAAAACCATCTTAATGGACATAGTAGTAGCTGATATTCCACCAAAGTATGGCATGTTATTGTCTAGATCTTGGGGTGCAAAGCTTCAAGGATCTCTACAGTTAGACATGTCTTATGCTACTATTTCAGTGTTTGGTCAACCCAAGAGACTATACAAAGAAACCTTAATGAAGTATGTAGTAAGTAGTCAAGAGAAACCTCAAAATTTCCCTATCTGCTCAGTACATTCAGATATGGATTCTTTTATCCTTTACAATGCTGAAATTGATCCCCCACATGAAATAAAAGTTCTAGCAGATGAACCAGAGCAAATTACAAATGAAAGGTCTAGTGTCTGAATGCAAGAAATTTTTGAAAATCATGAAAAATCAGATAAACCATAAGAAACTAAAAACCAAATCTCCCTATTAAACAGATCCCTGAAACTCCATAATTATGAACATGAAATCCTTTGGTACATAGAATTTGATGGTTTTGTTTACAAATTAGGAGCAGGAGCAGGAGTCTAGGTGTACAATCTTGAAAACAATCATTCTAAAGGCCATGCCTACAGATTAAACTTTAGATGCACTAATAATATGGCTGAATATGAAGCTCTATTGCTGGGTCTTAAACTGGTCAAGAAATTGGGAGAAACTAGAGTGTCAGTCCTAGGAGATTCTGATTTAATCATTCAACAGATAAAAGGGAAGTTCTTAACAAATGATCCCAGATTAAGAGAGTACAGAGGAACAGTTACAGAGATCCTCAATACATTTCTAGAAACTCAGCTTTCCCGAGAAAACATAACTTGCAAGCTCGTAGTCTGGAAACGTTTGCCAGCACCTGTAAATTACCATTTGAACCAAATCATCAATTCACAGCTGAGATTAGACACAGGTCAGCCATACCTGATAATGTAAAAAACTGGCAAGTGTTTGACAGTGATAATCAGATCAACAATTTTTTAACCCGAGAAGAAGAATTTTCTAGCACTAACATAGATGTGGATACAGTTAGTGACTTTGATCCAACAAATCAGATAGAAACATACATTTCAACAGAAAATGCAACTCAAATGCTTCATCCAACAAAATTTAACAAAAAGGAAATACAGGATCTTAAAGAAGTAGACATTGATGAGATTATTGAAGAAGAATATGAAGTTATCAATTTGAAAGACAATCATTTTCCCAAAGGATTAACTCCTTTGGAATATCTCTTTAATTTCAATGATATTCCAAAGAAACCCCAGATGGAACCAGATGGAGTTCCTGTAATGAAATTACTGCAAGAAGCTCAGGTGGAACCCAATGTCATTCAAAGGAGAATAAATCAGACCATCCATTTGCAACAGACCATAGAAGAAATGCACCAAAGATCCCAAGTGTTACAAGAAAAACTCAAGAAAATATTTGATAAAAGGACCAAAGCAAAAGACTTCTACCTTGGAGACAAAGTTCTAAGATGGGATTCCAGGAGAGAAGACAAAGGAAAACATGGGAAGTTAGACTTCTTGTGGAAAGGGCCATTTATCATCCAGAAATTACAAGGGAACAATACTTACTTTCTGAAAACCCTGGATGGTACAGAAACAGAAGAAGGACCAGTGAATGGTCAAATGTTGAAACATTAATTTGATCCCATTTTTTAATGTATTCTGACTCTAACATGTACATACTATATCCTTGATAATGTCAAAGTTTGGATTGGATAGTAACTTGCAACAGTTGAAGCTCAAACTGTTATGATCCTATACCAATAGGTGTCATATTTCATGATCGACTTGATGAGCTCTGTAATATGTTCATTCCTTTCCTTGTTGCAAAGGTTTTCCATATTATCAAAAAATTAAAAAATTTAAAAATTTAAAAAAATGTAAAGAGGGTATACCCTAAAATAAAAATCAAAGGGTAAAAGAATAAAATGGTCAAAAAAATGAGAAAAAATGAACCCCAAACAAAAATAGACCAAGAAAGTGTGCAAGTCCAAAATGACACTACTTTTTCATTTTTTGTAATAATCATTGTGTGCAACTTGTTAATTCATGCCACAATTGATGAATGTCCAAACAGCTTAATCTTGGCTAGTTCATGTTTGAATTTCATGTTTTAGAGATAGAGAATAAAATCTTACCAAACTGTTCAATCTTGGCAGATAAGTAGACAGGTAGAGTAAATAAAAAGGATCTCAACAATTAAATCTGAGCCCTCAGATGTAATAAGTGCAGACTTAGGTAGGCTTGCTATGAAAAGAAAAGAACATGGATAAGGGTTTGCTAGTCTAAGTGCACCTGAATAAAGAAGAAAAAATGCTAGGCCAAAGTAGGCAGGGTAGGTAGATGGTGTTGTAGAATGATACTTGTGATAGATTATGTCTATAAATGTGTTAATCTTTATCTCTATCACAAGTGCAAGACAGACATTATACTTGATGCAATTCAGACAAGGCAAGGTTGAATAACTAGCTCCCCTTCATACTTTTCCCTAATCATTCACTAATTTCCCCTAAGTATTAAGTTCTGTGAAAAGACTAAGTGCTTAATATCACTCATAAACCACTCATTCCATTTCATAAAGTTTCTCTAAGTAAAAACCATATTTTACTTAGGAAGACGCATGATGTCACCTCAAAACCCCTTTTCCCACTTTAGCCTAAGTTTTAAATGTAAATTTAAACTTGGCACTTTCATTTCATAAATTCATATTAATTTTTAACATTTATTGTTATATAATTCCCATATGAATATAACTCGATCGCATATTATGTAAATATAATACAAAAACCCCGATATTATAAATACCCCCACCCCGGTCGCATACGACCATAGTCACTGTATAAACGTGGATTAATAAGTTTATTTGAAACTTGTTAAAACCCTCCCCGCCGTGCGATAATGGGTTAATTAACCATCTGGGTTAATTAATAACCTTTTCCCCGACCAATGAAAACTCCCCTGATGCGATTAAAACGTTGTTTATTGTGTCGGCCCCACCGCATAACTCCCCGCCATGTTCCCTGCCTGTCCACCATCCGATCTCCGTCGCTACATCCAACGGTCCATATCAATATCGTGATCCCCCTCACGACCGCGCGATAACTCGTAATCGCCCGACCGTTTTGCCCCCGTAGCAAAGCCATGTGTCGCCCTGCCAACGTGATGACTCGCCCTCCGCCCAAAACCACCCAGCCCCAAAAGCGGTGCGAGCAAAACTGCTTACCGCCTTCCACTGATGTCATCCGCTGACGTCATTTGCCAATGTCATCTGCCACATCATCTACCACGTCACCCACCACGTCATCCGCCTATTGACATCATCTGCCCAATCAAATCAAAAAATCCCGCCAAACCTTCATTTTGTCAAATAAAACTGAAAAATTGCCATTTTAGTTCTAGTTTGCTGCATACAACGCTCTGGGCATAAAATCGACCGAGTTCATAGTTCCAATATCTCGACCGGCACCTGACCACAAAGACTCCAGCAACGAGCTCCGAGCCGGCCATTCAGCCTGCCATTACGGTTTCTTCCTCTTCAACACAGTTTAAACCAACAACGAGGGACTTCCAAGCTTGCAGAAGAGAGAAATAAAGATAGATACACGGAGATTTCTACCCTAACCAGTGTACCTTCAGAGACACAAATTTCCAAAGGAAAGATGACTAGACAGAGTTTTCTACCAGAGCAAGATGAACAGGGGTCAAAACATGTCAAAGTGTATCAAATCACAGTCAAAGAGTATTAGATCAGGGTTAAAGGGTATCAGTTAAGACAGACAGCCAGCGCAAAGTTACTGAAGAAAGTAGCTGCAAGCCAACTCATAGGGCCTGCCTCCAACACATTCAACAAAAACAGGACCAGCACAACATCATTTCATCTTTTCCCTATTTTCAAGGCTAGCTATTTCTATTTTTTGTAAACTATTTTTAGTCATCCTAGATATCATCTCACTGAGATATTTGTTGTGTAATTTTATGCATAAAGACCCCCTCAAATGGAGTATTGTGGGTGGATTCCTAAACTTTGTTGTAATATTGATTTTTTGGAATAAAGAGCTGTTGGAATCAACTGTTGCATGGCTTACTGGATGAAGAATTGAAGCAGAGGACTTGTCACAGACTTCTTGAATCAACCATTGGATCAATAAGTCCTCTATATCTTGTGTTTTAAAGTTTTCTTAGTTTATTATATCATCTATGTTTCACAATCTGAATGATAAAGAAAAGATTTAATTTCAGAATATGCTTGATTGCACTCTGTTTTCAGTCATTATTGTTCTCTGTGTTTTCTTCAGAATTAGGATAAGCAGTGAAATCTTAATTGCTCATGTTTCCTAATTCTTTCATGTTGATTATTTGCTAAAGAATACTTAACTTCTCCTTATTAGTAATCATCCAATTTCCCTCTTTAAATAGGTTGAAGGATCCTTAACTTCCCTTCACCCAATTTGAGCCCATTCCATCTGTTTCAAGTCTTTATTTGTTCCCTGTTTGACTACCTTTCTCTGTGAAGACATCCTCTGTTAAGAAACCAAATCCAGAAAGCCATCTTCTTTGACTCCATTAGCCCAATGGACTGAACTACTCTATCTTACCTATCTATTCTATTGAATCTCACCACCCAAAATCAAATAAAACCCTTGAACTTCATAACTAGCCTAATACCTTGAAAAATAAAGCTAAATCATAAAGAGAGAGCCCTCTCTGGATACAGATTGGCTAGATTCTATATCTAAAAGATTGGTTAGTGGTTACCTCGGCCTCCTTTCCCTTTCTTACAACTTTTTGGAAAACCTGAGTGATAACAAGGGTGATAAATATGCTTTTGTCTAACAATCATCACAATTTTGCTACCTTTCTTCTACTTACCCATCTACTCATCCTACCATTTTTACTTCTCATTATTATGGTGCATTTAAGATAGCAAACCCTTATCAAATATTTTCTTTTCTTTACAATGGTAGTCTAGATAAATCTAACCTTATTACATCCAAGGGCTCAGATTAAACAGTTGAGCTCCTTTTTATTTACTCTACCTATCTACATATCTGCCAAGATTAAACAGTTTGGTCAGATTTTACTCTCTATCTATGGACACGAAATTTAAAACATGAAATAGCCAAGTTTAAACATTTTGACTATCATGGATTGTGGCAAAGATTACAAGCTGCACACAATCATTTATTTTGCACAAAAAGTAAATAGTAGTGGCATTTTGACTTGCACACTTTCATGGTCTTTTCTTTTCTTGGGGTTCATATTTTTCATTTTTTTTTACCTTTTTATTCTTTTTGTCTTTTGTTTATTCTTTTAGGACATACCCTTTTTACATTTTTTAATTTTTTGAATATGGAAAACATTTTCAGTAAGAAAAGGTATGTACATATTACAAGTTTAATCTCAGTCATTCAAAAATTATGACTCCTATTGGTATAGGAACCTAACAGTGGCTCCACTTGGGGATGGCATTTCCTTGTGAAATGTCAAGAATACCGTCGACTAGTAGCCTGATTCATTGGGCCAATCCCACACATGTATATGCTCTATTTTATAATCTTTCTGACTAAAACTTTTGAACTGAAAATACACCATTTTCTGCAAACTGAAATCTGATCTAACATAAACTTGCTGCTAAAAACTGAATTTATTCAACTGAAATTCTACCTACTTACTCTAATCATCTTTTTTACTGTTGTTTAGGTAAAATGAAACAACCGATGCAACCACTCAAGCATTATATATTGATGGATTTTGCTGCTTAGGCTTGTTTGTGATTAAAACTAAGGTTCTAAAGCCAAATATAACCTTGTCAACCAATGAGAAGATAAGGAAGTACTTTCTTTCCTTTGTAGACTCTAAAAATTGTACAAAAGGATCTTCCAAAATATATACACTACTGTTCAACTGATTTAAGCAACTGCACACTTGTTCTGGATGGCTTCCATGCCATGAAACTGAAATGTCACTTTTATCCTTAACACCTTGCACACTTTTAGACAAGCTTTGTGATGATACTTCTGTTGATTGTAATGTCTGTCTGGTGAAACCTTTATCATCTTGATTTTGACTTTCATAGTCTATTAATGGAGAAAAATTTTGATTGCATTCGCTATCCAACACATTAGTTATGGGATCATGAAAAACTTAGAAGGATTTCTGCAAATTATTACTCATAGGTTTGAATGGAACTTCATAGATTTCTACAAGTTGTTCATCATTTTATTTAGATATGTTATACCACATTTCCTTTAAAAACTGAAATGATTCAAAACAAAGAGGCAAGGAAGCTTCACTTATTTCCAAATTTTCTGCACTTTCTTCTTCACTTTCATAGCTAATATGGATAAAATGATCACTATTTTCAAGCTGCTGAAACTGAATTTCCTTATTCCCTAAACTAGCTTCTGATTGCTCTGTAAAGTTAGTTGGATTTGAAGAACATTATTATCATCATACTGATCATATTTGGGCAAACCATCAAAAGAATTAATGTCGTCAAACATACACATTAGATCAGGAGATTGCTCCTCCACATATTGCTCTATGAATCTATCTTCTGATCTATGGTAGTTGGAGTTAGTAAAAAATTGTTCATGAATACCAACCTTTTCCTTTTGTGAAATAAATCAGATTCTGGTTCATCCTGATGACCAAGAAAAGACTACATTTACAACACCATGGGGTACATTCAAATATATTAAAATGCCATTTGGACTTAAGAATGCAGGGGCAACCTTTCAACGAGCAATGGACATATCTTTTGCAAAAGAAATTCATGATTTTCTGGTTATATATCTAGATGACCTGACTGTATTTTCCAAATCAGATCAGCAACATTTAGATCATCTCAAACAAGTGTTTTTAAAATGCAGAAAGTATGGTATTTCATTAAATCCTAAAAAGTCATTGTTTGGTCTAGAAGAAGGAAAACTGTTAGGCCATATCATCTCCAAAGATGGCATCAGAATTGATTCTGCTAGAATAGAAGCTATTCTGCAAATACCCCACCCGTGAAATGTCAAAGAACTTCAAGCTTTCCTAGGAAAGATTAAATTTTTAAGAAGATTCATATCTAATTTGGCTGAATTAATTAGATTGCTGAACAATATGTTAAAAAATGATTCAAAGGTTAAATGGACAGTAGAATCCAAACAAACATTTGAAGAAATTAAAATGGCTTTGACCAGAACACCAGTCCTTACAAGTCCAAAGTTTGATAGAGACTTCATAATTTTTTCATTTGCATCAATACACACTATAGCAGCTGTTTTACTGCAAAAAGATGATCAAGGATGTGAAAAACCCATAGCCTTTTTCAATAAAGCACTTAGAGATGCACCTCTAAATTACAAAATCATGGAAAAATAAGCTTTTGCACTGGTGAAAGCTATTAAAGACTTCAGAGTCTATATATTGTACTCCCATGTAATAGCTTATGTACCAAATGTCGTTGTCAAAGAAATCCTGACTCAGGATGGAATTGAAGGCAAACGAGGTAAATGGATAGATAATATATTGGAGTATTATATTGAGATAAAACCTACAAAGCTTATAAAAGGACAGTGATTGGCTAAACTCATGACTGAAACAAACTTTCAAGCCCTGGATATTAATGAACTGGATAATGAACAAGAGATGGCGACTCCACAAATCAGCTAGGCCTTCTTAGAATCACCTTGGTATGCTGATATCACTCATGTATTATTAAACCTGCAGGCTCCTCCAGGGTTATCCAGAACAAAGAAAAGGTTTTTAAATATGAAAGCTTCGAAATTTTGTATTTTAGATAATGCTCTCTTTTGGAAAAATCATGAAGGTATTCTATTGAATTGTTTAATAAAAGAAGAAGCTGACAAGGCTCTCAAAGAATTTCATGCAGGGGACTGCGGTGGACACCTTTACTGGAAATCAACTGCAGACAAAATCCTAAGGGTTGGATTTTACTGGCCAACCTTGTTCGTTGATGTAAAGAAGTTTGTCACTGCTTGCCACAAATGCCAAATTTTTAAAGGCAAAAGGAAATTGTTACCCTTACCCTTGAGACCCATTTCCACTGAAAATCCCTTTCAACAATGGGGTTTGGACTTCATTGGAGAAATCCATCCTCCCTCTTCTGGTCAACATAAATGGATCCTCACTACCATAGACTATTTCACCAAATGGATAGAAGCCATTCCTTCTAGACAAGCCAATGATACAATGATTATAGGATTCTTAGAGACCAACATACTGTCTAGATTTGGCTGTCCTCAAAAGATCATAACCGATAATGCTGCTGCCTTCAAGTCCAAGAAAATGATAAATTTTTGTAACAAATACCATATCGCTTTAGGCCATTCCACAGCCTATTACCCTCAAGGTAATGGTCTAGTTGAATCTTCCAATAAAATCCTAATTAATATTATTAAGAAATTGTTGGAAGAGAACAAGAAAAACTGGCACAAGAGACTTATAAATGCACTATGGGCAGACAGACTTACTACAAAGAGATCTATTGGAACTAGACCTTATGAGTTAGTTTATAGCATGGAGGTTGTATTTCCTTCATCTTTAGGAGTTCCTGTAATGAAATTACTGCAAGAAGCTCAGGTGGAACCCAATGACATTCAAAGGAGAATAAATCAGACCATCCATTTGCAACAGACCAGAGAAGAAATGCACCAAAGATCCCAAGTGTTACAAGAAAAACTCAAGAAAATATTTGATAAAAGGACCAAAGCAGAAGACTTCTACCTTGGAGACAAAGTTCTAAGATGGGATTCCAGGTGAGAAGACAAAGGAAAACATGGGAAGTTAGACTTCTTGTGGAAAGGGCCATTTATCATCCAGAAATTGCAAGGGAACAATACTTACTTTCTGAAAACCCTGGATGGTACAGAAACAGAAGAAGGACCAGTGAATGGTCGAATGTTGAAACATTAATTTGATCCCATTTTTTAATGTATTCTGACTCTAACATGTACATACTATATCCTTGATAATGTCAAAGTTTGGATTGGATAGTAACTTGCAACAGTTGAAGCTCAAAGAGAAGGTCCTAAGCTTCACAAGTGTGCTGTCATATATTCAATTAAGCAACCAGCAAAAGGAGATTTCAGAGCATAATACAAGTTATTCAGAAGGCCATCTGACCTGCTGTTCTTGACTTTCCACTAGGGAAAGCCATCCCCAAGTGGAGCCACTGTTATGATCCTATACCAATAGGTGTCATATTTCATGATCGACTTGATGAGCTCTGTAATATGTTCATTCCTTTCCTTGTTGCAAAGGTTTTCCATATTATCAAAAAATTTAAAAATTTAAAAATTTAAAAAAATGTAAAGAGGGTATACCCTAAAATAAAAATCAAAGGGTAAAAGAATAAAATGGTCAAAAAAATGAGAAAAAATGAACCCCAAACAAAAATAGACCAAGAAAGTGTGCAAGTCAAAAATGACACTACTTTTTCATTTTTTGTAATAATCATTGTGTGCAACTTGTTAATTCATGCCACAATTGATGAATGTCCAAACAGCTTAATCTTGGCTAGTTCATGTTTGAATTTCATGTTTTAGAGATAGAGAATAAAATCTTACCAAACTGTTCAATCTTGGCAGATAAGTAGATAGGTAGAGTAAATAAAAAGGATCTCAACAATTAAATATGAGCCCTCAGATGTAATAAGTGCAGACTTAGGTAGGCTTGCTATGAAAAGAAAAGAACATGGATAAGGGTTTGCTAGTCTAAGTGCACCCGAATAAAGAAGAAAAAATGCTAGGCCAAAGTAGGCAGGGTAGGTAGATGGTGTTGCAGAATGATACTTGTGATAGATTATGTCTATAAATGTGTTAATCTTTATCTCTATCACAAGTGCAAGGCAGACATTATACTTGATGCAGCTCAGACAAGGCAAGGTTGAATAACTAGCTCCCCTTCATACTTTTCCCTAATCATTCACTAATTTCCCCTAAGTATTAAGTTCTGTGAAAAGACTAAGTGCTTAATATCACTCATAAACCACTCATTCCATTTCATAAAGTTTCTCTAAGTAAAAACCATATTTTACTTAGGAAGACGCATGATGTCACCTCAAAACCCCTTTTCCCACTTTAGCCTAAGTTTTAAATGTAAATTTAAACTTGGCACTTTCATTTCATAAATTCATATTAATTTTTAACATTTATTGTTATATAATTCCCATATGAATATAACTCGATCCCATATTATGTAAATATAATACAAAAACCCCGATATTATAAATATCCCCACCCTGGTCGCATACGACCATAGTCACTGTATAAACGTGGATTAATAAGTTTATTTGAAACTTGTTAAAACCCTCCCCACCGTGTGATAATGGGTTAATTAACCGTCTGGGTTAATTAATAACCTTTTCCCCAACCAATGAAAACTCCCCTGATGCGATTAAAACATTGTTTATCGTGTCGGCCCCACCACATAACTCGCCGCCATGTTCCCTGCCCGTCCACCATCCGATCTCCGTCACTACATCCAACGGTCCATATCAATATCGTGATCCCCCTCACGACCGTGCGATAACTCGCCATCGCTCGACGGTTTTGCCCCCGTACCAAAGCCACGTGTCGCCCTGCCAACGCGATGACTCGCCCTCCGCCCAAAACCACCCAGCCCCAAAAGCGGTGCGAGCAAAACTGCTTACCGCCTTCCACTGATGTCATCCGCTGACGTCATTTGCCAATGTCATCTGCCACATCATCTACCACGTCACCCACCACGTCATCTGCCTACTGACATCATCTGCCCAATCAAATCAAAAAATCCCGCCAAACCTTCATTTTGTCAAATAAAACTGAAAAATTGCCATTTTAGTTCTAGTTTGCTGCATACAACGCTCTGGGCATAAAATCGACCGAGTTCATAGTTCCAATTTCTCGACTGGCACCTGACCACAAAGACTCCAGCAACGAGCTCCGAGCCGGCCATTCAACCTGCCATTACGATTTCTTCCTCTTCAACACAGTTTAAACCAAAAACGAGGGACTTCCAAGCTTGCAGAAGAGAGAAATAAAGATAGATACACGAAGATTTCTACCCTAACCAGTGGACCTTCAGAGACACAAATTTCCAAAGGAAAGATGACCAGACAGATTTTTTTACCAGAGCAGGATGAACAGGGGTCAAAACATGTCAAAGTGTATCAAATCACAGTGAAAGAGTATTAGATCAGGGTTAAAGGGTATCAGTTAAGATAGATAGCCAGCGCAAAGTTACTGAAGAAAGTAGCTGCAAGCCAACTCATAGGGCCTGCCTCCAACACATTCAACAAAAACAGGACCAGCACAACATCATTTCATCTTTTCCCTATTTTCAAGGCTAGCTATTTCTATTTTTTGTAAACTATTTTTAGTCATCCTAGATATTATCTCACTGAGATATTTGTTGTGTAATTTTATGCATAAAGACCCCCTCAAATGGAGTATTGTGGGTGGATTCCTAAACTTTGTTGTAATATTGATTTTTTGGAATAAAGCGCTGTTGGAATCAACTGTTGCATGGCTTACTGGATGAAGAATTGAAGCAGAGGACTTGTCACAGACTTCTTGAATCAACTATTGGATCAATAAGTCCTCTATATCTTGTGTTTTAAAGTTTTCTTAGTTTATTATATCATCTATGTTTCACAACCTGAATGATAAAGAAAAGATTTAATTTCAGAATATACTTGATTGCACTCTGTTTTCAGTCATTATTGGTCTCTGTGTTTTCTTCAAAATTAGGATAAGCAGTGAAATCTTAATTGCTCATGTTTCCTAATTCTTTCATGTTGATTAGTTGCTAAAGAATACTTAACTTATCCTTATTAGTAATCATCCAATTTCCCTCTTTAAATAGGTTGAAGGATCCTTAACTGCCCTTCACCCAATTTGAGCCCATTCCATCTGTTTCAAGTCTTTATTTGTTCCCTGTTTGACTACCTTTCTCTGTGAAGACATCCTCTGTTAAGAAACCAAATCCAGAAAGCCATATTCTTTGACTCCATTAGCCCAATGGACTGAACTACTCTATCTTACCTATCTGTTCTATTTAATCTCACCACCCAAAATCAAATAAAACCCTTGAACTTCATAACTAGCCTAATACCTTGAAAAATAAAGCTAAATCATAAAGAGAGAGCCCTCTTTGGATACAGATTGGCTAGATTCTATATCTAAAAGATTGGTTAGTGGTTACCTCGGCCTCCTTTCCCTTTCTTACAACATTTTGGAAAACCTGAGTGATAAAAAGGGTGATAAATATGCTTTTGTCTAACAATCATCACAATTCTGCTACCTTTCTTCTACTTACCCATCTACTCATCCTACCATTTTTACTTCTCATTATTATGGTGCATTTAAGATAGCAAACCATTATCAAATATTTTCTTTTCTTTACAATGGTAGTCTAGCTAAATCTAACCTTATTACATCCAAGGGCTCAGATTAAACAATTGAGCTCCTTTTTATTTACTCTACCTATCTACATATCTGCCAAGATTAAACAGTTTGGTCAGATTTTACTCTCTATCTATGGACACGAAATTTAAAACATGAAATAGCCAAGTTTAAACATTTTGACTATCATGGATTGTGACAAAGATTACAAGCTGCACACAATCATTTATTTTGCACAAAAAGTAAATAGTAGTGGCATTTTGACTTGCACACTTTCATGGTCTTTTCTTTTCTTGGGGTTCATATTTTTCATTTTTTTTTACCTTTTTATTCTTTTTGTCCTTTGTTTATTCTTTTAGGACATACCCTTTTTACATTTTTTAATTTTTTGAATATGGAAAACATTTTCAGTAAGAAAAGGTATGTACATATTACAAGTTTAATCTCAGTCATTCAAAAATTATGACTCCTATTGGTATAGGAACCTAACAATGGCTCCACTTGGGGATGGCATTTCCTTGTGAAATGTAAAGAATACCGTCGACTAGTAGCCTGATTCATTGGGCCAATCCCACACATGTATATGCTCTATTTTATAATCTTTCTGACTAAAACTTTTGAACTGAAAATACACCATTTTCTGCAAACTGAAATCTGATCTAACATAAACTTGCTGCTAAAAACTGAATTTATTCAAACTGAAATTCTACCTACTTACTCTAATCATCTTTTTGACTATTGGTTAGGTAAAATGAAACAATTGATGCAACCAGTCAAGCATTATATATTGGTGGATTTTGCTGCTTAGGCTTGTTTGTGATTAAAACTAAGGTTCTAAAGCCAAATATAACCTTGTCAACCAATGAGAAGATAAGGAAGTACTTTCTTTCCTTTGTAGACTCTAACAATTGTACAAAAGGATCTTCCAAAATATATACACTACTGTTCAACTGCTTTAAGCAACTGCACACTTGTTCTGGATGGCTTCCATGCCATGAAACTGAAATGTCACTTTTATCCTTAACACCTTGCACACTTTTAGACAAGCTTTGTGATGATACTTCTGTTGATTGTAATGTATGTCTGGTGAAACCTTTATCATCTTTATTTTGACTCTCATAGTCTATTAATGGAGAAAAATTTTGATTGCATTCGCTATCCAACACATTAGTTATGGGATCATGAAAAACTTAGAAGGATTTCTGCAAATTATTACTCATAGGTTTGAATGGAACTTCATAGATTTCTACAAGTTGCTCATCATTTTCTTTAGATATGTTATACCACATTTCCTTTAAAAACTGAAATGATTCAAAACAAAGAGGCAAAGAAGCTTCACTTATTTCCAAATTTTCTGCACTTTCTTCTTCACTTTCATAGCTAATATGGATAAAATGATCACTATTTTCAAGCTGCTGAAACTGAATTTCCTTATTCCCTAAACTAGCTTCTGATTGCTCTGTAAAGTTAGTTTGGATTTGAAGAACATTATTATCATCATACTGATCATATTTGGGCAAATCATCAAAAGAATTAATGTCGTCAAACATACACATTAGATCAGGAGATTGCTCCTCCACATATTGCTCTATGAATTTATCTTCTGATCTATGGTAGTTGGAGTTAGTAAAAATTTGTTCATGAATACCAACCTTTTCCTTTTGTGAAATAGATGTGTCATGGTAATTTTGAGCAAAAAATTCATCTTTCATGGTGTTCTTCTGCCTCATTTCCTCTGTTTTCTTCATCAATATGTCGAGTTTTTCCTCTTTTTCTTCTTTCAACTTTCCTCTTCTAATTTGCAGATTAACTTCTACATCTAGTGCAATGTTCTTCATCTGTTCCAGTGTTGAGGGGTTTCTTTCTCTTAGCTAAAATTCTATCTCTGGATCAAATGCTCTTGGGTAATGCAAAAGAGGTGAATCAGGGGGAGATCTTATATTTGATGGCATTGAATAATAGGCTTGATTAAATCTGTACAAAAATTGTTGTATTGTTTCATTTGGCTGTCTTTTTAAATGATTATATTCTTCTATGATCATAAGAAGATTGACTTTGATTATCAATCTATCAAAGAAAATTTTGACAAATTGTTGGAAATTTGAGATGCTTGCGTTAGATAAATTCTTGAACCAACTCTTTACTCTACTTTGCAAAGAAAGAGAAAAAAGCCTGATAATAACATCAGCTTCATCAATTTCAAATAAGTCTAGATAATTCTCAAAACCTTGAATATGTTTTTGAGTAGTGATACCATTCTCTCCATCAAACCTAGGGAGATACTTGTAATAATTGTTAGGGAAAGCATGGAGTGTAGGAGGTAAGATGAGTGGCTTATATCTATCAGGAACTTTTTAAGGTACAAGAATATGTACAGGAATTGTATAATTAGTCTTGATTGTATGATGCTCCTCAATTGCAAAATGATCTTCATAAGAGTTAGAAGAATGCTGCTCAAATGTGTAAGGAGACTTTATATCTACAATTTTCAAAGGGAAATAATAAAAAATTAATCTAAAATCTTATCTAAAATACAATATACATTGAAAAAAATTATCAATGAGAAAGAACATAATGTCTTGGATAACAATCCAAGTTAAAAGCATGATCTTTTCACATAGTTCTTTTAGGTTCATTCCTCCAATGGAGTCTTGATTGTGGAATTGATTTGGAGTTGCCATGTGGATGATTTTAACCTTTGTGTGTCTGATCACTGTCCACCATCACAGTTCAGATCTAAATCTAAAAGATTTCTGAAGAAAATGTTAGTTCTTTCCCAGCGGAGTCGCCACTATGTTATCACTCAAAACTTTCTTAAGGTTAAAGAAAGAAATTTCCGACGTAACCACAAACCAATATTTTAAGTATAGGTTCTAGCCAACCTACACTCAGAGAGGGCTCTCTCTTTATAATTTAACTTTGTTTGGGTGGGATTTTAGGCTAGTTCTTAGTGTTCATAAGGTTTTGATTTTGGTTTGGTGGTAGAATTCTATGAACAAATGGACAGAACAAGGCTTCAAGCCATTGGGCTATGGAGTCAATCAAATGATCGCTTAACCGGATCAGATCAATCACTAAAGGGAGAGTTCACAAGGCAGGCTAGCAAAGCAAAAGGCAAATCTTCAAGTTACAATGGATGAGGTAGTCCTAACCAAGGTGAAAGGGAAATGAAGAATCCTTAGACCGGTATAAATATGAAGAGCAGGAAGTGATCATGAGCAAAGGGCAACTAAGAATCCTTTACTATAGACCTAAGGGGGGGAACTACGGAAGTAAGGGAGAAATTAAGAATTCCCAAACTAAGATAGTTTAGCAGAAAACATTAAGAATGTGAACATTCAAGACAGAGAGCATTCAAGCCAGTTCTGAAATATCATTCCTAGTTTAACATTCAGATTTCATAGAGACACATATGATTATTTATAAACATGAAGAGAAACAGTAATAAACATAAGATAGAGAATACTTATTTGATTTTCGCTTTACACAAGAATCCTGTGAAATGCCTTTACTTTATTCCTTGATCCAGCAAGCCAATCCAGTCTTGATTACAACAACTCCTTAACTTGAGAAGAAAATTTCTATAGAAATGTCTTTGAATCCACCACAAAATACTTCAAATGAAGAAGTATTTATACAAATTCTAAACTGAAATATCTTGAAAAAATATCAAGATTGGTTTTACAAATATCTCAAACTATTTTACACTAATAGAACTTAAATAAAGGACATTCAAAACTAATGAATCTATTTGGCACTATTTTTATGGATTTATGGTGACAAAGAAGAGAAATTCAAATTTGATAGCAACTCTTAATTGATGATGAGGCATCCCAGTCACTAACTGCATCCTTTCTTTGTGCATTCTGCTCCAGCAATTCTGCAAGATTAAGGTCCATTGATACCTTTGTATATCTCAATCCGTTATATATATGTAAAACGTGAAAGAGGTTATTGTAGATAAGTATATTTTTTAGATAAACCTCTCTCAGTTTCCGAAAATTCAACTCCCGCGGTTCACAATAATCTCTGCAAAAATATGTCAAAAACAGGACTTTGCACAGTCTGAAAAATAGGCTATGAAGACATGCACTTATCTCCATTTTGGTAACACCTGTGTAAAACCTAAGATAGGTTTTCGTAGATTATCCTTTAAGGAACACAAACCTCCTTCAATTTCTCAAAATAATTCTTGGATTGGACACAATAGTTTATGAAAAACTATGAATTAAACAAGAAATTTCTAAAGAATGTACTGGTTCTGCTCTGATTTCATCTTTTAACCTTAAATTTCTTTTAACTATTTTTCACTTTTAATTTGGATAAACTTCATTGTTTCTGGTGAAAGTGTTTTCATCTCTGTTTAACCATTACTGCCTCCATGTTTACTTTTACTGTTTACTTTTATTGCTCTGTTTTTTCATCTATCTTCACTTTGACATGAATCTGTATGCTTTATAACTGTCTTCCCTGTTGTTTGTCTTCATGCTAGCTATTTTACTTGACTTGGTCTTCAATCTGATACTCATTAAACCCTGATACACTTTGACTATTCTTTACTGTGTCCTTTTACCTTCAATGTATACTTTAGGTTTTTACTATCTATTTCAACAGTAAATCATTTAATTTCTTGTTTCCCCTGCTTGTTTTTTAACTATATGTTTATTTTCCATCTCTGTTTGAATAGGCTTGATAATAATCTCGAAGTAAATAGGTCTTATGACTAGTATTAAGACTATTTATCCAAGGTTGTGGTTTTTTATCGCCTGTAAAACAAAACAAACTATCAGGAAAACGTTGGGTTGACAAGGAGGGTCATTAATGGCTTTATCGAGCTTTATAGATCTATGGAGTGAGTCCAAAATGTTTTTGGGAGGTAAACCATGCTTGAATTGGTTAGCAGAGGCTTCAGGTGGTGCAGAAGGGTTACACAGGGTTTTACTGCACAAACAGGCGAAAACGAGCAAAACTGGGGTTTTTGTGTTTATGCGGGTAAACGTTTCATTTGTTTGAATTTTGGCACGAAGTGAATAGTAGATGGTTTTTTGTGTAGCGGGCGATGGTATGTGGTTTATTTCACACTGCTTATGAGTGTTGGGTGGTTTTGGGGGAGGTCGCCAAATTCCATAGAATGAACGACACGTAGCAAGGGGGCTCGACCTAAAACCACTCATATCGGGCGGGTAACATTCGAACGTCGGGCCCGCCCGATATGGTTAATAACCGTTGGATCAAAGGG
This sequence comes from Pinus tabuliformis, assembly GCA_031772625.1. Lineage (NCBI taxonomy): Eukaryota > Viridiplantae > Streptophyta > Pinopsida > Pinales > Pinaceae > Pinus > Pinus tabuliformis. The sequence goes on from CM062813.1 coordinate 719,979,728, forward strand.
CAGGCGATCACATGGTGATCGATCTTGGGAGTTGTGTAGACGGTAATGGAGGGGCCCGACGAATGTTTAAGCGCGGTGGTTTTAAGTAAATGATGAATTAAGGCTGGGTTAATGCATCAGGCGTGATTTGATTGGTTAATGGGTTTGACTTTTTAGTTAATCGCAAGTCGATTAATTTACGTCATTCATCAGAGTTTTATTTATAAAGTTTATATTACAAACTTCGGGATAGGGGTATTAATATTAAGGGGGTTTCATAAAATATACGAGAAAGCGATATTTTTGGGATTTAATATATAAATAAAATTAAAAGTTAATATGAATGAAAGTAGTAAATGGATTTAGAGCTAAGTACAATGTACATTTATAATTCATTGGCTTTGTATAAACACATTGTAACTTAGGCTTAGTGTTATATTTGTGTCTTTTCTTAGGAAAAGGAGTTTACTTGAGGGTAATGGCTTTTCCTTAGGAAAAATGGTGTTTTACCTTAGGAAAAAGGATTTGTTTGGGAAAACGAGGGAGAGTGAAGGGGGGTAATGTTTGTGGGGGGAGTTTTAGTACTTAGGACCTATAAGTCATTGGGTCGACAGTCCAGTCCCTCTAGAAGTCAGAAAAATGCTCTGAGCCCCTTTGAATTAAGATTTTGGGTACTTAAGACTTTGCTTATGGGAAATTAGTAAAATTAAGGGTGAAATGGATGAGGAAATTAATCAGTTGACTTTGTAAGCTTAATGCATGCCCAATTGCTCATTCATACTAGGAATTTTCATGATGAGGGTGATAAATACGCTTTTGTCTAACAATCATCACAATTCTGCAACCTTTCTCTACTTACCCATCTACTCATCCTAGCATTTTTACTTCTCTTTATTAGGGTGCATTTAAGCTAGCAAACCCTTATCAAATATTTATTTTTCTTTACAATGGTAATCTAGCTAAATCTAACCTTATTACATCCAAGGGCTCGATTAAACAGTTGAGCACCTTTTTATTTACTCTACCTATCTACTTATCTGTCAAGACTAAACAGTTTGGTCAAATTTTATTCTCTATCTATGGACACAAAATTTAAAACATGAAATAGCCAAGTTTAAACATTTTGACTATCATGGATTGTGGCAAAGATTACAAGCTGCACACAATCATTTATTTTGAACAAAAATTAAATAGTAGTGGCATTTTGACTTGCACACTTTCATGGTCTTTTCTTTTCTTGGGGTTCATATTTTTCATCTTTCTTTCTTTTTTGACCTTTTTATTCTTTTTGTCCTTTGATTATTCTTTTAGGACATACCCTCTTTACATTTTTTTATTTTTTGAATATGGAAAACATTTGCAGTAAGCAAAGGTATGTACATATTACAGGTTTAATCTCATTCATTCAAAAATTTTGACTCCTATTGGTATAGGAACCTAACAACCTGCTGACAATCTAAACATCTAGCCACAAACTCTACCACTTTCTTCTTCAGATTTGGCCAATAGTAGAACTTCTTCACCACCGTCAATGTCTCCTGATATCCTAGATGACCCGAGTATGGATTGGCATAAACTCCTTCAAGATAAGCTTCTTGAGGTCACTGCAATTTAGCACATAGATCCTTTCTCTAAATCTCACCAAAAGATCTGTCATGAGATGATAGTCTACATCCTGATCACATGTATGTGAACCTTCACCTGTACCTGTACTTGTGCTCTGTTGTAACCTATGCATAATCTCCATGTATTTGTCATCATGTTGTCCTGTCTGCAAGATCTTATCATGTAACTCTGTCCCATAAGAGCTCATAGTTGTTATTTCATTTACTTGTACCTTCCTTCTAGAGCATTTGCAACCCAATTCTCCTTCCCTTTGATGCATACGTTCTCGAAGTCGAACTCACTAAGGGTAGCCAACCATCTAGCTTGCCTGGCATTAAGATTTGGCTTATCAAAAAAATATCTCAACCCACTTTGATTGCTCATCAATGTAAACTTCCTGCCAAGAAGATAGTGGTTCTACATCTTCAATGCATGTATAATCACTACTAGCTCAAGATCGTGCATTGGGTAGTTCTCATCATGCTCATTTATTTTTCGTGACTCACAGCACAATCCCTGCCCTTCTTACATGATAACTCCTCCAAGTCCTCTCTTGCAAGAATTTGTACACACTACAAACTCCTTGTCTGGACCCGCAATCTTTAGTGTTGGTGCATGTGTCGACATTAGCTTAAGTTGCTCAAAACCAGCCTCACATTCTTTTGTCCATTCAAACTTCTTACCTTTCCTCTGCAATGATGTGATAGGATATGTAATGTGTGAGAAGTTCCTGATGAACCTCCTGTAGTAACTTGCAAATCCCATAAATGATCTCACCTCATCCACATTCTTAGGAGTTTCCCACTCCATGATGGCCCTTATCTTTCTAGATCCACCACTATGTCATCCTTGGAGACAAAATGCCCCAAGTAATGTACCTCAGTCTGAAAGAAGTTGCACTTGTTAATTTTAACATATAATTGATGCTCTCTTAGCAATCTCAACACTGTTTTTAAATGCTCGGCATGTTCTTCCTCATTCTTAGAATATATTAGTATGTCATCAATGAATAGAATAACAAACTTGTCCAGATAAGGACGCAACATACTATTCATCAAACACATAAATGTAGCTGGAGCATTAGTCAAACCAAATGGAACAACAACAAACTCATAATGCCCATACCTGGTCTTGAACGCAGTCTTGAATATATCCTCTTCCTTGATGTGTACCTGATGGTATCCCGATCTCAAGTCGATCTTAGAGAACATTGTTTCTCCCTTCAACTGATCAAACAAATCATCGACCCTTGGTAAAGGGTACCTATTCTTGATTTTACCTTATTCAACTGCCTGTAGTCAATGCACAATCTGAGAGTACGATCTTTCTCCTTTAGAACAACACTGGTGCACCCCAAGGCAATACACTTGGCCTAATGTTCCCCTTGTCCAACATTTCCTTCAGCTACAACTTTAACTCAACCAACTCAAGTGTGCTCATCCTGTAAGGTGCTTTTGATGTTGGAGCTTGCCCTGGCACCAACTCAATAGAAAATTCTACCTCCCTGTGAGGTGGAAACTCTGTAATGTCCTCAGGAAATACATCTTGAAATTGCTGCAAAACTAGGTACCTACTCAACACATTACTATCCTCAACCTCATTACCCTTGTCACTAGAAATGTGTACTGCAAACATCACACAACCCTTTTTGCAACTACGCTTAGCTTGCATAGTGGTAACCATCCTCACTGATGTAGGCTTCTTCTTCCCCTACAAAGTCCTCTTTTCCCCACTATCATCCACACACTCAATGGCCTTATCGAAGCAATCCACTTTGGTTCCGTGAAGGTATAAGCAATCCATACCCAAAAGCATATTATATGATCCCAATTTAAATGCATTCAAATGTGTTGTTGTAGGCATACCATTTAGCTCAAATGCACAAGCTCTTACCCAATGGTGAACTCTCTTCTTCATACCTGTAGCCAACTGTACCAACCAAGATTTTGCATGCACTTCTTTTCTCAAACCACACTTATCCACTAGGTCAGGATTAATATAACTATAGTTAGATCCATGATCAATAAAAATAGAAACAAGTTGATCATAAAGCTTACCGTCCATCTCAATGATCGATGTCTGATGATCTGTCTGTCTGTTGTCCATAGCTGCATAGATCTGAGGAATGCTATGACCAACATCACCAACTGTGTGCACCTCCTGAGAACTATATATCTTGGGTCTACCACCACTCTGATACTACAGACAATCCCTTTTACGATGATCCTTACCACATATCCAACACCGCAATGGTTCCCTACCACCACCTCTAGCCTGCTGCTCTCCACGTCCCTTCTCAGCCGTATTAAATCTCTTGCAAGGAACTTCATTTTTCTCACTTGCATCTTGAGGTATTCCTCTCTTTGGTGGCTATTTTCCTTTATCTTTCTCATTTCTTTTCAAGTCATGCTTAGGCTCAACTTTGCACTTCAACTATTCATAACATTGCTTCAACTTTCAAATGGCCTCCTCCAATGATCTAGGCTCATCGAACTCAATCTGGTCTTTGTATGTTGCTGGAAATACATTAATGAATCTCTTAACCTTGGCCTTCTCCTCCCTGAGGTAAGGCACATATCTTAACAGCTCCAAAAATCTGCTATTATACTCATCATCTGTCACAAAACCCATCCACAACTCATAAAACTCCTTAGCTCTGTCATCATAGTACCTCTGAGACAAGTACTTCTCTTTCAAGAGCCTTTAAAATGATGAAAAATCAAATCTTCCTCATGTATACCTTTGAAATTCTTCATGTCTCCCCATCAAATATACGCTTTACCTTTTAGACTGAAAGTGGTTATCTTTGCTTTCATGTTTTCCGAATAATCATGCAATCGGAAGAATTTCTTCATACCCAACAACCATGCCTCTTGTTGGGCAGTTGATCCCCCGCGTAACGGTTTTGGGGCGTAATTTTGGGTAATGGTATTGTAAAGGCTCCGCAAAGTGTGCGGAATGCAAATTGTAACGAGTCAAGTAAAAGGGTGGTCCGCCCAAAAATAATGTAAGGAAATGGAAAGTGAGTTGGCCTTCCCATGGTCTGCAGACCATGGGATTGTATAAATAGAGCAAGGCTCTAAGTGTAGAAGGCAGGTCTTTTTGTTAGTCTTGATCTAAAGTGTTATGGGTTTGTAAATGTGGTATTCACTCTAAGTCTGTAAGTTCGAGTCTTGGGTCGAAGTAGGAGAAAGAGGTTCTGCAGCTGTGTGCGCCGAGGCCTGGTAGAGTCCGCAGTTGTGTGCGCGGACCCCTGCAGCTGTGTGCGTAGCATAGGAAGTGGATTGTAACTGGAACAAAAGATTAATAAAAGATAAGTTGATTCTGAAATATTGTGCATCCATTTGCAGATCTGCATGTTTATGCTTCTATTATATGTTTATGCATTTTTTAGAGTTTATGGTTGCGCGCACTGGTTATAAATGTTGAATGATTAATAAAGATTATTGGGCCCACAAAATTAAGTCAGATCTATAATAATAACACAGTAAGGTTAGAGGATCTAGATAGCACCCCTTCGCGTTCGGTACAGAGCTACTCGGAGGTCAGATAACTGTGTGGGGCTGCACTAGTGCACAAGATCGATGCACAAACGTTCCAAATCTCATCAAGACATCCCTAGGGTGCGGAAACCTAGTTCTAACACCCTCCCATGCTACCTCGAGTGAGACCTTAGTCCGCGCTCCACGGACTGTTGCCGAAAGGGCCGGTAGTCTCGGGATTTGTTTAGCTAACTCACAACTAAACCTGGGTCAGGCCCCAATAAGCCAACAAATGGTTCCGTTGCCGGGACTGGGATCTACCTAAGGGATGTCTGATGTCGGAACACTGGAACCCTACGAAGAAGGAAATTTAAGATTGGTTGGATCAGAAGCTTCACAAGTTCGTGACATAGGAAAACAGGCTTCCACAGATATCCGAGAAGAGGTGGCTGGATCGCTACGTATATACGGAAATCCATGAGATCTTCTTCGCAACCTTCTCTTCAGAGTTGTATGATTGGATCACAAGGTTAGCCGACAGCCAGGGAAGGTGCAAGCTCGATCAACCAATAGTGTGGACTCCAGAGTTAGTGCGCAGATTAGAGGCATCAGAAGATAAGATCGCGTGGGCTGTGGACCATTGGCTCGACCGGATAATAGGATGGTTTATCATTGAGTTCACGATAGACACAAACGTGAGTTATAGCAAAGAAAAATGATGGTTTCTCAAGGGACCGCGAGGTAGGTACATCAAATTCCTGAATACCTAGATTAAGATGTTGTTATGTGAAAAGCGGATTATGCGAATACATTAAGGAGTGGAGCAACACAGAGCGAAAATATCTACAAAGGGATTGAAGGGTTAGGGATCAATCCTTTAATTTCACCTTTGCAAGAGAGTGAGGAAGAGTGTGCTCGGGTTTCTCCAAGGAGTGTGGTCAGTTTGGTAAGGCAGCACATTCCACAGCTATCACCTCCCCTTATGATATCACCCACTTCACCTACTTCACCTCCATCTTCAACCACCCCACCTCCACCAAACCCACAGTTCAGCATGGTGAGCGCAATCAAGCTACCCATATTCAGAGGAGTAGGGAACGAGGATCCGTATCAATTCTAGTTCATGGTAAGAGCAATGTGGGAAGCACACAGGGTTGCAGATGACAACATTAAGAAGGCCACACTGGTAAGTGCACTGCAAGATCACATGCTGACATGGTCTATTAAGCACTCGAATGATCATCCAAATGCAGGAATAGAGGAGATCCAGAACGCGTTGAATAGAGAATTTAGCTGGCCAAAATCAGAAACACAGTCGATCATCAGATTTAAAGAGATCATGATGCTTCCAGGCGAAATCCCCTAGGATCTGGATCAAAGACTGAAAAGTATGATCCATGAGGCTAACATGACACTGATGGATGTGCAGCACCACGCGTGGTTTGTGGCATCCTTGACACCAAACCTGAGGATGGCGCTATCACAGCAGAAGCTCTCAACCCAGGAAAAAGTGTTGGAAATGGCAATGAGGTTGCATGAAACACCGATACAGGATCAGGGGTTGGGAGTCCAACAAATCCACACACAACTACAGAACCTATGCTTGGAGATGCAAAGTTTGAAGCAGGATAGGGCACCTCGGCAAGAAGCACGCGGAGAAGTATGGTGCATAAAATGTAAAGGCCAGGGCCACGATAAGGATCACTGTCCAATATTCGCAAACTATTTGGCAGGAGGGGGACCAATGTCGTTGAGACCAGAGGCACAGGTAGGGCCAAGTGTGGCACTCGTACTCTGCTGCGTGATCTGTCACATGGGAGGAAAGCACACGACAGAAAATTGTCATTTATTGCAGAAGTATACACAGACTCCGCAGCAACTGTTTTGTAATTTCTGTAGATCAGTGGGCCACGATGAGCGAAATTGTCGAAGTTATGAATTTTTTATGGATCGAACACCTACCTATAGGATGCAGATCGAGGTGCGAGGTCAGGATCCAGCCGCAGCAATAGCGCGCGGTGGATTCCAAGGACGTGGATGAGGACGAGGAGGAATGGGACCCAGATGAGGGCGCAGACAGTTAATCTGCTATAATTGCGGAGGACCTGGGCACTACGCGCGTGACTGTATGAATTCAACCAAAACATGTTGTTTGTATTGTTATCAGTTTGATCATGAAGCGGTAGATTTTCCGACGTTGATTGCACAAATGCGCGAGAAAGGGGTACTACAGCCTACTCTGACTCAGAATATCCAAATGATGAGGTCTGAACTGCGCGAAGAAGACCCCAATGTGAACATGGTGCTCAGAAGCGGCACAACCACAGGGGAAGATAAGGGAAAGAAACCCGAGGACGATACATGGGTTCACAAGGCTCCTACGAAGGAACCTGAGTTTGACTTGGAATGCGCAAGGGAAACGTTTATGGAAGCTAAGAAGAGCTTCACGGAGGCCTCTACTTCAAGTAGTAAGGATCAACCAGAGCCGGGAATGGATCCTTCTATGCTTACTACCTTTTTAGAGACATGCATGAAGCTGCTGCACGACAATAAGGAAGTTAAAGGACTACAAGAGCTGATCACTAGGTGTGTAGGGTCGAGTGAACCATGTGTAATCCGGAAATTAGGAAAGCATACAGTGTGCACCAAGAGGGAGATGAGATTAATGATGCAGATTAGCGAATATGAGATGGATCAGGTAATCCTAGACCTGGGTTCAAAAGCAAATGTGTTACCAAATCAGACATGGGAACACATGGGCAGGCCCGAGTTATAATGGTCTCTTATTCAATTACGGATGGCAAACCAACAAAAGATCTTGCCCATGGTGATTGCAAGGGGTAACAGTGGACATCGAAGGCGCGAGCACGCAGATGGACTTTGAGGTAATATAAATTGTCGATGACAGTAACCCTTACCCTATATTGCTAGGAATAGACTAGACCACGGATATGAATGGAGTCATCAACCTAAAGATGCGAAAGATGATATTCGAGAAAAAGTCTCTACGCGTAGTATTTCCACTAGATCCGGTCGAAGGAGCACGCTACACTGAACCTATGTGCAACGATGACAACGACTATGAATTGGACTGCATTTACCAGATAACGGCGCAAGACCAGGATCAGGTGAACCCAACTGCAAATGGAAAAATATCATGGGAACACGACAGTTCCTTTACTTCGGATTCAGATGAAGAAATAGAACACTGGCAGAACCGGTTGCACGAAGTAACAACGCTGAATTGCAACATGATGATTAGATCACTACGGTGCGTGATGACTGAAGCAAGGGAACTGCCAACATATGATGGGGAGACAAGCATGGATGAGTTCTTAGACAAATTCGAAAGGGCAGTGCTAGAACAGCAGCGGTATGGTGCGATGGAATGGGTGTTGCACGCGACACCCACACGATGGTGGAACACACACCAAAAGAATATTGGGAGTTGGCGCAAATGCAGAAGACGGATGCACTTACGGTTTGGAAGTCCCCAATGTCGAACATGAGCCAGGCAGCCAGGGTGAAGCAGTTTGTGCGCCCACCTGTGTCAATGGGTGCAAACGTGTGCTGTGCAAGCACATCCCAGGTTAAGGATAAAAAATCAGAACCCGACGCAACAGGAAAAGCGACGCACACCACAAATACCCCACGACGTAGCATTCACAAAGCTACGGAGAATCATGAATAGGGTTTACCAGGCAAGACGAACGGATTGGGACCTACACGTACCAGTGATTCGATGGGCCTATAGGACCATAAGCAAAAATCGGAGCGCGGAAATGACCCCAACAGTGACAAGAAGAGAGGAAACTAGGAGGAAAGAGAAGAAACCCTAGACCACAGATCCCGCAGTTGGGACAGGACGCTAGGACTTGGGTAAAGGAATTAGGCAGTTGCAAGAAGGCATTTGGTGAGGGAGCATGGAACTTCACAAACTCGATGACAAGTGGGCACGGCTGAGAAAGAGAAGTGTGACATTAGATGAAGATATCAGCGAATTGGGAGCTAAAGGCACACAAGCGGGCTGCGAGAAACTAAGCATGATGGGATCAAGTCTAGCTGGCCCTATTACTACATTAGAAAGAGTTGCGACCCTGTTATCATGGTTGTGACCGCACCTTACTAAACAAGGGAGTGTACCATACCAAGAAGAACATGATGCACTATCGGACGCAAGGGTATATGAAGGGTGCCTGCAGACCGGGCTAGCAGAAAAATGGAAGCCTCGCACCGGGGGTGCGACCACCTAACTATCTGTAGGAAGCACAGTATCAGCGCTCTAAGCAGTTGAAAGAAGGTGCAGGACTATAAACAAGTTTTCAGGAGAGCTGTGCGGAAAGGAGGTTCTGCACAGGGCCAGTATGTCACAGGGATCATAATTGCGCAAAAGGGATTGTGCTGCTATGCGAGTAGGCTGGGAGGTGACCGTTGATGTCACTGTTCATGACAAGAGGTCTAACTTAAGGCTGAAAGGAGCAGGCGGTGGGTCATTAAGATAGGAATTAAGACATAGATTCGGGATGATCTGTCACTAAGAAGGTATTAATGACTCAGAAGTGGAGGGAATGGGCGAATTCAAATTCAAACATTACTATAAAATCCCTTGGGGAAGCCTCAAAGAAACACTTGGTTGTTTGAGATTTGAGCTGATACAGAGCATTGAGCACCAAGATACCTTGCCACCCATAAGTACACGACCGAACAAATCCAGTGTAGAAACAATGACGGCTGCAAGAACCAGAATGCAATTCGCGGAAGTAACCCCAGAGCCCCGTGTGACCCAGGAGGAGCCTGGAGAGGTAGTAGCTACACCAGAGGTTCCAAAGTCCCCACGCACACCACAACCATGGAAAGACAGGCAGACAATGGGGCCAGTCCGGGTATCACCACGGAACCCATGATTCAGTAAATTGTCAATGCTAAAGAAGGGCAAAGCTGTCACCGTTGAAACCGAGGAGGAGGAGGAAGATTTGCAAGCACTGATCGCTCAAATTGAAGCACAGGACGATGAGGCAGAAAATTTTTCCCAAGTACCTTGGGCGATAAAGTTACCCCCCTACATGGCCCTGTGGAAAGGGACAGCCAAGATACTGAAGGATTTGGAGGCCACGAAGAGTGCGCTCCAAACCCCGCTTTTTCTAGATGAAATAAGGTTTGATGGTCCGCCACTGGGACAAGCGCCTAATATAAAGTTCAAAGACTGGGACCTCGCGGACAGCGAGAAGTTCCCACAGCTAGCCGTGGAGCAATTATTGCAGCAGAAATGGTTACACGGTGTGGAGAGGGCCGGGATACTACATTTACGATGGATACCCCACTATCACTGCACACCCATCAAAAATTTTGTCATTCGACAGCTACTGTGTCTAGTACATGATAGGTGTCTATGGCTGGAGGAGTCGATTCCCATCACAGCCGACTTAATTCACCAAATTTCTCGGCTGCCCATCAAAGGAAACAATCCCGCAACGATAGCAGGAAAGAGTAGTGACTTGGGCCTCGTAGATGCTATGAAAGCCAACTATAAGCTGGAGAAGAGAAAGAGAGGATATGTCAAAAGGACCGAGCGGTGTGCATCACCACCCAACTGCTGGCCGACAAGCTAATGAGGAAATGTCACGCAGACGAGGTGCCAACATCAGTAATTGCATTGGCAGCGCAATGTGCAAAGGGGGTCCAGTTCAACTAGGCACAGTTTCTCTATGAGGAATTATTGACGAATTGTAGGGAAGCCCAGGAGCAGGGTAAGACCTTCCACTATGCATGGTTTCTCTTATTCATCTTGTTGGTTGTAGGGGAACTACCGAATGACAGCCAATTTCCCACCATTAAGAAGAACCTACCCGAAGCCCCGAGGTACACCTTGCTCTGGGCGACGAAAGACGTGACGAGGGTTTGTGAGATCAAGGTGTTTTGGGTGTTCATGGAGGCACACATCTGAACATGGATCAACCGCAGGTGCATTTGTCCCCGATAGTATACAACAGTTTGCAAAGCGCAATCGAATTCAAAGCAGATATGCATAATTTGTATATCTGAGAGCGAAAGGATCTAGCCCGGACATGGGCAAAGCTTCCGTTCATTGCAGCGAACGATGCAGTCTTCAAGGTAATGGTGGCATGGTCTCTGGAGTGGCACGCTCCAAACTTAGTAGAACTAGAAAAGACTACCGCACAACAGCGGAAGAACGAAGCCAAGCTGTGCATCGCGAAGTTGGCAAAGAAAAAGCGCCAGGAAGAGGAAGCGGTCATGCAGTGGAAGGCGGCTGAGACAGCAGCGACAGCGCGGACGACGGAAACCACAACTGAATCCACCAAAGAGATCGGGGAAGGTCAGGAAATGTCCATGAAGCAGGACATACAGGGGGAGGTGGAGACACAGGAACGCATGGACCTTACAGCCACATCGACCCAACTCAAGAGGCCATGCATCCAGGAGCAGCCAACCGCACGCAAAAAGACAAAGACAACGAAGACCTTGGAGGGAGATCTTCTTAACAATAGCGAACCAGTTCGCAATATCACTAAGGATGCTCTGGAGGAGTTGATGACGGAGAAAACAACTGTGTTGGGGGTGCTCAGAGTGCAGTTGTAGGCATTACAAGTGTGACCCCCAGGAGTGATGATGACACCGACCTTTGTGGAAGGTGCATCCGCAGCTAAGCAGATGGTGCGCACCCGCACAACGAACACTTTGGTGTTACCAGAAGGCACCATCCTAGCAGAGGTTGAAGGCGACATGAGGGGTTGGGGGTTGAATTTGGCCACCCTTCCTAGAGAAACCCTATACCAACTGCAAGATGGGGTAACTACAGACATTCGCGCTAGAGAGGGCCGCACTCTCCAAGTCTTGAGTGAGCATAAGGTAAATTTAGAACAGCTCAGCTTGCAGCATGACAACCTGGTCGCCCAAAACCAGGGGTTAGAACGAGCAGTGGAGGAGGCCTGCAACAGCATTCCGGAGTTGGTCATGTCGGCGGCACTCCCCACCGTGGAAAAGATTCACCAACTGGCAGCTGGAGTCCACAGGACCTAGGAGGAGGCCGTGAAGGTTCAGTTGGAGCTAAACTTGTAGATCGCAGAGCTACAACTGAAGGTGCAACCCTCTACACCCCCAGAAGTCAGAGAGCAGTGCCACCGCACCATTCAATCGAGGTTGAAAGAGATAGAGCACGCTGTATAGGACTGCACAAGGTTGTTGGACGAGTCCCTTGTCACACTCACTTCACTACAGGAGGACCCAACGCTACAGCAGTTAGAGATAGAAGCGCGGGAATTGTAGCAGGCCTATGACAATATCTAGGGGACCGTGTAGATAGTCGCCCTTACTCAGCGATTGGCCAATATGAGGGAGGCCCAAGCTTTGAAAGAATAGGTGGACACCACATGCCAGAAAGAAGCAAGGCTTAAAGCACGCATCCAACCTTGGCTCTGGGAAGCGTTCACGGTCACCACCACGATTGAGGGGAAGTTGGTCCAGATGCAGGACACATATGTGCAAAGGCAAGAGGGCACCTCTGACAACGATGCATCAGAGAGTCACGCACAATTGATTTAGCAGACAACAGAGTAATGTGTGGTAGATGTATGCGAAGTGCAGAAGTTGTTGGATGGACTCCGAGCAACGATCGCCACACCAGCAGGGTGACTCGAGGGCGAGTCATGATGTTTGTGTTGGGGACCTGTTGGGCAATGAATCCCCCACGTAACGGTTTTGGGGTGTAATTTTTGGTAATGGTATTGTAAAGGCTCCGCGAAGTGCACAGAGCATGAATTGTAATGAGTCAAGTCAAAGGGTGGTCCGCCCAAAAATAATGTAAGGTAATGGAAAGTGAGTCAGCCTGCCCATGGTCCACAGACCATGGGAATGTATAAATAAAGTGAGGCTCTAGGTGTAGAAGGCAGTTTTTTTGTTAGTCTTAATCTAAAGTGTTATGGGTTTGTGAATGTGATATTCACTCTAAGTCTATAAGTCCAAGTCTTGGGTCGAAGTAGGAGAAAGAGGCTCTGCAACTATGTGTGCAGAGGCCTGGTAGAGTCCGCAGCTATGTGCGCAGGGTAGGAAGTGGATTGTAACCGGAACAAAAGATTAATAAAAGATAATTTGATTATGAAATATTGTGCATCCATTCACAGACCTGCATGTTTATGCTTCTGTTATATGTTTATGCATCTTTTACAGTTTATGGTTGCACGCATTGGTTATAAATGTTGAATGATTAATAAAGATTACTGGGCCCACAAAATTAAGTCAGATCTATAATAATAACATAGTAAGGTTAGAGGATCTAGATAGCGCCCCTTCGCGTTCAGTATAGAGCTACTCGGAGGTTAGATTACTGTGCGAGGCTGCACTAGTGCACAGGATCGGTCCGCAAATGTTCCAGATCTCATCAAGACATCCCTAGGGTGTGGAAACCTGGTTCTAGCACCCTCCCATACTACCTCAAGTGAGACGTCAGTCCGCGCTCTGCGGACTATTGCCAAAAGGGTCGGTAGTCTCAGGATTTGTTTGGCTAACTCACGACTAAACCTGGGTCAGGCCACAATAAGCCAACTCCTCTACATCCTATGATTTCTTCATTTCTCCATCAAAGGTAGATGGCTTTTCCCTCTTAAACTCATCCAACAAGTATACCCTATCACTCCTCTTGTAAGGATGACAATGATGATGATCATGATGCCTATCCGAATCAGAACTGGAATAGTACCTATGTCGATCACCTCTCTTATCCGAAGTGTCCAACAACCTACCATCTCTGGTCGTGTCAGATCTATCTAGCCTGTGTCCACTAGTAGACCTACTTCCATATGCGCCATTAGTTCTATCCTCATGTCCATGGCTGATCCTAGTGGTCCTTATTGCTGGACAAACTCTGAAGTAGTATCACATTCACCTTTGCTTGTTTCTCTTGTGCCTGCATGATTTTTTCATTGCCTTATTTGCAACACCTTATTTCTTCCTTCGGGCTTCTCAATGTGTCTACCAAGTCAAAAGAATTCCCCACACCACGCTGCCCATCTGATGCATAGGGAAATTCTATGTATTTTACCACCTTGCTATCCATATGATCTCTTTCTTGCAAGGCATAATATGTCAACTAAACCAAATCACAATAAACTAACTACCTTAGCATAATTTAGGGAGGATACCTTGTGTGCAAGATCATCAAATCAATGTGATACATGTATAACATAATCATAACAACATATAGACATATATCGAATAAATGTATCAATGCATAAACATCATTCTAGCTAGGGTTCAGTCATCAATGCAAGGCCATATCAACAATGAATGTTATGACCTCATGCACGACAACAACCATTACTCCATTACACACATTCCTATGCAACTATCAACATGCATAAGAAATTCCTAATTAACTACACACACGTATGAACGCATGTAGTTGAGCATCAGTGATCAATTCTTGTAATCAACTTACAAGACTGATACATGTAATCAAAACATTCAAGAATGCACCTGACATACAATGATGTATTCAAGCGACATATTATCAACATGTAGGAAATATATAACCATATGCAACAAGCCATATACTTCTGATGATGCATCCTACAAAATCACATCAAGTTCCTCATGGCAACCTTACTACAATCATGATCAACATGATGTAATGCAACAAGCACATGGAATGCAAGTGTAAGAGACACATATGCAACTGATATGCATGCATTACCAAGCACCTTCACCCAAGCAACCTGCCAGCTAGGTTAAACATGCGACGAGAGAGGCTACTATAGGGGATTCAACTTTCTTGGTGACCTTAAGGAAATGGAACTGACGGAACATATCAAACAAACCCATCCACATCAGCAAAAATGCCCTCAGGAGACATGTCAACCACTTAGACATCTTGTGACTGAATCCCACTAACGATTTAATCCTTTTAACCCCTGGCCACTCTCATGCGATAGGCATGGCAGCGTCCAAAAACCCAAAGTCGCTCTCATAGGCCTATGTCTAGGTCTAGGATCCTAGGCATGGCAGCGTCCATAACCCAAAGTCGCTCTCATAACCAGAAGGATCACCTCCTTCTCCATTAAAATATTATATCATCAATTAGGTATTGCATCCATCTATTTAACAATTTCACGTAAATACATGAAATAACCATGACATGAACCAGTCATTTAACCATGCTTATAACCACCATAAAACCATATAAATATCATAGATATGACAATCATTAAATCTACATATAAATCAGAGAAAAATTAAGAGAACTTAGTTTTTATTAATCATAGGCAGCTCCAACCAAGTTTGAGACTTCCACGTACCACCCGACCATAGACATCGTTGAACCAAATCTCTCTTTCAGCCAGTCACCCCCATGCCATATTCAAAGCATGAATGTGAGATCCATATAACAACCAATCCAATAACAGCCAAGGGAATCCATAGGTTAAACCACCCCCACTGTCACCAAATCGTGATCACACCAAAACCAGTGCTCTAATCACAACTGAACTGAACTTAGAATGCCATCCAGAATCCACCACTGTCCTTGACGAATTTTTTCATCTCCTTGTCTCTCGAGCTTTACCGCAATCCAATCCTGGATCACTAGGCCCTAAACTGAGACTTCTCCCTCAATCTTTACCGTGTATCCCACCAAACCAGTCAAGGGATTCCTAGGCCTTTAGGAATTAAACTTGAGACCACTTCCACCCCGAATTCCGAATTCCATATGGGAAACCAAAGCTCAAAACTGAGATAAACATCCCAACATGCTATGGCATCCAAAAAAAGGCAAGGCTTGTGTTATATGGAATTTTCACCTATGGATAAACACATTTTCCCTATGTGGGTAGCTACACCGAGAACAATAGAAAGAAAGTAGTTTAACCTTTTCCTATAGTAGATAGATGAGATGAAGGAACTTACTTGTAGTCTTTTGCTTCCTTGATCCCCTTTGAATTTCTCCCGTCACTCCCACTTGAACTAAAACCACTCAATAGGTACCTGTGTCAACAAAAACAGAAACAACAAACGATGAAAGCATACATGATCTATCTACTATAAACCAATGTAATCGAAGATACTGAAACACATAATCATCATAGATATGAACAAGAATATGAAAAAAGGAATAAACTCTTTATTAATGTAGAAGGAAGAGTTTCACCCAATACAGTTCGATCTTGTGCCACTCGTCCAGCTTTAGTCCAACTCTCGCCACATAAAAAGCACACCAATCCAATAGCATAAAATTGCTTGACATGAACTCAATTCTCAAACCAACATAATTTCCTTACAAACTTCAGATTCTAGCCCCCTGATCACTATGATGAGTGCTCAATTTATAGGAAATGGAGGTGGTTTTGTCGTAAATGAGGGTATTGAATGGCCTTCCAAACTTTGAGTTAGTTTCCATGGAGAAAGGGATGAGAGGATAGGAGGTTAATGGATCCTTAGCCTATCCAATTTTGAGCTCATAGTAGGAGATAAGAGATGGGATCCTTCTAGAATGATCTAGAATCAAGGAATATTCCCAAAACCCTATGCAAATTTCACTCAATGTCGCCCAGTGCATGTCAAAGAGGGCCTAAGTGCACCACAGTGCTAGCCAGAATGGGCCTGCCTACTCTACAACGCAGTTACCCCTGACCAAGGCTGCACTGGTGTCCCAAGGAGGCATTTCAGCAAGGCTTCAGGCTAGGAAACTTTCATAGAAGGAATCATTCAATGTGATGACTTGTCTAGGGCATGTAACAACTAAATTAGGGTTTGATTATCCCTAATTGTATTGATCTGAATGTCGGGAGTGATGTGCCCAAATAGACCTGTAACAGTTGCCCCCTAAAGCATGAATTCGAAAATGATAATTTCGAGTGATATGCTTTACAATGTGATGGGGAGGATCTGAAGCGGATGGTGACCTACATCGATTACAATACATAACATCATGATATTTTGAATTTTTCATGAATTGTTGAGGGAAGGCATACCCATACTCAGCATATAAACTTTTCATTTCATGTACATAGATAGTCGTCTACAGATATAGACCCATGATAGGATTACCATCGTGTAAAGCCATCATACAAATGATTTAGTACTCTCCTGAAATCGCAACCTGGGTGGATGAAACTAGATCCATGGTCTTCTATCTCGTCCAATCATTCGCTCAAATACGAGTATAACCATGTGAATATGTGATCTGAAGTCGAACATGGGAAGACACCGTCTGATTACCAGCCAATAATGTAAGCCGTTAACAGATGTCAGAGAGATCATTGATAATGATAATGATTCTCAAGGTACTGTAGTACATTCTACATGGTGTGAATAAATTTTTTGATGTCGAACACCATACAAATTCTTTCGGTTGAAGGCCAATGATTTCAACCTATCACTGGAAGCGAGAAAATTTCCATTGATGTATGCAAGCCTCAAGGTACTAGAAGGGTGTTTCTAAGTCAACTTCTTGGATAATGTGCTGATGTTGACAATAAGTGACTCATCGCAGGAGGGCCTTGATGTATCCCCCATCAATGACACGAAAGGAGTGTAATGATTTTGGAGACAGAATGTGACTGACAACACAAGGTTCATGAATGGTGGTCATGAAAATGAAGGTTTATGAGTATTGCAAAGGATGATTTTTACTGAGTGACTTCTCTTGAACATGTCGGTGACACTGAATTAATTGGAAACATTGACCCAAAACTAAAGTGATGGATGGTGTGATAGACCATAGGTATGATAACCATCAAGAAGATAACCCAACCCAAATAGTCACAGAGATGGATTGAAAGTGTCGTGTTCAAAAGAAACTTTCCACCTTAAAGTGATTTATCCCTTTTCCCATTTTCCCCAGTCATTGCTGACCAGTATCTCTTTATTTTTTTAAACAAGCCTGAGGAGGATAACATATTCTTGTAGTATAATTCCACCCTTCAGGTGAATCCATCGTTATGTGATGTTTTAACGAGCCTAGCGAAGGTGAAACGTGGTCTTATCATGATGGACAAGTTTGTTGTTATTTTATGTTTTAACGAGTTTAACGACAATGAGAACTCGGTCCTTTTCATATTTAGAGAGTTTGAAAAGGAACAAAAAAAAACTCCACTAGTTCTTTTTCATAAATTTGTCTCTCTCAAGTCTGAAAAAGCATAAACTAATACAAGAGAGAACCTATTGACCATGTTCGATCAATGTATTCCTTATTCATAAGTAATCTATCTCAGTCCGGAAAAGGGTTAAACTTATACTGAGTATATGTCGTTTCCAATCCGTTGACGAGCTGAAAAGGACAAGCGCTCGGCAACATTTTCATATTTCGAGAGTTTGAAAAGAGCTTAAAGAGGACTCCACTTAGAGGAGTGAGTGGTGTCTAGGATAGCAACTGGTTTCTTTGATGTTGGAACTTCTCAAAAGATGTTGATTTATGTGAAGAGGATGGCTAATAAGACCACTCATTGCAACTGTTCCTCAAAAATGGTAAAACAACCAAGTGAAAGTGTATGATCAGCCAAGCAGATAGTGACGATGGAAGGAGAAAAACCAAGGCTCATCTGACAAAAGAGGTGGATAGAATGGCAATCACGAGGGTTAAAATGGAGATGGGTTCATTTTTACACAAGCTTGAATCATAGGGAATTATGCTTGGATTGGTTTACATGCCCCCAGCATGATGACTCAATTCTAGGTGCATGCCCCCCAAGCTTCATTGCATTCACCTAAGTAGACTACTCATGGTTATCAGGTGGATGGAATGAAGGTTCATTTACGAGATAAAGTGAAAGACTCGACTGGGATTTTACAAGATCTACTCAAAGGCTCGAATTGGAACTTTGCTCTAGGGGACCTTTTTTCATTTTTTAATGAGCTTGACACAAGACAAGGAACTCTGTTCAAATTCCTTGTTTCATTTTTTAACGAGCTTGACACAAGAAAAGGAACTATGCTCTGGGACCTATTTCATTTTTTTAATGAGGTTGACACAGTAAAAGAACTATCCTCATATTACTTGTTTTAGTTTTTAGTGAGCTTGACACAAGACAAAGAACTATGCTCTAGGACCTATTTCATTTTTTAATGAGGTTGACATAGTAAAATAACTATCCTCATATTCCTTGTTTCATTTTTTAACGAGCTTGACACAAGACAAGGAACTATGCTCATAATTCCTTGATCATGACCCATAATAGGTCATGACTTCCAAGAGGTTCTCATCAGATGGGAGAACAATGCTATGGAAGAGATCTAGTTCCAATGTCGTTAGTACATAATGCACAACAACATGAGATTGATCGTTAGTTGATGTATGGATGGAACGGGTTGCCACATAATTGACCCGTGGCAGGGAAGATACCATTGGGACAAAAGGCCCATTTAGGGAAGATGGTTGACTGGAAGCCATATTTAGACCGGGAAATGAAATTTGGTCAATGGTGACAATTCTACCTTCATGCGGGAAACACATCACTTGAAAGAGTGTTGAAACAATAACCTCCATGTCATAAATATAATCGTGCCCTAGAAGTAAATTTTAATCTAAAGGGCCTGAGACTACCATCACATTGAGATAAACAATTTTTCCTCCCAAAGTAAAAGGCAACTGAGGAAGGATACCTAATGGTTGATTGTTTCCTCTGTTAAAATCCAACAGATTTTGGGTAACAGGCACAAGTGGCGGCGAACCAAGCGCTTGCCAAGTAGTGGAGGAAAGGATACTCACAGATGCACCTTCATCTATAATAGTGCCAGATACAATCATATTATAAACCTATACTATGATCTGGAAAGGCACATAAGAAGGAAGACGACATCCTGCCAGTCAATTCCAATCAAAGGAAGTGACCAGACTACTTGGAGGGGGTACCGTAAGAACGGGAGAATTACCCCCTTGAGTTACGAGAATGGGAGGATTTTCCTCTTGTCTTGATGGAACAAGAGGGTTGCCTCCAAGCTCATTGGAATCTGAAGAAATGAAAAGAACCTGAGTGGTATCATATTCACTCTCTACGGGAAAGGTATGATTAACTGAAGGTGAAATCAGGTCAACTATTTCCTCAACCTGTGATTGGTCAGGTATAGACTCATGGGATTCACATTCAGAGAGAGTGGGTTTGACCGATGGTTGATTTGGGTCAGTCACTTCATCAGCAAGTGAAGGATTAAGGGAGAGTCTCTTGTAACCATATGGAAGTCACTGCAGAGAAGTAGGACGGTTATCCAACACTTTTTGGGCTTCATCCAGATAGGGACAAAGGTGATTGGGTTAATTCACTTCACATAACCTACAGGGAAACTTAGCTTTACCCTTCTTTCCATGAATTTTACTACCACTATGTGATGGTGTGTCACTAGCATGATCTCTAGAAGTTGATGGCATAGGATGATGTGAATGAGAATACCATTATTCTAAGATCTGAGGAATACCATAATAGTTTCGAAGAAGATGGTCTCCCGTACAAAGTTTGCAAGGATATCAAAGTTTGTGAGGCTTATCGAACGGTTTCTCATCAAAAGTTGCATTCGAAGCAATGGTTGCTTGGTTTCCCCCCTGCTGAATTTTCTTCTTCTTCTTCCTCATCCCTTTCTTCTTCTTCTTATCCACCTGGTTACTAGTTTCAATACTTTCACCAGGCGAAGAGGAAGAAGGGGAGGAAGAAACAATCGACGAAGAAGGTAAACGGTCAACTTTAGGATCAACTGGAGGTTAATTTTGTCCAGTTGGAGGAGCACTCGATTGTGGAGAATTCACGACATTTTGAACTAAGGAGGTTGAAAACAACCATACTGGCAAGCCAATGGTAAATCCTGGAAGGGATAATGTAGCCATATATGGAGCACCAATATTTCCGAAAGGAGGAAAAGGACTAGGATTCCCATCAAAATGAATTCCTTGATCGGTGGACTCTGGAGTTGTTGCCATATGTCTCCACCTAAGATAAACTAAGGAGTGATGTGGAGGATGTTATCCACAGTCAAGTAATTTTATTTTAATCAAAATAACATAATAAAACAAAAGAGGGATAATCTATCCAAAAGGATTACTAAGTAACTTTGAACTGCAATATACTGCCTTAGTAACCCAAGGACTTAACATACGTGCAGGAAATCTCCCCAAATGTTGTTTTCGGTGTATCACAGTATATAAGGTGGCTGACTCAGTTACCTATGGATGGATAGCAACCTAATGTAGTCCTCCCAAATATACCCGAAAGTACGTGGAGGCCCAATCTGTGTTAGCATTGTCTAATGCGAAACTGCACAATGAGAGCATTCCTTTATACTTTTCGTACTCTAACACCGCCCTATATACCCAAAGGTATGTGGATGAGCTATGATATACTTACGTATGTGGAATGAGGTATCACACTCAGAATTTATCATAGACAATTAACGACAACTGCTATGTTTAACGACATCGAAACACGTCTCTAGCCTATAACCTATAAATGTTATGTGTTAAGTTACAATGCTCCATTAGGTTAATTGAGATAACTTTTAAGTTGATCTTCTTAAGGATTTTCCTTTCAAGGTTCACCATGTGATGTATGTTTTCAATTCCTAGAATGCAACTAACATGAGAAACAATCTTTCATTCAAATAACAATGAAAACCATAGCTAGTAAGGGATAGAGAAATCAGATCTTTGACAAAGAGCAAAGAGCACACCTAATGCAATTTCCCTAGCTATTCCTATCAAGAATTCACAAACTACAATATGCACAATGCAAGTTTTTCTTTTTAGTCCCTTTAGTGTTTAGATGAAAAAAAAGGAGCTAGATGCACAAACAATCAATCAATGCTTTTCACAAGAAATGAAGACTTTACGACAGTTTATTTTTCAAAGAAATGAAGACTTTACAACAATTCTTTTTCAGAAAAGTAAAGACTAATCAATGTAAGCTAACTTTGACAATGAATTGATAATGATAAATAAATTTCTTAAGAAACACTAAACAATCAAGGCCAAAGTAGGGCTAGGAGAACAATGCAAATTGATTTCAGAGGCATAACAAACTTTGATCTTTCAACAAACAACATCAGAAGAAACTTTGGAAAAATCAAGCAAAAGATGGGTTTTTTAGCTTGAGAGGTACCAACACAAGTCTGAGTGGGTGATAGTGCACTGTAGAGCACTGTCTCTAAGCCAAGGGTGCACTGCAGTGCACTGTCCCCTGACTAAGGGTGCACTAGTACCGGCACATTCCTAGAATATGCATTCTAATGCAAATGTCGACCAAAAAAGCTTCAAATTGACTGAAAAGAGATCAATGAAGTCGAGTAAAGTCTACTATGATGTAATATGATAAGGGTAAACTACCAGGAACGATGGTCGTTCCCTAGTATGGTCACCAATTTGTTATATGGAATTTGCATCTACGGATAAACACATTTTCCCTAGGTGGGTAGCTACACCTAGAACAACAGAAAGAAAGTAGTTTAACCTTTTCCTATAGTAGATAGATGAGATGAAGGAACTTACTTGTAGTCTTTCGCTTCCTTGATCCCCTTTGAATTTCTATCGTCGCTCCCACTTGAACTAAAACCTCTCAATAGGTACCTATGTTAACAGAAATAGAAACAACAAATGATCAAAGCATACATGATCTATCTACTATAAACCAATGGAATCGAAGACATTGAAACACATAATCATCATAGATATGAACAAGAATATGAGAAAAGGAATAAACTCTTTATTAATGTAGAAGGAAGAGTTTCACCCAATACAGTTCAATCCTGTGCCACTCCTCCAACTTCAGTCCAACCCTCGCCACATCAAAAGCACACCAATCCAACAGCATAACATTGCTTGACATGACCTCAATTCTCAAACCAATAGAATTTCCTTAAAACCTTCATATTCTAGCCCCCATATCACTATGATGAGTGCTCAATTTATAGGAAATGGAGGTGGTTTTGTCATAAATGAGGGTATTGAATGGCCTTCCAAACTTGGAGTTAGTTTCCATGGAGTAAGAGATGAGTGGATAGGAGGTTAATGGATCCTTAGCCTATCCAATTTTGATCTCATAGGAGGAGATAAGAGATGGGATCGTTCTAAAATTATTTAGAATCAAGGAACATTCCCAGAACCCTATGCAAATTTTGCTCAATCTCGCCCTACGCAGGTGTTGAAGCCCCGAAAATCGGGTCGACAACAAGGGGGATACCCACCCGGTCCGGACCTTGGTTGGCAGCTCCTTATCCATTTAGTATAGCGGGTCCGACTGGGGATAATGGGACCAGTTTCCCAATCTAAGGGTGTATGTGTGTGTGTGCAAAGTTGGATGTTGCTGATCTAAGAATACTTAAAGCTAATTTAATTCAAACTTTTAAACTAACTCTATGCTATTGTAATCTAATGAGAAACAACACATCTAAGCTATGCTAACCCGGGGTGTATTTCCTCTATTATGCGATCTAAAGAGATTTCAAACAATAACTAGTAATAAAGATCATTCAGCTATCATAAGAATAGAAATCAATTAAGATAAACCACTTTGCATAAAAAGTTAGGCAAAATAGTTGTGAACAGCATATCACATAATAAGTTATTCATATATCAAACATAAATAAATGGCTCCACCGTACAGAAGTGCCAAATGGTAACTCATACATTCATGCAGTAACATATAAACAACTGAAAACTGTATATCACTTTAAGAATATAAGCAGAAATGGCCAAGAGATAAAAGTACCATTTATGACTAATCCTACTCATAAGCTTCAAGCAAAAACGATTTATCTCTACTTGTTCCAACATCTACTAAGAGTACAAAAGTGCAACATCAGTAGCAGACATCAAATGCAAACATTAATAAATCTCGATCCATCCATTCATCAAAACCTCCTCTGAGGGTGCAGAAGTGCATGTTCCGAGGACACGTTTTTGACAAATTTCTGGACCCTTCTCCAAATGCAATGAGAAGGGTTAAAATACTACTTCCTAATTCTAATAATAGTGTATTTACAAAATTTAGGATGCGGTTTTCAAATGACCGTCCTTTTTCTAATCTAATTTTAAAGAATAAACAACATTCTAAAATAAGGCTACTTCTGAATTTGGTCTTTAAAGCTGCAAGTGTTCATCATGGGCTTGAGGAGAGTCGGCTGGTTGACTTATGCGCTGAGCTAGGCTGCGAAAACAGAATCTATGAGAGCTGGCACTACTTTTTTGGCCGCGTTTATGATGCATTTCACAGTCATCCATTGACTATGCGGCTTGACCAAGTATGCCCAGTAACACTCCCAATTTAACCTGTTTAATGCTTGGATCGCTTTTCCCTTTTCCTGCGCCTTCTGCTTCCATTCTGCTTCCAGTCGTAGTTTATTTGGTAGGTACCCCGGGGTGGTCTCTTCGATTAAATTGGCCCTGTGTAAATTCTCATTTACACAGTCGATAAGAATGCTTGCTTGCGTGGCCGCTGTCTTTTTGTCTTTTAGGTCTTTGGTCAGGCCGCCTTCTGAACAGGTTTGATATGCAATTTCCCGAGCCAAAAGTTTATCGGGGATATACAGAGGCAGGACATGAGGAGGTACAGTGCTTCCAAACACTCTAATATAGGTGAACCATTCTTCCCCGAACCATCTTGCGATGGGGATGATATCTATCTGTGCCTCGGGTGAGCACCTCGGGGGGTCTTCATCATACATCATTCTATACAAGGGTAAGATAAGCCCGTGACAAATCTGGTAGAAGTGTGGGACGAACTGAGAATCCCATAACATCTTATGATAAACATGGATAGGTAATGGGTCCTGGGTAGTCCATTTCCAACCCATAGTGGGAAATTTAGACACATAACAAATAGAATCCATAACATATGCGGACAGATAAAAAGGAGGATAGATCCTTTGAGACAAGGATCTTTTAGACCGGTAATTGATAATAGTTGTGTATAGATTATCAGAAAAGATCTTGGCCCAATCCATAATATCGGCATTTGTGGCAGCATCTATTAATGGTAGCCATTCAGACGAAAACTTATTGATATCCGGCATCCCAAATAATCTACAAAGCATGGCCGCAGCAAAACAATACGGAGAGGTGAGGGAACCAGTGTTGTACATACCGTTTTTGTCTTTTTTGAGTGGCTCCTCTTTTCTGGACCAATCTTTGGTGGTCTCTGCTAGGTTTGGGTTCTCTGCCACAAATTTCTTAACGAATTGTGCATTGTAAGTCGCCTGCGGTTCAGGAAGATGATACATAAGCTTTAAATCTTGTGCAGCGAATGATCCGATGAGCCCATGTCCTTGAATCTTGAATTGTTTGTTGTTCATCTCTGCATTGTCAAGTATCCACTTGATCATATCCGTATATGGTAGAATTTTGGGCCTTGCTGCTATCCGGTGAAGAAATGAACATGCTAGCTCCTCTAAGGACACCTCGGAAGAGCATTGTGAGCCCGCGACAGCAGCGACCTTCATTATTCTGGGATTCTCTTCTTCAAGCAGTCTGTACATGCTTTCCCATGTCGATATCCCTGCGTCTCTGTTACAGGCTGTGTCTGTATACAAAGGCGCCATCTCCTTCGTCTTTTCCTTCGCCTCAGAGCCTTGAGCTTTATTTTTCTTTCCCATTTCTTCCTGCATTTGGCTTTGAATCATCTTTAGTTCTTTGTTCCTGCAGCTTACGAGTGAAATGGAAATGACTGATCAAGAAAGGCGATGGGAGAGTTTTAAATGCAACAGATATATCAAATATGCCACCTTACGTGAAGTAATTCTTTACAAAAGCACGCGTCTTCATTTCATTTAATAACTGACAACTAATTCCTTTACTATCATTAAAAGCGCATGATCTTGAGTCAGATTATGGTAAGTGGCTTTTCTTTGAATAGCGTGCCCGAAGGATTCGTGATGAAGTGATTTATGATTTGCTTACGTAACATCGCAGATCGCGCCATCGCAAATCGCACCATCGCAAATCACGCAAACATACGAATATAATATCGCAGCGATCGCAACATCGCAGGTCGCAGAAGTTTAATGTTTGCCGAATCTTGTCAGCTCATTTCTGCGATATGCGGTCTTGCGATCGGTGTTATCGCAGATTGGTAAATCTTGAAGTTTTTTCCTTATGAGTATTACTTTATTGTGATGCGATATTATGCTTAACACGAGAGTCTTGCGCATACCGATATTATAGAGAAATGGAGGCATTTCCTATCTTTTTTGCAACGCGGCTTTAAAGATATTTCCCTTATCATATACTTAGGTTAAAAAATATTCAAAAGACCTTCCTAAGCTTACGATGGTAACCTTATTTTGAAGAAAGGAAACTCTTGCTTTTTTTCTAAAATTTAACTAAGGGTCCCCATTCATTTAGTATTTTGGACAACACTTAAATGAACAAGGGGGGGGTGTTGCTGGCCACAACAGCAGGTCAAAGAGGGCCTAAGTGCACTGCAGTGCAAACCAGAATGGGCCTGCCTGCTCTTTAGTGAAATTACCCCTGACCAAGGCTACGCTGGTGTCCCAAGGAGGCATTTCAGCAAGGCATCAGGCCAGGAAACTTTCATAGAAGGAATCATTCATTGTCTAGGGCATGTTACACTTGAATTAGGGTTTGATGAGCCCTAATTGTACCAATCTGAATGTTGTGTATGATGTGCCCAAATAGACCTATAACATCTAGGCTAAAAACCACTGTCATAACCTGGCAAAACCATGCCACCAACAGCAAGAGAACAACACACCAACATGCAAAGCCATGCATGTCCAAGCCAGCTAGGAAATCACACATGCAAATGGTTACTTGCGAGTATTCTTGCTAAAGTTGTCTGATCCTGCTCTTCTTCCTTGATCATTTCTTTCCTTCCTTTCCCTTGCTTATTTTTCCTTCCTTGATCCAAAGCTAAAGTGCTCCAAGAAAACTCTAAGTGACCAAGAGTGAGAAAGGGAGAGAGAGAAAATAATGAGAGAGCTCCAAACTTGAACTGACAAAAGGTTAGTAAAAGCTTTCCCACTGATCCTCAAAAGCATTTTTAAGAATGAGGCCTCTAATTTCTTCATTCCATTATTTTCCTTCAATTTCCTCCTCACATGCAACTTGTGACCTTTCACCTTACTTCTCTCCTATTTTCCTCTATTTTCATAAATAAATGTGCCAAAAATGCCTTTTTGCCATTTAATGCCATTGATTTAGCCTTTTCCAATTTTCCTTAGCCAAAACACAACTAGTGATGCCCACTAGGATATCTTTGCCTAACATTCAGCTTCGAATAAGTGTCCCTTAACCGTGGTCTTATTTTTCCTTTATTAACTTTTATTACATGAAAGTTTCACCAGGGTTGTTATAGATCGGAACTTTTCTCGAAAGGAATTATAAAGGATTTACGAAATTCTGATATGTCGATCCTATGATCCTTCCAATATTGGGTTCCAATATGCTTCCTTCCTTCAATATTCGAAGTTTTGAGGCTCCAACTTCCCTCTAAAGTCTTAGACTTGCTTTCGCTATTCGTCCTTCCGAAATTCGACTCCCAATATTTGACCTGCTTCAAAGGACCTCAAGACTCTAACTTCGGCAGTCCATAACTTTTGATCAAAGAGGCCATTTTCAGACTTCTACATACCATAAGAAATATCTTTCAGAGAAATTTCCAATGAAGAGGGTCTAATGTAGGCTTTGATCCCATCTACTACTTGATAAATGGTTGCAAATCTCTCTGCCTCAATGCTAGTCCGTTGACATCAATTCCAACATACCAAATGCCATAATCCGACAATGTCAATTGGCCACCATTATCCACCAGTTCAGGCTTAACATAATTATAATTTGATCCAGGTTCAATAAAAATAGAAACAACTTGGTCACAGAGCTTACCTTCCATATCAATAAGGGATGTTTGGTGATCTTCCTGCTTGTTGTCCATAGTTGCATAAATTTGAGGAATGTTATGACCAACATCCCCAACTATCTCCACCTCCAAAGCACTGTAGATCTTAGGCCTGCCACCCTGGTATAATGGACAATCATTCTATTGATGATCTTTGCCACATATCCAACACTGCAATGGTCCCCTACCAACACCTTTATTCTGCTACTCTCCAGGCTGCGACCCATGTCCCTTCTCAACTGCATTAAACTTCTTATAAGGAACAAAATTCTCTTTCTCACCTACATCCTGAGGTCTTCCCCGCTTTGATGGACACTTCCCTTTAACTTTCTCATTTCCCTTCAAATCACGCTTAGGCTCAGCTTTACGCTTTGATTTATCATAATAATTCTTAAGTTTCCTAATGGCTTCCTCTAGTAACCTTAGTTCATCAAACTCTGTCAGGTCTCTATATGTTGTTGGCAACCCACTAATGAACCTTTGAATCTTCTCTTTCTCATCCTTGAGGTAAGGATCATACCTCAACAACTCTAGGAACCTGCTAGTATACTCATCATTTCTCATGGAACCCGTCTGCAGCTCATAAAAATCCTTAGCTTTGTCATCATAATACCTATCATACTGGTACTTCTTGAAGAGTCTCCCAAACTCATCCCAAATCAACTCTTCTTCTCAAATGCCTATGAAATTCTTCACATCTTCCCACCAAATATCTACTTTCCCTTTAACACTAATGTGGTTATCTTGGATTTCATGTTATCTGAATAGTTATGCAATCTGAAAAATTTCTCCATCCCAAGAAACCATGAATTTACATCTTCTCACTTCTTCATCTCTCTATTGAATGTAGGTGGCTTGAATTTCTTGAAATCCTCAGACAAGTACTCATTCCTCCTATAAGGATGATGGCGATGATGATGATGATGTCTCATGAACAAGGAACTAGAATGAAACCCATACATATGAGTCCTCCTGTCAGGTTTACCCAATGATCTTCCACCTCTAACTGTGTCCCCTCTATGCAACCTGTATTTTGACCGAGACCTGCTACCATAGGTTCCATTAGTTTTCTCTTCATGCTCTTGACTAATCCTCAATTGTCCCTGTCTCTACAAGTCTGAAAAACTCTGAAGGATCACTACATTGACCTCTACCTTCTTTTCATGATCCCTTGCAAGTATGTCTTAAGCCTCAACCAACCTGTCATTGTCTTCCTTGCAACTTTTTGTCTCTTCCCTCAAGCTCCTCAATGTGTCTGCTATATCAGGAGAATACTCATCTCCTTACTGCCCAACTAATCTGTAGGGAGAGTCATGTGAACTATAGTCCACCATTTTTATCGTCATATTTGATTCTCTTCTTCCTGCAAGTATACCATTTCAAATAAACCAAATAGATACCATAACCAAAATCATCTTCAGGGGAGTCTTATCTCATCTGCAAAATCATTCCACATTAACATGATACATGTATACTCATAATCATATCAATATATTAACATCATGCATGATAATACCAACTACATACAATGACTACATGCATGACAACAATAACCATGATAATGCATGCATAACCACATGCATCTAGCTGCATGGACCGAATGGGCTAACCATAACCATATCCAGTCCAAGTGTTCGAACCATGCTCTAATACCACTCTGTAACGCCACCTATCATATTTAACCACTCTCACCAGCTTTCCATTGTAAACATGAGCGGGGAGCTACTATAGCATGACTCAACCTCCTAAATGTAGTTAATTAAGTGTAACTGACAACTTGAAACTTTATTGACTTCTCTCGGGTGCTACAAGATCCCCAAGAGCTAAACCACCCTTCCATGTGCCTAGACCCTGAGTTAAATTAGCTTTTCACTAACCTGGGTTCTCAGTCACTCCCATGACAAGGAAAGCCAGCGACTGTAACCCTTTAGTCGCTCTCATGAACCTGCTTCCAGTGACTATATTATTTTTTACCCTGTTTTGTGTCATTAACGGCAAGATCTAAGCCACTTTTTTAGGGCTAGTCACCAAACCACTACCCAAAATCTGATAAGACTTTCCAAAATAATGAATGACACATAGACAAGTATTTTAACACAAGACTTATACAAGGACTTGACCTAACCTGGCCTGACCATGACAGTCATTTTGTCGAACACATTGAGAACATTAGATCTACAGGTCATGAATGCATATACGAACATAAATATCTTAAACTTATTTTAGGTTTACCAAGAAGGACTAATGCACATAATAGCTACAATAACATATATTATTTCATGCATTCAATAACCTTCCATTAATCAATCAAACACGATAAGAGCCATAACTTGGATCTATCATAAAACCACCCTTATAACCAGCGTATAACCAGATAAATAAAAATGATAGAGCAACCATTAAAGCCACATAATACAAAGTACATTTACTTATAAAATACAAGAAGAACATAGCTCTTATTGACATATGCAAATGCCAACCAAGTCAGGGACTTCCACATACCACCCGAACATAGATTGGGCTAAACCAATTCTTTCTTTCAGCGAATCACCCTCGTGCCATATTCCAAGTATGAATGTGGGATCTTGTGGGATAAACTAATCCATAAACAACCAAGGGAATCCATAGGTTAAACCACCTCCTCCCTCACACTACCATGATCTCACCTAAACTAGTCTCAAGATCACAAAACCAAACCGAGCTTGGATGCCTTAGAATTCCTTCACCATCGCTTGAATAATTTTCCTATCTCCACCCACCTATTGAGGGCTTCTCGAAGAAAACCATCTCAACCCCCAACCCTTTGGATTTTCCAGAGACCACCTCACCCAGATCCAAAACCTTTTGGTAATCCAAATCTCAACCAAGAATGAATCCCATCACACCATGGCTATCTGTAAATGGAAAGGAAAATATGAAACCACTATCAAAACCCAACAAAAACCATGTCATTGACATCAAATGAACTAAATACACACATGCATATACCATGAATTCCAAAACCAGCTAGGAAATCATACATGGAACTTGTTACCTGCAAGTATTCCCACTAAAGTTGCTTGATCCAACTTTCCTTGCTTGCTCTTTGCTTCCTTGTCCTTCTTTTTCTTTCCTTGTCATTCCTTTTCTTTCATTTACTTTCCTTCGCTTTCCTTGTCCTTCCTTTGATTTCTTGCTTTCCTTCTCCTCTTAGTGCTCTTCTCGTCTCTAAAACCAATTCCAAAACTCAACTAACAAAAGGCTAAACTAACAAAAGTTGTGAACTGGTCCGCATAAACCTTTTTATTAATGAGGTCTCTATTTTCTTCAATTTCCTCCTCACATGCAACCTGTGACCTTTCACCTTCATTTTCTTCTAATTTCCTTTATTTTCATAAATAAAATACCAAAATTCCTTTCTTGCCCTGAGGTGCAGTGCTGCTATTTTGAAGGTTAAAGGAGGGAAAGGGTCTGCTCTGCAGTCGTGGAGAAGTCCTCACATGGCCATCACTTCACTTTTCTCACTCATCCACTCTCATCTACGTTCATTCATGTCCTAACCCAACCCTCAAATCATAACAAAACCCACTTTCGCCTTGCCCCTACGAAAATTAACCCATTTTTGCCCCGAAAACCTTATCTTTCTGCCCATATGCACCCTTCGCACATTTCTCGAGGACATCTCGTACCTCCGTGTCCCCCCTGCTGTCGATCTTCCCACTGATCGGACGATCTGCTCTTCACTCGACCGACTCTACATGCTCGATCAATCATCACCGTTATATCACTTCCACCAGATCTAACGGCTATAACGCATATTGCTCATGCAACAAGCGAGAGGGATACCCGCCCGATAAAGGCGGTTTCCTCTCTCTCCTCCGATGCTACGTGGCCCCTGATGAATGGAATCGGGCGGGTTTCGACCTTTACCACTTACCGCCCGATGACTGCCCGATTGAAACTTTTCCCGCTTGGGTAAAACCACTCCCAGGCGTTATCTTTTGAGCACCTCCTCCACCTGATAGCCGTCCGATCTACCCATCTAAGATCTGACGGCTCGGAATTATTCCGCTCCCACCATGACTCAAGCCTTCGGCAATCGATCTCCTCCATCCATTCCTCCTGATCTAATGGCCCTCATTCACAATCACCACAGTTCACCCTCCACCACCCAACCAACATCTTGACCATCAATCCATCCCATCCAACAGCCCATGTGCCCCTGTACCCCACTTCCCATCAGTCACTTGGGGAGGAAAGTCGTTGGCTCTGTCAGTGTTTGTGACAGTCAGACAATTGAACTGAAGTAACGGAAAGCATGGCCAAAAGGGGAAAAACAACCACACGATGTAGCCAAACCAACAAAAATGGTCATGGAATGCCGCTGGCATGAGCGAGCCATCTGACAGCGCGACAAAATTACCAAAATTTGGTTACCGTGTTTGTTAGGAAAAGAGACCTCTGAACTCATGTTTTCCTAGTTATGGCATCAAGTAGTTAGAAGACAGAGGGGATAAATTAAGACATCTCGATCCTGAGAGGGTTCGAGAACATTGTAAAAAGCCTATAAATGGCTAAACGTTAGAGGAAACAAGGGTTCAACTTTTGGAGACTGTGGATACTCCGTTCCCCCCAGTGTCTCATCTTCATTCTAGTAATACAAGCTTCTTTTGCTATTACATGTTCAATTGCCATCTTCTCCTCTATTCTAATCTTGCACTTGAATAGATTATTCATGTTTTCTTCTCTGTCTAATGCTAGATAACTGTCATCTTATCTCTGCGTTGATAAATTAGATCTGCAAGCTTCATTTACTTTCTGTAGCTAGCCATTCATATGTGTGTATATATGTATCTACTGGTACAGTCAAGATTCTCCATTTATTCATTAAATCTATAAACTATTGAGCATTAGTGGTCTAAAGCCTTGTCAAGCTGAGAGTGTTCATGCATGTCTTGAGCGGAAACAGAGTTGAAACAGTCACCTGACTTGATCCAAACCTGGTCCATTCCAATAGTTCAGAGAACGATATTGAAGATTTATATGTTACTAGGCATCTTCGAGCTACAACCTAGGACAGTTTCCTGGAGTGTTAACATAATTGGTGTCGTTGCCGGGGAGAGGAGACTGAAGCTCAGCTTCCCTGGGGGACGACACAGATCCAGCTTTGATGATAGACAAAGTCTAGACACTATTTGGGTTGTAATCATCTATCTGGAGACTCTACTGAAGCACGAACCTCTTGGCGACTCCAATTCATAGTTCTAGCTCAGTTTGGGAGGCATACTCTGAGAAATCCTCAAAAGCCACGAGCTGACCCAGTACCTGACCCTGAAAAAATCATCAAAGAAAGAAAGGCATTGCAGAAAGGAACATTAGGTTCAGGTAGTTTTAAACAATATTCTATATCTCTTCAAGAAAATCTTGTAATATAACAAATACATTTTGAGAGTATAGCATCTAATACTAGTGGTGAAGAAAAAATCTCAGAGATCCATAGAGCTCCTTATTCTGTAGGCTCTTCTTTTGTTGTAAGCCCAAAGGAATCCCCTCCTCCTATCCATCATACTCCTTTAGTCCTACTAGTCACTCCTCAACCCTCTTTCATTCAGACTTCCAGTACCCTTATAGCCACCACAGTTATTGTAGCACCTACCAAAATGGAAAGAATCATAGCTGCTAGGTATGGACCCGTAGTACTACCCACTCCTTTGAATGCCATGCCTACAAGAGAATATCAGAAGTATATGCCTAAATTCACTGGGACTGAAGGTGTTACAGCCGAGGAACATCTTGAATCATTCTATAGCTATGCTGATAACCTAGACATTAGTGAAGATGATGTATGGATGAGAGTCTTTGTCCAAAATCTAGATGGAGAGGCTAGAAAATGGTTCAGAGAACTGACCCCAAGATCTATAGCAGATATTGAGGCTTTAGATGATGCATATTTAAAGCATTGGGAGGATAAGAAGGATCTACTCTACTACCACACCGAGTTTGGGAACTTATATAGGGGAAATGGTGAGTCGTTGTCTGATTTTAATAAGAGGTTTAACCACATGTACAACAAGATACCCACTAAAGTAAAGCCCACCACCACCTATGCTAAACTCACCTATGCCAGTGCCTCTGATTCTGACTTCTGTCTACTGTTTTGGGAGAGACGATGTGCTACCTTGGCTGATATGCAGGATGCAGCCTTGGAAGTAGAATCAAACATCATGGTTGCAAAGAAACTCAAGGGGAATGTTGATAGAAGGAGACAGAGGGGTGAATCTTCATCGTCTTCGGATTCCAAGATAGATAAAATGACCAAGATGATAAAGTCATTAGCCTCTGAAATCTCCAAATTAAAGGTTGAGCAACACCCCGGGAAAGGAAGAGTTCCTAATATCTTTGCTCCTAGAAATCCAAATCCATATAGAAGAGCTAATGAGCAGTTGCAAATTCTGCAAAGAAGAAAAGATGTCAATGAAGACCAAAGGGTGAAGACCCCTCTCCAGAATGTAATCATGGAAGAAGAGTAGTTTGAAGAAGAAGAGGAGATCCATTGTCTAGAAGACAAAGGTAGTGCCTCCTTTTTGACCTTAGCCGCCTATAAAAAGTCACTATTCAATGACCAGATCAGCTAAGAGTGAGATGGTAGGGTTGTTCTACAAACTGATGATCAACACAGATATGATCTGTGGTCAAAGATGAAAAATTCCAAGGAAAATCCTGTTCAGAGAGATGTTGTCCCTGCAATACAGCAAGCTAATAAGAAGAAACGACCAGCAGTTGATCCCATCATCCTTAAAGCTCCAACTCATGAGGTAAGAGGCTCTGACAAGTCTCTTTCTCCTTTCAGTTTTGAATCAGAAATCCAGAAGCTAAGAATACCTATACCTCTGATTGAACTAGTGAAGAATGAGTCCTTCAAGAAATCTATCCTCGAGGCACTTGAGCCTAAAGCCATCCAAGCCTCCACTGACTATGTAAATCTACAAGATGACAAACCAGTTGTTGTTCTCAGCCCAATGATTGAAAATTATGATGACAGCTCCCCATCATTCTATGTCTCTCTGACTATTCATGACAAAATCCTCCACAACTGCCTTCTAGACACAGGAGCCAGCCATAATCTAATGCCCAAGGCTGTCATGGATGAGTTGGGTCTTGACATTGCCAAGCCTTATCATGACCTGTTTTCTTTTGACTCAAGAAAAGTGAAATGTTTGGGATTAATCAAAGAGCTAGCCATCACCTTGTCTCAGCTACCCATGAAGAGTATGATGATGGATATTGTGCTAGCAGATGTACCCCCCAAGTTTGGCATGTTGCTTTCCAGAGGTTGGATCAAGAGATTGGGTGGAACATTACAAAATGATATGTCCTATGCTACTGTCCCAATTTTTGGAGGTGAGAGTAGGAGATTATACAGAGAAGCTCAGTTGGCTTACATCATCAGTGATGAAAGGAATCCCACTAATCATCCCATCTATGTTGTCGACATTGATTTTGGAGCCTGTATTCTTCAGATTGAAGAATCCCAGCTGGCCTCCGTACAACTTAAGAAACTGGTTTTCCAGATCACAAAGGAAGGAGGCCCCCAAATTTGGGACATGTTCTTTGATGGAGCTTGCTCTAAGGAAGCTACAAGGGTAGGTGTAGTCCTTGTGTCCCCCAAACAAGAATGCATTCATTTATCTTTCAAGTTAACTTTTCAGGTCACAAATAACATAGCAGAGTACGAAGCCTTGATATTGGGCTTAAACGCTGCTAAAGAAATGGGCATCAAAAGTCTGAAGGTGTTTGGAGATACAGACCTTATCATTCAGCAGGTGAACAAAACTTTCCAAGAAAAGCATCCAAGGCTGAAAGCATACAGAGATGAAGTATGGAAGCTCAAAGTTTCTTTAATAGTTTCATCATTTCTTACATCCCTAGAATGAAGAACTAGCTTGTTGATTCCCTTGCTGTGTCTGCTAGCACATTTATTCCTCCTTTGCCTCCTAAATTGACTTATGAATTTCAGGTAAAATATAGACCATCTCTACCTGACAATGTCAAATACTAGAAAATTTTTGAAGATGAGGATGAAATTAATAGGTTTTTACAAGTCATTGATGAATTTTTTGAAATTCACATTGACCAAGAAAACGAAACCATTGAAGAATGCAACCAGTCCAAGCTAAAGGACAAGATTGGTCAGGATAGAATTGTTCAACTGCCTAGTAACCATATACCCAAAGGATTGGTGCCCCTAGAGAAGCTGTTTGATCATAATGATGTACCTTATAAGCCTACCAAAAAAGAAAATGAGTCTGCAGTTCATAGACATAATGTAGGGAGTCCAGCCCATCCAAAGTACATAAATCTGTCAACTCACTTGTCTTCTGCCCAAAGTTCTGAGTACTGCACCCTGATGAAGAAATTTGCTGATATTTTTGCTTGGGAGTACAGTGATCTTAAGACCTATGACACAAACATCATTCAGCATAAGATTCCACTGGATAAGAACACCATCCATTTTAAGCATAAATTAAGACCTATCAACCCTCTCTTATTGCCTTTGATTGAAAAGTAAATCAAGAAGTTGTTGGATGCTAAGATCATAGTTCCCCTAAGATATTCAAAGTGGATAGCTAACCTTGTGGTAGTAAGAAAGAAGAATGGAGAAATTAGGCTTTGTGTTGACTTCAAGAATCTGAACAAATGCTCTAAAAAAGACAACTACCCCCTGCCTAAGATGGAACACAAGCTGCAAAAAGTTTCAGGGGCTAGATTCATGTCTTTCTTAGATGGATTTTCAGGTTATAATCAGATTTTTGTACACCCAGAAGATCAGGAAAAGACCGCCTTCACTACTCCTTGGGGCACTTTCATGTACTCCAAGATGCCTTTTGGACTGATGAATGTTGGGGCTACTTTTCAGAGGGTCATGGACATAGCCTTTGTGGGAGAGAAGGAAAAGTTTGTCCTTATTTACCTTGATGACATAACAGTCTTTTCCAGCAGTCACAAGGACCATTTGCAGCATTTGAAGAAGGTGTTTCTAAAGTGCAGACAGTTTGGAATTTCCGTGAACCTAAATAAGTCACAGTTTTCTGTAGAAGAAGGCAAACTTCTGGGACATATTGTTTCTACTGAAGGTCTGAAGATTGATCTAGCAAGAGTTCAAGAAATTTAGACATTGTCCATCCCAAGTTCAAAAATGGACATTCAATCTTTCCTATGTAATATTAACTTTGTCAGGAGGTTCATTCCAAACCTTGCAGAGCTAGTGAAACACATCACTTCCATGCTGAAGAAAGGATCAGAAATAAAATGGACAGATGTTGCAAGGAACTCTTTTGAAGCCATCAAACAAGCTATCATGGAAGCTCCCACTCTAATCAGCCCAGATTACACCAAGGAGTTTTATATCTTCTCTTTTGCCTCTTATGATACACTTGCAGCAGTTCTATTGCAGAAAAATGATGAAGGTGTAGAGCACCCTGTGGCCTTTTTTAGAAAAACTCTGAGGGATTCTGAACTAAGGTATGACCTTATTGAAAAACAAGCTTATGCTCTCATAAAATCTTTAAAGGAACTCAGAATTTATATCCTGCATTCCAAAGTGGTTGCATATGTACCTTCAGCCTCAGTAAAAGATGTCCTAACTTAACCAGATATTGATGGAAAGAGAGCTAAATGGATTTCAAAATTCATAGAGTTCAACATAGAGGTGAAGCCCACCAAGCTTGTCAAAGACCAAGGCTTGGCTAAGCTTATGGCTGAGAAAAAATGCAGTTTGCTAGAAATAAATTGCATGGGTTCAAATTCAGGTGATGAGCAGACAGAGGAAGCAGTAGAAGAGCAAGAGCAGAATCAGTCTTTGGCAGAAAATCTAGCCACCTGTGAATGGTATTCCACTGTAGTTCAGTTTTTGCAGAAGCTAGAAGTCGCTCCATTAAGCTCAGATCAGCCAAATTCTGCATTAATAAAAACCTACTTTATTGGAGAGACCCATCAGGGATCCTCTTGAGATGTCTAGACAAAGAACAATCTGTGGAAGTCATGCACCAGTTCCATTCTAGCATCTGTGGAGGGCATCATTCTTGGAAAACCACAGCCCACAAGATCTTGAGAGTTGGGTATTATTGGCCTACTCTGTTCTCTGATGTGTGTTCTTTTGTGAGGTCTTGCGACAAATGTTGGAGGTTTGTAGGAAGACAACAGCTAAAATCTCTGCCCTTGAAGCCAATACACGCTAGTGGTCCCTTCTAGTAGTGGGGCTTGGACTTTATAGGTGGGATCAACCCACATTCCAGTGGCCAACACAAATGGATCTTGGCAGCCACTGATTATTTCACCAAGTGGATTGAGGTTGTACCCACTAAGAATGCTAATCATCAAGTTGTCATAAAGTTCTTGAATGAAAATAGTTTCACTAGATTTGGATGTCCAACCAAACTAGTCACTGATAATGCAGCAGCTTTCAGGGCAAAAGAATTGGTGGACATGTGTGAATCCATGGGCATTCAGTTGGTGCATTCTACCTCATATTATCCTCAAGGCAATGGCCTGGCAAAATCATCTAACAAGAGTCTTGTAAGAATAATCAAAAATATATTGGAGGACAACAAAAAGAGTTGGGATTCCAAGTTGAAGTTTGCACTGTGGGCTGACAGAGTTACCAACAAGAAGTCCATAGGAAATTCTCCATTTAAGTTGTTTTATGGCGTTGATGTTGTTTTTCCTATCCAGCTGATTCTCCCCGTGGCCAAATTCTTGCAAGAAGAACAGGATGAAGAGAATGACATGGCAAGGAGAATGAGTCACAACTGGTTGAGAAGTCAAGGATCCATCAGAAGAAGATCAAAGAAACCTTTGATAGAAAAGCAAAGATGGATAGTTTTCAGGTTGGTGACTGGGTTCTCAAATGGGATGTATTGAAGGAAAAGAAGAGCAACCATTGTAAATTTGATGCCTTATGGACAGGATCGTTTGTCATTGCTCAAGTTTAGGTGAACAACACTTTCATTCTACACAATTTAGAGGGGGAAGGTGTTTTTGATGGCCCAATCATTGGGCGGTTTTTGAAACTTTACTTCATATAAGGCTTTAAGGCCTTAATATTGTAATAGGTTTTTTAGTTTTTGTTTTTATGCAAATAAACTCCATGCCCAATGGAACACTAGGAGATAAGTTTGTTTGGGTTGTTACTGGAAAGGCAATAGTCTGCAGTTCTTGAAACCTCATAGGGAGGCTTTCATCCCCAGAAGGAGCCAGTGTTAGCCCTGAGGTGCAACGCTGCTATTTTGAAGGTTAAAGGAGGGAAAGGGTCTGCTCTGCGGTCATGGAGAAGTCCTCACATGGTCCATCACTTCACTTTTCTCACTCATCCACTCTCATCCACTCTCATCTACATTCATTCATGTCCTAACCCAACCCTCACATCATAACAAAACCCACTTTCGCCTTGACCCCACGAAAATTAACCCATTTTTGCCCCGAAAACCTTACCTTTCCACCCATATGCGCCCTTTCCACATTTCTTGAGGACATCCCATACCTCCGTGTCCCCCCCATCATCGATCTTCCCACTAATTAGACAGTCTGCGCTTCACCCAACCGACACTACATGCTCGATCAATCATCACTGTTAGATCTCTTCCACCAGATCTAACGGCTATCACGCATATCTCTCGGGTAACAAGCGAGAGGGATACACACTTGATAAAGGTGGTTTCCTCTCTCTCCTCCACTGCTACGTGGTGCCCGATGAATGGAATCAGGCAAGCTCTGACCTTTACCGCTTACCGCCCGATTGAAACCGTTCCCGCTTGGGTAAAACCGCTCCTGGGCATTATCTTTCAAGCACCTCCTCCGCCCGATAACCATCTGATCTACCCATCCAAGATCTGACAGCTTGGACTTATTCCGCTCCCGCCACGACTCAAGCCTCCAATGATCGATCTCCTCCATCCATTCCTCCCAATCTAATAGCCCTCATTCACGATCACAACAGTTCACCCTCCCTTGCCCGACCAACATCCTGACCGTCGATCCATCCCATCCAACGGCCCATGTGCCCCCATACACCACTTCCCATCAGTCACCCGGGGAGGAAATTTGTTGGCTCTGTTAGTGTTTGTGACAATCGGACAATTGAACTAAAGTAACGGAAAGCATGGCTGAAAGGGGAAAAAACCACACGATGCAGCCGAACCAACAGAAATGGTCATGGAATGCCACTGGCAAGAGCGAGCCACCTGACAACGTGGCGAAATTACCAGAATTTGGTTACCATGTTTGTTAGGAAAAGAGACCTCTGAGCTCATGTTTGCCTAGTTATGGCATCAATTAGTTAGAAGATAGAGGGGGTAGATTAAGACATCTCGAGCCTCAGAGGGTTCGAGAACATTGGAAAAAAGCATATAAATGGCCAAAAGTTAGAGGAAACAAGGGTTCAACTTTTGGAGACTATGGATACTCCGTTCCCCACAACGTCTCATCTTCATTCCAGTAATACAAGCTTCTTTTACTGTTACATGTTCAATTGCCATCTTCTCCTCTATTCTAAGTTTGCACTTGAATAGGTTATTCATGTTTTCTTCTGTGTCTAATGCCAGATAATTGTCATCTTATCTCTGCGTTGATAAATTAGATCTGCAAGCTTCATTTACTTTCTGTAGCTAGCCATTCATATGTGTTTATATATGTATCTGCTGGTACAGTCAGGATTCTCCATTTATTCATTAAATCTATAAACTATTGAGCATTAGTGGTCTAAAGCCTTGTCAAGCTGAGGGTGTTCATGCATGTCTTGAGTGGAAACAGAGTTGAAATAGTCACCTAACTTGATCCAAACCCTAGTCCATTCCAATAGTTTAAAGAACGATATTGAAGATTTATATGTTACCAGGCATCTCCGAGCTACAACCTAGGAGAGTTTCCTAGAGTGTTAATAAGTCTGCATAAACCTTTTTATTAATGAGGTCTCTATTTTCTTCAATTTCCTCTATTTTCCTTCAATTTCCTCCTCACATGCAACCTGTGACCTTTCACCTTCCTTTTCTCCTAATTTCCTTTATTTTCATAAATACAATACCAAAATGCCTTTCTTGCCTTTTCAAAGAGTTTTTCATTGCCTTTGCCAATTTCCCTTAGCCATTAGAAACAACAAGTGATGCCCACTAGGATGCTTTGCCCAACATTCATCTTGGAATATGTGTCCCATGACCTTGGTATCATTTTACCTTTATTAACTTTATTACATGAGCTTTCAACCTGCGTTTGTTACACCTTTAGCCTCTAACTATACATTTCGGGTTATTACGGAGGTGCGACATGGAGCCCTCTGATTGGGCCATATGGCAACCTTCAATTGGTCCACTTAATCTACCAACTAGATGTCACCTCATTCCAAGTGTCGATCTTTCAATCTAACAACTCAATGCCATGTGTCAACTCCATGTTGCGCCACATTGGATGTATGGTCTTGCCATGTTGTTATACGGAATTTATACCTATGGATAAGTACATCTTCCCTAAGTGGATAGTTACACTTAGAACAACAGAATTAAATATGTTTAACCTTTTCCTACAATAGATAGATAAGATAAAGGAACCTACTTGTGATCCTTCGCTTCCTTTGATCTCCTTTGAATTTCTCCCATCGCTCCTGCTCAAATTGAACTCGCTCAATTGGTACCTACTAACATAAATAGAAGATGACAACAATCAAAGCATATGATCTATCTACTATAAAAAATGGAATCGAACACATTTGAACATACATTCATCATAGATATAGACGAGAATATGGGAAAAGGAACAAACAACTTTATTGATTGATAGAAGGAGAAGTTACACCCAATGTGGTTCCCATGTCACTCATCTAGCTTATTCCAATCCCTCATCACACCAATAGCACATCAATCCAGCAGCATAATATTACTTGACAATGATTTCAAATCTCAAACCAACAATATTTCTCTACAATCCAAGTTCTAGCCTCCTGATCACTATGATGAGTGGTCAATTTATAGGGAAATGCAAGTGGTTTTGTCATAAATTGGGCATTGAATGGTTTTCCATAATTGGATAGTTAGTTTCCATGGAGAAAGGGATGAGAGGATAGAGGGTTAATTGATCCATATCATATCCAAAAACGAGCTCATAGGATGAGATAAGAGTTGGGAATCCTTCTAGAATGCTCTAGAATCAAGGAATATTCCCAGAATCCTATGTCAATTTCGCTCATCCTCGCCTAGCGCAGGTTAAAGTGGGCCTAAGTGCACTGTAGCGCAGGTCTGAATGGGCCTACCTACTCTGCAGAGCAGTTGCCCATGACCAAGACTGCGCTAGTATCCCAAAGAGGCATTTCAACAAGGTTTCAAGCTAGGAAACTTTCATGGATGAAAACATTCAATATTATGACTTGTTTAGGGCATGTAGTAACTGAATTAGGATTTGATGAGCCCTAATTGTACTGATCTGATCATCAGAAGTGATGTGCCCAAATAGACCTGTAATAGTTTCCCCCTAAAGCATGAAGTCGAAAATGATAATGTCAAGTGATATGCTTTATGATGTAATGGGGAGGATCTTAAGTGGACAGTGATCTGCATCAATTACAATACGTAATATCGTGATATCTTTGAATTTTTCATGAATTACTAAGGGAAGGCATATCCATACTTAGCATATAAACTTTTCATTATATGTACATAAATCAAATAGTAGTCTACAGATATAGACCCATGATAGGATGACCATCTATGTAAAGCCATCGTACAGATGATTTAGTACTCTCCTGAAATCACAACCCAGATGAATGAAACTAAATCCGGGGTCTTCTATCTTGTCCAATCGTTCACTCAAGTATGAGTCTAACCATGTGAAAATGTGATCTAAAGTCGAACATGGGAAGACATCATCTGATTACCAGCCAATGATGTAAGTTGTTAAGAGACGTGAGAGAAATCACTGATAATGATAATGGTTCTCACGGTACTACAGTACATTCTGCATGGTGTGAATAGATGTTTTGATGTGGAACACCATACAAAGTCTTTCGGTCGAAGACCTGTGATGTCAATCTGTCACCGAAAGCGAGAAACTTGCCATTGATGTACGCAAGCCTTAAGGTACTAGAAGGGTGTTTCTAAGTAAACTTCTTAGATAATGTGTTGATGTCGACAAGAAGCGACTCATCGTAGGAGGGCCTTGATGTATCCCCCATCAATGAAACGAAATGAGTGTAATGATTTTGAAGATAGAATGTGACTGACGACACAATGTTTAGGAATGGCAGTGATGAAAATGAAGGTTTATGAGTATTGCAAAGGATGAAGTTTACTGAGTGACTAGTTCTCTTGAACATGTCGACGACACTAAATGAATTAGCAGCATTGACCCAAAACCAAAGTGATGGATGGTGTGATAGACTATAGGTATGATAACCATCAAGTAGATAATCCAACCCAAATAGCCAGAGAGATGAAATGAAAGTGTCATGTTCAAGAGCGACTTGCTACTATAAAGTGATTTATCCCTTTTCCCATTTTCCCCAGTCATTGCTGACCAGTACCTCTTTATTTTTAACAAGCTTGAGGAGAATAACATATGCTTGATGTATAATTCCACCCTTCAGGTGAATCCATCAACAATGTAAACTTTGAAACAGGAACTGATACTGTTACCCGTTTTGTAGAGATAGAAAAAAAGTGACTCGATTTTGAAAATGGGTGATGCAAAACACACGTTTTTTTTAGAGCATAGTTTTTGGCACTATAAATTTTTTTATGTACATTGCGTTTTAGAATGGTAGTGATTTTGATGTTGATTTTAAAAAGTGGTAATTCTACACCATGCCTTTTTTTTAAAAGCCTTTTTTTTTTTACTTTTAATTTTATTATGTATGAAATGTAAATAATTATTTTGTAAATTTAATAACTTTGGAAGTAGTCTTATTCTTCATATTTTCTTGTTTTTTATTTTTTTTTATTTTTATTTTTTTTGTAGTGAGGTTTTTATTGTTTTGCATATTTAAAGAAGAATGTCGATATTTTGCATTTTTGACATTCTACATATTTATATCTCATTAATTAAATTTTCAATCCACATGAAATAATTGTCTCTAAAAAACATATATATATATATATAGAAAAGACAAAAATGAAAAATAAAAAATGTTAAGAAAAAGTTATCTCATAAACCATAAAAGAATTTGGAATATATATATATATATATATATATATATATATCATTTTATGAGAACTTGTAAGGGAAATGGAAGCAAGGATGGCTAGGGTTTACATGGGGGCCGCCGTCACAGTGCGCTGCGAGGAGGCAGAGACAACAACGGATCCCTGGAGATTGAACGCCGGACTGCTCGAACTGTATGCGCCGCTCTGGATAGGGTATTGCAGAGGACAAGAACACAAACCCCCTGCAACAAATCGAGCCTTGGATGAAGAATGGTCGGCTCACAGGTCATGTTCGTTTTCTCATTTACTGAATAAGGGTTATTTTCACGGTAAAACCCTTGCCCATCCTGTAACAGGTCACGGCCAGGATGAAATAGATCGCCAATGTTCAGATCCGCTTTTGATAGCGCAACCCCGCCTTGATCCGCACCCTTTGATTGCGATTAAGGGTAAGTATGGAGCGCTGAGGCCGGAGTTTCGCCAATGTACAGATCCGCATCTGATAACGCAACTCCACCTTGATTCGCACCCTCTGATCGCGTTAAAGGGTAAGTATGGAACGGAGTGGCCGGAGTGGGCCGCGCAAGCAGGGGCCACACAGAATATCGCCCCCCCATTTCCAGGTGGAAGAAGAAGGAGCGGCTCAGACCCGATATCAGAGAGCCCTGGTGCCATATTTCCGTCAGATCTAGCTTATAAACCTGTGAATCAGGGACTATTCCTCACCAACACAGATCTGCTCCAGATCTTCATTAAATCTATTGAAGGCAAACATTTTTGCATAAGACTCAGTAAAGGGACGAGCGTACACGAATTAAAGAAGAGGATCCAGGAGCACCTTGGAACCCCAGCTCAATATCAAAACCTTATATATTCTGGGTACAGTTTACAGGACAGCCAAACACTCCAGCACTACGG
Source organism: Pinus tabuliformis (assembly GCA_031772625.1). Taxonomy (NCBI): domain Eukaryota; kingdom Viridiplantae; phylum Streptophyta; class Pinopsida; order Pinales; family Pinaceae; genus Pinus; species Pinus tabuliformis. The sequence goes on from CM062813.1 coordinate 720,024,707, forward strand.
TATTACCAACGATTCAACCATCATTCTTAATCTGCGACTGTGTGGTGGAAGCAGCGGTTCCAGCTCAAAAAACACCAGCTCTTTTCGGGATGCAGTGAAAGGGAAAAAAATGGAAAACAAAACAGCACCACCATCAGAGCTGCCAGGTCCATACATCGTTGAACAAAAGCCAGAATCACCAACCCTACAAGTTACTATGCCAGAGGTAAATAACATATATACCGATTTATCCAATACTGCAGTTATTTGTAGATTCAATGGCTTCTGGCCTAAATCAGATGCCCTACATCAATGGATCTACTCATCATGGTCACCTAACTGTGAAATTTACCTCTGCCCTAAGGGGTTTTTCATAGTTAGATTTAATACAGAACAGGAAAGAGACAGCATTATCAATCAGGGCCCTTGGTTCTGGGGCAGTGCCGGCCTCTTCACCACCCCCTGGTTCTCGGACTTCGATGCTACAACAATGATAGTCTCAAAAATGCCTGTATGGGTGAGGCTACATGGACTCCCACTCCACTTCTGGCATCACAAAGTGTTAATCGCCATTGGGAATTCTCTAGGGAAATTCCTAAAAATGGATGAAGAAAGAGCTATCAGGGGAATCTTCACATTTGCCAGAATATGTGTAGAAGTGGACTTGAGTGAGGGGCTACCTGACCACATCACGCTGAACTTTAATAATACTCAATGGATACAGCAGCTTGACTATGAAAACACAGCATTCCGATGCAGGACTTGTTTGCAGACAGGGCACCTTCAAAATAACTGCCCATTAGCCCGAAAGGACCCCAGGAAAACTAAGAAACAACCAAAAAAGCCCAAAGGCTGGCAGAACACAGACCCAATAGAAGAAGAGGACATAAATGAGGAACCCACAGAGAACCTGACGGAACCAGCCTCTCAAACGGGACAGAAACAAACACAGGCAGCGAATACCCCTTCCACTCATGCGGGGCCGATCATCACAGATCTGCATCAGGAGTTACAATTGGAAGTAAGTGGCATAAAGAGAACCCACAGCTCAGAGGGCTCAGAATCAGACAAAGAACCACAAATGAACACAATGGAAAACCAGCTAGCTATCATTACACCCACTGCTGACTCAGGAGGATGGCGTCGGGTGGAAAAGAAGAAGGGAAGAAAAGTATAGGCCAGCTGGAACATACAATTTTCTTTTTACTGTTACTCTGTTGTTTCCTGTCTTTACAGGAATAGTTTCTCTTGCTACCTAGTGTTATTGTCTTTTTTTCGCTGCCTGTCATTACAGGATCAGCCATTTGCATATGCCTTGGCATCTACAAAATGTAATTTTATCAATTTATGAATAAAATTACGACTTTTTCCTAGGGGAAAAATATATATATATATATATATAATTAAGTAAGTAAAAAAAAAACAAAAAAACATTAGCAAAAACTAGGGGAAAAAAAAGCTGATTTGAAAAAAAAAACAAACAAACAAACTAGTAAAATTAATATTAAAAAAAAAAACAAAAATTAACTAAAATTATTAAAAAAACACCAAAAAAATATGAAAATTATTTTTAAAAAAACCAAAAAAATATTAAAAAAAAATAAAAATTAAAATAAAATTAAAATTAAAATTAAATAAAATTAAAATTAAAAATAATAATAATAATAATAATAAAATTAAAAAAAAATAGATAAATAAATAAATAAAAAATAAAAAATTTAACCTCTTTTTTATTAAAAAAATATTATTATTATTAACCTTTTTTTAACAAATTTTGTTTCTTATTTAAAAAAAAAAAAAAAAAAAAAAAAAAATCATTAAAAGAAATTTAAATTTTTTTTAAACGAATTAAAATTTTTAGTTTAAAATTTAAAAATTCAAAAAAATAAAAGAAAAAAAATTAATTTAAAATTTTAAAATTTATAATTATTATTAAAAAAAATTATACCATTAAAATTTTTTAAAATTTAATAATTATTATTAAATTCATCACAAGCTCAACTGAAACTATAGCATTGAGAAAAGGATTAATGGGGTGGAAAGCTTACTTTGGTCTTGAAAATAATTGTAAAACAGAAAACCTCGTAATGTGGGATAAAAAGAAGTTCCTCTTTGAAACTTTAGTCACTCCTGTTATCTTATATGGATGTGAGGTTTGGGGTTGCAGCATCTCTAGAGAATCCTGGAGAAAGATTGAGCAAATCCAGAAGCGCTTTATAACGTATAACCTGAAAATTAAAAGCAATACACCCTACCCTATTCTCCTTATAGAAGTAGGTCTTTCCCCTATCGAAAGCCTAGCTATGACTAGGCTTCTGTTGTACAAGCACAAGCTCAATAACATAGGAGATCATAGACTTCCCAAGCTAGCTTTAAATTCTAGCCAAAACCATCTAAGGCTCAAATGGGGGTGGTATAAAGACACGAGGGCCTGGATAAACCATTGGGAGATCAACGAGAACGATGCACTGCAAAACATTAATAACATTAAAAATATTGTTACTTCTAAGTTCAAAGAAAAAATGTGGTGTGAGAAAGATTTAGCGGCTAAAAGAAAATTGAGTTATTATAAGAAGGTCAACAACCCCACCCTAGAAGATTAAAAGTATCTCTCTGTTTTAGCTAGCTCAAAGAATAAAATTAATTTAGCAAATTTTAGAACGAACTCTCATGAGCTCCATAGTGAAACAGGTCGTTGGACAGTTCCTAAAACACCATGGATGGAAACCACGGATGGAAAGAATCTACCATCTCTGTGGTAATAAGAACATTGAGGATGAAAACCACTTGCTCTTAGAGTGCTCCGCGTACAACAACATTAGATCTCAGTTTAATAATCTTTGTCGCAATACTGACCTTCCTAGCCTTTTATGATGTCAAAATTATAGTGAGCTTGGGAGGCTTCTCTCCAAGCTTTTTGAGCATAGAAATAAAATCTTAAATCAAACTAAATAATTTTTTTCTTTAGGTTCGATAGACTAGAGTTTGGTCTCAGTGGACATTAACCACCATCATCATCATCATCATCATCATCATTTAAAAAAATACGATTAAAAATTTTTAATTAAAAATTTCAAAATTCATATAATTATTATTTAAAAAAAAATGAATTTCCCACCCTCCAGCTGCCCGTGATGGCGCGGCAGTGGGAGGAATTCATATAATTATTATTTTTAAAAAAATGAATTTCCCGCCCCCCGGTTGCCCGTGGTGGCATGGCGGTGGGCGGAGGGACCTGCGCAGGTCCCTCCGCCCACCGCCGCGCCACCACGGGCAGCCGCGGGGTAGGAAATTCATTTTTTTTTATTTTTTTAAATAATAATTATATGAATTTTAAAATTTTTAATTAAAGATTTTAATCGTAATTTTTTTAAAGAATAATTATTAAATTTTAAATTAAAATTTTTTAATCATATAAATTTTTTTTAATAATAATTATAAATTTTAAAATTTTAAATTAAAATTTTAATTTAAAAATTTTAATTTAAAAATTTTAATTCGTTCAAAAAAAATTTAAGAATTTTTTAATGATTGTTTTTTCAAATAAGAAAAAAAAAATTGTTTAAAAAAAAAGAAGTTAATAATAATTATTTTTTCAAAAAAAAAACAAAAGAGTTTAAGAAAAGTAATTTTATTTTTATTTTATTTTTTTGGTTTTTTTTATATTTTAATATTATTTTGGTTTTTTTTAAATAATTTTCATAATTTTTTTTTTGGAGCTAATTTTTGTTTTTTTAATATTAACTTTACTAGTTTTTTTAATTTTTTTCGTTATATATTTTTTTTTAACTTGTAAACTCTTTTTTCTTTTTCTTTTTCTTTTTCTTTTCTTTTCTTTTTTTTTTTTCCAGATTCTTTTATGGTTTATGAGATAATTTTTTTTAACATTTTTTATTTTTTATTTTGTCTTTTTTTATATATATATTTTATATTTGTTTTTTTAAGTAATCAACATTTTAATCTTAATTTTAGTAATTTTTAATTTTTTTTTGTTGATTTTCTGCTTTCTTTTTTTTTTAATCTACTTTGTTTTTAATTTTTATTTTTAATTTTTTTAATTTTTCTTAATTTTTATTTTTTATTTTTCTACTTTTACCTACTTAATTTTTAGTTTATTTTAAATGTTATTTTTTTATCTTCCATATTTTTGGTTTTTTTTTCTATTTGCCAATTTTTTTTTATGGTTTAAAAGCGATATATATATATATATATATATATATATATATATATATTTCCATTTTCTTTTTAAATATTTTTTTTACTATTTATTTATTTATAATGTTTTTTTTTTAAGTATATAGTTTAATTTATGTTTTGTTATTTTTTTTAACCTTTTTTTTTCTGTTTTGTGTTTTTTCATTGTTTTAATTTTTATTTTTTTTATGTTTTTCGGGGTCATGAAAAAATATTTTACGCCATTATTTCGAAATGTTGAAATTTTACTTTTCAAAAAAAAAAAATGTTTTCCCAACGTTAACACTTTTCGTTTTGAGGGTGTTTTTTGGACAATTTTTGCGCAAAAATTTGGTTTTCACCGCCATTTTTAAAACATGTTGAAAATTTACCCAAAAAAATGGTGTTATTCCAGCATCAATACTTTTCGTTTTTAACATTGTTTTTGATGTTTTTTCGAGGTTTTTTGGCCAGAGTTCCTGTTTTGAGTTTATAGTTCCCATTTCAAAGTTTACATTGTTCATCGCTATGTGATGCTTTAATGAGTCTAGCGAAGGTGAAACTTGTGCTTGTCATGATGGACAAGTTTGTCGTTATTTGATGTTTTAACGAGTTTAACGACAATGAGAACTCGGTCCTTTTCATGTTTAGAGAGTTTGAAAGGGACAAAAAGAAAACTCCATAAGTTCTTTTTCATAAATTTGTCTCTCAAGTTCGAAAAAGCATAGAATAATACAAGAGAGAACCTATTGACCATGCTCAATCAACGTATTCCTTTTTCGTAAGTAATCTATCTCAGTCTGGAAAAGGGTTAAACTTATACTGAGTAGATGTCGTTTCCAATCCGTTTACGAGCTGAAAAGGACAAGCGCTCAACAATATTTTCATATTTTGAGAGTCTGAAAAGAGCTTAAAGAGGACTCCAGGGGGGTTCCTTTTTCGATGTTTAACAGAGCTCGAAAAAGAGATAAAAGTATGCTCTGTGGTCAAAAGTACAATTTACAATCATGCACATCAAATTCACTATGTCAGCTGTAAACCTGCTCAAAGAACCACCAAACAGATTAAACATACCTATTTCATTGGTAAAAATAGGTAAAAACTATAGTTTATTCATTTAATGAACATGAAATAACCATAAAACAAGAATTTACCAAGTCATTTTTACCATTTGATATTTACCATTCTATTTTGTGCTCTGAGCCAGTTTTTACCACGAACTTCAGCCGCTGATTGCGGGAGATTTTTCAGATCATTCTTCGTGCCGTTGGGACCAGGTAGGAGATTTACCTCATCTCTTTCATTTAAGGTCATTCTTTTTCAATTTCAGCCAATTTTTTTAGGGTTTTGGCATCCCTAGGGCAAATATACCACGCCCTGGGATCAGCGCACCCCAATGCATCAAAAATTGCGCTGCAGCGAAGTCAAGCAGAAGGGGAACTGCTCTACAACACATTGTTTCAAGACCAAGGGTGTGCTGGAGCGGTTTAAAAATTTGTTTCATCATCCTTGCCCAAAATATCTTCATTTTTTTGCATGAAATGGATCCTTACTAATCCTATGGTGTGATTTCAGACTTTGATCGGATCAGAATGGCTATCACTTAGCGTGAGAGAACATGAAGAATAAGATATGGTTGCGCAAAATTATCTTGGTACTGTTGAGGCGCTTAGAGATTGTGGGTTACTCTAATATTTCAGGTTATCCAGGATGATGCAACAGTTAGAACTATTGTAGTTCTTGGTTCATTCATGGGATTTGGCAGAACAGGTTTTTCACACTTGGAATGTATCGCAGACTATTAGTGACAGCTGCTATGTTTAACGACACCGGAACACGTCTCTAATCTAGACCTCTAAATGTTATGCGTTAAGTTACAATGCTCCATTAGGTTAATTGAGATAAATTTTAGTTGATCTTGTTTAAAAGTTTGCATTTCAGGTTCACCGCATGATGTTTCTGAAACTCCTAGAATGCAACTAAGATAAGAAACATTCGTTTCCTTTGATTTAAACAATGAAAAACATAATTAAAAGGGATAGAGAAATCAAAATCTTTAAACAAAGAGCATAGAGCACATCTAATGCAACTTTCCTTATACTGTTCCTACAAGCACACACAAACTTCTAAATGCATAATGCATGTTTTTTTTTTTCATTCCTTTAATGTTTAGATGAACATAAGGAAACTAAATGCATAATTGGTCAATCAATGTTTTTCACAAGAAACGAAGACTTTACAATAGTTTCTTTTTCAAAGAAATGAAGACTTTACGACAATTATTTTTCAAAAAAGACTAATCGATGTAAGCTAACTTTGAAAATTAATTGATAATGATAAAATCTCTTAAGAAACACTAAACAATCAAGGTCAAAGTAGGGCTGGGAGAAGAAATGAAAACTGATTTCAGAGCCATAGCAAACATTGATCTTTCAACAAATAACATTAGAAGCAACACTGGAAAAATCAAGAAAAATATGGGTTTTTTGGCTTGACAGGGATCAGTGCAGCCCTGAATGGGAGATAGTGCATTGCAGAGCACTGTCTCTAAGCTAAGGCTGCTCTGCAATGCACTGTGTTAAGACCAACACTGCGTTGATGCCAAAGAGCCCAATCAGCACACATTTAAGCACACATTTTGACCAAAAAAGCTTCAAGATGACTGAAAAGAGATCAATGAAGTCAAGTAAAGTCTACTAGGATGTAATATCATAAGGGTAAACTACCAAGAACGACGGTCATTCCCCAGCGGAGTCGTCAATTTGTTATACGGAATTTATACCTACGAATAAGTACATCTTCCCTAAGTGGGTAGTTACACTTATAACAATAGAAGTAAAGACGTTTAACATTTTCCTACAATAGACAGATAAGATAAAGGAACCTACTTGTGATCCGTCGCTTCCTTTGATCTCCTTTGAATTGCTCTCGTCGCTTCCACTCAAACTGAATTCACTCAATTGGTACCTACCAACATAAACAGAAGATGACAACAATCAAAGCATATGATATATCTACTGTAAACAAATGGAATCGACAACATTTGAACATACATTCATCGTAGATATAGACAAGAATATGGGAAATGGAAAAAACAACTTTATTGATTGATGGAAGGAGAAGTTACACCCAATGTGGTTCGATCCCGTGTCACTCATCCAGCTTATTCCAAACCCTCATCACACCAATAGCACATCAATCTAGCAACATAACATTACTTGACAATGATTTTAAGTCTCAAACCAACAGTATTTCTCTATAATCCAAGTTCCAGTCTCCTGATCACTATGATGAGTGGTCAATTTAAAGGGAAATGCAAGTGGTTTTGTCATAAGTTGGGCATTGAATGGTTTTCCATAATTGGATAGTTAGTTTCCATGGAGAAAGGGATGAGAGGATAGAGAGTTATTTGATCCATAGCCTATCCAAAAACGAGCTCATAGGATGAGATAAGAGATGGACATCCTTCTAGAATGCTCTAGAATCAAGGAATATTCCCAGAATCCTATGTCAATTTCGCTCATCCTCGCCCAGTGCAGGTTAAAGTGGGCCTAAGTGCACTGCAGCGCAGTTTTGAATGGGCCTACCTACTCTGCAGAGAAGTTTCCCCTGATGAAGGTTGCACTGGTGTCCCAAAGAGGCATTTTAGCAGGGTTTCAAGCTATGAAACTTTCATGGATGAAAACATTTAATATGATGACTTGTCTAGGGCATGTAGCCACTGAATTAGGGTTTGATGAGCCCTAATTGTATTGATATAATCGTCAAGATTGATGTACCCAAATAGACCTGTAACACATGTGGCACTATACAAACATGTCACATGTCAATCAATCCAACTTTTCGTTGTTTGGCGCGAAATTCGAAAAGCCATAATTTGTGCATACGAACTCCATTCTGCCTTATTCAAGTTGCATTGGAATTTTCTCATCGAGCTCTTCAACATGGCATTACTTCCATGAAATTTCATGAAATTTGAATTTTAGGCCTTTTCAAATCCTTCCAAATCAATCCTCCCCACTGAGAGGTTGTTATCAACCTATTTTTTTCCATAGAGTCATTACTCATTAGTCATTTTACTATTGACCACTTTCTTGAGCTTTGACCCTTTCTTTGACCTATTTTTGTCCACAACCATTTGGACCTAGTGTCTGACATAAAATTTCTAACCCTCCAGTCGCATGGAGCAACCTATCTTCATAGCGGCTATAGTTGAACTGTCCTTGTTCAGTCCTGACAAACCTAACTTATGTTCTAGAGGCTTACTTTCCCTAGGAAATCAATTTGAAGCCATATATTATCTTATCCCTTCAAGTTGGCTTGGGTGCATTATTAGAGAAGCTTCCTAACTTCTCCACCCTAAGCATCTACATTCATCCTCCTTGGAAGCCCTCTTAGTCTTTATATATTGGTCCATCCTTGAGGGTCAAGCTCAAGAGTTTTGGAGAATTATATATTCATGCTACTATTTTGATTCTATGAGATATTGTGAGACATTTTTTTCTCAAGGTCACATTTCTTAGAGAAGGGGAGACTCTACCAAAATATGGAGGAGAATATCCATATGATGGTATAATACATGTTGTACTAATTTTATTTCATGATTAATAGAAGTAAAGGTTCCTTTCCATTGGATCTATGTTTATGATCAGTTATTCATGTTCATGTTTATTTGTTTGAGTTGATGGTCCTCCATGGAAGGCAATTTGTGTCCATTGTTTGGTGGTTCTTGTGAGAAAGATTCAGACCTATTGTAGAGGACAACATATCTCAGTTGGAGTATGGACTCTTTGCATTAGATCCAACACTCACCATCAACTTGTGTGGATCTTGGGTACCAAACTCAAACCCTAGATAGGGAATTTTATGCATGGATGATTGATTTGATTGTATGGTTTGGGGATCTGTTTGTTTTTTCACTTATTTCCATATACTCCTTGATCTAGTATTCTTGTCAGGGCCAAGACTATGTAGCAATAGCTCCCAATGGTTGTGTGTAAATTTCCATAACAAGGGCTTTTGTACCTCCAAAAGGTTATTAACCAGACACCAAATGTGGGATATTCGTCCCCACTTTTCCAATATCTTTCCACCTTGTTTTGTGTACCCTATTGTTCATAATCAATTGCATAAAAGCTATGACAATTGAAAGCATATTCTTAGCCATTTGTAATTTCCCACATCCTTTTGCATGTGTTATGTCAACCACTACCCATGCATTAAACATGAGCAACATCGACATATATAAGAATGTTAATGACAATGTACTAACAAGATGTTTTATCCTCTTGACATGTTCATGCAACATAATCCCATGCTCCAAAACCCTAGCTTTGTCCACTCATATTGGCACCAAATGGGTCTTCATGAACAAGTTGACTGAGGATTTGAATGTAGTGAGAAATAAAGCTAAATTTGTTTGTAAAGGATATGCACAAGTTAGGGCTATTGACTTTGAAGAAAATTTTTCTCTAGTTGGCAAACTAGAAGCAATCAAAATGTTCTTGGAATTTGCATGTTTTAAAAATTTGAAAGTCTATCAAATGAATGCCAAGTCAACTTTTCTAAATGGAAACTTAGAAGAAGAGGGTATATTGTAAAACTGGAAGGATTTCTACAGTCATGAAATGAAGATTATGTATGAGGATTGAAGAAAATACTTTATGGACTATAGAAAGCTTCTAGGGCTTGTTACTCAAGACCTCACAAATATTTAATAACAATAAGGATTCGAGAGAGGCGCAACAGATAGAAACCTTTACATCAAAATGAGAAATAAAAATTTGCTGATCATTGTTGTTTATGTAGATGATATCATATTTTGAAGTGATGTTGACATAATGACCCAAAAGGTTTATAGAAGAGATGTAGAAGGAATTTGAAATGTCCATCTTGGGAGAATTGCCATTCTTTCTAGGTTTGTAGGTTGTTCAATCAAGCATAAGGATATTCATCGTCAAAATTAAATATGTTAAGGTGATGTTAAAGAAATTTGGAATGGAAAATTATGCACTTGTTAATACACTCATGGTCACAGGATGCAAATTAAAAAATGATGATGAATCTCTGAATGCAAAACAAACTTTGTATAGGTCATTGATTGAAATTTTTTTATATTTGACAACATCAAGACAATATATCATGCAAGTAGTAGGATTGGTTGCAATATTTTCATATGCACCAAAAGAGACACATGTGCAAGAAATGAAGGGAATTTTCAAATATTTAAAGGAGATTATGGACTTTGCCTTTTGGTACTCAAGGAGCAAATACTTCACCTTAACAACATATATAGATCCTTATTGGGAAAGAAGTGTTGATGACAAGAAAATCATTATAGAAGGAGAATTCATTCTGGTAAATTGTCTAGTATCATGGTTAAGCAAGAAATAGACCTCAATTTCTCTATCCACAACTAAACTCGAATACATTATAGCAACAACATGTTGCACTAAGGATCAATGGATGAAGCACACTTTGAAACATATTAGGATAGACTATGATCAACCAATATCCATTATTTGTGATAATACAAGTGGAAACAATATCTCAATAGGTAGCTTATCAGAATGCCAAGATGGAAGACATTACTACTAAAGAACAACTTGCATATATCTTCACCAAACACCTTTCCAGAAACATTTTAATATCTAAGATTGAAGTTGGGAGTGATATCTCTCTCATTTATCAATAAAAGGACGCATAAGTTTATGGGGAGCAATCTATTGCTTTTTATATATATATAAAGTGGTGAAGAGTTGTAGATGAGGGGTGATAGCCATTTTCCATTGATGTCAAAGGGGAGAGAATTTGTAGATACGAGGAGTTCATAGGTAGGGGGAGTTCCACACAACATTTTACAAAAAAATCTAAAAGTTGCTATCAATGACAAAGGAGGAGATTATTATGAATAATGTTGTCGTTGATGTCAAAGTTAGGGGGAAACGCTTCTTAGATGTCAACCCAAACAAGGTTACATTTTGGCCTAGAAAATATTAGGGAGTGATTTAAATGGCTCTAGAAAACCTCAAAAATCAAAGTCTTCAAAATACAGTGAAACCAAGACCAAGTTGTAGTGCTCATCGTTATGATTCTAGTGGTGCAAACGACACTCAAATCTAAGTTCGTATGACCAACTTATTGCAATCAAAAATTGACAAATTAAGTAAGAAAAAGGAAACCTATAACATACTACATGGGACCTACAAAGCATACGTGGCAACAAACTGGTCTATTAACCATTGACACATGGTGTCTAGTCATTGGCTCCTTGTCCCTAAAAAAACAAAAAAATATAATGTTAAAATTTCATTAAAAGAAACCAATTTAAAAAAATAAATAAATAAATTGTTATTAAAATAAAATAACCATATAAAATCATATAACAAAAAATAGCTATATACAAGAAACCTACATGTAACTTTCACTTAGGAGCAGCGAGCCAGGGCGAGGTTCTTGAGGGAAGTAGTTGGAGCGGCGAGCGGTGAGCCAGAGGGAGCGGGGAGCGGCGAACCAGAGCGAGTGGCGAACCAGGGCGTCCATTTTCGCACAGGTGACAGCACTGAGTGAAGAATCCAGACAACGGCGAGGTGTTTTTCAGTCTGGGTGCAGCGCTTCAGCAAGAACACGGCTAAGTTTAGTTTTTCGAGGGCGAGGTTCTTGAGGGAAGTAGCTGGAGCGGCGAGCGGCGAACCAGGGCGTCCATTTTCGCACAGGTGACAGCACTGAGTGAAGAATCCAGTCAACTTCACGTTTTGGGTGCAGCGCTACAGCAAGATCACGGCTAGTTTTAGTTTTTTCGAGGGCGAGCGGCGAGCGGCGAACCAGGGCGTCCATTTTCGCTCAGGCGACAGCACTGAGTGAAGAATCCAGACAACAGCGAGGTGTTTTCAGCGAGCGAGCGGCGAGCTACGAGGGTTCTTCCTTGGCACAGTTTGCTGGGTTTTTGTTGCCAGATTTATTGTTTGGGGTTTTCTGCAGGTTCAACGAGAAAGTCGACTGGATGCTCCTGGGTCTTTCTTGCTTTTGCAGGTAAAGCAGTGAGATAGCAGACAGGGGCAGTGGATAGCATAGTAGACGTAGCAGACAAGGGGCAGCGGATAGCATAGCAGACAGAGGCAGCGGAAAACAGGCAGGCAGCGACAGCGGATAGCAGGCAGGCAGCGACAGACAGAGTTCCCGGAGCAGGCAACGGTTAACAACAGGCAGCGAGGGCTTCTCCAGAGCGGCGATCAGCGAGGTTTTCTCCACAGGCAGCGAGGGCTTCTCCAGAGGCGAGCGGCGATCAGCGTGAGGTGCGGGCTCTCTTGAGTCGAGCGGCGAGAGGCAAGCAGAGAGGGTTTCATCTTGCAGGCTCGTTTCATCTTCTGGTCTTTTAGTTTTCTCTAAGCGGGGGCGAGGTGGCTTCCCTTGCCGCCTCTGCCCCCGGTGACGCCTCTGCTCCGGTGGGTCTTCTCCTTCTCGGCGGCAGTTTGGATTGTTCTGGCCGCGGCATATCCTCTGGAGCATTGAGGGAACAGCGGCGCTCTGCTCTGTTTCGTGCCGCTTCTATGGATGATTTCGATGGTCTTTTTCTGCAGGCAGATGTGGATGATTGAGGCAGTGTTTCTTCCTCTGTTTCTCGTCTGATTCGGGTGGAGAGTTTGAGGGGGTGGGGAAGGAGTGGCTACTTTTGCTGCTCTCTTCCTCATTTCGTGCCTCTCCTTTCGTATTGGGCGGACAGATCTAACGCTGGTTGCTCTCTTTTCCTATCTTCAGATGCTTGTCTGCTTGGTGCATTGGTGCCACCTCTGCACCTTATCGATGGGATGCCTTGTTTCTGGGGCGCAATATTGGCCTTTTGGGGCTTTATTTGGGATCTGTTAAAGCAGATTTTCTGGGGTTTATTCCTTTATCTGCTGCCCTGTCTGAGGGCTTTTCTGGATACTCCTTTTGGAGTATTTTTGTATGTGGCTCGGTCCACGTTTCTGCATAATGCTTCTTGCATTTGCAATATGTAATCTTGTTTTATGAATATATCATGCTTTTTCTTCCTGAAAAAAGATCCAACGAATAGGTTAAAAGGAATATGGTCAAATATCATACGGTGGTTATATATATTACCCATATGGTGATATGGTTATAAAACCATATATCTATTTATTATTAAAATCATATTAATAATAAATAAAAAACACAAATGTTAAAAGGGTTAGCTATCACAAGGTTCCCATGAATATTAAAGTCATGGTTATTTGTTTCAACCATACATTATATTATGATAGTTGGAGATTTTAAAACGACGGTTCCAATTATATAGGCAACGACCAATGCCTATTTTTAAAATGTTGCTTTGTTTTTTATAAAGATATACACAAAGCGGGTTGCATCCTTCGGGTTGAAGCCCCGGCCCTCAAGTCACCAACAACCCAATAGTGATATACGAATCATATGTGCCCAAGTAATCCTTTCATATTTTCGCTCACAAAATGTTATTTAAACCTTCAGCGCTCATATGGTCGAATGGACAGAGGCAGATCAAGAAGGAGCAGAACGATGAAGTCGTGGAACCAGGAGGGTTTGGGAAATGTGAAAGTGTAAACATGACGCGTACAGGAACTAGGGGAGTGGAAGGCACATTTTTCAAGATAAAATATCTTAATGAGTTTTTATAGGGCCAAAATTGCAAGTGGTGGAATGTGGCTAATTGTATGCTCATTTTAAATAAAATTTCTCAAGGATCAGAATGGTATAGTCAGTTTTTGGATCTGAGGAGTAGATTTCAAAGGTCATATCATAACCCTATATTTTCATTGATTGTTGGGGACAAAGTTCGAGACAACAATGTGTATTTCAGAAGTGGGTCATGTTTACAGTCAAAAGTCTCAGGAGGATGCAACGGACTCATTGGCATTGTCATTGCTATGATTTGAGCAACCAAAATTTCAAGCCACTCCTAAGATTGAAGATTTAATGATGTATTTTTCCATGTACTTGTCTTTCTTTTGATGAAATGAATGGAGAAACTTCCCCACTATTGAAGTAGGGCCCGGAGATGTAGTCCACACTGGACAAACTTTGATATCAAACTTTTGTGTGCATTGTCTTATGATCTCCTTAATGTTGTTTTTTCTTTAAGTATTCGCATACATGGTTTTTACATGCTCTTTCATGTAATTATGCTAACATCAACCCAAGAAAATATCTTGGATAATGTCAATAAATTAGATATTTTTAATCAATTTTGGTGTCAGCGTGGTCTTCTTACTTATGTGAATAGCTAATGTGAATGATTACCAGAAAGTGAACGTGCAACAGGAAGAAGGAAAATGGAGAATGATAGAGCTTTTTGTTAAGCCTTCTACAGGATTGTAAACATGGTGGATATTTTGTTTGCCAATTATTAGAAGAAATTGGTGAAGAGTGAAAAGAAGAAGGAAGAGAAAGCAGAGGACGATGCTTCGGTAAATGAAGGATAACCTCCATCTCCATATTCAAGTGAATTTTCTTCTTCTTCATCTTGTTCTCATCATTCAATTCAAATCATCATCACCAAATCATTCATATAGAGAATGTTGAACTGAGAAGACTTCTATGAGAAGCAAAAGAGGAAAAACAGAGATTGTAACTTTAGTTACAAGCCACAGAAGAGGCCTTGGTAAAGTTGTAGTGCAATAAAGGCTTAGAGAAGCCATCATCACCCACTCTAGAATCGACAATTGAGGTAAACAATGTCGGTGATTCTTTAGTTTCATTGATGATGATTATGGTGTATTTGCAAGGCACTCTAAAGTCGCATGCTCACTAGTTTGAATCAATGCAGGCTAAGGCTACATCACACCATTCCACTAATTGTGATTGTAGGTCATCTCCAAAGGGAAGTGAGCATTCCAAAATAGGAGTTAAGGAAAGTTGTCCTCGTGAGAGCCGCACCAAAGAAAACCATTCAAAAAAGAAGGTCAAGAAAGTCTGAAGAAGGAAGAACCATTGCAAACATTGAAACAAACGTGGACATCAGGGAGGTACATGTCGCAAGCTCCATCTAGAGCTACGACCAAAGAAGGAAAGGGAGCAAGTAAAAGCACCTGTGAATGAACTAAACAATGAAGTAGTTCAACAAGGGAGCCAACTACAGGAAGAAAGCCCATTAGCCTGTAAAAGATTGGTAGTCTTTTTAAGTAGTTGAGCATGGCCACCATTGTAAACGGTTATAAAAGTGATGAATGTATAACATCACTTGTATATGCAACATAGTGATATTTTGGCCTTTTAATTGAATAAACAAAGGGGATGGGTTCTATTGTAAACATGACCATGAATGTTTTATAAACTCATGGAAAGTATGGTCTTGCTTGGGATATTGCAAATTGAACATGTATTGGTAGTTGCAGATTTGCATATGGATATAGGTATTGGTTTCATTATTCCAGGGTTTGAAGTACCAATGTGAATGAAAGGAAAGGTGACCTATTAAAGACATTTGTTATGCAAATCAACATTGCAATACGGTTTATACTTTTGGAGTACCAAAAGTTCTTCAGTGGGGAGGAATGTTCCAAGTGGCTCTTGAAAACCTCAAAAATCAAAGTCTTCATAATGTAGTGAAACCAAAAATAAGTTGTAGTGCTCATTGCTATAATTCCAGTGGCACAAACTACACTCAAATCCAAGTTTGTATGACCAACTTATTCCAATTGGAAGTTGACAAATTAAGAAGAGAAAAAAAGCCTACAACATACTACATGAAAACCACAAGACACATAAAGCAACAAACTAGACTATTAGCCATTTACACATAACTTCTAGTCATTGGCTCTTTGTCCCTTACACAATTTAAAAATAATAATAACATTAAAATCTCATTAAAAAACAAACCAATTAAAAAATATATAAAATATAGTTATTAAAATAAAATAACCATATGAAAATCATATACTAAAAAATGGTTATATAAAAATCAAACGAATATGTTAAAAGGCATACGGTCAAACGTGACACGGTGGATATATATATTAACCATATATGGTGATATGGTTGTAAAACCATATTAAAAAATAACAAATGTTAAAACGGTCATTAGTGACAAGGTTCAATAAATATTAAAGCCATGGTTATTTGTTATAACTATGCATTATGTTTATCCATGATAACAGGAAAAAAAAAATTACTTATTTGTCAAAATTAGCTAGGGTTTTCAAAGTTTCTCAAAATAGAGTTCATGATCATTTTTGAGTTCATGATCATTTTGTTTTTGGTCATGATGTGGGGTCCATAAAAGTTAAAAAGGGGTTTGTCATAAAGTTTTAATTTCAAATTTTTATATGCTTTACGTTTATTTATTCATAATTGGCTTTTAAATACTTCTACATAATTTTGTAGAAAATTCGGTTATAAAAACAAGGGATTTGCTACAGAAGTCTTAACAGTTTTGTAGCAACTCTCCATAGTAAAACCAGTTTTTTGCGACAAATTGTTGTAGGTTTTCATGAAGGTTAAGGTAGGTCTAAAACTTAGCAAAGGAGGTTCCAAAGGCATGTGTTTAGCTTACAAACATCAAGGAAGACCTTAGAACTTGCAGAACTTGCAAAGAGTTAGCAGAGAGGTGTTTTTTGAATTTGCTACAATTTTGTTTTTTGCTACAAAATTTCTGGAAATGACTGGTTTAGTCATCAACTTCAAACTCGCCTTCTAACCAAATGATAAGGAATTTTGGAAATCTGAAGGAGGTTTTTGTTCAGCACAAGGTCATCTACAAAACCTCTCTAAGTTTTTACACTGTAGAAATTCCCACTGTAGATCACCAGATAATGCAATATACTAAAGCAAAATACTTGATCTACTTCTACAAACAAACTTGTGGAAGCTTAATTGATTATGAGCAAGATCAAATAGAACACATATAACATAGAATGAGAAAGCAATCACACATGAACACAGAAGAATACTCTGGGGAAAGCCTCAGCTAAAAACCCCGATCTTTGTATTATCATACAAGTGGAAATATCTCTGGATTACACAAATCTTTAGCTCACAAGCTATCCAACTCTTAGTACAATCCCTCAATACAGCTCACGGACTGAATGGACACAACATATGCCTTCCTCCAAACCTCCAAGCCTCCTATTTCCTTGCGGAGTTTCTCCTAGGGTCCAGTGCTGCCACCTGTGTGAATTGGCCTCTCACACAACTCACCAAACTCAGAAGTAACTGCGCAATCTCCAAGGAATGAATTCCTTCTACATGCAAGAGATATCCTCAATGGAATATTCCTGAAACTAATAGTACATTGTCCCATCATCTGATCTCAAATGGATCTCTGACTAAACTGACATTCATGAGTTATTTATGAGAGAATATTAAATTATCTGAAGTGCAGCAGTTACATGCATGCATGCATTAACTAACTGAACTCACAATTAGTTCCACAAACTATTGGAACTAATCTAACTAGACTTAACTCAGTTAACTAAGCTAACTAATTACAACTCATCCTGATCTCCTTAATCAAGGGATAACTTCCTCAATCAAAGGGGAAATTGTTTCATGTCTTCACATAGACTGCATATTTGATTTTCTACAATTAATTCACTCAAAATGAATTAATTAATTATTTTACAAACAGCTGCTAAGATCAAATTCGAATTTTAATTCTCAATTTTAGTTTAGGGACTAACTAAAATTGGAATGTATCCCGAAATGCTATTTATAGCAGTGCTATTTTTAGCATTTCTTTTTTCTATTTTCAACACTCCCTCTCAACAAGAAAGGGATTATCAGTCACCCCATTCCTATCTCTGTGGAACTCGAACTTGCATTTTGACAATGCCTTAGTCAAAATATCTGCATCCTGTTCTTCGGTCGAAACATACAACAAATACATGATCCTCTTCACCACACAGTCTCAAAGATGATGATACCAGATATCTATGTGCTTGGACCTGTCATGAAATACTGGATTCTCAAAGAGTTTGATACAATTCTGATTATCGCAATAGATCACAGTTGGATCCATCCTCTGACCAAACAATCCCACTAGAACCTTCCGCATCCAAATGGCCTTGCATGCGGCCTGATTAGCAACCATGTATTTAGCATCTGCAGAGCTAAGTGCAATTGACCTCTGTTTCTTGCTGTACCAGGAAACTATAGCTGAACCAAGGTTGAAGATTCCTCCAGAGTTTCTCTTCCAGTCTGATGGACTCCCTGCCCAATCTGCATCTGTGAAGCCCTGAAGCTTCACTCCCTCTATCCATCTGTACCACAATCCATATTGAGATGTGCCTCTGAGGTATCTCAACACATGCTTCGCTGCCTTCCAAAATAGCTTGGTAGGCTGAACCATAGCTTGACTCAACTAGTTCACCTCAAAGCACAAATCTAATTGTGTGTTCACTAGATACATCAATGAACCCACAAGCTGCCGATAAATAGTAGCAGCTACTACCTCACCTGAAGTAGCATCCTCCTTCCTCTAATTACCAGCTAGAGGAGTTTGCATGGGCTTGCACTTCTCCATGTAGAATCGCCTGAGTATCTCATTGGCATACTTGCCTTGAGATACAAACACTTTCCCATCCTTCTGCCACACTTCCATGCCTAGAAAGTAGTGCATAAGACCCATGTCTTTCATCTCAAACTCTCTTGCAAGATCCTCCTTGCAAGACTTGACCAATTGATCATCACCTGTCAAAATCAGATCATCCATATAAAGAACAATTATCAATGGCTTACCTTCTACCATGATGTGGTAAAAGTTCGTGTCTGCTTCACTCTTGGTGAAGCCCAACCCGATGAAATAGTTGTCAATCCTGGTGTACCAAGCACGAGGTCCTTGCTTCAGCCCGTACAAAGCCCTCTTGAGTCGGCACACATGCGACTCACGATTGAAGGTATCAAAACCTTCCGGCTGCTCAATGTACACCTCTTCCTCAATCTTCCCATTGAGGAACGCAATCTTCACATCCATCTGATGGATCTTCCAACCCATCTAAGTTGATAGTGCCAACATCGATCTGATAAATGAGTGCCTTGCTACAGGAGCAAAAATCTCATCGTAGTCGATCCCCTCAACCTGTGAGAAACCACAGGCAAAAAACCTTGCCTTATGTTTCTCAACACTGCCATCAGCTGCCTGCTTTACCTTGTAAAGCCAACGGGAACTAACCACTAACTTGTCCTGAGGTCTTGGGACAACATCCCAAACACAGTTCCGAAAGGTGGAGTCATACTACTCCACCATAGCATCAACCCAAACTGGTTGTTGTACTGCTTCCTCGAATGAAGAAGGTTCAATCTCTACACACTCCCCAACCAAGGCCATGTAACTAGTGTACTGCTCGGGTGACCTCCTCTATCTGTGCTGAGAAGATGGATATCCCACATTCTCTCGCACATCCAGCATCAACCTATTAGCTTCCCTTGAGCGTTTCCACCCATCTCTGGAAGACTCAACATGAGTGGATGTCTCCACTCCCAGATCCTCTGCATGCAGTTGCTCCGCATCAGTATGAGGCTCCTCCTCCTTAGGAACTAAAAGTTCCTCCTCTACATGCAACTTGAGCTCCCTCTCAAGCGATACTCGCATGGCTTTCTGCTCATCGAACTTCAGATCTTTGCGTACCACTGTCCTCTGACTGGTAGGCAGGAACACACGATAATTGTGGGGTGTATCAATGTACCCCACAAGTATCCCCAACTCAGTTGTTGGATCTAGCTTCTTCCGAGCATCTTTGGTCACATGGCAATAAACCGATGATCCAAAGATCTTGAAGTGACTCACATTTGGTCGCTTCTCAGAAAAGGCTTCCATTGGTGTCTTCATCCCCAGTATACAGTGTGGGCTTCTGTTCTGCAAGTATACTGTTGTATTTCATGCCTCAGCCCACAAATGAAGTGGTAGGCTTTGGTCATGCAACATCACTCGAGCTGCTCCCACAATCGATCTGTTCTTCCTTTCAGCCACCCCATTCTGCTGTGGGTTATGGGGTGCCGTCAATTCCTGTTTAATTCCTTCTGCTGCGCAGAAGTCATTAAACTGTTTGGAGACATACTCTCCACCATTGTCGCTACGTAAGGCCCTTATTTTCTTTCCAGATTCTTTCTCTGCCAAGGCTTTAAACTCACAAAACCTTAAGAAGGTCTGATCCTTCTTCTGCATAAAGTAGATCCAACATCTACGAGAAAAATCATCAATAAAAATAACATAGTACCTTTGTTTAGCAGTGGAGGTTGTAGAGAATGGTCCACACACATCTTTGTGAACTCGCTCCAAGATTGCTCCAGCTCTACTGTCTTGATCCTGAAAGGAAGATTTCACATTCTTACACAAGGCACAACCTTTGCATGTATATGTCTGCTCCATTTTTCCCTTGGGAAGTCCGGTAGAAATCTTATGCATGATCTTCAAGGCCCCATGGTGCAAGTGGCCCAATATTCTATGCCATAGCTCGCCAACATCTTGGCTCTGCACCAACTTTGCTTTGGAACTCAATGCAGCATAGTCGTCTATCTCCAGCTTGTAGAGATTCTTTACTCGAATCCCAATCCTCTTGGTCAGTCAAGTGCCGATATACCTCAGGAATACCTTTCCTTTACTAAAGACTACATCATAACCTTTGTCTTCCAGCATAGCGATGGACAAAATATTCTTCTTCAGACCCGATACATACTTTACATCAGTTAGGGTGAGAGGAGCTCCATGCTCCCTCTGAAACACAACGGTACCTTCACCTTAAACACGATACTTTCCATCATCGCCCATCTCGATCCGCATCTGGAGATCCTTCTCCTCCAAGGTACTAAAAATATTATTGTCGCCGGTCATGTGGAATGAAGCTCCACTATCCAGGTACCAAACACATCCCACCATGGATGAAACCATGCATGCGATGAGAGAGAAATCTGATTCAAACTATGAGGCCAGTGCCTCACCATCTGATCCCTTCGAGGATCCCTTCTTGGATTTATTCTGTGGACAATTCGTAGAATAATGGCCCACCTCATGACAATGAAAGAATTTCACTTTCGATTTGTCAAACTTCTTCCCACCATGGGAAGAACTGGAATTGGAATGGGACGCCTTCCCTTTCCCTTTCCTCACCTTACTCGCTAAGGCTAGATTTTCTTCATCATCTTGCTTTGATGAAGATCCATCTCTGGTGCTTCTTTTTATCTCCTCCTGCATCAAATCCGACCAAAGTCATTCCCAATTTGGCAATTTCTATCTTCCATTTACCGAGTCTTGGTAGCCATTCCAGCTCTTAGAACGACCGAGGAGAGAAAGACTCACCATGTCATCATCGGTTGTCGTGATCCCTACACTTCCAAGCTCATCCCTGCAGGTGGTGAGCTTGTTCAGATACGTAGAGATCGCGTTGCCTTTTTCACACTTGATTTTCCGAAGCTTGCCTTTCAGACCCAACTTCCTCTGATCGCTACTGTTCTGATATAGATCTTTCAATTTTTTCCACATTGAAAATGGTGTCTCCTTCCCATGGAGGCTCGAGACAATGTGGTCTCGAACTCCCTCCAAGAGGAATCTCCTCGCTCTAGCCACACATTTCTTCCATTTCGCCAATTCTTGGGCATTAGATGCTACTGGCTTGGGGACTTCTTGATCAATGAAGTCCTTTAGACCGTTGTCCTCTAATACTGCTTCCATGCGATCCTTCTAGGATATATAATTTGAGCTACCATCAAGGGCATACTCAAGTCTCAAACCATTGAACGCCATTGGTGAAATTGAGATGTGATAAGAAATCGATTTCTATAATCAGAAACTTCAAACTTCAAACCTCTCCCTTCTTTGTATATTGTTCTTCGCTTTGATCACCTTTGCTCTGATACCATGTATAAATTCCCACTGTAGATCACCAAATAATGCAATATACTAAAGAAAAATACTTGATCTACTTCTACAAACAAACTTGTGAAAGCTTAATCGATTATGAGCAAGATCAAATAGAACACATATAACAGAGAATGAGAAAGAAATCACACATGAACACATAAGAATACTATGGGGAAAGCCTCAACTAAAAACCCCAATCTCTGTATTATCATACAAGTGGAAATATCTCTGGATTACACAAAGCTTTAGCTCACAAGCTATCCAGCTCTCAGTACAATCCCTCAATACAACTCACAGACTGAATAGACACAACATATGCCTTCCTCCAATCCTCCAAGCCTCCTATTTCCTTGCGCAGTTTCTCCTGGGGTCCAATGTTGCCACCTGTGTGAATTGGCCTCTCACACAACTCACCAAACTCAGAAGTAACTGCGCAATCTCCAAGGAATGAATTCCTTCTGCATGCAAGAGATATCCTCAATGGAATATTCTTGCAACTGATAGTACATTGTCCCATCATCTGATCTCAACTGGGTCTCTGACTGAACTGACATGCATGAGTTATTTATGAGAGAATATTCAGTTATCTAAAGTGCAGCAGTTACATGCATGCATGCATTAACTAACTGAACTCACAATTAGTTCCACAAACTATTGGAACTAATATAACTGGACTTAACTCAGTTAACTGAGCTAACTAATTACAACTCAAAGTACAACTCATCCTGATCTCCTTAATCAAGGGATAACTTCTTCAATCAAAGGGGAAATTGTTGCATGTCTTCACATAAACTTCATGTTTTATTTTCTACAACTAATTAACTCAAGATGAATTAATTAATTATTTTACAAACATCTACTAAGATCAAATTCTAATTTTAATTCTCAATTTTAGTTTAGGGACTAACTAAAATTGGAATGTATCCCGAAATGCTATTTATAGCAGTGCTATTTTTGGCATTTCTATTTTAGAATTTCTTGTTGCTATTTTCAACATACACATCTACCAGGGCTTGGATAATACACACTTATCTTTGAGGCTTATTTTACTGAATTTTTCCTAGCCAGATTTGTTGCAGAAATTTTAAAATTCGACTTGGTGGAGGTCCAGCTCAGCAAAGTCAACTAGGTCAGCACATCCACGTGGCATGAGACACATCAGCAGCACATTTAGCATTTGGTTGGATTCGATAAGGTCCACCAACAAAATTTTGTTGAGCTCATTAAGATAGAAGAGTCCTATTTGTATTGAAATTTGTGTAAAACAAAAAATCCCTAAAGTTTCTCAATAGGTGTCAAATAGGAATCTAGAATGATCGATTCTAGCCCCAAGTGGAAGATTTTGTAATTAATGATAAGATGGATAGGTTGGTCTATATATTTATAGTTTTTTACTAAAGGGGGATCGACAATGTGAAGGAGGCCACTCTTTGTAAAAAAATCAGTTAATACATATGTTGCAGCAACTCTGTTTTACTACCTGAGACTCATGTGTTTGGATTTATGTTTTATGTTTTCTCATCATGTTCTTTATGTTTCTATGTTTCTATCAGTGTTCATGGCAATCTGATTACTTGGAATTCATGACAAGTGCTCCAACTTCCTTCATTTGCTATGTATGACTGTAAATGTTTATTTGATATCAGTTTTAAAGCCAAATATGCCTCAGTTTCCATTAAGCATTGTTGTTTGTCAATGATTTTCCTTTATCTGACTCCATGCCCAATGGTGGCAGCCATCACATTCTCCTTCACCTGTAAAACCACATAAAAAAGAAAACCAAAGTTAGCCATCTGAATTTTTGAGCTTATCATAGTCAAATTTTTAAGTATATTGAGAGAGCCCTCTCAGATTGGAAGGGCTAACTTCCAGTCAAAAGTTGGTTTGAAATAGTTATGCTAGGTTGAAGGTTGACACAACCCAACCCTTTCTAGCCCAGTGATAACGCATTATATTATGATGGTTGGAGATTTTAAAACAACGGTTCCTATTAAATAATCAACGGACAATTTTTATTTGTAAAATGTTGTTTTGTTGTTTATAAAAATATACACATGGGTGGTTGGGTCCACAAGGTTGAAACCGCAGCCCCCGGGTCACCAATAACCCAATAGTCATACACCAAACATATGCACCCAAGTGGGCCTTTGGTATTATTTTCCACAAAATATTATTTAAACCCTCAGCACTCATATGGCGCAACAGACGGAGGTAGACCAAGAAGGAGTGGAATGATGAAGTCATGGAACTAAGAAGGTCTGGGAATTGTGACAACAAAACCATGATGCACCCAAGAAACTAGAGGGATGAACCTTTCCCAGTCATGTTTTTCAAGATAGAATATTCCATGCAGAATTTGTGAGGGATCTTGAAAATTCCCTATGGGGCCAAAATTTTAGGTGGCAGAATGTGGCCAACTTTATACTCATTTTAACCAGAATTTCACAGGGATCATAATGATGTGGTCATTTTTTGCATCTGAGTAGAGTATTTTAGGGGGCATGGCAGAAACCAGCATTTTTCATTGATCGTTGGGCACGAAGTTTGAGATAGCAATGTGCCTTTCAAAAGTAGGTGATTTTTACTATCAAAAGTCTCAGGACGATGAGACGAACTCGCTAGTGTTGTGATTGTTCTGATTTGAGTAGCTAAATTTCAAGTCACTCCCAGGATTGGAGATATAATGATGTATTTTTCCATGTACTTTCCTTTCTTTTGATGAGATGAATGAAGCAACCTCCTCACTATCGAAGCAGGGCCCAGAGATGTAGTCCACACTGGATGAACTGCATTATTAATCTTTTGTGTGCATTGTCTTATGATCTCTTTTATGTTGCTTCTTCTTTTAAGTGCTTGCATACATGGTTTTTATATGCTCTTTCATGAAATTATGCTAACATCAACCGAAGAAAATATCTTAGATAATGTCGGTAAATCAGAGATTTTGGATCATGGAGAAAAGAGTCAATTCTCTATCGACTCTATAAATAATATATTGGTGAGTGTAATAGAGCTATGTGGATCAAGAAAAGGAAGTAATGTAATCTAAGGCAAAGGATGAAAGGTGCACAAAAAGAGGTGTGAGGGATTTTGAGACTTGAGAGGTGAGAATGAAGAGGTCTGAAGTGTGAATGAGGTCTGAGGTGCGACTTGAAGTTTGAGGTGAAGCAAAGGTAAAAAGTCTGAAATATTGAAAAAAATCAAATTTCCTTACAATGTGGAATCTTGAAAAATCCATAGTTCCATGGCAGTATCCATAAGTTAACATGAGACTTTGACAAAATTATTATCATCAACCAATAGTTTGTTTATTTGCCCTCTGCATACCAGGATTTTCATAAAAGGTATGTTGTGCATTTATCCCAATATCCTATACCTAGGAAGCCCTCAATCAGAGCCTCGGTTGTCGAGGTGCTTAGTTGAAGCATTTGGGAGCTTAAGGTCCTCGCCCTGGAACTTTTGTAAAAGGTGTATTCTCAATTTCTCCTGTAATCCGATGTTCCAATAAGCCCCTAGGCATATCCCCTGGTTATGTGGTGCTTAGCTATAGTGCCTAAGAGCTTAAGTCCTTAGCATATTGCCATACCATAACTTTTGTTAAAGCACATATTCAACCATTCTTCAATATTTCAACTTCTAGTAAGTTGTTGGTAGTAGCCCCTGGTTGTGTGGTGCTTAGTTGTAGAATTTAAGAGATTAATTCCTCAACATACGTCACACCAATAATTTAGTTAAAGTGGATATTCAATAGTTCTCTAATATTCCAACTTCTAGTAAGCCCTTAGTCGTAGCTCCTAGTCACATGGTGCTTAGTTGTAGCACCTAGAGCTTAAGTTATTAGCATATTGCATATTGAGATTTTATTAAAAGTGCAATTCAACAATTCTTCGTTATCTCGATACCTGGCAAGTGCCTGGTCACTGTGCTTGGTCGCGAAGGTGCTTGGTTATAGCTCTTGGGGCTCAAGGCTAAGGTCCTTGGCTAGGAATTCTTATAAAACATGTATTGTTCAAATTCTTCATTGAACTAATATTCCACTAAAAGAATGGTTACAACCCTTGATCGTGAAGGTGGTTAGTTACAACACATGGAGCATAAGGCTTAAGGACCTCAGCATATCACATATTGGGAG
The DNA here is from genome assembly GCA_031772625.1 of Pinus tabuliformis. Classification (NCBI taxonomy): domain Eukaryota; kingdom Viridiplantae; phylum Streptophyta; class Pinopsida; order Pinales; family Pinaceae; genus Pinus; species Pinus tabuliformis. Next base: position 720,050,818 of record CM062813.1, read on the forward strand.
TTTTAAAAAGTCACATTAACAAGATTCTTTGATATCTTGATACTCTAGTACTTTGAGGTCATCAAGAGAAAAAAATTCAAACATCTGATGGGAACTTTTCCTATCATTTGGACTTGAAAGATCATGTTTTTGTAAGCTGTTTCAATGTTAGTGATTTCAAGGTATTATTCTCAATATATCAATATAAAGCAAAAAATTGAAGTTTTCGCCCCCCAATGCCCCAAGTCAAAGGAAAGGCAGTTGTTATCACATCATCTTGTATTCTCAGTACCCAATAAATTCATGGACGCATCCCAAGGACATATCATGTGATGCTCAAGTGTTTTGACACCAACTTTGAAAAGTTGGGATTGAAGGAAATGTGAATGTATCGAAATATTATGAAGGTGTTGTTGAAAATAGCAACAAGAAATGATAAAAATAGAAGTGCTAAAAATAAAACTGTTATAAATAGCATTTCGGGATACATTCCAATTTTAGTTAGTCCCTGAACTAAAATTGAGAATTAAAATTCGAATTTGATTTTAGCAGCTGTTTGAAAAATAATTAATTAATTCATCTTGAGTTAATTAGTTGTAGAAAATCAAACATGAAGTCTATGTGAAGGCATGCAACAATTTCCCCTTTGATTGAGGAAGTTATCCCTTGATTAAGGAGATCAGGATGAGTTGTACTTTGAGTTGTAATTAGCTAGCTCAGTTAACTAAGTTAATTCCAGTTAGATTAGTTCCAAAATTTTGTGGAACTAATTGTGAGTTCAGTTAGTTAATGCATGCATGCATGTAACTGCTGCACTTCAGATAACTGAATATTCTCTCATAAATAACTCATGCATGTCAGTTCAGTCAAAGACCCAGTTGAGATCAGATGATGGGACAGTGTACTATCAGTTGCAGGAATATTCCATTGAGGATATCTCTTGCATGCAGAAGGAATTTATTCCTTGGAGATTGTGCAGTTACTTTTGAGTTGTGTGAGAGGCCAATTCACACAGGTGGCAGCATTGGACCCCAGGAGAAACTACATAAGGAGATAGGAGGCTTGGTGGATTGGAGAAAGGCATATGTTGTGTCTATTTAGCTTGTGAGCTATATTGAGGGATTGTACTGAGAGCTGGATAGCTTGTGAATTAAAGCTTTGTGTAATCCGAAGATATTTCCACTTGTATGATAATACAAAGATCGGGGATTTTAGCTGAGGATTTCCCTAGAGTATTCTTCTGTGTTCATGTGTGATTGCTTTCTCATTCTCTGTTATATGTGTTCTATTTGATCTTGCTCATAATCGATTAAGCTTTCATAAGTTTGTTTGTAGAAGTAGATAGAGTATTTTGCTTTAGCATATTGCATTATCTGGTGATCTATAGTGGGAATTTCTATAGGTGTGACAATGTTGTTACATTATTCTAATAAGTACATAGTATTAAATGCTTGGTGTTACGAGCATCAATTTTTGAATGGTGGATTAAAGGAATCATCTTGCTCAAAATTACATAGTGAGGGGTTACTACACATAGAGAACAAAGTGGAGTTTAGAGAAGCAATGCAGACCATTGTAGAACAAATCATAGTGCATATAATAAAGGGGATTGGTGTCTCCAGTAGATCGGTGCCTGCAAAATCTTGCAACAAAGGGGGTTGGTGTCTTCAATAGGTTGGTTCCCATAAATTCATGGAACAAAGGGGATTTGTGCTTCCAGTAGCTTGTTTCCACCAAATTGTTGTAACAATAAGTTGATGCCTACAAAGAACTACTATATAAAGAAGTTGTTTGGTTTTCTTCTGAAAGGGTTTCCACTTATATCTTATTTTTCATGTTCCGCTTATGAGATTGATGTCTTATGGTTCTTGAATATTTAAATAAGTAAAGATTGTCTTATGTTGATTCACCCCCCACCATGCCTCTCAATGTAAGTGTGAATTCAACAGAACGACATAAGAGAAATTATGCATGGGACCAAGATAACGTTAAGAAGGAAAAGACACCCTTAGCTAGGATGACAAAGTAAGATAGTATGAATACTCCAATGGCCTACTTAAAAGTTGACTTTTCTAGTAGGATTTTTGTCTTGCTTTAGATAATTTCTACTTAGTACTTGGCCTTTATCGTCCTCAAACTTTATTTTATTCCTCTTGAAAAGGGGACCATCTTTGTGTACTTGGTTTAGGAGGACACCCTTTGAGGTAGTAGACACTGATGGGACTAGGGAATATGTGGCAAATTGGTGGTTTGAAGCTTGGGAAGAAATGACATGTTGGGAAAGGCAAGGGAGAGGTGGGAAGAAAAGAAGGGGTCACAAATGGACCAATAGAGCATCTTCGTTATCTCGCTTAACTCATTCCTCTCAAGTAGCAAGGGAGGCTTGAGTGGTGGAACAAAGGTATTATTGACTATGTCCGAAAGAGGATAAACAAAAGATGGCGAAAATATAAATAGAGGTAGAAGAGAAGAAACAAAGGCTAATTTAAGACCAAATTATGTATAAGGTGCAAGACTAGGTCAACAAACCCTATGTATTCACATATAAGAGACGTGAAATTTTATAAGATTGTTGAAACTTTGTGAATGATAAAAACTATAGTGGCTTGGCCCTAGAAAAAGCTTAGACTACTTAAAAAAGACACTAGGCATACCCTTAAGATCTTTGAGAACGAGTTTGAGCTATTATATAAAAGAATTTTTTTAGTAAAATTTTTAATTGCGCCAATAAAAAAAGCCAATAACTACACAATCTCATTCTCCTTGAGGATTACAAGCTAGCCTCAAGCCCAATACTTCTAAAAGGTGACCCACTCAAATCTATTAATGAATAGAAGAATGTGAAATATAACAATTTTCACCCAAATATTAATTTAAATTAAAAAAAAAAAATTTACAAGAGTATAAATTATTAAAAAAACTTCCTATAATATTATATCTATAAATACCACACATCTTAACCACGCGGAATCCTTCTTATAATATTATTACTTTTATAAGATACCACCCACCTCAACCAAAGGGACCTAGCGACTACAGTGGCACTTTTAGCTATTGACTTTTGGCTGAACACCTATATACTTATCTTGAAAGTCGTGATGAAGCTTCATTTTCCCATTCATTTAGCGTGAAGAATGAACCGGGGATGAGAATACTATGCCACACCAAAAGTGGTGGACCAGAGTTTCAGTCACTGTTATTATTATTATTATTATTTTAATATCCCCAACAATAACACAATGTGGATTCGTAGTGTGTTGAAAAAGCGTGATATGAAAGGGGTGGATGATAATTACAGAAAGGATCTCAATAATCTAACTTAATGGCAAGCATATACACAATCTCAAACACTCACTCAATCTTTTCTGATCCTATTCTCCTCCAACAATTCATTTACGTACGGCATCATCCATTCCATTCTTCTCCAATCCAATCCAATCCAGACCAGTGACTCCACCACCTCCCACAAATAAAACATATCAAATCATGAAACAGCCTTTCATCTTTTTCCCTTTTTCTACCACCCAACATTGTACTTTCGGGCACGAGAGAGTCGGGAACACCCAACGGAACAATATTCCTTTTTCTCAAGTACAACATCAGTTGTCATCTCAAGTATATATACATTAAATATATGTTAAAATACATTACCTTACTTGCGACCACCTTGTATATATATATTAGATATCGCCCTGTATAATATCTTTTTCTCTTTCATGGGCCACACACAACCCCTATAATATATACATTAAATATATGTTTTCTCTTTCATGGGCCACACATAACCCCTATATATACATTAAATATATGTTACCTTACTTGTGACCACCATGTATATATATACAAGATATCGTCATGTATAATATCTTTTTCTTTCTTTCATGGGCCACACACAACCCCTATAATGAAATACAAATAAAATATCAAGCGCTTTTTCTGTGAACGCAACAGTTTTGCTACGTAATAAGTATTGACCATCATAATATTCGCATGGAATGAATGTATTATTTAATTCCTAACTTATATGTGGAGACCCACATATGTTCGGAAGGCAAATCCAACTACTCTTGCACCTAAAAATAACACCTGCACCTTTAAAAAAATTATTTGGCTATTATAATATTAAAATTTAAAAAGCCAAAGGATCACTTATACATTTATAGAAAGTTTAGGTGATTTAAAAAAAATTTCCCCTTTCCAAATCAGGTAAACATAATTATCGGTAAAATGTCGATAGTATTTTAAAATGAAAAATAAATTTAACCATTATAAAACTTTAAAGTATTTAAAATATATAAACTCGAACAACTTTAAAGCATTTAAAAAGGCCAAAGGATCACTTAACCATTTATAGAAAGTTTGGGTGATTTTGATTTTTTTTCCCTTTTGAAATTAGGTAAACATAATTATGGGTAAAATGGCTATAGTATATTAAAATCAAAAATAAATTTAACCATTTTATAAAAAATTTAAGTATTTAAAATATATAAACTCAACAACTTTAAAGCATTTAAAATATATAATTTCAAGAACTTAAAGTATATTTTTCTTAATTTTATCTTTAAAGTTTACTAAAAAAATTGTTTAATTATATTATTACATTTTATAGGGACAACGAGACGGGAAGGGTACTTGATAGTCTCGAGGAGAATAAAGTGTCAAGTACTCAGGGGTATTGGTCATATGATAAATAAATAATCAAATAGAGATGTATGGTCTCTACCAAATATTTTTGTTTGCCAAAGAATATCACTGGGCACACTTGCCATTATGGGAGATCCTCTCATAATCCTACATCATCTAGTCAAAGGCTCTCTCCCAAAAGAGAAATCTATGGAAAACATCATAAAAAGAATGAGAAAATTGGGGAAGATATCCATCCAAAACACACTTCCATGTTCTAAGAGACTTCAATAGAGAAGCAGAAAAATATACTAAGTAAGTTGTAAATTGAAGATACGTGAATTGAAAATTAATGGTTAAATCAAGGCTACTATAATCCCTAATGATGATGGATGAAATCTATTAAAAAATTCCCTAAATAAAGTTATGTATTGTAAATTTTGTGTTTTGTTGGGAAACTTTGTAATATATTCACCTACAAAACCCCTCTTTTTGTTGCTTAAATATATTATGAGAAAAAAACACATATTCTAATTGGAAAAGAAAACAAATGAAAATTTTTAATGAAGCATTTATTGTAAACAAAACACATCATTATATAATATAAATAATCATTCATATAAATAAGATATATGTACTCACCATTATAAAAATATTTTTGTTGTTTAAATTTTATTTTAAATATATAAATAAATTTAAAACTCTAAAAATGCTGAGACATTCCAATTATAAATTAATAATTAAATCCATACATCAATACATCCTTACTAAATTATTAAATTTCTAGCAAATTTAATTTCTAGCAAATTTAATAAAAAATATATGTTAGGGAAAAAATATATAATAATAATAATTAAAAAATATTTAATCTAAAATTTTAGAAATTTACGATTTTTTTTTAATAAAAAATATAAATCTATGACTTCGATTTTCCTCACCGATATAATTTCATTCAGGTAATTGTGGTTAAGTTTCGCAGTAGTTGAGCGAAGGATAAGGTCGTGGTTAGGTTTCTTAGTTGTTGAGAGCATGATAGGGTTAGGGTTAATGGGAGAATGAATGGTTGAAGGACAGAGACGTTGAGGTTTCCGTCACGCCTGTCGCTTTCCATCAGTCCTTTTCTCGTCTTCGTGACTCGTGAGAAATTGTCGATACTCGATTTATCCTATCTACCGATTTGTTCGTTCAGCCATACAAATTTGATGTCTGATTCGAAGAAAAAGACGTATCAACTTGATCCACCCACGTTTTAATCCATGACCTCTGATCCCTGGTGTGGACCGGTGACCTAGCACATCGTTTTTGCCGGTTATATTCCGGTCCACTGCCCCACGCCTCATAGACTTTGCGGAATTAGTCCCAAAATTTAGCTTCAACCCGTTTAAAAAGCATTGTTCACATTTTTTCTCTAAAGGGATCCACTTGCAGTATAATAGATGACGTGCAGATAAAGCCTGTATAGGTATTGAACGAATATATTTCTGAATACACTAGGGAAAGAGAGGTGCTAATTTTGCTCCCCGTATGTTCCGGTAATGTTCCGGTTGAAGGAAGATTGTAAAAATAAATTTTGTTCGAATTAATTTATTTATTTTATTTAGTGAGGAAATTAATTATAAATTAATAATGAGAAAATTTATTATTACTGGTTTTCAAATGTACGTTAATTTATCACTATTATTTAACGAAAATTAAAGGTTTGGAATACTAAATACATTTTCATTTTGAGTGGTTAACATGTTTAGCTTAACAAATCAAAAGCAATTATTAAATATAATTAAATTTTATACTTTATTTATTTTGTTAATTTTATTTTAGATAAATTTAAATAAAAATTTATCAGCATAATACATTTAAATAATGGTCCATGGAGCTTTGGATTGATGGTGAATGGGTGCACTGTTAAGGCACCCCTTGCGATAAGTCACTGGTTCAAATCCCTTGTGGGTGCTTACCTACCAAAAAAAGATTTAAATAATATATTTTATATTATTTAAATATTTAAAATATTAAATTTATTTATTAATTTAAAAATACAATTTAAAAAAAAAAAAATTATATTTAAAAACAGCGCAAAAATTCAGCATGATAATAAAGTCTGCTTAATATTATGTTATTAAAGTTTAGTTTAAACATAATTGTTAAAATAATTAGTTGTAGAGAATTTTGACAAAAGAATTAAGAATACTCTTTTATATTTGTAAATGGTACTAATTAGATACCAGAGAAATAAATTTCAAATATTTATTTATTTAAACGGGTTTTACCAAAAAGTGAAATTGCATATCATATTGAAGGCAGAGAACCATTCTGATCACCACTTAAACCAAGTTTTCAGGACACAAAATGTAAAATGTATAATGCAGTCACAATGTTAAATCTTAAATACAGATTTAAGATGAGTTATGAGGGATTCAATTTTTTCGGTTGTAATTTTTTTTAATGAATAGATATCATTTAAATGTTTTGTATAATTATTTTTATTTTTTTAGATTTTTTAAATTTTATCTTGGTTGATATAAGTAAAATTCAACTTTGTAACTGACAAATAAGTTTACACATCATAAAACTCAATAACAATATGTAAAATAAGTTAAAAGATTCAGTTAAATTTGTTATATTTTTTTTGTAAGTTTGCTAGGACTACATCTTCGCCATGTCCAACTTTAAGAATAGTACAAGATTTGAACCCAAAACTTCTGTTTTTATGAAACTTTATTTCCCAACTTTAATGTAAATGACTGAATGATACTAATGAATCCTGCATTTTTCGATAATGATACCCCAGATCTTTTCACTATGGCATTCCAATTGGGGGATCTAATTAACACTAAGTTTATGCGACATAACAGTCTTTAAAACGTTCGTAGTTGCACAAAACAGGTTAATAGATTTCTAACAGATTGCTATCAAAGGCACTTCATTAATTTAGAACAAGTATCAAACATTGAAAAATCGACTCTATTTCGTGTGAAAGTAAGTCGTTCGACCAACAGAGCGCAGAGCACACATTCAATATTTCACGGATAACATTTTGACAAATGTGTAGAAAACTGCGAGAAAGTGCTTTGAAAATCGAGGCCCATCGGCCTTCGTCTTTAAAGATAAAATTTTGTTACAGACTGCTTCAGAGTTACAACAGCTCGTATAAAAAACCAAAAAACAGGTCAGGTGTACAGCTACATTCTCGGTTCTGAGAACACTTTCTACTTTGAATACCAGACAAATGTTCATCTCAATAACTAATTTACACTTTTTTCCTCATTGGCGCTCCGGTGATGGGATTGGTCTGATATCGTTCCCAACTTCATCAGACTCAGCTCCTCCACTGACTACCAATCCAACTTCTTGCTGTGGCTGTTCACACACATTTTGAACGACTGGATGTTCATTCAAAAGCCAAATGTCATCCTCCCACAGAGACCCATAGAAAATCTCAGAAGTCTCAACATAGCCATGCACAGCATCTGAATACATAATATTGTCCACCGAATCTCCATCAATATGGCTCATGATGATTCCAAGTTCATCAGCAGTATGGTCCACGAAGAAACCGAGCTCTGCACGAACATCGTCATAATACGTTAAATTCCCAGCTTCTGAATGCAAGTCTCCAATATCAGAAACAGAGGTTGCTTCAGAATTCCCATCTGTTAATTCGCCTTGTTTAATTGAACCCATCTCAGTACTGCACAGTTCATCAACATCAACAACCTCAACCTCAACCGTTCCTTGCCCCTTCATCCCGATTTCATCTTCCAGAGATTTTATAACTCCATTCAGCGTTTCCTCCTCAACCAGATTCACAGCTTCTGGACTATTATTATTATCATCCATATTATCAATCTTTTCAAGCAAGGCCATGAGATCACTGTCATGCATCAAAGCTCCGCTGTTGATTCGCTTGGCATCTGGGAAATCCAAGCCGCCATTCCAATACTCATCTCTCCCTCGCTTATTATAACAAACTTGGGAAAAACCAGCCATCTCTGCAAAACGCAATATAGATAAGAGATAATACTGCAATAAATCAAGTGCCACACATTAGAGCCTGCTGCCTCGCTTATATGCACATCTCGGGTGCTCGATAGTTGCAGAATATGTTGTTGGTATATCAGATTTTCCAACTACACACCACCCAAGGCACCCCACTCTTGCCTACAATATATAGGTAGCCGCAGGGGGATGTAATAATTAGATAGATTAAAGAATTATAACTTAGGCTTCGGTTAACAACCTCCGATGTATGCGTATTCGTAGGCCCTACGTAAAACTACCTCAGAGTCCGAATCACGTTCTCCTACCGCACAAGTTACCAGTAAATAAAATTTCTTTGGCAAAACTACTATTTGAAACTGACCACATTCCTGATTCAGACCTGACACTCCTCCGACACTTCGCAACAGGCGCCGCTCATGCCTTTCCCGGGAAGTTGGACCAGGCTGAGTCGCCCCGTCAATGATGTACTGTAACTCGTGGACTTGCGTAAATCCCAATAAATATTTTAATGTCTTGGTTGTAACAGAAGTTTGTGGATTTGCGTATTTCTCCATCCGGATTTTTTTATTACATTGAATCTACACGTCCGTACTGTAGGGACCTTGCCCGACTTTTAAATTAAATTCATTGCTCAAAGTAAGTGTGTGTCGGTATCACAGTGACCTAGAGAAACTTTTAAATTAAATTCACTGCTCAGACTAAATGTGCGGCGGTGAAGAAATTCTCATCACCGATTCCGTATGTGTGTTGAAATTTCCCTTTTTTTTCATGAATTATCATTAAGAGCCGACACGGCGACATGTTTCATCCACTGGGCACTTCTCAGCTGATATCAATTTGACACAAGGTCAGTCTCAGGTAGATGGGGGTTAATCCCAGGAAAATCGCTCCGTCGTTTTCGTGGGTTTTTTAATGGAGGTGGAGGAATTGCTAGGGTGCTAAAAAGTAGTTGGAATTTAGATTAAAAAAAATTAAAAAAATGTTTGAATCATGTTTTTATGCTGGAAATAGATTAGCACTATCAAAAATTTCTAGAGCATCTAAAATATTGAAGTTTAATAATTTTAATTTTAATTTAGAAAAATTTCTACAAAATTTTATCAAAAAATAATCAGAATTTCCAGGATTTTCAAGACAAAAAACAGTCTGGTTAGACTAAGAATTTTTTACCTAAATCATATCATTTAAAAGTAATAATAATAATAATATTAATTTCATAAATTTTTTTTTTTTTGTAAGGTTAGGTGGGACCTTCTCATTTTCGAGTTTTTACATGTCCGTTATTCACCCCATTTCCAGGGAGGGTAGCACAAGAATCGAACCCAAGATCTCCGGTTCTATGAGACTTCATTTCCACGGCCATTGCCACTTGAGCTACCCCATGCGGACAATATTAATTTCATAAATTAAAAATTCTAAAAATTACTATTTAAATGTGTTTGATTACTGGAAAATCAGTTAACTTGACTAGAATTATTTTTCACCAAATTTTAAACAAATTATTAAAAACAAAATAATGTAATTTATATATAAACAATTTAGTAAAAACAAGTTTTACAAATTTCTATTTATTATTTTAGTCTAACAGCTCTATAAAAATACAAAATCCAGATTAAAAATAAAAATGCTAAATTTAAGTCATTACCGCTTTACACTTAAAATACGGTTTAATAACCATATAAAAATACAGAATAACATTATGATGTTATTAGGTTGTACTAAATATGCAGACTTGCCCTCAAAGCATTATCAATTGCCCTAACTAATTGTCCTCAAGGCATTATCAATTGAACTTACTGTATTTATTAAATTGAACGGTACTCTAAAATGTCATATTTTCTCATTAATATTTTATGTATGGCAGTTGTTTATGGCAGGCATTATCCACTTTTTAAAAATTTCATATAAAATATTTTTATGATATTAATGTGTTGTGTAGATGTAATTAAGTATTTTAATGTAGGTGGGGTTACATATATGTTGAAAAATTTACAATTGAAAAAAGAAAGATAATAATTTTAAATAAATTTAATTGGCTTTTTAAATTGCTTATTAATTATAATTTGAGGATAAAAAATACATTATTATTTTTCAATATTAAATAAAATTTGTATATTATTTTTTTAAATTCAAAATTTAAAATTAAATAAATTTTATATATTATTTATTTGAAACTTAAAATTATTGATGTATGAATTTAAAAATTCAAAAATAAGATTTCCAAAAATTATTTGTTTTTTATAACAAATCATAATATTAAATTGAAAACTAAATTAGAAATATCTATAATTTAATTTTTATTAAAATTTAATTTAAAAAATTTATTAAATTTGTCAAATTTTAATGTAAATATATATTCATTGAATAATGGATTCAATGAGATAAACAATGTTCTCCATACTCACTCCCTATCATGAGTGAGATTCATTATCTATGATAATGCATTAACCTTTTTTACTTATGTTTTAGAATTGATGAACATAAATATCATGATTTCAAATAGTGTGTACCTCAATAATGGATTGTTCAAGGGTGAATAATGTTACTCAATAATTACTCTTTATTGTGAGTAGGTTTAATGGAGTATGATAATGCCTTAACCTTTTTTGTTTATATTTTTTGTTGGTATTATAATGTATTAATATCTTTAATAGATGTTTTGGCTTTTAAAAGTGGTAATATTGTGTACTTATTTTCTTTGTTTTATGTTTTTTAATTTTTATTGGAATTTGGTGATATGTTTTTTAATGATATTATTATTTTTAAGTATTGAAAATGCAATTTTTATTTTATAATAGAATTTGACAATGCAATTTTATTTTATAATAGAATTTGACAATATTTATTTTAATAATTTTTAAAATAAATTTCATAAAACTTATAAAAAATTACATAAAAAAATACAAAAAATTAAAATTAAATTTATCATAAAATATATTTCAAAAATATAAAACCATAAAAAATTTCAACTACATTACCAATATATGTATTATATTAATGTCAAATACAATAATAATTTTTTATTTTTTATTTTTTTTCAATTACACTGCCAATACATGTATTATGATGATGATGGTGGTTAATGTCCACTTAGACTAAATTGGTCTATCGGACCTATAATTTTCTTAGTTTTTAATTATTTGGTTCCTCGTCTTTCTTGGCAAGATTGGTGTTGTTGCTTTCTTTTTTTTCTCTACGGTCTTCCAACTTCCTTTATCTTGCATCTCCTTCATCTCTTCTGGTTCTTGGGACATTGGTGTCTTAGCTTAGCGATTTATTGTGTTCGTCCTTTTGAAGATAGTCGAAGAAGAAGTTTGGTCTAGGAGATCTGTTTTGCTGTTAAATGAAGATTTATTTTGTGCGATATTCAAATCCTCATAACTGTTGATGCTTGAGGGGTTGTCGAGTTCGCTTTTTTGTTGTTGGGCGGGGCTTTCTCCCTACTTGTCTTGAGAGTTGTTTCTTTCTTGCCCGATTTCTTGTGATTCAGAGTTTTCTCTAGAGGATTCTTCTTTGATGACAATGTAGTGTTCTTTTTGTGCTCCTTCCCACTATGTAGATCTGTGGTGGTTTTTTCTAGCAGAATTTTTGTGGGTTGCTTTTGGGCAATTTTTGGCTAGATGGTCTGTCTCAAAGCAGGATTGACATCTGAAAATGACACTTTCATAATCGAGTTTCTAGTTCCACACATAGTCTTTACTTGTTAGGTTTATTTTAGCTGAGAATCTGGGGCTGAAGTCCATTTCCACACAGATGCGTGCATAGGTGGTTCTCGCATATTCCTATGTTTCTGGGAACCTGGAGTAAAATTTCCCAATTGCATTTCCAATGGCTTTTAGCTAGGAGAGATTCCAGAGATGCAAGGGTAGGCTTGGCAATCTCACCCAAACTGATGCTGAGGTCGCTGTTGAGGGATCAAATGATGGGTTTCATGGCTTCATGAATAGCCCTGATTTTTCCCAAAACCAAGGGCCGGAATCTAGAATACATTGTCTGCTTTTAGGATTTTCAAAATCTACTATAAAGAAGCCCGTAGCATAGGGGTAGATATTAATTTCATCAGAAATGAGAGGCTTCCATACCTCTGAGATCCAATTGTGGAGAGCTGTCAACCACCACCAAAAACCATTGAACCGGCAGATTATCCAAAAACCATTGAACCGGCATATTATGGCACTTTCGAAAAACTTCAAATACAATAATAAATTTTTTTATTATTTAAAAATATTTATCATTTTAAATGCTTCACAATAATAGATTTTTTTATTATTTAAAAATATTTATCATTTTAAATGCTTCATTCATCTTATTTGATCGGAAGAAAATTATTTTATTAAAAGAAAATTTTCTTATTGAACAATATTTCTCATTCATCTTTTATTTTATTATAAATATAAAATTATGTTAAATTACAAATTCCTTAATTCATAATTAAATTTAAATTTAAAAATTATTCAATATCTTAAAAATTGAAATTTAATTATTTGTAACTTTTTAAATTTATCAATTAACAACCACAAAAAATTACCTTAATTTTTTGGAGTTAAAACTAATGCAAGGTCAAAACCTTAAATTTTGGAGTTAAACTAATGCAAGGTCGAATAAGTGATATGTTACATCATTTTGAGAAAAAAAAATTGTTTAATGCACGTTTACATATATATCAGTGGGACTCACAATTTTACTGTTTAGATTTTCAGAACGACAAAATCTATTTCTATAATTAAAATTGGCAATCTCATTGAATTTAATAATTACTTAGTGCCGAATTTACAATTTAATTGGCAATCTCATCGAATTTAATAATTACTTAGTGCTGAATTTACAATTTAATAATAACTAGTTGCCGAATCGTTGACCCAATATCCCCCACCCTACTCAACATATACAATATTTTTATTTTGGGAAAAAAAATGGTTCGTTGATTTCATTCGTGTCGGGCTCACGCACCCCTCGTGACGCTGCTTCCTTTTCCCGGTACTGCGGAAGAATAGTTAACGGGAAACGGGAAGCAAACGTGATTTGCGGGGATTCCGGGACTCTGATTAGGGTTTCGAAAGATGGATTGAGCTTTAGGGAAAAGGGGCCAACGTGGGGGACGCGATTCAACCCAGGGATTGGGTTTGGGATCGGTGGACACAAATCGGACCCAGCAGGAACCCCCAAGGCACTCATATGTCCCAGGGGAAACCGACAGCAGTCGGGTATCTGTCCCGAAAAATCCAGTTGGGTACCTGCAACCGGCTCTGTACAAGGTAAAAGCGTATTACAGCGTTTTGCAGTAAAGGACACAAGTTGGGTCCAGCGAAAAAGACAGGTCGTCGGTAATATTAATTGATTGGAGTGGGAGGCACGGCGTCGTAAGAAAGCGACATGATATGAAAGGGACAGCGTACTACATACAGATAACGCCAGGCACGCACGCGGCACACCCATCCTACTTCTTTTTAGTAGTTGGGAAGGGTTAAGAGGTGGGGATGCGTGTCCCGTGCATCGGACTGAGGCAATAAATAAACGCATGTACACACAAGTCCATATATGGATCTATCTGTCAATAAAATATCCACTGTACAGCATTCCTTTACCGTGAGTTCTGATTCTCCACACCTTTCAGATGCCAAGATACCAGCGAACAATATACTGTACATACGATCCCGATTACGATTCCGCATTTTGTTTTTTCGCAGTGAATCAGATCTCCTATCCGGTGACGGCAATAATTCACCATACCGCCCATCGAACTTACCTAACCAGATCTTCAAAATTCCCCGTTCCAACCGAAGAATTTTCTCAGCTTTCACCATCACCCTTCATCCGCACATGCCGCCATTGATGACAGAAAGTTGGACACCTACTAAACGCCGGTTCGTCCGTCAGTGCATCACCGTCAGTTAGCTGTCCACAGCTTTTGACATCCAACCGTGTACTATCCGGCCAACCATAGATTTGTCATTTTTTCACAATTCATGTTTGGTTAATTTTGATGGTCTCAGACATCGATGAATTGCATTTTCCAGCGTGTTGAAATTGCAATTTTCAAATTCCGTGCAACGACTGTGTTACGCGAGGAATAAGCCGAAAGACGTGCAAAAGAAAAATCCCAAAAGTGGGTGTGTTTGATTGAAACGGCAAACCATAGCACATATTCGATTTCAGATGTCAAAATAAAGGTCTTAAAATTGATTTCTGAAAATAAAGGTCTCGGGAAAATTTATTATTTGAGTGCCAGTGTTTCCACTTTCCCGGCCAGCGAATTAATAAAAGGTAAAAAACTATGTAAAATTTTGCTGGGAAAGTTGGAAAATTACTGCAGGAAAGTGTCGCTTTTAAATAACTGCAATTTGCATAACTTTGGAATTCAATCCCACTGCTCAAAACTGATGAAAAATGAAGTGATCAGTTACTGAAATTTCAATATTATCCATCTATATTTATCTAAAGATCATATCATGTAATAATATATAATATATTTATATGATAGTTTGTAATGGTTGGGTTTTTGAGTTAGGAGCTGTTTTTCTTTAAAAATAAGGGATAAGTGAGATAGGTTAATAGGTAAAAAAAAAATTATAAGTAAAGGGAAGAGCCAAAGTTTACTTTGTTTTGGATTTCTTTAAAAAATAGTGATAATTAAGTATTTATGGATGGTAGTTTTTGATATTTATCTCTACTAAAAATTTGACAACTAAGTTATGATAGGTTTTCTTACCATAAGAAAAATAAAAATGAAAAAAAAAATTTCGAAGTTATGTGAGCCTTGACATCACTGGCACACCTAACTATGGCTTGATCACACTAGGCCTCATCCACACCAGCCCTTAGCATGGCTGGAGTATCACCCATGTAGTTTAATAGTATACCCTTTCAATGTTGCTCTACTCCATGCAGGCTTAATTTTCTTTTTTGTTCATGTTTACTTCATGACACTGCTATTGCCAATTGAGTTGCCCTCATGAGCTGAAAACATTGTGAAGATGAAATTTTGTTAACATTGTTAAGTTGCTCTAGTCCTTGTGGGCTTAATTTTCTTTTCTTTTTTGGATTTTTGAATCTCAATGTTTACTTCATGACACGGTCATCACCAATTGAATTGCTTTCTTGAAGTGAAAACATTGTTAAAATGAAAATTTTGAATTAAGTTAAAGTTATTTTTATGTGATGAAACTATATATATTATAAATATATGAATATAATTAATTTAAGCATAATTTAAATATTTTATATTTTTGTTTTTGAAATATTTTTGGATGAGTTTTAAATTGTTTTTGTAGCAAATTGGAGTTGTTACATTCATACATAATTTTCTTTTAGAATTTTAAATTTATTTATACATTTAAAAATAGTAAATAATTTTATTTATTTTTAAGTTTGGTGGGACTACATCTTTATCATGTTTAATATATCATTTTGATTGGGTGGGGACTTGAACTAGTAACTCCACATCAAAGAGCGCCTTAACAGAGCACTGATCACTCACTGTCTATCCAAAACCCCGTAGACAAAAAATAAGAAATAATGAAAAAAATAGATTATATAAAAAAATTGTAATTAGAAAAATTAAAATAAAATGTTATCTTTTTTATTCAACAAAATATTAATTATAATATTTATAAACACAGTAGTCTAATTAGCTGGAGGAATTGCCCAGAAAGTTATGGAAATTCTAGTCATACTTAGAGAAAATCCGAGAAAGATTTTTGTAAATCCAAGTTATAGTTGTTAAACTTCAAAATTTTAGGTGTCCTAGAGGTTTTTGATGGTGCTGAATCCATTTCCACCATCACAAACACGATTCAAACATTGCCTCTACAAGATTTTTGAAATTTTTTTGCTCGGCTTCTGACCACTTTTGGTCGTCCAGGCTACAAAATTAGAACTACATAGAATTTGTAAAAAACATATTCAATTTTGGAGATAAATTTAATAATGTTTTTTTAATTTAATGACAAATTTATTATTTAAAAATAAATTATTTTAAAATTATGTTAAGAAATAAATTTATTAACAATAAGCATATAATGAGATTATCTTTCGGATTAAAAACATTATTGAGATTTGGTCAAAGTTTCGAACCAATTAATGTAGCTCATCCTCAAGATAAAGGTGAAAAAATCAGTGTTCCCAAATGTTTAAATAACAGAGATGCACCCTCGCCCAAAATAATCAATTATTCCACTACTTTTATTTAAACATTTAAGGAGATTGATTTTTTCACCTTTGTCATGAAAATAAACCATATTAATTGATTCCAAACATCAACCAAATCTCAATAATATGACTAATCAGAGAAGAATCTCATTATCAATATAAATCACAAAAATCTAAACTTAAATATATATTCATTTTAATTATAAATCTTTCACTTTAAAAATTAAAATTTTTAAATAAAGGGTGAGCTTGCCGAACTCTCAACAAAAGCCGCCATCGACTCAACTGATAAGGCCACCATCGATTTATCGCTCGACCATTAAGGGCCGCCATCGAGAGGGAGAGGGAGAGATTGCTACAGCATGGCATGGCTCGACTAACAGGAGAGGATGCCCCCGGCAGGGTGAGGTAACGAACCCTCGACTATTAAGGAAAAGGCTCGACCGTAAGGGAGAGGAATTTCTTGCTTTGACCTTCCGGGGGAAAGGAGCGAAGCTGCGAGTGAGATTCTCAGGATCTAATCTAACCGGAGATACCCGGAGATACCCTCTCCTTAGCAGTCGAGCACACATCAAAAACTAGCATCTTACTTTAGATAAATTCGTACTTAAAATGAATTTAACCTAAATGTGCCTATGATCGAAATAAATGAAACGTATTGCTATTTAAATTAAAACTAAAATTAAGAAAGAAGCCTACTTAGTCTCTCTCTTCACATGGAATACTATTTTCCAGAGGACCGGGTTTTCGTTTCAGGTTGTGATGGTTGGGCGACCAAGCGAAGTTTGTAGTATTCCAAAGCAATAGGAATTTTCTAAAACCATTTGTACAATCAAAAATCAATTCTAGTGGATTTCAGGTCATTTTCGGGCAAAGTTCCGTCGCTAAATTCGGAAGAAAGGGGTAAAACGGTGGCTCTTATTTGACGACAGCCGACGAAATTCTCGGTTCTAGAAGCCCAACTGCCGTGTTTCGCTTTACGTTTTGGTCCGTACTCACTTAACCACGGTTACATCTAGTGCGCATTGTCAAACCTCGGATTGCGCGTTGGGTTAAGGTACACAACTAATCACAGTTCGTCAGTTACCTCCTCGAAATGATAGGCGAGGAGTAAATTCCGGTCCGCTTTGTTTTATATTTTACGCATGTCGGTGGCGTGATTTCGCGATCTACCAAATTTCCGAGATCAGCCACGTTGTACACATCGTCAGATGACCGGCAAATTCTTCTGGGTCCTCTGCGCACACCGACGCCAACGTCGTTTTCGTTTTCTTGAATCCGGAAAATTTGTCGGAATACAAAGTTGCTGCCAAAATATCCGGCAGGGCAAGTTGGCGCCTTTATCTGCCAAGGAATGATGCCCTCCAATAATGGCGAGCTTTCCGCTGGGCGAACGTACGCCAGAGATATTTTTTCGACATTTAAAAAATCTTATATGTGGTGATTGCCATGAATATATTAGTATTATTTAATTAATAAATGGTGATCAATTCTTTTCTTAAGACGCAAACAAAATTAATCCTTTCAACCTGTCAAAAGTGGGACCCTGTGTATTTAAAAAATTCCGTAACTGCAAAATTATATGAAAGAAATGAAAATGTCCGGCGTATATGTGGTTTGATGGGCACGAAACAGACAAAGACCGCCACAAAAATTCAACCTCATCTTTCTTGGATTGAACCTTAGTGTTAGAAGGTTGATTACTTGGACCCTACCTCATATTTATCTTCTTTTTTACATATATTCTTGTCTATTCCTGTTATCAAACGATTCCCCCATGAATAATTTATAAATATGACTATATGATAAGTCTGACATATTTTAAGGTCTCAATCTAATAATTTATTTATGAACATGGACTCCATCATCCAAACATTCCAAACCTAAAGGAGGTGTGGAAGTACTGATGACAACTCATAATATTTAATTCATGATATATTCAATAATGCATTTCGAGAAAAAGTCAATAATTCCTTATGAAATTATGTGGACTTATATCCCTTCCTTTTATTGTATGTGTTTTAAACCATACATACACATATTCCCTGCATTCATCATGTGTATTATTAGATTAAATCTTCTATATTTATTTATCGAGTTTTACTTAAAATTTAAATATAAATCTGAAAAGGTGAAAATTGGATAACTTTCGAATTATACTTATTTAATTCTTTTGACATAATTTATTTGTTTGATTACAATTTCCAAACCATATTTATATTCTTAACTTTAATTTTACTGATACTCTTAAGTTTTAAAAATTAGTTTCAAGCCAAATATGTATAAAAAAATATCACATAATAATTATTACTAAGGCTCTCACAAAGGATTAAATGCTTTTTTCAACACCTCACTTTATTTATATAACTATAAATAAATAAAATTAAACCTACTTTCTAAATATCACTTTAACTTTCAACAATATTACCTAACGTTGTAAATACATGCCAATGGTCACTAGAGTTGCCATTACGAAGCTTATCCACTCAATTATCCTCAAGCTTATCCACTCAATTGCCTACTATCTCAATTATGGTGAGAGCATTATGGCAGGCAATCAACTCCATGACATATAAGTGAACATCATCATTCTATGAATGATTTGTAACTTGTGGGTGGCTCAACATCTCCATGGTCACTCCAATTAATTTTTTTGACCCCACAAAAGGAACTTTAAGAATCTCGAATTTATTGTTATGTTTCGCAAATTATGTGTCTTTGCTTCACATTCGGAGGATAAAGATTATACTAAACATATCTAAATTATTTATAGTGTGTTTCATCTGTTAGTCGCTTTAAAAATTTAAACTTATAGTCCTTAAGTGCAATGTTAAAATGGGAGGTTTTAGTAAAAACATGGACCTCAATCCAACTCTAACTAGTTTAGGAGCTTTTGGAGTAGAGGCATAAGGAACTCTTAAATAACAACCATCAACGCTAAGATTACATTTTCAAATTCTCACTACCATAAGAATCCAAGCCATTTACAATTCTAATGTTTTCCAATGTTTGGCACCAGCTTTTGTTGCACTTTTGACATTTACAAGTTTCCGTTCTTTAACATCTACCCTTTTCATTCACATTTGGTTATATGGCATCTACTCATTTTGGTGAAGCTATGTTGGGTCCATTCATTGTAGTGGTATAAGAGGAGGCTGATCTCATCAATATCTAATGACTTGAGGATATAATGAAAATTTATCATATAGGGAAGCTTGAATGTAGAGTAGAACTATTGTGAAATATACAAAAAATGTGTAATGGGTTTGCCAAGGATGTGATTGGAAAAAAGGGGAAGAATCTGCTCTACACAACCACGGGGATATTGTACTGGAAATTCTTTTGAAAAATATAGAAGGAAGCATGAATAATTTAGAAAAAATCATACAAGCCAAATTTGAGTTGTTTAAGCTGCAATCTAAAATTTGTCAATAACCACCTCCAACTAGCAAAATCTAATTGAAGATTAGTCTTTCATGGATTTTTTTTTTCTATTTTTTTTCTTCGAATGAAGCTTCTTTGATTTGTCATGAACAATCAATGTACAAAGGATGGCAATTGAAGCAAACAATGAATTGTGGCATATGAGAGCGTATGGTGCTGACTATTATGGTGATTGGTATGTTATATTGACTGCTTCATAATTTAAATGGTATGCATTAATGGCGTATTATGCATTTTTGAAAACCGTCTATCATTGGTGATGGGCATATATATATATATATATATATATATATATATGGTGTATTGGTTGAACCTCATATATGTGCAACGTTAGTGATGTGCTTTGAAATGGAACACTGGCTTTAGCTCTCCTACGACTATTCATATGCATAGTTGGAAGGGAATACAAAAAGTTTTCTCTGGTTGTAAACTAGGGATTGAATTTTGGAACAATGAATTCATATGCATGTTACCTTGCCTTTAACACTGAGTTGATTTTGTTGACTAAGTTGTATTGTATGTTGGATAGCATGAGTGGATTGTGAATGCATTACAATCATTGTTGCTTGCTGGTTGGAGCATTAAGTATGTGCGTTGAAGTCCTAGTATGTACATTGAATAGAGACATTGCACATTGGTTGTTTGGTGCACATTTACAAAACATATTGCAATGACATTGAATTGTGAGTGAGTGTTTCTTCTTCCTCTTTGGTTCATAGTTGTGATCAGAAAATGACCAAAGTTTATGAAGTATTAGAGTTTTTGAAAACTATAATACAATCTACAACTAATGACACAGTGAAAATCAACAAATCATCTCTTGCTGACATTAGAATCTATCTACAAAATGCACAAGAGATGATTTTTTTTTACTATTTGAATCTCAGTTTCAACAAGAAGAATTACAACGTGGAGTTATCATTCTGAACCTGTTTCTGTTCAGAACATTGAGACAGACTCCCATCAGCACCAAGAATATAAAGTTAAGGTTGATTCACATGTAGTCCCTAGCTGAAGAGAAGATTTGCATGCAGATGCAATAGTTTAGTATGCACTTCCCAAGCCCATCATCAGACATTGGGAAGAGCTTGTCCATAACAAACACATAACTGGTCTTGGATATGACAAGGATGTGTCCTTTCATATTCCATATATCTCAAATCCCATCCAGTTTCAAAGTGTTGGATTCCTTCATGAAAATCCACCTTCAGATGTTCCAGATTTTGCTCCTTTTCCACAGAAACAACAAAAAAATGTTATATGCCAACATTGTGACCGAGTTGGCCATATGAAAGATCACTATTTTGATCTTTATCCATGTAAGCACTATCATAAAACTAATCATTATTCAAATAGATTCTTCAAAAACAAACCTCATGCAAGAACAAAGATTCACCATGGATGGATCGCTTCTTGGCAATGGGCTTCAACAACCAAGAAGATATTTCATTCATATGTTAGAACTTATTCTAGAGTATTGAACAATCTCGCAGTTGAGTTTTCTCCCTCTTCTCACCTTGTATATGATAGGGGGGGAAGCGATGGTCATATACAAGTTTCAAAGTTACATTAAGCGATCCTGAGCCACAACCTACCATACTAGATTCAGAGTTGTAGCTAGAGACAGAGATGTCGCTGAGCATGCCTTTGGTTGGTGGTCAACCTTAAACCATCTATGTGAGGTTGAGACCTCCCTTTTCAAGTTGAGCTTCTCCCTCTTCAAAGAATTAGAGCCACTTCCTCTAACAAAAGACTTCAACTTCTTGCCAGTTTTGGAAGACTTCCAAGAATTGCATTAAGCATTCAAGAGTTGGTGGTCATCCTTAAACCATCGCAGGTTGAAACCTCCCTTTTCAAGTTGAGGCTGTCCCTTTTTTACACAGGTTGCATACCTCCATTTTCTAGGTTGAAGGTCTCCCTCTCCAAAGCATTAGGAACACTTCCTCTAGTAGAAGATTTTAGCTTCTTGCAAGATTTGGAAGAGTTTCGAGAACTGCATTAAGCATTCCAATGTTGGTGGTCATCCTTAAACCAGCACCTCATACCAACATTTCAGGGAGCACATTCAACCTAGTTCTGTCATCCATATTTTTGCACATTTTGTATTATGAGTCTCTTCTTGGACTCATACATACCCCTTCGGATTAAGGGGGGGAATGTTGGACACCTAATCCATTAAGGGTTATGGTGTGGAAGTTAAACAATCAAAGGGAGTCCAAGATACCTTGGAATATGGAATCCAAATGTCACTCCAATGTATTATAAAATGTATATCATGTGAATAATTTATGCATTCAATGTTTATCCTTCATATTTGTTCTTTGCCATGGTGATGTCTAAAAAAAAACTATAGCGTGAGAGATAAGAAAAAATCTAATAGAGGTGTTCTTCATAGCATGGGCATAGTTGATTTTATTTGGCATAAAAAGGGTCTCTAAATTGTTAAAGTTTATTCAGTCCACCAACACACATTAAGTAGCATACAATTTTTTTTAACATATAAATGGTACAGTGATCATCTTACTTTAGCTTGTTAACCTTTATTTACACCAAGTTCGGCAACTGATGAAGATCGTGTAGCAGATAAATTCTACATTAATCATTACAAGCGCATTCCATGGTGGTTGAAAGGATTGTGTCTCATTCTCTACATGGTTTTGGGTGGTGTGGTAATTTTTCTTGTATAATTTATGGGAGTACAAAACTAAGGAAGGGTAACATTATTTCCTACACATCTAAAGAAGGAATAATTATGACACCTATAGAGGTGTATAAAGGAAAGTAATCAATTTGAAGGGTTTTTATTATGTTTCTAGTGTATGTATGATTTTTCTATTTATGATTATGGGATATTGAAGGTCTTGATACTTGGAATTAATAAAATAGTAGATCGAGAGGGTCTTGTCTGACAGGTTTTGAATGTAGCTTGGAGAGCTAGAATTCCTTTGGCTAGTGAAAACACCCTTCCTTGTTTTGATAGAGATTACTACTTTATTTGTGATCATTTCTAAGAATTATTGGGACTAAATTACTTCATAGGTTCTTAAAATAGATTCAATAACATATGCATCAAGAATGGATCGAACTTAGCAGGGAGTGATGAGTCAACAATCAATTTCCACACCTTGAGGCACAATAATCAACAATCAAAGGATCAACTTAGTATTTGAAGGAGGAGAATCTACAAAAATGAACCAACTTCCAAATTTGAAGTAGAGAACCCAATACTTAGTGGTCTATTCAAAGTTTCAATATCAGTTCAAGAACAAGAGATCTTGTAGATTAAAGTCAAAGGATATGTGGAAAATGAAAGTAACATCTCTAGTTTCGAAGGAGATGGAAAGAGATTTCATTTACTATTTTGGGAAAAGGAAGAATCCAATAGCTCTAACAATCTGAGACACCTTGCAATCATATTTAGATTTAGTCTATTTTTATGATTTATTATTTTTGTTTCCTAGAAATTTGAAATATTGAAAATTGTAATTCTCTATATATTGTTTCATTTAGAATGTAAAAGGGTTGGATTTTGAGCCCAAAAAGACCCTCATATTTTTGTAAATTCTATAACTTCATAATTTAATCAAGGGCTTCTGGCTCTAGTTAATGACATAATTTGTTTCATATGTATGTCCTTTCCTATAATTGCATATTTTTTTCTACATATATTTGAGGTTGTATAGAACATTGGGCAAGGCTAGGTTGAGTGTCAACCTCCCTGAAAGGACACTACAAAGTTATATTCTTTACTTAGTAGATCAAGTTGAAAGTGTGTCATGCTAATCCCTCTACATCAATATATTGTTGGTTTTATATCAATTCTTAGATGTGTCATTGTTAGCTATAGAGATTCTTCTATATGCTTATGCTCTTGTTAGATAATTGGATATTTAGGGAGGATATTTAATTCTTTAATTCCTCCTTAATCCCCCTATCAAACTCTTTCAAGCTATGTTATTTTGTCATAGTTAAATGCTATTACTTTGATCAGACCTTTGCGAGAAAGGGATTTATTTGTTAAGTATGGATTTGTGACGCATTAGAAACCACCTATAAAAAAAACCCCTAGATCTGTACATTGTGCTTCATAGGTTATTGCTTAATGATATTGAACAACATTAATGCCTTATCACACTTGAGGGATACCCCTCTAGTTCAAGGGCAAACTTGAACCTAAATTTGGTTGTGTTAGTTTCTCGATGCAATTTCCAACCAATAGATTGCCTTTAAGAAACATATACAACACATTGCATAATCAACTTTCTCAGATTATTTTGAAAGCAAATTTCAATTGGAAATTCATCTTTGTCATATAGGATCTACAATATGTTGTTGTTGCATAGGCATCAAAAATGAATTGGGCATTTGTGTTTGTGATTTGATTGAGAAAATTAGTTTTTCTATGTTAAAATTCATTTTCAGAATATATTAAATGTGCTTGAGGATTTATGAAATTATTTGCAAGTTTAAACATGGGTTTTTGAGTGCTTTTATGTAATTTTTATGTGAAAATTAACATAAACAAATGACTGAACAACATCATATAATGGACAAAAACATCACCATAAACAGTATCACAACAACACAAGATGAAGGAGTTCACCCCTCTTGGGCTACGTCTCCTTGGTCCAACTTCCAATGGATTGGCCCTCTCTATTATGCTCAAAAAGATTTGAAACTTGTTCCAATCCCTCCAGAATGCCCAAAAATGGCTGTGTAGCCTCTTTCTGCTCCTGATTTGGTAAAAGACTGAAGAAGTTATGGCCTTTCCCAATCTTCTACTAATCACACCGCAAATTCCCCAAAATTCAACACTATCCTACAATTTTCCCCCAAAAACACTAATGGAGTGACGATTTCACCGAATTTCAGATGAATTTGTCAGACGCGTTAAATGATCTCTAATGCCTTATATATGAAAAATGTAGCCATATGGGTGGCCATGTGCCCAGGGCTAAGTTCAATAGCCTGCCCTCGTCGGTCGCCCCCCCCCGCTCCTCTCCACTAGTGGTCGTGTGCTGGTGGTGCGACCAAGGGCCGACCCTCGTGGGCTGGCACCTCCCCAAAATTGGTGCATTCATAATATTCAAATATACACGGAGTTCTATTATAGTTAAGAACTATTGCAATGGTATGTTGGTAGTTGGCTTTGCTTGTCACTATGTGGTCACGGGTTCAACCCCTATTGCCTCTGCCCGGACTTGACCCAAAATTTTGGTGGCTCCTGGGCTGCCACGGGGTGGCCTCTGGTTGGGCCACATGTTAGCTTGTGGTTGGCCACAAGCCAACCATTCAAAAACTTCCAAATTGCACCTTGATAATGTGCCATTTGGCACAACATGATTCGTCGAGCTTGTTGACCAGTGAACTTTCCACATACACCTGCCCAGTCAATGCCACATCAGTAGTACAGACTGCTGACTGGGCTGTCAATTGTTTTTTAAAATTGGTCTGTTCGGGAAAGTGAACAGAACATGATTCTGGGAGCATACGATGTCTGTTTCATGCAAAATGAGTTGTGCTGGATTTAGAATGACGAGAACTACGTGGTCATCTAGGTTCCATATAATTCGACAACTTTGAATTTTGAGCTATTTTTTTGAGCACCTGATCATTCCTCCCCACTAGAAGCCTTTTGGACCCCAAAATATCACTTTCAGTTGTCCAGCAGGTGAGAGTATAGTTCCCTCACCTTTCTAATCTTTATCCATTTGGCCTTTGAAGGATTTGTTCCTTTGAGCCCCACTTGAATGTAATCCACATTCCCTCGTTTTGAATATCTTGTTCTTCTGTCAAGAATGGTATCTTGTTGTAGTTCATCAAGGTATTTAGGATAAAAATCCTCAATGGAAGGAATTTGGACATTTTATCCTTGATCTTCAATCAAAGGAGGCTCGTCCAACCTTAAGTTCTCAACATTAACAACAACATAAATTTGCATATATGAAGGCAAATCCAACCTAAAGGCATTATTACTAATATTTTCCAAAATTATGAATGGTCCATATCTAATTGGTTTTATATTTTTACCTTCTCCTTAGAGCCTCTCTTTGCTAATGTGAAGCCAAACTTCATCACTGACTTGGAACTTGTGATCTACATGATGCTTGTCATGCCTTGCTTTGTACTTTCCTTGGCTCTTTTCAAGCTGTTCTTGAACTCTTTGGTGTACCAATTGGATTTGTTCAATGAACCTTCTTGCTTTGTCTATGCCACTATGACCATCAACAGCAACATCTTTCTCAAAAATGAAATCCAAACGTGATCAAATGGCGATGTGAGTTGAAGAGTGCTTGGCCCAGTTGTAAGCATGTTGAATATAGTGCAAATGTTCATCCCACAACTTAGGATGCTTGCTGCAATACCCACGAAGAAGATGTATCACTATCCTGTTCACCACCTCTGTTTTACCATTTGTTTGCGGATGAAATGTTGTACTCTTTTTCAATTTGGTGTCCATGAATCCCCACAAGCTTGACCAAAAGTTCCCAACAAAGCGAGAATCTCGATCACTAACAATGGATGTGGGCAATCCAAAATGAACCCATACATTCTGAAAGAATAATTGAACAATTTGTTTAGCTGTAATTTTCTTTTTACATGGCATATAAATACACATTTTGCTGAACCTATCCACAACTACATACAAATAATCATGACCTCTTTTTGAAAATGTAAGACCTCCTACAAAATCCATAGAAACACTCTCCCACGGTTGTGAAGGAACCGAAAGTGGTGTGTACAATCCTAACTTCCTATTTCTAGGCTTACTGACTGCACATAATGAACATCGTTTAATAAAACATGACACACTTTCAAGCATAAGAGTTCAATAATAATACCTCTGTAGATTTGCCACTGTCTTACTTACACCGAAATTACTAGCAATAAGAGAAGTATGTGCCTCTCTTATGATGTTGACTCTTTCTCCCTATGGAATACAAATCTTTCCAAGATGGTACAACGAGTTATCATGCAAGTGATAATTCAATTCCTCTACTTGGTTACCTTGACTCAATCTTGCATAAACATCCTGAATTTCGTTGTCTAATGCATACTGCTCAATATAACTTTCATGCAAAATAGAATTATGCTTGAGTAAAGTAGTTGCACTAATAATAGGCCTAGAAAGCATATCATCAACTTTATTGTAGATACCTTTCTTATACCTTATTACCAAGTGGAATTGTTGAAGAAAACCCATCCATCGAAAGTGCCTTGATTGCTGCAACTTAGATTGAGATTGCAAGTATTACAATGGTTGATGATCAGTGTGAATGATTTTTTCCTTACCCATCAAGTAGTGTTTCCACTTTTTCACACTTTGCACCAATGCATACAATTCCTTGTCATATGTAGGATAATTAATCACTGCACCATTGAAAGTTTCTGAATGAAAATAGATAGGCTTACCATGTTGCATGAGGACTACACCCATGGCGTAGTCACTAGCATCAACCTAGATCTCAAATGTTTGTCTCAAGTCTCGAAGTGAAAGTACTAGAGCTGAAATGATATTTTCCTTCAATGCATCAAAGGCCTTTTGTTGTTTTCCTCCCCACTAAAAAACCTTTTTCACACTTGTCAATGCATGCAAAGGAGTTGCTATAGAAGAAAAGTTAACAATAAATTTCCTCCAATATTGGGTTGCTCCCAAAAAATTCTTACCTCAACAACTGTCTTGGGCCTTGGCCAATTCAAAATGACATCAACCTTGGAGGGATCTATTTTTAACTCATCTCCCGCAATGTTATAACCCAAGTAAACTAAAGACGTTTTTACAAACTCACACTTTGACATCTTTAGATACAACTGTTCTTTCTTTAAGACATCAAGTACTTTTCTCACACGCATGACATGTTCATCATGAGATTCAATGAAAATTAAGATGTCATATAAGTAGACTATAACAAACTCATCAAGAAATAGCCTCAACACAACATTCGTCACACACATGAAGGTAGCAGGAGCATTACATAAACCAAAAGGCATAACTAGCCATTCAAAAAAACCTTGTTTTGTTTTGATTGTTGTCTTTCAAATGTCTCCTTCAGCAATTGTAATTTGATGGTAGCCACTCCTTAATTCCAAATTAGTAAAATAATTTTCATCTTTCAATTGATCAAGTAAATCATCTATTCTAGGCAGTGGGTAACGATTCTTAACCGTAATCTTGTTCAATGCAAGGAAGTCCACACACATGCGCCATGTTCCATCCTTCTTTCGAAACAAGACAAAAGTTGAACCACATGGCGAAGAACATGGCCTAATGATCCATTTATCCAACAACTCTTGAATTTGTTTTTTAATTTTTGCACTTTCCATCATTGACATCCTATACATGCCAATGTTAGGAAGAGGACTATCTTGTTGCAACTATATCTCATGTTGGATTCCTCTCTTGGGAGGCAATCCTTTTGGTTCCTGAAACATCTCACCATATTGGTTAACAACATCAACCAATTCAGATTTCAATATTGAATCACAACCTTGAAAAGCTTCATTATCAACATCATTCTTGGATTTGATCATTAGAAGCACAAAATTCTTGATTGAATTCACTAGTCTTTTCATCTACCCTGCATTAACAAGTGAAAGATTTAGTTTCTTGCTATGAGCTCTCACAATATATTATACTCCATCTTTGAACAAATGTATTTGTTTTCATGTCTATGGAAGATAGCGTTTCTGTCATAGAGATACGAGCTGCCCAAAACTATACCACATATGTCTAATGGCACAACATCAAGCTGCACTTCATCTATGAAATTTGCAGTAATGGCGAATTTAGGTTTACACTTTCTAGTTACTTGCAATTGTGCATTGTCATACACCCATCCTAATGGATATGGTTTATGATGTGGAATGGTTTCCAAGTTTAAACTTTTGACAATGTTTTCAGAGATGAGATTGGCTTGAGAGCCACTATCAAAAAGAGTATCAATTTTGCTATGTTTTGAGATCACCTTGATGTGAAAACATTCTATCCTCTTCTTTTCATTTGGAGTTTCATTGTGTGAATTTGAAGTACTAGTGCTAGCAATGGATTCTTTTCCCTTCATACCCATGGCTGTAATTTTAGTTTCATCACCTGAATCGGATCCCAAATCCTGTTGAGTGGTTTCAGTTGTCTTTTGTTTTCCCTTGTTGTTGAATTTCTTTGGTTTCATTTTTGGATGAAGCTTCCAACAATGAGCTTCATCGTGACCCTCTTTGGAACAATGCTTGCATGTTAATTTCTCTCCTTCCTTCTTAATATATGCATTTTTCTTTCCCTTCCCTTTGAAACCCTTTTCTTTTCCTTTACCCTTAAATGGATTTTTACTACCCTCTTCTGGAGTGTTTTTCCCTCTTGCCTCAAGATGAGTGTCTTGCACACACACCTCATCTAGATTATTGTGATTAAACATAAGGATAGTATGCCTAAGTTAACTATGTAATCTCCCTATGTACTTCAACAATGTGTCTTGTGATTGCAAATATACACCTAACATTAGAGACATTTTTCCTGAATTCTTGGGTGTAATCTTGCACATTTTGACCTTTAAGTTGTCTAACATTCTGCCAATTCACTATGGATTTCTGCATATAAGCTAGAGGGTAGAATTGTCTTTTAATTGCAACAATGAAATCAGACCAAGAAATTGAGATCTTACTGTGTTTTTTTATGTGTTTTTGATTCCCACCATCCTAGTGCTACACCCTCCATCCTCAAGGACGATAATTGAATCTTTATGTCAACCTCTTGAAGGTTTTGAATTCAGCAATAGACCTCCAACTGACGAACCCAATTATCAAACTTCTCTGCATTCACTTCACCGTTATACATGGGCAGTTCAAATTTAACATCAAGTTTTAATAAGGGTGATTTACCAGTTCCTTTTCAGGTATGTTGATGAGTATGAGTAAGGGTTGTGTTAGTGTAAGAGGGTGAAGATTCCTGTGAAGAACAAGATGAAGAAGATGGTGGAGAGGGTGGAGGTTTACCTCCATTTTCATTACCCCTCCTCCCAAAGAACCTTCTCCTTTGGGAGGTTTGGAGCTTTCACCTAGCAGTCTGGTATTCCTCTCTTCATAGAGGACCTTCACCATCTCTGTCATATCAAAGAAAGCCTTCCTGAAGACCTTCTCATACTCTGTCATGTTTGTAGGTTCTCCTTCATGAGACATGTTCACTAGAGTATCAACTGCAACTTGAGGAAGCACTGGTGGAGATTGTGACAACCTTGCCCTCCTTCCCCTTGACCCAACTTCAGGACTTTCAACCAACTTCCCTTCTCCTCTCTTGAGTTTCAACCTTATAAGCATGACGTTCACTTGCAAACATTTAAATCCTTCTTTCACAATAAAACCAAGAGCTCTGATACCAAACTTGATCTGATTGAGAAAATTAGTTTTGCTATGCTGAAATTCCTTTTAAGAATATATTAAATATTCTTGAGGATTTATGAAATTATTTGCAAGTTTAAACGTGGGTTTTTGAGTGCTTTTATGTAAATTTTATGTGCAAATTAACATAAACAAATGATTGAATAACAACATATAACATACATAAACATCACCATGAATAGTATCACAGCAGCACATGATGAAAGAGTTCACCCCTTCTGGGCTACGTTTCCTTGGTCCAGCTTCCAATGGCTTGGCCCTCTCTATTATGCTCAAACATGTGAATACATCAGTTTACCATGCTCAGAAAGCTCTGAAACCTGTTCCAATGGCTCCAGAATGCCCAAAAAATGCCTTTGTAGCCTCTTTCTGCTCCTGATTTGGTAAAAAATTGAAGAAGTTATGGCCTTTCCCAATATTCTGCTAATCGCACTAGAAATTTACCAAAATCCAGCACCATCCTACAATTTTTGCCCAAAATGTGCTTACGGAGTGAAAATTTCGTCAAATTTTGAGTGAATTTGTCAGACGCATTAAATGACCTCTAATGCCTTATATCCGAAAAATGTGGCCATATAGGGGGCCACATCCCTGGGGCTAAGGCCAATGGTCTGCCCCCGCTGGTTGGACCCTCTGCTCCTCTTCGCCAGTGGTCGTGTGCTGGTGGTGCGACCAAGGGCTCACCCTCGTGGGCTTGTCCCTCCCCAAAATTGGCTCGTTCATAATATTCAAATACATGCATTGTTTTATTATAGTTAAGAACTATTGCAATGGTATATTGTTAGTTGGATTTTCTCGTTGCTATGTGGTCGCGAGTTTGATCCCCATTGCCTTTGCCTAGACTTGACCCAAAATTTTGGTGGCCCTCAGGCTGCCACGTGTCAGCTCGTGGTTGGCCACCAACCATTCAAAAAATGCCGAATTGTACCATGAGAATGTGCCACTTGGAACAACATGATTTGCTGAGCTTGTTGACCAGTCAACTTGGCACATACACCTGCCCAGTCAGTACCACGTCAGTAGTACGGACTGCTGACTGGGCTGTAATTTTTTTTAAATTCGCCTGTTTGGGAAAGTGAATAGAACTTGATTCTGGGAGCATACGATGCCCGTTTCGCGTGAAACGAGGTACGCCAGATTCAGGATGACAAGCACTACGCGGTAGTCTAGGTTCCACATCGAACTGACAACTTTGAATATTGAGCTATTTTTTTGAGCACCTGATCACTTTGTTTGCCACAATGGCGAGACCTTTTCTTGCAAATGCATTTATCCACACATCACAAGGATTTGTTTTGAGCAATATAATAGGTTGAGTGATACAAGAGTGAAGAATCAATATGTATTCTAGTTTTTTAATTCCAGGATCGGTTAGGAAATCATCAAATATTGTGTTTTTAGAATAGGTTTTATGTTGTAGAAGAAAATAAATTTTTTCTTTTCATTTCTTTATTGTCATTGTCTTTATTTCACAAAGGTTGTAAGATACAAGTTTCAACAATTAGTGGGAAAGGGAAAACAAATCTATAGGCATAATGTATATGCTTTTTGCAAGTTTTTGTATGATGATACTCATCTAAATTTTAGTCATTTCATTTAGTAACAATGTTGGATCACAATTCAAATAGTGATCAATGAACACAATGATATCTATATCATAGAATGTTGATATATTGGTGCATTTTTAATCCAAATAAATCCATGATCATACTCCACTCCTTTGGATTGGAACTCTGTGATAAAAAAATAATATTGAACTTGTCCAAACAACTCACTGTTTTTTTTAATCAGAGTACACATTTATGAGATTCTATGTTTGTAATATCAACTACAAATGAATGGATGGCATCTGATCAACGTGTCAATGGATTCATCAGAGGAGTTGTTATTTTCATTTGTTGTAGAATCAAATTTTGTTTTCAATGCATTTGTTAATGGGCTATAAAGATTCTCAGCACTGGTGAATGTGACAAAAAATGTTGGTGGACCAAGTTGGCGTATCATTGCAAATATGTATTTTTGTATGGTTTCAAAGTAGTCAGGAGACATGTGAATGCTTTTCAGATAGTGATATGAAATTGGTGATTGCAATATTCTTCGAAGAGTATTTTGGTTTTTGACATCTTTAGAAAGTAATTTTTTTCCTTTTATCTCTCCTTTGTGAATGAAAACCCAGGGTGAGTTGGAAACCTTGATTATCAAGATACAAATTGCTTTGGAATATGTATTTGTAACGTGTGTTAAGAAGTCCTTCGACATATACAATAGTTATTGATTTATAAGCTTAGGGACAAATTCCCTCCTTTGGACAACCTTCCTCATCAAGAAAGACCCCTCCTAGGCCTTGGAAGAATTTAATTTGGCTAAGGAAAACTATATTTTAAATATAAAAATCCACATGTGCATAAAAGTTCAAGTCGACTTTAAAGAGAAAATGAGCACCACTTGTAAGCATATAAATACAAGACAAGTCAACCTCATTTGAACACAATCATCATCAAGCATCTTTTTCTCTCTTTTCTTTGGATTAGTTCGTACAAGACTGAAATTAGTCCGTGGTTCATAAATGTGTTAGATGATCCAAAAATAATTTATTATCATAGGTTATAAAATTGAAATAAAATAATTATTAATTTAAGAAATTAAATTAATAATTATTATTCTAGAATGATTAATTATTTAATGGAGACAATTAGAAATTAGTATATTGTTGTAACAAGATATGACTCTCCAAATGTGTCGTATCTTAGGCTCTATTTTAGGAGATTAGTTGGTTTGAATAACATTTAATGTAAATGGACACTTGTTATTTAATAAGTGATCCATAATTAGAGGTAGTTAGGACTTGGAGCTTATAAATAGCTCATTGCAAGAGTGTTTGGTTGTTCGGGTGTAAACTCTTGCAAATCAATTATGTAATTGTTTTTCTGATTAATAAAATTATGTGTCTGAGGACACTTCTGCCATTATTGTGGTATCAGAGCTCCAGTAATGATACAGTGGATGTGAGGAGGATATTCTAGCTCAACAAAGTCTTGGAAAACTCCATTAAACTGATCAGCAAATGATTGGTATGCAAATTGTCTTTTTCTTATTCAAAAGAAAAGAATTTATTCTATTTTATTGATTTTAGTTTTTTAAATCTGAAAATCAATTGTTGTATTATTATCAAAAATTGTTGTGCAATATCCCAATTTCGCATCAGAATCTCTGCTGCTAGCTTACCCCACAAGGTACTCAAACTCCTTTCACTGTTTGTACAAAAGTGCGATATTGGTATAAAAAGTCTGCTGCCCCTGAGTAGTTTCCGCATTTAAACTGAAACTTAGCATATTGGTATAGCGCATCTATCTGGTTAGGTCCAATCTGGTACCGATCACTCAACATCTGGAAATTATATTGCTTATCAGAATGAAGCTCCTGAACAAGTGATAGATTATGTAGAAAACTAATCATTGGTGCAGCGATTTCTTCCAATGACTTTACTCTTGCAACTACTGCAAGGCAACTGTCTGTCATTTCTTGTGGAACGTCTTCGGTGCAGTAAAGGCTCTTGTGGATGTCCATGGCGTAGTCGACCATATTGGTCTTGCTGAGAAGGTCGATCCTCGACTTGAGAATTTGTTCATCTGGATAGATTTGTTTCTCCTGCAGAAACTCCAGAAGAGGGAAAACTAAATGGCGGTCCAGATGGGGAGCAATTTTCGATGTTAGATCGTTCTCCACCATTGCTGCAGTTGCTTCCTGACACAAGGGTTTCAGATGATTTCGAATTTAGACAGCAAAGAGAAACTTGAGATATTCAAGGCCAGTCTCCTCATTCTTCAGTTGCTCAGCAAGCAAGTGATTGGATAGCTTCTGCTAAAAAAAAAACAGGTCCACCTGTGTTGGAGTGGCGGCCTGCGTGTGGTACAACAAATCAATGCCTTCCTTTCTGAATTGATTCTGCATTTGGACCGTATTTTGCAAATTGCACAACAATATCCCTTCCATCAACGTTTCTCCCATCAAGCCTCTCGATCGCCTTCTCTGCCTCGTCAATGTATTTGTAGCGGACAAAAGAAAATTCTCTAGAATGACCAGTCCTCCTATCATCTGCAGTTGTACAAAAAGTGATGTTCAGAACCAACAAAGAATAACTATCTTTGATGTCTGGAGGACCCGATCTACCGAAATGAGACATATTCTCAGGAGTTTATAGAAACAAGAATGAAGGGTTTGAGGTCTTAAACCCTCTCCTAACTCACTGCCGGAAAAATACGAAAACAAAAAGGCTTTTGGGCTTATCAACTTCACCGAGGTTTTTCTGCACACAACAGTTGTTGTCAATAGCTGAACAACTCGGAATTTTGTAACTTGGAGTAATAAGGAGATACTATATTTGGTAATTTTTCATTTTTTATTTTGGAGAGATCTTGCGAGTTTTAGAATTTTGGGAATTTTTTTTTTTTTTGGAGTAAAAAGGTCATTTGTAAATTTTTTGGAGTAATAAGGAGATTTTATTTGTAATTTTTTATTTGGTGGGATCATTACATTGTAACTCAAAGTAATTTTACTTTGAGGGGGGGTAATTTTTTTTTACCAGATTGTGCAAAAGCACCATTGTAAAAAGTCAAATTTTGAAAGTTGCCTTGTAAAAATTTGAGAAATTGACTAGAGACAAGTGCAAAGCTCAGTCAATTTTCTCCTGTTTTGGCGACTATTCAAGGGTCAAGGCCAAGCCCCGATAGATCGTGTTTTTGCGTGTTGTGTTGACTATCTTGTCATTTCTGTTCTGATTCTTGGTGCGACGCTACAACGCTAAAATGTCTAAGTTGATTAATTTGTTTTCTGATTCCGACAAACTAGAAGGCACCAAATCTTATAAAACATGGCATCGACTCATCGAAAGCACACTCATTTACAATGAATTATGGCAGGGAATATGTGATGGAGATGTTAAGCCGAATAAACCCACAGATGCAGCTGCACTAGCAAAATGGGAAATCAAGAATGCTAAAGCCTTAGCTCTTATTAAATCTTCTGTGAATGATGAAATGTATGTCCATATAGAAAATGCTTTAGATGCATGGACTGCTTTGAAAACTTTTAAAGACCTCTTTGATACTCAGCCTGAATCAAAGAAAGTCGATCTACAATTAAAATTGTTGCAACAAAAATTAACTGAAGGCGATGATGTTCTTGAATATCTCTCAAGACTTAAGAATATCAGGCAAGAAATTATTAATGCTGGTTTTCCCGCAATTGATGATAGCTTTATGGTCACAATTGTAATTGCTGGGCTTCCTTCTTCCTATACACATTTTTTAGAGACTCTACAAGTAACTGGGAAATTAGAAAAACTAAAGTTTGATGAACTTTGTGAAATGTTGAGTCAACATGATAAAACTTTTGGGAAGAAGAAGAAAGATGGTGAAGATGTTTTTCTCACAGAGGCTAGCACTAGTAAGTCATCATCCAATAGTTCTCGAGGCAGAGGCAGATGGAATCAGAATCAAGCAACACATAATCGAGGTCGAAGCCAAAGCAGAGGAAACAATTTTAACAGAGGAGGAAGAAATAATTTTCAAGGTAGAGGAAACAACCAAGGAAGAGGCAATTTTCAAGGACAAGGATATAATAATCAAGGTAGAGGACAATCTCAAAATAGAGGTCAAAGCAGAGGCAGAGGATAATATTCAGGAAGAGGAAGAGTCTTAAGTCAAATTGCGTGTCGAAGATGTAACAAAGTTGGAAATTATGCTGAATATTGTCGAACATCACTTAATAAAATTCCCAAGTTTCAGCAGCATTCAGCACAATTTGCAAATGATTAAGATGAAGATAACTCCGAATATGTTTTTACATCCTCACCAGCATCACAAATTTCATCCTATCTTAGAAGTGACTACGAAGATGCCTGGATCTTGGATTCCGGGGCAACTCAGCACATGACTTGTTGACGTGATTTTTTCTAGAATTTTCAAGATTGCCAACTTAATTCCATTTTTCTTGCTGATGATACAAAACATACTCCTTATGGAAAAGGAGTAGTAAAAGTTTTTCTCCCTGGAATTGGAGAAAAAATGATTTCCAATGTATGGTATGTACCCAGTTTCAAGAAAAATTTGCTCTCTTTAGTCACGATTCAACAAGCAGGACATCAGGTGATTATGGAAGATGGTTTAGTGAAGATTAATTCAGTGAAACAGAACTTGAAAACAGTTATGACAGGTTATGAAGATGGAAAACTGTTACGGATGAAAGGGACAGCTATTCCAAGGCATTTTGATTTTGCAGGGGCAGTGACTACAGGTATTTCACCTATGAGACTATGGCATGTAAGATATGGACATTTGAATTTTGAGAGTCTTTCTCAATTGCAGAAACAAGGAATGGTTAAAGGACTTCCCACATTCAAAAGGGAAAATGAAAAATGTGAAGCTTGCATTTATGGCAAACAAAATCGAGAAAGTTTTCCAACAAGTTCATGGCATGCAAACAGGCGGCTACAACTAGTTCACAGTGATTTTTGTGGTCCACTACAAACTTCATTTGGTGGTTGCAAATATTTCCTACTATTCATTGATGATTTCAGCAGAATGACTTGGGTTTACTTCTTGAAGAACAAGTCAGAAGCATTTGATAAATTTAAAATTTTTCGCCAACTTGCTGAAAATGAAGTCAAAGAAAAGATAGGTACTCTCAGGACAGATAATGGGGGAGAATTCACTTCAAATGAATTCAAAAATTATTGCAGTGAAAATGGCATAAGACGACATCTTACTAATGTTTACACTCCACAGCAAAATGGAGTAGTCGAAAGAATGAACCGCACTTTGTTAGGAATGGCGAGATCCATGTTAGCTTTCAAGAGGTTAAGTCCAACATATTGGGCGGAAGCAATACATACATCTGTCTACTTAAGAAACAGATCTCCAACTGCTTCTTTAGACGGAATCACACCTTATGAAGCTTGGTTTGGTTTCAAACCTCGAGTTAAACATCTTAGAGTTTTTGGGTCAGTGTGTTATGCCTTAGTTCCGAAAGAAAAACGAACTAAGCTTGACTCAAGAAGTTTAACATGCACAATGATTGGCTATTCTGATGAGAAGAAAGGGTATCGTCTTTTGACCAATGGAAAATTCATTGTGAGCAGGGATGTCATTTTTGATGAAATAGAGAGTAAGAGTGCTGAAGAAATTGAAAATCTTCTTCACAAGTTAAAAACTAAAGGAAGTAAAAGAAATGGAAAAATGCAAAGTCAACCAACTTCACCAAATTGGTATGAACTTGATTTTCCTTCCTCTGAAGATGAGTCATCCAGTCAATCTACATCAAAAACATCATCTGGGTCTTCTAGCAGTTCATCCGCATCTCCAAGCAGCAACAGTTCTTCTGACAGTGATTCTCCACATTCTTCACCTGAACGACGAACATTAGTTTATATTAATCCTCTTTACAATGATGGGGACTTTACAGAAGCACAAACAAGTGAGCACCAACTTCCGAAATGGGCAGTTCAACTTTTGAAAGATGTCAAGCCTGATGAACAGAATAAAACTGGCACCAGAAGGGCACATAGAAGTGAAGGCAATTTTGCCTTGATAGCAAATGATTTTACTGAACCTTCCCCATACAAAGAGGCGGTAAAACATAAAGAATGGCAACAGGCTATGGTTGAAGAATATCAAGCAGTAATTGATAACAACACTTGGAAACTTGTTGATTGTCCAGCAAATGTTAAACCCATAGGCTGTAAATGGGTTTACAGAATTAAGTATAATCAAAAGGGTGAACTTGAAAAGTATAAAGCACGACTTGTCGCAAAGGGTTTTGCGCAGTAGGAAGGCATTGATTATGAAGAAACTTTTGCTCCAAAAGCTAAATGGAACACCATCCGATTAACACTTGCATTGGCCGCTCAAAAAGGATGGAAAGTTCATCAAATGGATGTGAAAAGTGCTTTTCTCAACGGGGATTTACAGGAGGAAGTGTATATGACCCAACCACCAGGTTTTGAAGTTGAAGGACAAGAACATAAAGTCTGCAAATTGATCAAGGCTTTATATGGATTAAAACAAGCTCCCCGAGCTTGGTATGCAAAGATGGATGAATACCTTAAGAAAGTTGGTTTTCAACGAAGTGAATCTGATGATACTTTGTATGTGCAACAACAGGGAAAATATCTGGTAATTCTTGTTATGTATGTAGATGATTTGATCATTACTAGCAACCATGATGATCATATTGCACAGGTGAAAAAGGAGTTACATGCAGGTTTTAAGATGACAGATTTGGGATTACTTCACTACTATCTTGGAGTTGAAGTCTTCCAACGTCCACATCATATTTTCATTTCTCAGAGTAAGTATGCCGCAGAGGTTCTTCAGCGATTTGGCATGCAAGATTGCAAGCCCGTTCTCACCCCCATGGAGCAAAACTTGAAACTTTCCAAATTTGAAGGGGGGGAAAAGGTGGACAGTACAACTTACAGACAGTTGATTGGCAGCTTGATTTATTTGACAAATACTCGTCCTGATCTATCTTATGCAGTCAGTATTATTTCACGTTTTATGCAGGAACCACGAGACAACCACTGGAATGCAGCCAAAAGAGTTCTTCAATATATCCAAGGAACAAAAGATTTTGGTCTTCTTTACACAAAGACTAAAAATTTTGTACTTGGTGGATATTCTGATGCCGAATTCGCTGGGAGTATTGATGATCGAGCATCAACATCAGGTTATTTAATGAATATGGGGTCAGCAGCAGTATCTTGGAGTTGTAAGAAACAAGCTACAGTGGCCACTTCTTCAGCAGAAGCAGAGTACATTTCAGCATGGGAAGCAGCATGTGAAATTGTTTGGTTGCGCCGAATTTTGCAGGACTTGGGCATTTCTCAGGCAGAAGCTACATCATTATTCATTGACAGCCAGTCAGCCATCAAACTTGCCAAGAACCCAGTTTTTCATTCAAAGACAAAGCATGTGGACACCAAGTATCATCATATCAGATCTCTCATTGCCAAAGATGTCCTCAAGCCAGTTTATTGTCCTTCCGAAGATCAGATCTCCGACATTTTCACGAAACCGCTTGGCAGAATAAAATTTACTAAGTTCAGGGATGAACTTGGTATCTGTTGTAATGTATCTTTGGATCATAGGGGGGAATGTTAGATGATCCAAAAATAATTTATTATCATAGGTTATAAAATTGAAATAAAATAATTATTAATTTAAGAAATTAAATTAATAATTATTATTCTAGAATGATTAATTATTTAATGGAGACAATTAGAAATTAGTATATTGTTGTAACAAGATATGACTCTCCAAATGTGTCGTATCTTAGGCTCTATTTTAGGAGATTAGTTGGTTTGAATAGCATTTAATGTAAATGGACACTTGTTATTTAATAAGTGATCCATAATTAGAGGTAGTTAGGACATGGAGCTTATAAATAGCTCATTGCAAGAGTGTTTGGTTGTTCGGGTGTAAACTCTTGCAAATCAATTATGTAATTGTTTTTCTGATTAATAAAATTATGTGTCTGAGGACACTTCTGCCATTAAAATGTCCGAAATTGTAGGGTCCAAGCTCACACTTGTGAGGAGAAGAAATTGATTAGGACCTGCAGGGTTGAAAGGAGGAAATCTCGGCTATAGCCGCTCACTTGGTAGGGCTCTCCCTGCCGTTGAAGGGATACAACCGCATTGATGATTACTCGGTCCCCACGGCTATGATCTAAGATATTTTTGACTATTGATTTTAGGCTTGGATCTTTTTTGGAGACTTTGACTATGATTAGATTTGTCTATTGGGTTCATCTCTTGGATATTCTTTGGTTTGTTTTTCCAAATAGTCAAAGGATCTACTTTGACTCTTGATGGTGAATTGAATCATTGTACTCTCTTTGTTGAAAACTTTATGAAAATCTAATAAGAAGAGTAATTTCAAAAAGTTTTTCCCTAGTCTTTGACCAATTCTGGTGTCTCTTGTTATTACTCTTGATTGTATTCTATTGTACATTGCATTTATTGTTTTATCTACAATTTCCATTGATCATTGGAAGTTTAAATTGTTTTGGAAATATTGCTAATTGAAGAAAGGATTGGGCTAAAGTGATTGTAATAACATAGAACAATGGAAAATTAACATGGTTTTAGAGTCAGGGTGAAGAAAAGCCCAAGGAGATAAGAGACAAGAGCAATAATTCTTGAAAGAAGTCGAAGGAGCCTATTTGACTTGGACAATATGTCTACCTATTTATTCAAGGATAATGACAAGCTGGGTTACTCATCTAAGTTTGTTGCTTGGAAGATCAGGATGGAAGTTATATTGGCTAACAATGATGTTTTGGAATATGTGAAAGGAAACATACATGAGCCTCCAAAGAATGCTTCTACTGCTATCAAATCCAAGTACAAGAAAGGTGAGAACAAATTCAAGAAAATCTTCCTTGATGGTTTGTAAGATCATTTACTTGTTTATGTTGGTAGGTTGAAGAAGTCTAAGGATATTTATGACAAATTGGTCAAGATTTATGAGGTCAAAAATTGAATCACATCCTCTCCTTGAAAAATCAACTCAAAGAGAGGAACATGAATAAGGGTGAACTTGTGAAATCTTATATCATGAGAGTATCCCACCTAAGGGATCAATTGCAATTTTCTAGTGAACAAATATATGACAGGGAGCTGGTGGTGGGGACTCTTCAAGGTCTTCCTCCTATTTGGGAAACCTTTGTTATTCAACTAAGAACCAATAATGTTCTTCGAACATTTGATGACCTCATTGGTAAATGCACTCAAGAGGAGGCCCAAATGATTTCCAAGGGAAGAATTCAAAAGAATGAAGAAGGATAGCTCTCTGCATTTGTTTCTCAAGACAAAAAGAGGAATGGGAGAGGAACACCATATGGTTCAAGAAGGCCTCCCCCTGAATCAAAGGACTCCAAGAGAAGAGGAAGTAGAATTGAATTATTTAATTTTCACAAGAATGGTCATTATGCTTGAGATTGCTTGCAAAAGAGAAATGGTTCAATGTCCAATTACAAAAATAATCATGGCTTCAACAATAATAGGTTTAAAAAAATAAGAAGAGGTGATGATAAAATAAGAGGAAATGATAGAAGAATAGGGGATAATAGAAGAATAAGAGATACTCTATATGATCACGAAGAAATACATTGTCCTCAAAATAGGTCAAGGAATGCTAGGAATGAAAATAATGAAACTACTAGTCAATCCAAATATATTCTTATTTCCGCTCTTTATACTTCTTCTCCTTCGGGTTCATATGATGGTTGGTATATAATGGGGGTTCTAAACATTTATATGGGTGCAAGGAAGTCTTCTCTAACTTGGTTGAGAGGGAGACAAGTTTAAAAATCATCCTTGGAGACAACACTACTCATCTTGTGAAGGGTTATGGTTCTGTCAAATTTCATTTGGACTTCGGAATATTTGTTCTTCTTCATTATGTTATGTGTGTTCTGTGACTAAAGAGTATTTTGGTATCCATATCTACCTTGGAAGACAAAGGCACGAAAGTATCTTTCGTCAAAGGAAAAGTCCTCACATGGTGTATGGAATCTTGTATGAGGGATTCTTTTGTCTTGGGATCTAGAATTGAAGGACTGTATAAAGTCATTAGAAGGCATCTACTAGTAATGGTTCATGACACCAATCATCAAAGT
The DNA here is from genome assembly GCA_031772625.1 of Pinus tabuliformis. Taxonomy (NCBI): domain Eukaryota; kingdom Viridiplantae; phylum Streptophyta; class Pinopsida; order Pinales; family Pinaceae; genus Pinus; species Pinus tabuliformis. The sequence goes on from CM062813.1 coordinate 720,093,079, forward strand.
GATATATGCCACCAAAGGTTGGCACATCTACATTATGAAATCCTACCAAAATTGAAGAAGTTGGTCTCTAGGATGCCTAATGTTCAAGCTAGTCAAGATGGAGTATGTGTAAGGTGTGCCAGTGGAAAGAAGACAAGGGGACCATTCCCATCTAGCAAGAACAAGATTGATGATATTCTTCAATTCACTCATTCTGACCTATGCGGACCCATGCCAGTGCACTCTATTGGTGTACTTCTCTACTACATAATATTCATTGATGATTTCTTCAGGAAGACATGAATATACTATTTGAAGCATAAGGATGAGGCATTTGATATGTTTAATAACTTCAAGGCACTGATATAGAATCAAATAGGGAAGAATATCAAGGTCTTCAATCCGATAATGTGGAGAGTATACATTAAATGAGTTCATTGACTTTTGCAAGCAAGATGGAATAAAGAAGGAAACTATTGTACCTTACAACCTCGAGCATAATGGAGTGGCTAAAAGAAAGAATAGGCCCACTGTAGCAGTTTCCCGAGCTATGATACATGATCAAAAGTTGTCGAAGTTCATCTAGGGTGAAGCTAAAAATACAACAGTTTATGTACAAAATAGGGTTCCTCATCAAGATTTGGATAACAAGACTCCTGAAGAAGTATTCACAAGTGTGAAGCCTGACATTAGTCATCTCAAGATATTTGGTTTCCCCATATATTTCGATGTGTTGAAGCCCAAAAGGAACAAGATGGAAGCCACCAGAAAGAAAGGTCCATTTGTTGGATATTGTGAAAACTCTAAAGAATTTAGAATATATATATATATATATATATATATATATATATATATATATATATGGTTAAAGTAAGATCAAGTTTAGTAGAGATGTAACTTTCGATGAAGATGCTGCCCTTGGAAAAGAAAGAAACCTTCCTCTACCTCCTCCCGAGAAGAAAGATGATGATATGGACCTACTAGAAGGTCCTTCTATGCTGGAATTTAAGAAGGATATTTTTGATGATCTTATGGAGCCTATGGATCCCTTGGATCCTCCAAGTGATCCCCCTATCAGGAAGAGACCATTGTGGCTTCGTGATACATTACAATATGCTAAGAGACATATTCCTGCTAAAAGTTCCTTTAGAGAAAGCAACAAGCCATGGTGGTATCAAGGATACATTGTATCTATGAGCTCAATCATACAAGATGAGCCTCCTAGATTTGAAGAATATGTGAAAGAACAAGTTTGAACGATTTCATAGCTGAAGAATATGAATTGATTATGAAGAATGATGTATAGGATGTTGTTCGAAGACTTAAAGGGAAGTATTTCGTAACTTCTAAGTGGTTATACAAGATCAAGCATGGAGCTGATGGAAGCATCGAGAAGTATAAAGCAAGGTTTGTGGCTCGAGGTTTCTCCCAGAAAGAGGGAGAAAAATATGACGATATATTTTCTCCTGTTTCCTGTTACACTACTATTAGATCGATCATTTCCTTTGCTGCTAGTCAAAGATAAAACCTTCACTAGATGGAAGTAAATATGACATTTCTTCATGGAATACTACACGAATACATATATGTTGTGAAACCTCAGGGATTTCAAGTAAAGGAAAAGAAGACTCACGTTTGTAGGTTGAAGAAGGCATTATATGGTATGAAGCAAGCCCCCAAAGCTTGGTATGCCTGCATTTCTAGTTACCTGGTGAAGTTTGGATTCACAAGAAGCAGTGCCAATCCAAACTTGTACTTCAAAGTGGTTCAAGGTATGCATTGATTTTGGTTTTATATTTTGATGATCTATTCTTAACAAGTAGTGAGCCCTCGATGCTTGAGTGTAAGAGGGAATTGACCTCTAAGTTCGAAATGAAGGATCTTGGTATGATGTATTATTTTTTGGGACTAGAGGTGTGGCAAATGTTATTACCAAACAATGTTCACCTAGCCATTTCTAACTAGGTGGATCGAAATACACCATGTAGGATTAATTTTACCAGTAAAATCACTTTCACCATTGGAAATAATTTAGTAAACCATTTTTATTAAATTATTTTCTGATTAAAATGAAAAAACCCCATGAGAATAATTGAATAAATCATTATTTATTTAATTTTCTCAAGGAATAATTATTAAACCGTTGTTTAAATAATTATTCCTTATCACATTTGACTAAATCCCCTAGGAATATTTATTTATTTATTTATTATTTGACTAAATCACTATTTATTTATTATTTATTATTTTTATTATTTGAATAATTGTTAAATCACTATTAAATAATTATTTCAATTTCACACCATTCTTACTCCTCACAAAATAATTAATAAATCATTTTATTTGTTAATTATTTATAAATAAGGACATTCAACCATTTTAAATATATTTTCCCTCTCCAAAAAATATAATAAAGTATTCCTAACAGTTAGATCTTGATTTGGTCAATATTATTTTATTATTCTCCATTTTCGAGATTAACTGAATACTTTGTTATAAATAGGAGGGTTTTCTATTCATTATTCACCATGATCATTATCATCGTCACCATTATCGTCTTTGTTCACTTGACCTCCCATATGATTTCTCCACATTGTTTTGGGTTTTTCATACATTGAGAGAGAGAATCGATTACTGAAGCATTAAGGAAATCAAAGGACCCATCCCATGGAGGGGGATTTGCAAACCCTTTTTGTAGATCTCCTTCACCAGGTGTTATCAATAGAATATTTTTTTCATTTTGAAGTCTTTCCATTTGGGCTATTGCATTGGATATCTATATTATTGTTTGTTGTTTTGGATCGTATATGTTGTTTTATTGTAGTTTTTCCAAGTTCTATCACAAATTTGAAGCATAAACAACCACAAATTGTTGTTAGGGTCACGTGTTACCTAGTTACTTAAGTGAAGTGTTTTTCGTACAGTTTCCAAGAAATGTCACACTTAAAAATGGCGACTCCACATGTGTAATAAAAACGTTCTTGGGTGACTGAAGTTTTAGTAAATTTCAGGGCTTTCTACAACCATTTTTAGCCTTTCAATTTCTATTTATAGTATTATTTCCTTTTTTTGTCAAATTTTTAGATTTTGGTGGTTTTCTAGTTCTTTCCACATGTCACAGGTATCAGCTAAGCAGGAGACGGAAAAATCTATGTGAGGTCTACTGACCAAGAGTCCCGGGAGTGAAACACATTTTTTAGCCCCAAATTTATGTTCCAGAGAACACGTTTTGACCAAAAAACTGTGTTTTCCACTATTCCAGGTCGGTACCCACATTTTGAAATTTTTTCCGGAAAATTTTTAATTTTTAATATATATATATATATATATATATATATATATTATTTATTTTATTTATTTTTTATTTTTTATTTATTTATTTTTTTTTTTCGGGAAAATTTTAAGAATTTTTTGAGATTTGCTAAGAGTGACGTGTCTAGATTGGGAAGGGTTCCTTATCTCTATTTCAATCTCCCCTAGGCCTTGATTCTCTTATTTTTTCTCTTTGAGGAAGGAAAAGGCCCTTGGGGTTTAGAGTACACCTCCACATTGTTAGGAAGAGATTGGTTGAGTGAGGAGTCTAGGGTTTCAACATTTTTAGCCACTAATTTTCAAAGTCTGATCCATTACTTTTCAACACTTTTGGATAGGTTTCTTTTAGCTTTTCTCCCTTTAGGATTTGGGTTTTGAATTTTCTCCCTTAGGATCCCCTTGAACATCCTACGTTTTGCAGCTTCATACCAATCCTTTGCAACATTTTTCACCTCTAAGTTTTGTTGTTTGTCTGCACCATTTACAACAAATTAGTGCCTTTAGATCTCAATCCCCTTGACATTAGGTATTTTAGGAATTTTACATGTCATTGAGTAGCTTGTTTTCCCTCTCTTGCTTAGCTGCATGATAGTGTTTTTGGGTGGGGTTTTGTGTGTTTGATTGGCTATTTATTTTTATGTCATTTTCAACATTATTTACAATATTTCAACACTTTATTTTTAGCCACACATGGCATCATAAAACATGCTCAATTAACTCTTCCACTTAACACATTACTTTCACACACTCACACTCTAAGCGAACGTGAGCTTGGTTAACACCGCCAAGAGAATACTTGAAACACTACACATTAATAACTTAACATACATAGATTAAGTCCATTTGGGCAACAGGGCCAAAAAATATTTGTAGTTTATGTGTAGGATTGGTGGGATAGGATTTCAATAACACCCATCAATTTTTACATTGAGACATAGAAGTTTACATATTAGGGATCTTAAAATCCTTCACCATCCCACAATCCAAAGCTAGAGTGTGTTAGAAACCCGATTCAGAGGGGGTTAAGCTAGGCCATCATGCAAGCGGTTCTCCTTGGTGCTACTGAACCCATGGTAGGAAATCCCATGCATTGGTTGACTACCAAGAAGCTCAAGACTCAACCACCCCCATGGGATGAAGGCAACCATAGTGACCAATCTTAGGAAAACACCCTATAGGACTCGCTGTGGGAAGAAGTTGGTTCTCTACCCTACCTTCCTCTCGACATCTCTGCTTGAGGGGATGGGATTCTGTCAAGTAAGAAGTTCTTTGGAAGGCCATCTGAAACAATAGATTTAGGATTGTTTGAGAATTTAGACCACCTATAGGCTAGAGTTATTTTTTTTATACACCATGTTTCCTTATATTAAAGTAACATCATTAATATAGTTAGTTTACACTTGGCACCACTGCACTAGGTGTTTGCTTGTTGTTTGTTGTTCTTTTATTCCTATCATCACCCTTTAGTGCTTAGAGTCATCAATGTATTGACATCATTACGACCCCTAGGTATTTGTCGTGAAGAATTTGAGGCATTTATGCTGAGTTCTCGTTAGGAAATATTACTCCTCCTAGACAAGTTAGAGTACATCCTCCCAATCCTCCATCAAGTCATCATTCTGATTCTGATTCTAATGATTCTTCCAGTTCTTCCTTTGATTCCGCGTCTTCTCAACCCCATACCATCACCATGTTAGGCACCAACGTGGGTGTGGGAAGCTAAGGTGGTAACCCAGGTACCAACCAGGATAACCCCATAAGCAGAACCTCCACTGGCGTGGTCAATCCTCCTCCATTGCTTCCTTTTATGGTTGGTTTGAGTCTCCATGATTTCATCCAGCTCATCAATGATCCTCTTCTCCATGACCCTAATTGGCCAACTATGCCTACTAAACTTCCTTCAGGCATCCCAAATTTTTAAGGTAATCTTGGAGAAGATCCCACAAATCATGTTCACTCATTCCATATGTGGTGTTCATCCAATTCTATCACTGAAGACTCCATCCATCTTCATCTGTTCCAATGAACTGTTACTGGAGCTGCTGCTAAGTGGTATGTCGATCAACCTAGAGCCACTCATTCCACTTTTGCAACTCTTGCCAAAGATTTTCTTGCCTATTTCCAGTTACCTCTCCATCATGAAACTGGTACCAAACTATTGAATTCTTTCCGTTAAACTTTTGCCACTCGCCTATCCAACCATGTTCAGGTTTGGCGTAGAAGGAGGAGCACATGTAACGCTCCTGAATTCGAAGACCGTGTCTATATGGATTGGTTCCTTAGATTGATTTTGACCCCCATTGCTAAAGATGTCATGTCACACTTCCCGCAGTCTGAGGAATATGCGCAACAAGTATCCTTAAAATTTGATCTAATCTATAGCCAATCAAGTTATGTTTATACTATCATCCCAATCTACCTCGGCCTAGTGCTGCTAATTCACCGGGGGAATATCATGCCATGGATGGCATAGTTGGAACAATTTCTCACCCTCAACCATATGCTCCATCTTCAATGAGTTATGGTCAACCTCAGGGAGGGACCAGTTCCTCTTACATTTATCCCTCCCCCAATCTTCCAAATGGTAACTCTTATCTAGGTCCTAGCATGCCATATGCATATCCCCATTCACATCCAAAAATGTCAGGGCTAGTTATTTCTCCACCTATATATCCCAAGGTTGCCCCTTATTATCCATATGCACTGCCTAACACTCAAGCCCCTCCGGCACCATCACCCCAGCCCCCCATGCCTGCTCCACCTCTGCCACAATAGTGACCTCCTCCACAAGGTTAAGTGTATGCTTAGCAGAGCGCGACCAATCCCCTCTGTAGGTTTTAACCCCATAAAAAAATTACCTGAATATGAATTCTAACACACAGAAAATAAACAATAGTGAGAGAATAACACATAAAACAAATATACACTGAGATTTTCCCATGGATCCCAAAACCGAGACTACCAGATTGATTTTCCATTATGTTCCTTTTAATGTTATAATACATATATATACATGCTGAAGCATCCAATACCATGGACTGAAAACCATCGCGCCCAAAACCATGTGCGAAAACCATGCATAAAACCAAGGTAGGTATGCCCACCTAATATAGGGTCCAAAAAAAATTTCCTTGGGGCGTTGCCCCGTATTGGCTTGATGGGGCTTGACCTAGGTTCGGAGTTTATTAACCAAACAAATACCTACACTACTGGCCCTTTCGGCATCAGCCCGCAGTGCACGGACTGAAGTCTCACCCGAAGCAGTATGGGGAGATGTTGGAACCAAGTTTCCGCACCCTTAAGATGTCTGAGGGGTCGATTTAGTCCAATTGTGCTTACCTTTGCGCACTGTTCTGACCTGTGATACATTCGCGATCTGTTATAATTGTCCTTCGCAAAGCCCTAACCAGGGAGCTGAGGCGATTTCACGCTGCTATGGCATCGATCTGTGCTATTTCCCCAAGTACACTGTGTATCTTAATTATCCTCTTATAGATGTTAGTCCACTTTGTGTAACCTGATACTTTAACTTACATTTATTTAATCTACACAATTATATATGTTCGTGCACCATATAGACAACATGAATGCAATTTATACCTAATATATTCGATAATGAAAACAAGAAATATATACACATAATTGATGTAAAACTTCTCTTTATTAATGCTTCATAGTTACAGATTCGACTCGCCCTATGCACTCAGCTGTATGGGTCCACGCACTCAGCTGTGGACTACTAGGCCTTTGCTTACTCAGTTGCAGAGCCTTCTCCTACTCTATGACCCAAAGACTTGACTCTACACTTAGATCTTCCGCTATCCTTCTATTCCATCATCATTCCTTCTTATTCTATTTCTATTATTATTATTATGTCTCAACTAGTTAGAGCCTTGCTCTATTTATACAATCCCATGGTCCATGGACCATGGGTAGATCTCTAAAGCTAAAATTTCATTACAAAATTGAGGGAGGACAACCCTATGACTCATTTACAACTTCGCGCTCCGCGCCACCAAAATACAGAGTCTTTACATCGGATTTACAATTTTTAGCCAAAATGTGGGCTTTAAGCCCCAAAAATTCCCTTAGGGGACCCCATGCCGAACAGGCCCCCAACACAAACATCGTGACTCGCCCTCGAGTCAGTTTATCGGTGTAGAGATCTTGGCACGATGACCGCCCAACTCTGCCTGGACCGCTGCAAGATCGGCAGTGCACTGAGCAGCTGCCTGCTACACTTCTTGGACGCGCTGTTCAGAGATTGCTGTAGATGAACTACTGCCCTACACCTGTTTATAGTCTCGCACCTTCTTTGAGCTGCCTGGAGCACTAAGACTGTGCTTCTGTTGGCTAGTCAGATAGCCAGGCCACCCGTGTATGTCTTCAACTGATAGCCATTCACTTTTCCTAGGAAAGGTTCTCCCTTTAACTTTACCAACTGCACCGCGCCTCCATCTGTGACTTCCTTAATAACATACGGTCCCAACCAATGCATTCTGAGCTTTCTCGAGAATTTATCAAACTTACCATCATACAGTAACACCAAATCATTCACCTTGAAGGTAAGCAACTTAATATGTCGATCGTGTCAGGCCTTTTCACAATGCTTTTGTACTTGTTGGTAAAAGCCAGCCAAAAAGCATTCTTCCTCGGGTTCCTCCAACTGCGTGAGCCTCTTCTCCAGGGCTCCGTGATTCATCATACCTGTGAGCGCTGTTATGCACAGACTAGGCACGATGTATTCCATCGGCATTACAACTTCCACACCATAGACAAGCCTAAAAGGTGTCTGTCTCGTCATCTTCTTGCATGTCGTCCGATACGCCCATAATACTGCCGGTACATGCAGGTCCCAATCACTTCACTGCGCGTTGCATACTATGGTTAGTGTAGTCTCTAGTACTTTGTTAAATGCTTCTACTGTCTCGTTAGCCTATGGGTGATACGGTGTGTTTTTCTGATGATGCACCTGAAATTCTTCTGTCAACGCGCTGATTGTCTCGTTCAGGAAATGCGTACCATGATCACTCATCAAGATCTTCGGACATCCAAATCTCGTCAAGATGTGTTCAAATAGAAACTTCGCGGTCGTGCAATATTTTACCAGTTGTGCTTCTACCCAACGAGTCAGGTACTCTGTTACAGTGATAATATATCTCACGCCCGTCTTTCCTTGAGGTTTGTTAGGTCCTACAAAGTCGATCGCCCACTTTTCAAAGGATGCAACGTCATTTGTCGATTCAAAGGCATCTCCTCCCTCTGGGATGGTTTACCTATTCTTTGACATACATCACAGGCCTTGCAATGTGCTTTTGAATCCTAATGAAGGGTTGGCCACCACAACCCTACGTGGAGAATCTTCTGCGCGGTTGTTCTCCCTGCATAATGTCCTCCCGCAACACCCCCATGAGAATCCGCGAGGATGTTGCTTCATTCAAACTCACGTACATACCTTCGCAGTATCTCATCATTCCCCATCTTATATAAGTGCCCCGCAATGATAGATAAATCTATCGCGCGCACCACTAGTTCCTTCTTCTGCTGGACAAAGTATCCTTTCGGTGCAGTTCCAGTTGTGAGAAAGTGAATTATATATTCAAAATGTCCATTTGATACGCGCACAACAAAGAGTTGCACATCGAGTAATCCTTCCTCCAGACTAGTAGGTTCCTCTCTTGTCTCAATGTGCGACAAGTGATTTGGTCCCGCGTTCAATCGTCCAGGTTTTACAAGAAATTCAAAGTCATATTATTGGAACAATAAAAGCCATCTGCATATGCAGCCCCCCAACACAGGCTTATTGACCAAGTACTTCAGCTCTGGAATGATTTGTATACATCTTAAAGTGACCTCCTAACAAGTAGTGTCGATATTTCTGGAGCGCATACACCATAGCCAGTCCCTCACATTTAGTGGTGGAATAGTTCTTTTCTGCTTTAGACAATCTACGACATGTGAATGCGATAGGGTGATCCAAGCCCTCTCCACCATCCTGTGTTAGTACCGCTCCTAGTGCTATACACGATGCATCAACATGGACATGAAACTCTTTGTTCCAGTTTGGGAAGACAAGAATCGGTGCAGTGACCATATTTTCCTTCAATATATCCAAGCTTTTCTTGCAGTCATCGTTCCAACAAAATGTAACATCCTTCTTCACTAGTTTCTCCATCGGCGTGATTTGGGCATAACTTTTGATAAAATTTTTGTAGTATCCTGTATGTCCCAGAGTAGTGCTCAACTATTTCACACTTCGCGACGCTTCCAAATTTAGAGTCACCGCCATCTTCGCAGGATCTACCATCATTCCTTGTCTACAAACCACGTGTCCCAATAGGTTCCAAAAAGGAACAAGAAACACAAACTTCTTGAGGTTAAGCACGATTTGGTATCTTTGGCAGGTATCCAACATCAAGCGTAAGTTCATTACATGACACTTAACCAACCCAAATACAGTTCAATCATCAAAATAAACCTCCAAGAACTTATGAATATATTCCTTGAATGCTGCAACAACCACACGCGAAAAGATGGTTGGCGTGTTCTTCAACACAAACGGCATGACAGTGTATTGAAAGCAACCCCACTCAGTTGCAAAGGTTGTCTTGCTCCTATCCTCCAGCGCGATTTTGATCTAGTGGTACCTTGAGAACCCGTCAGTGAAAGAATATGCTTCCTGCCCACTGACATTGTCCAACACCTCATCTATGAACGGAGTTGGGAATGGATCATGCACACAAGCATCATTCAATTTTCTGAGATCCATGTTTATTCTTATCTCTTCCTTCTGCTTATTTTCCTACACCACCATTGGACTTACCTAATCGAATTCTTCCACCGACTCAATGATTCCTGTTGCGAGCATTTTGTCTAGTTCTACGTGGACCTTCTCCTTGTATTTCAGATTTAAGCGGTAAGGCCTTTGCTTAACTGGCTTCGCGTCGGGTTTTAACATGATCCTCATCATTCCTAAATCTCTGATGATTCCCTTTAAATCCGTAAACTTGGCTGGGAATAAGTCCTGGTACTCGTAGAGTAACTCAATGACCTTATCCACTGTCGCGTCGTCCCAGTAGTCACCGATCTTTGCAAACTTAGTTTCGGCCTTCGTACCAATGTTCACTTGCTTTGTTTTTACTGGCGTGGTTATGTCAGGGTTCTCAATCTGTGGTCCTTGAACCTCGTGATGGCCTTCTATTTTTTGGATGTTAATATTCCTTTGATCCTCATCCTTCTCTTCAGTAGTTACATTATAACATTCTAGCACGCAACTTAGCTGAGTAGCCCATTTAGGCTGACTCAAGTCTAAAGGCTCCCGCGGTATCCTAAAAATGGTTGCTTTTATCACTTGTAACACTTCATCAATACTGTCCCCCCATCCATCCTCAAAACTAAAGGTCATCATGAACCCTTCACATAGGATATGCTTTCACCTATCCCATGGCAGAGCTCCATCTTTATATAACAATTCATGGGTATAACATCTAGTGTATGATAGAACAGGTGCACCCACTTAGGTTGTGGCTTTTCTCCATAGACCTTCGTCCACTTGGCCAGGTGTGCGTGCGGATCATCCCGTCCATCATGTTTATCTGTCAATCGCACTCTAGGATTCCCAAAACATGTGCACATCATCCTTCTACATTCGCACCAATCGTCAAAGCTCCCTTTGTGTGTACCCCACCACCTTGCGGGCGTAGCGCATAGTACCCAATTCAAAGCCTGGAAGCGTTGCTTTTCCGACACCTCCCTTTCAAATTTATTCAAGAAGGTATCTACCTCACTTAGGCCATCATAAGTAGGCAGGTATCTTACTTATGTCGATACGCAGCGCGACGACCTTGTTATCATATTACAATTCAGTGTAGTCACCTCATGTAACTGGTTCTGCCATCATTTTGTTTCCTCATCCGAATCCGAAGTACAAGAGCTCTCGCACTCCCATGCAAGCCGTCCATCCGTAGTGGGATTCACCCAGTCCTGGCTTCGCACTATTATCTTATATATGCAGTCCAAATCATCATCGCTTTCATAGTCACGCAATGGCTCTGTATAGCGTGATCCTTCAGCAGGGTCCAGAGGTATAACTATGCATAGTGACTTCTTCTCAAAAACCATCTTGCGCTTCTTCAGATTAATCACCCTGTTAATGTCAGTGGCCCAATCAATTCCTAAGAGCATGGGGTAGGGATTGTTGTCATCAAAAATCTCTATCACTTCAAATTCAGCTAGCGAGCTCGCTCCCTCATTGTCCAGAGTGATTCCCTACAATTGCCCCATGGGTATTATCTTTTGCTAGTTCGCCATTCGCAGTTGAATAGGAGACCATTGTAGCGTAGGTCTCCCCATTTACTCCCATGTATGCTTTGGCAGAACATTCACATCCAATCCTAAATTCAGAATTACTTGTTCCATCTCATATTCTCCAATTTGCACGGTCAACCTCATTTCTCTTCCCGTTCGTGTCTTATGCTTTCCATCCTTTCGGTCTACGTGTGGCTCTCTTGGCGCGGTCCTAACGCATCTGTTAATAAGTTCCTGTAATCCCTTTATAGCTTTACTTTCGTGCAGTAACTTCATGCATGTTTCCAGGAACGTCGTGATCATAGATGGGTCCATCTTCGGCTCCGGTGTATCCTTGCTCTCTGAAGTGGAGGCATCGGCGAAGCTCTTCTTAGCTTCCATGAAGGTTTCCCGAGTGCACTCCAAATCAAACTCCGCTTCTTTCGCTGGAGCTTTACGAACCCAAGTACTATCTTCTGGCTATTTTCCCTTATCATCTCTTGTCGTGATTCCACTTTGGAGTACAATGTTCACATTTGGATCTTCCTCGTGCGACTCAGACCTCATCATCTGTAAGTTTTGAGTCGGGGGAGGCAGTAGCGCTCCCTTGTCGCGTATCCTAGCTATCAGCATATGACAATCTTCCGTCTCATGATCAAACAAAGTATAATACAAACATGATGGATGCGTTAGGTTTGTACAATCACGGGCATAATGTCTTGGCCCTCCATAATTGTAGCATATCAGCTGTTTGCGACCTCTTCCAGGTCCTCCACCTCAGCCTCGTCCGTGCCCCTGAAATCCTGTTCGTGCCACTCATGCGTTCTGGTCTAGGGGCTGCACTTTGGCTTGAACTCTGTAGGTGGGAGTTCTATCCATCATCAACTCATAGCTCCTACAAGTGCGCTTATAATGTCCCACCGACCTGCAAAAGTTATAGAATAATTGCTGCAAATTTGTGTATACTTTTGTAACAAATGACAATTGTCCGTGGCATGTTTTCCACTTATTTGACAAATTGCGCACCACAAAGCAGGCACCACGCTAGGTCCTACTTGTGCTTCCGGTGTTAACAGCATTGGTCCTCCTCCTGCGAGGTAATTTGTGAACACCGGGTAGTGGTCATTATCATGACCCTGATCCTTGCATTTTACGCATCACACCTCTTCGCGCTCTTCTGATCGAGCTGTTCTATCTTGTTTCAGACTCTGCATCTCCAAGCATAAATTTTTCAACTGCGCGTGGATCTGCTGAACTCCAAAGTTAGGATCCTACATTGGCATCTCATGAAGCCTCATCGTGATCTCTAAGGCCTCTGCCTGAGTCATTAACTTCTGCTGCGATAGTGCGCTCCTTAAATGTGGCGTTAGCGATGCTACAAATCATTCGTGATGTTGTCCATTCGTCAGATTCATATTAGCTTCATGAATCGTACACTTCAACCTTTGATCCAACTCCCAAGGAGTCTCGCTCGGTAGCATCATGATTTCTTTGAATCCAATGATCGACTGTGCTTCAGACTTCAGCTTGCTAAATTCTCTATTTAACGCTGCTTGGATATCTGTGATTCCCGCATTTAGATTATCATTGGAGTGCTTAATATACCAGGTCAGCGCGCGGTCCTGTAGGGCGCTAACCAGTGTTTCTTTCTTTATTTGTCATCTGTAACTCCCTGCGCTTCCCATACGGCTCTTACCACGAAGCAAAACTGGTCTGGATCCTCATTTCCCAATCCATTGAACACAGGCAACTTTATCATGCTTTCCATATTGACTTACTTTGGTGGTGGAGGTGATACAGGTGAAGATGGAGGTGAAGGCGGTGAAGCTGGTGGCGGTGTGGGTGGGGGTGGTATTGGCGAAATTCTTTGCCTTATCAGATGGATCGAACTTTGCGGAGAGACCTTCGTGAGTTCTTCCTCATCCCCTCGTGGAGGTGAAATCAAGGGGCTAGTTTCTGGTCCCTTATTTCCTTCGTTCCTGTGAGTTTTCCACTTCGTGTAGCCCCGAACATCAAGGTAATTGCATAACCCTCTTTTCACATAATAACATTTTAATCCAAGTATTCAGGGACTTTACATACTTACCTCGCAGTCCCTTGAGAAAGCGTCGCTCTTCCTCGCTGTAGCTTACTGAAGTGTAAACCTCAAACTCAGTAATGAATCCTCCTATTATTTGATCGAGCCAGTGATCAACGGCACACGCGATCTTATCCTCTGATGCTTCCAACCTTCGCACTAACTCTGGGGTCCACACAATAGGATTATCGAGTTTCCACCTTCCTTGGCTATCTGCTAGCTTCGCGATCCACTCGTAAAACTTAGTAGGAAAAGACATGAAGAAGATTTCATGGATCTCTATCTACAGGTAGCAGTCTAACCACTCTTCTTTTTTCAGTCGCAGGTTCTTGTTCTCCTGCACCGCGAACTCGTGAATCCTCCTGTCCAACCAACCTTCAATTTCCTTCTTAGTTGGATTCTAATGATACGACATCAGACATCTCTATGCAGATTCTGGTCCCGACAATAGAACCATTTGTTGGCTTGATGGGGCCTGACCCAGGTTAGGATTTAATTAGCCAAAAAAATCCCTACACTACTAACCCTTTCGGCATTAGCCCGTGGTGCGCAGACTGAAGTCTCACCCGAAGTAGTATGGGGGGATGCTGGAACCAAGTTTCTGCACGCTTGAGATGTCTGAGGAGTAGATTTATTCCAATTTTGCTTACCTTCGCGCATTGTTCTGACCTGCGATACCTTCACGATCTGTTATAATTGTCCCTTGTGCAGCCCTAACCAGGGGGCTAAGGTGCACTGTTATGGCAGTGATCTATGCTATTTCCCCAAGTACACCATGTATCTTAATTATCCTCTTATAGATGTTAGTCCACTTTGTGTAACCTGATAATTTAACTCACATTTATTTAATCTACACAGTTATATATGTTCACGCACCATATAGACAACAAGAATGCAATTTATACCCAATATATTCGATACAGAAAACAGGAAATAAATACACATAATTGATGTAAAAATTTTCTTTATTAATGCTTCAATAGTTACAGACTCGACTCGCCCTGCACACTCAGCTGCAGGGGTTCGCGCACTCATCTGTAGACTACTACACCTCTACGCACTTAGCTGTAGAGCCTTCTCCTACTCTACGACCCAAAGACTCAACTCTACACATAGATCTTCTGCTATCCTTCTATTCCATCATCATTCCTTCTTATTCTATTTCTATTATTACTATTATTATGTCTCAACTACTTAGAGCCTTGCTCTATTTATCCAATCCCATGTTCCGCAGACCATGGGTAGATCTCTAAAGCCAAAATTTCATTATAAAATTGATGGTGGACAACCCTGTGACTCATTTACAACTTCGCGCTCAGTGCCAACAAAATGTGGAGTCTCTACATCGGATTTACAATTTTTAGCTAAAATCTAGGCTTTACGCCCAAAACTTCCCTTGGGGGATCCCGTGCCAAACATCTCGAACCTCGTAGAGGGGGACTAACCATCCCCCTCAAACCCCATGTACAGGGGGTGCTTCTGCCCCCCCTGTGAACCCCCCGCTGCGCAGTCAGCACAACGAATGGGGGGCTCCGCCCCCCTTCTAACCCGCTGGTTTCACTAGGTGAGCTAGTCATGGAAAGAATATAACACAAGCCAACATTCTCCCACTTGTTTTTTTATTTCCATAGGGGGCCACAAGAGAGCTTAGTCATTTATCCAACCCTGCAATGCTCATTGTTTCTCTACACCAAGAGAACTTCTCAGAGCTCACATATTTTGTCAATGCATCTGCAGTATTTTTCAAAGTGTCCACCTTTACCAACAACACTTTTTTGTCTTCTATCATATCCCTCACAAAGTGATACTGAACATCAATGTGCTTTGTCTTTGAATGATAAGCAGGGTTCTTTGCCAAGAAAATTGTACTTTGGCTGTCACAGTCTATCCTTATAGCTCCCTGTACTAACCCCATACTTGAACACAATTTGTGCAACCAAAATTCTTCCTTTCTTGCATGAGTGGCTGCCATGTATTTTTCCTTTGTAGTTGATAGTGCTACTATAGATTATTTCTTACTCATCTAACTGACTGCACCTCCAAATAGGTTAAACACATACCCACTTCTAGATCTTCTCTGATCCATATCTCCAGCCTAGTCTGCATCAACAAAGCCATGAATATCCAACACTCTGTCCAATCTTGTTCTTCCTTGGTAGCACAAACCATAATCACTAGTGCCACACAAATACTGAAAACCTGCTTCACTGTTGTCCAGTGCTCCTTCCTTGGTTTTGACATAAACCTGCTCAATACTCCCACTGCATGTGAAATGTCTGGTCTAGTGCAGACCATCACATACATCAGGCTATCAACTACACTTGCATATGGAACATGGGACATGTCCTCTTCCTCTTCTTGTGTCTTGGGACACTGTTCAATAGATAACTTCACACCTAGAGGAATAGGAACCTTCACCGATTTACTATCCTGCATATTAAACCTCTGCAGTATTGTCTCAACATAGTTCCTTTGGTTTAACTAGAGCTTCCTCTTTGCCAAATCTCTTTTAATTTCCATGCCCAAAATATAGTTTGTAGCACCAAGATCTTTCATGTTGAATTTGGAGGACATTTGGGTCTTCAAATCCTGGATAATTTCTTTGTCATTTACAACCAACAACGTATCATCCATATACAAGACCAGATAAATAACACGGTCACCAATTAATTTAAAATATACACAGTAATCTGCTTTACTTCTGGTGAAGCCAAGTCCCCGTATAAATGTATCAAATTTCTGATACCACATCCTTGGTGACTATTTTAACCCATACAGAGACTTTTTTAACTTGCATACAAGTTCTTTCTTACCCTTCACCACAAAGCCTTCAAGTTGCTTCATGTAGATCTCCTGTTCCAGGACCCCTGTGAAGAAATTCTATCTTTACATCCATTTGTTCTACCTCAAAATCAAAAGCAACAACAACAGATAAAAGTAATATAATAGAAGCTACCTTGGCAATAGGAGAAAAATATCACCAAAATCATTTCTTAGCACTTGGGAATAACCTTTTGCTACCAACTGAGCTTTGTATTTATCCACCTTTCCTTTTGCATTTGTCTTCTTCTTGAACACCCATTTGCTGCCAATGGGTTTCCTTCCAGCCGGCAACTCCACTATATCCCAAGCCTCATTTTTGTGCAAAGATGCCATTTCATCAACCATGGCTTCTTTCCAGAGTTTTCCATCCTCTGAATCTACTACTTCCTTCACAGTTCTGGGATCATCATCAGTAATAGATAAAGCACAATTTGAACAGAAAGTAGATGGACTATACCTTTCTGGCTGCCTTCTTTCTCGAACTGATCTTCTCACAACCAGAGTTTGTGGCTCTTCATCTTCCAATTCCTCTCCTACTGTAGAGTATGATTCTTCCTCCTTTAGCTCAAACTCTATCTTCTCAGATTCCTTTGAAGAGACTTCATGTTTAATAATATCTTTCACCTCTCTAAACACCACATCTTGGTTGTACATAACCTTCCTTGTTACTGGTTTCCAAAGCTTATAGCCTTTTAAACCATCCTTATACCCAATAAAGATGCACTTTTCAGATTTACTATCCAACTTTGTTCTTTTCTCCTTTGGAACATGTACATATGCATCACATCCAAATACCCTCAGATGTGATAGAGAGGGTTTCTAACCAGTTCATACCTCTCGTGGAGTCTTATCCTCCAATGCTGATGAGGGTCATTTGTTGACCAGGTAACATGCATTCTTCATCGCCTCTGCCTAGAATTCCTGTCCAAACCTGGCACCACTGAGCATGCTTCTTGCCCTTTCCATCAACGTCTTGTTCATTCTTTCTGCAACTCCATTTTTCTCAAGTGTGTATGGAGTAGTCTTCTGCCATGCTATACCACAATTCTTACAGAATTCTTCAAATTCCTTCTTGCAAAACTCTCCACAATTATCTGTCCTCAGCACCTTTATCTTCTTCTTTCTCTGGTTTTCCACCAGAGCCGTAAATTCTTTAAACCTGTCATAGACTTTAGATGTCTTCTTAAGGAAATATATCCATGTATTCCTTGAGAAGTCATCTATAATTGATACATAGTACATAGACTTACCCAATGATGAAATCTTCACAGGTCCAAACACATCACTGTGCTCAAGCTCTAATATCTGTTTCACCCTGTTACTACTAAAGGGGAAACTCACCCGATTCTGCTTCCCATATACACAATTTTCACAGAAATCAAAATCTAGAAAGCTATTAGTCATACCTTCTACCATACCTTTACCATGAAGTATTCGAAGGCCCTTCTCTCCAATATTTCCCAGCCTTTGATGCCATAACATGGTCTTTTCTTCAGAAACCACTAGATTTTCTACTCCACTTTCAAGAACCATAGAACTGTTGCACCCATCAATAACAGTGCTACCTTGCAGCTTGTACATAGTTCTAATCCGAACTCCTCACATCAATACCAGTGCTCCCCAAACCATCTTCCATGTATCTTTCTCAAACACTATTTTTACACCTGCATCATCCAGCTTGCTTACGGAAATCAAATTTCTGGCTAGTGCAGGAATATGCAGAACACCTAGAAGTGTTATAATCCTTCCACCTTGCAACTTCAAATTGAATTTTCCACGACCAACGATTCTAGCCTTCCTGTCATCCCCCAAGAAGACATCACCACCATCATATTTCTCATACTCACAGAACCACTCTCTTTGGGGGGTGAAGTGAAAGGATGCACCTGAGTCAATCAACCATGCCTCATGATCTACATGTGTACTTGAAGAAACCAAGTACACATCTCCACCTTCATCTGAGGTGGTTTTCTCTTCTGTAGAAGGAGCATCATCATATCCCTTTCCTTTGTTAGGAGCTTTAGATTTACAGTCCCTTTTTTAGTTCCCTTCCTTTCCGCATTTCCAGCACACCTCTACAGGTTTTCCTAGAGATTTAGATCTCCCTCTAGATTTAGATCTCCCACTCGATGACTTATTTTTGTTTCTGTTCTGGACCATCCTCGTACATACAAGGCATCACCGTTCTGGCTCTCCATATTTTTCTGTCTCATCTCCTTCGTCAGCAAGGATGAAACTATTTCATTAAACTGCAAGGTAGTTGCATTGCTACCTATTGCAATAACCAGACTATCCCATGAATCTGGTAGAGAACACAACAAACTGATGCACTTATCTTCATCTAAAATTTTAATGTCAACAGATAATAATTGACTTACCATAGTATTAAATACGTTCATATGCACTGCCACCGAGTCTCCATCTTCCATCCTCAAGTTATACAACTTTTTCCATAGGAATAGTTTATTCACCAGAGACTTAGATTGGTACAAAGTCCCTAACTTGTCCCACAAAGCCTTTGTCATAGCTTCCCCTGATACATTCAACAATACTGAATCTGAGACACACAATCATATTTTGCTCTTTGCCTTTTGATCCAACTTCTTCCATTCTTCATCGGACACTCCCATTGGTTTAGTACCCAGATATACCACGATCTAGTGATCTTTATCCACCAACAGATCCTCCATATTGAGTTTCCACAACTCAAAACTCTGACCATTAAATTTCTTGATCTCTATCTTTCCATTGCTCGCCATCTTCTTTCACCACCAGAATCGATCCCACATATCTCCCACTGAACAGGGTCTACCACAGGCCTGAGTGAAACCCCTCAGCAATAAAGGCGTCCCCTTGAAGCCAAAACAACTCTGATACCAAATGTAGGTTTTAACCCCGTACATAAGTTACCTACATATGAATTCTAACACACAGAAAATAATCAATAGCGAGAGCATAACACATAAAAAATAAATATACACAGAGGATTTCCCCTGGATCCCAAAACCGGGACTACCAGATTGATTTTTCATTATGTTCCTTTCAATTTTACAATACATATATATACATGCCGAAGCATCCAATACCATGGACCAAAAACCATCGTGCCCAAAACCATGTGCGAAAACAATGCACAAAACCATGGGTAGGCCCGCCCACCTAATATAGGATCTAATTTTTTTTTTCCCAGGGCACTGCCCTGGACCTCTTAGAGCCGGGCTAATCACCTCCCTCAAACCCCCTATATAGGGGGGGCTTCCGCCCCCCCTGTAACCCCCCCACTGTGCAGTCGATGCAACGAAGGGGGGCTTCGCCCCCCCTGTAACCCCCCGATTTCAGTAGGTGAGCTAGTCATGGAAAGAATATAACACAATCCAACACCCTTAACCCCAAGAAAAGGAACAAGGGGAAAGTTAATCAGAACGAACAATCTCAAGGTAATCAAGGTAGCTAGGGTCCACAACACAATGCACCTTAGGGAAACCAGCCTAATCCCGCAACCTAGCAACAGGGTGACCAACCCAAGCAAAACAAGGGTCTTCGTACGAACAAACCTTGTGCATGTTGTGGCGTATATGGCCATTATACTCATGAGTGTCCCATTTTACCTCATATGCATCGAGTATGGGAAAGTCAAGCAACTACGTCTCGAGTACAACAACCCATAGCTCCCCCTCCCCCTCCTACTTCATCTCAGCTGGTAGTGATTACCAATCCTTTTCCTCACCAAGCATATCTTCAAGTCAGGAATCTCCGCTAGCTCCACCATCTGATTACCATGATTATAAGATTCTTATTATGAATTTTGATGAGTTTAATACCGCACAAGTTAACCTCTAGACTCAATCATGCCAATATGAAAAGCCACCCACTAAGTCAGCTACTGAGTTCCAACCCGAAGTTTCCACTGAGGTTCTGTCGTCATCCAATGGTACCTTACAGATCCCTCCGCCTAAGGTAGAGGCTATTGTCAAGATCTCCAAAGGTCCATTACGTCGAAACATTGCTTTTAATAAAGCCGCCCATACCTATGCATAGTAGATGACTTGACGTAGTCTCCTACTGCCATGTCAATGCTGGAAGTCCTCAAGGCGTGCCCATCCCAACATAAATATCTACTCTATTCTTTGGGTGTTTTTGATACCCAAGACGATCACATGATTGTACTTCATGTTTATAAGTAAGAAAATTGTCCCCTACCTTCATCCATTGCATTTCTAATACCAGTCTCGATAAGAAGCACCATTGTCTAGCAGTGCATCATAGATGAAGGAGCCTCCACCTGCATGATGGCTGCCAATGTTTGGAAGCAACTTGGTTCACCTGACTTGACTCCTTCGACCATCACTCTCCATGCTTGGGACGGTCATCCTCAGAGCCACTTGGCTTATATTGTAACTATCCTATCACTGTTGCTAGCAAGACTATCTCTATTCACATCAAAGTCATTGATGCCCCGTTAGATTACAACATACTTTTGGGTCGTAGTTAGACCTATGCTATGTCATATATTGCATCTGCGGTTCACCTTTATATGTGCTTCCCTCATAATGGAAATATTGTCACTATCAATCAGTTGACGTACTATGATCCCAAGTCTCAGAACTCACCTCAGTCCATTATCTCATTGATGACTATTAATAAGACTGTCTTGTCCCTCACCAATGTTTCTTCTCGAGTCTACAAAGATTCCACCATGCTTGGTGCTTATTGTGGTCCACCGCCTACTCCTTCTAAGCCTAGCTCATCCAATGTTTGCATGCTTCAAGCGTCACGAGCTTCTCACAAGTAGTCTGGTATGCCTTCACAATAGCCAACACCTATGCAACCTATTGTTCCCAACTCAGCCCAGCCTTTTGGTACTACTCCTCAAGGTCCTCTTCCTTCTGCTGGTATCTCTCCTAGTCCGTTTCATCCCGAAATCGTTCCATCGGTTCTTAACCATCTTGGACCTGTTCCCCCAGGTCATTACCCTTCTGGTCATATACCATTCTTATTTCCATACTTGGGATTTTATTCTACACATGTCATGGCTACATTGAGTTTACCTGATATTACTTTGGGGATCCCAGTTGGGTACATTGATCCTCCTGCAAACACTCCCCCTGATCAAATCAAACCTTACAATGTTTTCTGTTGGTATCTCTCCTAGTCCTTTTCAGCCCGAAACTGTTCCCCTGGGTCTTAACCATCTTGGACCTGTTCCCCGAGGTCATTACCCTTTTGGTTAGATACCATTCTTATTTCCACCCCCAGGATTTTATTATTCACCTGTCATGGCGACGTTGAGTTTACTTGATATTACTTTTGGGATCCCAGTCTGGTACATTGATCCTCTCACAAACACTCCCCCTTATCAAATCAACCCTTACATTGCTTTGACCCCAGTTCAACCTGTTGTTCCTACCCCTTTGTTTGCTTCAGTTCCAAATCAACCTCAACATGAACCTACTCTTGTTTCGAAATCATATGTTGAGGGGGGAAAGCCCGTAAAAAGGGACCCAAAGACAAGGCACCCACAACAACTCCAGATCCTCCTAAGCCACCAAATCCTATTACACCATGTGATTTGTGTGATGTTGTTGGTCATGCCACCAATAATTGTCCTGAACTCCCTCATATCAAGAATGTGGTCTCTGATACCTTCCCTGATTCTAACATTCCTGAGGTCCATGTTACCTTACCTGAGTCAGCTAAGAAGAAAATATCATTATGAATGAACCACACATGTGATTTGTTTGTAATTATGGCCATTATCCTCATCAATGTCCCCATCTCAAAGATTTTAGTGATACACTTCAAGTGCTTTGCGAATTAGAGGCCGCTCGTAGTGATTCCACCTCTCCTCTACTTGCGGGTTCTAGTCTTACTCTTGTACTAGAGTAGGAGCATATGTGAACCTTGTCTTTCACGAAGATACCTCTGGTAACTCCTCTTCATCATGTGGTATTTCTTCCTCCAGTTCCCCAATCTTCCATTCTGATCAAGACATCATGGAAGCCCTGAGCACCCCTGGTTATCCTTGGGATGATATGCACCATCATCCATACTTCCTTCTGCAACAAACCCATGATCAATATGTCGTGGAGTTTAAAGACTTCATCCATGATGTGGTCGATTGGTTCAATAACCCCTTACTTCAAACCCACAAATTTGAACCACATCCACCTTGTGGCCATTACATTTCCACACAATGTTTGGGTAAGGGGGCATCAATTTTTGAAAGTCCAGGAGAAGTAATTCTCCCCAAGCCTCCTAGTCCACCTGGTAGTGTCGAATATAGTACCATCATTCTTCTCCATTTAGAAGAACCTATAGAGTCTCATATCACTCTAGATCATGATGGGGTGATCCACTTAAACATTCCTCCATCTTACATCAACAACCAAGTCCCTTTGACATTGTTGTTGTCCAACCACCGTGTTGTATAGGTGAGCATCAGTTCATTATATCTAAAGCCACCCTTTGGTATAGTGACACCATGTATGTGAACCCATAAATTCAGTCCATTTGACTTATGTATGCAGTGCCCAGTGAGATTGGTAATCCACCATTTCCATCCTCCTACTGCATCTACTAGTTCTTCCCATAAGATGAAATCCATAAAATAAACAAATGGAAAACCATATCATCAAAGTGTGTTAGAGTCCAATATTATAAATACATCCAATATGCCCATAGCATGCCACATCTATCCATACAAAATTGGGGGGCACATATGCCCCTAAATCTACTCATGATCCTCTGCAAGATCTTGTTCCAGTAGGGCCGAATGCGTGAATCCATTATTTGAGCACTTGGAACACAATGACACTCCACAAACTCATTCAGCTAGGGGAATCATTCCCACCTTTGTATACCAGGTCATTCCCCTCCATCACATATGCTTGGGGGAAGTATCTCATGCTTTGGGGGCATGATAAAACCCATGGCCTCCTTCTCACTTGATTAACATAAGTCTCGGCCTAGACCCCAACGATCTAGGTATGGTTGATTATCCTTTCATTCCTTGGATAGTTTTTCCTATTGGCATGCCTGGTTAACCATGTATACATTACATATTATAGATGATTGATGCCATAGTTTCAAATATTACTCTATGTGATGCCACTCTTGCCATCCGGTGCCCATGTTTTACATGGTGGGCAGGGACGATCCTAGAATTTCTCTAGCAGTTCATTCTTGTATTCCTTTCTTACCTTGATTCTTCACCAGGAACCATCCTTCCAAGAAGCATTAAGGCCATGTTCATACAAGTAAGGTCACCTACTTGAAAGTCTTTGACCCAGATTCTAATGGTTGGTTTGTCCACTTCAATCTCCACAAGCTTTAGGGCCTTCTCCTCCTCTCCAAATTCTCCAAAAGCTCATTATGAAAATGAATTGGATTTGGGGAAAAAACCCTTTTATAAGAAAAACCCTAGTTTTTCTGTTGCCCATTGTGACCAAACCATAGCTCGGTTTAATGAAACGTCAGCACAAAGTTCTATAATGGGTCTCCCTTTTCTTTTGGTAATTTGACACTTCACTAGGAAGCCATTTTTTCAATGATTTCTCATTTTGCTGCCTATTAAATTTGAATTTCTTCACTTGAGCCACTCGTACTCTGGTACCACTTTACCTTTTCACTGGTTGACTCCTATGTCAATTTTCTTCATGAGTGACCATAATTTACTCATGTTTTTATGGTCCCCTCTAGGCCTCCCCCAAGTGGCAGCATTAGCGAGTCACCCTTGTATCTATGGAGTCTGTTTCGAGTCCCCTTGAGTCTAGTTACATTGTTCCATACATATTTTTGTTGCGTTCATCCCATTATATCCATATTTTGCCTCGAGCCCTACTGATTTGTCTTTTGCCAAACCCTCATTTGAGTCATTGATCATCCCCTCTGGAATCAAGTCAGTCGCTACCAGGTCAACCATACATATCATGCTCTAGCAAGGGAAGTCGTTAGTCCACCACTCATCTTGTTTTCTTCCACCGTAATCGCTGGTTTTAGTCTATCAGTGACTCTACTATGATACCTCATGCCTTTGTTAAGGATTCATTATTGCCTTAACTCTGGTGGGCCCTCTGTTGGCTGATAAAAGGTGCCTTTTAAAACTCATAATTATCCCACATTAATCATCAACCCGGGCAAGTCCTCTTATTTCAAGAGTGTACACAATATATGGCGCTATAAATTCAGAGAGTAATGTTTGCTAAATTATAGTATAGATCTTTTAATACAAGATTAAACAGATGCATATAATGAATTCTAATTGCAATTATTAAAAGAAATATCAAAACTAAATCCTCTACTGAAATCAAATCTTACAGCAATTCAAGTAACAACATCATCAGCTGAGAGCACAATAGCAATAACTCATCTCTTCTTAACTGATTTAATCTAAGTCGAACCCAATCTCTAGTAAACAATCCAAATAGCAACGATATCAATCTAAGAGTCCAATAGCGATAATCAAACTCTTTACAGTTGATTACATCAATGCAATTCACTATCTAGAGAATTTACTCCGTAATAAACATAACTCGAATCAATTGACAAAGATGTAAATTATAAATAAAGCATACACTATTTCAATACAAGAAAGTAATGAACAACGAATAAAGTAAACTCATAGAAACAAGAAATTATCAAACCAACCAAACTTTAGAAGAATAAGAAATATAACACATGAAAGCAGTTAAATCCACTAGAGGTCGGGCCCTTAGCTGCCAGCGAACACTGCTAAGCTACATCAGGTATTGCGAGGGAACAACAACTTCAATTATATATTAATCATCGAATATAAGTAGCATTACAATATAACCATGTTTTCTCAACAACGAGAGTCTGTAATTAAAATTACAATTCGAATAATAACTGAGATTCCCTCCCTTTCTTCTTACAATCATCTCCTTTTATAATCAGAAAGGGTAAAAGATAAATGCGATCCTTCAGGATCTTCAGATCCTGAGGGATTCGCGACTAATTGCTAACTTCAGAAAATTTTCCTTTTTCGCATTGATCCTCCTGATTTGCCTTCATCCTTGTCTGCAACCGAAGTGTTCCTTTGCTTGTTTGTTGGTTTTTGTTGTTCCATCGTTAGGGAACAACAAATGTCCCTTTTGTCGTTTTCCTGCATAAAGAAAGGTAAAAGTTAGCTAAATCGTAACTGCAAATAATTTATCCATTTCTTACCATAATTCTTCAATATATTAGCGCATTAAGATATGGAAAAGATAAGAATCAAGGGAAAAGATGATGAGATTAATAGTAAATACATACCCATTTCGTAACTCAACACCCTCTTCTGTCGACTTCAGCACATTTATTCTAGAAGTGTGGTCTAGAGGGAAATGTACCTTGGTTCTAGATTTCATCTTTGTTCAATGCCTTGGATCAAGAAAAGGGAATCATCATTTCCATTTGACTTTGTTGTTTCTCACGTGCTCAATGCAAACTCCTTATCGTACAATTGAGAATTGTACACCTGATGGTTAGGTGATCGAGATGATTGTCCCAATGATTCCCGGGTGTGTGTGAGATGGCCCAAACCTCATGAGCGGGTGGCCCTTAAGGTAGCCCCCCACATGCCCAAATATCTGCAGATGTTGATCCAGCCTCAGATGCAATTCCACAGATGAGATGGGTTTGGTTCCCACCGCTTGCAACGCCCATAGCATGCATGTCTCCTTCATATGATCCATTCAGATCTTTAGAGCCATTTATTGCTCAACAGGGCTTTTTTGGTTGCGAACCCCCCTCATCATGTCATATTGAGGGGAATTATGTCTCATGCACTAAGATGTTATTGTATTCAGTCCTTGCCTATGTCTTTCTAGGCGCATTATGTATATGGGATCCATTGTATTATTTTCTGGCCCATTGATGCTAGGATATCATGTATCGTGTACTTTGTAGCTCAGTCACACTTTGCTAGGCTCAACATTATTCTTTGTACGCAGTTATCTCAGTGGGTATGGGTATGCCTCCCCCACCTCATTTGAGATCATGTACTCCAACATGAAAGGAGACTTTTATCAGTTTAGTAGGTCTCGCCCACTCCATTTTTGTCCTTCCTTGCATTGATTTAGTTGTCTCTCTCTCTCTCTCTCTCTCTCTCTAACTCCCCTTTGGTGTCTAATGGAAGTGTAACCTACAAGGTATTTCGGTCATACGATTTTCTCCTAACACTCATACATTTTGGGGTAATCTGTTATCACCAAAAAATGATCACCTAGCCATTTTCAACTACGTGGATCGAAATACACCATGTAGGATTAATTTTACCATAGTAAAATCACTTTCACCATGGGAAATAATTTGGTAAACCATTTTTATCAAAATATTTTCTAATTAAAATAAAAAAACCCTATGAGAATAATTGAATAAATCATTATTTATTTAATTTTCTCAAGGAATAACTATTAAATCATTGTTTAAATAATTATTCCTTGTCACATTTGACTAAATCCCCTAGGAATAATTAAATAAATCACTATTTATTTATTATTCCTTATTTCTATTATTCGAATAATTGTTAAATCACTATTTATAACTATTTCATTTTCAGACCATTCTTAATCCTCGCAAAATAATTAATAAATCATTTTATTTGTTAATTATTTCTAAATAAGGATATTCGACCATTTTGAATATCTTTTCCCTCTCCAAAAGATATAATAAAGTATTCCTAATGGTTAGATATTGATTTGGTAAATATTATTTTATTATTCTCCATTTTTGAGATTGATCCGTATACATCTGTGAATACTCCACTAATAATTCGTCACAACAAATATAATAATATTATATTAAAGCTTTAAAAATTCTATACTATTACAGTTTATTAAACTTTAAGCTCTTTCGATTTCATTGTAATTAATGCATGCACGCGAATGGAAATTATATAGAAAACTAGAGAATGAAAAAATAAGCACACACACACACACAAGACACAATATATTCTCTTTGGGAAACCCTTTCAAGAGAGAACCCAGCTGGAAGGTGAGATCGCTTCGCTCTCTCTCTCTGTCTGGAAATATGGCTACAGGTACAAAAAAGTAATGTATGTGGCCCATGAGCTGCTACAGTGCAAATATCCTCTTTGTGTGCTCTACCTCCTATCTCTCCTATCTATCTTTGCTTAGTTATGGAACAAAATTCTCTCGAAAGAATGTAATGCCTCTTCCTTCTAGTTGCCAGGTTATAACACAACCTAATAGCCTACTAGTGGTTAAGTTTGACTACATCAACTCTTAACTAGAGTTACAAAATAGACTATTCTAGAGTCTTCTACATCAAAAACATGTGGCTAGCCCCCTTTCCATGAATAATGGGGGTTGACGGGGCACCCTCCCAAACTATAGGTGCGAAAACAGGTACACTAACTTCTGAGTGGCATAAATTTTGCATATGGACTCCGATTGACACGCTTCTTGCATAGTTGGAAAGGTCTATGTGTGTAGAATAGCATGAAAATGTGCAGCTATAGAGAAAAAAATCTTTACCCCCCAAAAAACATCATTTGATGCCTCAAAATGATCCTAAAAGGTTTCAGACCTCGTTTTTCCAAATTGGGTCCCGTCAGTAAAAACGGTCTCATGTGCTGATTCCTCGACTTTTTACACTCCAAATTCATCGAGATGGATGAAAAAATATATAATGATCCAATTCAGATATGATATTAACTCAATACTTTGTTATAAATAGGAGGGTTTTCCATTCATTCTTCACCATAATCATTATCATCGTCACCATTATTGTCTCTTTTCACTTGATCTCCCATTTGAGTTCTCCATATTGTTCTGGGTTTTTCATACATTGAGAGAGAGAATCGGTTGCTGAAGTATCAAGGACATCAAAGGATCCATCCCACGGAGGGGGATTTACGGACCCTTTTTTTAGATCTCCTTCACCAGGTGTTATCAATAAAAAAATTATTCATTATAAAGTCTTTCCATTTGGGTTTTTGCATTGGATATCTATATTATTGTTTGCTATTTTGCACCGTATATGTTTTTTTGTTGCAGGTTTTCCAATTTTTATCATAGATCTGAAGCGTAAACAACGACAATTTTTTTTAGGGTCGCGTGTCACCTAGTGACTTAAGTGAAGTGTTTTTGGTACACCTTCCAAGAAATTTCACAATAATAGTAAAGACCTAGAGATATTTTCATTTCTCCTGGAAAATTTGTCGTAAAACTATTGGAAAGATTGGGAATGGTAGAATGAAATCCTTGGCCACACCAATGGATATGAACTTCAAGAAGCTATGCAAAGATGTTGTTGAACCCAATTTAGAAAATCATTCTTAGCATCAATAATTGATTGGGGAATTAATCTTCCTTGTGAAAAACCGTCTGGATATATGCTTTATAGTAAACACTTTGAGTCAATTAATGACTGAGCCCCTTCACACACACTAGGTTTCTATCAAGCACATACTAAGATATTTTCATGGGATTATTAACTTTGGTATGAGATATACTTCCAGAGATGTACGACTTCATGGTTACTCTGATGCTTCCTGGGATGGAAATGTTATTAATAGGAAGAGCACATTAGGGTGTTGATTTAGATTAGGATCTACAATGATATATTATATGAGTAGTAAAAAAATTTCCATATCATTAAGCACGATTGAGGCAGATTACACTAATGCTAGCATGGCTAGTTGTGAGGCACTTTGGTTGAGAAATCTTTGGAGAGCTGTTTGAGTAGGTCCTCGATATGAACATGGTATATTGCGACACCAAGAGTGGGATCTAATTGGAAGAGAATCCATTATTTCATGATAATTCCAAGCATATTGAGATCATGTATCATTATATATGAGACATGGTGCAGAGAGGAGTAGTGAGGCTCCATCATATTTTTACTAATGAGAAAATAAAAAATATACTCACCAAGGATTTTTTGAAAGGGCAGTTCTTGATCTTCAGAGAGCAGCTTGGAGTGATGGATGTGACCCTCCTAGGTAAGGGTCCTGACTGGTCAAGAAAACTGAGCATTCTCTTCCCCCCTGTTGAGATCTTAGGGTTAAGGGACCATTGGAAAATAAGATAGGGTGTGTATCCTTACCCCTGTGGTAAGTCAATATTTCATATTATTTCTTTGACAGAGTATACCCCAGTTGGCATCCTATCCACAAGATGTGCATTTTTGGATTAGACCTCTCCATCTGGTCAATGGGTGTAGGTGACTTGAGATAGGGTGTGTATCATTATCCATGTGGTAAGTCAATCTCGCTCAAGTCTTGTATGCAGGTGTTATACCACTTGACTCTTAATGGTCTCGATGGAGGATCAATAGAAAATAGGATAGAGTGTGATCCTCAAGTCGATATCACCTATTGTTTCTAGACGATAGGATAAAGTATGATCCTTGAGTAGATCTCACCTATTGTCATAGGTTAATAGGACAGAGTGTGATCCTTTCCCTTATGGTAAGTAGATCTCTCCTATTGATAGAGGATGGTAGATTTATCTCCCATTTGATATCAAATTCCTCTTCTTTTAGATTTGAGAGCGTTCATCAGAGATGAGCAGTGACGACATTTGACTTGATGATGATGAGATATTTGAGATGGGACATATGTTGTAGCCGGTAATTTCTTCCTAACTAAGAGGGAGTGTTTATTTGGAAGCTTAGGGATAAATTCACTCCTTTGGATAACCATCCTCATCAAGAAATACCCCTCCTATCCCTTGGAAGAATTTAATTTGGTTAAGGAAAAATGTGTTTTAATATGAAAACCCACATGTGCACAAACGTTTAGGTCGAATTTAAAGAGAAATTGGGCACCCCTTCGAACCATATAGTACAAGACAAGTCAACCTCATTTGGACACAGTCATCATCAATAATATTCTTCTCTCTCTTATTTGTATTGTTTTGTATAGGTATGAAGTTGGGTTGTGGTTCATACTGGTCTGAAATTGCAGGGTCCAAGCTCACACGTGTGAGGAGAAGAAATTGATCTGGAGTTGCAAGGTTGGAATTAGGAAATATCGGCTACAACAGCTCGCTTGATAGGGATCTCCCTATGGATGAAGGGATACAACCACACTAATGAATACTGGGTCCCTGTGGCTGTGACATAATATATTGTTGACTGTTGACTATAGGCTTGGATCAATTGTGGAGAGTTTGAATGTGATTAGATTTTTCTATTGGCCTCATCTCTCGGATATTGTTTGGTTGTTTTTTTTGGATAGTCAATGGATCTACTTTGAATCTTAATGGAATTGAATCAATGTACTCTCTTTATTGAACACTTTATGAAAATCTAATAACAAGAATAATTTGAAAGGGTTTTCCCTAGAATTTGACCAATTTTGGTGTCTGTTGTTATTTATTTTGACTTTCTTCTACTGTACATTTCATTTATTGTTTTATCTATAATTTCTATTGATCATTAGAAGTTTAAATTGTTGTGGAAAGATTTCTAATTGAAGAAAATATTGGGCTAAAGTGATTGTAACAACATAGATATGTGGAAAATTAACAATAGTTCCAATTGTGCAATTTTTTTATAGGAGAATTGATTAATGACATCAACAGGTCATCCCAAGCCATAAAACAATGTTGGGATGTTAAGGTCTTCAAAAATTTTTTCTTGGAAAATGATAAATGGTTGGAATCCTTTAGAAGGCACAACTTGCACTATTCTTATATCAAGATCAGGGATTAAATGGGCCTCTGAGAAGCCATGTACAAGTTTTTTAGATTCTAGTTCTAAATCACTATCAACATTTGGTGAATCTAGTTGATCTATTGCCAAAATATTGTTGTCATGGTTTTGTTTATTTTGCTCAAAGTGTTTTTTCCACTCGTTATTGATCACTATATGTTCATTTTTGTATAGAGTGATGTTTCACAAGTTGTGTAAAGCAGTGATCACTTTCTTTGGATGAACGTTTCCTAAAAAATAAGCATTCTCAGTGCACTCCATCTTCCTCTTTAGCATAATTGCAATTTAGATGCACTCATTGATTCTAGGTAAGGTTTTTTGAACTGCTGGAGAATATACTAGGGCAACTATTAAAACAATTCTCCTTATCCTTGATAAAATCTCTTGAACTTATGTTATCTTCTTATTTTTCTTAGTTAGATTTTTTTCATCAAACTATTATCAAGAGCATAAACCATGAAGATCATAAAAGAAAGTGGACACAAAATATAGGATCCAAGCCAATAAAAAACCTCTCCAAAGGGGAAAACCCAAAAGAACTTATTCTCTTCCTATATAATCAATTAAAATGAGAAATCTAAGACCCAAACTCCTCGACCAAGTCCTCCTCCATGCACCAAGTCAACCCTCCAAGAATCTCTTCAAAATAGGTCAAAGACCAACCAAGTCAACAATGGTCAATCCTCCTTCAATTTGCTTCAAATATTTCTTACAGCTCCTAGCTCATATCTACAACCTCGACCTGCAACTCTTGTATTGAATAATATAGGCAGTTAGCATTAATAACATTCTTCTTAACTTGATAACTATTCGCGAGGCATTTTTAATTTTCTTATTAGCACAATATTCTCTTTGCCATTATTAGAGTGTGTGTTTCTTATTTCATCAAATAACTACCAAAATCAAAGAGACAAGAACACAAGAAGTTGGCATTTTTTCAGGGCCAAAACTTCTCCCTCTTGGAGAGGAAAACCCACACATAATTCTTCTTATAGAGA
This sequence comes from Pinus tabuliformis, assembly GCA_031772625.1. Taxonomy (NCBI): domain Eukaryota; kingdom Viridiplantae; phylum Streptophyta; class Pinopsida; order Pinales; family Pinaceae; genus Pinus; species Pinus tabuliformis. The sequence continues at coordinate 720,125,233 of CM062813.1, forward strand.
TTCCAATTGATGAACACCAAGACCATGACACTTGACCTTCTATGCCACTCCAAGACCAAGACACTAATCCTCTTCTTTGTCATTGTTGAGATCATCATTATTGCTGCTTCATTGAGACCATCACTACTACACCATCGAAGTCTTCATTACTACTGCAACACCATTGTTGCACCTTCATCGAGGTCTGCACCCTTGTTTCTTCCTTCATTGGGATCTTCTCCTTGTGACTATGTATCCTCCAAGATTGAGATCATAGATATGCATGTGATTGTATCTTTGAAGTATGTCAATACTGCACGTGATATACTAAGACCATAGTTGAATTTTGGAGACATGTTGAGACAGAGTGTTCTTTGATAGATATATATATACTAAAACCATTATTGTGTTTCCTTACTACACCGAGATCTTCATGTGACTGTTTTCAATGCCAAGACTATGATCATTAAGAGGCTTTACCCATAGGACTATTGTACGCATCGAAGTACTAAACCAATGCTCTTGACCAAGGTGTTGAACCACTATAATTTCCTCCGAGAATCATTAGATGAATCCAAGTTATGTGTGACTGCAATTACCCAGGGTTTCAGAGATATCCTAGGTCACTACTCCTCATTCGAAGTTGCAGAGCTTGTCTAAAATTCTGTACTTAATGTGCCTATTTGAGATCCTTCAGTAGACTTCTAAAAATCTTAGACAAGTCTGAGTTTCTTCCTTGTCTATTGCAGATACCCCAGTTGGGTATATATAGTGGTTTTCCCTCCATATTAAGCCAACGTGTATCCATGAAGAGTTGTGTCTATTTCTTTGAGCTGACATGAGTGAATCTAATTCTTTTAGGTCGACATGACTATATTTTACCTCGCTTTTCTTGTAGACCTTTTTATTGGAGGATGGTGTTTGTCTTGGAGGGCTACTTGACACTAGGTTGACCCATATTCATGCTCAAGAAGAGATCTTTAACATGACTTTGATTCTTTGACTTTCCTAGACCTATGGAATGAGCAAGAAACTTATTCGAATAATTTTACAAAAATAATATTTATTTGTCTTGACAAGTACCAAGATGAAAATTACATTTACAAATACTGAACCTAGTTACACTTTTCTTCAACATCTTGGTCTTGCAATAGCTTCAAAAACCTTAATTTTTTCATGTGTGGACAAAAGTAGAGAAAAATTCAGATCCTTCTTTTCTTTTCGTTGGTATTTCTCTTTCTTCCTTGATTCTCGCTCTTTTTTTCTTCTCCTTTCTTGCTTATGATCGAATTTATGAAGAGTGTGTCCAAAATGAGTCGAATAACCTTCTATATATGTGATATTCATGGGGTAAAATGGCCCTTTCTAGGCGAACTTCTCACTCGTAGGGATAACTTGTGCTTGGAGGCTGATGTTGACTTTCTAGACTCAAAATAATATATTTTACATGTTACGACTTTCCCAACAGGGCCTTATACAAATGATAAAGACTATTTTGACTCAAGAAAAATATTATTTTGACTAGACAATTCCTAGGAGAATGAAATGCATGCTTGATCTAGATGACTAATACAAATAGAGCATGGAATCCATTATTAAAATAATTTGTTTCTTTCTTATTTTGCTTGTAACATAATATATACATAATGACACGAGTACATTGACAATTAGGAAGATCGAAACTAGTTAAATTTTCCAAAATGAACTCTGTCCAAATTGGCAGGGACATTTATTATTGTGCCTATTAATCCAATTTGCAATCTTCTGTAACCAAGTTGCCTTGTTTGTGAAAGGTCATTCTTGGTTCCACCAATATTTCCTCTAAAGATGTTAATTGTGTAAGAGAAAGAAATTTCTAGTTTTGTCGAATATGCAGAGGCTATGCAAATGTAGGAAAATTTTCATTAAGTATTGCAATATTACAATATTTGCAAATTTTCTCATTGATTTTGATGGGTTTGACTTACATTTTTTAGAAATGAGATTGGAAAAAATTGTTAATGTGATTATGTCAATGGGTCATGTCTTTTGGAAAATGAAACCTGTCACAAACACAACATGCATAAGTAGGTGTGTCTTGGATCGATTACAAATATGTCTCAATTTATTTAATTGACTGTATATGCTTACTATGTTCTTCATTTATCACAACACCCTGTGTTCATATTGGAGATTTTAATTGATGCAAGTGACCATGTTTCTCATTGGGTTTGTTGCGAAAATCACCAAAGACTAGTTTTCTATTTTGTTTGCTCAATGAAAAAGAATGTGAATCTTGTTCTGATACTGTGCAATGTTTAGGTAATTTGACAAATTTTCTCTTTCTTGATGTTTTATTGTCAATTGAGTGATAGTTCAACAAAGAGAAAGATGTAATATCATTGGATTCTTTTCCAATTAGATGGTTATAAGCAATAGTTGACACAACGTTGCCATTTTTTTCCTTTTATATTGATTAGATCATTCTTCGCACTTTGTCAATCCGACTAATATTTTTGACACTATTACTTTGCAAAATTGAATGATAATGCACATGTGATCTGGATAGTGAAATGCACATGAGGTATAACACTTCGGATGAAGCGTTTAATAAATAGAGCTTGTAAGTAACACCTTTGATTAATGTATTCCAAATGTATATGATACCATTGAGTAGTTCATGTATCTATTGGATTGTAAAAGTGTTTCCCTCTATACATCCATTTGTATATGGCATTGATATGTTAATAATATAACCTTTCCAATCGTTGATACATTGTTCTTGTTCAATGATCTTATCATGGAGGTGTTATTCCAAGAATTCAATAGCTCTAATGTCATTGCGAATGAAACAACTGTAAAAATTTTGTGCAATTATTTTTCTCATAGAAACCATGTCAAATCATGGCGCAAGTGCACAAATATATTCAAACAATGAGTCATGACAGTCATTAACAATATGAACGTAGACAAAAAACCCTTGTTTCAATAGTATTTGTTCAATTGAAAACATGTCAAATTGTTTGGAGGGGAATTCACATGGACAATTTGATGGAGAAATTGATCTAGGAATCAAAGCTAGGATGTTTGTTGTACAATGCAACAAGAGTGGTTCAAAATTGCCACACACAGGGTTTTGGTTATGCAAAAAAATATTATTCTGATAACCATCAATGTGTTGATTTAAGTTAAGTTTTGGTTTCCCAGTTTTGAATAGCTAAGCATTGACATGAACCAACAACCAATTAGAGAACCATTTGATGCAAAACGAATCTCCCCATAAAATAATTGTAGAAGAAGCACAAAGAGAAGAAGGTGTAGACAATCCTTGCAAGTATGTTTGAACATCATTAACATGGTGCATGTTTTCAAGATACTTAGGAGCTAGTTTAGTATGCAGTTACTGCAAAGTGGCATCACGTCGACAACTCAAGCAATGGCATAAGTGATTAACAATTCCTTCTTGTATTTCAACTAAGGTATAGAAAACATGAATAAGAATAACAAAAAAAACAAATAGACAATCCCATGGAAAGTAGGAGAAATGTTGTAGTTGTTAGATAGGGGTCCCCTAGGTCTAAACTTTGTTCAAAGTATGTAAAGACTCCACATTTTGAGGAGCAGAGTGTGATTAACACAACGTTCTAAGAATCAAACGGGCTTGAGGGTGGGTCAAAGCCCCTTATTTTGTAAAGTGATGGGATTACTTAGAGGGTTTTGAGCTCCGCCCATGGTTTATGGACCATGGTATTGTAAGGTTAGAAGCATATAAAAAAGGGATGATTTTGCAAGTCTAAGACATGTTGTATTGTATTGATGAAACACTTTTGAGTCTGTCTTGTAAGATATTTCTATATTCAGGCGAAGGGGAAGGCTCCTGTAGCTATGTGTATGGAGACCTTGGTAAGTCTACAGATGAGTGCGCAGACCCCTGCAGCTGTGTGTGCAGGGTCAGAAACACTGTATTTGAAAAAGACTTGACTAATAAAGAAGAGTTTTTGAGACAGAGCTTTGTAATTTCTATATGTTCGCATAGTTTCTGTGTTTTGACTGTTTATGGTTCGTTTTGTATATATCTTCTGCAATTGCATCGCGAAGGTTTAGATACTGTTTTATATGATGAATAATGAATGTTAGTCTAGCTTCACACAATTCACTAATATGTTAAAGTAGAAAACACTTTACAATTCTAAGAATAAGGTTAAGAGCTCACGAAGGTCAGATTAAGCCCAAAACTATTTAGAACCTTACAAACACATTGCATAGTCCCTTTGGATGCAAAAACCTGGTTCTAGCATCCCCCAATATTGCCTTGGGTGAGACTGCGGTCTATGTGAGCAGGTCGTTGCCGAAAGGGCCAGTGGTCTAGGTTTTTTTGGTTAACGCAGCTAACTCTAAACCTAGTTCTAAGCCTTTAAAGCTAACAAATGGTTTCATTACCAAAACTAGGATCTATCTGAGGGATGTGTGATGTGGCATCTGACTAGAAAAGAGATCCAAAATTGGGTAGATCGAAAGTTCTACGAATTTGAAGCTCAGTGAAGAAGAGATCCGTGCTAATCGAAAGAAAGGTGGTTATAGAGGTATATCTATATAGAACAACATAGATCTTTTTCTCATCATTTGCTAACAAGCTACACCAGTGGCTTTCAAAGCTCATGAACAATGAACCCACTTGGAAATATGATGATCCTAGCGTGTTGACCCCAAAACTGATTAAGCGACTTAAGGAGTCTGAATATAAGGTCGCAAGAGATGTTGATTACTAGGTTGATAATATCCTCAGAGGCTTTATCACTGAAATTACAATTGACACAATAATATCCTACAATGGAACTGAGCACATATTTTTCAAAGGTCCAAGAGGTAAGTATTTGAATTCCTTGAAGACCTCGATTAGAATGTTGTTATGTGAAACGAATGTTATGCCTATAGATTTATGTTTAAAATAGGTCAGACCGAATCTACGTGAAAAGGAAAAGATTCAAAGTCGATTGGAATAAATATATTGAGGGTGAGTACAACCAATTATTGGGTGAATCAGATAGCAAAGAATAAAGGAGCAACCGAATACACCTAGAGGTGTGGCATAGTCAGAAATGCAAGGCACTTATGGGATTCCTCACACATCCACTCCACCTCCACCTTCACCTCCACCTCATATACCTCCACCTCCACCTCCACCTCCACCTCCACTATTCAACATGGCTAACAAAGCAAACATGCCCATCTTTAAGGGTCAGGGATCAAAGGAGCCTGATCAATTTTGGTTTGTCGCAAAAGCTATGTGGAAAGTGTAGCAGATCAGTGACCATGATATGAAGAAAGAATAACTTGTCACAGCGCTGCAGGATAGAATGTTGTCGTGGTATATCAAGTACAGTATGACGAATCCAGTTGCTTCACTAGTTGTGGTGAAGAACACACTAAATGTGGAGGTTAAGAAGCCCAAGTCACAGTCGCAGTGTATTACTGAAATAAATGAGACAAGCTCTCAATGAAACTACTTGGGATGTAGATCAGAGGTTAAAATGTTTGATGAGGCAAGCCAAATTCTAGATCTCTAATGAATTACACAAAGAGTGGTACATAGTTGCACTATTTCCACACCTCAGATTACCACTATCACAGCAAAACATTGGGACGCAGGTGAAAGCATTAGAAATTGCGATGAACTTAGAATCTTTGTCGGTACACGAAACTCACATAGGGGTTCAACAGATATAATCTTAGTTGGAAAATTTTCATATGGAGCTGTAAGACCTGAAGATACGAAAGGATGTTCTGTCTGAGATGCACTCAGAAGTATTATGTCTAAAGTGTAAGAAACAAGGTCACTATAAGGACCAGTGTCTGGTCTACCCTAATTATTTGGTTGGCGAAGGTCCCAATCCTTTAAAGCCAGAGCCTAGTGCTAGACCAAGTACCAGACCGAGCATATGGTGTAGTATCTACTGAGTTGCAAGACAACACCCAACTGATCACTATTATTTGCTACAGAAATATATGTAGTCCCTGCAACAACTATTTTGTAAGTTCTGTCGATCAGTAGAACATGATGAGAGCCATTTTCGTAGCTATGACTTGATGATAGATAGAATCCCAACATATAGGATGCAAGCTGAAGGTTGTCTACACAAAGATAACGGTTCAACTACAGCGAGTGGAGGATTTCAAGGTTAAGGACGGGGTTGTAGAGGAGGCGTTGGATGAAGAAGGGGTCAGATCATATGTTATAATTGTGGAGAAGCATAACATTATGCACATGATTATCAGAATCCCACTCACCCTTCATGTCAGTATTGTCGACAGTTTTACCATGTGATAGAAGATTTCCCTATTTTAATGGCTAAGATACAAGAAAAGAAGAATCAGTAGCCTACTCAGAATATACAAGTGATGTGATACAAACCATGCGAGGATGATCCAAGCATCAATATAGTGACACGAAGTGGTGCGACTACCGAGGAAGATAAGGTAGAAGGTAAGAAGCCTGAGGTAGATACATGGGTTAGGAAAGTAGGAGAAAAGAATATTGGGTTCGATCTATAGAAGGAAAAGGAAACTTTCTTGGAGGTGAAGAATAGTTTTGTGGACATTGGAGCTTCGACATCAAAGACTCAAACACAACTAGTACCAAAGAATAATGCTCCTGAAATAGGTACTGTGATGGAAAACCCTCATTCGACTATCCGAAAGTCCTTTCTGCAGACATGTATGAAGTTGTTAAGGGACTAGAAAGCAATGGAGGGGTTGCAAGAATTGATCAACAACTGTGCCAATAAAGATAAACCACAACCTGAGCAGCTCGCAGTAAATAAGGTCAATAAGAATAAGAAGAAGATTGGTCGGGAAATGCGATTAACAATACAGATTGGAGACTTCGAAATGGATCAAGTAATTATGGACGTGGGATTAGATGCGAATGTCTCACCAAAGTAGACTTGGGAGAGGATGGGGAAACCAAAGCTGCAATGGTCACCTATTCAGTTCCGCATGGCCAATCAACAGAAGATTATCCCGATGGGACAATTGCAAGGTGTTATGGTGGATATTGAAGGAGCATGAGTAGGGGCAGACTTTGAAGTAATTGAGATCGTAGATGACAGTAATCCATATCCAACTTTGCTCAGAATTGATTGGGATTTTTGATATGGACACCATAATCAATCTAAAAATCAGGAGTATGGTATTCGAAAAGAACAGTACCAGGGTCATTGTTCCTTTAGATCCTTTTGAAGGAGCACGGTATACAAAACCCATTTATGATGAATATGGTGATCACGATATTGACCACATCTATAAGTTAATTGTGTGTGATGAGGATTGGATCAACCCCACCATAGATGGATGGATAAGTTGGGAGAAGGATAGTTCATGTCATTCAGACTCAGATGAAGAACTAGAGAACTAGCATAAATGGCTACATGAAGTTTCTACTCTGCATTGTAATAGAATGGTGAAATCCCTTCACTACATATCAATTGAGGTAAGTAACTTACCATATTATGATGTGATAGGTGATGTCAATGTATTTATAGATAAATTTGAAAGGGATGTACCAGAAGGAAAATGCTTCTAGGCCTTAAATCTAGATTTGAGGGTTATATTTGCGCGCTGGTGGGGTACACATAAGGATAATATTGGACATTGGCAGGAGTACTGACGATTGATGAGGATTAGTCTTGGTCCTGCAAACATAAGAATCACAAAGAAGTACAATGGCAAAGATGATCCTCACAATCATTTGTCTTGTTGGACTAAGGCATGGGGCGAAGAACCTCAACTGGAATGGGTGCATGTATTTGCTCACACTTTGGATGTGATACCAATGAATTGGTATCTTGAAACGGAGTTGTGGCTTGGTACCACCGATTGGAACGCTATGAAGGAAATTTCTATTTTGACCTTTAGCTTTGAGAGTGTCTTTCAATGTATTAATGTTGCTCTTCAAGATATTAAAGTAGCAATCTTCTGGATGCCTAAGGAGACAATGACTTGGGTAAAACCTGACTGGAATGCACATTTGCAACACACACTGGAGTGTTATAATATGATCGCTAAGGAAAGTGAGGAAGATACACGCAACATTAAAATTCCTGATTTAGAAGGACAACGTGAAGTGGTAGGTCCAGATGCTAAAATACTTGAGGTGACATAGCCTGTTAAGATGAGGCAGGTCAACATAGGCTCAAAGGAGGAGCCCAATTTCATGCACATAGGAGATTATTGGGATGAAGATACAGTAGGAAAGGTCGCCAAGTTATTGTATGAGTATCAGGAGTTGTTCCCTATGATGTTTACGGAGTTAAAAGGCATCGTAGGAGACCTGGATGTCATGAAAATCAATTTAAAGCCAGATGCAAAGCCTGTAAAGCAATGATCATGTAGGCTCAACCCAAAGTACAAGGCAAAGGTAAAGGAAGAACTTGAGAAGATGGTTGCAACTGGTAAAATCGAACCTGTGGAATAATCTGACTGGGTGAGTCCAATGGTAGTACAATAGATAAAGACTACGGGTGAAATAAGGATTTTTGTTGACTTAAGGAAGTTGAATAACACATGCGTACATGACCCGTTCCCAACACCGTTCATAGATGAAGTTTTGGAAAATGTAGGAGGTCAAGAGGCTTACTCCTTTACATATTGGTTTTTTGGGTACCATCAGATTAAGATAGCACTAGAAGATAGGAGTAAGACCACCTTCACCACTGAATGGGGATCCTTTCAATATATAGTCATGTTGTTTGGGTTGAAAAATGCACTGGAAATATTTTCTAGAGTTGTCGTCGCAGCATTTAATGAATTCATTCACAAATTTCTAGAGGTATACTTTGATGACTGGATAGTATTTGGCATCTTTAAGAAGCATGTCTTGAGCTTGCACTTGATGTTCGATATCTGTAGCAACTATCAGATCTCATTAAACCTAAAGAAGTGCATGTTTTGTGTACCTTATGGGATTTTACTGGGACATTTTGTTTGTAAGCAAAGGATGATTGTAGATCCTGCCAAAATAATTGTTATTATTAATTTGGATCGTCGAAGAATGTGAAGCAGCTACGCGTAACTCTTGGACACACTGGATGTTATCGGAAATTCATTAAGGCGTATGTGCAGATCACTACGCTGATGGAAAGATTACTAAAGAAAGATGCCACCTTCTACTGGGATGAGGAGTGTTAGAAGAGTCTTGTCACCTTAAAAGAGAAAATGGTCATTGCGCCATTCCTGGTGTTTCCAAATTGGATGATGGAGTTCCACGTTCATGCAGATGCATCATGTGTAGCTTTGGGAGTTGTCTTAGCACAGCCAGGGGAGGGGGATATTGATCACCCCATTGCATTTTCGAGTCGCAATTTGTCTAAGGTGGATAGGAATTATTCCACGACAGAACGAGAAGGCTTGGCTATGGTTCACACACTACAAAATTTCAGGCATTACTTGTTGGGTGCACACTTCAAGATGTTCATGGTGTTGGGTTGTGTTATATTCTTTCCACGACTAGCCCTCCTAGTTAACTAGGGGGTTAGAGGGGGGGAAGAGCCCCCCCTTTGTTGCACCGATTGCGCAGCGGGGGGGCGGCATCCCCCCCATCCTGGGGGTTTGAGGGGGGCGAGTAGCTCCCCTCTACAGGGTTTGGGGCAGTGCCCCAGGGAATTTTTTTTGGGACCCTATATTAGGTGGGACAAACCTACCTATGGTTTTGTGCATGGTTTTAGCACATGGTTTTTCGGTCCATGATATTGGATGCTTTAGAATGTGTATATATGTATTGTAACATTGAAAGGAACATAATGAAAATCAAGCTGGTAGTCCCAGTTTTGGTATCCAGGGGAAAATCTCTGTTTATATTTGTTTTATGTGTTATGTTCTAGGTAATTTTTGTACGGGATTAAAACCTACACATGGACCATTCCGAGCTGAAATACCTAGTGATAAAGCCTGTGTTTGGGGGGAAGATTTGCAGATGGCTATTACTATTTCAAGAATATGATTTTGAAGTAATCGTCAATACAGGACAACTGAATGTTGGGCTGGATAATCTATCTCGGATTGAGAACGGTGAAGAACCAACCAACATTGAAGAAGGATTGCCTGATGTGCAGCTCTTCATCGTAAGGGTTGCTGATGAACATTTTGTAGATATTATTTACTTTTTGACTACTGGACTAGCCCCTGCAAAGTATACAATGCAACAGAAGAAAGAATTAGTAGTCAGAGCGACGAATTTTTCTCTGATTGCTGGGTATCTATATAAAATGGGCCTTGATGAAATATTGCACAGATATGTCCTTGAGCATGAACGACACAGTATTTTAGTTGCAGCACATGGTGGTGTTGCAGGAGGGCACTACGCAAGCAAATCAACAACGCAACAAATTTTGAGGGCAGGACTATGGTGGCCCACGGTGCACAAGGATTCTAAGGAATATTGTAGTGCTTGTGATGTTTGCCAGAGAACCGGAAGACCATCGCGGAGAGATGAATTTCCACTGAATCTATAGGTTACTTTACAGGCTTTTGATAAATGGGTGATTGATTTTGTGGGGCTGATCAATACACTAGGCAAGAAGATGGGTGCACACTATATTATTACCACAATAGATTATATGACTAGATGGGTTGAGGCACAACCGGTAAAGGACTGCATGGCAGACATTACTGCGCAATTCATTTTTTAGTATATATTATCGAGGTTTGGGTGCCCGAAGATCTTCATGAGTGACAGAGGAACACACTTCCTCAATAACATGATTGAAGCATTAACAGATGCATTTCAGGTACATCACCAGAAGAGCACACCCTAACATCCTCAGGGGAATGGCGCGGTTGAGGCTTTGAAAAAAAATTGGAGAATGCTCTGACGAAGATGTGCAACATAAACCAGAATGATTGGGATGTGCACATACTTAAAGTATTATGGGCATATAGGACTACTTTCAAGAAGCTTACAGGGCAGACTCCGTTCAAAGTGGTGTATGGACAGGAAGTTATAATTCCAATGGAATATATCGTCCCCAATATTCAAGTAACTACAGTCACAAATATGGTAGACAACGATATTATGGAAGAAAGTGTTAGTGTCAGTCTTTTAAGCCTTCATCTAGTGATCAAACATGCTCTTACAAAGTGGTTTTAAGGTGTCAAGGTCAAAATTTGTCATTTTAGTGAGTCTTCAAGTAAAATTTGGTCTCTAGGTATTAAGTATAGGGTTTGTTTTCACTTCTTTCAAAGTTGTCCAAATTTCGGTCCATGTCACCTTTAGCTGATTGTACCATCATTCAAAGAGTTGTCATCATCATTTCAGGTTCCCACGGGTCATTTTACACCTTTTTTGTGCTTTAGTTGTACTTGGGCAAGCTCATTTCCCTCTCCTAGGGTTTTGAAGGTAATTTCTCTTGTATGGTCAAATCATTAACAAAGCTTTCATCCTGATGCTCATACACCTTCCCCTATCCTTAATTTACCTTATTAAACACTTTCCACCACTGATATCCCTCAAATTCCTCATTTTCCCACAAACCCTAGTTTCTTGCTACAATTTGACAATTTTCTAGGCTAGGCCTGTGTTTTTCCCTTTTGGATCCCTTCCCCTCACTCAATATTTTAAGTTCCACTTTCCCCTATTTCCTAAAATCCCTCCCTAATTTCAAAAATTTTCTCAAGAATTTAGAAGCCCCTTATCCCTTTCATTTCACTTCGTTTCGACAAATCCCCTGTTCCACACATCGGGATAGGTTTTACTCAAATGATGTTTCTGAGCAAGAAAAATGAATTTGGAAAAAGTGAGAGAGGTTTTTGTCCATAATAGGCCAAGGAAGAAAAATTTCCTTCACTTTTTACACAGGTGTCATGGTTTTAGAGAAATGTCAAAAATATAGTTTCCTTAGGAGAGTTGCTGCACCTCTGGAGTGACCTTAGGAAAATCAAGCCTTCTCCTAGCATGGTTCGCCAAATGACTTGTTTGATGAGTGAAATGATAATTAGACAAAAATAGCTTTCCAATGAGATATCATGAGCTCAATTTGGAGTTGAGAAAGACCTTTAAAAGTTGATTGCAACAACACTCTGCATTTAGGCAGCTTCATTTTGCACATTTTGACCAGTCTTGGGAGATTGGACTTTTAATAGGGAAAATGACCTCCAAATTGAAAAATTAAATTAATGTTGGAAAGTAGACTTAATAAGCTTTCCAAGGAGCTATCACACACCCAATTTGGACGGGAAGGCCCTCAAAACTGGTCTGCAAAAAGGCACTACGCATAGAATTGTCGCTATGCACCTATGGCAGGTTTCCAGTGTAAAATTACACTGGCGCTACGCATAGAATTGGCGCTACACACCTGGAAGCCAAGCCCCAAATCACTCCAAAATCACTCAATTTGCTTCAAATCTCTCAAGTTATCTCTTGGCAAGTAAGTAAATCAATCCTTCTTGTTGAAAAGGGTTTTGCATCAAGTCTTGGTGATTCTTTCACTCATAAAGTTAAAACCCTAGTGTTCACCCAAACTGTCCCATAAAATTGACAAGTTCACCCTCTCATTTGTTTTCCTATCTCATCCATTTGCCCTAAACCCCATTCCCTCATATAAATTTCCCAAACATCATTCCCTCATATATTCTCCCTAAATCCCACTCTTTCATATAAATTTCCCAAACCCTATACATTCTCCTCAAAACCTTACACACTTTATCCTACATATATCTCTCCTACACTATCCCTAAACCCTACTCACTCCCATTCCCTCTCACCTATTCATTCCTAAAATCTCTTCATACTCATCTTTCATCCATCCACCCTATCTCATCATTCACCACAAGTGTTCACAAAGAATGAAAAAGACCAGGTGACTAGGCAGTGAAGAGGCAAGGTTATAAAACAAAAGGCAAAGGAAATTGAGAGTCCTAAAGAGATTTGTCTTGAGCGGTTAACACACACCTGGAGAAGTTGATTTAGAGGGTTAACAGAGAGAAAAAAATGCTTCATCACTTAGCCTATCACTACCTAACCCAGAACAAGATTTGTAATGCAAGGACAAAGAGGTTAAAGGCCAAGCTAAAAAGAGTTTTGAGGAGAAAAAAAGAGCAAGATAAGCTCAAGATCTTGGCTGAAGCCTCATTGGATCATCAAAGCATCTGATAAGGATCACTCATGCCAAATTTCAAGAAATTTGGAGCTTTTTTTGTCATTTTTGAAAATTTTAAGGCAAAAAACAGGTTTTTTCAGCAGGTGCGTATTGGGGGCATCCATTTGCAAAAAGGTTTGCATTTTTGGAATCAACATGAAAAAATATGCATGCTTAGGAATGGCTGAGATTTTTGGACAAATTTTGGTCACCAAAATGGAAATAAACAGCCAAAATGTGCCCTTTCTGCCACTTTTTTTCCACACAGGAAGCAGTCTTGGGAGAATCAATTTTTGGAGGGGCAAATGGACTCCAATTTAGAAATTCAAGTTGTTCTAGAATGTAGACTCACCAAGCTTTCCAATGAGTTATTCTACACCTAATTTGGACTTCGGGAAGCCTTCCAAAAGTGGTCTTGAAAAAGCGCTACGCATAGAATTAGTGGCGTTACGCATAGGAGAAATTTTGCTAGTTTTGCCTATTTGTTCAGAATTTCACCCAGCTTGGCTTTCAGTTGACTTTTTATTCTCTATTTGGTAAACTAATGATGTAATATGATGTACTATGATGTAAATTTGATGAAAAATGACTTGTGGGAGTAGATACATCAGTTATAATTGGTTGGAGGATGAATGAATCAGTTTCCATAATTTTAGAGGCAAGCTGTTCCACTGCCTATTTTGTAGTTCCTAGTTTAGATGTTGTTTAAAAAGCTCCTTGACTCATGTATTTGGCCCCTGATGGCTAGCATAGGTGGTTTTATGCCTATATCTTGTACTTTCTTAGTCATTTGTCAGGGTTGGACTCTTGTGGATGCATTGAGCTACTTTTTACATCACTTCTGTAGTTTGGCAAGGAAATGAACCAGGGTTTTGTAGCATTTTGTGGGATTCTTGTGGTAATGTGAATTAGCATTCTTTTCTCCTTTGTTATTTAGTTTATCTTATGTTTATATGTGCCATCATCTCTCTTTTTCCGCATAACTAAATGAATCAAGATTAAAGGGTGGAATCCATTGATGTTTAGTGCTCTGCCTTGGGGTTTATTTAGTTCCAAATGTTTTCTATTGTTTGAAGAGGACTCATGAACCTTACATGCCCTCTCCAACTCCTCACCAGTCTTTAGAATCACCAAAAAATTCATTTCAAAGTGATAAAACACTTGCCTACATCGCCCCACAGAAACCTCCGCAAATCTGAGTTTATTTCCTGGACCCAAAGCTGCCTTCCTCATTTGATCCAGCAAACGACCATTAAAATCAATAAAATTCCTCTGAGCATATACCTAGCCTAAAATTAGTATTCATATCAGTCATCTCAAGCATTACTTTCCATATTTTCTTTGATATTGACAAGGAGAGAGCCCTCTCCCGACCTGGTAGGGCTAGCTACCAGGTTAAGCGTGGTTTGATGTTACCTTAGACCTGCCTTCCTTCAGCCTGAGGTAGATTTAGGCACTAACAGAAAGATTGGAACATTTGCTTGGACTAAAAGAGGATCACTTTCTTTTAGGATTTCACCAACAAGTACAAAAATCTTGGGAAAAGGCATGGCATGATCGCCATATTAAGCAGTGACATTTTAAGAGTTGAGACTTGGTTTTGCTATACGATAGTAAGTTCATGCAGTTTCCTCATAAATTTAAGATGCATTGATAGGCCCGTACGTTATCAGGGATATCTTTGATGGTGGCGTTGTTCAGCTCGCAAAGCTGAATGGAGAATTATTCGTTGGGCAAGTGAATGGGAGTAGGTTGAAACTATACAGGGATGACTTCGTCTCTGGGACTACGCGATGACTATATGAATGGAGGATAGTCTTAGTGCTACAGGGAGTTGGAAGGAAGGACGTGACTATAAAATACTCTGCCAAGGAAGGACCTTGTCGAAGAAGGTGGGATGCACGACATTCAGGAGGATGGCGCGGGTGGAGAAAACTGCAACGAAGAAGGGGTAACTGTGCTGCATGGAGGGCTTTGACGAAGTTCGTCCAGAATATGACCGTTGGGGATGATGTTATAGGAAAGTTTATATTAAAAGGAGCGGAGGAAACGCATTTAAGAGGCATATGTGGGCAAATCTGCTGTCAAATCCAAATTTATGAGGAAGATATGGAGGGAATTGAGTGGTTTGAATTTGAAAAAGGCTATAAATATAACATCCCGCTCCACATTCGAACACTTTGTTTATTGAGAATTCGTTGTGAGATTTTGCGCCTAAGTGTGAGCCGAGATTTCTATTGCATGTCTGGTTGGAGTTGGAAGAAGCTTGAGCAGGATTTTTTTAGTTGAGGGCTAGAACGCATTATGACTGCCTCCCAGCCAACACATACTACTGCACCTAGGTCACTAAGAACTAAGCCTATGGTCACAACATCAATGGCCAAGAAGCAGAAGAAGCCCCAAAGGACCCCAATTAGACAATCATCGTGGAAAATCCTCGCAGAACTACGAAGTAAGGAGAAAATGGATCCATAGAAACAACCCATGGAGCCCCAAGACCTGGATGAAGAGGAATTAACCGAAGGGCTTGTGGATATTAGCGTAAATGAGGTGGAACCAATCTCCAGGTTGCCACCTTATATGCCGCCAAGGAAACTAACTGCGAAGGTGATGAAGGACCTAGATTCCATCAAATACAAGATATTCACACCCCTGTTACTAGAGGAAGTGCCAATTGAGGGGGAGTTGTTGGCCAAGGTGCCAAAACTGTGCATGGAGGATTGGGATTTGAATGATCGTAACAAGTATCCCCAATTGGAGTCCAGTAAGTACCTCCAATCTATGTATTACGAAGAGGCTAGGGTGACAAGGGATGAATTAATGAAGTGGGTAGTCGGGATTTAACATGCTAGACTGCTAAATATGTTGTATGTTCCACATTTCAGGCAAAGAAACATAAACACCATTTGTGTGCACCAGCTATTGGCATTGGTACATGATGGGCATCTGTGGCTTGGAGAGTTAATCCCAATTGAAGATATGTTAATCCAAAGGATTACCATGCTGCCTCTTCAAGGAGCGAACCCCAATAACGCATTTGTTGGGAAATATCAAGAGAAGAAGTTCGCTGATCAAATGAAGAATGACTATGGCATTGCCAAGAAGTCCTGGGGCTATGCTATTAGTTCTATTAATGATGAAGCTGTGCATTTTTCTACATCCATTTTAAACAGTAAAATCATGAGAAAGTGTTAGGTAGATGAAGTGCTGACCCCCATCGTATAATTGGCTGCATAGTATAGCAAGGGGGTTCAATTTAATTGGGTTGGGTACCTTTGTCAAGAGTTTTTGGATGACTTTCGTGAAGCACAGGAAGAAGGGAAGAGCTTCCATTATGCGTGGTTTTTACTCTTAATCATATTGGTGGGATGGCAAACATTGGAGGATTCATAGTTCCCTAATGTGGAACCTGATGTGTGAGAGGCTATGAAGTTTGCCTTGCTATGGACCTCTAAGGAACCAACCCAAGTTATGGAAAATAAAATATTATGGGTCCTCTTTGAGATGGACTTGCGCACAATCATCAACCAACGACTGAGGTTGTTACCTGCATTATTTCAAGAGTTTGACAGTGTTTCTAATTTTAAAGCAGATTTTCATAGTGTCTTTATTTGCACCAAGAAATATTTGGAGAAGGTATGGCATCAACTACCATACTTAGTGTCTCAATACGACATCTTGGCAGTCATTAGTAAGTGGTTGAGTTATTTCCTTACCCCAACAAAGGTAAAGGTGACCGAGAAGGAAGGAACAAGTGTGCAGGATGAAAAATCAACCACCAAGATGGATACTAAGAAAGTGCCTCTGACGGTCACCGTTGACCTCGAGGGAAAGACTATCGAGCCTGTAGCTGAGCAAGATATTGGTGAAGGGGAACAGGGTGGTGGAGACCTTGACGTAGATACAGAGGACATTGATTTCCAATTTATAATCAAGAAGGAGAAGAAGCAGAGTGCTGGCAGTGTGCAGAAGAAGCAGAAGTCAAATAACTTTGCCAGCGTCAAAGCTTTGGTCCTCAATAAGGGGGACTTTGATGAAATTGGCAACAATGTCTGCGTTGTAATGGAAGAGATGTGGAGGAACATTGAGGATCAATACAAGTCCGTTTTGACAAAGGTCCAACAGAACCTTAAAGAATTGTAGGTGTAGATGAGCGTGCTTCAAGCGAGTGTGGTTCAAGCGAGCATGAAGCAAGCGATCATGGTACCTTCATCCGAACTTACCGTAGACCTTCGAGTATTCCATTTTCCAGAAGGATCACTACATGTCGAAGTTGCAGAGGAAAGGGAGCGTGTCTAAAGCTTATAGAATCTGAGCCTAAATCTTGCGGCACTCCCCCTTCAGACGTTGCATGAGCTTCATCAGGGTGTCACAAATGAGCTCAAAATACGGGAGCAGCGAGCTCTATTGGTAATCAACGAAGTCAAACTCAATAACCAACAGATGTTCGAGGAAAAGCATAAAGCAATGCAAGATCACGAGGAGGTAGCTGCGTGCAACCAACAGCTGGAAGAGGCCATCACCAAAGCATGCAGTGAGCTTTGAGAGCTCTAGATCCCAATGGAGGCAACTTCGACAGAAAAGATTCAAAAATTGGCAGGAGCAGTCAAAGAATCAAAGGAAGAGGTGGGTAAGGTTCTCTTTGAACTACAAATGCAAATTATAGATCTTCAGATGAAGTTGTAGCCTACAAGATCACCGAAAGTTCACGAGCACCGTGAAGCTGGCACCAAAACTACTAAGGTTCATATAGAGACTACAACTAAGAACTGTAATCAAAATTTTAAACATACAATGGAATTGTGGGATTCACTGTAGGAGGACCCACATGTGCAGAAGATCGAAGTGGAGATCATAGATAGATAACTATAGTTCAACGAGCTTAAAGCCATGGTGTGGACCTTAGCACTTGTGAAACGGTTCATTTGTCTCCAGGAAGGAACACTCCTACAACGAAAGGTTGATGAGCTGTGGAGAAAGGAATAGATCATCTCCACACCGACGCATCCTCGGGCAGATGGGGCACACCAACTTTCCTAGGACTTAGAAGGCAAACCGAAGAGCATGCAACAAACTTAGAGGACAATCAGTCTTGCAGCAGAGGGGCCGACGACAGAGAAGCTCGTGGATGAAGTACAACAGGGTGCAGAACAATGCACAAAAATGCTCAATCCAGTGTAGACTGCCTATAAGGGCATGAAATCCAAAATTGAGGACCTACCAGCTGAGTGACTTAACGATGAGTCACATCTTTGTGTTGGGAGCCTATTGGGTAGGGGTCCCCTAGGTCTACGTTTTTTTCAAAGTATGTAGACTCCGCATTTTGAGGAGCGGAGTGCGATTAACACAACATTCTAAGAGTCAAAGGGGCTTGAGGGTCAGTCAAATCCCCTTATTAAGTAAAGCGATGGGATTACTTAGAGGATTTTGAGCTCTGTCCATGGTTTGCGGACCATGGTATTGTAAAGTTAGAAGCATATATAAAGGGATGATTTTGCAAGTCTAAGACATGATGTATTGTATTGATAAAACACTTTTGAGATGTGTTGTAAGATCTTTCTATAGTCAGGTGAAGGGGAAGGCTCTTGTAGCTGTGTGTGCGGAGACCTCGGTAAGTCTGTAGCTGAGTGTGAAGGCTCATGTAGCTGTGTGCGCAGGGTCAAAAAGACTGTATTTGGAAAATACTTTACTAATAAAGATGAGTTTTTGAGATAGATCTGTGTAATTTCTGTGTGTTCGATTAGTTTCTTTGTTTTTGACTGTTTATGGTTTGTTTTGCCTATATCTTCTACAATTGCATCGTGAGGATTCATATACTTTTTTATATAATGAATAATGCATGTTAGTCTAGTTTCACGTAGTTCACTAATCTCTTAAAGTAGAAAACGCTTTATGATTGCAGGAATAAGGTTAAGAGTTTGTGAAGGTTCGATTAAGCCCTAAATTATTTAGAACCTTATAGCCACACTGCATAGTCCCTTTGGATGCAGAAACCTGGTTCTCGCATCCCCCAATATTGCCTCGAGTGAGACTACAGTTTGCGCGACCAAGTCGTTTTTGAAAGGTTAGGTGGTATAGGACTTTGTTGGTTAGCACAACTAGCTCTGAACCTGGGTCTAATCCCTTGAAGCCAAAAATAGTCTATATAAATTGAATTTAGATATCTTGTGATCGATTTCTTGAAAGTTTGACTCATTTAGTGCAAATCATTTTTCATCGCCATGTGCTCCGATGGGTAAATATGACAAAGTGTCAAATGCAATATTGTGTTACAATCAGAAAAGCATGAAATCTGATAAATAGTCAATTACTAACTACCATTGAAGAACATTATGAAATTTTCCATATAGGGTTTAGTCTCATTTCTTTTCTATTCTTTTTCACCACTTAGCCAAACACGAGTACCTGGCTCTAGGACAAAGAAAATGAAGAAGAAGTTGTAAGGAAATTTGAAAATGGCATTATTTACATGTGATCAAAGAGAAGAAAAATATAAAAACATAGTTAAACAGGGAAAAATGATTACATGCAAGCATTTTATATTAAACACATAACATTAATGCACAATGTACTAGCAGGCACAATTCAAAGACAATATAACCAAATGACAAGTTTACACTTGTGTGTCTAATTTAGATTTAAAAGGTTTTCATTGATTGAGGAAGGCATATCTATTTTTCTCATACTCTAAACAATAGCCTAATTCGACAAGATTCTAAGAGGCCCAGACTATTTACAAAAATTAAAGCATGGTTGGAACTAAATGAAAGGAGTTAGGTAAAATAATCAAATTAAGAGGGCCAAACTTAAGGAAGAAAGGATGGTAGAAGTATTATTACAAAATAAAATAATGTTAATATGAATAAATATCAACTATTATTATAGAATAAATCTCTCTCTCTCTCTCTCTCTCTCTCTCTCTCTCTCTCTCTCTCTACACACACACACACACATATATATATATATATTGTAATTAATTTTTTGTTTAGCTGGATTTTATTTTTATTTTAAGCTTCATGGGCTAAAACAAAGTTGAAGTATTCAAACTTATTTTATTTCACAAAATCCCAACTAAACTCAGAATTAGTTTACATTTCCTAATTTAGTTGGGTTAAGATAAAATATGTTGGAATACTTCATGAAGCCTAAAATAAAAGAATTCCATCTAAACAAAAAATTAATCACATTTAAAAAACATGCATCAATGCAAAGCAAAATGAAAGGGCATGCACATCATCCTTGATAGTCAACAAATTGAGATTGAACAGCCATATCATATGATTAAAATAAAAATAGATCATTGAAAGGTGAACTAAATGAATACCAATCCTTATCATAATGACATGATTGTAGAAATGTGTCACAAGATAACTTGATAGGCTAAAGTATACTAGGTCCAATGTTTTAGAGTAGAACAAACCTCTTCCTGAGTTCCAAGATCCCATAATTCAACCTGACTTTCATGCTTGCCTCCACATCCCTAGTTTGGGAAACATTGTCAAATAACATTTCATCTATGGGAAGAGGAGGTCAAAGAGAAAGTAGGAAACTCCATAGCTCCAATTTTTTTATGTTTTTTAAGTTAGAGATTTGCCTCAAAGAATTTGATTTGAGAATTGATCAAAGATGTTGGGTTTCATAGCTCGACTATGAAATTTCCTAGCTCATTTTATCTTTTGGGGGACAAAACATGTTACAACACTTCAACTCCTCGAAATGAGTTTAATCCAAGTTGATAGGAAGATAATTTTCTAGTAGAGTAGGCCTCTTCATGACTTCTTCAATATCAATCCAATTACCATGGTTTTTTGTAGAAATTCCCACTGTAGATCAATAGATTATGCAATATACTAAAGAAAAATACAAGATCTACTTCTACAACAAACTTGCGGAAGCTTAATCGAATATAAGCAAGATCAAATAGAACACATATAACTGAGAATGAGAAATCAATCACACAAGAATGCAGAAGAATACTATGGGGAAAGCGTCAGCTAAAAACCCCAATCTCTATATTATCATACAAGAGGAAATATGTTCAGATTACACAAAGAATCATCTCACAAGCTATCCCGCTCTCAGTACAATCGAACAATACAGCTCACAGGCTAAATAGACACAAGATATGCCTGCACTCAGACCTCCAAGCCTCCTATTTCCTTGCGCAATTTTCCTTGGGGTCCAATGCTGCCACCTGTGTGAATTGGCCTCATCACACACTCACCAAACCCAAAAGTAACTACGCAAACTCCAAGGAATGAATTCCTTCTGCATGCAAGAGATATCCTCCATGTATATTCCTGCAACTGATAGTACACTGTCCCATCATCTGATCTCAACTGGGTCTCTCTCTGAACTGTCATGCATGAGTTATTTATGAGAGAATATTCAGTTATCAGAAGTGTAGCAGTTACATGCATGCATGCATTAACTAACTGAACTCACAATTAGTTCAACAAATTATTTGAACTAATCTAACTGGACTTAACTCAGTTAACTGAGCTAACTAATTACAACTCAAAGTACAACTCATCGTGATCTCCCTTAATCAAGGGATAACTTCCTTAATCAATGGAGAAACTGTTGCATGTCTTCACATAGACTTCATGTTTGATTTTCTACAACTAATTAACTCAAGATGAATTAATTAATTATTTTACAAATAGCTGCTAAGATCAAATTCGAATTTTAATTCACAATTTTAGTTTAGGGACTAACTAAAATTGGAATGTATCCCGAAATGCTATTTATAGTAGTGCTAATTTTAGCACTTCTATTTTTAGCATTTCTTGTTGTTATTTTCAACACTCCCTCTCAACAAGAAAGGGATTATCAGTAACCCCAATCCTGTCTCTGTGGAACTCGAACTTGCATTTTGAAAATGCCTTAGTCAAAATATTTGCATCCTGTTCCTCGGTCGTAACATACAACAACAACATGATCCTCTTGACCACACAGTCTCGAAGATGGTGATACCGGATATCAATGTGCTTGGACCTGTCATTAAAAACTGGATTCTCAGAGGGTTTGATACAACTCTGATTATCGTAGTAGATCACAGTTGGATCCATCCTCTTACCAAACAATCCCACTAGAATCTTTCGCATCCAAATGGCCTCGCATGCTGCCTGACTGGCAGCCATGTATTCAACCTTTGCTGAGCTAAGTGCAATTGAGCTCGATTTCCTACTATACCAGGAAACTACAGTTGAACCAAGGTTGAAGATTCCTCCAGAAGTTCTCTTCCGGTCTGATGGACTCTCTGCCCAATCTGCATCTGTGAAGCCCTGAAGCTTCACTCCCTCTGTCCGTTTGTACCACAATCCATACTAAGATGTGCCTCTAAGGTATCTCAGCACATGCTTCGTTTCCTTCCAAAACAACTTGGTAGGCTGAACCATAGCTTGACTCAGCTAGTTCATGGCAAAGCATAAGTCTGGCTGTGTGTTCACTAGATACATAAGTGAACCCACAAGCTGTCGATAAACAGTAGCAGCTACTACCTCACCTGGAGTAGCATCCTCCTTCCTCCAGTTCCGAGCTAGAGGAGTCTGCATGGGCTTGCACTTATCCATGTGAAAGCGACTGAGTATCTCATTGGCATACTTGCCTTGAGACACAAATACTTCCCCATCTTTCTGCCACACCTCCATGCCTAGAAAGTAGTGCATAAGACCCATGTCTTTCATCTCGAACTCTCTTGCAAGGTCCTCCTTGCAAGACTTGATCAACTGATCATCACCTGTCAAGACTTGATCAACTGATCATCACCTGTCAGGACTTGATCAACTGATCATCACCTGTCAAAATCATATCATCCACATAAAGAAAAATGATCAATGGCTTACCTTCTACCATGATGTGGTAAAGGTTTGCATCTACTTCACTCTTGGTGAAGCTTAACCCGATGAAATAGCTGTCGATCCTAGTGTACCAAGCACGGGGTGCTTGCTTCAGCCCCATACAAAGCCCTATTGAGTCGGCACAAATGCGACTCAAAATCAAAGGTCTCAAAACCTTCTGGCTGCTTAATGTACACCTCTTCCTCAATCTTCCCATTGAGGAACACTGTCTTCACATCCATCTGATGGATCTTCCAACCCATCTGAGCTGATAGTGCCAACATTAATCTGATAGATGAGTACCTTGCTACAGGAGCAAAGGTCTCATCGTAGTCTATCCCCTCGACCTACGAGAAACCACGAGTAACAAACCTTGCCTTATGTTTCTCAACACTATGATCAGCTGCCTGCTTTACCTTGTAAAGCCATCTCGAACTCACCACTGACTTGTCATGAGGTCTTGGGACAACATCCCACACACTGTTTCGAATGATAGAGTCATACTCCTCTACCATAGCATCAACCCAGACTGGTTGTTGCACTGCCTCCTCGAATGAAGAAGGTTCGGACTCTACACACTCCCCAATTAGGGCCATGTAACCAGTGTGCCGCTCGAGTGACCTCTTCTTTCTGCGTTGAGAAGATAGCTGTCCCACATTCTCTTGCGCATCCAACATAACCTGTAAGCTTCCCTTGAGCGTTTCATCCCATATCTGG
The DNA here is from genome assembly GCA_031772625.1 of Pinus tabuliformis. Classification (NCBI taxonomy): domain Eukaryota; kingdom Viridiplantae; phylum Streptophyta; class Pinopsida; order Pinales; family Pinaceae; genus Pinus; species Pinus tabuliformis. Next base: position 720,148,880 of record CM062813.1, read on the forward strand.
AAGACCCAACATGAGTGCATGTCTCCATTCTCGTATCCTCTGCATGCGGTTGCTCCACATCAATCTAAGGCTTCTCCTCCTTAGGAACTGAAAGTTCCTCCTCTGCATGCAACTTGAGCTCCCTCTCAAGTGATACTCGTATGGATTTCTACTCGTTGAACTTCAAATCTCTGCGTACCACTGTCCTCTGACTGGTAGGCAGGTACACCTGATAGTTGTGGGGTGTATCAATGTACCCACAAGTATCCCCAACTCAGCTATTGGATCTAGCTTCCTCCAGGCATCTTTGGTCACATGGCAATAAACCGATGATCCAAAGATCTTGAAGTGACTCACATCTAGTCGCTTCTCAAAAAAGGAATCCATAGCTGTCTTCATTCCCAGTATACAGTGTGGGCTTCTGTTCTACAAGTATACTGTTGTATTGCATGCCTTAGCCCACAAATGAAGTGGTAAGCTTTGGCCATGCAACATCACTCGAGTTGCTCCCACAATCGATCTATTCTTCCTTTCGGCCACCCCATTCTGCTGTGGGTTATGGGGTGCCATAAACTCCTGTTTAATTCCTTCTGCAGCGCAGAAGTCCTTAAACTGTTGGGAGACATACTCTCCACCATTATCGCTACGCAAGGCTTTTATTTTCTTTCTAGATTCTTTTTAAACTCACAAAACATCAAGAAGGTCTAATCCTTCTTTTGCATAAAGTAGATCCAGCATCTACGAGAAAAATCATCAATAAAAATAACATAGTACCTTTGTTTAGCGGTGGAGGCTGTAGAGAATGGTCCACAAACATCTGTGTGAACTCGCTCCAAGATTGCTCCAGCTCTACTGTCTCGATCCTGAAAGGAATATTTCGCATACTTACCCAAGGTACAACCTCTACATGTATCCGTCTGCTCTAGTTTTCCCTTGGGAAGTCTGATAGAAATCTGCTGCATGATCTTCAAGGCCCCATGGTGCAAGTGGCCCAATCTTCTGTGCGATAGCTCGCCAACATCTTGGCTTTGCACCACCTCTGCTTTGGAACTCAATGCATCACAGTTGTCTACCTCCAGCTTGTAGAGATTCTTTACTCGAATCCCATTCCTCCTGGTCTGTCCAGTACCGATATGCCTCAGGAATACCTTTCCTTTACTAAAGACTACATCATAGCCTTTATCTTCTAGCATAGCGACAGCCACAAGATACTTCTTCAAACCCGGTACATACTTTACAGCAGCCAGGGTGAGAGGAGCTCCATGCTCCCTCTAAAACACAACCATACCTTCACCTGAAATACGGTACTTTCCATCATTGCCCATCTCGATCCGCATTTGGAGGTCCTTCTCCTCTAGGGTATTGAAAATATTCTTGTCGCCGGACATGTGGAAAGAGGCTCCACTATCTAGGTACCAAACACATCCCACCATGGATGAAACCATGCATGCGATGAGAGAGAAATCCAACTCGAACTGTGAGGCCAGTGCCTCACCATCTGATCCCTTCGAGGATCCCTTCTTGGATTTCTTCTGTGGAAAATTCATAGCATAATGGCCCACTTTATGACAATGAAAGCATCACACTTTTGATTTGTCAAAATTCTTTCCACCATGGGAAGAACTGGATTTGGGATGGGACGCATTCCCTTTCCCTTTCGTCGCCTTACTCGCTAAGGCTAGATTTTCTTCATCATCTTGTTTTGATGAAGATCCATCTCTGGTGCTTCTTCTTATCTCCTCCTGCATCAAATCCAACCAAAGTCGTTCCCAATTTGGCAGTTTCTCTCTTCCATTAACCGAGTCTTGGTAGCTATGCCAGCTCTTAGGAAGATCGAGGAGTGCAAGACTCACAATGTCATCTTTGGTTGTCACGATCCCTACACTTCCAAGCTCATCCTTGTAGGTGGTGAGCTTGTTCAGATATGTAGAGATTGTGTCGCCCTTTTCACACTTGATTTTTCGAAGCTTGTCTTTCAGCGCCAGCTTTCTCTGATTGCTGCTGTTCTAATATAGATCTTTCAATGTTTTCCACATCGAAAACGGTGTCTCCTTCCCATGGAGGCTCGAGACAATGTGGTCTTGAACTCCCTCCAGGAGGATTCTCCTTGATCTAGTCACACATTTCTTCCATTCCACCAATTTTGTAGCATTAGCTGTTGCCGGCTTGGGGACTTCTTGATCAATGAAGTCCTTTAGACCGTTGTCCTCTAATACTGCTTTCATGCGATCCTTCCAGGCTATATAGTTCGAGCTGCCATCAAGGGCATACTCGAGTCTTAAACCATTGAACGCCATTGGTGAAATTGAGATGTGATAAGAACTCGATTTCTATAATCAGGAACTTCAAACTTTGAACTTCTCCCTTCTTTGTATACTGTTCTTCGCTTTGATCACCTTTGCTCCGATACCATGTAGAAATTTCCACTGTAGATTAACAGATGATGCAATATACTAAAACAAAATACAAGATCTACTTCTACAACAAACTTGCGGAAGCTTAATCGAATATGAGCAAGATCAAATAGAACACATATAATTGAGAATGAGAAATCAATCACACATGAACACAAAATAATATTCTGGGGAAAGCCTCAGCTAAAAACCCCGATCTCTGTATTGTCATACAAGTGGAAATATGTTCAAATTACACAAAGAATCAGCTCACAAGCTATCCTGCTCTCAATACAATCGAATAGTACAACTCACAGGATGAATAGACACAAGATATGCCTACCCTTAGCCCTCCAGGCCTCCTATTTCCTTGCGCAGTTTTCCTTGGGGTCCAATGCTGCACCTATGTGAATTGACCTCATCACACACTCACCAAACCCAAAAGTAACTGTGCAATCTCCAAGGAATGAATTCCTTTTGCATGCAAGAGATATCCTCCATGGAATATTCTTGCAACTGATAGTACACTATCCTATCATCTGATCTCAACTGGGTCTTTGTCTGAACTGACATGCATGAGTTATTTATGAGAGAATATTTAGTTATCTGAAGTGCATTAGTTACATGCATGCATGCATTAACTAACTGAACTCACAATTAGTTCAACAAACTATTTGAACTAATTTAACTAGACTTAACTCAGTTAACTAATCTAACTAATTACAACTCAAAGTACAACTCATCCTGATCTCCTTTAATCAAAGGGATAACTTCCTTAATCAATGGAGAAACTGTTGCATGCCTTCACATAGACTTCATGTTTGATTTTCTACAACTAATTAACTCAAGGTGAATTAATTAATTATTTTACAAACAACTACTAAGATCAAATTTGAATTTTAATTCACAATTTTAGTTTAGGGAATAACTAAAATTGGAATATATCTCGAAATGCTATTTATAGCAGTGCTAATTTTAGCACTTCTATTTTTAGCATTTCTTGTTGCTATTTTCATCATTTTTGACTCCTCATTCCAAGATTGTCAATATTGTTGAATTTTTAAGATTTTGTTAAACTTCAATTATGGAACTTTGTAGCTCAGTTTTGCGTTTGCAGGGTAAAATATGTTGCAACACTTCAAATTATCATGATTGAATTTAATCCAAGAATTTCTCAAAGATGTTGGGTTCCTAATATTTTCTTTTTGCAGATAAAAAGTTTAGTTATGATGTTTCCTAGTTCATTTTGGATTTTGTAGGATAACATAAAATATGTTGCAATATTTCAACTTCTCAGATCAAATGTAATCTAAGAATTGTTTGAAGATGTTTGATTTGTATGCTTAATAAACTATGTTGCAATATTTCAATTCCTCATATCAAATTTAATCTAAGAACTAATTTAAGAATTGATCATAGATGTTGGGTTTGTATGCTTAAGCAATTCATACTGTGTTCAAATGGTAAATTATTTTCCAACTACAAACAAATTTTTCTCTTTCCTACAATGGTCAGAAAATAACCTTTATTTTTATTGTAAATAGGGTGATTATTGTACACAAATGCAATGGTTTTCATTTTTTTATTTGTATGTTTCGTATTGAAATGCACATTCACTTTTTCCATTATTTATCAGAAGAAAAGATCCAATGGATGATAGGGTGTTCACATAGGCATTGTTCAAAGCTCAGTGTTGTCTCTCCCACTACCCTTGGAATTGCAATTGGTCTTGGATATATGTTGTGCCTCGTCAAGCACTCTATTTCCAATAAATAAGTTAATTCCCATTGCTTATTGAATTTGTAAGTAGTATTTTTCAAGCTAAGCCTATTGTATTTTCCATTTGGGTATAGTTTGCCACACTTGAATGTCATGGATTTAAAAGAGAGAAATCTCAATGCAATCTATGGCTAATTTTGGTAGAATATATGCTTTTTAAATCCAACACCTAGGAAAAATCAAGTCCGCTCTTTGCAGTGTTGCATATCCGAGCATGGTTTTCAAAGCACCTTAAAATAATATAAATAAAAATTGTAGAGGCTTCTCTGCTCAAGGAAAATCAAGAATAAATGGCTCGAAGCCTCCATGTTGATATATAAACCATCCCTCTTATGGATGAAATAATTTTAGATGTAGCTAATATATTAGACTTTTTAATTTTATAAACCTAGTCTATTAGGGAAAACATTAACTACCATGTAGAACGCTAATCTTTGTTGTTCAAAAATGGGTGCAACCATGCACTCGCAAGTTGAAACTGTGATCCATTCATAATGATATTTTAAAATAGTTCAATTTTTTTCTACAAAATAAAAATGACTTCATTGCACAAATTTCAAGGACAAACGCATTTTATTCCATGTAATAAATATCATTACAAATGGTTTTTATATCAAATGTTTAGCCTATCCATTGTTATTTTACAAAAATACTTTAGTGAAAATTTAGTCTTAACTCTCTATCTCTCATTCTTGCAAATCCACCTAAAAATGGAGTTATAATGACAAATTGTTAAATCTTTAACAACTCAAATAATGGAGGCAATTTTCTACACCAATATTAACTAAATTATGCTAAATGTTCTTGTACCAATAATGATATGCACTGAATCATGGATTAGAGGAATTTTGAGGTCTAAAATGGGCCTACTAAGGAAATTATAAAGTAGTAGTGGAAATAATAAAATAAGATTAGAATACATCACCAAATTTTAGAGAGAGAAAAAAAGAAAAAACTACTTTTTTGAACTTGTATTTTCAACTTATCTCCATAAGGTTTTACTCAAATTTCGAGTGGGAGTACTCATTGGATGCAAAATTTAATTCCTCATCTAAAGAGTAACCATGTTGCATACTTTCAATCGACCCTGCTACTAAAAAAATGAGAAATACATGAAAAACGTGATTGCAATCATGTTTTTTCATGTATTTCTCATTTTTCGTGTAGTAAGGTCCATCGAAAGTATGCGACATGGGTACCCCTGATGAGGAATCAAATTTTGTATCTAATGAGTACCCCCCTCGAAATGTGAGTAAAACCTTAGGGGGATAAGTTGAAAATACGAGTTGCAAAAGTAGTTATTATTTTATTATTTTTTAATCTTTTTACCTTTTTACTCCAAAAATGGTGAATCATCCCCCATGGTTGACATCATCATCTTGAATCTTATTGGTTTTTATAAAGTTTATTTTGTTTGTACATTTTTCTTAAGAAGCCCATTTTAGACCTCAAAATTCCCCTAATGAAAATGTCGAGTAATTTAAGAATTTAACAAACAACCTTAGGTTGAATTAAGTTTCGAACACATGACCTACACATCTACTGATTGCTATGAAATGTTCCAAATATCAAATTTTAAAAAAGTGAACTTTATTAGGTAGTCTGCTTCAGTAAAGATGAGATAATGAAATACAGTGTATGTTAAAAAATAGAGTAAAATTAAAAGCATAAAATCAGTGAAGAATTCTAAAAAATAAAGCTCAGAGTATGATTCAATTTTTTGCAATGTTTTGATGGCATAATTTGAAAAAAAAAGAACGCACGTAGTATATCACGATGAATGTATTAAGTTAACGTTGACAAGGAAGGAGATTAAGCATAAACTTACAGTTAACTCTATATACAAGCTTATGAGATACCAACGATAAATGCGACACTGGAAGAATAGAAAATGAGGACGATCTCAATTTTCACAAAATGTTTTGGTACTAGAAAATTCACAAAATTCTAGGGTTATCTATACTAGAACTCTGAATCCATGAATCCAAGTAGTTGCCTTATTCAACACAAAATGGATGAAAAAAAATAACAACGACCATCGATGAAACTCCTAAACTCATTCAAGCATGAAATGGCCGAAGAATTAGCTGAGGTTTTGAAGAGGTATCAAGTATTAATTGTGAAAGTTGACTCGACGTTAAATTTTGATATTGTTTCACCTAAATCTTTCCACGTATAGCTATGATGCTACGTTGAAATTGAGTCACGTTAATGCATTTTCCAACAATATGTGGCAATATTGAAATTGAGTCAACGTTAATGCATGGCAATACTTGTGGCCTATTAAACCAACAAAACGACACATTTGATAGTACACACAAATTTTCAGACTTGATATGCGACGGCAGGAATTAAATTGCAATAGGAGAGACATGGATGGGTATGGCGACTACTATATCTAACCTTAGTTAATGCGGCTTGACATGGCCAGTTAATGCGGCTTGACATGGCCGCTCGATACTTAAATATAATATATGCGCGGTGATGATTAGGGAAAAAAACAGCGTGTTATATCGGGCGGCCATATCAAACCGCATTAACTTTGCTATAAGGTTAGAAATAAGCCATATCAAATCGCATTAACTTTGCTATAAGGTTAGAAATAGCATTTCCCCATTGGTATCCGTCCATCACAATAAATGACCATCACAATAAAGGACCTTGCTGGATAAACCTCGGGCAATGGAGCCCTACCTAGTTAACGGCAATTCCCATTTCATCGACTATAGAATACTTAATGCGGCCTGACATGCACGCATTGAACTATCCCCCTTTCAGTGAAAGCACGCTCATCGAAATAGCATCATCGAGAGAGAAGGGGATAGTTAAATGCCTGCATGTCAAGGCGCATTAAGTATTCTATAGGCGATGAAATAGAAATTGCCCCTAGTTAACGGGGTGACGTCTATAAGAAATTTATGTCCAAAATGAAAGTTAACATTACAAACAAAACCCAAAATTTTTGTTACGAATGAACTAATTCGAAAACACTGTCGCTATATGTTACTACTATAACAGTGACATAACAATTAATCATAAATAAATTAATAATAAATCACTACTTTTAGTCTTGAGTCCACAACACATGTTAATATTTTTTGGAAATTTTTGCATCCTAAAAATAACTTATGTATCTTAGTTTTAATGGATTTTTCATATTAACAATTCTTTCCTATTCATCTCGGATCCAATTTTTTTTTAATCCTTTAGCTTTTACAAGATATTTTTATTGTGATCAATAATTTCTAAAGGTTTTCATTGGTAGCAAAAATATGTTTTCGATGCTAATGTGAAAGTGAAATTTTGCACCAATGTCAAAGTGGAAAGGGTACCTATAGAAAGCGTTATTCAAAAGTCAATTTATTTTCTAACAGTCAACCAATTGTATAAAATTTATTGATGAAATTTAGAAAAGATAGTAATTCCCAAAGTCAAATTCCACACCTAAAAGAAATCATTAGTGGTGTTATTAGCCTATTTTTCTCCGTAGGGTTAGTACCTATGAGTTATCAGGTTGATTGACCATTTTCTAGGCCTTAACCACTCTTTTTCAAGTGTTGAGCCCCAACCACACGCATCCCGGCTTATTCATGCGGTTGGAACCTTCCAATTGCATAGAGGACACATGGTTTGAGCGATTATAGCCAAAACTTCATTGTTTTCTTCGTGTGGTTGTTAGACTTCTTCTAGAGGTTTGTGGTTCATAGGAGATTAGTTCGACTCATCACTTTATCCTATCCATTCGAGTTGGATGAGACTCATTATAGAGAAGCTTCTCTAACTTCTCTTTGTTCTAAGTGTCTACATTTATCCTCTCGAAAGACCTATTCTTCTTATTTATACTCGGCCATATTAGAGGGCGAGGCTAGTTCTGAGAGTTTTGGATACCCAAATTTTTGTAGAGTGAGCTTGAGAGAGTCTATGTTTCCATTGTGATTCATACTTGAGGGCTTCATGTTAGTGATTCCTTCTTCATTATAGTGGGGAGACTCTACTGGAATTAGAAGAGGAGAACCAGAGCTTGAGGTATATTGGTGTACTTCCATTTATATGGTTAATAAAAGTCTATGTTCTTTCCCCTTTATTAGTATTTGCAATAATTTATATGTGTAATTTCTAGATTTTCTGAGCTAATGATCTTCTGCAGAATATCACTTTTCATCTCTGTTTGTTTGTGCTTGTGTGCAGTCTTTGGATTGAAAGCGGATGAAAGAGATCACTTGACTTGAGTGTAGGGATTCTGCATTAGTCCTAAAACTTCCCTGACTTGCGAGGAGGCAAGGTATTTTCTCATCCATTATAGCATTAGAAATTGCATCAAATTTGCATGCATGACCATCTGAATTAGGGATTTTTATTATATTGTCTTAGCCATTCTATTTTTCTTTCTGGTGATTGCAATCGGGCATGAAATCATGGATAAATAGCTCTTTCTGTGTAGAATTTACAACAACAAAATTCGTGCTTCAATGATATCATTCTTTTCTTTTGCTCGCTCTACTTTTGGATCTATACTTTTGGATCTATTTGATTTTCTCCTATTTTGGTTTCCGGTGCTCTTCATAATTTTTTTGAGTCATTGGCAACTATTTTGGTGTTTGTTTTCTAAATATTCACGTTTTTTGGAAAAATTGGGTTTTTCTCTCCAAACGCATGCACAAAACTTCATCCGTGCAGTTGGAAAGCCTAACCACTACCTTGTTGTTTTAAGCGTGTGGTTGTGACTGCTCTGAGCAAGACTCATCTATGCGGTTGGACTTGTAACCCTAAAGATCTCAAATTTTCCCTCTGAAATTTCTAACCTCTGATCTGGGCATGTCCTTGGACTTCTATTTGTAGCCTAGGTTTGTTTTAGATTTGTTTTTATGGATTGGTTTGCTTAGATTTGGTCTTTCATTGTTGAAAGGATCTCACAATGCATCTTGGCTTTCCATTATTCATCCATTTTCTTTCTGATCTATCCTAGAGCTGTTGGGTATTTTTATTTCTATTACAGCTAACTATTGATACATTACTGGTCTAAAGCCTTATTTCTTAGTTTGTTTGAGGTCTTATGTCGCTCATTTCATTCCAGGTTTCCTTTGAGGGTTTTTTGTGTTTTGGTTGGCCTAGCATCCTCATCCTAAAATCTCTTCTTTTTAGATTTGTTTGGCTACTTGAGTGACTATTTAGACCTATTTTGCATCTTGTATCAACATCTTTGTTGTCTTTCTTTGGATTTTATCACTTTTGTTTGAGTGATTTCTCTTGTTTTACTTGTTTATATCACAATTGGTGGTGTTTTGTTTGGTTGTGTAGTTGTCATCTAGAAAATTTTATTTGGGTGTGTCTTGATTGTCTTTTATCACTCCCATCTAATCTTGTTTAGGCCTCCCCGCCTTTAGGGTTTGGTTTTGACCTTTGCAGAACATTGCCTTTTGTTGATACATTGTGCTACAACCCTAGCTTTTTGACCTTACGTTCCTCTTTTCACTTTTGGCTTTATTTTTTATTGCTTGAGTGTGTTTGTTTCTTTGGCTTTGTTTTCCTAGATTTGATGCTTTTGAAGTGCTTTTCAATCTAGGTTGGGGACTTTTCTTTGGGCTCTTTTTGGTTGCCTGGCTTTTTGGTTTATTTTTGGGTCAAAATCTTTATAAATTTGGGGTATTTCATTTGAGAATTTAGTGAGAGGTGCATTATAATAGGCATTAGTGTATTGTGAAAATATCTTACCCTGCTATAGTTAACATTGATCAAACTCAAAGGAAGAATTTTCATATAGCTACATGAGGGTACTAACAAGAGTCATTCACACCATCCAAGTTTTACACTGCATCCCAACTATGCAAACAACAACCATTTAAAATTAAAGCAGTAATAAAAACAACTAGACTCATCTTTTATTTTTGTTGGTAGAACATCAACATTATCTTAGGCTAGGGCCTTGGAGATAGGAGTGTGAGTCAATTTTTCTAAGACTACAAAACAAACTTAGTAAGCCTAAGTTAAGAAGTTAAAATACTTCATCATACCATGGAAAATCCAGAGCGCATCAGAAACTGAGTTCAGAGGGGGTTACGTTAGGTCACAGTGTGAGTGGTTCTCCTCGAGGCCACCCAACTTGTGGTGGGGAACGCCATGCTATGGTTGATTACCAAGAAGCTCCAGATTCATGTGCCCCCATGGGACGATGGTACCAGAATGGCCATTCCTAGGAAAAATACCCTATAGGTGGTGGTTGTGGGAGGAAACCATAACTCTTCGTTACCCTCCTCTTGAAAGCTCTGCTTGCAGACTTGGGACCTTGCAAGTAAGAAGTACCTTGGAAGGCCTTCTAAAACATATACGAGGATTGGTTTGCATGTGTGTTTACCTTCTAGGAATTTTCGAGTGTATGATGTTTGGTCTAAGTCAGTAGTCTTTGCCTTAGGATGTTTTCACTAGCTTAATTGTGTTAATTTATAACATTTTACGTTGGTTGAATATAGTCATCATCAGTCACGTCATATTCATGATTTTCCTCCTGAATGAGGTGGAATTTCTACTCCTACACGAAGAGTTCTTGTCGGTGCTCAAGAACTTGACCAACCCATAGTTGTGGAGTCTATACCTGGTCCTTCTTGTAGCGATTTGATTTCCATTAAAAAATTGGTAGATGACTCAACTTCTCCTACTAATCCACCTTTGATTGATCCTCTAGGACATGAGTTATTGCGGATGAACCCTGACGGTTCCACACCTACCTATACTCATGTTCCCTTGTTATTGTTTTATCCTATGGCGGAATCTAAGAAATCTTTACCTTCTGCATCGACAATGTTAACTACGATGTCATCATTTCCACCACTTAGGTTTACTGCACCTACTCCTCTGTCTACACCTCTCACATCTTCTTGGGGCATTCCACCAGTTTCATCTATAGATCTCATGAATTTCCCTCACATCTTCATACCTACTCCATCATCTATGCTAACCATGATTGTTGATCCTAATTAGCCAATAGGGTCATGAGTATTTTCTCCTAGCTTTGCTCAACCTACGATTACCGTCCCTCAGTTAGGTGTGGGAACTTCCAGAAATGTGTGTGTGTGGGGGAGGGTTCATCCATCGCTCCTAGTCATATGTCACAAGCTTGGTACAGTTCATTGTTTGGATGGATGCTAACTTCCAACACTTTTCTTGGAGTGGCTATTTTACCCGGGGGATGTTGGGTGTGGAGCCTGATTATCTTCTATATTCAAAGGTATCGCCACATTGAACCCCAGTTCGAAATGGGCCGCCCGTAAAATATTCGCTGCAGGGGGGGTCCGAGGGGGGGGGGGGGCGACTGCAACCTTTGGGAGGCCCCCCCTGGCAGGGGGTTTCAGGGGCAGTGTCCCCGAAGCTAAAAAAAGCTGTAAAATTGCCTTGTAAAAGTATAGTAATTTCTAGTCAATCTAGGTCGTTCATTAGGCGGATGATCTGAGGGTAGAACTTATGTTTAGTTTAGGGTTTTTGCCCTAGAATGCAACCCCTCTCTTTGTATGAGGGCATTGTATTTGAGGCTGTGTAATAAATGTGTATTCTCTGAGTGAGAAACAGAGAGGTGAGACTGTGAGAGAAAACAGAGGATATTACAACGGATCTGCTGTAGGTTGTGTCTCTTCATTTTGCTGGATAATAGAAAGGAAGGATTGGCTGTTCGGGGTGGACGTAGCCCAAACTGGGTGAACCACATATATCTGCGTCTCTCTTGTTTTGTGTGTTTATATTTCTGCAATATTTTATGTGTTCCATTGCTCCGTAATATATAATTTTCTAACAACTGGTATCAGAGGCGAAGGTCTATTTGGCTAATAAACTTGCATGAAAGAAGGGTTCCTCGTTCGAGTGGGAGTAATGGTGGAAGATGGTAAGTTTAGGGTCGAGAAATTTAACGGCCAAAACTTCTCGCTATGGAAGATGCAGATGGAAGATTATCTGTATCAGAAAGATCTGTACCTACCATTGAGCGGAAAAACAAAGAAGTCGATGGCTATGACAGATGAAGAATGGAACCTTCTCGATAGAAAGGCACTCAGAACAATACGGTTGTGCCTCGCAGCATCGGTCACCTTCAACATTTCGAAGGAAACAACGACAGAGGGTTTGATTAAGGCGTTGGAGAAACTATATGAAAAACCCTAAGCCTCAAACAAGGTATTTCTTATGAAACGATTATTTAATATGAAGATGTCGGAAGGTGGATCTGTTGCAGATCATTTAAATGATTTTAATACTGTTACAAGTTAGTTATGTTCTGTAGGGGTAAACTTTGAAGATGAATTTAGAGCTTTGTTATTCTTGTGCTCATTACCAGAAAGTCGGAATGGTTTGGTAATGGCCATTAGTAACTCTGTGTCTGGATCTAGCACTTTAAAGTTTGATGATGTTATCGGTGCTATCCTTAGCGAGGAAATGCGATGGAAAAGCTCTAGTGAGACATCGGGAAATGCTTTGAGTGCAAAGTCTATGGGAAGAAAAATGGAAAGAGGAAAGAGCTCAGGATATCGCAGTAAATCAAGGAAAGGCAGATCTAAGTCCAAATCGGGGATAGTGTGCTGGAAATGCGGAAAGAAAGGACACCTAAAGAAAGATTGTAGATATCGGAAGGGAAAAGAAGGAGATTCACAACAAGAAAACAATCATGAAGCAAATGTGACAGGTGAGGTGTTACAAGATGCCTTGATTCTTTCTTTCGAAAATATTACTGGTTCCTGGGTGGTAGATTAAGGGGCCTCATTCCATGCCACACCTGATAAGAAATACTTTCATGACTATGTTCAAGGAGATTTTGGACAAGTTCGTTTGGGTGATGATAAACCCTGTAAAATTGTTGGAATGGGTAAGGTTCTTGTAAAACAGCAGAATGGAAACCAATGGCTACTAAAGGAGGTAAGGCATGTTCCAGATCTAAAGAAAAATCTAATTTCAACAGGGCAGTTAGGCGGTGAAGGTTGTGTGACAACTTTCACAGATAAAGCTTGGAAGGTCACCAAAGGAGCCTTGGTAATAGCAAAAGGTGAAAAGGTTGGTACATTTTATTTATGCAATGGTATTTCTAACTCTGTTAACGCTTTAACTTCCAAAGGAGCAGATGCAACATTATGGAATCATAGGCTCGGACACATGAGTGAAATGGGGATGAAGATTCTTCACTCAAGGAATTTGTTGCCAGGTTTGAAGAATGTTGATTTGGACTTCTGTGAGAACTGCATTTATGGAAAACAGAAGAGAGTCAGATTTCTCAGAGTTGGGAAAGAAAAGAAGAGCGAAAAATTAGAGCTTGTGCATACAGATGTATGGGGACCTGCTCAGGTATCATCTCTCGGTGGCTCTCGTTATTATGTTACCTTTATTGATGATGCAACTAGAAAAACTTGGATTTATTGTATTAAGAATAAATCTGATGTATTTGATACTTTCAAGAAATGGAAAGCTTTGGTTGAGATTGAGACAGGGAAGAAATTGAAGTGTCTTAAATCAGACAATGGAGGTGAATATTGCAGGAAAGAGTTTGATAGGTACTGTTCAGAGCATGGAATTCGTAGAGAGAAGACAGTTCCAAGAACACCACAAGAAAATGGTGTGTCAGAAAGGATGAACAGAACAATCATGGAGCATGCAAGGTGCATGAGATTGCATGCAGGATTGCCTTTACAGTTTTGGGTAGATGCTGTAGATACTGCTGTTTATCTAATAAACAGAGGGCCTTCAAGTTCCTTGGATGGTGGTGTTCCAGAGGAAGCATGGACAGGTAAAAAGGTAAACTACTCCTTTTTAAAGCCTTTTGGTTGTGAGGCCTTTGTCCATATTGATAAAGAAAATAGAACAAAGCTTGAGGCAAAGTCAAAGAAATGTACCTTTATTGGATATGGTGTTAATGATTTTGGTTATCGCTTATATGATTATGAAAATCACAAAATCATTAGGAGCAGAGATGTAATATTCAATGAAAAGGTCTTCTATAAGAATCAGTTGCAGGAAAAGAAACAGGAAAAAGAAAACAAGGAATACGTAGTTCTTGATGAAATCACTGAAAAAGTAAAGGTGCCTGAAAATAATAATAATCAACAAGCACAACAACAACAACCACCACAACAAAAACAGGCACCCCAAACACTTGAAAGTGGTGTTAGAAGATCTACCAGGATAAGTAGATCCCCTGAACAATACTCTCCTTCATTGTATTATTTATTGTTGACTGATTCCAGTGGACCCGAATGTTATGAAGAAGCAATGCAGGTTGAAAGCAGGAAGAAGTGGGAGGTAGCCATGAAAGAAGAGATGGACTCCTTAATGCATAACTAGACTCGGGACTTAGTCAGGTTGCCTGCTGTTATAGACATTTTTGTGCCTTACAGCTATAAGCATGAAATGTCCATAATCTAAGGGATCCAAAGTCCCTAAACATGTTGTTCCTACCCCTAGAGGAACAAGGCTAACAAACCACAGCAATTCACAGAAGTTCTCCACCAGATACTGCTCAAAAACAAGTCAATTCAGGATCAATTCAGTGGCTCCACTAGCTGTCTGCGCTGAAATGCAAAGTCAACACTGGCTACCTGCACTGCAACGCAGGTAGAAGCACTACCAAGGTGCGCTGAGCGAGAGTTGACAAATGGCAAGTTCATTCAGCAAGGTGTCAAGACCCAGGAAGCTTCCAGAATCTTCCTCAATGACACTTGCCTCAGTGAATTCAACTAGTGATGAGTAAGAGGTTCCCAATCTCCAAGTGGAAGCAAGAACCTCCAAGTGGAATCAAGAACTGACAGAGGGAGAGGACACTAGTCAGATCTCAAGCTGACTCATCCTCTCTCCAAACATCTATATATGGATCTCTCCTCCATGAGATCTGGGGGCTGGAATTTTGTTATTGCAAAGAATTGTTGTTGGTTTGAGACTGGAATCATTGGGTGCTTAATGCTTTGGAGGGGGTGAAGATAGGAATTCCATTTGCTGGGAAGGAGATGCTGGATTGGAGCCCTCTGGGTTGTATCTCTTCCTGAACCTTGTTATTCATCAATAAAGCTATCTTGGTTTCTCCTATATACTGGTGTATCTTTGATGTATGATTGCATTAGTATGTTTAGTTTATTTCTAATCCTGAACTAGTTATGAATATGAATCTATGTCTTTGTGTAGTGTTCTCTTCTTGTGATCTTGCAGAAACCTCTTGAAGTTGGGCGAGCGAGAAGGCAAGTAGCTGGGAACTCCCAAAGAGAAGAGAAACCGGATCGAGGGACAAACGAAAGACACCGGTTAGTCCATCCATCTCTCTTCATTCTTAATTCATAAAGGAAGAATACTAGAGTAGCTGTTTCTGTTTGTTGCTAAGGCACTGTCACACCTTAGGTGGATAGGATCGTCTTGTATAGGCATTTTTCCCCACAACACCTGCAGGTAAAACTACATTGTAGAATAAATGGGTTTACAGGCTGAAGGAAGAAGATGGAGGAAAACAGAGGTACAAAACTAGACTTGTGGTGAAGGGGTTTGCATAGAAGAAAGGTATTGATTTTGATGAAATCTTTTCTCCTATTATTAAAATGACTTCAATCAGAACTATTTTAAGTCTAGTGGCAGTTGAAGATTTGTATCTTGAGCAGTTAGATGTAAAGAAAACCTTTCTCCATGGGGATTTGGAGGAAGAGATATATATGTAGCAGCCACAACGATATGAAGTGAAAGGGAAGGAGAAACTAGTGTGCAGGTCGAAGAAGAGCTTATATGGCTTAAAACAGGCTCCAAGGCAGTGGTATCTAAAATTTGACAAGTTTATGTCTGAACAAGGTTATACTAGATGTCACTCTGATCATTGTGTTTATCTGAAAAAGCAAAATGATGGCAACTATATTATATTGTTATTGTATGTAGATGACATGCTTGTTGCAGGATCTAACATGCAGGAAATAAATGTGCTCAAAAGAAAATTGGCAAATTCATTTGCAATGAAGGATTTGGGAGTTGCAAAACAAATCCTTGGTATGAGAATAAATAGAGACAGGAAAAATCATAAATTAACATTGTTTCAGAATGAGTACATACAAAAGGTGTTGAAAAGATTTAACATACACAATGCAAAACTAGTTAGTACACCTTTTGCTAGCCATTCCAAACTTAGCAAGGAAATGTGCCCAAATACCCAAGAAGAAATGGATTATATGTCTAAAGTTCCATATGCATCATCAGTTGGAAGCTTAATGTATGCAATGGTCTACACAAGGCCTGATATTGCACATGTAGTAGGAGTTGTAAGTAGGTACATGAACAATCCAGGAAAGGAACAATTGGATGGCAGTGAAATGGATTCTCAGATATTTGAAAGGTACCACAAATCAAGCGTTATGCTTTGGTGGTTCAAACATTTCCTATAGGGATATGTTGATGCAGATATGGCAGGTGACAGAGATAATAGGAGGAGCACTAGAGGATATGTATTTACTGTTGGTGGAACATGGTGAGCTCCAGTATTGTAGCAATAATGCTGCAACTCCTGGGACTCCCTTCTTTACTTTTATCAACCCGGTAGTTCGTAACAAACTTGGAACCGACGGTGCTGTATGCACAAGTACTAGCTCTTGCTGCAGCTTTCACTTGGTCAGCTGGCACAAGTCCGCTAGGAGCTTAAGCCAACTTCTATGAGCTCTGAGAAGAATCTTTTTAACTGATGGATGAAAGCTAACTTAAAGAAGGCTGATCTACTTGCAGAAAGAAACTAGAACGCTGAAAGGAAACGTAAACCCTAGCAAACCCTAATTTTACTAGCTATCCCTACCGATGCAAGAAAGAGGATGAAAGCTAGACAGCTGCTGCTTTGATCCAATCACTGGATTTGTCTATGATCTCAACAATGGACTCACAAATGATTTGATGAGCCTTTGTGATAGATCTTAGTCCTCCCTCAAAGCATTCCTTTGATTGTACCTTGCTTGTTGCTTTGATTTGGCCTGAAACTGTAGATTAAATAGCAAACTGTGACCGAGAACCCAGTGAGGAACTCTCATTTCTCCTTCAGCGCAGACTCTGTGAAGAGGTTCTGCATTTCAACGCAGGTCCCGTGAAGGCTACCTGCGCTGAATGTCAAAACCTCTGTGTTGAGGGTGCGTTGATCCAGTTAGGCCTTGTGCAACTGGGGTTCTCTGCTCTGTTTTGCCTTGTTTTGATCTCTGATTTTTGCAGCCTGTAACCAGCATAGGTACCTGTCTGATAACTCCTTTTCTCTGCTTAAATTCCGCCTCCTTTTGTACAAAAAGACTGTGAGTGTTTTTATGTGTTTGTGGCGTCATTTACAGTTTTCCTTTGCAAGAGTGGAATAGTCATCCTGTAGCCCTTGATTCAGATCTGTTGATTGTGATCTTAGGAGAGAGTTCATTGGCTGTATACAGTTGATTATACATTTACTTTTGCTTTTGGTTTGAGTTTGTCTCTTTTAAGTGTCGAAACAAGTGTTCATTTCGAAAGTCGTAAAGTGTTGTATTCTCTTCTACCTTTTCTGATTTCGAAAAAGTAAACTTGTTTGTATTTGTCATTTAAAAGCAAATTCAAAGTTGTACAAAAAGCTTTCTTTTTAGGCATCAATATTAAGAGAGCGGAAAACAAACACCTGCATTGTGCATTTGCATCTTGATAGTTTGCATACTTGATTTAGGAAAAGTGCATTTAGAGTGTGCTGAGTGCTCTTTGAGGAAAGATGGTGTCTTTCTTTTCCCTTTGTAGCTAGGATTTTCATTGTTGAAAAGATATAAAAGCTTGCTTATCATCTTTAGACTGCATTTAGGAATTGTATCATACATCTCGTGGTGATCCAAAAAGGCAAACTTCTAAGAAAGATCAACCTAAAATAAATTAAATGAACTTAACAACGCTTTGTAACTTAACGCACAACATAGAGGTCTAGGCTAGAGACGTGTTCCGGCGTCGTAAAGCCTGGTGACTATCGATCTCGCTGATGGTGGGTGATTCCTCCTGAGGGACGATAGCGCCAGTACGGATTGTGCTCCCACGTACCGTCGAGTATATATTGGGAGACCCCTATAGGCATAAAACCTTTATCCTTAGGAAGCCGTGTCGGCCGCCCTACTGATCGCAATGCACTAAACACAGCATTCAGGAAGATTGACCGCCCGTACCTTAAAAAGTATTCTGCGGTTTTGCGAAAAGTTAGGCACACCCTCTACCTAGAACTCCAGAGCAGTTCCTTTTGGCCTTTTTCAGACTCTATAACGAAAAAAGTCCATCCGAGCATTTGTCACTTCGGGCTCGTTAAAACATCGAAGGAGACTAGAGTCATCTTTAGCTTTTTCTCGACTCTTTAAAATTGAAAAATCAAGTTGTGTCTAAAGCGTCGTTAAAATTTATTTTAAACGGAATAATCATCACCATTCCCTCGTTGGTCTTCGAAGTTAGTCTCTTTTCATCGCAAGTTCTTGTAGAATCGCTAGAAAATCTTTTGGATAGACTAGATATGTCTGAACAACCGTCGACATCCAGGACTGTGTCATCCGACACAGCAGCGGCAGAGCCTCCTGCTGCTACCCCAACGATGTTCGATGGTATACCATCTGTCCCGACAAGTTATCAACAACAAGCCGGAGTCCCATCAGGGACTGCTTCGACGACATGGTTAGTTCCTATTTCTTCATCCAGATTATCATCTGGTATTTCTTATGTTAAAACTCAACAAATTGATCCAATGTGTCTTCAAAGGCCAATCTGCCCTTTAAGTACTGGATTGCCACCATATGGAGGGCAGTATGCCTTTTCATTGTTCCCTCCCGGAGAACAACCATATGGGAGTTTACAACAAAGTTCAGGTCAAACTGGAATTACATCCAGCGGTTGGGTACCAATACTGCCTCAGCAACCAAGGGTTGTATATTCAATGCAACCAGTCCACCCTGTGTCGAATATTCCCACTATACCTGCTATGGTTACTGCGTCGCAAGTACAAGCGCTACCTGTTGTATGTCAACCCCAACAGCCTCAGGTTGCAATACAACAGCCTCTTGTCTCAACGACTCAATCACAACCTCAGGTTAGTGCCTCCTTATATGGAGCGACTCAGGATCAAACAAGTACTGTGACTCCTCATCTTGGTCAATCATCCAGTATTGGTCAACAGCAAATGGTTCAACAACCAGAGCTGGTTCAAACTCAACAACCCCCATTCCAGCAATCATATCGAGGACTTGAGCAACAAGTCTTTGTAAGTAATGGGCAATCGCATTTCCAAAGCGGTAATCAACAACCATATTATAATGGTTATGCCCATCAACCTTGTCAAAGTTGCCAGCATCAAATCCATTATGCTGGTATGCAAAGACCCACTGCTCAGGCGATTCCATCTTATCCTGGGTATGCTTCGCCTAACCTGAATCAACAGTTGCCCTTTGTAGCAACTCTAGAATTACAAGATCTAAACCGGCTGACCAATGATCCAATTGCTTATGCCCCTTGGTGGCCAGCGATTCCGCATAAACTTCCGTCAGATATTCCTAAATTTAATGGAAATCCGGGTGAAGATCCGTCGAATCATGTGATGACATTTCATCTGTGGTGTTCATCAAACACCCTAAACGATGATTCGATTAGGCTTCGCCTTTTTTAGAGGACGTTAACTGGTCCAGCGACAAAATGGTATATTGAATTGCCTAGAGATTCGTTCAACAACTTCAGTACCTTAGCCACGAATTTCTTAACCCATTTTCAATTACCGATAAGGTATGAAATGGGAACGGAACTCCTAACCAACTTCAAACAGACAACGGCCACTCACATATCTGATCATATACATGAGTGGCGACGTCGTCGTAGGATGGTAAAAACGTACGTTCCTGATCAGCTATTAGCTGAATGGTTTATCAAATCCTTACTTCCTACAATCACGGAAGATGTGGCAAAGGGGGGAGTCGTAACGAAAGAGCAAGTCATCGCTCATGCGCAATATCTAGACTTGGTCTATACTCAGTCTGGCACGCTCTACGACAAAATACCTGACGCCCCTAGACCGGAATTCTCAATTCCTCCTCCTCCTAAATCAAACAATGACTCTCATGCCATCGATGGCGTGATTGGCACGATAGACACGAAATCGACAAAGGCTACATCTAAAAGGGCCCGTAAGATTTCCAGTCAAAATGCAAATGAGGAACTTCTTGCCTCGGAAGTAAATGCCGCGTCGACCGGCAAGGGAAAACAACTGAAGCAACCAGGGGGCAAGAAGAAAAAGAAAGGGAGAAAAAGGAAACCCCCTGCGGGGTGTCATATATGCGATGAGGATCATTGGACGAGAGATTGTCCACATATAGCTGAAGTTAAGAAACTCTTTAAGAGTTCAAAAACCTCAGCAGTATTGACTGATCCGTTTCCAAGCCCGAGTACCAAACTGGTTGCTAATCAAAATGCTTCCCGATCCCAAGTGCTTATGTTGTCTATCTCAAAGCAGCAAAATGATGCTTTGGCAAGGAATAAAGATTACGGGAATCCACAGGTGTCGAATAACAAGGCTAATGAACAACCTAGTAGTTCGACAACAACTTTGACCAAAGTTGTGCCACCCACCATTCCTGAACAAATGATAAAGTCACCAAAGGGAGTAGTGTACAAGTCGACATTTAATCCTCGTGCAAAAATAGCACAGAATTATAATATAATAGAGGACCTGGCCCAATCGTCATCCGCTATGTCGACACTTGAGGTACCGCAAAATTGCCCCTCCCAAGAGCAAGCTTTATTATCAGCAATAGGTGGGATTGGCCCAAGGGATTCCAATCTTGTGGCCTTTGATCATAAAGGATATGACCCTCAGCTACCAGCTCAACTAGCTTTCCTTATTCAAGTGAAAGCCCTCAACAAAACTGTTCATCGAACAATTATTGATGAGGGGGCATCTACGTGTATTATGTCGATGAGTTGCTGGAAGAATTTAGGCTCACCACCCTTGTCGAGATCGTCAACGACGTTAAAAGCATTTGATGGACGATAATACACTCCATACGGGATTTTAAGTAACTTGCAAGTTGAACTAGGGGGCAAAACAGTAGGAATTGATGTTGAAGTAATTGATGGAAACCTCGATTACAACATCCTACTGGGAAGGCCCTGGATATATACCATGGCTGCAGTTGTGTCGACCTACTTCAGGAAGATTGCATTTCCCTTTCAAGGAGGAATTACAGTCGTCGACCAACAAACTTTCCTCCCCGACAGTTCACAAGTTACGGGAAGCATTCCAATGATCCATGGAAGCAATCATTCGCTTCAAAATATTGGAGTAGGTCTCCTAAAAGACCCTGCCTTAATGGGTACTTTTGCCCTACCGCCTGCAAGTAATCTGGCGGAAGTGGCCATAGTGGAAACCTACAATATGAAATAACAACGACCATCGATGAAACTCCCAAACTCATTCAAGCATGAAATGGCCCAAGAATTAGCTGAGGTTTTGAAGAGGTATCAAGTATTAATTGTGAAAGTTGTCTCAACGTTAAATTTTGATATTGTTTCACCTAAATCTTTCCACGTATAGCTATGATGCTACGTTGAAACAATATGTGGCAATATTGAAATTGCGTCAACGTTAATGCATGGCAATACTTGTGGCCTATTAAACCAACAAAACGACACATTTGATAGTACACACAAATTTTCAGACTTGATATGTGACGGCAGGAATAAATTGCAATAGGAGAGAGGGAAATGCTATTTCCAACCTTATAGCAAAGTTAATGTGTCGTTTTTTTTCCCTAGTCATCACCGCTCACATATTATATCTGGGTATGTCAAACCGCATTAACTTTACTATAGAATTGGATATATGAGTTGCCTAACAGAGACATGGATTGGTATCCGTCCATCACAATATAGGACCTTGCTGCTGATAAACCTCGGGCAATGGAGCCCTACCTAGTTAACGGGGTGACGTCTATAAGAAATTTATGTCCAAAATGAAAATTAACCTTACAAACAAAACCCAAAATTTTTGGTACGAATGAACTAATTCGAAAACACTGTCGCTATATGTTACTACTATAACAGTGACATAACAATTAATCATAAATAAATTAATAATAAATCACTACTTTTAGTCTTGAGTCCACAACACATGTTAATATTTTTTGGAAATTTTTGCATCCTAAAAATAACTTATGTATCTTAGTTTTAATTGATTTTTCATATTAACAATTCTTTCCTATTCATCTCGGATCCAAAATTTTTCTAAATCCTTTAGCTTTTACAGGTTATTTTTTATTGTGATCAATAATTTCTAAAGGCTTTCATTGGTAGCAAAAATATGTTTTCGATGCTAATGTGAAAGTGAAATTCTGCACCAATGTCAAAGTGGAAAGGAGCACTTATAGAAAGTGTTATTCAAAAGTTAATTTATTTTCTAACAATCAACCAATTGTATAAAATTTATTGATGAAATTTAGAAAAGATAGTAACTCCCAAAGTCAAATTCCACACTTAAAAGAAATCATCAGTGGTGTTATTAGCCTATTTTTCTCCCTAGGGTTAGTACCTATGAGTCATCATGTTGATTGACCTTTTTCTAGGCCTTAACCACTCTTTTTCAAGTGTTGAGCCCCAACCATATGCATCCCGGCTTATGCATGCGGTTGGAACCTTCCAATTGCATAGAGGACACATGGTCTAAGCGATTATAGCCAAAACTTCATTGTTTTCTCCGTGTGGTTGTTAGACTTCTTCTAGAGGTTTGTGGTTCATTGGAGATTAGTTTGACTCATCACTTTATCCTATCCATTCGAGTTGGATGAGACTCATTATAGAGAAGCTTCTCTAACTTCTCTTTGTTCTAAGTGTCTACATTTATCCTCCCGAAAGACCTATTCTTCCTATTTATACTCGGCCATATTAGAGGGTGAGGCTAGTTCTGAGAGTTTTGGATACCCAAATTTTTGTAGAGTGAGCTTGAGAGAGTCTATGTTTCCATTGTGATTCATACTTGAAGGCTTCATATTAGTGATTCCTTCTTCATTATAGTGGGGAGACTCTACTGGAATCAGAAGAGGAGAACCAAAGCTTGAGGTATATTGGTGTACTTCCATTTATATGGTTAATAAAAGTCAATGTTCTTTCCCCTTTATTAGTATTTGCAATAATTTATATGTGTAATTTCTGGATTTTCTGAGCTAATGATCTTTTGCGGAATATCACTTTTCATCTCTGTTTGTTTGTGCTTGTGTGTAGTCTTTGGATTGAAAGTGGATGAAAGAGATCACTTGATTTGAGTGTAGGGATTCTGCATTAGTCCTAAAACTTCCCTGACCTGCGAGGAGGCAAGGTATTTGCTCATCCATTATAGCATTAGAAATTGCATCAAATCTGCATGCATGACCATCTGAATTAGGGATTTTTATTATATTATCTTAGCCATTCTATTTTTCTTTCCGGTGATCGCAATCGAGCATGAAATCATGGATAAATAGCTCTTTGTGTGTAGAATTTACAACAACAAAATTGGTGCTTCAATGATATCATTCTTTTCTTTTGCCCGCTCTACTTTTAGATCTATTTGATTTTCTCCTATTTTGGTTTCCGGTGCTCTCCAGAATTTTTTTGAGTCATTGGAAACTATTTTGGTGTTTGTTTTCTAAATATTCACCTATTATTTCCATTTTTGCATGGGTTTTTGGAAAAATTGGGATTTTCTCTCCAAACGCATGCACAGAACTTCATCCGTGTAGTGGGAAAGCCTAACCACTACCCTGTTGTTTTAAGTGTGTGGTTGTGACTGCTCTGAGCAAGACTCATCTATGCGGTTGGACTTGTAACCCTAAAGATCTTAAATTTTTCCTTTGAAATTTCTAACCTCTGATCTAGGCATGTCCTTGGACTTCTATCTGCAACCTAGGTCTGTTTCAGATTTGTTTTTATGGATTGGTTTGCTTAGATTTGGTCTTTCATTGTTGAAAGGATCTCTCAATGTATCTTGGCTTTCCATTGTTCATTCATTTTCTTTCTGATCTGTCCTAGATCTGTTGGGTATTTTTATTTCTGTTACAGCTAGCTATTGATACATTACTAGTTTGAAGCCTTATTGCTTAGTTTGTTTGAGGTCTTCTGTCGCTCATTTCCTTCCAGGTTTCCTTTGAAGGTTTTTTGTGTTTTGGTTGGCCTAGCATCCTCATCCTAAAATCTCTTCTTTTTAGATTTGTTTGGCTGCTTGGGTGACTATTTAGACCTATTTTGCATCTTGTATCAACATCTTTATTATCTTTCTTTAGATTTTATCACTTTTGTTTGAGTGATTTCTTTTGTTTTACTTGTTTATATCACAATTGGTGGTGTTTTGTTTGGTTGTGTAGTTGTCATCTAAAAATTTTATTTGGGTGTGTCTTGATTGTCTTTTATCACTCCCATCTAATCTTGTTTAGGCCTCCCCGCCTTTAGGGTCTGGTTTTGACCTTTGCAGAACATTGCCTTTTGTTGATACATTGTGCTACAACCCTAGCTTTTTGACCTTACATTCCTCTTTCACTTTTGGCTTTATTTTTTATTGCTTGAGTGTGTTTGTTTCTTTGGCTTTGTTTTCCTAGATTTGATGCTTTTGAAGTGCTTTTAAATCTAGGTTGGGGACTTTTCTTTGGGCTCTTTTTGGTTGCCTGGCTTTTTGGTTTATTTTTGGGTCAAAATCTTTATAAATTTGGGGTATTTCATTTGAGAATTTAGTGAGAGGTGCATTATAATAGGCATTAGTGTATTGTGAAAATATCTTACCCTGCTATAGTTAGCATTGATCAAACTCAAAAGAATAATTTTCATATATCTGCATGAGGGTACTAACATGAGTCATTCACACCATCCAAGTTTTACATTGCATCCCAACTATGCAAAAAACAACCATTTAAAATTAAAGCAGTAATAAAAACAACTAAACTCATCTTTTATTTTTGTTGGTAGAACATCAACATTATCTTAGGCTAGGGCCTTGGAGATAGGAGTGTGAGTCAATTGTTCTAAGACTACAAAACAAACTTAGTAAGCCTAAGTTAAGAAGTTAAAATACTTCATCATACCATGGAAAATCCAGAGCGCATCAGAAATCGAGTTCAGAGGGGGTTACGCTAGGTCACAGTGTGAGTGGTTCTCCTCGAGGCCACCCAACTCGTGGTGGGGAATGCCATGTTATGGTTGATTACCAAGAAGCTCCAGATTCATGTGCCCCTATGGAACGAAGGTACCAGAATGGCCATTCCTAGGACAAATACCCTATAGGTGGTGGTTGTGGTAGGAAACCATACCTCTTCGTTACCCTCCTCTTGAAAGCTCTGCTTGCAGACTTGGGACCTTGCAAGTAAGAAGTCCCTTGGAAGGCCATCTGAAACATATAATAGGATTGGCTTGCATGTGTGTTTACCTTCTAGGAATTTTCGAGTGTATGATGTTTGGTCTAAGTCAGTAGTCTTTGCCTTAGGATGTTTTCACTAACTTAATTGTGTTAATTTATAATATTTCACCTTGGTTGAATATAGTCATCACCAGTCACGTCGTATTCATGATTTTCCTCCTGAATGAGGTGGAATTTCTACTCCTACACGAAGAGTTCCTGTCTGTGCTCAAGACCTTGACCAACCCATAGTTGCGGAGTCTATAGCTAGTCCTTCTTGTAGCGATTTGATTTCCATTAAAACATTGGTAGATGACTCAACTTCTCCTACTAATCCACCTTTGATTGATCCTCTAGGACTTGAGTTATTGCGGATGAGCCCTGACGGTTCCACACCTACCTATACTCATGTTCCCTTGTTAGTGTTGTATCCTATGGTGGAATCTAAGAAATATTTACCTTCTGCATCGACAATGTTAACTGCCATGTCATCATTTCCACCACTTAGGTTTATTGCACCAACTCCTCTATCTACACCTCTCACATCTTCTTGGGGCATTCCACCAGTTTCATCTATAGATCCCATGAATTTCCCTCACATCTTCATACCTACTCCATCATCTATGCTAACCATGATTGTTAATCCTAATTAGCCAATAGGGTCATGAGTATTTTCTCCTAGCTTTGCTCAACCTACGATTATCGTCCCTCAATTAGGTGTGGGAACTTCCAGAAATGTGGGGGGGGGGGGGGGGGGTTTCATCCGTCGCTCCTAGTCATATGTCACAAGCTTGGTATAGTTCATTGTTTGGAGGGATGTTAACTTCAAACACTTTTCTTGGAGTGGCTATTTTACCCGGGGGAAACCGTATTACTAGTACCGTAACTTCTATAAGTTACCGTCCTTATGTTGGTGCCACTACTCAAGCCGGTACATCCTTTCCCACTGGGTACAATCTCGTTAGAGGTCATGCTCTCAGGGGTCCATTGCTATCCAGGGGCACTTACCCTTTGGGAGGCGGAATCCTTTCACCATTCATTGTGGTCTGTATCATTTATATGTTGAAGTGAATCCTTACTAGAGCCAACAACCATCACATCAAAAATCCTTATATAGGGGGACCTCAAGGTTGGTCGGGTAATTCTCCTGCCTATTGCCCATTTAGTTAAATTCATAATCCATTTGTAACTTCTCTTAATTTACCAAATTTTTCCAATTTGACCAACAACCCCATTAGACATGATCCTTGGTGGCTACCTATGTCCACGAAATTTCCCTCTGATATCCACAAATGTGAAGGAAAGGCTAGGGAAATCCATCCACTCATATCACCTATAGTGTTCATCCAACTCTTTAGTGGCTAATTTGATTAAGTTACACATGTTTCAATGCACTTTAACTCAGGATGCTTCCAAATGGTACATTGAATTGGACACAACATCCTACAGTGATTTTTCATCCTTAGCTCAAGCTTTTTGGATGCAATTTCAATTTCCTATGAGGTATGATATCAATTCTGATGTCTTGTCCAATTTTAAACAAGATGATGCCACCTTGATTTCCAATCGTATTCATGAGTGGTGCCATTCCACGAGGTTGGTTAGAACCAATATTCATAATGTGATACTGCACAAATGGTTCATTTGATCCTTAAGACTTCAAATTTCCAAATATGTGTCCATGTTTAGGGTTGTCACTGAGAAACAAGTTATCTTACCTATGAAGATGGGTACGCTTTATGAAGTACTTCCTAATACGCATATACCTTCCATCGAGCCACCGAAAACTTCTCCTAGCACACACGATGATGGTATGATTGGGTCTGTTTCCTATTTTGTGAGCGAACTTGTTGCTCAACTCGGAAAATTGATCGTTACTGTTGAAAATAGCAACAAGAAATGATATCCAGAATTTTCCAATTTTAATTTGTCCTCGAATTAAAATTTGAATTAAATTCGAATTTATCACCAGCTGCTTGAAAATAATTAATTAATTAATTATGGATTAATTAGTTGGAGAATTTCAAGTTAGAAGTCTTTCTGCAGTCATGCAAGAGTTATCCCTTAAGTTAAGGAGATTATCTCTTAATTAAGGAGATAAGATTGAGCCATATTTGAGTTGTAATTAGTTAGCTCAGTTTACTGAGTTAAGTCCAGTTAAATTAGTTCCAAACTGTTTGAGGAACTAATTGTGAGTTATCAATCAGTTGATGCATACATGCACTCAACAAGTGTACTCCAGATAATTGAAGATTCTCTCATCAGAAACTCATGCATGTCTATTAAGAGAAAGACCCAGTTGAGCTAAATGTCAAGGATATGTTACTATCAATTTCATGTGTTTTCCTATAAAGGAAACTCATCCATGCAGAAGGAATAAGGTTCCTTGAGGATTGCGTAGTTCTGACAGGGTGTAGGATCAATGTGAGAGATCAGTCTCCCACTTGGTAACAGGAGGATCACCCAGGAGAAACTACACAAGGAAATAAGAGCTTGGATGGCAGAGAATAAGGATTGTGAGAAGCTTTGATTGCTTTTGAGCATCCAGGGGGATTGTACTGAGAGCTGGCTAGCTGTGAGAGCTAAGGCTTTGTGTAATTCTGAGATATTTCCACCTTGTATGATAATACAGATAGTGGGGTTTTTAGCCAAGGCTTTCCCCTGAGTATTTTCTGTGTTTCATGTGTATTGATTCTTCTTCTTATGGTTATATGTGTTCAGCTCTGATTCAACTCGATCTTTAAGCTTCCGCAAGTTTGATAGTAGAAGTAGATTATAATATTTTGCTTTGGTATATTGCATTATCAAGTTAATCTACAGTCAAATTTTCTACATAGATCTCAGAGGTAGATTTGTAGAGAATTTGCAGGAAATTCTACATGGTATCAGATCTAGCTGATCTATAGAGAAATTTCTACAGTTACATCGCAAGCCCAAGTAAGTGCGTTGGCTCTACAAAAGAACTTTATTTTGAGAAGTCCACCGATGTTCTTACGGTGAATTCCAAAAAGCCTAAGAACAAACAACAAACTGGTGGTAAAAAGAACAAGTAAAATAAATAGAAAATTCAACCTACTTAGGAAACTAAACAAAAACCACAAAATCAATAAGGGGGCAACATTGTTGTAAGATTGAGTTCCCTTGTAAGATTTGTCAAGCTGAAAATTTAACTCACAAGTGACCTCAGATGGTTGAAGTTCATAGGCTTCTTGCACCACCACAATTTACTCAACAACCTATTGTTTTAACTCATCCATTTCTAGCACAACCTTAGGAACAAATGGTTGCACAACCTCCTCCGCCTCCAAAAGGGGGCAATGAGGGTCCATTTTCAATCCTACCAACAGTTCGTCTATATTTATGTGAAAAGAGGACTATAATTTGACCACGCTAGCTAAATCGTATAATGTTCCTGAGTCAAGTTCTTCTCATAAGGACTCGCCCGCTCCACCTCTTTCCATTGTACCTATCACTTTAGATACACTTGTGGAACCCGTTTTTCACCCCCCTAAGGGTTTCATTCGTAAGACAACACACAATCCCTCTACCCAGGCTTCTCAACACTATAGTATTATTGAATACCTTACCCAAGCTCCTTGTGCCATGTCTGCCTTTAAGGTTTTGCAAAGTTTTCCTCGGTAGAAAAAGGCCTTCTTGTCTGTGATCGATGGAGTAGACCCATTTGAATCGAGCCTCATTACATTCAATGTTGACAAGGTTGCTGTTCGAATTTCCCAGTAGATTGCCTTTCATATTATTGTGCGTATATTTCATAAGAATATTCATCGCACTTTGGTGGATGAAGGATCTTCTACTTGTGTGATGTCAACATCATGCTTGAAGTCTCTCGTCTCTCTAGCACTCGCTAAATCCAATACCATTATTCAAGCCTTCGATGGACATAATTTTGTGCCTAAGGGGGTTCTTCCCAAGTTCAACATTAATTTAGGAGGAAAAATTATTTATGTCAATGTTGAAGTCATCGACGCCACTTTGGATTACAACTTGCTCTTTGGCCGTAGTTGGTTCAATGCCATGACCACCATCGTCTCATCTATATTTCATATACCTTTCTTTCCTCCTGAAGGCAATATTGTTACTATCGATTAGGTTGACTATTGGGTTCCTTTAGCCCATATTCCCACTATGGGGACATCATTCCCACTTCTACGAGATAACCTTGGTTATTTTTAGAGTGTTGGTGTAGGGCTATTCAAAATTTCATCTCTCATGGGTGTTTTTCCTTAATTACCCCTGCCTAGCACTACTTCCACATCTACTATTGCTAGTGTCCATATGATAGATTCTCACAACTGTGGATGCCAAGTCCTTGATGATCCTTGTTTGGTGCCATCTGAATTTGATATTGATCAATATGGCGAGCATATGCCTTTGATTTCATCAGAACATTCTTATCAGGCTATCTAGCTGGCCTCCATATCTAATGAATCTAGTGACGCCATTTCGGTGCCACTTGATGATTACCCTATGCCTTCTTGGGCCTTTAACCATCCTCTCTCCTATGACTTCCTCGTCATCCCAATACCATCAGATGAAGATATTTGATAGGTCTTGCTAGTTTCTGACCACCCTTGGGGAGCTCTCGATCATTTCTTTTCCTTCCTCCCTTATGTAGAGAGTTTGAATGAGTCTGGTCAAACCCTAGTTTTTGATGGAAATGCCAATGTTTCCCTGAACCTCCATTGGATCTTCGTTGTTTCTTCTGAAGGAAAATTGGTTGACATCTCTACTAGAATTCCTATTAATAGTGACACGAAGTCCAACGTTGTGGAAAATATTTTGGTTGGGGAATAATTTACTTCTTTTGAGATTGATATTTACAATGCCCTTTTCAAATAATTTTGCAATTTTTTTCTTGGTCTTATGATGAAATGCTTGGCATTGATCCACAAATTTTATAACATGAGATTAAGACTTATCCTAGATCTAAGCATGTTCAATAGAAACTCCAACCGATAAACCCACGCAAGGCAACTGCTACTAAGGCTGAAGTCCAAAAACTTCTAGATGATGGTTTTATTTTTCATGTACCTTTGACAGAGTGGGTCTCTAACCTTGTTTCCACTGATAATAAACAAGGAACTATTTGAGTTTGTGTCGATGACCATGACTTGAACCTGGCCTATCCAAATGATAATTATCCTACACCTTTTATTGACCATATTCTCAATGCGAGTGTTGGTAATGCTATCTTGTCTTTTATGGATGGTTTTTCTGTCTATAACCAAATTGAAATCAAACCTGAAGACCAATAGAAAACTGATTTTATCTGCCTGTGGGAAACTTTTTCCTATCATAAACTACCTTTTGGTATAAAAAATGTTGGTGCTACCTTCCAATATGGCTCATCTTATGCGTTCCACGAAATCAAACACATCGTTGAAGTCTATCTTGATGACCTTACAACCTATTCTATGCTTTGTAAGGATCATCCTACCCACCTTCGAGAAGTTTTTCTTTGATGTCGTTATTACTAATTATGGCTTAATCCAACCAATTCTATTTTTTGTGTACGATATAGACCATTTCTAGGCTTCATTGTTTCTCAAGAAGGGATTCATGTTGATCCCTTAAAGATTGAGGCAATTATCAATCTGCCTCATCCTCATACTATCCACCAACTTCAAAGACTTCAAGGAAATGCTAATTTCTTACGATGATTCATTTCAAATTATTATTACATTACCCAAGGCTCCGTGTCCATGTTGAAGAAATCAATACCTTTCATTTGGGACAACTAAGCCCAATGTTCTTTTGATGCCCTTAAGCAAGCTTTGTTGTGCGCACCTTTACTGAGTCCTCTTAACTTCAACCGAGATTTTCTCTTATATCTCGCAACCTCAGAGTTTTCCTTATGTTTGTTCCTTGTCCAAGAAGATTATATTTCCATGTTGGGGCATGTGGTGGTCATATTTTTGGGCTTGCCACCACTCATAAAATCTTATGTGCGGTACTTTTCGCATTTACTTTTTAAAGATTGTATCTTTGTGGTCCAAAAGTGCCATCCCTGTCAGATTTTTTCTCATAAAATGCATGCTCATCTTGCCACATTACATCCATTAGTTGCCGTTGGACCTTTTTCATAGTGGGGTATTGACTATATGAAATGCAACCTACCCTTAACTCAAGGTCATCATTACATTACTATGGCTGTTGACTATTTTAACAAATGGGTTGAGGCTATGGCTACATGCTTAAATGATGGTGCTAATGTTTCCTTATTCCTTTTCAACCACGTTATCACTAGGTTTTATGTGCATAAATGCATTGTGACTGATCATGGTAAACATTTCCATAAGCATATGATGCAGGAACTACCTGTCAAGTTGGGTTTTCGTCAAGAACACTCAAAACCCTATTATCCTCAAGCTAATGGCCAAGTTGAAGCTATTAATCAAACTTTGAAAACCATGTTGCAATAGATGGTAGGGAACCATAAGTGTACTTGGAATCTTATGTTTTTTTCTTCCCTATCGACATATCAAACCTTGGTGAAATCTTCCACTGGATTTACTCCTTTCCAATTGGATTATGGATTGGATTCAGTTCTTCCTATCGAGCGTGAAATTTATTCCCTTCAACTAGTTGTCGAGTTATTCCCTGACACTTCAGTCGAGGAAGAACGCCTCTTACAAATTTTCCATCTTGATGAACAATACCTTCTCGCCCTAGTCAATAACAAAACTCATAAGAAACACATTAAGGCCCAATAAGATAAGTTTGTTCAACCTTGTGTCTTTTTCGAAGGAGATCTCATTTTGGTTTATGACTAAGACCATGATAAGTTGGGGGCAGGTAAACTTGAACCCATGTGGCATGGTCCCTACATTATTAAACATGTTCTCAAGAAAGGGGTCTATGAGTTAGTTGATTGTGACAGGAATCTGTTGTCAGTGTAGAAATTCCTTATAGATTCAAACTGCTTATGTAATATGCTAAAACAAAAGACTTGAATCTACTCTACTCATCACCGGAAACAATCAATCGATCAAGAAATCAAAACATAAACATGAGACAATATTCAATCACATATTCTCACATATTTATCTAAGGGGGAATCTTGCTTCTCAAAAAGCCTTCCTATCATATTGCATTAGATAAAAAAATAGAGGAGAAATACAATTCTTGTTCAAGTGTGAACAATCTTTGCACAAGTATAATCTATCTCACTACTTCATAAGATGTCTCTGGTCAATACTTAACCAATTATACTACCTACCAAGATCCTATTTAATTGCACTGTTCAATAAGGAATTAGCCCCCTATTAAATAGGAAAATCCCATCCTAAATTGCACAATCCCTACAAGCCCTTCTCTGACTGCATGCACCACCTGTACAACTTGAAAAATTATGCAATTGATAGTACACCGGCCCTGAACTCAAATCTCAACTGGGTAACTCAAATTTCATGCATGTGTGATTTAATTAAGGCCGATTTATCAGTTAAATGGTTGAACACATGAAGCTGAACCCCACTGCTAGACCTCGTACTAGTTCCTCCAACAATTGGAACTAGTTTAACTGACACTAGCTCAGTTTAACTGAATTAAATTATTACAACTCAAATTAAACTCAACCTAAGATATTAAAATTTAGGAACCACTCTACATGAATCAATTTAGGCCCTCAAATCAAATTAACTAAGCTAATTGAGTGATAATAACTCAGTTAACTCATTCAAGTTGTCTACTGATGTGTAATTTCGATTTTCTCCTAATTTAATTCAAGGGAAAATTAAATCCAGATTTTCTTGTTTCCATTTTCAGCGCTCCCTCTCAACAAGAAATGGATTCACATCTACCCTGATCCAACACCTTTGGAATGTACCACATGCAACACATCTCACTGTTGCTGCTACTATTATAACATCTGCAACTGAGAATAAAAAATAAATAAAAATAATCACTGAATCAATCTGCAACTGTCTACTAGGAAAATTGTGGTGATGTTGACTCTACTACTAAGCCTCGTTCTTTACTATCAATAATGTCATGCACTCCTCAGTATTTTACTGACATTGATCCTCCTACTACTGAATATTGTAGAACCCCTGTAGAAAGGTAATGATTCGTGAGACAAAAACACCTCAATGGACCCTGCCCAAATTCCTACAACTCTTGGGACTATTGCTTCACATCGCCCCACCTCACACCTAGATGTATGGATGCATGTTATCCCTATGACCACTTAGCTCGATATTTACTCTATTGGATGTATCTACTTGAGTCGATGTTTCTGCTTAGTCTCCTATTTGTTTCTCCAATTGTCGCTGCTACACAACTTGCTGAGGCTACTTTTGAGGCTCCATTTTGAGAGGTAAATTATGCTCCCTCTCAACCGCCATGTCTATAACCTTTTACTTGCTCCCCAAGGCTTTGCATGCATCTTTGACCTCAAGTGCATACATGTTCTTGACTTGCACACCAATCTGCTTTGCTTTTCCCATGGCGATGTGTCTAAGGAAACACTTTCCTTTGCTAAATATCACAGTGTAGCCATGGTCTTCTAATATCGAAACAGAAACAAGATTATTATTTAGAATTGATACATACATCATATCATCAAGCCCGAGGCGGGATCTAGACTCCCTCTAAAAATTAACAGTACCAATGTTGGTCATGCTATATCTTCCATCGTCTCCAAACTCAATGTACTGGTTGAGGTATTTATCCTCCAAGTCACTGAAGAGATCTCTATTCCCCATAACATGGAATGAGTCACCATTGTCAAGATACCACATTCTTCCCATTATTGTGCTTGCCATGCATACAATGAGAGTAAAATCAAGCTTGAACTATGAAGCTAGATGTTGGGAATGGGTCCCCTAGGGTCAATTTTGGGGCTAAAGGCCCAAGTTCTGTATAAAGAATGTACAGTCTTTGCATTTTGTGGTCACAGAGCATGAAGATGTAAAGATTCAAAAAATGTTTCTGCCCTTAGTTTAGGTAACTTGTGTCGGCTTTATGAGATCCACCCTTGGTCCGCGAACCATGGGAATGTATAAAAGGGGAGAGTCTTAGAAGAGTCTAAGTAGTTATTAGTAAGTTTTTGGGCAATTGATTGATGTAATGGGTCTGTGAGAGCTAAGAGCGAAGAGTCTTAGCATAGGAAAGAGGCTCTGCAGCTGTGTGCGTAGAGGCCTAGGGTAGAAGTCTGCAGTTGAGTGTGCGGACCCCTGCAGTTGTGTGCGCAGGGAAGTTAGAGTTTGTACTGAAGATCTGAACCATCAATAAAGAGAATTATTCTGGAGATACCTGTGTATGAGCTATTTTACTTTTGTTATGAATGTATGTGGTTATGTTATGTTGAATACTAGGTTTATGATTTAATGCTGTATTGATGCGCGAATCTATGTATTTTTCTTTGTCATATGAATGCAAGTAAGAATGTTTGTTTACGTGAAGAGAATCATAATGCATGTTGAAGTTATCCAATACGTAAGATAATCTGGGTAGACACAGAAGTAAGGGTAATTACAGAGGCTCGTAAGTGTTTGAATTGCCTATTTAGGGTATGCGAAGGATGATCATAGACCTTCGTGAAGGTCTCAAAGCCGAATAAGAGAAGTATATCAATAGGCCCTAAAGGGCTTATTAGTTTACGTAGAATAAGGGTTAGGGTATAAAATGACATCACGATTATCTGAGGGTGCAGAAACTTGGTTCCTGCATCCCCCCATACTACTTCAGGTGAGACTTCAGTCCACGCTCCATAAATTGATCTCGGAAGGGCTCGTAGTGTGGGGATTTTCTTGGCTAACTAACGCTGAACTTGGGTCAGGTCCCATCAAGCCAAAAAATGGTTCTGTTGCTAGCACTGGGATCTATATAACGAGATGTGTGATGTTGCATCAATGGAATCCAACTAAGAAGGAGATCGAAGACTAGTTGGATAGAAAGATCTGTGAATTCACGGCACAAGAGAACAGGAATTAGCGATTGACGAAAGAATAGTGGTTGGACAGATACTTGTACATGGAGATACATGAGATCCTCTTCTATTCCTTCCCAGTTGAGTTGTAAGATTGGATCATCAAATTGGCAGATGGCCAAGGAAGGTGGAGTATTGACAGTCCAATAGTCTGGATCCCAAGTTAGTGCGGAGACTAGAAGCCTCTGAAGATAGGATTGCACATGATGTCGATCATTGGTTCGATCGTATCATAGGAGGGTTCGTGAAAGAGTTTGCAGTCGATACCTCGGTTAGTTACAGTGAAGTAGAGCACCGCTTCTTCAAGGGGTCGCGAGGTAAGTATTTAAAGTCCTTAAATACTTGGATTAAGATGCTCTTGTGTGAAAAGTGGGTTATGCAGTTACCTTGATGTTTTGGGCTACACAAAGTGAAAGGACATTCAGGAAAAAATAGAAAATAGGCCCTGAATATAGCCCACTAATTGAACCTCCTCTGAGTGACAACGAGGAAGCAGCATAGGCATCTCCGCAGAGTGTTGTCCAGTTGATAAAGCAAGGGTTCCCGTGAATACCCCATCCACCCACACCACCTCCATCTTCACCTCCGCCACATACACCTTTGCCTACACCACTGCCACCATTCAATATGGTGAACTTAGTAAAGCTACATGTGTTCAAGGGCTTGGGAAATGAAGATCTAGACCAATTTTGGTTCGTTGCGAAGGTTGTATGGGAAGCTCAGGGTATCATAGATGATCAAATGAAGAAAGCAACGTTGGTTAGTGCTTTGCAGGATTGCGTGCTAACATGGTACATTAAGTACTACATTGATAACCCGACGTCTGCGTTGGCAGATATCTAGACCGCGCTGAATAAGGAATTCAGTAGACCTAAGTCTGAAGTGCAATCAATTGTGGGATTCAAAGAGATCATGATGAAGCCTGGTGAGACACCCTGGGATCTGGATCAGAGATTGAAGTGTACAATCCATGAAGCTAACATGAATCTAACTAATGGCCATCACTATGAATGGTTTGTGGCTTTGCTCCTGCCTCATCTAAGGGTTGCACTATCACAGTAAAAGATTGGGACCTAAGAGAAAGCCCTGGAAATTGCGATGAGATTGAATGAGACATTGATGCAAGATCCTAATCTGGGGGTTCAACATATTCATGTGCAGTTGCAGAACCTGTGCCTAGAAATGAAGAGTCTGAAGAAAGATAGAACAGCTCGGCCCGAGGTGCATTAAGAAGTTTGTTTCCTGAAGTGAAAAATCCAGGGGCATGACAAAGATCACTATCTAGTTTTTGCAAATTATGTTGCAGCAAGGGGACCAATGACTCTGAGGCCGAAAGCTCTAGCAGGGCCAAGTACAAGGCCCGCGCTATGGTGTGCCTATCAGGTAACTAGAAAACATATGACATACAATTGCCATTTTCTATAGAAATTCGTACAGACACCGCAATAACTCTTCTAAAACTTCTGTCAATCGATGGGTCATGATGAGCGCAATTGTCGTAGTTACAAATTAATGATGGATAGAGTGCCTACATATAGGGTGCAGGAAGAAACCCAACCTTCAGACTAAGG
Source organism: Pinus tabuliformis (assembly GCA_031772625.1). Taxonomy (NCBI): domain Eukaryota; kingdom Viridiplantae; phylum Streptophyta; class Pinopsida; order Pinales; family Pinaceae; genus Pinus; species Pinus tabuliformis. Next base: position 720,185,900 of record CM062813.1, read on the forward strand.
CACTGGGGGAGCGCAAGGTGAATATCAGGGGCACGGATGAGGCCGAGGTGGAGGAGGACCTGGTAGAGGTCGGGGGTAGGTCATTTCTTACAATTGTGGGGGACTAGAACACTATGCGCAAGACTTCCCGAATCTGACGCGTCTGTCATGTGCTACTGTACTCAGTGCAATGGAAGATTTCCTGGTATTGCTAGCTAAGATACGTGAAAAAGGGGCACAGCCTCAGCAGCTGACTTAGAACCTGTAGATGATGAGGGATTAACCTCGTGAGGAAAATCCTAAGGTAAATATTGTGTTGCGGAGTGGAATGAAGACTAGTGAAGATAAGGGGAAGCAGCCTGAAGAATGTGAGTGGATCTGCAAAGCGCCAGAAAAAGAGATCGGGTTTGATCTAGAACGTGCAAGAGAAACATTTATGGAAGCGAAGAAAATCTTCGCTGAGGCCTCTACCTTAGGAAGTCAGGAGAAGCCACTGAAGAAATGGACCCCTCCATGATTACAACTTTCTTAGAGACCTATATGAAGCTGTTGTGCGATAGCAAGGTTGTGAAGGGATTGCAGTAACTGATCAATAGTTGCGTTGGGAAGGGAAATGCAACTAACTCATCACGTGTAGTTAGGAAGATTGGCAAGCATAAGGCAAGAACGGGTCGTGAGGTGAGGCTCACTACGTAGATGGGAGAATATGAGATGGATCAAGTTATTTTAAACCTGGGGTCAGACGCGAATGTTTTTCCTAAACAAATATGGGAGAGGATGGGGAGACTTGCGCTATAGTGGTCTCTGATTCAGTTAAGAATGGAAAATCAGTAGAAAATCATCCCCATGGGAAGATTGCAGGGAGTAATGGTTGATATTGAGGGTGCGAGTGCATTAGTTGATTTTGAAGTAATAGAGATTGTGGATGACAACAATCCCTACCCTGCGCTCCTTGGGATTGATTGGGCCACTGACATGAATGGGGTAATAAATTTGAAGAAGCGGAAGATGATATTTGAGAAGAAATCGCTCCGCGTAGTGGTGCCCCTGGACCTTGCAGAAGGACCATGCTATACTGAACCGGTCCACAATTATGAAAGTGATGACGATTTGGACCAGATTTACAAGATAATGATGCAAGATCAGGATTGGGTGAACCCAAGAGAAGATGGGCATATTGCATGGGACCGCGAAATTTCCTGCACATCAGATTCGGACGAAGAGTTGGAGCACTGGCAGAATCGAATGCATGAGGTATCTACACTACATCGTAATATGATAACCAATTCGTTGTGCCGTGTATCATCAAAGGTAAGAAATCCGCCTTATTATGATGGTTTAACTGATGTTGATAAAATTTTAGATGCATTCGAGAGAGAAGTTCCAGAGAAGCATTGCTTTTAGGCCTTGGATTGGGCGTTGTGCGCTACACCTGCGAGATGGTGGGGCACACACAAGGATAGCTTTGATGATTGGCGCATGTACAGAAAGATGACGAGAGTGCGGTTCGGTCACCCACAAGTCCGTCTAACAGAAAAATATGATGGGAGGAATGACCCGCGTGACCATTTGGACAAATGGACTGAAGTGTATGGAGCGGAGCCTCAACTGGAGTGGGTACATCTGGTTTTTCATACCTTGGATGTTATATCGACGAATTGGTACATGGAGATAGAGCTCCACCATGGCACTAAAGAATGGGATGTTTTGCGCCAAGTATTTTTGATGACGTTCAACTTTGAGGATGGATTCGAATGTATTGATGAAGCATTACAGGAGTTCACGGCAATGATCTTCAGGATATCGCAGGATCCTTTAGATTTGATTCAACCTGATTGAACTACCCAGCTGAGCCATGCACTGGAGTGCTATAACGTGACAACAAAAGAAGAAGATGAAGACCCGAGGAAGATTAGTATCCCAGAGATTGAAGGTTACACGAAGTTGAAGGACTGCAAATTGAGAATCCAATTATCGCCGGGCCACTAAAAACTAAACAAGTAAACATTGGGACAGAGGCGGCACCAAAGTTTGCAAAAATTGGGGACTACTGAGATCACGCAACAGTAGATAAGGTTGTTGAATTTATCCCCGAATACCAAGATTTGTTTCCTACGAATTTATTAGACCTAAAGGAGACAATAGGAGACCTGGGGGTTATGAAAATTATGCTGAAACCATATGTGAAGCCAATCAAGCAGAGGCCTTATCGTCTCAATCAAAAGTATAAAGAAAGGTTCCGCTTAGAGTTGGATAAAATTCTTGCAGGAAACATCATTGAAACAATAGAAGACTTTGATTGGGTAAGCCCAATGGTAGTTCAGGACAAGAAACAGAAGGATGAGATAAAGATATGCGTAGATATCAGGAAGTTGAATGACGCTTGTGTGCATGATCCTTTCCAAATTCCGTTCACTGATGAGGTGCTGGATAATGTTGGCGGCCAGGAAGCATATTTGTTTACTAATGGATTCTCGGGGTACCATCAGATCAAGATCGTGTCGGAGGATAGAAGTAAGACGACCTTCACGACTGAATGGGGATACTTCCAGTATACTGTGATGCCTTTTGGGCTGAAGAATGTGCCGATGATCTTCTCATGTGTAGTCATTGCAACGTTCAAAGATTTCATTCACAAATTTCTGGAGGTATACTTTGATGATTGGACAATGTTTGGACTGGTAAAGCGCCATGTAGCAAGTCTGCGCTTGATGCTGGATACATGTCGGAGGTACTAAATCACACTCAATCTGAAGAAATGTTTGTTCTATGTCCCTTTTGGGATCTTGCTAGGTCACATGGTATGCAGACAAGGCTTGATGGTAGACCTTGCGAAGATCGCGGTTATAATCAATTTGGAGGCACCAAGAAGTGTGAAATAGCTGCATGCAACGTTGGGGCATACAGGGTACTATAGAAATTTCATCAAAAGCTATGCCCAGATTACTGCACCAATGGAGAAACTGTTAAAAAAGGATGCTACATTCTACTGGAATGAAGAATGTTAGAGGAGCTTGGATGTGCTAAAAGAAAAAATGGTCATCGCGCTAATCCTAGTCTTCTTGGATTTGAAGAAGGAATTTCATGTGCATGTGGACGCCTCGTGTATTAAGTTGGGAGCAATATTGACATAGGTTGGTGAGGGAGAATTGGATCATCCTATAGCATTCACAAGTAGGAAGCTATCTAAATCTAAGAATAATTATTCAACGACAGAGCACAAAGAACTGGCTATGGTATACGTGCTCTAGAATTTCAGGGACTACTTGTTAGGCGGACACTTTAAGATGTATACAGACCATTCTACATTGAAGTACTTGGTGAAAAAGCTTGTGTTGGGGGGGAAAATATGCAGATGGATGTTGCTATTTCAAGAATATGATTTTGAAGTTATTGTGAAACCAGGATGATTGAATGTCGGGCCTGATAATCTGTCGAGCATTGAAACATGAGAGGAGCCTACTAATTTGGAGGAAGGACTACTTGACACACATCTCTTTGCGGTGCGTGTCATGGACAGTCACTTTGAAGATATTATACTCTTCCTGATGACGGGAACGACTCCAGAGGGATATACTAGACAACAAAAGAAGGAATTGGTGGTGCACGTGACAAACGTTTCTATGATTGCAGGGCACTTGTATAAAATGGGATCAAATGAAATACTACGACGTTATGTGCCAGAATTTGAAAAAAACATCATCCTCGATGAGGCTCATGGGGAAGCCTCAGAAGGACATTTTGTCGGAAAAGCAACAACGCATAAAATTCTACACGTTGGGTTGTGGTGGCCGACACTACATAAGGATTCAAAAGCATATTGTAGGGCATGCGATGCATGCCAAAGGACTGGCAGACCATTGCGGAGGGATGAGCTGCCTCTGAATCCATAGATATCATTACAACCATTTGAGAAGTGGGTGATTGACTTTGTAGGACCGATTCAGCCTCCAGGAAAGAAGACAGGTGCATGATACATCATCACCGCGACTGAGTATTTAACCAGATGGGTGGAGGTGCAACCTGTGAAGGGCTGTACAAGCACAAAAATAGCAAAATTCATCTTTGAGTATGTGTTGGCGAGGTTTGGTTGCCTGAAAATTTTGATGAGCGATCGCGGTATGCATTTTCTTAATGAAACAATCAGCACATTGACGAAATAATTTCATGTTTACCATCAGAAGAGTACGCTATATCATCCACGGGCTAATGGGACGATAGAAGCATTTAATAAGATATTGGAGAGTGCACTCACGAAGGTTTGCAATGCAAAAATAAATGACGGGAATGTGCACATACCCGCGGTGCTATGGGCTTACAGAAAAACTTGTAAGAAGCTGACTGGACAAATGCCTTTTAGGCTAGTTTATGGCATTGAAGCTGTGATGCCAATGGAATACATTGTACCTAGTATGCGCATAGTGACATTCATAGGAATCATGGATAGCGGAGCCCTAGAAGAAAGGCTCGCGCTGCTGAAAAAACTGGAAGAAGATAGGTTCTTGGTTGGATTCCATCAGCAAGTTCAAAATGAGCACGAAAAGGCATGGCATGATTGGCACATCAAACTGTGCACCTTCAAGGTAAATGATTTAGTGTTACTATATGATAGCAAGTTTGATAAATTGCCAGGAAAATTTCGGATGCATTGAATGGTGGCCGATTGAAGCCATACACCAGGGATCCGACCAGATGACTATATGGTGGAAGAATAGTCTTAGCGCTCCAGGCAGCTAAAAGGAGGTGCAGGACTCTAAACTACATTGCTCAAGTTGTAGAGCTGCACGATTGGTGAATTGTGCGGAATGGCGGGTTGTCACAGGGTCAGCAAGGCACAAGGGGACTTGCACTATTGAAGGAGAGACCGCACAGGGCAACCAGAAAGTGACCGTTATGGTCACTGCTCATGATTTGATAGTGGGAAAACGACTAAATGGACCGGAGGGGAAGAAATTAAGTTAGAATTTAAGAGCAAGATATTTGAAAATCTGTTGCCACTCTAGCATTTATGAATAGATTTTGGGGGGAACGGTTAGATTCAAATTTGAAATTTCCTATAAATTACAGATGGCCACCCAGTGGAAAACACTTGGCGTTTTGAGAATTGAGGTGTTGAGCTATCAGGTGCACATGAACCTTGACTATTTCGAGGCTTTAGTAGCAAGTTCAGTGTTTGAGAAATTGCCGAAGGAAACTCCGGAGCTCTTAACTAGCATCATGTAGGCACCCGTGGAGACCGCAACTGTTGGAGAAGCAATGGCAGCTGAGGGAGTTTCCCCGAAGGTAGCAAGTCTAGAGGTACGTACAGAAGTACCCAAATTTCTGAGGTCACCTAGGCCAATGCCTACGCCGGACTAGAGAGGGTCCAAAACCAAAGAAGGGTAAGCAAAAAGTGGCACAGTTGGTGTGCATGTCGCCTAGAAAACACCCACAGAAAGAAAAGCCCACTGTACAGGAGAAGGGTAAGGTAGTAGACCTAGAACCTGATGAGGACATAGAAGACGTCGATATGGGTGTGGAAGACATTGATATGGAGGCATAAGACGTTCACATTGAGGGGGAAGACTCTATCTCCAAGCTGCCAGAATACGTCCCTTTGCGTTGAGGCAAGATGAAGGTCCCAAAAGACCTCGATGAGAGCAAAATCACACTTCACACACTGTTGCTACCATACAAGATCACATTTGAAGGCCCGCGCCTGGTTCACATCCCCCATTTAAAGCTGTAGGATTGGGGTTTGACAGATACAGAGCGCTTTCCCCACTTGGCGACCGATACAGTCATGCACTGCTTCTTCTACAAAGACTCTGGTGTGACCGCTCTGGAGCCGAGACAATGGATAAAAGGGGTGGACAAGGCAAGACTGTTGAACCTTATATGGGTGCCGCATTACAACCGCGCACCCATAACTTTGATAATGATCAAGCAACTGTTATGCTTGGTGCACGATGGGTGCTTGTGGTTAGGAGAACTAATACCGATCACTAACATGCTGATCCACAGGATCACTTTGCTCCCGCATTCAGGTTTGAATCCCGCCATGGAAATTGGCGGAAAGATGGGTGAGCGTGACCTCGTCGAATGAATGAAGGACAAGTTCAAGCTTGGAAAGAAGCCGCACGGCTACTCCATTTCCAGCATAACTAACCTTGCGGTTAAAGTATCCACCCAGATCCTGGAAGGGAATATAATGAGGAAGTGTCGCACAAATGAAGTGCTGGCACCGGTTGTGTCTTTAGCGGCCGAGTGTGCGGATGGCATACAATTTAAGTGGGCATGCTACCTCTACAGCGAGTTCCTCACGAACTACAGAGAAGCACAAGACCAAAGCAAGACCTTTCATTATGCACGACTGATACTGACAATTGTACTAGTTGCGTGGGATTTACCGGAGGACAGTCAGTTTCTTCCAATTGCAGCAGAGCTACCAGAAGAAATGAAGTTCACTTCACTCTGGGCCATGAAGCACCCCCAAAGGGTTAAGGACAGTAAGATATTTTGGATCCTCATGGAATCAAGCATCCACACCATAATCAATCGCAAGTCGTGGCTCTCACCAACTGTTACAGGGAAAAGTGTCTACTCAGAACTGCTTATCCCACTAAGGTGTGATAGCTACCTTAGAAACAAACAAAGTAAGGCTACTTTCATTTTTCCTTTATGAAGTATAAATAGAGAAGAACATAGAAGACCAACCTCTGTCTTGCGCTAATCTCCTGGTTCTATTCCTCTATTCCTTGATAGTCTTTCGCTACTTATTCCCTTGCACGCCCAGCTTCACAGAGTACCTGTAAGATCACAGTAGCATAGCACTATACAAGAACATGGATCTATAATCATAAACAATCTAGGATCGGATGTAAATTGACCATACAAATGCAACAAACATAAATGACACAAGAGTATGGAGGAAAACTTGAATATCTTTTATTGATAAACAAGAAAGAGCCAAGGGGAGTTACAACCAGTTGTTCTGACCCAGCATCATCCTCTCAGCAAAGAAGCCCTTCTTCCCCTCATACAAAACTTAGATCACCCAACAATCTGATGTTTGTCTCATGAAACCAACAACAATTCCTTACAATATGCAAAATTCTAGCCTCTGGATCTCTAGGATGAGGGATCCATATATAGATATCTATAAGGGAGATGAGTCAGCTTGTGACTTGATTAGTGTCTTCCCTCTGATATTTCTTGCTTCCACTTGGAGATTCATGATCTCTTACTCATCCTTGGTCAAATTCAGAGAGGCAAGTGTCACAGGAGAAGTTTCTGGAAGCTTCCATTGCCTCTCCACCTCGCGGAATGACACTGCCATTTGTCATTTCTCGCCCATCGCACCCCATAGAAGAGATTTTTGAAATGCAACGCACCCACACAGTGTGTTTAGGTGAGATGCAATGCACTTTGCCTATGGAGCAACTGAAATGATCCTGTTTTGACTAATTCTGAGCAGTTTTTCATGGAGAACTTATGGGAGAAGCTATAATCAGTTGACCTTGCTCCTTTAGGGGTTAGAAAGACACTTTTAGGGACTTAGGAGCCCTTGGTTTATGGACATTTTATGCTTGGGGTTGCAGTGCCCAAAATTGTCTATAACAGTTGCCCCCTAAAGCATGAGGTCGTTAATCTTTTGATGTCGGGTGAAATGCTTTATTATGAGGATCCGAAGTTCTTTCAAGCTGGGAGGAGATCTGTAATAAGATACAATAAAATACATTATCTTCATAATATTTTCATGATCTAGCTGAGGCGGGCATTCCCATGCTCAGATTTATAAATTCATTTTCATGTACATAGGACAGAAAATCGTCTGAGTGTAGACTGATGATTCTGGTAGAGCCATCATCCCTTTGATTGGATGATTATCTGTGCAGCAACAATGTACATTTAATGTCTTTATTTCCCTGAATATATATCGTAGCCCGGATGGATGAAACTAGATCCGGGGTCTTCAATCTCGTTCGATCTTCACTCGAAGTACAAGTCGATCCATGTGAGAGATGTTCTGGAGTCGAACATGGAAAGACATCGCCTGATTACCAGCCAATGATGTAAGCTGTTAACAGGCGCGAGAGGAATCACCGATAATGATAATGACCCTCAAGGTACTGTAGTACAATTCACGTGGTGTGAATAAAGGACTTGGTGTCGAACACCACGCAAAATCTTTCGGTCGAAGGCCATTAATGTAAACCTATCTTCGGAAGTGAGAAACTTGCCATTGAGGCATGCAAGCTTCAAAGTACTGAATGGGGTGTTCCTAGATCGACTTCTTGGATAATGAGCTGATGTCGACAAGAAGCGATCCATCACAGGAGGGCCTTAATGAATCCCACATCAATGACACGGAACGGAGCAAATGATTTTAATGGAGGTGAAAACGATCTGGTGATATAAGGTTCAGGGTGGCGGTCATGAAAGAATGGAGTATAAATGTATTGTAGTGGGTGAGACACAGGTGAATTCTCTGAATGACTTCTCTTGAACATATCAGCGACACTAACGTGATGGATTGGTAGCATTAACCCCAAATGTGGATGGTGTGATGGGACCATGGTGATGTGACCGGTGAATGAAACAACCCAACCCGACTTGGATGCGGAGTGAAAGTGTCATGTTCAAGAGCGAATTGCTACCAACAAAGTTTCTTCAAGTTTTCGTCCCAAATTTTCCCCAGTCATTGCTGACCAGTACCTCTTTATTTTTGTCAAGCTTGAGGAGGATAACATATGCTTGTTCTATAATTTGCCCTTCGGGCAAACCCATCACTATGTTTTAACGAGCCTAGCGATAGTGAAACTCGTTCTCGTCTATAGACAAGTTTGTCGCTATTAAAATTTTAACGAGTTTAACGACAAAGATAACTCGGTCCTTTTCAATTTTAGAGAGTCTGAAAAGGAACGTAAAGGAAACTCCAAAATTCCTTTTTCATCATCTAATCCCTTAAGTTCGAAAAAGTATAAAACAATACAGAAGGGATGAATTTTCGATACTTTTAACGAGCCGAACAAAACAAGCGCTTGATCTTTTTGTGTAATAATCCCTCAGGTCCAAAAAGATTAAAATTTAGAGGAGGGATAGCACTTCCGGTCCCTTTAACGAGCTGGAGAGGCCAATGGCTCGGCAATCTTTTCATATTTTACGAGTCAATTGAAAAGAGCTTAAAGGAGACTCATCTTTTGAGGAACGAGTGATAAAATTGAGTAGCAACTGATTCCAAGTACGGTTTGGAATTTTCCAATCACGGCAATGTTACAAGGATGGCTAGTGAGATCACTCTTCGCAGCTGTTCCTCAAAATGGGTAAACAATCAAATGGAGGTGAACGATCGGCCAATGTAAAAGTGGAGGTGACTGTGCAAACATGACCAAGGCTTTAAAGGCTGAAGTATTACATTCACGATGGTTATTTACCAGAAATTGGTTCATTTTTTAATGAGCTTAAACTCTGGAGGAACATGTGCTCATTGATTATGTTTATTTTTTAACGAGCATGAACTTCGCGCTAAAACTGCTCGATGTAATGGTCATTTCTTGATTTTACCATAAATAGCTTTGTTCTTTCAAAGATTGTACTACATTTTCAATTGCTTCATCAAACTAGTTAGAAATGAACAATACATGTTTGAAAGATGAGTTAGAACACTAATATTTTACTCAAATTACGTAAAAAGTAATGTAAAAGTGCTTTTACCTCTCATTTTACCATTTCATTTGAACTTTGGTTTGTTGGAGCTTTGGAGGTGCTTTTCCCCTCAATTTTCATCAGCTGATTTCGAGAGTTTCTGTGGATGATTCTCGGCGCCGTCTGGACCAGGTAGGAGCTAAACTTGAACTCTTTCACTTCATGCTTTCCATTTTGCATGCTGAGCTTGATTCCTGTTTTTTCTGAGCCTTTGGGGTTTGAAAAACTCGCTCTGCCTTCAGCGCACCCTCTGTGTATCGAAAGGTGCGTTGGATGTTGGCCTATCTACTGGCCATCTCACATGCAATGCACCCAGAGCACTACTGTATGTGCGATGGGCGCAAAGAAGGAATTTTATGCACAGTTTTTGATGGAAATTTTGCCTGTTTCTTACCAAAATTAGGATCTAACTCTTCTCTTGTTTGTTTTAAGAGATCTTTGGAGCAAGATGACTATTACATGGTGAGAACGTGACCATGAAGAAGAGGACATGCTTGCTTTGCATGATCTGGTTACAGTAAACGCACTGCAGAACTGTGGCTTGCTGAAGTTTTTCCGCATTTCTAGCATGAACAAAAGATCAACTTACTGCAGTATTTTCTCGATGCTTGGGATCCTACCAACCAGGTGTTCCAGATCAAGGGAAAATCCATCCCCTTGACTGTAGTGGACATCTATTTCTTGACTGGCTTGTCGAGGCGGGGTGCCCCATCTCTTTATCAGGTTCGCCCCGAGGAGGTGAATCTGTGAGAGATTATGTTCGCCGGTATTGCAGAGAGGGATCTCAGCCAAGTAAAGACGACAAGATCATCATCCGTGATGTCATTGACAAGTCCCTCATGACTATAATATTTACTTTTGGTAGGATGGCTGGTGGAGCGGCTCTTCATGTAGCCAACTGATCTTATATGTAGTATGCCTTGGAATGTCTCTAACCGAAAGTGTTCAACTGGTGCGACGCAGTACTTCTTGTGATGAAAGAACAGTTGACCAAGGTAAAGAGTGGGAGGTTGAAGAACTTTGGGTATGGTTCTATTTTGACCGCCTTTGCCTTGGAAAAGATACCACTGATGCAGCCGCAGTATATTGCACTCGATTTACCTTCACCGACTGAACCACGTATGCAGAGATGGGTCGACCATATGTCTAGGCATGCTGGTCAGTCTCAGATTTCATTTTCTGATACCTTCTTCGGGTGGTTTGATCGTCAGGAGATGGTTTATTCCAAGTATCCATATGCTGGCATGGACTTTCGGGGTGATCCAAATTTAGTACTGCCGGACGGTGAACAGTGGGGCACCATTGGTAAATTCTTTTACCATATTCCTGTTTATCGTTTTTTATTTATAATGTCCTTGTGCTTTATTCTGTCAAGACTTAACCAAACTCATGTGTTCATGCAGATGTTGGTCCCGTTCGGCCAGTAGTACGCCTGAGAGTGCCAGTTGCCGCCCCAGCAGGAGAGGCTGTTAGAAGGGCTATCCTTCGCAACCTCGATGTGGCCGAGACTCTTGCGGAATTACAGGAACAGGTCGAGGGCCTCACTCCTGGTATTCCAGATGTGAGGACTGATGAGCTGCCCTTGAGGTTGCAGCGGCATACTACTGGTGTGCCAAGACGATGGACTCGGCTCTTACACATGATCGCACAGGCTGTGACTTGCTATCACGAGCATCATTAGACTAGGTTGCCCCCTAGTGTTTTGAGTTTTGGGTCATTTGACCAATTTTTTCTTGGTTATAGAACATTATGTGTAAACCATAAACAGTTATATATATATATATATATATATTTTTGATTTTCGAAGTTTTATTTCGGCTAAGTTACATGATCCAAATGCGATATTGATGGTATGATTCTTTTTATAAATGTTGCAAATGTCTATCTAACACATAATTTGCCAATGAGTCAGTTAATGTGTCTAAGTTTTTGGAAATATGCTGATATTGAATAAAATCAAATTGCCTTTCCAAAATCTTAACCCTTAGGAACATGCGATAAATAGCTAGATTTTGGACAGAGTAGATACCAGTGAGTTGTAGTATGACGAGTTGTGAGTCTAGCCTGACAATCAGTTGGCGTATACCATGTGCGATGGCATCAGAGAGAAGTTCTATCAACGTGCTATATTCAACGATGTTATTTGTTCATCGACCAATGCATACCCCTCTGAAACTTACTAACTCGCCGCTTGGATCAAAAATGGCCCAGGCCGCGGAAGATAGGTTCCGCGAACTACGACTCGCCCCGTCGGCATATCCAAGACATGACTCCAATAGGTTTGAAATCTGCGATAATAAAAAGTGGATTACTTGACCAAAATAAACACTTTAGCAAAAACAAAAACATAACAAAAGCATATAGGTTACTATACTGAATCACGCATAGTAACGCTTGAGGTACAACCCGTTACGAGGTTGTGCCAGTGGAATTCCGTCATAATCCATTAACTCGTAAGCTCCTTTTGCTAACACTCGCTTAACAATATAGGGGTAGATCTAAGGAGGATCTAAGAGCTATCACAAGGGCATTCAGAGAGTTTGTGAATCAGTTGTTTAAATCATAAACAAATCCTGGAGATTGACTGAAGTGGCATTTATCTACTTTGCATTTGCATATCAAATGCAGTTCGAAAGCTACCTGGCACGACTTTAGACTCCGTCTGTAAGTTTATGAAATAGACAACAAGGAAGATAAATAAACAAACTAATTCGTCCCCAGCGGAGTCGCCATTTTGTTACAGGGAAAAGTGTCTACTCAGAACTGCTTATCCCACTAAGGTGTGATAGCTACCTCAGAAACAAACAAAGTAAGGCTACTTTCATTTTTCCTTTATGAAGCATAGATAGAGAAGAACATAGAAGACCAACCTCTGTGTTGCGCTAATCTCCTGGTTCGATTCCTATCTTCCTTGATAGTCTTTCGCTACTTGTCCCTTGCACGCCCAGCTTCACAGAGTACCTGTAAGATCACAGTAGCATAGCACTATACAAGAACATGGATCTATAATCATAAACAATCTAGGATCATATGTAAATTGACCATACAAATGCAACAAACATAAATGACACAAGAGTATGGAGGAAAACTTGAATAACTTTTATTGATAAACAAGAAAGAGCCAAGGGGAGTTACAACCAGTTGTTCTGACCCAGCATCATCCTCTCAGCAAAGAAGCCCTTCTTCACCTCATACAAAACTTAGATCACCCAACAATCTGATGTTTGTCTCATGAAACCAACAGTAATTCCTTACAATATGCAAAATTACAGCCTTTGGATCTCTGGGATGAGGCATCCATATATAGATATCTGTAAGGGAGATGAGTCAGCTTGTGACTTGATTAGTGTCTTCCCTCTGATAGTTATTGCTTCCACTTGGAGATTCATGATCTCTTACTCATCCTTGGTTGAATTCAGAGAGGCAAGTGTCAGAGGAGAAGTTTCTGGAAGCTTCCACTACCTCTCCACCTCGCGGAATGACACTGCCATTTGTCATTTCTCGCCCATCGCACCCCATAGAAGGGCTTTTTGAAATGCAATGCACCCACAAAGTGTGTTTAGGTGAGATGCAATGAACTTTTCCTATGTAGTAGCTGAAATGATCCTGTTTTGACTAATTCTGAGCAGTTTTTCATGGAGAACTTTTGGGAGAAGCTGTAATCAGTTGACCTTTCTCCTTTAGGGGTTAGAACAACACTTTTAGGGACTTAGGAGCCCTTGGTTTATGGACATTTTATGCTTGGGGTTGCAGTGCCCAAAAATGTCTATAACACCAACTATCTTTGAGCAGTTGTCTGAATATCTGGAGTTCAAGGCGAACTTCCATTGCGTTTCCATCAAAGCGTGGAAGGACCCCGGGTAAAAATGGTATGATCTTCTATACCCGACGACGGATGATGCAATCGCCGCAGTCCTGGAGAGTTGGCCAGCAAGGTGGTGCATGGCCTTAGACTTATCAGCTGGGTCTAGTAAGTCTGCCACAAAACAAAAGAAGGAAGAGGCCAGGTTAAAGATGGAGCAGTTGGTTGAAAGAAGGAGGAAGGAAGCCGAGGAAAAAGCCAAAGAAAAGTGCGCCGCCAAAAAGCAGGCAGAAGGGGAGGAAGAAGAGGAAGAGCGCGACACTGATAGGAGTCAGAAGTCGTCTTCTCTGTAGACAGAGGAGGAGAAGTAGCGCTCAGAAATGGGAGGAGTAGTCCTAGAGACTACTCCATTTTGGGTTAAGCGCACAAGGGAGCAGGAGAAAGTAGGGCCACAAAAGAAGTCCAAGGCCAGCAAATCATCCCTTGATCCAATCACCTTGACAGAGGGTGATTTGAATAACATAGACGATATAGTGAGGAACTCAACCACGAAATTGTTGTAGCAGTTCGAGCATCAACAAAAATAGGCCTTGGTCGCCATTCAAATGTGTCTGCATGAATTGTAGATCCAAGATACTCAGGTGCAGACCAGTGTAGGGCGGGGCAGTGTGACGTCGAGCAGTTTGATGTCTGGAACCTCAGATGCGGCAGAGATGGTCCGCTAAATGGATCCCCGAGCTGTTGCACTACCGGATGGAGCATTGACCGTAGAAATAGAGGCTGACAGGACCATTGTTAGTGCTCTCAAGAAAGTTGGGTTAAACTTGGCTGCGCTTCCAAGTGAAGCCCTTCACACCCTACAAGATGGTGTGATCGCGGAACTTCAGGCTCGGGAAAAACGCACATTGAATTTTATCAGTGAGCAGAAGGTGAACAATGCCCAGATGTTCGTAGAAAAGACGTACGTGATTGATCTTCTTAAGAAGATCACAAAGAAGAATGAGCGCACAACAGCTGTGGTGGCTGAGGCATGTCAGAATGTTCTAGAGCTAAACATCATAGAAGATGCACCAGTCAATGCAAGAATTCAGAAGCTCTCTGTAGGTGTGCGTGACACATGAACAAAGTTGGCTAAGGTTCAGCTTGAACTGAACCTTAAGATAAGAGAACTTGAGTTGAGGGCCCAGCCTTCAACTCCACCAGAAGTCAGAGAGCAATGCGAGGCCGCTGTCAAAGATGTTGTTGCAACTGTCGATACCGCAGTGAAGGATTGCACTGCGCTCTTCGAACAAGTGCTCGAAGTAGTTACCAGTCTACAAGAAGATCCCAACCTACAGAGGCTAGAAACTGAGGTACGGGAACTGTAGCAGAGATACGACGAGGTTAAAGTGATGGCGCGCACCGTCGCCATCACGCAGAGGTTGGCGAGGCAACAGGAAGTAAAGACACTCAAGGAACAGGTGGACATAGCACAACATAAGGAGGCAGTACTAAAGGCCAGGCTAGGTCCTTGGCTAGACGAAGCATATGTGCTCACGACCACCATTCAAGGCAAACTGACTAGTCTGCAGGAAACATAGTAGAAAATACAGGCAGACAGTGCAGGACTAGTGACAGAGCAGCTGGTAGAGCAGGTGAAGCAAGCGGAAATGCAGTGTACCGCCAAGGTTGTAGTAGTCCAAGTATAGCTGGGAGGTCTTCACGACAAGATATCCGCACCAGCCGAGTGACTCGGGGTGAGTCACCATATTTGTGTTGGGGGCCTGTTGGGAACGGGTCCCCTAGGGTCAATTTTGGGGCTAAAAGCCCAAGTTTTGGGGCTAAAGGCCCAAGTTCTGTATAAAGAATGTAAAGACTCTACATTTTGTGGTCATGGAGCATGAAGATGAAAAGAGTCAAAAAGGGTTTCTGCCCTTAGTTTAGGTAACTTGTGTCGGCTTTATGAGATCCACCCTTGGTCCACGGACCATGGGAATGTATAAAAAGGGAGAGTCTTAGAAGAGTCTAAGTAGTTCTTAGTAAGTTTTTGGGAAATTGATTAATGTAATGGGTCTGTGAGAGCTAAGAGTGAAGAGTCTTAGCATAGGAAAGAGGCTCTATAGCTGTGTGTACAGAGGCCTAGGGTAGAAGTCCACAGCTGAGTGCGCAGACCCCTACAGCTGTGCGCGTAGGGAATTTAGAGTCTGTGCTGAAGATCTGAACCATCAATAAATAGAATTATTCTAGAGATACTTGTGTATGAGATATTTTACTTCTGTTATGAATGTATGTGGTTATGTTATGTTGAATACTGGGTTTACGATTTAATGTTGTATTAATGCGTGAATCTATGTGTTTTGCTTTGTCATATGAATGCAAGTAAGAATATATGTTTACACAAAGATAATCATAATGCAAGTTGAAGTTATCTAATAGTTAAGCTAATCTGGGTAGACACAGAAGTAAGGGAAATTACAGAGGCACGTAAGTGTCTGAATTTCCTATCTCGGGTAGGTGAAGGTCTCGAAGCCAAATAATAGAAGTATAGAAATAATCCCTAAAGGGCTTAACGGTCTGCGCGAAAGAAGGGTTAGGGAATAAAATGACATCACAATTATCTCAGGGTGTTGAAACTTGGTTCCTGCATCCCCCCATACTGCTTCGGGTGAGACTTCAGTCCGCGCTCCACAGACTGATGCCGAAAGGGCTAGTAGTGTAGGGATTTTGTTGGCTAATTAATGTTGAGCCTAGGTCAGGGCCCATCAATCCAACACTAGAGCTTCACCTGTTGCTGCTACTGCAGGCTCCTTCTTGCAGTGCCTTATTTTGTGAACATTTTGTGGCATAGTGCCCAAATTCATGATAATGAAAGCACTTGATGTTGGAAAATTATTTCTTCTTACCCTCCTCTCCTTAGGACTTCTTTCCCTTGGATTTATTTCCTTTGCTTAATTAATGCAAGGTCCTCTTCCTCTTCTTTGGATGAGGTCCCATCTTGATTGTCCCACCTTATTTCTTCTTGCACTAGATGAGACCATAACTGCTCCCAACTCGGTAGTTTGTCACTACCATTCATGGAATCCTGATAACTATGCAAGATCTTGGGAAGACCCAACAAAGTTAGAGCTACCAATATTTTCCAAGGATAGTCACACCGACCCCACCAAGTTCATTATGACAGTGTGTAAACTTGCAAAGGTACTTCGGACTTTTGTCATTATTTTGCATCTTGATGCTACGAAGCTTGTCCCTTAGTGCCAAATTACTGTGGTCACTATTGTTCTCAATCAAGTCAGTTAGTGTTTTCCACATCATGAATGGATTTTATTTCCCATGGAGAATCGAGACAATATGATCTCGAACTCCCTCCAGTATGATCCTCCTCACTTTTACCACACACTTCTTCCAATCTACTATATCTTGAGCATCAGATGTTGGATGCTTCGGGATATCATTATATATGAATTCCTTTAGCCCATGATCTTCCAACACTTCCTCCATGTGGTCCTTCCATGCAACATAATTCGAGCCACCCTCAAGCGCATACTCGAGTCTCAATCCATAAAACTACATCCTACTAGCTGTGAAGAAATGATCCTGCAAGTTTGATCCTACTGTAATAACAAGTTTGAAATATATTCTATATTTTGAAACTTTCTCTAGAGTGATTCCATCTCTGATACCATGTAGAAATTCCTTATAGATTCAAATTGCTTATGTAATATGTTAAAACAAAATACTTGAGTCTACTCTACGCATGAGTGGAAACAATTAATTGATTGAGAAATCACAACATAAACATGAGACAAGATTCAATCACATATGCTAAGATATTTTTTGCATAAGGGGAAAGGTTGCTGCTCAAAACCCATTCCTATTTGTATTACATTAGATCAGAAAATAGAGGAGAAATACAATGCTTGTTCAAGTCTGAACATTCTTTGCACAAATATAATCTATCTCACTACTTCATAAGTTTCCTCTGGTCAATACTCAACCAATTATGTTTCCTTCTAAGCTCCTATTTCCTAGCACTATTCAATAAGGAATTATCCCCCTATTAAATAGGAAAAACCCCGTCACGAATTGTGCAATCCCTATAAGCCCTTCTTTGACTGCATGCACCACTTGTACAACTCAGAAAATTATACAACTAATAATACACTTCCCTTGAACTCCAATCTCAACTAGGTAAATCGAATTTCATGCATGCATGAGTTAATTATGGTCGATTTATCAATTAATTGGTTGAACACATGAAGATGCACCCCACTGCTAGACCTCCTACTAGTTCCTCCAATAGTTGGAACTAGTTTAATTAACATTAAATTAGTTTAGCTGAATTAAAGTATTACAACTCAAATTAAACTCAACCTATCCTCCGAAAATTTAGGAACCACTCTACCTGACTCAAGTTAGGACCACAACTTGAATTAACTAATCTAACTAAGTGATAATAACTCAGTTAACTCATTCAAGTTGTCTACAGATGTGGAATTTCAATTTTCTCCTAATTTAATTCAAGGGGAAATTAAATCAATATTTTCTTATTGAGATTTTCAACAGTCAGAGCCATGTAATGGGATCTACTTAAAACGCTATTATGCTTAGTTTATTTGCATGGTCACTTGTACATACTGTATATAGGTGTGTGTGTGTGATCAATTTCTTTGCTTCTCTGAGTTTTTTCTCATGGTTTTTGTGTGTGATTCATGTGTCTGGTCTTTGATGAGCAGATTTCAAAACCCTCGCTCCCCTATAGAGGCTTTGTAGATGGTGACAGTTGTTACACTCGGAACACTGCTTTCGCTGCTTGGGTCATCTTTTCGACCAATGATGAGCTTGTAAGTTCTAGGGGTATTTATCTTCACCTGTTTACCAAAAATGTGTCTAAATATAATAATTTCATTGAGATCTTGACCGAGGCTACTCACATTGGCATACACCACTTAGTTGTTCAACTTGACTCTCAGCTCATAGTGTCTCAGCTCAACCGTCTCTATTCTATAAGGAACTCTACTATCCTACGTTATTTTTTTGAGGGTACATCTCTTGGGATGTTTATTTGATTACATTGATTATATTAATATTCCTCGAGATCAAAATATATTGGCTGATTTGTTAGCTAATTATGTGTTATATTGGCATTTGTACCATAAATAGTTTTGAACCATGCACATGATAAAGTAAACATTTATTGTATATACACATCATTTAAATAAAAACATGTAGAAGTCGTCATTTTATTATATATCAAAAATTTTGGGTACATAGTTCAAAATATGGGCATCTAAGGCCCTTGCCATCTATCCATACATATGTAGATCTATCACAAGACACACATCCCTAAGTACACCACTATCCTTGCTCAATGTTGCTCAGCGTAACACAACACCACATTCAGAATGCGGTGAAGGAGGCTCTAGTGACTGGATGAATGGACCCCAATCATGTACCTCTGCATATGTCGAGGCGTATCTACAATACTCGTTGGAGGAACCCCTAGAGTCAACCCCTCGACATTGCGAGCGAATTCCTACAACTCCTCATCCTCATCCTTTATCTCTGCCGCCTATTGTGGTTGGGCTTGGGCTAGTGGTACTTTCCTCCTAAGTGGAGAATAGCTTACAGGATGTTTGGGCACCACATCTACACATAAAATTTATTACATATTAGTAACTTTGTACCCATTCCAAAAAAAACTACATATTCTAAAAATCCAATTTTTTTTTACCTCTATCATCAAAGTCCATTTCGAGGGGTAAGGCCATGTTTGGATCTCCCTTGAAGTTTACTCCATCATATGGGTAGTCATCCACCACCAATGAAGAAACTCTCAACCACTTCCAATATGTATTTAGGAACTAGTGGCCACAATGCACACCCTCTTCCCTCATCATAAGACTGCACCACCTCACCATATGAGGCTTAGTTGGTGGTGGATATACCACTTAATCCAATGACATTTGTCTCATAACCGAGATCTTCTCAAAAAATGAACTCACTAATAATATCCCATTGCCAAAATTTATGAGCCTCCCTCTCTTCATCTTGGTAAGTTATTTCTTAACGTTGGTCAGCATGCCTTCACGCTAGTTGAACAAGGTAGGCTGCATGCATCTTAGCGATAACTCCAAAAGTGGTTTGGTTACACTATGAAGTGTTGTTGTACTTGCTACCAAAGTCACCGTGTATGCTAAGGTTTGGAGTGCGATGTTGACTAGGTATTTAATCATGATTCTATCCTTGTCCCTCTGAGCCCCCACTCTAGAATGCTACTGAATAACTTCAAATTGTATTATGTACCCCTACTAGCACAAGTGAAGCTCCCCACCTTGATATACTGGTGAAGAAATAAATTTCCTCCAACTCTATGGAAAATGACTCTGGTCCTATTACGAATTGTTGGGTATCTAGATCTCATCAACAAATGATTTATACAAGTAGAAAGGGCTGGTTTGTCATGTTAAGGATCATGAAAATTTTTTATAACCCAAAACTCCTTAGTGCATCCGATGTTGGTTGATGGGCCATAGCCCACATATCATTGAATGCATGATCTCTCTCTCTCCATTCAACCATGGTCTCTCCTACACTAAAAAAGAAAACAATTATCAGACATGACCACGGTAAAAAATACGAAATTCCACTATAAAAATTGATTTTGGGGCACGAAAAAAGAAAAAAATCACCAATTTAACCCTAACCACACTTTGTGAACTTGTAATTTTTGGTCATAATTGCATGGAATGCATTGCATCCATGCAGTTGGACCCTTTCAACCGAAATTTTCCCAATCTACGCATGTGTCCGAGGGATTTCTTTGATGAAAATTAAATTTTCTCCTAAAAAATATGACTATGACCTAAAAGAACCCACATTTAAATCGACAAATGAAGGGATAGATCTACTTACCTTGATGGGGAAGCTTCTCCTTTGGCTTCTCTTTCTCCTCCTTGCCCTTGCACCACCAAGCTTGGAAGTTCTCTCCACCTCTCTTCTTCAACTTACAATGATCAAATGAAAAGGTATAGGCTTTTTTATCAAACTTTTTGGCATCTTTAGAGAATATTCCTTTTCTTAATTTTTGGGCTTGAGAGGGTTTTTGCTTTATAATTCTTTTTCCTAGTTCAATTTTTGCAGGAGTTTGGTGAGCTTCATTTTAGTGTCACTATTTTGAGGGTCCTGGTTACGACAATGGGACTGAGGTATGATCTCTTTACTGGCATATAGGGGTAGGTCATTTTTTCCATTTTCGTTGCATTTTGACCATCAATTTTGTTTTATTTCCTTAGGTCTGACCCTGTCAAGTTGTGACTTTAGCCTCTTTCTTTTATGCATGTCGTCACTTAGCAGTAGAGCCTTCCTAATCATGGATACCCTAGCTAGCACCTTTTTTCCGTTTTGGTTTCCATGAAACCATTTTCACCATCCTTTTGGAATCCCTCTTTTTGACCCACCATGATCTAGAATCTGAGCCTCATGTCCTCTTCTTCATCATATTTATGGCTATAAACCAGAAGGATTCCATGATGTAATCCCTTGTGATGCCATTCTCTTTTATTAATCCTATTTTTTGGAGATTGAGCCTTTGTTTCTCTCTTCCGCTTGGTTTTTACAGATTGAGCCCTGGTTTCTTGGCCTATCATCCACTTTCACTTGGAATTTTACCCTTTCTTTGAGGAACCTCTATGATGAGTGGTATTATTAGCTAACCTCCTATCCTCTTTATGTCATGAGAAATTCCATCATCACCGAAACTAGTTGTTAGCCCCTATTCCACTCATTCCTCCAAGAGGAGTTTCCTTTAAGGTCTTTTCAAACTCCTTAAATTAGAAAAGATTGTCGAGTGAGTTTGTCTCCTTCATGCTCCTTAAAGTACTTGAAGGGTCATCTACCCAGTATAAGTTTAACCCTTTTCTAGACTGGTATGGACCAGTTAAGGAATAATCTAGTCTAATATAGCTAGAAGGTTCTCCCTTGTATACTTTTATCTCTTTTTTAGGGTTTGGGGACTAAACTAATGAAAAAGGAACTTTCAAAAAGAGAAACGGAAGGGAACATTCATCTCTAGTAATCTTCGAAAGGAAAAATCAATTGCGTCACCCTTGAACATGACGCTTGTCTGATCCATTATCTCACAATTAGGTTTTAGCTTTCTTAGGAGTCATACCATACATATAAGTTTGTCTACTCCTATACCTAGTTACTCTTCCAGTCATATGGAGCATGATTCAATGCCTCCTGCATTGTCACACAATATCATGTGGTTCTCATTAGTCATGCTTCCAAGTCGCTCTTTTGTCATGCCGTTATGTTTTCAAGGGAAGTCTCAGCGTGTGTCAACCATCTGCAGTAGCCTATTAACCTTTTTGAGTCGGCCATCCCTGTATTAGTTTTACTTCATTGTTTCATGAATTCATCCATACATCACATCATCATGGTCTGTTCCATGTTGATTGTTGGGGGCTACATCATTGCCCTCATTCGACAGAGATTCTCCTATAAACTTCAACTCATTATCCAGGAGCTTGGTCTAGGAACCAATAGTACCTTGGAGCTTATAGACCTTAGTGGCAGGCTTCCTTGTGATCAACAGTCAGTCTACATCATTGGCTCCTGATTAGCCGAGTTAACTGGTGTTCGAAATCAGGTCATGTATTCACATTTAGTGGACTTTACTAGGTACCTTGGGGTCCATTTTCCTCATTGGTGTATTCCCTCGCGTCTATTACTGGTTTACCTCATTGGCTGGTAATCAGGCGGTTTCTACCATGCTCAACATCAAATCATCTATTCACATGGTGTAAATTTGTACCATCAGGGTTATGTCAAAGACCCTAATTTAGGGATGTCTCACTCCTATATGGCATCCTTCCCAAGTTGCATTGAAGTTATGCATCATTTATGTACTTTGAGGACTATCTTGAGACATTTCTCTATTTTTCATGTGTCCATAGTCCTACTAATGTATACTGTGACATAGATCTACATTGTATTTGCTGGTAACTATGCTTTATCTATTGAGTCACATGGATCCACTATGTATTTTTTTGTGGCCATGTTCTAGCATTTCATGTCATGGATCCGTAGTGTGTGTTTCGGTGTCCATGTTCAATACCACTTTTGACTGAGCATGGTTATGCCTTACTTGGGGATGTTATCAGTACAAATGAAACTTTAGCTTCTGGTGTCTTCTAATCTGAGTTCTTGGCATTGTATCCTCCCTTATATTTTGACCTCTGAGCATTGTTATGATGAATTTTGGCATTTATTTACTCTTTTGACCTCATGCATTAGGGGTCATCTGTTCTCAACTTATTTTTCTCCCTAGTGTTAGTACTTATGAGTCATCATGCTGATTGACCTTTTTCCAGGCCTTAGCCACTATTTTTCTAGTGTTAAGTCCCAACTACACAGATCCTAGCTTATGCATTCATTTGGAACCTTCCAACTGCACAAAGGACACACTATTTGAGCGATTATAGCTTAAAATTCATTATTTTGTCCATGTGGTTGAGGGACTTCTTCTAAAGGTTTATGGTTCATAGGAGATTAATTCGATTGATCACTTTATCATATCCATTTGATATGGCTGGGATTAATTATAAAGAAGCTTCTCTAACTTCTCTTTGTCCTAAGTGTCTACATTCATCCTCCTAGGAGTCCTCTTCTTCCTATTTATACTAGGCCATATTAGAGGGCGAGGCTAGATTTGAGAGTTTAGGATACCCAAAGTTTTGGAGAGTGAGATTGAGAGAGTCTATACGACCATTGTGATTTAGACTTGAGGGATTCATGTTAGTTCCTTATTCATTATAGTAGGGAGAATCTGCCGGATTGAGGAGAGGAGAACCAGAGCTTGAGGTATATATATATGTACTTTCATTTATATGGTTAATAAAAATCTATGTTCCTTGCCCATATCAATATTTGTAGTAATTTATATGTGTAATTTCTGGATGTTTTGAGCTAACGATCTTCCAGATGATCACTTATAATCTTTGTTTGTGTGTGCTTGTGTGTAGGCTTTGGATTGGAAGTGGATAAAATATATCACTTGATTGGAGTGCAGGGATTCTTCATCGGGCCCAAAAAAATTCGCCAACCTACGAGGAGGCAAGGTACTTTCTCATCCATTATAGCATTAGAAATTACATCGAATCTCCATGATTTTTATTAGATTGTCTTAGCCATTCTCTTTTGTTGTATAGTGGTATCAATCGGGCATGAGATCATGGAGCAATAGCTCCTTTCGTGTAGAATTTACAACAACAAATGGTTACTTCTCAATTAAGCCAAAATGAAAAGTGGTATGGGGTAGTGATGTAAACTTGAAAAACATTTCTAATAATACTCATCCATACGTTTTTTCAATTTCATTCTTGATAGTTTAAAACTAAACCAATGAGCGCATTTTGCGTGAACTTCAAGGATCTGTATGATCGCTTTCCTAAAAAAAAATTTCATTATTGCATTTCCAAACTTTACCCAAACACCAAAATGCAGATAAAATACAAATATAAAATTTGATTAGCCTCCATTAGCCATTAATTCACTAATTGTGCATTTTTTATTAAATTGCCAATATTTGTAGAATCCAATCAATTTTGATCTAGATTTGAAAATGATAGTGCTATATTCATTTAATTTTTTTATAAATATTCAAACAATGTTATTATTTGGTTAAACAAAACAAGAATTTGACCTTTATGAGTTAGCATTGAGCTTTGTGAGTGAGAAATTGGAAATTGAAAATTTCAATTGTGAGTGTGAATTGGTGATTCAAGGCTAGGATTGCTTGATAGTAATGTATGATTTCCCTAAAGAAAATTTTTATTTTCTTTCATGTTTTCTCATAACATAAAAATTCATATTAGTTACATATATCAAATATTATTAGACTCCGTTAGCCATTAATTCACTAATTTGGTCACTAGATTGTGTAATTTTGATTAAATTTCCAAGATTTGTAGAATTCGATCAAGTTTGATCTAGATTTGAAAATGATAGTGCTACCTTGATTTTATATTATTTGGCTAAACTAAATAATAATTTGAACTCTATGAGTAATGATTGAGCTCTTTGGGTGAGAATTTGGATGTTGTGAATTTCAATTGTGCATGTGAGTTGGTAATTCAAGGCTACGATATCTGGAAGTTGTGTAAGCTTTCCCCAAAGAAAATTGTTGTTCAGTTTCGTGCTTTCTTTGTGCCATGGATACTGTGGATCAATTTATATAGCTATGTTATATTGTGTAATTATTTTAATCATTTCATTTTCATAGAATATCAGGTTCAACACTCGAAGTATGTCCATAAACTTTATAATTTCAATTTTAATTGAAGTTTGCCTCATCTATAGTGAATTAAGATGGGATACAAACTATCAATGGTTGGTTCTCATTTCTGTTCAAAGTCATTCTCAATTTTATATGCTAATTTTGTCTCAAATTGTTAAGCCATTACAAAATTTGATAGTTTTCTTAAGGAATGTTATTGTGAATAAATGAAAGTTTTTCTTTTCGTCTATTTCCTTTCTAATTGGCTTTACGTAAAATGCCTCTAAGGAAAATTTCTTGTTAGAACATCTAGGAAATCCCCTAAGGGGAAGAAACCCATGGAGCCAATAGAGACTTCTTGGTAGAGACTTGTTGAAATTGACACTTCCTTAGGAGAATATGTCCCTGTGATGTGTATAGCCACTCTAGAGGAAGAATAGCCAAGGCATCCATTTAGAAGCATTTAGGCCATAATAGGTTCCTGTTGGATGAGCTAGTTGACTTAACCGACCAACCCAAATTTATGTCAACAAATCCGCAATATAATAAGGCTAACTAATGAAAAAATAAGTAACATGTTTGGTCGGACAATTAGACTAGCATAAATATCATGGAAAGTCTATATATATGTCTATATGTATATAATGTAACAGTTCTGGTTCTGTTTCTGACATATAATAATATATATTTGTCCTCTTTTTCTGGCTCTCCATTATTGTGTCTCTTTACATCATTGTTTGTGCTTATCATGTGTTTATTTGATGTTTGTCTACTAGTAAGTATGCATGATTTTTACATTAGAATAGATACAGTTATGGTGATGGACAAAGATCAACAATTATCTAAAGAAATAACACGTAGAAATTGTCTAACAATTGTAGAAACTAGATATAATTTCTTTACAGAAGCACATGAACGCTTTATAGAAGGTGGCCTAGTCGAAATCAAGAAATACCTCAAACTCATTGCCCATGAAAAAACCTCAGAATGAAACTGGAACTTGACTGTTACTCAAACTGTCAAGCAATGGTTGGAAGAATTTACATGAGTGGTTTTAGTCGATTCTTGAAGACTATTGTGAAGAGAAAGAAATACAAGACCAGACTTCGATTGAACATATTAAGAATAGATTCTATGATGACTTTCAAGATGGTTTATTTTGTACAATCCCTACCCTTCTACACAAGTTCCTACTTGAGAAAGGTACAGGACACATCGTTGAGTAGTAGCCGGGATACTAGCCAATACTGATTGAAAGAAAGATCAAACCAAGTGGCAAAAATTCCTTGACTCTCGATGCAAAGATACTAAGGAAGCGTGGGAATATTTCCTAAGAAAATAATCATGGCTGACAAATACCTCTCCGCGAACTGACACTAAGGGCAGTAAACATGGGGATGGGGGTGGGGGGGGGGGGGGGGGTTAGCAAATCATAATAAATAAAGAAGAAAAATTAAATTGGATAAGTATGTATAAATGACAAGGATGTAATGAAGAAAGTCGACTACCAAGAAAGAACAACAAGAATATAACTGACCAAATAGTAATAAAAAATATAAACAATCGACTGATATGCAAAAAATAGCTTGGGACAAGAGACAAAAACGACGATAGAAAATTAGAGAATAGGAATACCAGAGGAAAAGAATGCAAAATCAGGAGTGTGAGAGCAAAGATCCACAAGACTCCTCAAAAGAGTTTATAGGCGTAGCACCGTCTTCACCGACAGAGAATTAAGGTATAATTATAACCCCTAAAGAGCAAGTAAATTCCATGGAATTTGATGAATCTATTCCATCAATGAGAAGAACTCTAACTATAGGAATGGTGAGTCCCAACGTACAAGAATTTCTTCAGTCGCGATTTTTTTCAGAAATACTTGTAGTTTGGTAGTATGTCTAGGAACAAAGAAACTTTCAAGAGATATAAAAATATGACAAATATCAATCAAATAATAATAATAATGAAGTAGAAAAAGTACTTCTACAACTAAGAAATCTCATGATCATACCCCCCTACCGCAACTCGTATCCATTGAAGAAACCCAAAGTACAAAAGCGATTAAAGAAGAGTCACAACCTCGAGAAAGTTGGTTCATAGAATATATTGTCACTTATTGGAAAATGTGTTTCCAGCTGTCCAAAGAGTAAATGAGCAGAGAAGTTTTCCATCATTTTCCAAGAAGTAGAAGGACTCAAAGCCTAAATCATACCCTCTCCATTGGAAAGTGCTCTGAACGAGCTTTCCAATGATATGTGGAAGTCCAAAAATGGACTCTTAGATCAAAATATATGTTATGTCGAAGTTCAAGGATTGAAGCCTTAGGAAGGAATATTGGAGGTCCGATATATTCGAGATTGCATATCAGAGGTCCAGAGATATCGACGATCACAACATCAGAGAATCAAGCATATTGTCGATCGAAACATCATAGCATCAGGCATATCAATGATTGCATTGATGAGGCTCATCAATAGGTAAACTATATGGGCCTTAATGCCACTCTCCAACATATTAAAATAAAATTTTCTCACATTTCATTACATAATTTATTATATTTTCCTTAGTGAGAAGGGTAAAGGTGAGATGTTATGTCATGTGGCCTAATGCGCATTAATTGCAGGATTTGGAGTAGTTTTTGGATAATTTAAGTGCAGGAGCTCAAAGTAGACAAGAAACATGGATTTTAGGAGATTGGGTCTCCCTCCTTACCTCAATCATTCGAAGATTCCTCCACTCAAGAAGCCAAGCCCACTGAGTTCATTAGAAACCAAGCCAATGATAGTTGAAGACAAGTCAATCTCGATTTTCGGAGCCAAGCCTCCCTAATTTTAAGGAAGTTTTTGGTAGCTTCAGTTGTATAAATAAGAAGGTCCGGGGCCTCATTAGGATTCGACATTTTATTGTAGCCAAGAGGCAATTTTGAGAAAATATATTGTGATTGTTATTCTCATGCTATTTTTTTCATTTTGGTGATAATGAAAAGGGTTTCTTTGATCCAACACTGATTTGACTCGGAGAGTTGAAGCTATTGGGTTAGGGCCAAACCCTAGAAGTAGAGGTTCCTCTTTTTGTACATGTATTCATAGATTAGACTCATAGCTTAGCTGTTGAAATTATCTCTGTTTTGTTTAATTTACAATTCTTTGAATGATTGGTTAGCTTCTCTTCCATTAGTTGGAGAAGTAGATCGGTGTTACAACAGTGAAAGAAAAGACGTCAAAATAACTTGTGATAGTGGCCTCATCCCATCTCCCCCATGGGATCATGGCTTGAGGGCCCCACTCTCACAGCCCCAAAAACATATTTATCTTTTGGTTATTACATAGCTTAGGATTTCTTGTTTAGTAGATCATTGTTGATGATTTCTTAGAAGCACCTGCAATTGTTATTTTTGTTTCTTGAGTTTGTTGTAGATTAGAAAGCATTCCATTCAATATATTTAAGCCATTAGCCATCAATAAATCAGTTTCTCAAATTCAACTCATCTTTTCCACATTTACATAAAGTTGTGCATAAATGTAGAAATGAATATGAGTTGTTGCAGGAGTTATTGATCCGCAGGGAGGAACTCATTCCACTAGCCTCATCTAAGTCTTCTCCACCTCTCACCAAATCCTACCAATTACTAATTTAGTTTTTTGTTTTATATCCACCGTGGACAACCACCTTGAGAAAATCCAACCATCCTGAAGAGTTGGGCTGATCCTTGGGTAGTGTGCACATTCCCCATACCTTATTCCATCATCATACACCTTCCCAACACTTCCTTTCACCTTCCCTACCTTCCTACATCTTTCAGCTCAATTTCCTGTAGTAAACCATGACATCTTGTAGTAACTACAGGAAATCCTATAGCAACTATAGGAAACCCTGTAGCAACATGTTTTAGATTGTTTTGGGTAGAAATGATGATCAGAGCCTAGTGTAGGCCTTCAACTTGACCTCCATACCCGTCAATACCATTTTTGAGCAGCTTTCCCATACCTTCCTTCCCTACAAAAGATCAACTTGTTTAACTTAGCAGTTACATTTCTGAATTGAAAACCAAAAGACTCTTTTCTGCAATATTTAGCTAGTGCATGCATACATCAGCCATAGCAATGTTAGGATACTTTCCATGTCTACTTAGTCCAAATAGAAAGATGATAGAATCTGAAAAGTAATGTGTGTTAATTCTTAGCTAGGTAATTTCATGTCATTTCATAATATTTTCTATTTACCACTCTCATTTTAGGTAAGCATTTACTTTCTGCATCAAAGATAGCTTTACATTCACTATCAGTAGTCAACCTCCTTCTAGTCAATAGAATATTGGTTTGAAAAACCCTAGTGGTATATCACCTCAGTTGAGAAGTTACAAGAGTATACTATTGCATTTGTTGTGCATATAACATTGTCACCTCCAAGTTTGTATGAATCCCAGGTTGATAAAGTAAAGTTGGGCGCCCTAGGAGTTGCAACATCCTCAAAAGTGATGATCCCCAATATTGAAACAAGGATGGTGCAACTCCTAGGGTGACCAACTTTACTTTATCAACCTGGGGTTCGTACAAACTTGGAGGTGACAGTGCTATATGTACAACAGATGCAACAATACACTCTTGTCACTTCTCAACTGGGATGATATACCACTAGGGTTTTTCAAACCAATGTTCTATTAAATAGAAGGAGGTTGATTACTGACAGTGAATGTAAAGCTATCTTTGATACATAAAGTAAATGCTTGCCTAAAATGAAGGTGCTAAATAGAAAATACTATTAAATGACATCAAATTACCTAGCTAAGAATTAACACACATTACTTTGCAAAAGTCCTAATTTAACCTTGCATTATATCATCTTTTTATATTGACTAAGTAGACATGGAAATTATCCTAACATTGCTATGACTAATGCATACATGCACTAGCTAAATATTGCAGAAAAGAGTCTTTTGGTTTTCAATTTAGAAATATAAATGCTAAGCTAAACAAGCTGATCTTTTGCAGGGGAGGAAGGTATGGGAAAAATGGTCAAAAATGGCATTGAGGGGTATGGAGGTCATGTTGAAGGCCTATCCTAGGCTCTAATCATCATTTCTTCCCAAAACAGTCTAAAACAGGTTGCTACAGGGTTTCTTGTAGTTACCACATGATGTCCTAGTTTATTACAAGAAACTTAGATGAAAGTTGTAGGAAGGTAGGAAAGGTGAAAGGAAGTGTTGGGAAGGTGTATGATGGTGGAATAAGGTATGGGGAAGGTGCACACTACCCAAGGATCAACCCAACTCTTCAGGATGGTTGGATTTTCTCAAGGTGGTTGTCCACGGTGGCTACAAAACAAAAATTTGAATTAGTGATTGGTAGGATTTGGCGAGAGGTGGAGAAGACTTAGATGAGGCTAGTGGAATGAGTTCCTCCCTATAGATCAACAACTCCTGCAACAACACATATTCATTTCTTCATTTATGCACAACTTTATGTAAATGTGGAAAAGATGAGTTGAATTTGAGAAATTGATTTATTGATGGCTAATGGATTAAATCTATGGAATGGAATTCTTTCTAATCTACAACAAATTGAAGAAACCAAAATGGAAATTGCAGGTGCTTCTAAGAAATCATCAACAATGATCTACTCAACAAGAAATCCTAAGCTATGTAATAACCAAAAGATAAATATGTTTTTGGGGTTGTGAGAGTGGGGTCCTCAAACCATGATCCCATGATAGAGATGAGGATGAGGCCACTATCACAAGATTTTTTGAATTCTTTTCTTTCACTACTATAACACTAATCTACTTCTCCAACTAATAGAATCAATACTAACCAATCAGTCAAAGACTTGTAAATTAAACAAAGCAAAGATAACTTCAGCAACTAAGCTATGATTCTAATGTGAAGATACATGTACAAAAAGAAGCACCTCTTCTACTATGATTGGGCCCTAACCCAATAACTTCAGCCCTGTGATTCAACTCAGTGCTGGATCAAAGAAACCCTTTTCATTATCACCAAAATGACAAAAATAACATGATAATAACACTCAGAATATCTTCGCTCGAAATTTCCTCTTGGCTACAATAAACTTGGTGGTCTTGGATGCTTATAACTCCGAGATGATGAGATCTGGTAGAGGAATCTTCGAGTGATTGAGGAGTTAAGGAGGGAGACCCAATATCATAAAATCCCTCTTTCTTGTCTACTTTGAGTTCCTGCACTTAAATTAGCCCAAAACTGCTCCAAATCTTGCAATTAATACACATTAGGCCACATGACATAACATCTCACCTTTACCCATCTCACTAAGCAACATACAATAAAATATGTAAAGAAATGTGAGAAAAGTTGATTCTAATAAGTTGGAGAGTGGTATTAAGGCCCATATAATTTACCTATTGATGAGCCTCATCATCACCCCCTACTGAAGGTGTTGCTCATCCTCTAAGAAACTTAGTTTATGTCCATATCTTTCATAGCTCTTGTGGCCTCTCTGACATCCCATGCCTCTGTTGATGGAGTTTCCTCTTGTGGATAAAACCTTGCATGTTTCTCTATTTCTTCCCACTGCTTTCTTTCCTCTTCCTCCTTTCTACCTTCTAGCATACCCAATATCAAGGGTGGATTGAGTTTCAAACCAATACAATTAATTTTTAGTCTCTACAATGCATTATTATATAGTGGGGTCCTTTCTAGTGCATCTCTCATCCTTTTAGGGGAATGATACTCCCTTATCCTTAGGCTGTATGGTAGGGTGCTCCATCTCCTTTGGCATGCTTACTAGATTTCATTCCCTGGCAATCTCAAGGTGTTCTCAAAATGTATGATTTCATTCTCTTGTGTAGCTAGATATCTTGGTGCAAGATGGGGATCATTGGCGATGATGTTGTGGGTGATAGTCATTGAATTTATCTATTTTGCTCTAATGTAAAGGGGATCCCTTTCTTCTCTTTCCAACACCCTCTTCACCTCCTTAGCCTTGGCCTCCTCATGACTCATCCATGATGCAAGGGCCATTAGTTGTAAGTCCCCCAACTTTGCATTGGGGTCCTACACATTCAAGTCTGGTAAGGCCAAGTTGTGCAAGTAGAATTCATATATCTTTTCCTTATCCTCTAGGGTGCTCTTGTCACATAGTTCAATGAATTTCCTATAGTTTTGGAAAGGAATAGTCCCCTATTGTGTTAGTGTCTTTAATTGAAATTGTAGCCATTGATCTTTGAGGTACAAGGCATATGATTTTGGTGGTATCTTGCACTGGAGTGCCTCCATGGAGAGGCTTTCCATGGTGGCCAATTGGCTCTCTTTTTCCTCTAAATTCCTCCATAGCCATGTGTTTTCTGCCTCTATTTGACATCTCATAATTTGTTCCCTGTCCCTTATCTTACTCAACTCTCTGCCCATCTCTAATAGATTCTCTTTCATATGGCCCACATCCTCTACCTTCTTTGATTTGGAAATTTACATCTAGCGATGCGCCCTTCCTTTCTCTTTCTTAAGATCAAAGAAGAGAGGGATGGAAAATTTCTGTAGTATTACACTGCCTCCCTCAATGAATCTGTAATAAGAGATCATATTGGGCTCTGGGCTAGGTTCTTGTAGCTCTTGGGACTCTCCCTCAAATGTATTTGGAGAATATCCCCCCTGCTGCACTTGTGTTGCTTCTTTCTTTCCTTCCCTCTATCCCTGTTGTCCTCCTTGTAGCTTTTTTTGGTTTCCTGTAGTGCTGACAGAGTTTCCTGTAGGATTGTTTGAGGATCCTATAGAAGTATTTTTCCTTTTTTAAATGGTGTCAAAGATGCCTTGTCTTGATTTGTTGATTATGACCTCATGACAGGCCTCCTAACATAGGTGATGGATTTGGGGAAGCTTGTTTTTATATGCCCTCTTCACCTTTTATTTCCAGGGAAACTAGATTTTCTCTCTTTTGGTGAGTCCTCACTTATGATTGGAAACCTGGAGGGTGTTTGTGGTTTACCTTGTTTGATCCTAGTGCTCCTCCCTGTTTTGAAATAGAGGGGAGTTTGCCTATGTCTTTTCCATTTTGACTTGATAGGCATTCTTAGGGCAGTCAAGGCAGTAGTTTCCTCCCTCTCAGTGGGATTAGGATACAACCTTTGAGATTCCT
Source organism: Pinus tabuliformis (assembly GCA_031772625.1). NCBI lineage: Eukaryota > Viridiplantae > Streptophyta > Pinopsida > Pinales > Pinaceae > Pinus > Pinus tabuliformis. The sequence goes on from CM062813.1 coordinate 720,218,736, forward strand.
CCCTTTCCTTGGTGTGTTCCTCAGGGCTTACTTCTTCCTTCTGTTCTTTCTCTTTACTTTTCTCCTCTGTTGGAAATAGGGGGGTGAATCAATGTTTCTTTTCAATTGTTATTTTCATTAGTTAAATCATTTATATTTAGAACACAAAAATAAATAACAGGAATAAATTCTTTTATTAATACAATCTTTGCAAAAAATCAAGTACAATGTAGATAGGGCTTCAACCAGTTACCAAGCACCAACTTGGACCTTTTGTGAGGCTCCAAACTCCAGAGCACCAACCCTGTCTTGTCAAGGCACCAACCTTGGATTTAGGAGCACCAACTCCCAGGACACCAATCCTTCTAGTTCTGAGGCACCAACCCCAAGGGCTCCAACCCTATGCTGTAAATTGTCTGGATATATTTGGTAGTAATTCTTTGCTCCCAACCCTGCTGGACCTGTTAGCACTCCAGGAAGCTCTCCTAGGTTGTAGCTTGGAGATGCCTGGTAACATATAAATCTTCAATATCTTTCTCAAAAATATTGGAATGGTTGATGGTTTGGATCAAGTCAGATAACTGTTTCAACTCTGTTTTCACTCAAGAAATGCATGAACACCCTCAGCTTGACAAGGCTTTAGACCACTAATGCTCAATAGTTTATAAATTCAATGAGTAGATGGAGAATCCTGATTGTACCAGCAGATACATACATAAACACATATGAATGGCTAGCTACATAAAATAAATGAGGCTTGCAAATCTAATTTATCAATGTAGAGATAAGATGACAGTTTCTGGCATTAGATACATAAGAAAGCGTGAATAACCTATTCAGGTGCAAGGTTAGAACAAAGGAGAAAATGGGAATTGAACATGTAACAGCAAAAGAAGCTTGTATTACTAGAATGAAGATGAGACAACGAAGGAACAGAGTATCCATAGTCTCCAAAAGTTGAACCCTTGTTTCTTCTAGCTTTCAGCCATTTATAGGCTTTTTACAATGCTCTCGGGCTTTTTGAGGCTCGAGATGTCTTAATATATCCCCTCTGGCTTCTAACTGCTTGATGCGATAATTAGACAGACATGAGCCAAAGGTCTCTTTTTCTAACAACATAGTAACCAAATTCTGGTATTTTTGCCTCGCTGTTAGGTGGCTCGCTTGTGCTAGTGACGTTCCATGACCATTTCTATTGGTTCGGTTGTGTTGCGCTGTGGCTTTTATCCCCTTTTCGACTTTCGGTCTCGCGGCCTCTATCCACTCGAATCCCTCTTCTAGCATTGCATAACACAGATGGTGAGCACCAGTATTGCAGCAAGAATGTTGCAACTCCTGGGCTGCCAACTTTACTTTTATCAACTCGATAGTTTGTAACAAACTTGGAAGCGTCAGTGTTGTATGCACAAGTACTCGTTCTCACTGTAGGTTGTCACTTGGTTAGTCGGCGCAAGATCACTAGGAGCTCAAGCCAACTTCTATAGTTTTTAGAAGAAGCTCTATGTATGATGAAAGAAAAGAATGATTACTCTACAAATGCTATTCTAATTGTAGAAAGGACAAAGGCTGGAATGTAAAGCAAAACCTAGTAAACCCTAATTAACAAGCTAATTCTAATTTTTCCAAAAACACTATGAAAACCATGAGAGAAATGCCATTACCTACTCAAGGAAGTAAAAAACATCTAACCTTGCTATTTCTGGAAGTAAATAAGCAAAAACATATTTTTGGATTTTTATGTGTTTTCATGTGAATTTAACATGCATCTAATTTATTGTGTGTGGCGAACAGGTGGCATCAGAGGGTGGTTTTGGAGCTTGGGATGATGTAGGATGGTGTGGATGGGTCCTAGGAGGTCTTAGGTGGCCTTCTGAAGGCTTTTCCCACACTCGACCTTCAAAATAAAGCCTACAGGAAAAACTACAAGAGGAAAACGGGGTAATTATAGGAGGCCTATAGGAGGAGGCAGAGAGCAATTTCCGCTGTTTTGAGGGTGTGAGAGTGGGTGGAAAAGGTGGATGAAGGTTTGAATGAGGTGTCAGGGTGCCGAAGGTCTACCATGAATCACCAGCAGAGAGAAAGATGATTGGGTTTGCTCAAGGAGAGAGGAAGAAGTTCTAAAAAATGAAGGAAACTAGGGCAGAATTAAGGTGAGGTTTGGGAGACCTATAGGGCATGAATCAGATGAAGGGTGTGACTACTGGTAAGCTAGCTTACTGCTGGTAGATATCTGCTGCATAGAAACCAAGAACATCAAGCAACCATTGAAATGAATGCATTCTAGGAAATGCAATGTTTTGCATTAAAATGGCCTAAACTATGATGCATAGAAGGAAATGTTGGGAAATTCTACAAGAAAGGAAAACATGCAAAAGGACTATCATAAATCATGAAGTGAACTTGATGAAGAAGATATAAAGAAAAGCAAAACTGGACTATCAACCTACTAGAGAGCTGCAAACACTAGAAGTCTTAAGAATGAGGAAAATCTGTGTTTTTGGGGCAGCAAGAGAGTCTTTGCCTCAAATCATGGTCCTAGAGGGAGGAAGAGAGCCAAGGCACTATTGCTAGCATTTTTAATCTTCTCTGATCACTGCTTAACCTACTACCAAAAAGGACAAATGGAAGCAAACTACTAAATCATCAAAAGCAACCTATTCTTAACCATAAAAGAAATACATCTAACAACAAACTAATCTACAACTGAAGCAAAAAATACAAATACAATTAAAGAGGAGCATGGTTGTTTGGATTGGGCCCTAAGCCAAGAGATTCAGCCCTCTGAGGTAACTCAGTGCTATCTCAAAAAGGATTCCCTTTTCATTATCAAAAAATAGCAAGATTACATAAAACTATCATAAAATAGTGAGCTCGAAATTTGAGCAGAATTTACATAAGAAAAAAGTCGACCCTAGTGAGGCCATAGGCCTCTCTACTTATACATCTGAAACTTGCTCAGCTGCCTTCTAGTGCATGATTTGGCTACTTGTACTCCGAGCTGAATGAAGGGGAATTCAAAGTGAGGAGAAATAAATGAGGGAGATTCCCTCCTATAAGTCCTCTCCTCTATCCACTTCAAGTTATTGCTACAGTTTGGCCATTAAATCCTTGACTTTGACCTCGAAATCCATCAATAATCTGCATTAAATACATGTTAGACCACATGGCATAATAACTAACTCAACTCACCCTATAAGCATAAATATAATCAGAAAATCATACAATAAGCTAAGAGAATGGTTGATTTGACTAGGTTAGGAGGTAAAATAAGCCTATATAATTACCAATTTATGAGGCTCATCAGCAAAAAGGGGAGGTGGCCACCTATTCTGCAACGTCTGAGTGCCTTGGGCCTTTGGAACCCCTAACCTAGCCGCTTCCTGTTAACACAAAGAAATGCTTTCAAATTGCGAAAATCTGCCAAAATCACTGTCCATCCCAACTTCAAAAGTCCTTAAATCTAGTTTATTCTCCTATTTGGTCCATCCTCAATCGTTGTCGCAAGTCGCTTGTCACAAATGGCGTGTCCCTTTATATTTTAGAAATACATTAAAAAATCCAGTAAAAATGGCCTTGGGCAGATTTGAAATGACATATAATAGCCTTAAGGAACCCTTTTAGGTCTGGTTTATCACATCGTCGCTTCATCCCTTTGTATTTCGTTTAATAAACGAAATACGCAAATACAAAGGAAATGAAAGTTCCCCGGAGCTCAAATTATATCAAATGTGGTTTATAATGTTTATTGGGTCAGGTCAATCACATCGCATATGTATATGCATATAACCTCGCTTCATTGTGTTTATTGATTACGATTTTGCGATGCAACGTGGGTCGTCGATCTGCGCGCTTGATTTACGGTCCATGTTGACTCTGCTGATCGCCATCGCAAGTTCCATATAGTTTGCGCCGATATCTGCCGATTGCCACCATCGATTGGATATGGACCATTGATTGGCCAGATCTAACGACTCCTATGCATTCACTGTTGCCACTGCCGATAGCTCTGTTTTTCACCGTTTTCTTGGGTTTTTGCCTCTCTATAGTGTTATTCCGCCATTCTAAGGGCTCTTCTCATGCGGTCGTTTTGATCTTTTGAATGACTTTTAAGAAGGTTTCGAAGACTTAGAGAGTGTTTTGGATCCATTTTGGACCACATGCCAACAGGGCTAACACTGGCTCCTTCTGGGGATGAAAGCCTCCCTGTGAGGTTTCAAGAACTGCAGACTACTGCCTTTCCAGTAACAACCAAAACAAACTTATCTCCTAGTGTTCCATTGGGCATGGAGTTTATTTGCATAGAAAACAAAAACTGAAAAAACCTATTACAATATTAAGGCCTTAAAGCCTCATATGAAGTAAAGTTTCAAAAACCACCCATTGACTGGGCCATCAAAAACACCTTCCCCCTCCAAATTGTGCAGAATAATAGTGTTGTTCATCTGAACTTGAGAAATGACAAATGGTCCCGTCCATAAGGCATCAAGTTTACCATGGTTGCCCTTCTTTTCCTTCAATTCATTCCATTTGAGAACCCAATCACCAACCTGAAAAATGTCCATTTTTGCCTTCCTATCAAAGGTTTCTTTGATTTTCTTTTGATGAATTCTTGACTTCTCAACTAGTTGTTCTCCAATCTATTGTAATTCAATCAAGTTACTCATTCTCCTCGCTATGTCATTCTCTTCATCCTGTTCTTCTTGCAAAAATTTGGCCAAAGGGAGAATTAGCTGGATAGGAAAAACAACATTAGTGCCATAAACTAACTTAAATGGGAAAATAGCAAGATTACATAAAACTATCATAAAATAGTGAGCTCGAAATTTGAGCAGAGTTTACATAAGCAAAAAGGTGACCCTAGTGATGCCCTAGGACTATCTACTTATACATCTGAAGCTCCCAACAACTTCCTTAAAATCAGGGAGGCTTGGCTCCCAAAACTCGAGATAACTCTCAATCATCTTCCACTTGCTCAGCTGCCTTCTAGTGCATGATTTGGTTGCTTGTACTCCGAGCTGAATGAAGGGGAATTTGAAGTGAGGAGCAATAAATGAGGGAGATTCCCTCCTATAAGTCCTCTCCTCTGTCCACTTCGAGTTATTGATGTAGTTTTGCCATTAAATCCTTGACTTTGACCTCAAAATCCATCAATAATCTGCATTAATTACATGTTAGACCACATGGCATAATAACCAACTCAAATCACCCTATAAGCATAAATATAATCAGAAAATCATACAATAAGTTAAGGGAATGGTTGATTTGACTAGGTTAGGAGGTAAGATGAGCCTATATAATTACCCATTTATGAGGCTCATCATCACCCCCCTACTGAAGGTGTTTCTCATCCTCTGAGCAACCTAGTCAATCTCTTCATCTTTTATGGCCCTAGTGGGCTCCCTAGCATTCCAGGCTTCTAATGTGGTCTGCTCATGTTCTCCATAAGACCCTGCTATTTTGTCTATGTCCTTCCACTGCTTCTTCTCTTCTTCTTCTCTTCTGCCTTCCAGCATGCTTAATAGGAGTGGAGGACTTAGTTTGAGGCCAATCCAGTTGACCTTCAAGCTTTGCATGGAGTGCTTGTACATTGGCACTCTTTTCAATGCCTCCGTCAGCCTCATTGGGGAATGGTATTCTCTGATCTGCAAGCTGTGGGGTAGGTTGTTCCATCTTCTCATGCATGCATGCACACAGTCATCCCCAAGTAGCCTTTGCATATATTCAAAGTGTGCAATGGCTTGTGCCTGATTGGCTAGATATCTAGGGGAAATTTGAGGGTCATTGTAAATGAGGTTGTGTGTGCTGATGAGTGCCATAGGATCTGATGGCTCAGCTCTTATCATTAATGGTTCATTTTTCTCTTTTATCATCAATCTTTTCATTTCTTCTACCCTCAATTATTTATGGTTCATCCATGAGGCCATGGCCATTAATTGCAGATCCCCTAGCTTGGCACTGGGGTCCCACACATTCATGTCTGTGAGGGCTATGTTGTGTAGGTAGAAATCTACCATCTCTGCTTTATCCTTTGAGGTGCTTTGGTCACACAGATCCATGAACTGCCTGTAGTATTGGAAAGGCATTGTGCCTCTTTGTGCCAAAGTTTTTATTTGGAATTGAAGCCAATGATCCTTTAGATAGAGGCCATAAGATTTGGTTGGTGTTCTGCATTGTAATGCTTCCATGGATAAGCTAACCATGTATGCCAAATGAGTCTCTTTCTCTTGCAGCGGCCTCCTTAGTATTTCATTCTCCTTCTCAAGGTGGTTTCTTGTGATGGCTTCTCTGTCTCGGAGAGCACTCAATTACCTACCCATTTCCCTGAGTTTGTTTTCCATGTGGCCAATATCCTCAACTCCTTTGGATTTGGCTATCTCCATCCACCTATGTGTTCTCACTTTTTATTTTTCCAATTCGAAAAACAGTGGAATTGCAAATTTCTATGAGATTATCTTGCCTCCCTCAAGTATTCTGTAATAGGAGTCAAGATTAGGTTGGGGGTCAAGTTCTTGTAGCTCTTGTGATTCTTCTTTCATTTCTGTTTGTCCTCCTATGTTATGAAACCAGCTCACAAAAAGATAGAAAAGAGAGATCCACGCCTTAGAATTCAGCCTCTTCGAGGGGGCAACCTCCTTTACATTACATAAATGAACAATTCTTCGATGATACAAATGAAAAGACCTCCTTTCTATATATAGGAGTCTAAGGGGTCATAACATAATTAGAGCCGACATAACAATAATAATGTAAGGGCACAATAATAACAATAGTGGGCTTCTATGGGGCACATTAGTAACAATATGGGCACTACATGGGTACATCAATATAATAAGTGGGTTGTACTAATAACAATAAGGGGTTACACTAGTAGTATAGGGGCCTAACATTCCCCTCTCCTTCAAAAAGCGTTGTCCTCAACGCTTGAGTAGTTCTTGATGCTTCTGTATAAAATTCTTGTCCTCCCATGTGGAATCTTCAGCGGGTAAGTTCTTCCACTTGATGAGATACTCTGAAATTGATCGATTTCGTAGTTGTCGAGTTCTTCTTTCTATGACTGCTCCAGGTTCCAATATGATTTTTCCTTCCTTTTCAATATTTGGCAATATTGTTTGAATTGGGATCTTTTGCAACTTTTGAATAAGTGGCCATACTTCTTTGTCCTTCCATTCATCCCTTGCTTCGTTTATCCAATCTGGTTGGATAATAGAAATAGCACAAAACAATGCTTCCACATCCTCATCCTTGAAGAGTCTTCCCATTCGGTACGGTCGCCATTTTTTAAGTGAATGTAGTATTGGCAACATTTCCTTCTCATAAATAGCTTGCTTTAGATGTAGTAGTAAAAATACCCAATCGCCTACATCAAAACATTTTTCACTATGATGTTGATCTACCTGTTGTTTCATTTGATTTTGCACCGAAGTGGCGCTATCCTTTAAAAGTTGGAGAACTTGTTGTTGATGCTCGATGTGATCTTTCACTACTTGAACCTTTTTATTCTTGATATGTCCTTCTATCTTTAGAGTTTGAGGAGTAGTAATTTCTTCCAATCCTTTACAAGATATGGTCAGATTCATTTCTTGATGCTCGATGTGATCTTTCACTTCTTGAACATTTTTGTTCTTGATATGTCCTTCTGTCTTGCTAGTTTGAGGAGTGGTAATTCCGACCAGTGAATTACAAGATATGGTTGGATTCATTTCTTCTTTCTTGATGTGATCTTTCACTTCTTGCACCTTTTTCTTCTTGATATTTCCTTCCATCTTGAGAGTTTGAGGAGTGGTCATTCTTGCCAATAGTTTACAAGATATGTTCTGATTCATTTCTTCTTTCTCTGGGGTCGGGTCCTGGCATATATCCTCTTCTTTTGATATTTCTTGATCCTTTTCTTCCTCCTCTTTATACTCTATGTAAAATATTTTCTTCTCAGCACACTTATGACCTTTAATGCATTTGCTATCATAATTGTAACAAAGCCCTTTTTCTCTTTTTTCTTCCAATTGTTGTGGTGTAACCCTTGTAGGTTGTGGAAGGCTAGGAGGAACAACACGTCCATCTTTATAGTTGTGAGGGGTAGACTCCCTTGTTTCCATAATTTTACTTTCAAATATGTCACAAAGCCGTTTTACTCTTTCCAATTGTTGTGGTGTTGCTCTAAAGAAGGTGTTGCTCTTTGTATCCTCATAATGGTCTATCATTTCCTCTGTGAGAATTAACCACGTAACAAGTTTTTTAAGAGAACAAAGCCCTTTATACCATAAAAATTGATCCGTTTCTAAATATGAAGATGCAATACATACCTTTTGTAACAGTGGTACACCATGTAGATCAAAATATTGCTCCATCTGAAGTATCCAATTTACCGGATCCTTGCGATCAAACTTCCTCATCTTGCTTTTTCTTGATTTTAGGACCTCAAACTTGAAACGACTGTAACTCTGTACTTGTGGATATTTAAGTTCTGAAATTGCTACTTGTAGTAGCCCTCTATGTCCTCTTTCCAATGCGACCAGTCTGATCCAAATTGGATTCTCCAAGAAAGAGTTATGCACAATCTCCCAAGATGACCTGATTATAGACCTTTCCAGAAGAGCGAACTTGTATGAAGTGCCATGTGTCAATTTTTCGACCTTTGGCTCTAAAAACTATATACAAGAAACAACAGTACGTCCTCTTTCTATACCTTCTTACGAAATTTCAATCTGATCCCCAGAGAGAAAGTTATGACGATTTTCCCCAGGTCACTTGTTTTGAATGTAATTCAGGAGTCTGCAAAAAGACCAACTTCCTCAGATCATATCTCCGCAAATATCGTGCGAAAAGCTCTGAAATTTGGACCCGAGGTTCAGCGCAATTGCTTCTCAAATGGGTTTTTTTTGCGACGTCTGAAACGTCACAGAAAAAAAGTTATTGCGAAAATTCCACGATGACTTGTTTGGAGCAGCGAAACCCTAGAATCCAAAGCTCTGATACCAAATATTATGAAACCAGCTCACAAAAAGATAGAAAAGAGAGATCCACGCCTTATAATTCAGCCTCTTCGAGGGGGAAACCTCCTTTACATTACATAAATGAACAATTCTTCGATGATACAAATGAAAAGACCTCCTTTCTATATATAGGAGTCTAAGGGGTCATAACATAATCAGAGCCGACATAACAATAATAATGTAAGGGCACAATAATAACAATAGTGGGCTTATATGGGGCACATTAGTAACAATATGGGCACTACATGGGTACATCAATATAATAAGTGGGTTGTACTAATAACAATAAGGGGTTACACTACTAGTATAGGGGCCTAACATCCTATCCTTTCCTCTAGTTTTTGGGTCTCCTATAGTTTGGACAGTGTCTCCTATAGAACTGTTTCAGCCTCCTGTACGTCTAGTTTGGGGTCCTATAGAATTGACTTTCCCTTCCATATATAAGATCTTGGAGTCCCCCTTTCATAAGTTATGGGTGTCTTGGAAGGAGATTCTTCCACCTTGGCAGATGGTGAATCCTCAATGGTAATGGGAGTCTTTGAGTAGGGTTGAGGTTTGCATGTTTTAATTCGGGTACTCTTCCTTGCCCTGAAATACATGGAGGTTTGTCTTTTCCTCCTCTACTTCTGCTTGCTTGGTGTACTAAGGGCAGTGAGGGCATCTGCTACTTCTCTTTCCAAAGTTTCATGGGATTCTTCTCTTTGTTCTGCCCTTTCCGCATCCTTTTCTCCCTCTTCTGTCTCTTTTTCCTCCTCCTGCTCTATCTCCTTTTCTACCTCTTCTCCTCCTTGCTGTTCTCCCTCCTCACTGATAGCAGGACTGACATCATAGGTTAGTGCCTTGATGTCATCCTCAGCTGTCATGTTTCTGAAAAATTCCCATGCTATAGGGAGTGTAAGGGTATGGAGGGCCTCTTCTACTAGGATCTTGATTAGGCCATGGTGAGCTAGCTGCTGTGAATTTCCTTCTTGCACCTTGGTGCTGGAGTCAATGAGGGATTGAAGGAGAAAGTAAGGGATACTGAGCTTTTGATGTGTTGGGGTATCCATGCCATATCTCAAGTCTTGGAGGATTCTGAAATGGTATCCATAAACAATGTTGTACCTCCCCTCACAAGAAATGTATTTGATTATTTGGTAGCTAACCTCATCCCAGGGATATGGTATACTAGCCCTCCTGATTCCATTTTTGTCTTCAACAGGGGTTTCATTATCTTGGGAAATTTTTTTCTTGGCAGTCTGGCCAATTGGTTTCTCCTCTTTACTCCAAGGCAACCCAAGAGGAAGGGTAGTGACCCTACTGATGAATTCATGGGTTATTTCAATGGAGAGGCCTCTAATGGTTACAATAGCATGAGTTCTTCTATGAGGGACCAAAGAGAGAGCAAATTCTTGGGAAATTTCATCATCAAACCCTCTAATTTCTCAAAGAAATTCATCCAGTTTGCCCTTGTGAATATGTACACCACTTGAGGATGTGCATGGAGCCTAGTGGAGTTAGTGGGCTCCTTTCTCATAAAACCCCTTATCATACTGCCTGTACTTCTTTTGAAAACCAAATATGGAGGTGGAGACAAAGAATTTCGAATGAAATAGAAAAACAGAGGAGACTGTGTTTTAAAAAAAAAAAAACAGAAATTATTTTTATGTATTTCTACCCTCCTAAAGACTTATTTCATCCTCAAATTGAGACCACTTCTTTCATATCTTGATATTTAATTAGAGGGAATTCATGAACCCTACCTCTTCAGACTGAAATTCGTGCCAAAAATCGTGTTTTCTCCCTTCAAAATGACTCACTACCCTTACTGTAGAGGCCCATTGTCCCTCTTGTAGATTTCCTGTAGGTGCTCCTGTAGAAAATGCCGAGAGCAAGAATATGGAGGAAATCGATGGAGGATGGTGGTTACGAGGCTGTGGGGGCACAAGAAGATTGTTGTGTGGATGAGTTATTAGGAGAAGCTAAAGAAAATGTGGTGAGAATGCTCGGGGAGGAGCGCTCATTACCCTTTATGGATATTTTCAATTATGAGTGCTAAGTTGGCAAGTTGCATGTTGCCCATATTCGGACCATTGGTCCCCACCTGCTTGGTTATCATGATTTTTCCTTGTAATCATCCCTCATTATTGCATCGGAGTTAACTCTCCCTTCCACTACCTATCCTTGGCATCTTTTTCTTGAGTTTACTATGCGCACGTGTGGGTGACATCTCGGTTAAGTGGAGTCAACTACATGAAGGTGGCCAAGTTAACTGGCCACCTTTCCCTCATTCGATCTCAACCATCTCATTGCTTTTGCATGATTTATAATTACACAAATGCAGATAGAGGAGTGATTTAGTTACTAAATTGTGATTCGAGTGTATTGGCTGTGAGGTGTTGTGGCTCTCTCTGCTGCATGCCTTCATTTTCCTTCATGGATGTTGTCTTTGCTAGCTAATGTGTGGTTGTGTACTTTTGCAGGTTCTTCTTTTGCTGGAGCTGAGCTGCCTATGCATTTTCAACCTGCAGATGTGCACTCTTTTGTTGTTGGTGCTGGACTTATATGGGATCAGCTACTACAGGAATTCCTACAGGAGCTCCTATAGCTGCTTCTCCCCTTGAAACTTCAGTTATTTCCCTGTGCCTAGAGCTTGAGAAGGATGCCAAAGGTAGAGATGCATGATGGAGGGATTGTAGGTAAGTTTTAGGTGAAGTTGATGGTACTTTTTCCTCCTTTTTTTGTTTTTTTTTTTAACTAAAAAACTATTTTTTTGTGTTTTTTCTTGGAAAGGAAAAAAAAAATAATGATGCTTGGAGTGTGATGCAGGCTTGGAAATGATGGCAACGAGGTTTGAAGGTGGCGAGAGGGATTATAGGTTTCTCATGAAGCTTTTCTTGTCCCTCAAACTGCCTTTTGTAGACATTTTGGGGTCTCTGTAATTCCTACAGGCGCCTCCTGTAGAAAACACAGTTTTGGAAAAAGAGGTACAGTGGGGTGAAAGAGATACCAAAAATGATGGAGGAAGGTGTGGGGAAATTGAGATGGATGCTAGTGTGAATGTCAGGGTCCCCTTGGCACCTTCTCCTACTCCCTGTAGTCCTCCTGCAAACTTGCAATGCAATAAAAAATCATTTTTTCTTCCTTTAAAAAAAAAAAAAAACTAGGGCGCCTCAGAGAGGTTTTCACCTTAGTTGGCTACCCTGGGAGCCTCCAAGGGAGTTTTTCACCCAGGGATCTTATTCTTTCCCCCTTTTTTTTTTGACATCACTGGGCCACCTCAGAAGAGGTTTTCAACCCAATGATGGGACTCAAGCACCTTATGGAGGTTTTCACTTGAGTCCTTATTTCTTTCTTTTTCTTTAGTGAGTGGGTGAAGTTGAAGCTAAGACATGCTCCACTACCATCACTGTTTTATTCAAATCTTCAATAAACTCTCGCTTGGAGAGGCGTTTCTTGTATACTTTCAACTGATGTCCATTGACAAGCATGGGGATGGCTTCATCATCAATGGTTCTTATCAGAATTGAGCCATTGTCATTTCATTTCTCCACCGTGTAGGGTCCCAGCCATCTTGTCCTCAGCTTTCCTTTGAAATCCTTGTATCTTGAATCATAGAGTAGTGCCTAATCACCCTCTTGGAATTTCTTCTCCCTAATATTTCTATCATGCCATATCTTTCTTTGAAGCTGAACTACCTTTGTGTGGAGAAGGGCTTGCAATCTGTATTCATCCAATCCATTGAGCTGAAGTAATCTCTCTTTTTGTGCATGGGTGAGGTCTAGGTCCAGCTGAGCTACCATCCTTAGGGTATTGAATTCAAATTCTATTGACAAGAAAGCCTTCTTCCCATAGACCAGTTCATAGGGTGTGAACGCGGTGGTGGTCTTCCATGTTGTGTTGTAGGCCCAAGTGGCCTCAACTAATCTATCCGCCCAGTCTTTTCTGTTGCTACTCACTACCTTGGTTAGGATCCCTTCCAATGCTCTGTTAGTGACCTCCACTTGCCCATTGGCTTGTGGATGGTAAGGAGTGGAAGTCCCGTGCTTGATCTTATGATGTGTGAGCAAGTCTTTAATTAGGTTGGAAGTGAATTGGCCGCCTTGGTCTGTGACCAACTATCTCAGATACTCGAACTTGTAGAATATGTTTTCCCTCAAAAACTGAGCTACTTTTTCCTCTGTTGCTACTTTGATTGCTTTTGTCTCTACCCACTTTGTCAGGTAGTCGGTGCACATAATGATGTACTGCTTCTGCTTTGAAGGGGGGTTGATAGGCCCCACAAATTCCATGCCCCACTTCTCAAATGGCTCAAAAATCATTTGAGGTTGCATGTCAATTTCATCCCCTGGAGTGGGTTTCTCCATCCTTTGACACCGATCACACTGGCTTGTATATCTCCTCACATCCCGATGAAGAGTGGGCCAGTAGTAGCCGGCTTGCAATATCTTGAAGGCGGTTCTTTTTGCTGCAAAATGACCTCCACAAGGCCCATCATGACAGGTTAGGAAGATGTCAAAGACTTCCTCCTCCCTGACACACCTTCTCAAGATATGATCTGGGCCAAGTTTGAAGAGATTGCCTCCAATCTAGGTGAAAGGGGCACTTTTCCTTACTATCTTGCTCTTCTCTTTGGAGGATAGGTGTGCACTTTTCCTTACTATCTTTCTCTTCTCTTTGGAGGATAGGTGTGCTGGGAACTGTGTTGAAACCAAGTAGTTTGTTGTATCAGTAAACCATGGAGAGAGTACTAATATAGCAAATAGGTCTTCATCTAGCATTTGGTCATCCACCATTCCTTCTTCACCTACAGGAAAATTTACTCTAGACAAAAAGTTAGCAACAACATTCTCTTTACCAGGCTTATCAATAATGGTCAGATCAAATTGTTGTTGTAAGAGAAACCAATTAATAATGCAAGCATTTACATCTGGTTTGTTCATTAAATATCTAATTGTAGCATGATCAGTGTGCACAAAGGTTTGATAGCCTGTGATATAATGTTTGAATTTGTTTAAGGAATGCATGACAGCTAGGTGTTCCTTCTCGATCACTGTATGGTTTAACTCTGCCTTTGACAAGTTTTTGCTTATAAAGTATATGGCATAAGGTAACTTTTCATCAATTTGTCCTAAGGTTGCTCCTATTGCTTTGTTCAAGTCATCTATGTGAATGTGAAAGGGTAGGGCCCAGTTTGGGCCTCTGAGAATTGGGGCAGTCACTAGCTTGCTCTTAAAGGTCTCTAGGGCTTCATGACAGTCTTCCAACCATATAAACTCAACATCTTTGCCTAGGAGGCCAAAAAAAGGAGAGGCTATCTTACTGAAGTCTTTAATGAATTTCCTATAATATCTAGCTAAACCTAGGAAGCTTCTGACATATCTCACCTTTTGAGGAGGTGGGACCCTTTGAATGATGACAATTTGTTGGGGTCCACCTGCAGTCCTTGTTGAGATATTGCATGACCTAGCACGGTCCCTTCAATCATCAAAAATTCACATTTTTCCAGATTGAGGGACAGGTTCATCTCAATACACTTACCTAGAACTTTTCCTAGGTTAGATAAAGCTTCCTGAAAGTCAGAGCCATAAGGAGTAAAATCATCCATGTATATTTGTACTGCATCATGAACCAGTTCAGAAAATATACTCAATAATGCTCTTTGGAAAGTGGCTGGAGCGTTACACAAACCAAAAGGAAGGACCCGGTATGCAAAGGTACCCCAAGGACAAGTGAAAGTGGTCTTATATTGGTCTTCCGAGCTGATTTGAATCTGATTGTACCTGCTAAACCCATCTAGGAAAGACAAAACCCTTTTCCTTGCCAGACCATCTAACACTTGATCTATGAAAGGTAAAGGAAAATGGTCCTTTTTAGTGGCTTTTTTCAATTCCCGATAGTCAACACAGATTCTCCACTTACCATTTTTCTTTGGCACTAGCACCAAAGAAGAGACCCTTTCACTGTCAAAGATGGGATATATTAACCCTGCATCAAGCAATTTCTGCAGTTCTTCCTTAACAATATCTTTAAGCACTGGGTTCATCCTCCTTTGAGGCTACCTGACTGGCTTGCGATCTTCCTTGATGTATATATGATGAGTACATACTGAAGGCTGCACTCACTTCATCTCCTTATAACTCTAGGCGAAGGCATCTAGATGTTTTCTCAGTAGGTTGCATAGCTCCTTCTCTTGGGAAGTAGATAGGGATGGATTGATTTTCCATGTTCTTTCTGGGCCGAACTCTATATTTTTGAAACGAAGAGAAGTAGGTTTGGCCACACAGAGATTAGTTGAGGGGGTGTTTTGGGTTTCTCTTACTATGTCTTCTAATGGTGATGCACTGGTGGGTGGATTTTGAATCAAATTTTCGATCATATCATCCTCATCTTGCGGTTTCCCCCCATGGTAGTTTCTAATGAAAAAAGTGGTGCAGAATAAACTTCATCCTCATCTTCCTCCTCCAACCAGAGAGGTAGATCATGTTCTAGCAAGGATTGGGCAGGAGGATATAGGGTTAACTGCTTGGACATGTGCCCGTTCTTTATGGTCATGTTCCTAGCTCGGCAGTTGATGTAGGCATCGGCTGTAGCCAACTAGGGTATTCCTAGAATGAGAGGATACCTAGTGAGCTTTTCCTTTGGCTGGAGAACTAAGAAATCAGTAGGGTACTCCCAAGAATCAATGGAGACCATCACATCCTCCACAATCCCATCAAGGGCCACTGTGGAGCAGTCTGCTAGCTGTAGCACTGTCGTGGTCTTCCTCAAGGAGCCCTCGAATTTAATTTTGAGCATTGTGTCCTTTGTCATCACATTAATGGTAGCTCCCAGATCAATCAAGGTATGTGGGATCATTGTGTCATTGATGTGGACATCAACTACTGGGCTTCTAGGGTCCAAATATTTTGGACAGATTTTCTGCCCCAACATCAGGTCGAACAATTGTCCTATGACATTGATGTTTGGGGCATCTCTCTTGTGCCTTCCTGGATGCCTAAAGCACTTCTCTTTGATCAACCTATTGTAGATAGGCACATCTTTTATGGCTTGGAGAAGTTGTATCTTTATACATAAATGTTTCAATTCTCCCGTGAGTTCAGTCTCTTCTGGGGTAGGCTAGATTGTCATGGATTGTCTCTCAAGAACGGGTGGAGTTGCTTTAGGTTCACTTTCCTCTTTATCTTCCTCAACCTCCCAAGGTGGAGGCTGGCTATCTGGGAGAACTTTCCCGTATCGCAAGTTAATTTCTGGAATCTCCATAGCTTAAGTTGGGCATGATGGTTCCCCACTATACACTCGCTGAGCTTGTCCGTTGTTTGGGTTCAAATTTAGCTGGGCAGGCATTTGGGGTTGCCTTGGTGGAATAGAAGGTAATGGTTATGGTTGGCCAGGTGGTGGAGGTAGAAGAGCAGGAAGAGAGTTGTATTGGGGCCTCCACCCCTGATGAGATGCATTCGACTGAGGTTGTGGCTGAGCATATGATTGAAATGAATGGATGGCTGGTTGGGCATGATATTGAGATGGGAAAGACCAAGGAGGAGGCATGGACCAGGAAGGATGAGCAGGGGGGCCCCAAGAGGGTATGGAGGTGACTTGGTTGGGGTTGTAGTATGCTTAAGATGTCCCTTGCATCCCCTGTTGGTATGGTCTAGGTCCATGCAGTCTCCTTTGGTTTATGTAATAGATCTTTTCAATGACTCCTTCAGCCCCTTGGTATACAGCTTTAAGTCTAGGCAAGGAAGGAAAATTATCTGTAGAATGATCTTCTTCACAAACTGAACAAACCTCTATAGAGTTCAATTGGCATTCATTTCTAGGATACCTCCTAGTGCATCTAGAGAAAAAAATGGCCAAAGCCCTCTCTGCTTCCTCTTGTTTTATTTTGATATGTAAGGTATCCATTTGCTTGGAAAGAGTCTGCAGCATCTCACTGTTGAAGTCTTATAGCATGTTTCGAATTTCACCTTTAATGGATGAATTGGAAGAAGAGATACTGGCTATGGGTTGACTCCCCGTACCTTTCTTTCTAGCTACTCTAGAATGGTTTCTAAAAATAGTCTTTATGTCCTCATAGGATAGTTGGTAGATGTTTCCCCCAGCCAGTAGATGGAGGGTGTCTAAAAGGTCTTCCCAAATTCCCCTGAGTAGGACCAACTTCAGAGACTCAGGGTCAAGTGTACACATGGCCCTTTTGTAACTGAGCTGGAACCTCTCTTCAGAATCTTCCAGGGACTCATCACTTCCCATGGTCATTCAGAAGATTTCCTCTTTAGAATCTTTTGACTTGCAATAGTCTCGATACTTGTCATTAAAGGCTTGCTGCATCTGAGCCCAAGTTGTGATGCTATTTCTAGGTAATCCCATGAACCAACGCAGTGCTGCGTCCTTGAGAGTAGAAGGGAACAGTTTCAACTTTTGCTCATCTTCTGCATATCATAAGTTCGACAGATGACAACAAACTCGAACAAGAAGGTGTCAAGATTTTCTGTAGTCAGACCATGGAAGTGAGGTAGAGCTGAAGGACTTATATTCTTCATTTTGGTGTCCCCGTTTGTCTCCCGAATGGGGAAGGTACCCTCTATTCTCTCTCCATTTCCCCTAGCATTTCTGTTTTTAGCCATTGGCTCAGGAGGAATGTTTTCTTCTTCTTCTTCCCCTATAGGTTCTTCAAATATTTATGGTTGTTCACCTAAGGTTTATTCTTGAGTGTAGCCACCAAAGAAGAGAGAAGGTTGGCTATGTGAAGCAGTGTGGGTGTTGGGCAAAAATTTTCCTGAGTTATATCTATTCCTACGAGCCATGAAAGGAAATATTTTTGGTTGGTTTTTGTTTCTTTTTCCCCACACTGGAAGTACCTGTAGAAATTGAAATTGTGATTGAACAAAACAAACTGCAACTAGTTAAGATAAACTTGTTGAATGGAAATTTGTAGAATTGAAAAGGAAAGCAAGGAGATGCAAAAATGAAAGAAAAGAAATGAGTAGTCTACTTTTGCTGAAATAAACTATTAGCAGAATGTTGTAATAGGAAATAGAAGAAAGTAGTAATCATAGAATACTCTGACGCTTCCTCGACAACGACGCCAAAAAAGTGGTGAGCGCCAGTATTGCAGCAAGAATGCTACAACTCTTGGGCTGCCAACTTTACTTTTATCAACCCGGTAGTTCGTAACAAACTTGGAAGCGTTGGTGTTGCATGCACAAGTACTAGTTCTCACTACAGATTGTCACTTGGTTAGCCGGCACAAGATCACTAGGAGCTCAATCCAACTTCTATAGATTTCAGAAGTATGTATGATGAAAGAAAAGAACGATTACTCTACAGATGCTATTCTAATTGCAGAAAGGAGAAAGACTAGAATGTAAAGCAAAACTTGGTAAACCCTAATTAACAAGCTAATTCTAATTTTGCCAAAAACACTATGAAAACCATGAAAGAAATGCCATTACCTACTCAAGGAAGTAAACAACATCTAAACATTCTATTTCTGGAAGTAAATAAACAAAAACATATTTTTGGAATTTTATGTGTTTTTATGTGAATTTAACATGCATCTAATTTATTGTGTGTGGCGAACATGTGGCATTAGAGGGTGTTTTTGGAGCTTGGAATAATGTAGGATGGTGTGGATGGGTCCTAGGAGGTCTTAGGTGGCATTATGGAGGCTTTTCCCACACTCAGCCTTCAAAAGAAAGCCTACAGGAAAAACTACATGAGGAAAATAGGGTAACTACAAGAGGCCTACAGGAGGACGCTGAGAGAAATTTCCGTTGTTTTGAGGGTGTGAGAGTGGGTGGAAAAGGTGTATGAAGGTTGGAATGAGGTGTTAGGGCACCTAAGGTCTACCATGAATCACCAGGAGAGAGAAAGATGATTGGGTTTGCTCAAGGAGAGAGGAAGAAGTTCTAAAAAAATGATGGAAACTAGGGCAGAATTAAGGTGAGGTTTGGGAGACCTATAGGGCATGAATCAGATGGAGGGTGTGATTGCTGGTAAGCTAGTCTACTGCTAGAAGAAATCTACTACATTGAAACCAAGAACATAAAGCAACCATTGAAATTAATGCATTCTAGGAAAAATAGAGTTTTGCATTAAAATGGACTAAACTATGATGCATAGAAGGAAATGCTAGGAAATACTGCAAAAAAGGAAACCATGCAAAAGGACTATTGTAAATCATGAAGTGAACTTGATGAAGAAGATCTAAAACAAAGAAAAACTGGAATATCAACCTACTAGAAAGCTGCAAACACTAAAAGTCTTGAGAATGAGGAAAACCTATGTTTTTGGGGCAGCAAGAGAGTCTTTGCCTCAAATCATGGTCCCAAAGGGAGGAAGAGAGGCCAAGGCACTGTTGCTAGCCTTTTGAATCTTATCTGATCACTACTTAACCTACTACGAAAAGGCACAAATGGAAGCAAACTACTAAATCATCAAAACCAACCAGCAAAGTAATCTACAAATGAAGAAAAGCATACAAATACAAGTAAAGAGGAGCTTGGCTGCTTGGATTGGGCCATAACCCAAGAGCTTCAGCTGTTTGAGGTAACTCATTCCTAGCTCAAAAAGAATTCCATCTTCATTATCAAAAAATTGCAAGATTACATAAAACTATCATAAAATAGTGAGCTCGAAATTTGAGCAGAGTTTACATAAGAAAAAAGTCGACCCTACTGAGGCCCTAGGCCTCTCTACCTATACATCTGAAGCTACCAACAACTTCCTTAAAATCAGGGAGGATTGGCTCCCAAAACTCGAGATAACTCTTAATCATCTTCCACTTGCTCGGCTACTTTCTAGTGCATGAGTTGGCTGCTTGTACTCTGAGCTGAATGAAGGGGAATTCAAAGTGAGGAGAAATAAATGAGGGAGATTCCCTCCTATAAGTCCTCTCCTTTGTCCACTTGGAGTATATTTTGTAGTTTGGCCATTAAATCCTTGACTTTGACCTCGAAATCCATTAATAATCTGCATTAAATACATGTTAGACCACATGACATAATAACTAACTCCTCACCCTATAAGCATAAATATAATAAGAAAATCATACAATAAGATAAGAGAATGGTTGATTTGACAAGGTTAGGAGGTAAAATGATCATATATAATTACCCATTTATGAGGCTCATCAGCAGAAAGGGGAGGTGGCCACCAATTCTACAACGTCTAAGTGCCTCGGGCCTTTGGAACCCCTGAACCAGCCGCTTCCTGTTAACACAAAGAAATGCTTTCAAATTGTGAAAATCTGCCAAAACCACTGTCCATCTGGACTTCAAAAGTCCTTAAATATGGTTTATTCTCGTATCGGGTCCATCCCCAATCACTATCGCAAGTCGCTTGTTGCAAATGGGGTGTCCCTTTGTATTTTAGAATTACATTAAAAAATCTTGTAAAAATGGCCTTGGGCGGATTTGAAATGACATATAATAGCATTAAGGAACCCTTTTGGGTCTGGTTTATCGCATCAATGCTTCATCCCTTTGTATTTCGTTTAATAAACGAAATATGCAAATAAAAAGGAAATGGAAGTTTTCCGGAACTCAAATTATATCAAATGTGGTTTATAATGTTTATCGGGTCCGGTCAATCGCATCGCATATATGTATATGCATATATACCCGCTCCATTGTGTTTGTTGATTGCGATTCTGTGATGCAACGTGAGCCATCGATCTGCACGCTTGATCGATGGTCTACGTTGACTCTGCTGATTGCCATCGCAAGTTCCATATATTCTGCGTCAATATCCACCGATTGGATATGGACCGCTGATCGGCCAGATTTGACGGCTCCTGTGCATTCACTGTTGCCATTGCCGATAGCTCTGTTTTTCACTATTTTCTTGGGTTTTTGCCTCCCGATAGTTTTTTTCTGCCATTCTAAGGGGTCTTCTCATGCGGTCGTTTTGACATTTTGAATGATTTTTAAGAAGTTTTCGAAGACTTAGAGAGTATTTTGGATCCATTTTGGACCACATGACAACAGGGCTAACACTGGCTCCTTCTGGGATGAAAGCCTCCCTATGAGGTTTCAAGAACTGCAGACTACTGCCTTTCCAGTAACAACCAAAACAAACTTATCTCCTAGTGTTCCATTTGGCATGGAGTTTATTTGCATAGAAAACAAAAATTGAAAAAACCTATTACAATATTAAGGCTTTAAAGCCTCATATGAAGTAAAGTTTCAAAAACCACCCATTGACTTGGCCATCAAAAACACCTTCCCCCTCCAAATTGTGCAAAATAAAAGTATTGGTCATCTGAACTTAAGCAATGACAAAAGGTCTCGTCCATGAGGCATCAAGTTTACCATGGTTTCCCTTCTTTTCCTTCAATGCATCCCATTTGAGAACCCAGTCACCAACCTGAAAACTGTCCATTTTTTCCTTCCTATCAAAGGTTTCTTTGATTTTCTTCTGATGAATTCTTGACTTCTCAACCAGTTGTTCTCTGATCTGTTGTAATTCAACCAAGTTACTCATTCTCCTCGCTATGTCATTCTCTTCATCCTGTTCTTCTTGCAAAAATTTGGCCACAGGGAGAATCAGTTGGATAGGAAAAACAACATTAGCACCATAAACCAGCTTAAATGGAGAATTTCCTATGGACTTCTTGCTGCTAACTTTGTCAGCCCATAGTGCAAACTTCAACTTGGAATCCCAGCTCTTTTTGTTGTCCTCCAACAGTTTTTTGATTATCCTTACAAGACTCTTGTTAGATGATACTTCTAGGCCATTGCCTTGAGGATAATATGAGGTAGAATGCACCAATTGAATGCCCATGGCTTCACACATGTCTACCAATTCTTTTTCCCTGAAAGCTGCTGCATCATCAGTGACTAGTTTGGTCGGAAACGAAATCTAGAGAAAATATTCTTATTCAAGAACTTTATGATAACCTGATGATTAGCATTTTTAGTGGGTATAGCCTCAATCCATTTGGTGAAATAATCAGTGGCTACCAAGATCCATTTGTGATGGCCACTAGAATGTGGATTGATCTCACCTATGAAGTCCAAGCCCCATTGCTGGAAGGGACCATTGGCGTGCACTGGCTTCAAGGGCAGAGATTTTAGCTGTTGTCTTCCCGCAAACCTCTGACATTTGTCACAAGACTTCACAAAAGAAAACACATCAGAGAACATAGTAGGCCAATAATTCCCAGCTCTCAGGATCTTGTGGGCTGTAGTTTTCCAATAATGACGCCCTCTACAGATGCTAGAATGGAACTGGTACGTGACTTCCACAGATTTTCCTTTGTCTAGAAATCTCAAGAGGATCCCGATGGGTCTTTTCCAATAAAGCATGTTTTTATTAATGCAGAATTTGGCTGATTTGAGCTTAATGGCCCAGGCTTGACTTGAGCTAAGCCCTGGAGGGACTTCTAGCTTCTGCAAAAAATGAACTACATTGGAATACCATTCACAGGTGGCTAGATTTTTAGCCAAAGACTGATTCTACTCTTGCTCTTCTACTGCTTCCTCTGTCCGCTCACCACTTGAATTTGAACCCATGCAATTGATGTCTAACAAACTGCAATTTTCCTTAGCCACAAGCTTAGCCAAGCCCTGGCCTTTGATAAGCTTGGTGGGCTCCAACTCTATGTTGAACTCTATGAATTTTTCAATCCATTTAGCTCTCTTTCCATCAATATCTGGCTGAGTTAGGACATCTTTTACTGAGGCTGAAGGTACATACGCAACCACTTTGGAATGCAGAATATAAATTATGAATGCCTTTAAGGATTTTATGAGAGCATAAACTTGTTTTTCAATAAGGTCATACCTTAGTTCAACGTCGCTTAGAGTTTTTCTTAAAAAGGCCATAGGGTGTTCTACACCTTCATCGCTTTTCTGCAATAGAACTGCTCCAAGTGTATCGTAACAAGAAAAAGAGAAGATATAAAATTGCCTGGTATAATTTGCGCTGATTAGAGTGAGAGCTTCCATGATAGCATGTTTGATGGCTTCAAAAGAGCTTCTTGCACCACCTGTCCATTTTATTTCTGATCCTCTCTTCAGCATGGAAGTGATGTTCTTCACTAGCTGTTACACAAAATATTGTCACCATGACTATTTGCAGTCAGTATGGGTCTATCATCATTCATACTGTCCTCCTTAGCAAGTCTCAAACCTCAGCTCTTCATATCAAGCTTTGAAAATGAGAGAAAGTCCTTAAAAATCAATAAAGCTCTAGTTCCGCACTTTCTCTTACTGTTGCCTACAGTCCCGCACCCCTTGTTCATGTTACCTGCGGACCTACCCGCTCTATCTCTAAAGGAGTGGGTGCGGACCCCTGTGAAAGTAAAAAAGGTGCAAGCTTATTCTTAAAAACTCACTTTGGGTTAATTCTAGATTATTCTAGAAGGAATCTTGACGTGGATGGTTTGCTCCTAGGTGGTTCATGCATCCCAAAACTAAAGGAGCTAATCCCTTGATGAGAGGAGCTTATCCCTTTGAAGGAGGGCTTTATCCCTTTGAAGGAGGACCTAGTAACTTCCCTCCATTGCACTATAAATTAAGGCATTGGGCTGGTCGCTAGAGAGGTTAGAAGCTGAACATTTTTTAGGGTAAATGCTGTTGGAATTGAGACTTCCTAATTAAGCTTGAGAGAAGAGATTACATACCTTTTGGCTTCATTGGGAAGAGAGTGAAACTTGTCAAAGTAGAGGAAATTCTTGCTGGACCCTGGGAGGAGCTTGTACAACATCAAGGCACCAAGGTTGTAAAGTTCTTCTTTGATTAAAGTTAATACAATCAGATTCATTTTTCTCAACAAATTGTCTTATGTGATTTGTTTCATGAATTCCTTGATCATCATGATAAGTATGCTTTATTATATTGGCTTTTTAGGTGTTTTTTAATGTGTGTGCTTGTTTGTGTTTGCAGATTCTTTACAAGGGAGCTCATTTGGATCAACGAAGCGAGGCTTCCACAAACTTGCATTGGACCCAAGGTAGGCCTAAAACACTTGTTTGCCTTTACTTATAAATTTCATATTTAGAGAAAGATAGAATTTGTTTGGTTTGCTTGTCGCTAGATATCATTAGATACTAGGGAGGTCGGTCTTGTCCGCAAGAACGACTTATCCGGCCGACAAAATTGTGACTCCGCTGGGGACTTGAATTTTTTATTTTTCCTTTGCTTTTACTTTGACTGGAGAAACTGTGTTTTTGTTTATGTTTTTGGCTTGATGTGTGTCGGATTGGGTAGGTTTAGTTAATCTTGAATCATTTTTTGTTTTTCATACTTTTGGGAGAGGACCGCACCCTCTGCTTGTAACACAATGCGGATCTATCCGCACTTTTGCTTTACACACAGAGCGGTACCGCACCTGGGTAAACTGGGGGCCTGTGGACCCTGTAAAAATTTTGAAAAACTTAAGATTTTCTCTTTTAGTTAGCTTAGGATTTGTTTAGGTGTTTTTAGCCTCTGCCCAGATCTGCACGTGACTTGTCAGGAACTTTTCTTAGGTTAATTCCATTGGCATTAGGGTTTTAGGTGAAATTCAGGGAAGTTTTAGTTGTCGGGCTTGATTTTCATTTTGGTCGTGTAGTAACTCAGAGCTTAGAAGCCTTAGAAGCCTCATATCACCTTGGTTTTTGTTGGCCTTCTTATGAGTCTGACCGTTTGCAAAATCTGCTTTTGTTGAGGAATCCATCTTATTTTTCTCTTTGCGAAACTTTGAAAGGACTTGTGTTGAAAGTTTTGGATTTCATTTTTAGAAAAGAAAAACAAAAATTGGTTGTTTTTTGACTGATTTGTGATTCTGGACAAATTAGTCCTTAGTTTGATTATAGCTAAGTAAAACATCCTTGAAAAGAAATCTTGTAAGCTTTTACTTCAAATAGCTTTTTAGAATTTATAGATCTCAAGATTAGATCTTTCCATAGTTTTGAGTGTTTTATAAAAATAGAAAAAAAACTCTTTTGAAAAAGTTTGTTTTTGTAGTATTTGAGTGTTTGAAAGAAAAGGGAAATTTTCGTGAGCATAACTAGTTGTCTCGCTTTTGAGTGTATTGGAAAAGACAAAAATCTTTTCTTTTGATTTGATTGTTAAGAAAAGATTTGTTTTTACAAGTATTTGCATTCTCAACTCTTTCTTAGCTAGAAATTCATTGAAGGAAAAAGATTGCATATCATCTTAAGTGCATTTTTTAGTGATTTGGAGTCGAGTCTTCACACCATAAGTTTCATCTCCGCACCTTTTGACTTAAGAAAAAACCAATAGAAATGACGCTTAAAGTAAAATCTATCTAGTAATCTTTTTATTTCTAGGGCTCTTTATCACCAACATAACTTAGGCTAGTATCTTGGAGTAGGGAGTAATTAACTCTCCAAGATAGTAAAACAAACAAGTAGTTGTATCTTGCGGTAAGAGATAAATTCCAATTGTTACATCTATGCTCTAGGAAAGCTCCTCTTAAAGGAGAAGCACGAGATCATATCTGAACCAGTGTGGGAATCAATCCTTCCTCATTGGGAACGATAGAAGATATTCACGTATTAAAAATGGTAAACCTCAGATTAACCATTGTCGAGGAGCCTGGGGTCACTTGTTGGTAAACCTTGGATTATGTCTAGGAGCCTTCAAGGGGATTGAGCTTGTTACTCTTCCCTTGCGTGCGTATCGGATCATAGACGGTTCCCCAAGGTATATTTGTTTCCTATGGTAACCTTAGTGACCATATTCTATAGGATTCATTCCTAAGGTGACGCTGGAGGGAAGATCCCACTATACCTGGAGCAGACATCGGCTAGACTCACTTGGATTTTCTGGGGGGTTCTCTTCACTCGAGACATTTTAGTGGAGAAACTTGTGCCAGTCTATTCATTAAGCAGGTTGTCGGGGTAACTGTTCCAACCGCCATTTCTGTATTGAATTCTGCGACGTGGATTTCATCACCAACTAGTGTTTTTGGTACGGAAAGTTACTGTTTGTGTGTGGTTTGATCTCCTAGATTCTTTAGGTGTGTGATTCAAAATGGTTTGGTTCTTTAGAGGCTTTAGGTGGTTTTCATTGAGATTCTTCTTTGTTTGTGTGTGAAGTAGTTAAAATATTTAATCATGGCTGAATTACCGAGGAAGTCCCGTAGACTTCGGGGCCAACCTCCTGCGTTTTCACCAAACCAGCTTGAAGGGCTTCGAGTCCTTGTAACTCCTAGTGACAATAGAGTTTGGTCACCTGAAGAAGGAGAGTCTTCATTAGTGGTACATCCTGATTATCAAGCTCTAGTAACATATTATAATCCACAATCTATTTCATTTTCCAAAGTTACTGGTAGTTTTTCATCTACTAGTGATTTAGCTGAGGAACCTGAAATATCTGAACCTGAAACTGAATTTGCTGCTACTCCAACATCAGGATTTGCCTCTCCAACTTCTAGTGGTCCTGGTTCACCCAGGGTAGAAAGAATAATTACCCAAAATCTTCCTTATGAACTTATTGCTACTGAAGAACTTGTTACTCTGGAAGAAGGTATCCCTATCCCTGAAAATCAACCAGTTATAGAACTTAGGGAGCGTGAATCGATCTTTTACAGTCCACCTAGGAGGGATGCTTGGTATCTTTCATTGACCAATTTTTTGGAAAAACCGAAACTAAGTTTTTCACCACCTCGCATTCCTTTTCACCCAACACCTAGGGGTTATTATCCTCCGTTAAATATGTCAAGACAGTCGTCCATGTTTTCTCAATCTCTAGAAACCTTTTTATATGGCAGTCCTTCTGTTCCCTCTAGGTATCAGTCACTTACTAATACTTTTTCGGGAGCATCTCCTCAACCTATTGAACAAGGGTTATTAACTGGTAATAACAGAACTAAGCCGTTGAGTGTAGAAGATATTCTTATGATGTCAGGTACTATTCCTAATCTGCAACCTCAAGGTGGCCAGTTACCGCCTGGGGGGCAACCTCAAGGACAGTACATACCTACGGGACAGTACATTCCTCAAGGTCAACCCCAGACTCAGTATGTACCTCAAGGTCAACCCCAGTATCAATATGTACCTCAAGGTCAACCCCAGTATCAGTACGTGCCTCAAGGTTATCAACCTCAAGGTTAGTACCCAACCCAAGGTCTTCCAACCACCTTCTGGTAAATCATTTGTCCAGGGAGCTGGAACTGGACCTTTGAATTATCAACCATACCCTCAACCCGGTTATGGTCCTCAATATTCTCAACCTACTATGGGTCCGTACCCCGGAATGAACTTAGTGTGGGATCCATCTCAATCTCAACAGATCTTGCAACCGAATGTGCAGTTGTCATCTCAAACTGGACAACCCTTGGTTTCTGGTTCACCCTAGCAACCTGTCCAGTCTACTATTCAAACTTTTGCACCTTCTGTAGTTTCTCAGCCTGGGCCTAGTACACCTTGTACCCTGCCTCCAACGACCGCTGCAACTGCTGCAACATCTGTTCAATCTACCCCACCTACTTCTGGAGTATCGACAGCTCCAGTTTCTACTGTTCCTGTATCAACTCCTCAAGCATCTTTACCTCAGTCTGGATCCACAATTCAGACTTTGGTTCAAATGCCGGTAGGACAACCTGGTCCAAGTATGGTTGTCACAAGTCATCCTCAATTTACTTATCAACCATGCCAAGGACAGTACCAATTCGGTCCTGCTGTGCAGCAGCCAGTTTATCAGTATCAACCGTACCCTGGATATACATATCAACAACCTCAACAACCCCAGTACGGTCCGGTTAATCCTAGTTTTCCGGGAGGATATAATATCCCAAATGCAATTCCAATTCCTAGTTATCCTGGATATCCTCCTCCTGGGGCTGGTCTCATGACCCAGGGTTTCAGGGACCCTAATCATCAGTTACCGTTCATTGCAACTTTGGACTTTCTTGACTTGTCGCACCTTACGAACAATCCAATTAACTATCTTCCGTTTTGGCCGCCAATGCCGAATAAGTTGCCTAGTGATATTCCTAAGTTTGAAGGCAAATCAGGAGAGGACCCGTCGAACCATGTGATGACTTATCACCTTTGGTGTGCATCTAACTCCATTTCAGTTGATTCAATCCGTTTAAGGCTTTTTCAACGCACTCCAATTGGTCTTGCGGCCAAGTGGTACATTGAGTTACCGCGAGCCACTTTTTCTAACTTTAGTCAGTGAGCTACTTCGTTTTTAACTCATTTTCAGTTGCCAGTCAGATATGACAATGGCACAGAATTATTAACTTCATTAAAGCAGTCAACGTCGACTTACATTTCAGATCACATTCATGAATGGAGACGTCGATGGCGTTTAGTGAAAGTTTTTATCCCAGATCAAATCTTAGTTGAATGGTTTGTCAAATCTTTATTACCGAAAATCACTGAGGATGTAGCTAAGGCAGGAGTCATTACTGAAGATCAAGTAATTTCTCAAGCTCAGTACCTTGACTTAGTTTATACGCAGACAGGTACGTTACACATGAAAATCCCCGACCTTCCTAAACAAAATCAAATAATTGCAACTCCTTCAGGGTCTCATGCCGCTGATGGTATGATTGGTACGGTTAATACCAAAAGTAAGAAGAAATCTTCCAAGAATTCTTCTCCTAACATAACTTTACCAGATTCCCTGACAGGAGATTCTTCCGTGGAAATTTCTGCCGATATTCATGTTGTAGAGTCATCTACGGCGAAATCAAAATCCAGCAGTAAAAAGAAAGGGAATAAGAAAAATAAAATAGATAAAAATTCGAAAGAGAAACCAGAAAAAACGGAATCTACTGATGAGAAACGCAAACCTCGTTATCCTTGTCTCATTTGTGATGAAGAGCTTTTTACAAGAGACTGCCCTCATCGCGCTTAGGTTGCGAAAATCGTCAAAGGTTCCAAAATGCCTGTTATTTTGAAGGATCCTTCTCCTAGTCAAGATAGTAAGATGATAGGTTCTTCCTCAAATGCCTCCGAAGAACCCATAATGATGATGTCCCATGTTAGGATTGCGACTCGATCGCAAGATTATGGAAGTAAAAGTCCTGTTGGTGGTAAGGAAGCAGAATCTTCTAATTCGAAACCCTCAACTTCAACTCTCGGTTCCGATCCACTACAGATCGAGAAACCTAACCCAGACTTAGTAATCAAACCACCCACCAAGGGTATACTTCGAAAGTCAGCTTTCAATCCACATGCGAGAGCAGCTCAAAACTATAACATTGTTGAAGATTTGGCTATTTCACCTTCAGCAATGTCGGCCTTAGTGGTGCTACAATCATGTCCAGCACAGCGTAAATTGCTATTGTCAGCTATAGGAGTTGTTGACGTTCAGGACTCGAACCTTATAATTTTTGATCTAGAAAATAGTACACCGTGATTACCTCATCAAATGGCTTTCCAGATTCTAGTTTTAGTAAAAAACAGACCTTGTTATAGGACTATGATTGATGAGGGAACCTCAACGTGTATATGTCGATCCAGTGTTGGAGATCGCTTAGTTCTCCTACACTTAATCAATCCCCGATGATTCTAAAGGCCTTTGATGGCCGTGGGTTCCATCCTTTTGGCATTCTACAGGATTTACCTATAGGGCTTGAAGGCAAAACCGTTAATCTAGATGTGGAGGTGGTTGATGCCCCTCTAGATTACAACCTTCCCTTGGGTCGTAGTTGGTCTTACGCTATGAAAGCTATTGTTTCATCGGTCTTTCGGCTTATAAAGTTCCCTCATAATGGAAAGATCTTAACCATAGACTAGCTAACTTACTTTTCATCCAACCCAGCCTCTTCTGAAAGTATTCAGCATGTCGGCAAAACAACTATCCCGTATAAGGATGTTGGAGTAGGACTAGTTAAACATTCTGGTTTACTAGGAACTTTTCCTTTTCCTCCTATCAACGCATCATCTTCTACTGCAACCATTCATATGATTTCGTTAGACACTATTGTTTATGATGATCCTTGGATCGTACCTTCTGAATCTAAGATAGATTCATTTGGTGATGTTATGTCTTTGAGTCCATATGAAATTGCGTATCAGGCCGTGTAGTCGTTTTGCGACCCTTCTTCAACCGAAATTGACTTAATGAATGTGGTCCATGAAGAATCACTTTCAACATCAAACTCAAATTCAACAACGTTTTCCGAACTTGTTCACACTGATGAGCAAATTCGGGAAATCCTGTGTGTTGATGATTTACCATGGGAATATCTTCATCATAGATCTTCATTTTTACTTGAGATTGATCATTTTGAAAATGATTTTTCATCTATTTTTACGACTGAATATGTCAAGGAACCTCAGAATCCAATGCAAAATCCTAATCCTGAGTTAAATTTGGGAAACATTTCTCGAACTATTCCTATTGATATTTCGGTTAAGCCTAGAATTTTTGAAAACATTCATATAGGTGCCTCTTGTACGGAAGATAAAATTCAAATATATAAGGTCCTATTTCAAGAATCCACAACGTGTTTGCCTAGTCATATGAGGAAATGCCAGGAATTGACCCAAAAATTGTTGTTCATGAAATAAAAACTTACCCGGATGCTAAACCCGTCCGGCAATGTTTGCGTCAGATCCACCCGCGGAAAGCTGCTACCATTAAAGCAGAAGTTGAAAAATTATTTAAAGCAGGTTTCATTTATCCAATTCCGTTAACGGATTGGGTATCGAATATTGTTCCCGTTAACAAAAAGCAAGGAACAATAAGAATATGTATCTATTATAGGGATATTAATCGAGCCTGTCCAAAAGACAATTACCCAACTCCCTATATCGATCAAATCATTGATGATTGTGCCGACAGTGAAATATTCTCCTTCATGGATGGTTTTTCCGAATACAATCAAATAAATATTCTACCTGCTGATCAACCAAAAACGGCTTTCATTTGTCCATGGGGGACATTTGCTTATTGCAAATTACCTTTTGGGCTCAAGAACGCCAGGGCAACTTTTCAAAGAGCCATGTCTTACGTGTTTCATGACATCAAGCACATTGTGCAACCCTATCTCGATGATTTACCTGCTCATTCATTACATCGAACTGATCATCTCATCCATTTACGAGCAATTTTTATGAGGTGTAGACATTATCGAATTAGGTTGAATCCACACAAGTGCGTTTTCTGTATAGAAACAGGTCGGTTATTGGGTTTTGTTGTTTCGAAAGCCGGCATTCGTGTCGATCCCTTGAAGGTTGAAGCTGTTGTCAAATTTCCTCCTCCTTCGAGTCTTCGCCAACTCCAAAGTTTGCAAGGGAAAGCAAACTTTTTACGTCGCTTCATTCCTAACTACGCCGAGATCACAAAGGGTTTTACCCAGTTGTTGAAACAGAATACTCTATTCTTTTGGGATGAGATAACTGACAAATCTTTTGATGCACTAAAACACGCGTTGACCCATGCACCGTTACTGCATCCTCCCAACTACAACCAGGACTACTTCTTATATCTCGCCGCCTCGCATTCCACCATTGGAATGGTGTTAGTTCAGGAAGATGAATTTGGCACTTAACATGTGATATATTACCTTAGTCGAACCTTAAATCCAACTGAGCTAAAATATTCACATGTGGAGAAATTGGCTCTGGCAGTTGTTCAAGCTGTCCAACGTTTTCGTCATTACATTTTACTACGCAAAACTACAGTAATTTCCGATTGCAACCCTATGATCTATATTTTGACCAAACAATTGCTAGGGGGCAAGTACTCCAAATGGATTGTGATCCTGCAGGAGTTCGACTTGGAATTTGAAAAGTCTAAGTCGAAGAAATCTTTAGTTTTCGGAGTTGATGTGTGACTTCCCACGTGCTGACACGGAAACTATGGCGGAGGAGCCCATTATGGAAGAATCCTTGTTTCTAATCAGTACTTTAGATCCATGGTATGGAGATATCATCATTTATCTCCAGACCCAGTCCTTTTGGCCAGAAATTTCAAGATCAGAACGTCGAAAAATACGATTCCAGTCCCAACAATTCAAAATTATTGGAGATACACTTTATCGTCGTGGGGCTGACTCTGTTTTCCGATGTTGTTTAACTCATAAAGAATCTGAAACGGTTCTAAATGACTGTCACTCTGGAGCGTGTGGCGGTCATATGTCTGGGTTTGCCACAGCCTAAAAGATATTGCGCGCTGGCTATTTCTGGTCGTCTTTGTTTAAAGATTGTATTAACGCGGTCCGAAAATGCCACAACTGCCAAATTTTTTATCGAAAGATGCATGCTCCACTTGCTCCTCTCCACCCTATAATTGTCGTCGGTCCTTTTTCGAAATGGGGTATTGATTTTATTACATATAACCCTCACTTTGCCGGGGGGCATGCGTATATCATCCTTGCGATAGATTATTTTACCAAGTGGGCCGAGGCGATGCCTACATTTGAGGCAGACGGCAAAACTGCTGTGATTTTTGTGTTTAATCATATAATTGCTAGGTTTGGTGTTCCACAAATGATTATCACTGATCATGGGCGTCATTTTCGAAATATTATGATGACTGAACTTACAGACCAACTTGGCTTGCATCACGATAGTTCAACTCCATATTATCCACAGGCTAATGGTCTGGTTGAAGCCATCAACAAAGTTCTAGTCATCATGATCCGACGAATCATTGGGATTCATAGGTCGAATTGGCATAACATGTTATTTTCAACGCTTTGGGTGTATCTAACCTCAGTAAAAACATCAACCAGTTTCACTCCTTTCCAACTAGTTTACGGTTTGGAAGTTGTGTTACCCATTGAATGCGAAATCCCGTCATTGCAAATGGCCATAGAATTACTTCCAGCCACTTCCGAAGAGGAAAAACGTTTGTTGTACTTGGCTCAGCTAGATGAGAATTGACGTGATGCTGCATTAGCAATCGAAACTCATGCCAAACGTATTAAAGCTCAGTATGATCGAAATGTTACCCCTCGTAATTTTTCGAAAGTAGACCTAGTCTTATTGTACGATCAAGCAAATGATAAATTAGGCACTGGAAAATTCATACACATGTGGCATGGTCCTTATGTTGTTAAGAAAAAGCTGGAAAAAGGGGCCTATGAATTGGTAGACTTTGACGGGGTCTCTTTAGGTAAACCCAGAAATGGTCTTTACCTGAAAAGATATTATGTTTAAATTTGGGTGTGGAGATTTTTAGTTAGGTTAGTTTTCTTTCTAGCTGGTGTGTTTTAGATTAAAAAGTGTGCTTAGCTTAGAGAGTGTTTTTGTCATTATTCCTGCTTATCTTGATTTTACTCTTGATATTGCAGATGTCGACGTCTCTCCAAACATACATTGGTTTTGCTGATGGTGCTTGTCGTAATACACGGAACATTTCTTCCGCGGCTTGGGTCATCTATTCTCCCTCTGACGAGTTGGTATCTATGCACGGGGTAAGCCTCGGTCAAATAACGAACAACATTGCAGAGTATAGTGCAGTGATTGAGTTATTATCTGAATCCATTTCATTTGGGATTCAGAGTTTGATTGTGAGGTTAGATTCTGAACTAGTTGTATTACAGCTTAATAGAGTATATGCCATTAGAAATCCAATGTTATTGAGATTATTTTTGAGAGTTCATCTCTTGGAATGTGAATTTGACTATATTGAATATCAGCATATTCCAAGATATTTAAATACATTAGCAGATGCAATTTCTTCTCGAATGTTAAGTAGACATTTGCAATAATCAAACAAGTAAATTTAAAAACATTCCATAATATGTTTTATAAGATAAGCCGGTAATAGTGATATAGTATAGCATAGAAGTGTGTCAAATATACATCGTCTTCAATCATAGGTTGAAAAACACCTTATGATCAGCAAAAATGATAGTACAAAAAATAAAAAATGTCATATGATTCTACAACAGGCGATTATCCTATCATAGGTGATGATCACGATAAGAAACCACTGTACGGGCCACCCTACAAAGGAACCTCCTGAAAGGTCCTGGGACCCCAATCACAAAGCGTTGTAGCCTAAGAGGAATGTCAACTATGCTGGTCTCCGGAATTTCTGCTGTCAAACACTCTAGATGACTCTCCAATTCGACCAAGGTCTCTGTAGATTCATCTTGTGGGGTTGGTGCTGCTGCAGCTGGCTGTTTCCTCTCATAGGGTCGGAGAGTGGCTGGTCTTCGTGGACCTACATCTGCATTTGAAACTTTTACTATCAATTTTGGGACGAGATAAAAAATAAAAAATAAAAAATAAAAAATAAATAAATTAGGAAATGTTGAAAATGTTTTTACCTGAGTCATCCCATTGCTCTCCTGGTGGAAGAGCCATGTCTGGGTCACCACGATAGTCTACCCCAGCATAAGGGAAATCCTGAATGGCAAATACTTGGTTCCCCAACCAATGAAAATACTCAGGAGTAAATCGAATGACTTCTGTGCCCTCCTCAAGATGACAGGCCATAACTACAACCCAACGCATCAGTTTGGGCTCTCGTGGAAGTCCAGCTCCAACAGTAAGATGTTGTGGGACAAACATTGGGACCCTCTCCAGACCAAAGCTCATAACTAAAGCACCATATCCAAAGGTCTTCAGTTGTCCGTTCTTTGCTCTAGTCAGTTGGCCTTTTATATTAGCCAACACAGCCTCGCACCAGTTGAAGATGGTGCCTCGAAAGCAGTCTACTGCTATCCGCATATGGGATCCAGTGGCTATATGTAGTGTTGCACTTCTGCAGAGCCTGGTAACAGTAAACACAATCACTTTGAGTTCAGAAAGGGAGATGGTTTTGATATCAATCCCTTTGTCTCTAGTTTGGTCGTTGCAAAACTCTAGCCGGAGGCTATCGACAGACTGACCACCTGGCCTAGTTCCGAATAGAGTCAAATGTTCACCTCTCTTAGGCAAACCAGTCAGAAAGTAAATGTCTTCCGGCTCCATTTCGAGCTGGTGGCCACCTATAAAGAAGCACTGGTCCTGTATGTTCCACCTGTCTACCAGCCACTACAAAAAGTCCACCTAGGCCCTCATGCTAGGTATGGCCCAAAATTTGTATAAACCGCATGCCTTCAATGCATCAATCGAAGGTTGATGATTAATCATGGTGAGATCTACATCCTCGTGCTCCCGTTCCCACCAATCAAGCATGATGTATACCCTACATTCAATAAAAAGGTCGATTAGAATATCTAAAATCAAAATTTTTGGGTGAAATTTGAAAAATTTAGGTTTAGAAACCTTTGCTGCAGGGACCGCACCCTCTCTTTTAGAGACATTGCGTGGGTCTGCACTTTGCCTTTACGGCAGGTGCGCACCCCTGACGTTTTTCCTTTTACGAAAAAGTCGGGGTCCGCAGGTTTCCTATGCTATGCCTGCGGACCCCCGCGCGCGGTTTTTTAACCTAAAAATTTCCTAAAAAACAAAATAAAGCCCTAAAAACAATTTTCAAACGGATGAAATGAAAGAGTAAGATGATGTGGATTACTTGGAGGAGACGACATTCGATTCCAATGGAAGGATTTTCAACAATCTTCACGGGAAGTTTCTGACCAAAAGCTCTCTTTTCTCACTCTGAAGTCAAAAGGTAAAAATGAATTTACAAAAGCCCTTTTTATAAGCTTTTTTGAATAAATGAGTTTTTAATTCATTTATTTTTTACTTTAAAGAGGTAACTTTTGAAGTGTTTTTATCCATTTTAAACAGGTATGAGTAATGTTTGAGTTTTTGTGCAGGATAACGGAGTTTTCAGGAAAAATTGATCATTTTTGACAAAAAACATTAGAGTCACCTTTAAGCTCTTTTCTAACTCCTAAAATATGAAAAGATTGTCGAGTTTTTCTTTTTAAGCTCGTTAAAATGGAACTAAAAAGACGGTCCACTTACAGCTCTTTTTCTGACCGTAAAAAACATGAAAAGATTGCCGGATTTTTGTCGTTTCAAATTCGATATTGGTTATAAAACGACGTGTCATTGATCGCTTTTTTACTTTTTCGGATTAGAGGCACTAATTATGAAAATTACTCCTTGGTCGTAATGATCAAGGAGTTCTCTCAAGTATTATTTTATACTTTTTCGGGCTTGGGAGACACAAATTTACGAAAAAGGACAACCATGGAGTTTACTTAAGTTTTTTCAAACTCTCTAAAATTGAAAAACACCGAGTTTCTCCTATACTGGACTCGTTAAAATTTAACAGTAAAGGACCTGTTCAATTACAAACAAGAACGGACCACTCCTTCTTAGGGTTCAAATTTAAACTAAGTTGGACTCATCTAAAGGATGAGCTTATAATCAAGCAAATGTTATCCTCCTCAAGCTTGTCAAAAATAAAGAGCTACTTGCCAGAAATGGTGGGGGAAAAGAGAGAAAAATGAGCTTGTTTGTCATACTTTGTAACTACTCTTGAACACAACACTTTTTATTCACCTGGGTTGGGAAATCCTTTGCCTAACAGTTGATCAAACCATATTGAAAGTCTTCAGCCGATTTTTGGGTATTAACTTTGGGTCAATTGTCACCAAACCATCTGTTGTGTCGTTGTGTGTTCAAGAGATCAGTGCAAATAAACCATTCATCTGCAAAATATCTGTCATATATCTTGACCATCCCTGAGTCAGTCCTTGCAACTATATTTCTTCAAACTTGATCTATGATTTCGTGTTGTGGGCTTGCCTACGACGGATCGCTTTCTATCGACTTCAGCTCATTATCTAGAAAGATGATCTAGAAATCGTCAATGCCTTGGGATCTGCATGCCTCAATGGCAGGTTTCTCTCCTTCGACGATTGGTTGCATCATTGACCTTCGATCAAAGGATTCCGTGACATGTTCGACAACAACACATCTATTCACATCTCATGGATTGTACTGAGTACTTTGAGAGCCATCGACATTATTGGTGGTTTCTCTCACACTTGTTAACAATTTACATCATTGACTGGTAATCAAGTGATTTCTACCATGTTTGACTTCGACACATTCATTCACATGGATAGAATCGTACTATTTCGGGAAGTAGAAATCAAGACCCTAGATCTAGTTTCCACCATCTAGGCTGCGAGGAATTTTGTATTCATTATGCAGTGGACTATTCATAAACAGATGGCTGCATCCATACTATGTCTACATGTGTCTATACTTGTGATGTATTACAAGATCATTCCTATATCAGAGCAATAGTTAGTTTTCTAGTCAGTTTTGATCTGAGTATGGGAATGCCTACCTCAGCGATGATATGATCTCATATATATATTTTGTATTTAATGTTTTTACAAGTTCCAACCGGGCTCTCCACAAGATGATCCTCGAAATGATAAAGTACTTCACTCTTCTTAGATGATAAATGAAATCCTCATCTACTACAGACTTCGCACTTTAGGGCGCAATCTGTTACACAAAATATTGTCACCATGACTATTTGTCACACGGAATCTGTCAAGGGTGCGGACACGACTGACCTTCCTAGAAGTCTAAGACATTCTAATGACAAACAAGACAAAATGGAGTGATCTTTCTCTAAATACACCTTTTACAACATGAAAACTACAAGTGTTTAGGCTTACCTTATTCCAAAACGCTGTTGTTGAAGTCCGTTCTTGACGATCCGGATGAGCTCCTCCTTCAAGTCAATTCCTGCAACCACAAACAATCGAACAATTACCAAGCACTTGCATTTCATATAATAAAACATATATTCAACATGCAGACCAAGGAACACATGAAATAACTCATTAACACAAGCTATTGAGAAAAATAAACCAGTTTGTATTAATAACGAAACAAAGAAACTCTTACAACCTGGCCTTGGTGTTGTGCAAGTTCCTCCCAGGGTCCATCAAGGGTTTTCCTCTACTTTGACAAAGCTCACCCTCTCCCAAGTAGAATCAAGTGAAGACAATCTCTCCTCACAAAGGCTCTAATGGAAGACCTAAATCCTGCAGCATTTACCCAAAGAAAATGTATAGCTCCAACCTCTCCTCCCTCTGGCTCAATGTCTTTATTTATAGTGCTGTAAAGAGGTTATTCAGGTCCACCATCAATGGGATAATCCCCCTCTTTGGGTGGGATAGCTCCCTTATTGATGGGATAAGTTCCCCCTTAATAGAGATACATGAACCAACTGGAGGCGCATCCATTTCATCAAACCGACCTCTAGAATGTTCTAGAAGTAACCACAAGTAACTTTTTCAAGATAAAACTCGCGCATTTTGCCTTTTACAGAGGGACGCACCTGTCCCTTAACATACAGAGCGTCCATGGACGCAGATTTTGTGAACATGGTCAGCGTCCCCGCAGGTAAGGCTAGAGAGAACCTGCGACCCCAGAGATAAACACATTTTTTACAAGACTTTCTCTCTTTTTTGAGTTTGAGATGGATAGCAGAGGCATAAGACTTGCCTAAGAGGGTAGCATGACTGTTGATTGAGCCATACTAACTGTAAATAGTCATGGTGACATTTTTTAGTGTAACAGATTGCCCCCTAAAGTGCGAAGCCTGGAATAGATTAGGGTTTTGTAATTCTAGGAAGGGTGAAGCGCTTTATCATTTCAAGGATTGTCTTGTGGATGACCTGGTTGGAACCTGCAATTTTCAACACAAAATACATGTATAAGATTATATCATCACTGAGGTAGGCATTCCCATACTCAGATTCAAAACTTTAACTAATGGACTAACTACTCTGATACAGGAATGATCTTGCAGTACATCATTTTTATAGACTTTTGTAGACACAGTATGGACGCAGCCATCTGTTTATGATTAGTCTACATAGATAATGAATACAAAACTCCTCGCAGCCTGGATGGTAGAAACTAGATCCAGGGTCTTCACTTCTACTTCCCGAATTGGTACGATTCTAGCCATGTGATTAAATGATTTGATGTCGAACATGTTAGAAACCACTTGATTACCAGTCGATGATGTAAACTGTTAACAAGCGTGAGAGAGACCACCAGTAATGTCAATGGTTCTCAAAGTACCAAGCACAACCCGTGAAATGTGAATAGATGTTTTGATGTCGAACACTTCACGGAATCCTTTGATCGAAAGTCAATGATGTAAACTGACGTCAAAGGCGAGAAACCTGCCATTGATGCATGCAGACTTCAAGGTACTATCGATTCCTAAGTCATCTTTCTAGATAATGTGTTGATGTCGATAGAAAGCGACCCGTTGCAGGCAAGCCCGCAACACGAAATCATTGTTCAAGTTGAAGAAATGTTGTTGTAAGGACTGACTCAGGGATGGTCAAATGGATGACAAGTATTTTGCAGATGAAAGTTTTTCTTGCAGACCTCTTGAACACATAACGACACGACAGATGGCTTGGTGACGAATAACTCAAAGTTAATCCCCGGAACCCGGTTAAAGACTTTCAAAGTGATTTGGTCAACTGTGAGGTAAAATATTTCCCAACCCAGGTGAATAAAAAGTGTCGTGTTCAAGAGTGGTAATAAAGTTTCTTCTGAGACAAAAGGTGACAAACAGGTTCATTCTTCTCTCTTTTCCCCCACCATTTCTGGCAAGTACCTCTTTATTTTTAACAAGCTTGAGGAGGATAACATATGCTTGATTATAAGCTCATCCTTCGGACGAGTCCAACCTAGTTTAAATTCGAACCCTAGGAAGGAGTGGTTCGTTCCTGTTTGTAATTGAACAGGTCTTCTACTGTAAAAGTTTAACGAGCCCAGTATAGGAGAAACTCGGCGTTTTTCATTTTTAGAGAGTCTGAAAAAACAAAAGGAGACTCCACGTTGAACTTTTTCGTACATTTGTGTCCCTCAAGCCCGAAAAAGTATAAAATAATACCTGGGGGAACCGCTTGATCTTGCGACCAAGGAGTACTTTCATAATTAGTGCCACTGACCTGAAAAGTAAAAAGCGATCAAGGACACGTCGTTTTATTTCCGTATCGAGTTTGAAACGACAAAAACCCGGCAATCTTTTCCTGTTTTTTACGGTCAGAAAAGGGCTATAAGGGGACCGTCTTTTAATTCCGTTTTAACGAGTTTAAAAGAAAAACTCGGCGATCTTTTCGTGTTTTAGGAGTCTGAAAAGGGCTTAAAAGAGAACTCCAAGGTTTCACTTTTTCGTAAGTTTTAACGAGTTCGAAAAAGGGATAAAAATGTACTCATGGTTTTCACTTTTTCGTAAGTTTTAACGAGTTCGAAAAAATGATAAAAATGTACTCATATGGCCGACTTTCAATTTAATTTACGAGTAGGAAAAGACGGAAAGATCTCGGCATTTTCATTTGTTTTACGAGAATGAAAGATAGCAAAATAATCTCGGTATTTTCATGAGTTTAACGAGTCTTGAAAATAACTGAAATTGACTCGAAATGGGTTTCATTTTTACAAAAGCTTGAAACAGGTAAAAACTATGCTTCAAAGTAGTTTCATTTTTTCACAAGCTTGAAACAAAAAGAAAACTATGCTTGATGCCCCCTAAGCATAACTGCTAGAGCGCATGCCCCCCCCCAGCTTCATTTCATTCAACCAGTTGGATGAAATGAAGGTTCATGAGCGAGATCATTTGAAAGACTCGACCTAAAACTTGTAAGAAAATTATGCAAAAACTGAAATAACTAACCTAAACGTACAACCTAACATTTATGAGGTCTAGTCAAACTCTCGACTCAATTAGAGGAGGATTTGTTTCATTTTTTAACGAGCTTGACACAGGAAAAGAACTATGCTCGGATTCAGTTTCATTTTTATGCAAGCTTGAAACGAAAAACTATGCTTGTTATAAGTTCACATGCCCCCAGCATAATGATGCAAAATGAGGTACATGCCCCCCAAGCTTCATTGCATTCAATGAGGTGGATGGAATGAAGCTTTACTTTCAAGATCGTGGAAAGACTTGTGGGAGCTGTTTCATTTTTTAGTGAGGTTGACACAGGAAAAGAACTATCCTCAAACCCTTGTTTCATTTTTTAAACGAGCTTGACACAAGATAAGGAACTATGCTCATAACTACTCTACAATCTACCTAACAAAAACTCTATTCTAAAAACCTTGATTCATTTTTTAATGAGCTTGACACAAGACAAGGAACTATGCTCTAAAAACCTTGATTCATTTTTTAATGAGCTTGACACAAGACAAGGAACTATGCTCATGACTAATCTCTATAATCTACCTACTTAACCTACCCTTGTTTCATTTTTTAACGAGCTTGACACAAGACAAGGAACTATGCTCAAAAAGTTCGCATGCCCCCAGCATAATGATGCAAAGCGAGGTGCATGCCCCCCAGGCTTCATTGCATTCAACCGGCTGGATGAAATGAAGGTTTACTTTCAATATGTAATTTGAAAAGGGAGTTGTTTCATTTTTAAGGAGGTTGACACAAGAAAAGAACTATCCTCATACCTGATTCATTTTTTAACGAGGTTGACTCAGTAACAGGAACTGTCCTCATACCTGATTCATTTTTTAACGAGGTTGACTCAGTAACAGGAACCGTCCTCATAACCCTACTTTCTACAATCTACCTACATATCCTAAAATCTAGCTGATTCATTTTTTAATGAGGTTGACTCAGTAAAAGAACTGTCCTCATGCTAGCCTATTTCATTTTTTAACGAGGTTGATACAGGAAAAAACTATCCTCGTACTCACTGATTCATTTTTTAACGAGGTTGACTCAGTAAAAAGAACTTTCCTCGTA
This sequence comes from Pinus tabuliformis, assembly GCA_031772625.1. Classification (NCBI taxonomy): domain Eukaryota; kingdom Viridiplantae; phylum Streptophyta; class Pinopsida; order Pinales; family Pinaceae; genus Pinus; species Pinus tabuliformis. The sequence continues at coordinate 720,260,257 of CM062813.1, forward strand.
ACATCCAATTTCATTTTTTAACGAGGTTGAGAGAGGAACAAACTATCCTCGTGCTTCCAGTTTCATTTTTTAACGAGGTTGAGACAGGAACAAACTATCCTCGTACACACTGATTCATTTTTTAACGAGGTTGACACAGTAAAAGGAACTTTCCTCGGGACTCACTGATCATGGCTTCCAACTGGAAGAAAGACATGTCAGTGGACACACCTCGATCATGGCTTCCAAGAGGTCTTCATCAGAAGGAAGAATACTTCTCTGGAAGGAACACATGTCAAGGGACTCAAAAGGGATAAGAACATCGTGTTCAAGTAATCCCATAGAGTTTTCCATGTCAATTACCGGATCTAAATCAACAGTGAGAGGCTCACTTACATCGGTAACTGAAAACATGGGACCAGTTGCCACATAATTAACCCGTGGCAGGGTAGATACCACTTTAGAATCAGGAACATTTGGGGGTGTCATATTATTGGTAGTCGAAACAAGACTAGGGAACGAAAGCTGATCTACAGTCACAATACTGCTATTGTGAGGGAAAGACATCACGCGAAAGAGTGTCGATACAACAGCTTTCATTGCATAAACATAGTCTCGCCCAAGGAGTAAATTGAAATCCAAGGGACCTCGAACTACCATAAGATCAATACAGACAGTTTTACCTTCCAAGGTAATAGAAAACTTAGGAAGGATCCCTAAAGGTTCACTAATGGTTCGGTTAAAAGCTTTCAGATTCTGCGTAATAGGCGCAAGCTGAGGGGAACCCAAAGCTTTCCAAACAGTTGAGGATAAAATACTGACAGAAGCACCTTCATCTACATGAGTACGATGTATGTCCCTACCACCAGCCTTGACAATGATTTGGAAAGGGATGGAGGAAGGAAGACGAGGTTCTGTCAGTCTATTCCAATCAAAGGAAAAGACCTCAGTGCTTGGAGGGGGTTCTGTAGAAGCAGGTGAAATGCCCCCCGGCATAGAAGAATCTGAAGTAACAAGAAGAACCTGAGCGGTATGAAGTTCACTCTCTAGATGGAAAGTGGGATCGACCGAACATGAAATTGAATCGACCACTTGATCAACTAATTGATCATCAACCTGAGTGACATGAGTTTCACTCTCCAATGGGAGAGTGTGATTGACTGTACTTGAATTTAGATCAATCACTCCGTCAGTTGACGGCAGGTTGGGAGAAAGTTTACGGTAACCAGTTGGAAATTCTTGCTGTGGAACAGTAAGTTTTTCCAACAATGTTGAGGCTTCATCCATGTGAGGGCAAATGTGAATTTGATGACTCCCTTTGCATAACTTACAAGGAAACCTAACTTTACCTTTTTTCCCAGGAACCTGACTATCACTGGTTGATGGATCAACGGAAAGTTGATGGGATTTTTCTGACCATACTTCCAAGACCTTTGGAATACCAGGACAATTGACAAGGAAGTGGTCACCCTTACAAAGCCTGCAAGGGTATGTGGGTTTACGATGCATGTCGGAATTTTCCTCAACACAACTAACACTTACAGCCATGGTTGGTTGGTTGACTTCTTTCTTATCTTGCTTCTTCTTCTTCTTCTTCTTCTTCCCTTTCTTCTTCTTCTTAGCCTCCTGGTTACTAGCATCAAGGTTTTTACCAGGCGAAGAGGAAGAAATGGAGGAAGAAAAATTAGGCGAAGAAGGTAAAGGGTCAACAGAAGGTTGGTGATGTTGAGATGGTGAACTCTGTTGAGGTGAAGCATCCGGTTGAGATGGAACAATTGGAGTATTTTGGGCCAACGAAGTTGAAAATAACCATATCGGTAAACCTATTGTAAATCCAGGTAATGACAAAGTAGCCATATAAGGAGGACCAACATTTCCAAAGTAAGGAAAAGTACTAGGATTCTCATTAGGAGGGGTTCCTAGGTTGATAAATTCCGGAACATTTGCCATTATATTCAACTTCAGTGAATTTTATTAACAATTTAAAACTAAAATTAACAATTCACAATTCACACTTAACAACTAAAATTCACAATTCACACCTATGGTCTCGAAAAGTAAAAACAAACAAATTAACACGCGCTATCAAATCTAGGAGTCAAACCACACACAAACAGTAAGCTCTCCGGACCGAAAACACTAGTTGGTGATGAAGCCCAACCTCGCAGAATTCAGTACAGAAATGGCGGGTGGAACAGTTACCCCGGCAACCTGCTTAATGAATAGACCGGCACAAGTTCCTCCACTTTAACCGTCTCGAAGTGAAGTGAACCCCCCGGAAAATCCAAGTGAGTATAACCGACGTCTGCTCCAGGTACAGTGGGACCTTCCCTCCACCGTCACCTCGGTAGAACCCTAAAGATTATGGTCACTAAGGTCACCAACAGTAACAAATACACCTGGGGGAACAGTCTAAACTCCGACAGCACGCAAGGGCAGAGTAGCAAGCTCAATCCCCTTACCGGCTCCTTGACAACAATCCAAGGTTTACCGGTAAGTGACCCCTGGCTCCTCGACAATGGTTAATCCGAGGTTTACCGTTTGTAATACGTACTGTCTGGCGTCGTTCCCAACGAGGGGGGAATGATCCCCTCACTGGTTCGGACACGAGCTCGTGCTTCTCCTTTAAGAGAAGCTTTCCCAGAGTGCAATTGAAACAATTGGATTTATTCTACTCAAGATAAACTATCTGTTTGGTTTTGTAGTCTTGGAGAGTTAAGTACTCACCTACTCCAAGACCCTAGCCTAAGCTATGTTGGTGTTTCAAAGCCCTAGAAATGTAAAAATTACTAGATGAATTTTAATTAAGCGCTGTGTTATTAGGGCTGTTATTACTCAAATGGGTAAATGGAGATGAAACCAATGGTGTTATGACCCGACTCAACTGAATGCAATCGAATATGATAATGTAATCGTTTCAATTCGATGAATCCTAACTAAAGTAAGGAGAGAGTTTCCATTCACTTCCAACAATGCAAAAAATTGATCACTAAGAGAAAATATAACAAATTCTCTAATGCACTAATTTCATCAAGAAGAACTAATGCAAATCAATTCCAAACCATTTTTTTATTTTATTTCTGTGTAAATTCAAATCAAAGAAAGCTGATCTAAATCTACAATTGATTTTTTCAGAATGTAAACTATGCAATTGTAATCTATGCACAATTCACTCGAAAAGTATGCAAATGTAATCTATGCACCTTTTTCAATAATATTCTGAAAATGAGAATTCCAGTTGTGCAAATGTGATCTATGCAAGAGAATTCTCAAACACAAGACGATTCTAATGTGATCTAAGAACCAATCAAGTGCAAGTTGAGAAAATTGGGTGAGAGTTCCAAAGATCAAATAAAAACACTCAAAGGCGATTAACACTCATACACAATTTAGCCCCCCCCCGGCGAATGAGGGGGAAATTTTTTTGCAAAAACAAAAGCAAAAAGATGCAAAATTGTGAAAAGACTGAGACAAACCGCCAAGTAATGACCAATGGAAATCAAATGAAGAATTTCTCAAGAAAGAGACTCAAAACACCCAATTGATGAAAGCTAAGAGCAGGAACAAGCTTAGGTGAAGATTCTGGACAAGGGACTAATGAATCTGGGCAGAAAAAACTAAGAAAAAACAAAATCTAAGAGCAAAAAAGGCAAAAAAGGAGTTTTCCTAAATTTTTACAGGAAGACGCAGGCAACCCGTTAGCACAGGTGCGGGCCCGCTCTGTGCACACAGCAAAAGTGCGTCCAGGGACGCACTGTGCAGCACTCAGAGGGTGCGTCCGTCTGAAAAACTCAAGAAAAACCAAAATAAAACTAATCCTAAGCTAACCCACCCAGAGACAGAATCACAGAGCCAAAACCAGAAAAATAAACCAATTTTCTCAAAGCAAAGTTCACATAAAGGAAAAGACTTTTCTCATCAATGGAATCTATCCCCAGTGGAGTCGCCAATTTGTCACACGGAATCTGTCAAGGGTGCGGACACGACTGACCTTCCTAGAAGTCTAAGACATTCTAATGACAAACAAGACAAAATGGAGTGATCTTTCTCTAAATACACCTTTTACAGCATGAAAACTACAAGTGTTTAGGCTTACCTTATTCCAAAACGCTGTTGTTGAAGTCCGTTCTTGACGATCCGGATGAGCTCCTCCTTCAAGTCAATTCCTGCAACCACAAACAATCGAACAATTACCAAGCACTTGCATTTCATATAATAAAACATATATTCAACATGCAGACCAAGGAACACATGAAATAACTCATTAACACAAGCTATTGAGAAAAATAAACCAGTTTGTATTAATAACGAAACAAAGAAACTCTTACAACCTGGCCTTGGTGTTGTGCAAGTTCCTCCCAGGGTCCATCAAGGGTTTTCCTCTACTTTGACAAAGCTCACCCTCTCCCAAGTAGAATCAAGTGAAGACAATCTCTCCTCACAAAGGCTCTAATGGAAGACCTAAATCCTGCAGCATTTACCCAAAGAAAATGTATAGCTCCAACCTCTCCTCCCTCTGGCTCAATGTCTTTATTTATAGTGCTGTAAAGAGGTTATTCAGGTCCACCATCAATGGGATAATCCCCCTCTTTGGGTGGGATAGCTCCCTTATTGATGGGATAAGTTCCCCCTTAATAGAGATACATGAACCAACTGGAGGCGCATCCATTTCATCAAACCGACCTCTAGAATGTTCTAGAAGTAACCACAAGTAACTTTTTCAAGATAAAACTCGCGCATTTTGCCTTTTACAGAGGGACGCACCTGTCCCTTAACATACAGAGCGTCCATGGACGCAGATTTTGTGAACATGGTCAGCGTCCCCGCAGGTAAGGCTAGAGAGAACCTGCGACCCCAGAGATAAACACATTTTTTACAAGACTTTCTCTCTTTTTTGAGTTTGAGATGGATAGCAGAGGCATAAGACTTGCCTAAGAGGGTAGCATGACTGTTGATTGAGCCATACTAACTGTAAATAGTCATGGTGACATTTTTTAGTGTAACACTATTTGCAGTCAGTATGGGTCTATCATCATTCATACTGTCCTCCTTAGCAAGTCTCAAACCTCAGCTCTTCATGTCAAGCTTTGAAAATAAGAGAAAGACTTTGAAAATCAATAAAGATCTGGTTCCGCACTTTCTCTTACTGTTTCCTACGGTCCCGCACCCCTTGTTCATGTTACCTGCGGACCTGCCCGCTCTGTCTCTAAAGGAGTTGGTGCGGACCCCTGTGAAAGTAAAAAAGGCGCAAGTTTATTCTTAAAAACTCACTTGTGGTTAATTCTGGATGATTCTAGAAGGAATCTTGATGTGGATGGTTCGCTCCTAGGTGGTTCATGCATCCCAAAACTAAAGGAGCTAATCCCTTGATGAGAGGAGCTTATCCCTTGGAAGGAGGGATTTGTTCCTTTGAAGGTGGACCTAGTAACTTCCCTCCATTGCACTATAAATTAAGGCATTGGGCTAGTTGCTAGGGAGGTTAGAAGCTGAATATTTTTGAGGGTAAATGTTGTTCGAACTGAGACTTCCTAGTTAAGCTTGAGAGGAGAGATTACATACCTTTTGGCTTCATTGGGAAGAGAGTGAAACTTGTCAAAGTAGAGGAGATTCTTGCTGGACCCTGGGAGGAGCTTGTACAGCATCAAGGCACCAAGGTTGCAAATTTCTTCTTTGATTAAAGTTAATACAATCAAATTCATTTTTCTCAACAAATTGTCTTATGTGATTTTTTTCATGAATTCCTTGATCATCATGATAAATATGCTTTATTATATTGGCTTTTCAGGTGCTATTTAATGTGTGTGCTTGTTTGCGTTTGCAGATTCTTTACAAGGGAGCTCATTTGGATCAACGGAGCATGGCTTCCAAAAACTTGCACTGGACCCAAGGTAGGCCTAAAACACTTGTTTGCCTTTACTTATAAATTGCATATTTAGAGAAAGATAGAATTTGTTTGGTTTCCTTGTCGCTAGATATCATTAGATACTAGGGAGGTCGGTCTTGTCCGCAAGAACGACTTATCCGGCCTGTTATCACCTAGAACTACAGTCCATGTACATAATGTTTTCCCAAACAAAAAAAATTTCATTGTCAAAAATTGTGTGTCAAATGGTTATGGTCCTATGTGTGTCACTTAGGGATTATGATTTAAAAATGTATTGATGTGAATCATTGCAAAAAACCATTAATCATCCTCCATCATAATTGTTTAAGGCATGTCTTGTCTTGTTTGCGTCATTGGTCCTTTTCGCAGTTTCGCAGCGCAGTCTGATTGGCCAATTTGGCAGCGCAATGATGTTTCCGCCTTTTCGTAGCGTGTCATTTACCAGCCATTTCGTAGCGCATTTTGTTAATTTATAACTGTCTGCGCTACGAAATCGGGGATTCGGGGAGTTTGCAGCGCGTTTTCTTGAAATGTCAAGTCTGGGGGGATGAGTCATTAGGTCCGTCCATATATTGTCAGTTGATGTCCTCTCCAGGTCATTATGGGTCATCATTCCGCCATGAGGTTCAGAACCACGCACATAAACATCATTCAAAGTGATTTTATGATGTATGGTAGTGTCATGATATTTGTTATTAGTGCGTAAACTGACTTGCTTGTATGACAAGACTATTGAAGCGCAAAGGAGCCCGAGTTTTCATTTAAAAGGACCTGATTGCAAGCGAGCCTGCATTCCAAAGTTTGAAGTTGCCTTTCGAGTTGAAGCTGCTGTTAGTTCTCTGTCCGAAAGTTTTCAAAGTAAAATGGAGAAGAGGGAGCATCGATCCGGTAGGTGCCAAAGAACAGAACCGGAGGGGCTTGATCTTACGTTAAAGGATGAAGGTGTAGCAAGAGCTTTTAAAAATGCTGGTTGCTGGAGGTTTTGTGAGAAGTTGCAGGGAGGGCACGCAGAGGTAACAAAAGCTTTTGCATTGAATTTTACTGGTTTAAACTCTAAGGTGTCAATGCTAGAATTCCCTGTATCTCCAGAAGCCATTTCTAATGTGACTGAGATTCCTAGAGGAGGACATGAATGGTTCAAAAATTTCAAATTCGATATGAGCCCCTGTAAGGAATTCTTGAAGGAGCCTTATGTAAATGAGGATCTCACAAAGGCTGTGCCAAGGAGTTACGTGAAGGAACATTTTGCACTGCTCCTTACATGCATCCAAAAATATTTAACATGCGAAGGGAGGTATAACAAAGTTTATTCCTATCATTTTAAACTTTTGTTACATTTCACAGGCAAAGCATCAATAGATATCCCTTTCTACTTGTTCAGAAGCCTCAGTAAAATGTGTGATAAAATTCAATTGAAAAAAGATGACTGTGAAACATCACTGTTTCACCATGGTTTGGTAAAGCTGTTAGTGTTAGATGGTTTGCAGAAGATTGGTAAAGATTGGAACTCCTTTATTTTTATGGCTGGCTTTCAGAGCAAGACAGGCCTCACTCCATTGCCTGTTAGGGAAAGAGAAGAAACAATTGAAGAACCTACTCTTGCTGAGCTTAGAAAGGAGGTGAAAGATCAGAAGAAGTCCAAAACCAAGTTGAGGAAACCAGTGAAGCCCTTGGTAGTCAAGGAGACACCTCAATCATCATCAAAAGAGAAGGTCAAACAGAGGAAGGATGCACCTGGACCAAGTGAAGTTGAAAGGGTATCAAGAGTAAAAACCAGAGGTCAGTTAAGCAAGGAGAAAGGCAAGTCAATTGCTGTTGAAGAAAGTCCTATGTCAAAAGCTAGTTTAACTGATTTACTTGAGGCAATTGAGCTTGAACAAGATCAGCCAGTGCAGATTGAGCCAATAGAGTTTGAACAGGACCAACCAGTGCAGCCAATGCACATTGACTTAACCCAATCCTCACCAGAGAGCATGAAGAAATCAAAGGCTTCGAAAAGGTTAAGGTTTGAGGAGCCTAGTGAAGAATATGTGTTCAAGCCACGGAGGCCAATTACAAGAAGACAAATGAAAGAGGCCGAGAAAGTGCATAAAGAGGAGGCAGCTGTAAAAATGCCCAGTATAGAGTTTCTTGAAGTTTTGACTAAAACAGTGCATGCAGCCAGGCGTAAAGACAAGAGTAAAAAGGTTATTATTAGCCAAGGAGGAAATGTCATAGCTATCAGGAACCAGGCAGGAACAACCCAGAAAGAAGTGGCCCAGATAAAGAATGTTTCTAGAGAACGTGCAGTGAGATATGCTAATTATAGAAGGGTTGTATTAAAAGGCAGCACAAGCCTAGTGGGTCAAGCTGACTTGGGGTCTGATGTATTTTCGTGGATGGTACCAGCACTTAAGCAAGAAAAACTCATAAGAAAGCTGAACATGAGCCTGAGATCAGAAAATAAGGCTTTGAAGAAAGAGGTTAGCAGTTTGAAGAAGAAGCTAGGTAAACTAGCTCACTGATTTAAAAGGAAAGGTGCTTTTCAAGTTTTGATAAATTTTGGTTTAAGCTCCATCATTTTGAAACTATTTAGGTCCTTAACACCTGTACAAAATGTCTGAAGAAATCATGAGTTTAAGCAGAAAGCGCTTCAAGATAAATATGTTCTGTTTTGACAAAAACAGCAGTTTCGTAGCGCGCTACGAAACTGCTGTAGATGCTGTTTTATAAGAAAACAATGAATTTGATGATGAGGTCAGCGAATTTTGAAAGGAATGCCTCGAGGACAGGAGGGAGACCATACAAGGCTATCATAGCAATTCAAACAGTGACAGGTGTGAGTTTTGGAGGAAAGGTGAAATATTTTGTTTTTTGCTAAAGTTTTCTTAAAGATACTTTATGACCGAATTACTAGGGTTCTGGTAGGGTTACCGGAATTTTTGGTTTGTACACCTGTTCAGTCCACAAGGCATCTAGATCATGAGGCATATGGTGTTATGCGTTGTTATTGAAGAATTAAAGAGCTTGGAGCGTGGTCTTTAAGTAGTAAAGAATAATGGAAGACAGGGACCATGAAAACAGGGCACTCATCTTTACTAATTAATGAGCCATCTACACAGCTAGTATCCAAGGCCAGCTCGTTCAGTGAATGCTCCTCCAACATATCTCGGCCACAACAGAAAATGTACAGGTGTCAAAGCTCAAGAAAGGCATCATGCATACGAGGAGATAGAGTTAGAATTTCAATGTGATTAGGACTCTATGTATTTACAGCACAATACTTTATGTATTTAATAAGTTTGTTTAAAAATAGATAAGGTTAGTTAATGATAGACCATCGAGCTCCCCTCATGCTGGAGGAGGAGACTCAAGGTAGTTTTAGTTTTGTTTTCCTATATATAGGAGAAACTCTGATGTAAGTGGGGTTGGAGATTTATAAAAGAAACAGAGTTTTTATATTGGCTAATGTAAAAGACTTTTGACAGTAATAGAAAGATTACTTTTTCTTCCCAAGATTCATCTTGTGTTCAAAGGCTCAGAATATATGTGGTTTTGTCTTTATCCTTTCTGTTTTACAGCTCAATAGACATGCAATCACTCTGAATTCACCTAGTGCTCAGACTTCCTGTGTATGTTTATGAGTTGAGGTTCTTTTTGAGAAATGTTCTGAGTGTTTAGACATTATATGCCTTGACTTCCATGAATGAGTAGTTGGTAATTTACTGCAAAGGTATTTGACTCCATGAGCCCAATGGAAGAAGTCTTATTTTGTTGTTCCAACCAGCTTATTTTCATGTACTGTTTGAAGAGTTAGCCATCTTTTCTTGTTATTAATTCATATCAAAAATCTGTGAGAGAGCCCTCTCTGACTAAGGAGGCTAAGCCTTAGTCTAAAGCCTGGTTTGAAATAGTTGCATGAGATCTTGCTAAGTAGCAGCCCTTAGTACATGATTTTGTGATAACACGGCCGACAATGAGGCATCCCATCATTTTTCTTAGTGAATAATGATAGTCGTATCTTACAACAAAAGACTTAAGAACTATGAAAAACACTTAGGTGAGGAAGATTATCTCAGTCATAGTATAGATCTCTTACTTCCTCTTTCTTTGACTTCTTCTTTTCAACTTCCTCCACTTCTTCGGTCATATGGGCTTCTTCTCTTCCTCTTTTGTTATTGTCCTTATTGATCTAAGGACAATATATTTTGTAGTTTCCATATCCTTGAAAACCATAGCATTGAATATTATTCATGTTCCTTTTCTATTTCCTAGAACCAGACTTCCCAAAATTTCCCTTTCTTCTTGTCATTATATCATAAGATTGATTTTTCTCACCCGGTCCTACATCAAATTTGGCCTTTAGTCTAAATTCTTCAATGTTTCACAGTGACCATAGATCCTGGAATGGACTAGCTTCTTTATTCCCATAAATACTTGAAGTATAGTTACCCCACTGCTCTGGTAGTTCATTTAGTACAACCGTAGTCATTTATCTATCAAACATGACTTCTCCTAGATATTGGAGTTGATCCCTAATTTTAGATATCCTCATAAAGTATGAGGCTATTCCATCTTCCATTGACATATTCAACTTGGAGAGTTCTTTCCTTAATGGGATGAATTCTCCAATATTTATTACAGAATACAACTCTACCAGTTTTTTGTATATTTCTTTTGAAGTTTTGAGTTTAGATACATATGGAATGAGGGGATACTTGATGGATTCTATGAGAATCCTTTGAGTCATAACTTCAATTTTCATATACTTTGCAAGAGCTTGAGCATATTACTTTCCTGGTTTAGTAATAGACTCTTTGATATGTACCATAACCTCATTTTCAATGAGATTTAAATCTATCCTTTTCTTCCATGCAAGATAGTTTGAATCCCCAGCCATTTATTGTTTTCCTTGCAAAAATATATTTTGATAGATTCAAATGTGAACATAAACATACTTACTTGATAGGATGCTCCTTCTCCTTGTTTCTTCCTTGATGTTGATACTGATATAGATAATAGAAAACTTCTCCTTGATGAAGACATTTTCTTCAATAATCATCCTTGATCCCACATAGAGGGATATTGCTTTGGATCCTTTAATGGTGGAGTATTTGTTGATGAATATCAAAGATGACTTCTTGATTATGTCTTCAATTGTACGTATATTTCTACAATTATAGAGATACCACCTTAGAATTTTGATGACAACGTTGTTGGTCATGCTTGATGTATAAGTTCTTTAACTTGATTAGGGTCTTTGAGGTCTCTTGAGCGAGCTTGAGGTTCCAAAAGCCTCTTTCTAGACTTCTTATTTGATCTAGGGTTATGATGCTTCCTTTGTAGATATTGACTTCAATATGATATTTTCTTTGATTCCTTCCTCGAGCTTTGATCCTTGAGTGTCCGTGGATAATATTCCCTTCCTTGACTTAATGAACTTAACTTTTATACCATGTTGAGAAATCTAGGGCATCAAGATTAAGTTATTTCTCTTCGTTAGATAACTCCTTGTTAATGATTTTTACTTTCCTATATTATAATCTTATTTTACATAAATTATTAATGTTCTTGTTCCTCAAAATGTCACCAATACTTAAATCATAAAGAGACAAGAGACAAGTAAAATGTAGGCTATTAGCTAGGGCCAAAACCTCTCCCACTTGAGAGGAAAACCCAAAAAATTCTTCTTCTTATAGAGAATTCAATTGACAATTACCAAGAGTAAGACCCTTGACCTATTTTCCACTCCAATACGAAGACACAAAGATTCCTTGATGAGAAACTTAGTTAACGATAGTCAACATTTTGATCCTTCCTCCTTCTCAACTTATTTTCAACTTCTACTTCCTTCTTCTTTAGACCTTCGCTTATTTTGGCCTTCTTAATTAGAAACCCTAAATCATACATAAGACCTTCTCTTATGACTTGTTTTCTTTCACTTCAGTAAGAGGTATCTTCCTTGGTAACTCAGCTTGTAATATACCCTTTCTTCCTCCTTGACTTACCCTTCCAATAGGTTTGCAAAACTTAGGCCTTTTCTACACTAGAAACAATCCCTTTACTCTATATATGTGAGATCAAAGTGACCCAAAAACATATCCAAATGATGCCAATAAATTCTCTTTCCTTCTCTCCCATCTTCGTTGATGATTAGGCTTTCCTCTAGGTGATCTTCACACACCTTGATTTCATATCTACTTAACTGAAATTATTTATTCTAAAATGAGGTTGAGCTGGCTATTTATAGTTGTTGGAGCCTCCATAATAAGCTAAATTGACAGTGAGCTAGGTCGAGTAATAAAGGGTGCTTCTGTAGGCATTGAGCCATTAAGAAGGAGGTCATTGTAACTATCTCTCATAGCTTCATGGTTGACTTAGGTCCTCATAAACTAATATCCAACCAAGGGAAGGAACCTTGAGACACTTGCTTACTTTTTTCCTTCATAAATTTGTTAGGAGCGTGTTATTTAGTTCAATTCTAATTGGCCATAGGTGTGGCTATTTTTTGTTGTATAAAATTTTATTTTAACCATGGCTAAAAATAGTTTGTGATGATTCTTAAAGGAAACATTGAATTCCTCGTCAAGTGGAGGGTCCACCTCATCATAAACATTGGATTGATCCCACAACTGACTTAGAATTATCCATTTTTGGGTTAATTGTTATTTATTCTTGAAATACCTAGAAAAAAATGCAAGAATTGGTTGATAAAATTCCACCACCTTGTTCACGTCCTTCCTTAACACATACCCCTAGGACCATATTTTCAGGTGGGAGTGTGTATTTGACATGATCTCTTTGTTTTAGTGGTATTTAAAAAGAACCCATTATGGTTGGTACACACCAAATGGTAGGAACTAATGTCTCAAATCCTAATGTTATTGGAGGTGTAAATGAGGAAACTTCCATACCATCAACTAGTACCACGTTGTAATACCCTCCTCCTACATCTACCCAAGCAACCGACTAGACAGGGTAAATATGTGACGAGAGGCCACCATGATATGATTTGACCTCCTAGGTAACCTTAAGGAAATGGAATCAATGGAACATCACACACAGTCATCCAACATCATCAACAAAACCCTTAGAAGACAAGTCAGGCACTGCGACATCCTGTCCCTGGGTCCCACTATTGTTCTGGACCTCTTAGGCCATAGTTGCTCTCATGCTATGGGAAAGGGAGCGACCAAAGACCCAAAGTCACTTTCATAGGCCTGCATGCCAGCGATTGCAGACCAAACTTACCAGCTTTGTGCCATCGACCCTGAGAACTAAGCCACTTTTCCAGGCCTAGTGCCCAATCCACTGCCCAAAATGGAATGATATCTTGAAATCAATAAATGTACAAGGAAACAATGAAGCAAAAGAAATAAGCCCAACAAGACCTTAACCAGTCCCTTGCTAGCCATGACAGGCATTTCATCAAACACTTAGTAAATATGCAATCTACATGTGTAAATAACATATTTTAGCATAGGGGTCTCATATTTATCTGAGATTCGGTATGAAGCATTGTATCTTTATCAAATTAGCTTCCATTTGATCCATAAGGTCATGCATACATTGATCATTCAATAAAAAGTAATAACATGATGATATCCATACATAGCTGTTGTCATAAAATACATACATAACCAACATAATAGGTACAAAAATGCCAATGAAATCATAGCCATATAAACCACATATAATCCATCATAATACTAATAGAAATTATAAGAGATATCACCTTTCATTAACGATGCAAAATCCAAACCTAGGATGGGACTTCCACATTCCAACCGACCCTAGAATAGCTGAGCCAAATATCTCTTCATCCATTCACCCTCGTGCCATATTCCAAGCATGAATGTGGGCTCTCATAAAACATCTCAATCAAAAACCATCTAGGGATTACAGAGGCCATCCACCTCAACCCATCAAATAGTGATTCCACCTCACATTCGGACATCACCAACACCATTATCTGATCAATCTCTATCCCATCATTATAGGGCTCCAGAGCGTTTGTTTCAACCTGACTCCCAGGACTAGTAACTCAAACCATGGCTACCGCTGGGCTCCATAACATTTTTCCAACCAAGGCTTCCAGGACTAGTAACTCAACCCACAAAATTTCCTAGGCTTCTAGATCATTTTTCCAACCAGGGCTTCCAGGACTAGTAACTCAACCCACAACATTTTCTGGGCTTCTAGATCATTTTTTCCAACCAGGGCTTCCAGGGCTAGTAACTCAACCCATAACATTTTCTAGGCTTCTAGATCATTTTTCCTACCAGGGCTTCCAGGACTAGTAACTCACCCACCAAGGGCTTCTAGAGCGTTTGTCCAACCAAGGCTTCCAGGACTAGTAACTCAAACTAAGTTGTTACAGGGCTTCTAGAGCGTTTTTCCAACAAGGTCTTCCAAGACTAGTAACTCAACCCAAGCCATTATATGGCTTCCAAAGTGTTTCTCCAACCAAGGCTTCCAGGAACTAATAACTAAACCCAAGCTAAGGAAACATGAGAACCAACAAAAAAAAAACAATGAAATTAAACCCACAGTCACCGTGACTATCCTGGAAATGGAAAGGCTAGGAAAATCCATTGTCAATCTAGGTAATCCTCCATGCCAGTGACAGATCACAACCAAGGAACCACTTTCATGTGCCATGAATGCCAAAACTAGTGAGGAGAACATACATGCAACATGGTACCTGCAAGAAAAATTGTTGTAGTTGTTGATCCCGATGCCCTCTTGTGCTTTCCTACTCTTCCTTTGCCTTCTTGCTCCAAAACTCCAAGTATTCCACACCCTCCAAGAGTTTTCCAAGGAAACTCTAAGTATCCAAGAGTATGAGAGGGAGAGAGAGAATAATGAAAGAGCTCAAAAACTGAACTGACCAAGCTTGCCAATTGATATTTATAAGCCTTTTTATCAATGAGGCCTCTATTTGATTCATTTTCCATTCTTTTCCTTCAATTTCCTCCTCACATGCAACCTGTAACCTTTCACCTTCCTTTTCTCATAATTCCCATTATTTTCATAAATAACTATGCCAAAATACCTTTTTGCCTCTTTAATGCCTTAGCCATTGCCTTTGCCAATTTCCTTAGCCATAACATGCAAATGAACACCCACTAGGATGTCCTTCCCACCACTCATCTTGGAATACATGTCCCATCACCATGGTCTTATATATATTTTACATGGAATTTTATGAGGGCTATTACACATGTCCCACGCACACCACGTCTATACCCTCCATTTTATCATACTATGAAACTAATTTGAGCTCATTATTTTAGCCTTTTAGTACATCTAATGTAGATTCCTCCACAACATCGATAATGATCCCTCTATTCACATCTGGTAGAGGCTCTAATACCACTATGAGTAGCCTACCCACATATAGTATTAGAGGTTCAAACCCTACCTCCTTGTCTAGTTTTGGGGGTCCATCCCTTGGTGTTGTATTTCTATAGGAATTTTTTTTTACAAAGTACATTGGGTTTTCAGTTGGATGGAATATTGACACTATGTCCATGCCATTTCCTAGCACTATTGGGGGCACAAATTATTCTGGTAAATTCAATAGCCCATGGGGAAGTCAAAATTAGGTGGCACCTTTTCTAGGGAGAACTCAAGTTCCTTGGGAAATTCCAAGGTCCTAGGGGAAAAATCCCTAGTAATTCTTTCTACCCTTGGGGTTCCAACTTCTGTGGTCAGTGTTTTGGTTTAGGAGGTTTCCCTCTTGGTGAACCATTTTGTCTTGGACATCATCAACCTTTTGAGATCCCCTTATACTAGGAGTCCATCTCTTTAGGACCTGAAAACTCATATGAATTCCATGGTTGCCAAATTTAACCCCTCTCAGAATCTAGCTTCCTTTGGAACCCCATTAGCTTCTAAAAACAAAGATATGGGAGGATCACATAATCCGTCTTGATCATAAGGGGCATAACCTCCTACCCATAACTCATACAACTCACCATTATTGGAAATGTTTTCATTTCTTGATTTATCAAATTTAATGGATGATCCAATCAAGCATAATATTGCATCACCAATCTTTTCAATAAATTTATCAACTAAAATTTCCAAATTTGATAGAAAATCCAGAGAAGATCCTGAAGTGCACATCACGACATACCATATGTAGTGTTTTTCAAATACATTTATGGATGATAACATAAATCTATATTTTCTCTAATAGAGTCTTAATAACAATGCCACTAAATGGTACATTGATATGGAGAGCATTACCTATGAAAAATTCTTAAGATAACCTTTCAAATCATTGTGCATGTTTTTAGGAGGAATGTCCATAAGAAAATTTTGGTATGAAGAAGCATCGACTTGTATCATGTCCGTGAAATGTTTTCATACTCTTAGCTCATGTAATTTTTTACCACCCACATCCATGTTGAAATAATTTCATGGGAATACCTTAGAACCCCAAGGGATATTTTTTTCATTTTTTATTCAGTTAGTGATCCAGGTGGATGTTGGTGGCCACCCACCTATCCCATTTGGACCCCCACAACTGTCTCTTTCAGCTTTTTCAGTTTCCTAAATTGTAGCACAGTTTACTATTTTTAGCAGGTTTTCGGGTCCTGAACTTCCAGAGCCGTTTTGAGGCCCTAAACGACGTTTTTTTGGGAAATCTGGGGCAACATTGGTCCATAGTGCTCGGATAGATCTTTCTAACGAGCTATTGTATGCATCAAACGGAGATCGTATGCCAAAGTTACGACCCTGGGAAATTGATGTACAAATTTACCCAAACAGGGCCCACAATTTGGCGTTTCATCTTCTAGGGTTAGGTTTCGGGATGTGAAAGGTTTTCCATTGTTTCTCAACAATAAATAGGCCTTCGAGCCTCATTGTAACAGAGTTCAGAATAGTTCAGAGGCATGTAGCCACCACATCCCTTCTCAGAGATAAGCTACCATCGCCCTAGCTGGTTTATTTCCATTTCTGGTTGTAAGCATATTTCAGTATTTTCCATCAATGAAATAAAGTATTATTTCCGCGGCATCTTTGTGTATATGGTTATCTCTGTAATTTGTTGCGTTCCTATTTAAATCCGGATCAGTGGTATCAGAGCGGTATGCTTTTTCTCTGTTTTTCTTTGCATGTCCCCAACGAGGTCGGGATATAAGGAGTTAGGGCTTGAACTGGTCGAACCTTTGCAAGACCAACCTCACAAATCCTGATGGCCTCCCATGGCGGATGAGAAGAAAGATGAGGGGGCAGGAGATCCTATCAAAATCTTGCTCGAAGAAGCCCTCAAGCGACAACGGAACGCGATGATGGATAGCTTTGCGCAGATCCTTCAGCGACTACCCAAAAGCGACGCATAAACTTCCAGAAGCTACTCTGGAAACGCCATGCCCTTTAAGGTACAAGTTAATTTTGAAATCCCCATATTCGAGGGTCAGATAGACGTAGATGCCATAGATAAATGGTTAAATCTGCTAGAGGGTTATTTTTCTGTTCATGAATTTTCGAGTCGGGAAAAGATTGTTTTCGCTCTTCTCAAAGCAGCCCCCCACATCAAGGACTGGTGGGAAACCTACTGTGAGCAGAAGGATGAAAGTACAGGCTCACTATTTTCGGCCGCACCCACTTGGAATGACTTCTGGTTTTCCATCAAGGAGTAGTACTACCTTGTCAAAAGCTATGAGGACAAATACATCAAATGGACCACACTACGGCAGGGATGAGACCAAGATGTGCTGGCGTTCACAAACATTTTTCATACCCTTCGCACATAGTTGGGTATCAAAGATTCTAAGCTACATCTGGTACTCAAATACCGCGGCTGCCTATACAGATACATCCAGGAAGAGATGGAGTTCTTGAACATCTCCTCACTTAGCACAGCATACGGATATGTTGTCAAAATCAAGCAAAAGTTCAAACAGAAGAAGCGAGACTTTGGATCTGCAAATCCGAAGCCCAAAGGACAAAGCCAAGGCGGGGTGACACAAGCCAACCCGTCGAAGCCGCAAGAAAAGAACAACACCACGAAGCCAAAGAACGACACAAGAAAGTGGTGTGAGTTCCACAATAGTCCCACTCATAACACAAGTGAGTGTCAGACCAAGCAGTCGCTGGTGGCCGAGTTGAAGGCTTCTGAATCAGATGCATGTTCCGACCCTAAGCTAGAACCCGACAAGGGGAATGGAAAAGGGAAGCAAATCATTGATGCGGATCCCAATGCCACTATTGCCACCACCAAGATCCAAAAAAATGAGCCCGAAAATCTAGAGGAAGGGGAGCGTCTTTTCCACTCACAGATGTGGGTGAAGGGTTCACCGCTGCAATTCATTGTCGATAGTGGCAGCCAAAAGAACCTCATTTCAGCAGAGGTAGTGAAGCGGTTGGGTTTACCGACTACACCACACCCGCAGCCATACAGTATCAGGTGGCTTCATGAAGGATGAGGTCTCAAAGTTTTCCAGCAGTGCCGCCTTCCCTAGAGCATCAAACCATTCACAGACGAGGTATTGTGTGATGTTACACCTCTGGATGTTTGTGATGTATTATTAGGCCAGCCATACTTGTGGAGGCGACATGCTGTGTATGAGTCAAGGCCTCGTGCTGTCATTATTTCTTTGAGTAATTCATTATACAGGATACCAGAGGTAGCCCCACCTACTGCCACCTCTTTGATCACTACTAAGAAAGGCAGCAAGCTCATCTCCCAGACCAGGAAATTCATCTGTCTGGTTCACTCCCAAAGTAAGGGGAAGATCGTTGCTACATCCATGACCCCTGCAAAGGGTTCCTCCACGTAGCAGCAGCAGCAAAGGGATACGGTCATCATGGAACACAGGAACAACTTCTCCTCACGCACAAGGGTACCACATAAGTTTCAGGTGGGCAACAAAGTTTGGTTACATCTGCAGAGAGAACGCCTTACCAGAACCCATCAGAAACTCAGACCACTCCGACATGGTCCTTACACCAATACCAAGGCTATGGGCAACAATGCTTTGAAGCACAACATTCCCCCATTCCTTTGCTTGCACCGAGTGTTCAATGTGGACCATTGTCGACCATGCTTCCCACCATTTCTGGACACATCAGAGATTGCAAAATAGCTCACCAGAGACCCAGATCAACAAAAGCTTCCTCATCTCAGGGATGAAATCAACGCAATGGGTACCATTGCTTCTTAAGGGGGGAGGAATGATCCATGTGGATGTTGGTGGCCACCCACCTATCCCATTTCGACCCCCACAACTATCGCTTTCAACTTTTTCAGTTTCCTAAATTGTAGCACAGTTTACTATTTTTAGCAGTTTTTTGGGTCCTGAACTTCTGGAGCCGTTTTGAGGCCCTAAATGATGTTTTTTTGGGAAATATGGGGCAACATGGTCCAAAGTGGTGGTGCTCAGATAGATATTTCTAACGATCTATTGTATGCATCAAATGGAGATCGTATGCCAAAGTTACGACCCCCGGAAATTGATGTACCAATTTACCCAAACGGGGCCCACAATTTGGCGTTTGATCTTCTAGGGTTAGGTTTCAGGATGTGAAAGGTTTTCCATTGTTTCTCAACAATAAATAGGCCTTCGAGCCTCATTGTAATAGATTTCAGAATAGTTCAGAGGCATGTAGCCACCACATCTCTTCTCAGAGATAAGCTACCATTGCCCTAGCTGGTTTATTTCCATTTCTGGTTGTAAGCATATTTTAGTATTTTCCACTAATGAAATAAAGTATTATTTCCGTTGCATTTTTGTGTATATGGTTATCTCTGTAATTTGTTGTGTTCCTGTTTAAATCCGGATCAGTTAGGGTGTAAGATGATTTCGATTGAAGTTGAAGTCATCAAATACTTGTTGGATTACAATATATTACATATTTGAGTGAGGATTTATTCTATAAAATATATTATTTCCTCAATCTTTAGGATCATTAAGTTCCTTCATCAAGGGAAGATTTCCATGTCAACTAGATGACACATTGCATGCTAGAGTTTCAAATCAGTGATAGCTAATCAATGTTGTTTATGGGAGATTCCCCTAATATTTCCGAGTGTTGGAGTGGGGATGTTCAAAGATTCCTTGTTAATGGGGACATTCCCCTTTCCTGCATCTGATCCATCTTATCCTATCACCACCACCAACATCATCTCCTCAATCATTTGTGGATAACCAATACAACATGATCCTTGGTTGTTTCCTTCTCCATCTGATGTAGATATGTATGGTGATCAAACGCCATTATGACCTACAAAATTTTCTCACCAAGCTATGCATGTGGCAACTTTAGATCATAAATCATGTTTGCAACAATATGTGGAGCTTAACAAGCATACCTCACCACATGGGTCATTTATCACTCAAGCTCCAATGACATTATTCATACCATGATGCCATCAAATGAAGCCATCTCAAATTCCATGACGATTTTCGATCGACCATGGGAACAATTGCATCACCATTCATCTTTTCTATCTTGTTCAAAACAATTGAAAGAAAATTAGAAAATCAAATTTATTATTGGAATGTCAAATGGTATCAAGATCCCATCATGATGCACATGTTTTTAAAAATGAAATTAGATTATATTTTAAAAACTATTCCCATCAATATTTTGGTCAAACTAGGTGTGATGGAACACATCCTTATAAGTGAAAATTGTACCCCTGATGAGATCTCAGCATACACTTTCCTATTCAAATAATTATGTAACGTGTTTTCTTGGTTCTATTAAGAAATTCTTAGAATTGATCTCTAGATTATTGAACATGAAATAGAAGTGTATGATGGACCTAAGTGGTTCCTACAAAATTTGTAGCAAATCAATCCACATAAAGCCACTACCATCAAGGTGGAAGTCAAGAAATTTCTTAAAGATAAGTTTATATATATAGTTCCCTTGATTGTATGGGTTTATAACATCGCTCCTATCATGAAGAATCAAGAAACTATCCATGTCTATGTCAATTGTAGGGGGTTGAATAAGGAATGTATAAATATAACTATTATACTCCATTCATTGATTACATAATCAGCAAACACATAAAAAGTGATATTTTTTCCTTCATGGATGGTTTTCCTAGCTATAATCACAATTAGATCAAGGAAGAAGACCAAAACATGATGAATTTCATATGTCCTTGGGGTATGTTTGCATATAGGAAATTTAAATTTGGTCTTAAAAATATGATGTCACTTTATTGTAGGGAATGTCTTATTCCTTTCATGACATCAAGTGAATTATGGAGGAACATCTAGACAACCTTGGCACCCATTCCCAATCAAGAGATGATCATTTGACACATTTACGAGCTATATTTATGTGTTCTCACCACTATGATATTTATTTGAATCCTCACAAGTATGTATTCTTTATCTCCTTTGGGTTATTACTAGGTTTCATCATGTCCAACTATGGGATCATGGTCTAACCCTTAAAGGTCAAGGTGATCATCAATTTGCCTCCTCCTTGCACTATTAACCAACTTCAAATTTGGAAAGGGAATGGAAACTTGTCACATTTATTCATTTCCAATTATGTTTAGGTCATTAAGGGTTTCATGTGAATTATGAAAAAGGATACACCTTTTTTATGGGACAACCAAGAACAATGATATTTTTATTCCTTAAAATAGGCCTTGATGTTAGTCCCATTATTAATCCCTCCAAACTAGAGTTGTGACTTGATTCTTTATATCATGACCTATGAATCTACAAATTTTATTGTGTTCATCCAATATGATGAAGGACATCACAAGCTCATCATCTATGACCATAGAAAAGGAGATGTGAGGGTGAGGTTCATTATCCATACATTGAAAGTTGGTATTAGCTACTTTCTTTTCCATTTAGTGTTTGTGATATTATAATCTCATATCTAAAACCATCATTTTCATGAAATCTAAGCCCATGCAACACTCGTTAATTCAATAAATAATTGGCGAAAAATACTCAAAGCGGATTTCAATCTTACAAGAGTTTTAGCTAGAGTTTGTGGCCACCAAGCCAAAAAATTCCCGTGGTGTTTGTGGAGATGATGTATGATATTCCCTGATATAGTTATAAAACAATGGTTACCTATTTGTTTCCTGATAATTCCTTATTTCTCGTTAGTTTGATTGATCTGTGGTATGAGGATATATTTCTCTATCTCCAAAAGCAACAATTTCATCTTGAGTTGTCTCATGATGACCATTTATGAGTATGCCATATGTCCAAACAATATCACATTTTCAATAATACTCTTTACCACCATGGGATTGATTTGGTGTTCCATTGATGTCTGGCTCATGAATAATATAGACATATTTTGAATGACTGTTGTGATGGAGCATGTGGAAGTCATTTTTTTGGGTTGGCATTACTTAAAAAAATCTGTGTCAGGTACTTTTCACCTATGATCATTTATTATATGAATGAAATACATAAGTGTCATCCTTGTTATATCTTCACTCTAAAAATGCACACTCATCCTATGCCCTCTTCTTATTGTGGTTTCTATCTACTCCTTTTCTATATGGGGAATTGATTCCATGCAATGTAAGCCTACCTTAATGAGCATCCATAACTATATCATTGTGGTTAGTGATTATTTCACCAAATTAATTTAATCCGTGCCTACGTATTTGAACAATGTGACCACTATGATGTTTTTTGTTTTCAACCATATTATTGCTATGTTTGATTTTATGAAACAAATTTTGATAGACCATAGGTCTCACTTTTGCAATAATATAATGAATGCATTGACTACTAAGTTAGGGTTTCAACATGAAATCTACACTCCCTACTACCTACAGGCCAATGGTTAAGTAAATCACATTAATCATATCTTGAAGACTATGTTCCAATGTATTGTAGTTAATCATAATTGTAATTGGCATCTAATTCTCTTTTCAACATTATCGACTTATTGGACCTTGGCTAAGATTTCCACTAGATTTATTCCTCTCCAACTTGTTTATGGCGTGGAATCTATTTTGTTGGTTAATTGTGAAATCCCATTATTGAAAATAGGCTTCAAACTCCTTGATAATTATATCGAGGAAGAAAGCCTCCTATACTTGGCTCATCTGGATGAAAATTGTCTTGATGCTACACTAGACAATGCAGAACATAAGAAATTAGTTCAATATGAAAAAATTGTTCCAACTCATGTGTTTATGGAAGGTGATTTCATCTTGTTCTATGATCAATATCATGATAATTTAGGCATGAGAAAGTCAAAATATCTTTGGTATTGTCCTTACATCGTGAAATTTTTATTGTGCAAAGGGACATATGAGTTGGTGTATATTAAGGGAACCTCTTATCGAAACATTATAATTAGCTCTGTTATGCTCCTATACATAAGTGTCATATATCATGATTGACTTGATGAGCTATGTAATATGTTCATACCTTTACTTGTTGCAAAGGTTTTCCATATTATCAAAAAATCAAAAAATTTAAAAAATGTAAAGAGGGTATACCCTAAAAGAAAAATCAAAGGGTAAAAAGAATAAGGTGGTCAAAAAAGTAAAAGAAATGAACCCCACCAAAAGAAAGACCAAGGAAAGTGTGCAAGCCTAAATGCCACAATTGGTGAACAGTCAAATAGTTGAAACTTGGCTAATTCATATTTTCAATTTTATGTTTTAGAGATAGAGAATAAAATCCGAGAAAACTATTTAATCTTAGCAGATAAGTAGATAGGTAGAGTGAATAAAAGGAGCTCAACAGTTTAATCTGAGCCATTGGATGTAATAAGGTTAGACTTAGATAGATTTCTATATGTAAAATAAAAAGTGTGATTAGGGTTTGCCAGTCCAAGTGCACCCTAATATAGAAGAAAAAATGTCGGGCTAAAGTAGGTAGGGTAGGTAGATGGTGTTGCAGAATTACTTGTGATGGATAATGTCTCTAAATGTGTTAATTTTCACTTTTATCACAAGTATAAGGCAAAGATTACAGTTGATGCCATTCAAGCAAAACAAGGTCAAATAATTAACTTCCCTTCACATTTTTCCCTAAAGATTTCACTAGTTCCCCCTAAAGTATGAAGGTCTTTGAAAATTAAAGGGGCTCAGAGCATTTCTCTAACTTCTAGAGGGACCGGACCCTCGACCCAATAATCTAAAAGCCTAAAGTACTTAAAAATCATCATTCATTCATTCTCATAAGTATTTTCCTAAGTAAAATCCCATTTTACTTAGGAAAATTACACAATATTACATAAATCCCCTTTTCACTTAAGCCTAAGTTAAATATACCCTCTAATGTTTTACTTAGCACTTATTCTCATTTTATGTCATATTAACTTTTAACACATATTATATAACTCCCGAATAAAAATAAAAATAAAAATAAAAATAAATCACCCCTTCCCATATTATTTAATTATATATTAAAATCCCCAAATTATCATATACCCCGCCCCGGTTAGTTATAACCATAAACACAGTTAAAAAGGGATTAATGGATTAATATGAGATTCATTAATAACCTAATCTCCCCACACTGCAAAAAGGGATTAATTAAATCTCCTGGTTAATTAAGAACCTCCCCGCCATTCACAATCACCCTTATATGATTTATTAACCTATTAATTAAATCGGGCCCACCGCAGTTAAAATTCCATCGTACCCCTCTCTCGTCCATCGTTAGATCTCGTCCTTATCATCCGACGGTCGGTATCAATATCGCGCCCCCACTGGTGACTACGCATTAACACGCGATCACCAGGTAGTTTTCCTCCCGTACCTCCGCTCCCAATAGGAGGAACATCCACTAGCTCTGAGAGGCAAGAGCTAGAAAGGCAAAAAAGTGTATAGATATCTTCTTTCAAGTCACCAGGGACTGATGCCTCAGATATCAAGAAAACATTCACAGAAATGAAAGCCAGGAATGATCCATTAAGGTTGCAGGTTTATAACCAATATTTGAAGATGGCTCCTACAAATCAACAGAGATTGATGTCAGCCTATGACATCAAAGAAGGCAAGATGATAACGAGCTATTTTAAGCCAAAGGTGCAACAGCCTAAATTAGCAACAGATTATCTCAGAACAAATTTTGAATTCATGGAAAATGATATTCATCCTTTGGACCAAATTGAGTTGCATAAGCAAACGGGAGAAATGATTTACTCAACCTTGGCTGGCAAGGAAATGATGGCCCACAGGTTACAAAATTCTTTGGACAACACTACTGCTCAACTACACTTGGAAAAGGCCTCCTCTCAAGCCAAAGATAATAGAATAAAAGCCTTATAAGAAATAATCATTGGATTAGGCCATGATCCCAAAGATGCAAAGGCTACAAAAGCCTTGATCAAAAAGAAAGATGAAGATATTGTTGCCCTAAGGAAGCAACTAAAACTGCCACCTTCAAGACATCCATAGATTGATGAGCTTATAAAGCAAAAATCTGAAGAAGAGTTGATGGATTTACTCTTAAAGCTCAATGAACGACTAAATGATATTGAACAAGCACTTGAGAAAGCATTAAAGGATAAACAGGGAGAGTCGACCTCCCAGCATCCCAATGTAATACCAGTAGTATCAACAGCAGTCCCATCAACTCTTGGGGCAGCATTGGCACCAAATATTCCACCAGTCACAGCAGAGGCAGTTACAGGTACAACAACAATAATAACAACAGGAGTAGCATAGGGCAATACTGCTAATTTGAGCACAAAAGAGCTAATAAAATACATGGAGGACTTGAAACTACAAGTTTCAGAACTAAATAAGGTAAAGGAGCAATATGCCAAAATGGAACAAAGCCATGATATCTCAAAAATAAATGTTGCAAAAAAGACAAGAGAGATTAAAATGTTAGAAAACAAAGTAAAATCATTGGAGAAAGATCTTACATTTGAAAAGCCTCTAACAGAAATAAAGAGAATTCTTTGGGCCAACATCACTCAATCCATAAATGATGTTTGGCCATCCATCCAAGTGATTTTTTAGCAGATTGATCTTGTGAAGGTAGTCCAAGAAGAAGTCCAAAGGACAAGAGCAGAATTAGGAAAAATGCCTGAGGAAGCCAACACGTTCATACATTTTTTGAATACTAGAAATAAAGAACAGCTGGAAGAGTTAGGCAGTAATGACAGGACAAAAACCATTTTGGAAATCAAAAGGGTAATAACCAAGAAAACTTTGATGCAGAATTTAGAAAGAAGATGTCATGACATGCAGGCAGAGATTAATGCTTTTATGGAGAAGTTTAATATTTTGCAAGGTAAAGGGCTACCCAATCCTTTAGTGATTAATGACAGATTATTGAGGCATAAAGATTATGTGGAGAAATCGAATAAGTATGTAGGCAACCAAGTAGGTTCATCAACAAGTGCATCGGGGATAAAAGCATTGCCTACAGGCAGAGTGCTCTACGACAACCTAGAGAACTTATTCTATGTCGAGCATGAACTAAAACACTTGCTCCCAATTCAGCCTACATTTTTCAGGTATACAGAAACAGATGGAACCCTCAGAAAGCTTCAGAAAACCAGAATACCATAGCCAAAATGGTGGGAAGAAATGCTTGAGATTTTGTAGTTTATTCTAGGTAAAAGGTAAATTCTGATTTTTACTACAGTCAATGAAGGTAAAGAGGATGAAAAGAGATCAACAGATAAAGAGTATCAAATGCAGGTAAAGTGTATCAGTAGGAAGGTCAAAACATAGTAGCCGGCACATAATTACACCAAGGATAGCAAGAGGCCAAATCATAGGGCCTAACTCCAGCACATTCTCGAAAATAGGGACAACAAACCATTCGGTTGCCTTATCTATCATCTACGAGGTCTTCTAGCCCTATTTTCTTGAAGGATATGATTAGTCACCCCAGTTTATATCTCACTTTGTTATGAGATATTTCATTGTACAAAAATTTGTATAAATACCCTCTCAATTTGAGTATTGAGGGTGGATTCTTAGACATTGCTGTTATATTGATTATTTTGGAATAAAGTGCTGTTGGACCAACTTTTGTATGGTTTGCTGGATAAAGAATTGATGCAAAGGACTTTCCACAGATTTCTTGAATCAAACACCGGATCAATAAGTCCTCTATACCTTATGTTTTAAATTTTTCCTTGTTTATTATATCATCTATGTTTCACATCTGAATGATAAACGAAAAAGAGTAATTCGGAATATGCTTGATTGCACTCTGTTTTCAATCGTTATTATTCTCCATGTTTTCTTCTGAATTAGGATAAACAGTGAAATCTTAATTGCTCATGTTTTCTACTTCATTCATTTTGATTATTTATTAAAGAATACTTAATTGTTCTTTAGTAGTAATCATTCAAGTTCCCTCTTTAAGCAGGTTGAAGGATTCTTAACTACCCTTCACCCATTTTAAGCCCATTCCATCTATTCCAAGTCTTTATTTGCTCCCTGCTTGACCATCTTGCTCTGTGAAACCATCCTTTGTTAAGAAACCAAATCTAGTTAAGCCATCTTCTTCGATTCCATTAGCCCAATGGCCTAAGCTACTCAGTCCTACCCCTCTGCTATTGAATCTCACCACCCAAACTCAAACAAAACTCCTAAACTTCACAACTAGCCTAATATCTTTCAAAACCAAGCTAAATCATAAAGAGAGAGCCCTCTCTGGGTACAGATTGGCTAGATTCTATACCTAAAAGTTGGTTTGTGGTTACCTCAGACCCCTTTCCTCTTCCCAACAACTTCAAGGAAAATCTGAGTGATAACATAGTGGCGACTCCACTGGGGACCTGAATAATTTGTTTGTTACTATTGTTTACTTTATAAGCTACAGACGGAGCTTGAAGTTAGCTAGGTAGCCTTTGAACTGCTCTTGCTTTGCAATTGCATAAGTAAATGAATGTTGCTTCAGTCTATCTCCAGTCTAGTTTATGGATTGAACATCTGGTTTCAAATACTTGATCAGTTCCTCTTATCAAATAAGTCTTTAAGAAAGTTCAAATCCCATACCTAAAGCCTCTTAAAGAAACTGTAAGAAGTTGTATTGTCCAACCCATTTAGAGAAAAAACCAAAACATACCTAGAAACCTAGCTTCAGAAAGGACTCATTACACTAGAGCTAACCCTGATCCAAATCCACCACCTGTGTTTGAGAACCCTAATCTGATCCCTAGGATTCTTAGGAGGCAAGAAATCCAAGAGATTTATGCTAGTTCTCGACCTTTATACAAATCAAGATCCTGTCCTGTGAAGTGGATTTACCTTGAGGACGAATCCTTTGATGAGTATTTTGAGACCTCTTTATTTGTAACCTTTTCTGATTCTGGGTTAGCCCACACAATTCATGACCCATTATTTATCGAATATTTACAACTTGAGGTTGTCACTTCACATCTTAACAGACATTTGCAGAATTCCATTCAATATGAGCTTACCTTTGTAGGAACACCAAACCTTTCTGTGATCACTTCAGCCTCTCCAAGTTCATCAACAGCACCTCAGACATCTCAACCTCAAACCACCCCTTCCACCCCTCCACCCACCACTCCAAGACCAACCCCAGCTGTTGTTTCAACCCTATCTACTGCAATGGCAAACATATACACTCCTCTGGTATTACCATCCAATCCAGGGGCTATGCCCCAATATTATCAAAGTAAAATCACCCCTTTCGATGGTTCTAGCACTTACACTGCACAACAACATACCAAAAAGATGACAGACTACTTTGAGATATATGAAATTGATACAGATGATGTCAGAATGAGAATATTCATTCAAAGTCTAACTAGAGATGTTAGAACCTGGTTTAGAGCCCTCCCTGCAAACAATATTAATGACCTAAAAGCTCTTTATACAACCTTCTTGAACATATGAGAAAAGAAGAAAGATCCTCTCCAGATCTTATCAGAATATGAAAATCTGAAGATAGGAACACAAGAAACTATATAAGATTATTGCACTAGGTTCAATAACATTTACAATGCTATTCCTCAAAACCTTAGACCTCCTATAGATTTGGCATTGATCAAATTCCCTGATGGATTTGATTCTGATATGGCATACCAACTTAGGGAAAGAGCTCCTCTTACTTTAGAAGATATCATAAGTATAGCTGTTATTGTCGAAGCCAACCTGATATCCAAACGAGCTAAAGCCGGAAGTGAAAGGAGGATACCTTTGAAATAATAACCCTCAGCCTTTGAACAGAAACTGGATGCTATTATTAATGGAATGGATAGGCTAGGAGATAGAGTAGAAACAATTGAAAGGAAATCCCCTTGGGATGGTCAACCAAGCAATACTGGGAGAAATCCAAATTTTAGGAAGAAACAAAACCTGAACACTGGAAAGACTAGCCCTGATCAAAACATTAGGCCCCCATTCCAGGAAAATTATGTTGAAGCCTCAAATTTTGATGAACCAACAGAAGATACCCAAATCAATTTGATGGGACTCAACAATGAACAACAACTTTTCTTGACCCAAGAAGATCAAGAAGCTCACATTCTTAAACAATTCCAAACTCAGTCAGGTGAATCATTTGACTTTAGGGAGGGATATGATACAACCATTTATGAAGTCCACAAACAATATAACCTGAGGAGCAGAAGAATAGATATCCCTGAAACTAATAAATAGAAAGCTACAAAGCAGCCTAACAAAGGTAAGACCAATACCACCCCTGTACATATTCTTTCCAGAACAGATCCTAATCCAGCTAACCCAATTATTGAAGATGTATCTGATAATCAACCAAATAACAAACAACTTTCCACTTCTATTCCTTCCAAAGGAAACGTGGAAGAACCTCCAAAAGTTGATTTGGAAACAACTTCAGCCCATAATCCCACTCCTGAAAAGGAGAGAAACACAGAGAATACAGAAGAAAAAGAGAATCCAACTGTCCGAAATACAAGAACTCAGACTGAAAAACCTTTTAATCTGGAGACTGAAGTAGGCAAATTAAAAATAGTTGTTCCATTGTCTGAATTGGCTAAACATGATGTCTACCAAAGCCAAATTAATAAATCACTCAAAATTTCTGTTAATGAAGATTCAGTAAATGTTTTTGACGACCAGCCTGAATTGATCTTTGGCCCTGAAGTGAATGGGAAACCAGTAGATGGAGGAATCCCTCCTTTCTATGTAAGTTTGAACATACATGATAAAATACTTCATAATGCCATGTTTGATTCTGGTGCATCTCATAACTTAATGCCTAAATCTGTAATGGAGAAATTAGGAGAAATTAGACGTAGACATCACCAAGCCATACAAAGACCTCTTTTCTTTTGATTCAAGTTAGGTCAGATGTTTAGGATTAATCAAAGACTTGTGTGTATCACTAGTTCAATATCCTGCCAAAACAATCTTAATGGACATAGTAGTAGTAGATATTCCACCAAAGTATGGCATGTTATTGTCCAGGTCTTGGGGTGCAAAGCTTCAATGATCTCTACAATTGGACATGTATTTTGCTACTATTTCAGTGTTCGGTCAGCCTAAGAAACTATACAGAGAAACCTTAATGAAATATGTTGTAAGTAGTCAGGAGAAACCCCAAAATTTCCCTATCTACTCAGTACACTCTGATATGGATTCTTTCATTCTTTACAATGCCGAAAGTGATTCCTCAAATGAATTGGAAGTTTTAACAGCATAACCAAAATAAATTACAAATGAAAAATCTAGTGTTCAAATACAAGAAATTTCTGAGAATAATGAAACAACAGACATACAAGAGAAACCCGAAGAAACTAAAAAACCAGATATCCCTATTAAACAGATTCCTGAGATGCCTGACACCAATTATGAACATGAAATTCTTTGGCACTTAGAATTTGATGGTTCAGTTAACAAATTAGGTCCCAGCAGGAGTAGGAGTTTGGGTGCACAATCTTGAAAACGATCATGCTGGAGGCCATGCTTACAAATTAAACTTTAGATGCACCAATAATATGGCAGAATATGAAGCTCTGTTGCTAGGTTTTAAATTGATTAAAAGATTAGGAGAAATTAGGGTGTCTGCCTTAAGAGATTCTCAGTTAATAGTGCAACAGATTAAAGGACAGTATTCAACAAATGATCCCTAATTGAAGTATTAAAAAGATACAGTGATAGAGATTCTCAATAAATTTCTGGAAACCAAGCTTGCCAAAATCCCAAGAAAACATAACTTGCAAGCTCATAGTCTGGAAATGTTTTCCAACACTTGCAAATTACCATTCAAACCTAATCATCAGTTCACAGCTAAGATTAGACATAGAGCAGCTATAGCTGACAATTTGAAGAATTGGCAAGTGTTTGATAGTGATAATCAGATTAACAATTTCTTGACCTTAGATTAAGAATTTTCTAACATTAACATAGATGTAGATACAGTTAGTGAGTTTGATCAAATAAATAAAATAGAAACAAACATTTCAGCAGAAAGTGCAACTCAAATACTTCACCCAACAAAATTTACCAACAAAGAAATGCAAGATCTTAAAGAAATGGATATTGATGAAATTATTGAAGGAGAATCTGAAGTAATCAATTTAAAAGACAATCATTTTCCTAAGGGATTAACTCCTTTGGAAGATCTTTTTGATTTCAATGATATTCCAAAGAAACCTAAGATGGAACCCTTAAAAGAAGATATTGAGGACTATAACTTGGGAACTGAAGAAAATCTGAAAATGGTAAAGTTATCTAAATCTTTGTCCCCTGACCAAAAACTCAAATATGTTGAACTAATGAGAGAATTCCAGGATGTCTTTGCCTAGAGTTATGAAGACCTAAAATCTTATGACACCTCCATAATTCAGCATACCATACCCCTGAAAGAAAATCAAAAACCATTCAAGAAAAAGCTCAGAAGAATTAACCCGGTACTGCTTCCCTTAATTGAAAAATAAATCAAACGAATGTATCAAGCAAGGATAATTGCTCCTATCAGGTTTTCAGAGTGGGTGTCTAATCTAGTACCTACTAGGAAGAAAACTAGAGAAATCAGATTATGTGTTGATTTAAGAAATGTTAATAAGGTTTCTTTGAAGGATAATTACCCTTTACCCAAGATGGATCACATTTTACAAAGGGTAGTAGGTGCTTCTAGGATTTCACTTTTGGATGGGTTCTCAGGCTATAACCAGATTTTGGTTCATCCTGATGACCAGGAAAAGACTGCTTTTACAACACCATGGGGCACATTCAAGTATGTCAAAATGCCATTTGGACTTAAAAATGCAAGGGCGACCTTCCAAAGAGCAATGGACATAGCATTTGCAAAAGAAATTCATGATTTTGTGGTTATATATCTAGATGACCTGACTATTTTTTCTAAATCAGATCAGCAACATTTGGATCATCTAAGACAAGTATTCTTAAATTGTAGAAAATATGGTATTTCTTTAAATCCTAAGAAGTCCTTATTTGGTCTAGAGAAAGGAAAACTTTTAGACCATATTATCTCCAAATAGGGCATCAGAATTGATCCTGCTAGAATAGAAACTATTATGCAAATACCCCACCCTCGAAATGTCAAAGAACTTCAAGCTTTCCTAGGAAAGATTAAATTTTTGAGAAGATTCATATCGAATTTAGCTGAATTAATTAGATTGCTTAATAATATGTTTAAAAAGGATTCAAGTATTAAATGGACAGTTGAAGCCAAACAAGCCTTTGAAGAAATTAAAATGGCTTTGACCAGAACACCGGTCCTTACAAGTCCAAAGTTTGACAGAGACTTCATAATATTTTCATTTGCATCAAACCACACCATAGCAGTTGTTTTACTACAAAAGGATGATCAAGGATGTGAAAAACCCATAGCCTTTTTTAGTAAAGCACTTAGGGATGCACCACTAAAATACAAAATCATGGAAAAACAAGCTTTTGCACTTGTAAAAGCTATTAAAGACTTTAGAGTCTACATATTGTACTGCCATGTAATTGCCTATGTACCAAATGTTGTTGTCAAAGACATCTTAACTTAGGATGGAATTGAGGGCAAATGAGGTAAATGGATTGCTACTATATTAGAGTATGATATTGAAATAAAACATACAAAGCTTATAAAAGGATAGGGATTGGCCAAGCTCATGACTGAAACAAATTGTCAAGCCCTAGACATTAATGAACTAGATAATGAACAAGAGATGGCGACTCCACAAATCAACCAGGCCTTCTTAGATTCACCTTGGTATGTTGATATAACTTATGTATTATTAAACCTACAAGCTCCTCCAGGGTTATCCAGAACAAAGAAAAGATTTTTAAAGATTAAAGCTTCAAAGTTTTGTATTTTAGATAATGCTCTTTTTTGGAAAAATCATGAAAGTATTATATTGAATTGTTTATTAAAAGAAGAAGCTGACAAGGTTCTTCAAGAATTTCATGCAGGAGACTATGGTGGACACCTTTACTGGAGAGCAACTGTAGACAATATCCTAAGGGCTAGATTTTATTGGCCAACCTTGTTCACTGATGTAAAGAAAATTTTCACTTCTTTCCATAAATGTCAAATTTTTGAAGGCAAGAGAAAACTATTAGCTTTACCCCTAGACCAATTTCCCCTGAAAAACCCTTCCAACAATGGGGCCTGGACTTCATTGGAGAAATCCATCCTCCCTCCTCTGGCCAACACAAATGGATTCTCACTGCCACTGACTATTTCACCAAATGGATAAAAGCCATTCCTTCTAGACAAGCCAATGACTCAGTGATTATAGGATTCTTAGAAACCAACATATTGTCTAGATTTGGCTGTCCTAAGAAAATCATAACTGATAATGTTGTTTCCTTCAAATCCAAGAAAATGATAAGTTTCTGTAATAAGTACCATATCATTTTAGGCCATTCCATAGCCTATTACCCTCAAGGTAATGGTCTAGCTAAGTCTTCCAACAAAAGCCTAATTAATATTATTAAGAAATTATTGGAAGAGAACAAGAAAAATTGGCACAAGAAACTTACTAATGCACTATGGGCAGACAGACTCACCACCAAGAAATCTATTGGAACTAGTCCTTATGAATTAGTCTATGGCATGGAGGTTGTATTTCCTTCATCTTTAGGAGTTCCTGTAATGAAATTACTTCAAGAAGCTCAAGTGGAACCCAATGATATTCAAAGGAGGATAAACCAAACCATCCATCTGCAGCAGACCAGAGAGGAAGTGTATCAGAGATCCCAAGTGTTACAAGAGAAGCTTAAGAAAATATTTGATAAAAGAACCAAGGCAGAAGATTTCTACCTTGGATACAAGGTTTTAAGATGGGATTCCAAGGGAGAGGATAAGGGAAAACATGGGAAGTTTGAATTCCTATGGAAAGGACCTTTTATTATCCATGCCTTACAAGGGAAAAATACTTACTATCTCAAAAACTTGGATGGCACAGAAACAGAAGAAGGGCCAATTCATGGTCAGATGCTGAAACATTACTATGATCCTACTTTTTAATGTATTCTAATTTTAACATGTACATACTATATCCTTGGTAATGTCACAGTTTGGATTGGATAGTAACTTGCTCGAGTTGAAGCCCGAAGAGAAGGCCCTAAGCTCCAAAAACATTACTTTCATACATAAAAATAAAGCAGCAAGGAAAAGAAGATTTCAGAGCACAGTCAAAGTCATTCAGAAGGCCATCTGACCTGATGTTCTTGACTTTCCACTAGGAAAATCCATCCCCAAGTGGAGCCAATGTTATGCTCCTCTACCAATAGGTGTCATATATCATGATTGACTTGATAAGATATGTAATATGTTCATACCTTTATTTGTTGCAAAGGTTTTCCATATGATCAAAAAATCAAAAAATTTTAAAAATGTAAAAAGGGTATACCCTAAAAGAAAAATCAAAGGGTAAAAAGAATAAGATGGTCAAAAAAGTAAAAGAAAATGAACCCCACCAAAAGAAAGACCAAGGAAAGCGTGCAAGCCTAAATGCCACTACTTTTACTCTTGTATAATAAACAATTGTGTGCAGCTTGGTAACTTATGCCACAATTGGTGAACAGTCAAATAGTTGAAACTTGGCTAGTTCATACTTTCAATTTTATGTTTTAGAGATAGAGAATAAAATCTGACCAAACTGTTTAATCTTGGCAGATAAGTAGATATGTAGAGTGAATAAAAGGAGCTCAACAGTTTAATCTGAGCCCTTGGATGTAATAAGGTTAGACTTAAATTTCTATATGTAAAAGAAAAAGTGTGATAAGGGTTTTCCAGTCCAAGTGCACCCTAATAAAGAAGAAACAATGTCAGGCTAAAGTAGGTAGGGTAGGTATATGGTGTTGCAGAATTACTTGTGATGGATAATGTCTCTAAATGTGTTAATTTTCAATTTTATCACAAGTATAAGGTAGACATTACACTTGATGCCGTTCAAGCAAAACAAGGTCAAATAATTAACTTCCCTTCACATTTTTCCCTAAAGTATGGAGGTCTTTGAAAATTAAAGGGGCTCAGAGCATTTCTCTAACTTTTGGAGGGACCGGACCCTCGGCCTAATAATCTAAAAGCCTAAAGTATTTAAAAATCATCATTCATTCATTCTCATAATTCTTTTCCTAAGTAAAATCCCATTTTACTTAGGAAAATTACACAATATTACATAAACCCCCTTTTCACTTAAGCCTAACTTAAATATACCCTCTAATGTTTTACTTAGCGCTTATTCTCATTTTATGTCATATTAACTTTTAACACATATTATATAACTCTCGAATAAAAAAAAGAGTTTCACCCGTTCCCATATTATTTAATTATATATTAAAATCCCCAAATTATCGTATACCCCACCCCGGTTAATTATAACCATAAACACAGTTAAAAAGGGATTAATGGATTAATTTGAAATTCATTAATAACCTAATCTCCCCGATCCGCAAAAAGGGATTAATTAACTCTCCTGGTTAATTAAGAACCTTCCCGCCATTCACAATCACCATGATATGATTTATTAACCTATTAATTAAATCGTGCCCACTGCAGTTAAAATTCCGTCGTACCCCGCTCCCGTCCACCATTAGATCTCACCCTTATCATCTGACGATCGGTATCAATATCGCGCCCCCCTGGTGACCACGCGTTAATGCGTGATCACCAGGCGTTTTTCCTCCCATACATCCGCTCCCAACATGAGGAACATCCACTAGCTCTCATAGGCAGGAGCTAGAAAGGCAGAAAAGTGTAGAGATATCTTCTTTCAAGTCACCAGGGACTGATGCCTCAGATATCAAGAAAACATTCACAAAAATAAAAGCCAGGAATGATCCATTAAGGTTGCAGGTTTATAACCAATATTTGAAGATGGCTCCTACAAATCAAAAGAGATTGATTTCAGCCTATGACATCAAAGGAGGCAAGATGATAATGAGCTACTTTAAGGCAAAGGTGCAGCAGCCTAAATCAGTAGCAAATTATCTCAGAACAAATTTTGAAGTCATGGCAAAGGATATTCATCCTTTGGATCAAATTGAGTTGCATAAGCAAATGAGAGAAATGATTTACTCAACCTTGGCTGGAAAGGTAATGATGGCCCACAGGTTACAAAATTCTTTGGACAACACTACTGCTCAACTACACTTGGAAAAGGCCTCCTCTCAGGCCAAAGATAATTGAATAAAAACCTTAGAAGAAATAATCATTGGATTGGGCCATGATCCCAAAGATGCAAAGGCTACAGAAGCCTTGATCAAAAAGAAAGATGAAGATTTGCTGCCCAAAGGAAGCAACTAAAACTGCCACCTTCAAGACATCCACAGACTAATGAGGTTATAAAGAAAAAATCTAAAGAAGAGCTGATGGATTTACTCTTAAAGCTCAATGAATGACAAAATGATACTGAACAAGCACTTGAGAAAGCATTAATGGATAAATAGGGAGAGTCAACCTCCCAGCCTCCCAATGTAATACTAGTAGTATCAATAGCAGTCACATCAACTCTTGGAGCAGCATTGGCACCAAGTATTCCACCAGTCACAGTAGAGGCAGTTACAGGTAAAACAACAACAGGAACAGCAGGAGTAGCACAGGGTAGTACTGCTAATTTTAGCACAGAAGAGCTAATAAAATCAATGGAGGACCTGAAACTACAAGTTCCAGATCTAAATAAGGTAAAGGAGCAATATGCCAAATTGGAACAAAGCTATGATCTCTCAAAAATAAGTGTTGCAGAAAAGACAAGAAAGATTAAAATGCTAGAAAACAAAGTAAAATCATTGGAGAAAGATCTTACATTTGACAAGCCGCTAACAGAAATCAAGAGAATTCTTTGGGCCAGCATCACTCAATCCATAAATGATGTTTGGCCATCCATCCAAGTGATTTTTGAGTAGATTGACCTTGTGAAGGAAACCCAAGAAGAAGTCCAAAGGACAAGAGAAGAATTAGGAAAAATGCCTGAGGAAGCCAACAAGCTCATACATTTTTTGAATAATAGAAATAAAGAACAATTGGAAGAGTTAGGCATTAATGAAAGGACAGAAACCATTTTGGAAATCAAAAGGGTATTAACCAAGAAAACATTGATGTAGAATTTAAAAACAATATGTCATGACATGCAGGCAGAGATTAATGCTTTTATGGAGAAGTTTAATATTTTGCAAGGTAAAGGGCTACCCAGTCCTTTAGTGATTAATGACAGATTAATGAGGCATAAAGATTATGTGGAGAAATTGAATAAGTATGCAGGCAACCAAGTAGGTTCATCAACAAGTGCATCAGGGATAAAAGCATTGCCTACAGGCAGAGTGCTCTATGAAAACCTAGAGAACTTATTCTATGTCGAGCATGAACTAAAACACTTGTTCCCATTTCAGCCTACATTTTTCAGGTATACAGAAATAGATGAAACCCTCAGAAAGCTTCAGAAAATCAGAATACCACAGCCAAAATGGTGGGAAGAAATGCTTGAAATTTTGTAATTTATTCTAGGTAAAAGGTAAATTTTGATTTTTACTACAGTCAATGAAGGTAAAGAGGATGAAAAGAGATCAACAGATAAAGAGTATCAGATGCAGGTAAAGTGTATCAGTAGGAAGGTCAAAACAGAGCAGCCAGCACATAATTACACCAAAGACAGCAAGAGGCCAAATCATAGGGCCTAACTCCAGAACATTCTCGAAAATAGGGACAACAAACCATTCGGTTGCCTTATCTATCATCTATGAGGTCTTCTAGCCCTATTTTCTTGAAGGATATGATTAGTCACCCCAGTTTATATCTCAATTTGTTATGAGATGTTTCATTGTAAAAAAATTTGTATAAATACCCTCTCAATTGGAGTATTGAGGGTGGATTCTTAGACATTGTTGCAATATTGATTATTTTGGAATAAAGTGCTGCTGGACCAACTTTTGTATGCTTTGTTGGATAAAGAATTGATGCAAAGGACTTTCCACAGATTTCTTGAATCAAACACTGGATCAATAAGTCCTCTATACCTTATGTTTTAAAGTTTTCCTTGTTTATTATATCATCTATGTTTCACATCTGAATGATAAATGAAAAAGAGTAATTCGAAATATGCTTGATTTCACTCTATTTTCAATCGTTATTATTCTCCATGTTTTCTTTTGAATTAGGATAAACAATGAAATCTTAATTGATCATGTTTTCTAGTTCGTTCATTTTGATTATTTATTAAAGAATACTTAACTTCTCTTTAGTAGTAATCATTCAAGTTCCCTCTTTAAATGGGCTAAAGGATTCTTAACTGCCCTTCACCCATTTTAAACCCATTCCATCTATTCCAAGTCTTTATTTGCTCCCCGTTTGACCATCTTACCCTGTGAAACCATGCTTTGTTAAGAAACCAAATCCAGTTAAGCCATTTTCTTTGACTCCATTAGCCCAATAGCCTAAGCTACTCAGTCCTACCCCTCTGCTATTGCATCTCACCACCCAAACTCAAACAAAACTCTTAAACTTCACAACTAGCCTAATATCTTTCAAAACCAAGCTAAATCATAAAGAGAGAGCCCTCTCTGGGTACAAATTGGCTAGATTCTGTACTTAAAAGTTGGTTTGTTGTTACCTCGGACCCCTTTCCTCTTCCCAACATCTTCAAGGAAAATCTGAGTGATAACAAGCTCTATCTTAAAATGTGCTATTCCTAGGTCACATGTGTTGCGGATGAGACCACCCTAGGGCTTTGGGTTGAGAACCCCAACAAAGCAGAGGGCAATAAACAACAAGACATGATCAAGAAATCAACCAAAATGCTTATTCTACTAAACTGTGTAGGAGTGTCCTTACCCAGATGTCCTTTGTTTGGGTAGATCCCATAGGGTGCAAACCCTCAGCTTCTCCCGATGTCTTTGAAACTTGAAAATTATTCAAATGGAACATACATAGTAGTAGAAACATAAAACATGTTCATGATATTAACTTTAAATCATATAAATGAATGACTAATTATACATCAATATAAGATTCATAAATCAATTACAACATAACTTGATGCATAAACATATTTAATATCGGAAACAGAACAACATTTCTTTTATTGAAGTTAGCTACAAGTAAAGTGGAGAAGTACGACCTAAGTCCTTCTCTGGCTCCAAGTGGAACCGTCCTCTAGATCCATCCTTTACTGGCCTTCAGCAAACTTCCTCCGTCACCAATACAAGGATATCTCAAGAAAGATGAAGGATATCTATAACAAGGAGACAAGGGTCTCCTGAAGCTTTATGGAGTGCAGGAGGCACAGGGATTCATCATACTCGATCAGGGATAATCTCACTATAGTATCAATATCTCATATCTTCTCCCTTAAGGCCTTCCCATGGAGGTTTATTTATACTTCTCTAAATTAATTTTTCAATTGGGAAATAGTTGGGCCACAGGCAATAGGAGGTGAGTAATAGGTAAAACCCGTGAAATTCGCCCAAAATTAAGGAAATTTAAGTTTTTAAAGTGTTTTAACATATGTACGCAGGTTGGGTATATGTTGACCTACGTGTACACACTTTTATCATAGGGAAAAGTAGCATATAGGGAATAAAACATTGTTTTTTAGATTTTGGACTTACAAGTATAGTATGTGGTGCTTTGTACTTACAAGTATAGTATGTTATATCACTTTCTTTTCTGCATGTGTGTTTTTCATTTTCGCTCACTTCTTAGAATGCTTGATGCTTATTTTATCCATATGGTATAGGTGGATATTGGTGGCCACCTTCATATTCCACTTGGACCCCCACCACTATTTCTTTCAGTTTCCTTAATTGTAGCACAATTTACTATTTTTGGCAGTTTTTCAGGTCCTAAACTTATAGAGTCATTTTGAGGCCCTAAATGAAATTTTTGGAGAAAATGGGAAAATATATTGCCAAAATAGGATTTTTTAGTGGAAAGTTGTAGTCCTCGGATGGAACTTTCTAAAAAAGTATCATATGCGTTAAACATAGATCATATGCGAAAGTTATGACCTCAGGAAATTGATGTACCAACTTACCCCAACGAGACCCACAAACTTTTGGCACTTCATCTACTAGTATTAGGTTTTTGGATGTTTAGGGTTTTCCATTGTTTCTAAATAATAAATAGGCCTTTGAGCCTCATTGTAACATAGTTCAGAAGACATGTAGCTGCCACATCTCTTCTCAGAGATAAGCTACCATCGCCCGACCTAGTTTGTTTCCATTATGAATGTAAACAATTTTCAGTATTTGTTATTACTTAATTGAAGTTCAATTTTCATTGTACCTTTGTGTTTTTGTTTAATTTTTCATTTCATTTTGTTTTTTCATAAAATTGGACCTATGTTATCAAAGCGGTATATTATTTCTATGTTTTTGTATGCATGTCCCCAATGAGGTTGGGATATAAAGAGTTGGGACTTGAACTAGTTGAGCCTTTGCAAGAACGACCCTGCTCACACCGCCGACCTCCTATGGAGGAAGAAATGAAAGATGAGGGAGAAAGAGATCCTGTCAAACTACTGCTCAAAGAAGCCCTCAAGCGACAAAGGAATGGGATGATGGACAACTTTTCCCAGATCCTTTGGTGCATGCCAATAGGCGCCACATCTTCATTCAGTAGCCACTTCAGAGGCATCGCCCCCTTCAAGGTACAAGTTAAATTTCACATCGATATATTCGAAGTCCAAATAGACGCAAATGTGGTAGATAAATGGTTAAATATGCTAGAAGGATATTTTTCAGTTCATCATTTTTTCGATTTGGAAAATATTACTATTGTGCTTCTCAAAGCCACCCCCCACGTCAAGGACTAGTCAAAAACCTACTGTGAGCAGAAGGAAGAGAAGGAACCCTCACTGTTTTCAACCACACCCACCTAGAATTCCTTCCAAGATGTCATCAAGGAACAATATTACCTTGTTGGGAGCTATGAAGATAAGTACATAAAATGGACCACACTGCGGTAGGGAAGGGACCAAGACGTGTTGAAGTTCACAAATATTTTATAAACCCTTCACACAAAGTTGGGTATCAAGGATTCTAAGCAGCATCTGGTACTTAAGTATCGTGGTTGTCTATATAAATACATCCAAAATGATATGGAGTTCTTGGACATCTCCTCGCTTAGCACTGCATACCGATATTCCATCAACATCGAACTGAAATTTAAACAGAGTCAGAGAGACTTTGGATCTGCAAATCCGAAGTAGGGAAAGCCCCCCCCCCCCAAACCGTAGAATAAAGGGAAAAGCCAAGGCAGGGTGACCCAGGAAAACCCATCAAAGTTGCAAGCAAATAATAACACTACGAAGATGAAGAAGGACACAGGAAAGTGGTTTGAGTTCCATAAGAGCCCCACTCACAACCCAAGTGAGCGTCGTGCCAAACAGTCACTAGTGGTTGAGCTGAAGACTTTAGAGGCAGATGCATGTTCTAAATTTGAGTCTAAGCTTGACAAGAGGAGTGAAAAACAAAAGTATATTATCGATGCGGAGCCTAATGCCACTGTTGCCATCACCAGGGTCCAGAAGATTGAGCCCGAAGATCCAGAGAAAGGGGAGTGTATCTTCCACTCACAAATGTGGGTGAAGGGGTCTTCGTTGTAGTTCATTATCGATAATGGGAGCCAAAATTACCTCATCTCAGCAAAGTTTGTTAAGCGGTTAGACCTACCAAACATAGCACACCTGCAACCATACACCATTGGGTGGATCCACCAAGGATGAGATTTCCGTGTCAACCAGCAGTATCACCTTCCATACAACATCAAGCCCTTCATGAAAGAGGTATTGTGTGACATTGACATTTTTTAAGTTTGTGATGTGTTATTAAGATAACCATTCTTGTGGAAGCGTCATGTTCTATATGAGTCCAGACCTAGCATTGTTATTATTACTTTGGGAAATAAGTTATACAACATATCAGAGGTAGCCCTGCCTACCACCATTTCTTTGATCTTTGCTAAGCAATGCAGTAATATCATCTCCCAGACCGAGGATTTTTTTTCTTTCTTATTCGCTATCAAAGTAAGGGGAATATTTTGGGCACATACATGGAGCCTTGAAATGGTTCCTCAACACAAAAGAAGCAGGTGGGTAAGGTCGTGGAAGAATATAGGGACATCTTCTCCTCACACAGAGGTACCTTTGAACTTTCATGTCAAGCATTCGATCAATCTGACCCCTGGAGCTCCTTTACCCAATGGGTCGATATACTGCCACTCCATTCTAGAGAATGAAGAAATCAAGTGACAGATCTAGGAGTTGCTACAAAATTGGCACATCCAACCAAGTTACTCACCTTGTGGGAGCCTGATTGTACCTGTACAGAAGGATGGGACCTAGAGGCTCTAAATTGGTTATTTGGCACTTAACAAAATCATTGTCATGAAAAGGTATCCAATCCCACATATTGATGACATTCTTGACCAGATCAAGGGGGCCAAGAAATTCAGAAAAGATGATTTGAATTTTACCTATCACCAAGTTCCATTAGAATCCACAGATGTATGGAAGACCACCT
The DNA here is from genome assembly GCA_031772625.1 of Pinus tabuliformis. NCBI lineage: Eukaryota > Viridiplantae > Streptophyta > Pinopsida > Pinales > Pinaceae > Pinus > Pinus tabuliformis. The sequence goes on from CM062813.1 coordinate 720,302,970, forward strand.
TCAAATCCAAGGAGGGCCTTTTTGAGTGGCTGGTCATGTCTTTCCGGTTGAGAAATGCCCCTAAAAATTTTATGAGGTTGATAGATGACATATTGAATTTTGTCACCAACTTATTTGTGGTTGTTTATCTAGACGACATTTGCATCTTCAGCAAGAGTTAGGAAAATCACTTGCTACATTCAACAATTCCTTCAAACCTCGAGGAAGCACAAACTATGTGCCAACTTGGATAAATGCACCTCTGGCATGAGCCAAGTCCAATATATGGGTTACATCATTGATGAGAAAGTAATGCATGTGGATTCAGCTAAGAGCCAAGTAATTCAAGACTGGTTGGCCCCGACCACTCTAATAGAGCCTCACAACTTTTTGGTCCTTGCCAAATTTTATCGAAGGTTCATATTGGGATTCTCTGATATCACTTGGCCTTTGAGTCAGGTTACCAAGCGTATGGAGAAAGAAAAGTTTTCCAAGTCTGAGTCCTAATAGAAGGTGTTCATTGGACTAAAGCACCGCCTTTGCTCTGCACCAGTACTCACACTGCCAGACCTGCAACAACCATTTGAAATTGAGATAGATTCCTCTAACTATACTATTGGTGTAGTTCTCACACAACAAGGGCATATGGTGTCCAATCACAATGAGATACTTTCCTATACAATTCGAAAATACCCCACTTATGATAAAGAGATGTATTCTATTGTGTAGGATTGCCTGCAATTGAAACATTACATTATGGGGAAGGAGACAATTATCCACACATATCACTGACATCTTAAGGTTATACAGACACAAGGGAAGTTTCAGAATGATCACCATCAAAAGTGATCTACATATATGCAACAATTCCACTTGAACATTAAATACAAGAAGGGAAGCATCAACAATGTTGTTGATTTCCTCAGTTGGCCACCAGTTGCAACACTGGCTACTATTCTCAATTCTTGTGGCCACGAGACCTTTGGATGGTCATGAATGTTCAAAAATGATCCATAGTTTCCCATCACATACTAGATGCTAGTGGATGGAAAGAAAGTTCTAGGCTTCAACCTCCAAGACGCTTTTTTATGCTACCCGTTGGCATTATGATGCATGTGTTGTACTTGATGGCAACCCACTCGTAGAAGAACATCTCACTTATTTATAACTAGATGAATCTATAGAAGAGATATCAGATGTGACTGAATGCATGGGATGCTGGACAACTCAAAGGAATCAGATGACAGTTCTGAGTATGACAAGTTAGCTTTGCCATCAAGTCCAAAGGGGGAGATTGTTGGCATTATGAGACAAGTGTTGTCCTTGATGGCAAATCATCTCAGATGATAAATTATAGTGCAGAAAAGTTCACGCACTTTCATGCAAAGAATAAGTTTCTTTCATGCAGAGAAAAGTTCACGCACTTTCATGCAGAAAAAAGTTCTTTTCATGCAGAGAAAAGTTCCTTTCATGCAGAGAAAAGTTCACGCACTTTCATGCAGAGAAAAGTTCACGCACTTTCATGCAGAGAAAAGCACATGCACATGGGAAATCTTATGGTTGGTTCATGGTATTAGTCTGACAGTTTTTGATCCTATGGTTTTGGTCCGTGGTATTGCATCCAAAAGAATTGATCCCAAGTATTGGGTCCATGGTATTGAATTGTTATGGTTTTTGGTCCGTGGTATTGTGAAAGGCCTAAGGCTATAAAAGAGGAAGGAGATCATTTGGCAAGGCATCTTCTAAATTATTGAATATCTGATAAAGTGCTAGATCTGGAATACTGTGATTGGGTTATGGTGCAGATCTAGATCTGAATAAAGAAGGAACCTGAGCGCAAGTAGAAGGATAAGTTCTATTGATGGGTCGAAATCTTAAGGTTGGAATAGTGGTATCTCTATATGATATTGATCTGTGATATGTGGCGCACGCTTGATCTATAAATATGATAATTTGGGTTAACTAATATTTGAATGTTTGAAAGAATGAATTTATAGATCTGTACGCAGGTTTCTGTTGGTGAAGTTGTGGACTTTTCTTGAAATATGTTTTAGTTGTTTTTATCTATTACTGCGGTGTTCAAGGTTCTGATTTGATATCTGGTTGTTGTGTGTTGAGAAAGTATTAATTCAGTTTATGCACAAGGAAGTTGGTTGATTGCAGATCAATTTGATACTTGATGGATCAGGATCTTAAGGATTGGAATGTTTATCATTATCTGGTTTGATAGACTAGATCTGAATTATTGACGTATGTTTTATGAATGGTATGATCTGGGTATGTCTGATGTATGGAACAGCTGCAAAGTTATAAGGAAATATTTGCAGATCTGTATGCGGGTTGGCTTTGGTGAAAGCATTGATTCAGTATTGGGTAATTCAGAGATTGATGATGCTAGTATTGATTGATTATGAGCTTCAATGGGTCCAGTATGAAAATTGGATGAAACATGGCCTTTCAGATTATGATGTTGTGCTTCAGTGTATCCAGTCTGAAAATTGATGAAACGTGGTACTTGGAGGAAGAGAGAGAAGGTTGTAGCCTTCGGTAGGTCGGCACCTACGTACTAGTACATCAGCTAGTACAAGAGCCAAGGGGGTGGTAGCTCCCTTCTAGTAGCAGCTGGAAAACAAGAAAAGGTTGGAGCATTTCAGCAGGTAGCAGCCTGCACAAAGGGGGTTGTAGCTCCCTTCCAAGAGATTCTGGAGAATGAGAGAAGGTTGTAGCCTTCTACATGTAGAAGCCTGTGTACTGGTATAAGTTTGCACCAGTACATAACTATTGTAAAAGGTATTTATTATTAAAGAAGATTGAAACGACTTGCAGCAGGTGGTTTTCACCCACATTGGGTTTCCACCTTACATCATGGTGTTCATGTGTGCTTCTTGTGTGTGATGATCTGTTCTATTTTACTGCTCCAATTTACTGCTCATATGGTTAATAATGTTCTGATGCACTCATTAGAGATCAACTAACTGAATCATATGTTTACTGGATATATACTTGTTGCATCACATATGAATCTTAATATGGAAAGAGAAAAGTTATATTGATCTGATAATACTGATTCACCCCCCCCCCCTCAGTATTATTTCCAACAATTGGTATCAGAGCAGGTCCTTTGGTAGAAGCTTGATCGCTTGAAGGAGATCCATGGAACAATGGGAAAGAGGCTTAAGAAGAAAGCACCTAAGAAGAAGAAGACATCTCAGAAGAACTATGACAGTGGGAGTATCGATTAGGGAATATGTGGAAGAAGCACTTCAGATTCAGAATCACTTCAGAATGAAGATGAACAAGCATCAAAACTATCAAGTATGAATTTGTTATCCTCTGGAGATATCTATCCATCTAAAGATGATGAAAGTGATGGTGAAATAACTGAATTTTCTCTTATGGGTGAGCAAGAAAGATATCAAATAGAGGCATAATTTAAAAGACTTACAGACAAAATTAGAGATCAACAAGATCTATTAAACAAAAGGGAATGTGCCTTCAAAGAAGAAGCTTCCAAACTAAAAGCTCAACTAGAGGAAGGAAACAAGGTAAGGAAGTTATTCAAGGACAAGGAAAATCAATGCCAAAAGTTGCAAGATGAAGTGGCATCTTTAAGAGTGAAGTCAATGAAAGGAGCACAACAATCAAGAAACTCAGAGATAGATCCATTTACTATGAAAGGCTTGAAGATACAATCCTCTCGCTAAAGGAAGATATTGAAGAATCAAAGAAGCAGAATAAAGAACTACTCCAAGCTCTTGAAAAACAAGAAAACGAAGTTCTTGAACTAAGGCATCAGTTGGAAGAAGAAAGAAAAGTTGAAGAAAACATGAAGAAGAAGCATCGTGAAAGGGAAGAGCAACTTCAGGTTGAGGTAAATATTCTAAATGATAAATTAGAAGAAAATGATAAGCTCTTACGATTTCAAGATAGTACTAAGATTTTGGATGATATTCTTAGTAGTCAAAGGTCTCCTGCTATCAAAACTGGTCTTGGTTTTCATGAATCTATTGAAGGTGAATCTAGTTCAGAAAATAAGACAAGGAACTCTAATGTAAAATCTGAAATGCTCAACAAGGAGATGAAAAGTCGACCCCATCAACAGCCAAGGAGAGAAATTCTTGAAAGAAAATCTTTTACTCCTCCGATGAATAATGTTGAATTTTATGTATGCCATAATCTTGGACATGTTGCAGCCAGATGCAGAAGAAGAATGATTCAAGAAAGATCATCACAGTCCAGGTACTTTAATGGATATTGTTTTTCTTGCAATATGTTCGGTCACAAAGCTATTGATTGCTACAGAAGGAATATGAAACATGTAAGATGTTATGCATGCAACAAGCTTGGAAATATAGCAAAGGAATGAAGGAACAAGGTACGGGCACCATACCAAAAGGAGAAAACATCATCACGCTTGAAGATATGGAAGAAAAAGGAAGTACAATCAGAAAAATGTGGCACAGCACAATGTACAGGCACAACAGACTCAGAAGGAGTTGAAAGTGTGAAACTTCAGTATCTTGAATTTCATACACAAGTTTCATAAAAGAAATTTGCATATATATGCGAGTTAGTCACTACACAGTCGCGTATATGATTGTTTGAGGAAAAGCAGTAGGAACAGGCTCAGGAAAGAGGGTCTGATATGATTCAGTCCATTATTTGACATGTTTGATAATGGTTACAATATGTTAATGATGTGTGGAAATGTCTTGATCCTAACTTGATGATGATGATGTCTTGATACTTCTTGTTGATATATGCGTGATCAGATTTGACAGTAAACAGATGGCACAGGTTCAAGGGGAGCAGATACTTTTAATAATGCATTGTTGGCATTATGGTTAGTGGTCCTTGGTGATGATGCTTAGGATACATCTTGCTATGATATGATTATGAGTTGTCCATGACAAAATCTCATATGATGTTTGGGGTTACATAGTTGATGATCAGATCAGATTTGTGGTTGATTCTCTGATATAGTGCTTACATGGTGATCTTTATAAGGATAAGGAAAAGTACAAAGCTTGTCTTCATTACTTGATCATGAGTCACTCATAAAGATCATATAATACAGTTATGATGCAGGATTCCTATAGTTCTTGGCGTTCATGTGGATAAGGATTGTTGTTGTTGAATGATATCAAGAAGGCTTGAGCTCAAGATACATAGTGCTAGATACATGAATGATTACTCAAAATTGCATTGTTGGAGACATGATGATGATAAAATGACAGATTGATACTTACATATGTTGATTGATATAGATGTCCCCGAATGATGATACATGGATGATATATAAGATCATGCAGATCTTGATGTTGATGAGATGGCTATGATGTCTTTCAAGAGGATGAGTTGATATCTATATGCAGACATACCTTGCTACAAGACATTTACAGGTTGCTGATCTGGAAATGGTTGTACACAAGTTTTATGAAGAACATCCATGTATATACGCAGGTTTATGTGGATGTAGTCGCGTATATGGTGTTTTTGAAGTAAATCAGTGGGGACAGACTCTGGTTGAAGGAATTCTGATATGGGTCTGACAGAGACCATCTGAAACCGGTTCAGGGGAGCAGATAAACTTCTGATAATGCATTGTTGGCATTACATTAGAATCTTTTGGTTCGAGTACACAAGCTGTTTTGGGTTCAGGTGGATCAGCTGCAGAAGGAGAACAGAAGGAGAACATGGTTGCTGATCTGAATAGTGATTGACAGATGTTGTTGATATTAGTTATTGATGACTTTCATAGTCTTGCTCTAGATATTTCGTCTCTATGTCATATATGTCTTTTGTTATCAAGGTCATGTAACGGCCTATTTTGGTTTCCCCACTATGCCTAGGATGAATGATGTAATGTACCTGTTTATCATGAGTAAACTTCTGGTGTAATCCCACTTGGTTGGGTGGATGAGTCAATATTTGTATATCTTTACTTGGTTGAGAGATGGATGTATGTATGAGTCTTTGGTGATAGGAAGGTCATTTATGATAGAGTCATGTTCTTCTTGTAGAACATATTTTTGCAGATCTTTCCTACAGTCAGGGGGAGCATGAACAGCACACTTCAGTAGTGCAGAGACTCAGCATGTACTCAGGGGGAGCATGGACAGATTGGTACACCTTGGCATATACAAAAGGGGAGCTCATTTAGAAATTTCAGCAGGCACTCAGGGGGAGTATGGACAGCAGAATGTTTATCAAAGGAAGAGAATATCTTGGTCCGCCCTTTGCCCTTGATGTCAAAGGGGGAGAGTGATTTGGTATTTTTGCCATCAAGTCCAAAGGGGGAGATTGTTGGAATTATGATGCATGTGTTGTACTTGATGGCAACCCACTCGTAGAAGAACATCTCACTTATTTATAACTAGATGAATCTACAAAAGAGATATCAGATGTGACTGAATGCATGGGATGCCGGACAACTCAAAGGAATCAGATGACAGTTCTCAATATGACAAGTTAGCTTTGCCATCAAGTCCAAAGGGGGAGATTGTTGGCATTATGAGACAAGTGTTGTCCTTGATGGAAAATCATCTCAGATGATAAATTATAGTGCAGCAAAGTTCACGCACTTTCATGCAGAGAATAAGTTTCTTTCATGCAGAGAAAAGTTCACGCACTTTCATGCAGAGAAAAGTTCCTTTCATGCAGAGAAAAGTTCACGCACTTTCATGCAGAGAAAAGCACATGCACATGGGAAATCTTATGGTTGGTTCATGGTATTAGTCAGACAGTTTTTGATCCTATGGTTTTGGTCCGTGGTATTGCATCCAAAAGAATTGATCCCAAGTATTGGGTCCATGGTATTGAATTGTTATGGTTTTTGGTCCGTGGTATTGTGAAAGGCCTAAGGCTATAAAAGAGGAAGGAGAACATTTGGAAAGGCATCTTCTGAATTATTGAATATATAATAAAGTGCTAGATCTAGAATACTGTGATTGGGTTATGGTGCAGATCTGGATCTGAATAAAGAAGGAACCTGAGCGCAAGGAGAAGGATAAGTTCTATTGATGGGTCAAAATATTAAGGCTGGAATAGTGGTATCTCTATATGATTTTGATCTGTGATATGTGGCACACACTTGATCTATAAATCTGATAATCTGGGTTAACTAATATCTGAATGTTTGAAAGAATGAATTTATAGATCTGTACGCAGGTTTCTGTTGGTGAAGTTGCGGACTTTACTTGAAATATGTTTTAGCTGTTTTTATCTATTACTGCGGTGTTCAAGGTTCTGATTTGATATCTGGTTGTTGTGTGTTGAGAAAGTATTAATTCAGTTTATGCACAAGGAAGTTGGTTGATTGCAGATCTATTTGATACTTGATGGATCGGGATCTTAAGGATTGGAATGTTTATCATTATCTGGTTTGATAGACTAGATCTGAATTATTGACGTATGTTTTATGAATGGTATGATCTGGGTATGTCTGATGTATGGAACAGCTGCAAATTTATAAGGAAATATTTGCAGATCTGTATGCGGGTTGGCTTTGGTGAAAGCATTGATTCAGTATTGGGTAATTCAGAGATTGATGATGCTAGTATTGATTGATTATGAGCTTCAATGGGTCCAGTATGAAAATTGGATGAAACGTGGCCTTTCAGATTATGATGTTGTGCTTCAGTGTATCCAGTCTGAAAATTGATGAAACATGGTACCTGGAGGAAGAAAGAGAAGGTTGTAGCCTTCGGTAGGTTGGCACCTATGTACTAGTACATCAGCTAGTACAAGAGCCAAGGGGGTGGTAGCTCCCTTCTAGTAGCAGCTGGAAAACAAGAAAAGGTTGGAGCATTTCAGCAGGTAGCAGCCTGCACAAAGGGGGTTGTAGCTCCCTTCCAGGAGAGTCTGGAGAACGAGAGAAGGTTGTAGCCTTCTGCTGGTAGAATCCTGTGTACTGGTATAAGTTTTCACTAGTACATAACTATTGTAAAAGGTATTTCTTATTAAAGAAGATTGAAACGACTTGCAGCAGGTGGTTTTCACCCACATTGGGTTTCCACCTTACATTATGGTGTTCATGTGTGCTTCTTGTGTGTGATGATCTGTTCTATTTTACTGCTCCGGTTTACTGCTCATATGGTTAATAATGTTCTGATGCACTCATTAGAGATCAACTAACTGAATCATATGTTTACTGGATATATACTTGTTGCATCACATATGAATCTTAATATGGAAAGAGAAAAGTTATATTGATCTGATAATATTGATTCAACCCCCACCCTTCAGTATTATTTCCAACACTACCTAGGCCACCTTTGTGTTCCTTCAAGTGAGCATGCCATATTGATTTGGGAGGCACACTATAGTTGGGTTGTAGGACACTTTGGGGTGGAGAAAAATATGGTCATACTACAAATGTATTTTTATTGGCCAAAACTCCGGCAGGATGTTGTGAAATATATCAAATCCCACACTGCCTGTGCCATCGCCAAGAAAACCATCAAGATGAAATTCTTGTATGCTCCTCTTCCTGCTCCCATACAGCCCTAGGAATCCATCTCCATGGACTATTTATCTAGCCACCCTTCTACCAATCATGGTAATGAATGTGTATTTCTGGTCATCTACATATTTTCTACGATGGCTATATTAGCAACCTGCAAGAAGAGTATCCCAACAGAAGACACGGCCAAACTCTTCTTTGAATGAGTATGGGTACGTTTTGGGATCCTGCAGACCATTATATCATATCAGGATAGCAAGTTACTGAGCGGCCAAACTCTTCTTTGAATGAGTATGGGTACGTTTTGGGATCCTGCAGACCATTATATCATATCAAGATAGCAAGTTACTGAGCACATTTTGGTCAAGCCTCTAAACACTATTAGACACCAAGCTCACCAAGTCGACTACTTTCCATCCCCAGAATGATGGCTAGACAAAGGTCATCAACGGGATGATAGTTCACATATTACACATGTACAACTCGAAACATCCATGAACCTAGAATGAGAGCTTTCCTTATGTGCAAGACAGTTATAGCAAATTTCTCCATAGCTTGGCTGGTCGTAGTCCATTTCAAGTGGGTTTAGGGTTTTAACCATTTTGTTTGATTGATGTTGCCATACCTCATGCAACTATACAGACATAATCCAAACATGTGAAGTTTGTGGATGATAAAGCAACCAATTTTATTGAATGCATCTAGCACATATTCCAGCAGGTTCACAACATCTTGGAGAAGTTGAATGACAAGTACAAGCAACAACATGATTAGCATGAGGTGCCACATAATTTTTAGGTGGGTGATAAAGCTTGGTTGCATTTGTAGAAAGAAAACCTTTTTTGAGCCCATTGGAAGATTCGACCACTCTGACATGGGCCTTACACCGTCACCAAGGTTGTGGGTGACAATGCTTTCGCGTTCCACATTCCCTTATTCCTTGGCATACACCCAATGTTTAATGTGGAATGCCTTCAGCCATACTTTCCACCATTGTTGAACATATTAGACTGCAGAATAAGAACATAGCTCAACTGAGACTGCATAGAACATGCCACAATTGATCCGATCATGGACACATCGATAAAGAATACTCACCAACAAAATATCCAACTATATCGGGTTGACAATGATGGACAACTCCTGCACCAAGGCAAGTGTCTTACCAAGGACCATGTTCACTAGAAGTTTCCCAATCTCATGGAAGCATTGAACGCAATGGGGACCATTACTTCCTAAGGGGGCAAGACTGATACAGGTGGATGTTGGTGGAAACCCGCCTATTCCACTTGGACCCCCACAACTATTTCTTTAATTCCCTTATTTGTAGCAAAATTTACTATTTTTGGAAGTTTTTCGAGTCCTGAACTTCCAAAGTCGTTTTGAGGCCCTAAATGATGTTGTTTGGAAAATGAGCGAAATGATAAGTTGTGGTAGGGTTTTGCAATCAGAAGTTGTATTCCTCAGATATATATTTCTAACAATGTATTATACGTGTCAAACGAAATCGTATGCTAAAGTTACAACCCCGAGAAGTTGATGTACCAACTTACCCCAATGAAGCCAACAGACTTTTTGTGCTTCATCTCCTAGGGTTAGGTTTTTGGATGTTTAGGGTTTCCATTATTTCTCAATAATAAATAGGCCTCTAAACCTCATTATAACATTGTTTAGAAGGCATGTATCCATCACATCTCTTCTCAAAGATAAGCTACCATCGCTTGAGCTAGTTTGTTTCCATTATGCATGTAAAGAGTTTTCAGTATTTGTTATTAATCAATTGAAGTTCAATTTTCATTGTAGCTTTATGTTTCTATTTAGTTCTTTATCTCATTTCATTCCTTCATAAACCCAGATCAACATGTATGTGTCCTCTCTGATCTACATAGACTATGATAATGGTGTTAAATTGTAGAACCTATAACATTTCTTCCACTACTTGGGTGATCTTCTTACCTAATGTTGAACTTGTGAATTCAGGGGGCATATTTCTATGCCCTACTACCAACAAAATTGTGGAGTACAATGCAGTGATTAGACTCTTAGTTGAAGCCATTGTTATAGATTTCCATCAGTTGGTGTTCAATCTAAACTCTTGGCTCATGGTATCTTAATTGAATTGTGCCTCTCATGCTAGGAATTATATTTTGCTTCATTGATCTAGATTTATGAAGGAATGTAATGAACTATAGACACGAACAGAAACATAGAGATATAGCGGAAACAAAACTTCAATTCATTAATAACGAAGTACTGAAAATTGTTTACATGCATAATGGAAATAAACAAGCTCATGTAATGGTAGCTTATCCCTGAGAAGAGATGTGGAGGCTACATGCCTTCTGAATTGTGTTACAATGAGGCTCAAAGGCATATTTATTATTGAGAAACAATGGAAAACCCTAAACATCCAAGAACCTAACCCTAGGATATGAAGCGCCAAAAGTTTGTAGGCCCTGTTGGGGTAAATAGGTACATCAACTTCCCGGGGTCATAACTTTGGTAGACGATCTCTGTTTGACATGTAGGATACCTTATTATAAAGATCTATATGAGGACTACAACTTTCGACTATAAACTCATCTTACTCTCCATGAGTTTGCCTGTTTTCCAAAAAAAATGTCATTTAGGGCCTCAAAATAGCTCTGGAAGTTTAGGACCCGAAAATTTGCCAAAAATAGCAAGTTGTGCTATAATTAAGGAAACTGAAAGAAACAACGGCGGGATTCAAAGTGGAATAGGCAGGTGGCCACAAATATCCATGTGGATCATTCATCACTATTTATGGGTACACCCTCTTGTCAAGAAATCATTTGATTATAATTTTTATCAACATGTACCTATAAGTTCTAATGCATTGGTTGATTTGTTGGCTAACTATGTGTTAGAGTGGTATCTATCAAATTAACAAATATAAGCCAAAAGAATGTATTTACATAAAAAAAATGGTCATCTTTGATAAGAGATATAGTCTTGATACATCATCATAAATTGAAAATGGGATAGTGTCAAAAATCGGTCACACGCGCCTTGGCTTCATAGTCCATAACCACTACATGGTATCTCACTAGATGACCCCATAGGGTGTACAAAAAGGGAGGATTTCCAACTTCCTAATCCTTGTTTAGATCCTTGAGAACATGTTAGTATACTACCATCCAAGCTACCTAATGAAGAAGTTGGCCCATGTGATTGGAAATAACCAATATATGGAACAACATGTGTCTAGAGACCTCATTTAATTGAGTTAAGGGTAGCCCCATAGTTAACCCCTCGAGGTTCCTCTATACTTACCGCAACTCTAGGTGACCATCATCCTCATTAGATTCATCCCCTCCAAGCTTGATCTCCCTTGATTCTCTCCTATGGACAAGTGGAGACTATCCCTCTAGTTTCCTTTGTGATACATCTATGTCACAAGAAATTTATTCAACAGTTAAAGTATACCACCAAAAACATATGCATATGGTAAAACTAAAAAATAAAACACTATTGAAAAAACTAAAAGATCATAAAGACAATAATACTCACCCAAATCATGCAATTAGTCATTGGACTAACTCAGGTTCATGTTGAAAATTGGTTCCCATGTATACATATTCATCAATCACAATCACCTACACATCCAACCAATTTAAGTACTCCATATCGTAAGTGTGAATCTGTGCTCCCCCACCTAACCTCGCCATCAGGTCTATCCACTAGTTCATTTGGGTCTCGAACATCCCAATGCACAATTTCATGTATTGTGTTTGCAAGAGATGTGTCCCCTCTAGGAATAAGGATCCTAATATTCTTTGATATTTTAACCACTTTGGTTTTTCTATTCTACACCTCAATAGTTGGTATTTTATGTTTTCCAACAACCCTTCAATCCAATTGAAGATGGTCAACACCATACACTATACTACCATGTCAACATGGCTCTTGGAAGCCAAGTTTGAACTCTTTGACCCAACAACTTGAGTCATAGTGAATAAAATTATTTGTAGAGGAAGGTCAATGATATTCTTAGTAGGTATATTATGACCATTTTTTCACATCTTTGGAGGATAATATTGTGCTATGAAGTCATTTTCCAACATCTCTCTAGTTATTCTCCCTCTAGATACAACTACATGAACTCCTGATCTCAAAAACCTCATGAGGGAGTATATGTAATCAACCTCAATTGTAAATTCTTTGCCATGCACTTCAAACTATTGATCAATAAGATTCCACATTTCGAAAATCGTTTTTAGGAGCAAGAGTTGGACCTTCATACTTTGTAACTTGAAGAACTTTTGGAGGCCACAATTATGTAATGTATCTAGAGTCGACTCGTCATGCATGGAAAAAACATCATCTACTCCATGTTTATACTTTCTCCATTTAGTTACGTGTCAAATATGAGAAAACATAAAGAACACATCAATATCACATCATGACAATAGTTTCAAGGGTTTTTTCTTCTATTTCGAGACAATACAGGTAAAATTTACCTCTAACACTCTTCTCTAGCCTATATAGTATGTTGCAAAGCTTTATGTATGCCTAGAAATAACGTTGAATTCCCCTTAATGCTCTAATAGGTATAGGCGGGATAATTGGGAAAGTTTGAGATAGAGAATAGCCTCATAGGACCCAATTTTTAAGGAAAATACATAAAAAAGTGCTTAAAAGAAAAACGAGTAGAAGATAACTTATTTGGTAGTGACGGATCAGATGATTGGTGGCCTAATGCTCCTACCATATGAGCTACAAATTTTAACAAGAAGGGGTTTCTCCAATAGGTTTTTATCCTTTGGTTAAACTATGCACATAATGGTCATTCTTTTCCCCTTTTCACACTAGGAAAGTGGTTCAAAGTTGTCCATTTTTACATTGACCATTGCTTGTCCTTGCTAGCCATTTCATTTTTTGGGTATTTTCATGCTTTTTATTTTATTTTTCAAGCTACTAAGACTTTTGTAAAGACCTTTTTATGAATCATGAAAATGGGAACAATTTATGCAACAATCATTGGGCCTAAGGTATAATATAAAAATTGGCATACAATGATAGGATTCATATCAATATTGATAATACATTATTTACCTTCTTTGTATCTTTTCACACTAACTTAGGTCTAAATTGATCACATTGCAACACTTACACTTACTTTTTTTTTCACGTCATAACTTGCATGGTATGGTGCACCCTTCATGGGAACTCAACAATAGTGCTCGATTGTCATTTTGGTGCTCATGTCGTGTTAATTTGTATGCCTACGGTCTTTTTTTTATCCTTCCTTGACAATGAATTTGAGCTACATCCATCTCTCTTCATCTTAATTTTTCCCTTACCCTACAAAAGAAGGGGTTTCCAAACCTTTTTTATGTTTCTTTATAGTCACCTATGCCTATGGTCTTCAATGTTTTACTACATACTATCAATCTATTTTTTCTTTGATCTTGCTTACCCCTTGCAATCATACTTGACCTTTTTCCTTTGCATCATTATTGTCTCCATTTCGCAACCCATCATAACCTTCTAGAGAGATTGTTGTGATGAGTGGACTTCCCTTGCTATACCACTTTTCCTTTACTTATTCTTTGATTTGGTGAGCTTCATCAGCTTCAGAACTAGATGCATATCATTATGACAGTCATCTCTCTAGAAAAAAACTTCATTTTAATGACTTTTTCATGCTCGATAAACAATGAGAATCTCCAACTTCTCTTTTCCAGTCTTTTCATACTCATTAAATCAATGAAAATGCTAACTTTATTTTGACTCTTTCCTTCTCATCATCGAAGATGAAATATAATGAACACAGTCTTCTCCATTTTCTCATGTTCATACAACTATGAAGAGGATATGAGAACACTTTTACCTCTTTTCCAGGAATTGAAAAATATCACTAAAAAGACATACATCCAAATACACTTTTAGCTATTTCTTAGGATAATTAAAACTAAACAAAATGGACACTATCAAGCTTACGTGTCTTCTCTTTCATGCTTGTGAAACTATGAAGGGGATTGACCATGAAAAAAAAAAGGAATTGAAAACATTATCCATATTTATTTTATAATGGTATTTTTTAGTCTCCCTTGAGCATAACACCTATTTATGTCTACCTTTTATAGTTGGTATTAACTTGGATTTAGACCAATCCATCAACATGAGTTAAGTAACTCGTTACCTAGAGTTAGTATCTCACCTGATTGGTTACCTTCTAGTCACATGATCTTTGGTGATGTCTCCTATGTCATTATTTTGTTCTAAATGGTGTTCTCTAGTCTAAGCTACCAATTTCACATATTTTTCATGCAAAAATATGTTCAAGGGAAGTCTCAGTTATGGTTGACCACCTACAATCTCATTTGGCCTTTTGCATCAACTATCCCTATATCAATTGTGCGTAAGGTTTTAACATCTATTGTCATCATTATCCTCTTGGTATTTTTCTTGTGTCGAATGATGGGAGGTATGTCAAGGACTTCCTTTGATGGATCTCTTCTCATTGATTCCAACTCATCATTTGGGAGGAAGATATAGAAACTAGCTAATACCTTGGAGCATGTAGTCATCAATGGGATATTTCCTCACAAATGTAGTGGGTTCACCTCATTGGCCCATATTGGCCGATTTTATGATTGATTTACATTAGCACATCTATTCATTCTCATTAGATTATATTAGGTACCTTAGAACCATTTTTATGAATGGCGATTTCACTCATGTTTGTTAATAGGATCCCTCAATGTCTAGTAATTATACGGTCCCCTGCATGCTTGACATCAACTCATTTATTTTCATCTTACAGGGTTGTACCATTAGGATGCGATGAAGACCTTGGGAATTGAGGCTACCTCAATGATGAATGTTGTTTAAAGAAAGTTGTGATGAAGGTTGTATTATTTACTTTAAGGACCACATTTGGGAACTCTCCTTGGTGTATGTTGGTAGGGCCTCTTAGGACATGCATAGTCATCATATATATATGAGTAAATGTATGTAATAAAGGGTAAAAGGTGAATGTGTGAGTGATTGGTTAGAGAGGGTAAAATTGCTCCAACCACATCATCTATGTATAAATATGCATGAAGAGTAATGGAGATATGGTTGGAATTCCTTAATGAATGTCTATTCTTCTTTGTGTATGTGTGTTCTTGACGTTGCCACGTTGTAACTTATTCTTGTGTGTGCATTGTAAGTTAGGACTACAACGGACTTGTATATTGTCTTCTTGGTATATACTGTGACATAGATCCACATTGGCACTATTTTGTGGCGATGGTGAAAATTTGATGACATAGATCCACTATGTACTCTCTTTTGTGGTTGCGATCTTGCATATTCTTCCATTGACTTGTAGTGTATTGTGTTGGTAGTAATTATTTGTTCATTTTGTTTTGAAAATGGTTATTCCTACCTCAAGGATGTACAACACATATATTTGTTTGCTGAATTTTTCATATATCGACAAGTCCTAAGATCTCAGGCTCCCTTCAACCCCCACACTTACTAATTTGATGGAATGTATTTTTATTGTCAATTTCTCTTCTAACCTCGCATATTTGGGGGCATCAATTATAGTCCAATTTGACAATCCCTTGAAACCATTAGAGAAGTAGTACAAAATACGTTGATGATGTTGTATCTTGTTGGCATTACAGTTTTCAAGGTTGAAACTAGCTTGTGTCGGCATTGATTTCAACCTTGTGAAGATCTACATGATGCATTGATATCAACCTTGTGATTCCTTGTGTTGATATAGATGATGCTTGATGTAAACCTTGTGATGTTCTAGATGATGGAATTAACATGGTTTGTATGCAAATCTATAGGTGTTGGAGATGATTGCTCAGGTGTTAGACATGTTGATCCATGTTGTTGAGTTTGGTGCACTAGGTCTTCATGTTCATGTTCATGTCTTGCTGCAGATATGTTTGGCCCAATTGATCAATTGATGTCTTGTCCTATTTTATCTACTTGTAGAGGTGCTACAATGTTGTGCATAGGTTTCAACTTGAGTAGGTGTCTGAGGAGAGTAAAGGACTTGTTGACACTCATGTCAAACCTTGTCTTGTTGGCTTCTAAGTCAACTTGGTGGTGGCACTTGGTTGTTATTTTTAACCTATTTGCAAAGTTGTCACAGAGCTTGGTAGAGTTTTGGAGGTGTGTACAAGAGTTGATTAAGGTGTGCAAGCGGTTGGCAGATTTTATGAGCTGAAGGGCTATTGATTTTCTCTATACTTTGCCCCAACTACTAGGAAGGAGTGTGATGCATGTAAACGAAAGCCTTCAGCTGATATTTTCCAATGTTGTGCGTGAGACTGTAAGCTTTTTAGCCGATATTTCCCAGTGTTATGGGTGCGACTGAGACTCTACAATTCCTCTACATTCCTCGCACACATCAAGAGAAATTCGACTTGGTAATTCCTAAAAGCTTTGAAATTAATTGAATAAGGTTGAAAGTGGTTGAATAAGTCCTCCAGTGGTTGTTAACACATTTAGTGCATAAGTAGTGATGATTATGGATGGATTTCATCAACTTTGTGCACCTAAAATCTTAGTCCAAATGTGGATTTCTCCTAACACATTATATATACTTCATTTTGGATTTGAGAGATGGTTGGTTAGTGTGAGTGAGAGTGAAAGAGGTCTATAGAAAGGTAGAATTCTTTAGATACATTGGTGAATAGAGATACTTCAGTTTATGAGTGTAGATGGAAGAAGAGTGAGAAAATATGAAGTTTGTAGCAGAGTATTGAAGCAAAGTATTAGTCTTCATATCAGAATTATGGTAGAGAAAAATTAGAGGCACAAATGTTTGGTTCATATATTGATATTAGGGGATGGATTGTGGAGTGCATCTACATTTTTAGTTGACATTTGTTTTGCAAGGTTGCTGGTGCATATGGCAAAATCCCATATTGTTTTTATGTTGCATATATATTGAGGGTTTGGTGTGTTTTCCAGATTATATTGATGGAGATGTGCATGCCCATGAGTGGATTTTTAGATGAGTATGATGGATGAGAGTTTTTTTGTCGTTATTTATGTTCAGATGAGAAGATTTCTTACTGATTTTATTGATATTTTCTTATTGTTGGGGTTTGATACCAGAGCTGAATCTTGATGAGCATAGTGTCTTGGGGATCTAGTTTAAAAATGAATGAAATTAAGGTCTTTAAATACTTGTGGAGTAGTGGCCTCTAGAAAGTGGGCACTTGATAAGCTAGAGCAATGATTCCATGCTAGTGGAAGCCAGTAGCAATGTTGCGGAAGTGGTCGCTTCTGCCTAATGGTAGCTGGAATAGTTGGTGGCCACCAACTCACTATATATTTGGGATTAAGTCTCTTCGTTGGTGGTGGTTAGCTATTTGTGCATGAGACCGAGTATCCTAGTTGGTGGTGGCCAATAATATATGTAAAAGACATCTTTTTTCTTGACACATAATAGAAGATTCAGGGCAACGCAACAATAACAATGGTGGTTTTCTCCGAAATTGTTTCCACCAAATATACTTGTGTCTCATGTGTGATGTTGTGATTGTGCATTATTATATTGTTTATGTTGTTGCTTATGGTTGTTATGTTTTTTGATCATATGATTTACATGTTATGATTTGTTAATGCTCAAAGGGTTGTTGTTTGTTAGGTCCCTATAATACTAGTGTATCCCCCTTATTGTTATTTTTATGCCCATGTAGCCCCCATATTGTTATTTTTGTACCCCAAAGAAACCCACTATTGTTATTGTTGAGCCTTATATTATTATTGTTATATATACTCTGATTATATTGTGACCCCTTAAACTCCTATATATATAAACGAGGTCTTGTCATTTGTATCATACAAGCATTGTTCATTTATGTAATGTAAAGGAGGTTTCCCCCTCGAAGAGGATATTTTTTAATTTGTTGATATACATTTTTTGTGAGTTGGTTGCATAACATTTGGTTTCAGAGCTTTGGATTATAGGGTTTCACTACTTCAAACTGGTTGTCATGGCATTTTCGATATAACTAATTTTTCTACAAAGCTTCAGAATCTGAAATTATAACCACGTGAGCCAAAATATCGATGAACTTTGTGTACGAATTTCAGATATTGTCTCGCTATATTTTCGGAGATATCATCTGAGGAAGTTAGGGTTTTTGCAGGCTCCATAATTCCATCTCAAACAGGTGATCTGGGGAAATCCACCATAACTTTCTCTTTGAGCATTAGATTTGAATTTCATAAAAATTGATAGAAATAAGACATACTTTCATTTTTGGGGTATCATTTTCAGGGCTGAAGGTCGAAATAGTGACACGTGGAACTTTGTATAAGTTCATTCTACTAAACCAATCTATAATCAGGTTATCATGGAATATTGGGCATAACTATTTCTTGAAGAATCCAATATTGGCCTGACTTGTTGGGTTGGAAGTAAGACTCAGAGGGGTACCACATGACCAAATTTCAGACCTTGGAGATCCGAAATTACAGAGTTACAATAGTTTCAAGATCCAACTCCTAAAAAGAAAGAAAAGGGTGTGTGTGTTTTTAATTTTGCATAACTTTTGTTTGAAAAATCAGTTTGAAGTGATTCAAAGGGCATATTGAAGCATATATATATATATTTGGTTCTAAAATGTCTCCCAAATAGAATAATTATACACCCATTAATCCCTCAAAAAGCTCTACTATGACACATGAAGAAGAAGAATTGCAATATGATATATCAAAGTTACGAGACCAAGTGCAACAAATTTCTCTCTCACAAAGAGAAACCAAAGATGGCATGGATGGCTTAAAATGGGACATGGATGGTATAAAAGGCAACATGGATGTCTTCAAAGGGGACATGGATGGTATAAAAGTCAACATGGATGTTTTTAAAGTAGACATGGATGTGATGAATGTCAAGTTGGAAGGGTTGACAAAGTTGTTGCAAGAAAGGCTCCCCGATGGTAAAAAGGTAATCCATGAAAATATTGATGAGGAAAAAAGGAATAGGAATTATGATTTGAAAGATTGTAATGTGGGGTTTAAGAAACACCACATTCCAAAGATAGATATGAGGAAGTTTGACAGAAAGGATTAGGTAACATGGATACTATATATGGAGCAATATTTTGATCTACAAGATATGCAACCCTCACAAAAGGTATGTATTGCATCTTTATATTTAGAACCCAATCAGTTTGTATGGTATAGATGACTTTATTCTCCTAAACTACTTTTCACGTGATCAATTTTTACGGAGGAAATGATAGCACATTATGAAGATACAAAGAGAAACACCTTCTTTAGCCAATTGATAAATCTCAAAGAAAAGGGTTCAATGGTGGAGCACATTGAAGACTTCCAAAAAATAAATATTAGGGCAATCGATATTCCAAAGGAGCATAGGATTGATGTCTTCATAGGGACTTTAAAAGATAACATCCAACATGAGGTTCACCTTTGGGAACCTGATTCATTGGAGAAGGCATTCAAGGTGGCAAGAAAAGTTGAAAGAAAAATTATGGCAACAGGGAAGTCTACCACTCACAACTATAAAGATGGAAGTGTTATTACTGCTAGTATTCCATAACCTACAAGGTTGACACCACAAAAATTGGAGGACAAAAGAGAAAAAGGGCTATGTTACAATTGTGATATAAAATACACCAAAGGTCATAAGTGTGCTGAGAAGAAATTATTCTACATAGATTGTGAAGAGGAGGAAGAAAAGGAACAAGAAACATCAAAAGAAGAGGGTATACACCAGGAACCAATCCCAGAGAAAGAAGAATTGAGTCTGATCATATCATGTAATGCATTGGTAGGAATTACCACTCCTCTAACTCTCAAGATAGAAGGATATATCAAGAAGAAAAAGGTAATAGTGATGATTGATTCAGGTAGTGCCCATAATTTTATTCATTATAAGATAGCCAAGGAATTGAATTGCTTCTTATATCCAACACCAAAGTGTCAAGTGATGGTTGCAAATGGGGGAACTATAAATTGCTCTGGAAAGTGCCATAATATCAAGCTATCCATGGGGTAATATGTATTGAATAGTCCAATGCTTTCCATTCCAATTGGTGATGTTGATGTTATACTAGGAGTCCAATGGTTACAAACTTTGGGGACAATAGCTTTCAATTTTGAAGAACATTTCTTGAATTTTTTTGGGAAGGAAAGGAAGTTGAATTAAGTGGTATCACAGGGAAACTAGGAAATATAATAAGCTCTAATGGCATGATAAAGCTTCTAAATAAAGAAAAATGGGGCGTAATTACATAATTATGCTCACTAGGGGTTCAAACATCGTATTTATCTATTTCTCCAGATCTCCAAAAAGTCTTGGAAAATCATTCCCAGGTGTTTGAGACTCCCAAAATCCTCCCACCTATTCGTGATCATGATCATGTGATTCACTTGATTATAGGAAGTATTCCTCCAAAAATCAGGCCTTACAAATATCGTTATGCCCCAAAGAGTGAAATTGAACAGATGGTTGTAGAAATGATAGAGGTTGGCATAATTCAACCTAGTCAAAGTTCTTTCTCTACTCCAGTAGTATTGGTGCACAAGAAGGATAGATCATGGCATATGTGTCCAAATTATAGGTAGCTCAACAAGCTCACAATTAAAGATAAATTTCCCATTCCTGTCATTGATGGATTGTTGGATGAATTACATGGAGAAATATACTTCACCAAGCTAGACCTTCATTCATGATATCATCAAATTAGAATGAAGATTGAAGACATTCTGAAAACAACATTCATAACTCATGAGGGTCATTATGAATTTTTGGTCATACCTTTTGGACTTACTAATGCACCTTCCACATTTCAAGGTTTGATGAATTCCATTTTAAAATCCTTCTTTAGAAAATTTGTGTTAGTATTTTTTGATGATATACTAATGTACAACAAGTCTTGGAAGGATCATGCTCAACATGTTGACAGGGTGTTCAAACTATTGGAGGAGAAACAATTATATGCAAAAACCTCCTAATGTTTATTTGGAGTACAAGAGGTGGAATATTTGGGTCATATTGTATCTCATGAGGGTGCTAAGGTGGACCCTAACAAGATTAAATCCATTAAGGAATGGAAAATCCCCACAACAATAAAGCATTTTCAAGAATTTCTCAAGTTGACAGGGTATTATCGCAATTTTGTTAATAATTATGGGAGAATAGCGGCACCTATAACATCATTACTAAAGAAAGATGCATTTTCTTGGACTCCAAAAGGAGCAAAGGCCTTTGAACATCTTAAAGAGGAAATGTGCTAAGCACCGATCTTAGCTACACTAGACTTCCCAAAAAAATTATTGTGGAATGTGATGCTTCAAGAAATGGAATTGGTTTTGTTTTAATGAAAGAAGGAAGGCCCATTTCTTTTGAAAGTCATCCAATCAAAGGAAAGTATTTACACAAACCTATTTATGAGAAGGAAAGTTTGGCAATACGTCATGCACTAAAGCAAGGACAACCTTACCTAATTTGAGGGCACTTTAAGGTAAAAACAAATCATGATAGTCTTAAATACTTTTTGGAACAAAGGTTATCTTCAGAAGAGAAGCAAAAATGGGTGACAAAGATGTTGGGTTATGACTTTGAAATCATCTACAAAAAAGGGAAGAAAAATATTGTTGCAAATGCACTCTCAAGAAAGGATGAGGATGTGGAAGCATTGCTTTGTGCCATTTCTATTATCCAACCTGAGTGGATAACCAAAACAAGGGATGAATGGAAGAATGATGAAGAGGTGTGGTCACTCATTCAAAATTTGTAGCAAGATCCTAATACATCTAATACATTTAGCTAGAAAAATGAGTCATTATGGTATAAAGATCGCTTATATATTTGTAAGAATTCCCAACTCAAACAAAATATTCTTTTGGAATTTCACACCTCTCTCTTAGGAGGGCACTCAAGATTTTTAAAAACTTACCATAAGGTCAAGAAGGATCTTTTTTGGGATGGCTGTAAATCTGATATTCAGAATTTTGTGGCATAATGTTTGGTTTTCCAACAAAATAAAGTTGAGATAATTAAGACCATGATTTTGTTACATCCTTTAGCCATTCCAAGTCAGCGTTGGGAGGAGGTCTCAATGGATTTTATCACAAGTTTACCTAAGTCTGAAGGAAAGAGTGTCATTATGGTGGTAGTTGATAGACTTACCAAGTATGCACACTTTTGTGCATTATCTCATCCTTTTAAAGCTAATACAGTTGCTATTGCATTTATGGAAACAATTCAAAAGCTTCATGGAAATCCCAAGATTATAGTACGTGACAGAGATCCCATTTTCACCGAAAATTTTGGACGAAATTAGTTTCTTGTCTTGGTACTCAATTATATCATAGATCATCTTGTCATCCTCAATATGATGGGAAAACTAAGATAGTGAACAAATTTTTAGAAGGATATCTTCGTTGCTTTATATCTGATAAACAAACACAATGGGTCAA
The DNA here is from genome assembly GCA_031772625.1 of Pinus tabuliformis. Taxonomy (NCBI): domain Eukaryota; kingdom Viridiplantae; phylum Streptophyta; class Pinopsida; order Pinales; family Pinaceae; genus Pinus; species Pinus tabuliformis. The sequence continues at coordinate 720,325,855 of CM062813.1, forward strand.
GTGGTTACCTCTAGATGAATGGTGGTATAACACTTCCTTCCATACTACAGTAAAAATGACCCCATTTATAGCAGTTTATGGATATCATCCACCATCCATCACATCATATTTAAGAGAAAATTATAAGGTTCAAGCAGTGGAATATCACATTGAGCATCAACAACAAGTTCTCCAACTCTTAAACGATAACCTCACTCTGTCGCAAAATCAAATGAAACAACAGGAAAATAAGCATTGAGTGAAAGAAGTTTTGATGTAGGTGATTAGGTATTTTTATGGCTACAATCATATAAACAAATGTCTCTCAAGAAAGTTAAGAAGGATAACGAATTATCACCCAATTACTACAGTCTTTACAAGGTGTTGCAAAAGATTGGTACTATGGCATACAAATTGTAGCTTCTTACTTCTTCCCGAGTACACCCAATTTTCCATGTTTCATCCTTAAAGAAGGTTATCGGTGACAAGCTTCCAATTCAAACAATGCTGTCAGAACTTGATGAAGAAGGGAAAATCAAATTTGAACCTAAAACAGTCACGGAAACAAGAACCCAACAACTATGAAATCGATCAATTTCAGAGTCTTATTAAGTGGAAGAACTTACCCATTGAAGATTCCACATGGGAGGATGAAAATTTTATACAAAAGCATCCAAAACTACTCAAGAGTTGAGGAAAACACTTTTTTGAAGGAGAGGGGCATGTTAGGTCCCTATAATACTAGTGTATCCCCCTTATTATTATTGTTGTACCCATGTAGCCCCCATATTGTTATGGTTGTCCCCCATAGAAGCCCACTAATGTTATTGTTGTGCCCTTACATTATTATTGTTATGTAGGATCTGATTATATTGTGACCCCTTAGACTCCTATATATACAAAGGAGTTCTTGTCATTTGTATCATCCAAGAATTGTTCATTTATGTTATGTAAAGGAGGTTCCCCCCTGGAAGAGGATATTTTTTAAGTTATTGAGCTATCTTTTCTACGAGTTCGTTGCGTAACACTAGTTAACTTATGCATGAATCAATTAAATATTAAAATTGGTAAAAATATATAACAAGGTCCACTACTGGTTCACCACCCTCTCAATAGTGCTCAAGGTTTCTAACATATCTTGCTTATGGGAAACACTAAAAACAATCAAATTTATATCTCCAATACTACTAGGGAATCAACAGGAATTGTTAGAATGCTCTCAGTGTCTTAGCAATAGGTTTTGAATACTCTTTCACTTTAGGCAATGAGTGTTGAGAAGAAACACTCTTGCGCTTTGACAATAACTGTTGAGAATAATGGAGTTGTTGGAGCAAGAGGATAAGGGTTGATAGTGTTAAATAGTGATCAAAGGAGAGGATAAGGATGGAATGGCCTTATCAAAACAAGTAAAAAATGTCTATATTCATCCCCCCTTGTCTAATCAAATAGAAATAAATTCTCCACCATGAAACAAGAGAGGGAATAGTGAAAAGCAAGTAGATGTTGTGAGACAAGATATCTCAGGCTTGAGATAAGCCTACTAGTAGTGAAGCATGATTGTGAGTATACGTAAAAGGAATATTCTCAAATTAAAGGGCCTGAAGGTGTTGCAACTATCACAAGTTCCATTATATAAATGCCAATGATTTCCCCTGTGTTGTTATGTGTTATTTTATATATAGTTGGGTGTATGTTTATTTTTGTATGAAGGTGTTTTGATTTATCTTGTTAACACTTGTGTAGGATAACATTGTTGGACAAGCCCCGGAAGTGATGATTGATGCTATGTGATTCATTTCACTAGTTTCAATCCCACTTCTTCACCCCTGTGAGCATCACCCGATGCAATGAGTGCTAAGTGAACTATTCAAAAATCATGAGAAATTAGTCAGTTACGACTACCTCTCATGGAAATGGTCATACGTGAATGACTTACTTAACGCAGTTGAATCCCAAAAATGATATCTAATATAATGCACTGCGTAAACCCCCATACTTAAATTATCCAATTTTTATTTTACAGGTGCCAGTGTTAGGAGCTAAGGATGGGATCTTTAGAGAAAGCTACTAGTCAAAAACAAGCTAGAACCAACATTCATAAGAAAGTTTGTCCCTTCTCTTTTCCTTCTTTATCTTCCAAGGGCATGTGCATGAGTCAATAGGGGTTAGTAGGTGGATAGATATTGTCTATCATAGGCCAATAGTTAGGCCTATGTGATATACTCTTTAGCAACAAACATGAAATCCAGGAAAACAAACCCCTTTTCATTAAATGATACAATTGAAAATTTGTCCCATAATCTTGGTTTGCATGAGGATTTATCTTTGGTTGGTTAGAATGAATGTTAGGTGGAAAATATTAGCTTTACAATAGTGTTAATACTTAACATGGAACATAAGAGAGCCCTCAACCATGATTTTATATAAAGTAACCTACTTTGTTTGCTAAGTGTGTTAAGTTATTCATATTTATAAATTAATTGAAAAATAATTTGTTTGTGAACTGAAAAGTTATTTCATGAAAATAAAGTATGAGTCCATCACTCAAGGTTTCCATTCAAGCTCTCTTGTAGTACAATCTAAGAAAGAGAGGTGGCTTGCCAATGATTTAAGCCTGGTTAATGTCTTATTTCTAAGTATTTGAAGAAGACAAGAAAGCTACTTTCGCCTTTTTTTAAGAAATATGCCATATTGGTGAAATCGATAAGTTATTGATCATGAAAAGAACTCCACCGAAACAAATCAAATCTTGTTGGCATTTTCTCTGTCCGAGTACGAGTAGTCAATGACCACTTAATTGTGCAATAGAACTTCAGAAAAAAACCCTACCCTTCTGCCTCTAAATTTCAAGGCCCCATACAAATAGTGGAAGCAACATTTTCTCTCTCTTCAGGGGGCAGCGTGAATAGATCTCGGGCAACTGAGTCGATTCTCGGTCTAACGTCTCCGTGAACACCCTGATTTATCACGAAGAAAAATCTCCATTTTTGGGGCACGTCTTTTATTTGGTCGATCGTTTCTTGTAATGGCTTTATTCATGCAGGGTTTCTCTCACATTCAACACACAAAGATCCACATTGGGAACATCATTTTATTTTTATGTGAAATTAGATACAACTCGATCATACATATACATTGTTGTTGTGTTGATAAGTTTATTTTAATTGTTTAATATTTTTACTATGTTAAAATACATAAAATTAACAATAAAAGTAAAATATAAAAATAATAATTATATTGGTAAATAATAATAATAATTAAAACAGTTTATATCAATTTTAACTTCGAATTTATCAAAAATTTAATCTATTGAAACTCAAGTTTTTTTTAAAATGAAAAGAAATTTAATCCCTCTAAGAATTTTTTAAAATTTAAGATGAATTTAGACTAATATATAATATGTCATTGCAACTGCTGATCTTCATGTTTTTACTAACAAACAAATTCCTTATAAATTTTGATACATTATCTATCTTAAAATAGAGTAGTCTAACCATTAGAATGGTTTGCCCCTTTTGTATGCAATTTTTGGCAAATGGATCCAACACCAAACTCTAAGGCGCATATTTAATTTTAAAAATATTTTATCATTTTTAATATTGTTTTATTTCTATAGAATTTAAAAGTTGAATTTCATGATTTATATAATATTTGATGTTGAATCTCATGATTTACATAATATTTCATATGACCAGTGATTCATTATTCAAAAATAATGAAATAACAAATTATCTATTTAAATTTTAATCATTTTATTATAACTTTTTAAAATAAATTATTTATTTGGAATGGAACAAAACATATTTATCCATAGTTATAATTCAAACTACTTTCTCTCAAAATGTCATGTTCAACTAAAATATATTGAATATCATTTTACTATAAAATTTTTAAATATCTCTAAATTTGATTCATAAGAGTAGTTCATTATTTAAGGGTTGTATTTAGTATTTCCTCGCATAATGTCATGTTGAACTAAAAATATTAAATTTTATTTGATTATAAATTTTTTAAATATTTCTAAATTTGATTCATAAGAATAGTCTATTATTTAAGAGTTATCTTTTAGTGTGATTTTTTTGAAATTTCTGAGGCCGGAATCCAGATTTATGATGAAATATTGATTTTGGCATTTGGCCATTGAAACCTCCAGATTGTAATGCTTTCAGACATCTGTTCCGGTAGCTTCCATGGTCAGAAAAAATACATGCAGTGCCACTTATACGTTTTAATTGTGAATATCTACCCACTGACCGAACAATGAATGATATGATGATTTGAAAGGGCATCTGAGAGTAAGGACAGTGACCCAATGCAAAACACGCCATGATGGAATCCATTTGCTCGTAAATTGTCACAGAGAAACGAGAGTCAATCGACTCTTCTGGAGACGGACTACAGAATTCCTGAAGGGGACCTCTCGCCTTCAACCTCGACCTTGCCAACCTCAACGACTGTAAACCAAATCTTCACAACACCACCAACCATTCTTTTCAAGTACAGCTGTTGTAATTGACAGCTGCTATGGAGCAGTGGACAGAAATACAAAATTACATTGTTCACTGTCCAAAAAAAATTGTTCACATAAATGCCTTACAACCCAGATCCATTAAAACTGTAAGATTTTAAAAAAATTCCCGAAATATTTACCATTTACAACTTGGAATATGAGTTTTATGTAAAAATAAAAACAAAATATTTACCATTTGAGATGTTATTTCAACTGGTCTTAAACGAAGTTGCTTTTCTTCACAGGGAGAAGACAGGAAATCATTTAACTAGCCTAATTCAATGTTTTACAGGCAGGTATATATATATATATATGATTTTCAGACCAAATATATATATATCTATATCTATATCTATCTATATATATATATAATTGATTTTGAATTATTAGAACCGGTCAAAAACATAATTAATTCATTGCTTACCCTATTAGAGTCGAGGAGAGAATATTGGAAAATTATTTATTTTGGTAAAGTGTTGGAATAAAACTAATATAATTGAACTAAAAGACTTGTATAATGAATATAAATATATATATATATATATATATATATATAGATATATTTGGAAAATTAAATAATTAATAAATTTATATGAAAATAAAATAAAAATACATAAAGTAAATTTTATTTTTGTCAAAATATAATTCATATAAAAAGAATAGCACGCAAGTAACTAATATTATTTTGTAATCATTAATTTTAATTTTATTATATATAAATTTAGTAATTAATGTGAAAGATAGGTATGTATTTTGAAATTCTATTTTAATTGATACAAATTTAGCTTTTAACAATTTACTCTTAGTCATATTACAAAGTAGATTTATAGGAACGCTATAGAGTAAGATATGGAATCATTCTTCATTCCATTATTTTTAAATATTAAATTATATAAGCACAAAAGAGTAATATATGGAAATCATAACGATTTTGTATTACATTTTACTTATAAATATTTGTGAATTATTTTGAATTTATAATATGATATCTAAATACAAATATATGCTACAAAGAGTGAAATCATTAGCTCGTTAGCTCATTATTATAAAACCACACAAAGGTCCATTCTTGCCACAAAGCATCTTTTATTCTTACTTGTGGAATTTTTCTTTTTGGAAACATTGAACACTAACATGTTATAGTTAATGTCATTTTCATTCTCATCTAGGAAGATCTCAAAGAGGAGCCTCTAATGTTGCCAAATAATCTTGACCATTCTTAGCTATAAATGCCATCCTTAACCCCCACCTCATATGATTGTATAGTAATTGTGTGTGAATCACAATCTTGTGAAAAATACAACAATACTCTCTCCATTAAATTTTTAATAACTTTTAAAGCTGTGAATTATTAGTGATATTCCAATTTATAGCGCAAAGCTATAAATGAATTAAATTACAAAATAATGTGTGAGAACACATACACACACACCCCTAGTTTGGCATCTCTTAATCAAATGTAAATCATTCATTCACTGGAACACCTATGGCGTTGCAGCCAAGGGATTGAGCATATTGGTGTTAAGTGGCTCAATTAGTGGGTTATACTTTTTTTAAGAGTTCTCTCACCATATAATAAAATTCATGATTTTTCCTAGTATTAAAGGCTTTTGTATAGATAATAAAAACCAATAATCTTGGAAAGGAATAAGAAACTCACCAAAAATAACCTTCTAATTCTAGGGTTTAAAAAAAAGGTTAGGAAGGAAAAGCCTAATAAAAGTTGCAACTCTGCAAAAGCTCAAAAAAAGCATTAGTGGTCTAGCGATGGGATCTCCACTTTAACTTGTGGTAGCCCCTATAGAAGAGGAAATATAAGTTGTTAAAGAACTGGCTAACAAAGTTATAACAAGGCTTGATGAAGCGCAGAACACATGGTTAAAGTCTTCAACAACCTTGGATATAGCAAGAAAGATAGCCTTGAGAGCCCTCATAATTTCTAGAGTCGACCATTAATCCACGTTGAGTAGACTAGTGGTGTAGCAATGGGATCCCCGATTTCACCTATAGTAGCCCCTCTAGAAGAGGAAATATAGGTTGCTCAAGAAGTGGCTAACCCACTTATATCAAGGTTTGCTGAAGTATAGAAAACTCAGTAAACGTCTTCAATAACCTTGGATATAGAAAGAAATATAGCCTTGAGAGCCCTCAAAATTTCTCAAGTTGACCATAAATCCACATTGAGCGGACTAGTGGTGTAGCAATGGGATATACACTTCCACATGTAGCAGCCCCTATGGAAGAAGAAATCTAGGTTCTTAAAGAAGTGGCTAAACCGGTTATAACAAGGCTTATTGAAGTGTAGAACACTTGGTTAAAGTCTTCAACAACCTTGGATATAGAAAGAAACATAGCCTTAATATCCCTCATAATTTCTAGAGTTGACCATCAATCCACGTTGAACAAACCGGTGGTGTAGTAATGGGATCTTCGGTTTTACCTGTAGTAGCCCCCTTAGAAAAGGCAATTCAAGTTGTTAAAGAAGTGGCTAACCCAGTTATAGCACGACTTGTTGAAGTGTAAAACACCTAGTTGAAGTCTTTAACAACCTTGGATATAGCAAGGAAGATAGCCTTGAGAGGCCTCAAAATTTCAAGAGATGACCATCAATACACGTTGAGCAGAGTAGTGGTGCGGTGATGGGATCTTCGCTTTTACCTATAGTAGCCCCTCTAGAAGAGGCAACATAGGTTTTCAAAGAACTGGCTAACCCAATTATAACGAGGCTTGCTGAAGTGTAGAACACTTGGTTAAAGCATTCAAAAACCTTGGATATAGTATGAAAGATAGCCTTGAGAGCCCTCAAAATATATGGAGCTGACCATCAATCCAATTTCACTTGTAGTAGCCCATCTAGAAGAGGAAATATAGGTTGCTAAAGAAGAGGATAACCCATTTATAGTAAGTCATGTTGAAGTGTGCCTCAAAACCATGTTTTTAAGCATTAAAGGAGAATTTTATGAGTAGACCAGTGGTGTAGCGACAATCTCTGTTTTCACATGTAGTAGCTAACCTTTATCCCTCTAGAAGAGGTAATCAAGGTTTCCAAAGAAGTGGCTAACCCATTTATACCAAGGATTGCTAAAGTGTGCCTTAGATCCACTTTTTTTAGCTTTAAAGGAGAATTTTATGAGTAGACCAGTGGTGTAGCGATTGGATCTCCACTTTCTCATGTAGTCGCCAACCTTTACTTGGAAAAGTTTGAAAGAATGGAACTAAATACTTATTACCTTAAACCTAAAATATGGAAGATATTTTTTGATGACACTAATGTCATATCGCCGCATGGCAAGGAGGATTTGGAAAAAATTCTACAGCATCTCAATATCATCTCAGTCGACATATAATTCATGATGGAGTGAGAAGAAAATGGCTGGATCCCCTTCCTTGGTATTCTTATCATGAGGAAACCTGATGGAGAAATTGATTACAAGGTTTACATCTACCCGAGCAATTGACTAGCTGGGGTAAACATGCGATAAGAGGCCACTCTGATATAAGTCGACCTCCTAAATCACAGCCACTCTGATATAAGTCGACCTCCTAAATCACATTAATGAAGTGGAGCTGATGGAAACACACCATACAAACATCTAACATCATCAACATAACCTTCAGAGGAGAATTCAACCACTCAGACAACATGTCCCTAGGTCCCACTGTTGTTTTAATTCTCTTGGGCCATAGTCCCTCTCATGCTATGGACAAGGGAGATGCCAATAACCTAAAGTTTCTCTCACATGCCTACCTACCAGCGACTGTGGACCAAAATTTTTAGTGTTATGCTAGCAACTCTAGGATTTTAGCCACCTTGCAGGCCCAGAGCCCATGACAGTGCCCAGAATTGATCCATCTCTTCAAATAAATAAAGTAACATGGAAATGAAAGTACTAAAGAAAATACTTTTTCAAGACCTTGACTAGATTCCTACTAGCCATCATAGGAATTTCGTCAAACATATCATCGACATGTAATCTATAGGTGTAAATAATAGAGTTAAGTGTAGGGATCTCATACTTATTTGAGAATCACTATGAAACATTGTTTGCTTATGTCATTTGTTGCATTATCATCTATTAGGTCAGAGAAACATTATCCATTCACATACAAGTGAAAACATGATGAAATCCATACATAATTGATGTCATAAAATGTGCATATAACCAGCATAATAGGGGCAGAAATACAATAAACATGACAACCATCAAATCCATAAATATATCAGTACCTTTACACATGGAAATCAAGGGAAAGGATTTATCATTAATGAATGCAATGAACCAACCAGAGATGGGACTACCACGTTCCACCCGATCGTAGAATGGCTGAGCCAAATCTCTCTTCATCCATTCACCCCCGTGCTTCCAAGGCTTCTAGAGGCCATCCACCTCAACCCATCAAACAATGATTCCACTTCCAACAAAGGCTTCCAGTACTAGTAACTTAACCCATAGTTGTCGCCGAGCTTCAAAAGCATTTGTTCCAACCAAGGCTTCTAGGACTAGTAATTCAACCCACCAAGGGCTTCCAGAGTGTTTTTCCATCCAAGGCTTCCAAGACTAGTAACTCAACCCCAGTTGTTACAGGGCTTCTAGAGAATTTATCCAACCAGGGCTTCCAGGAACTAATAACTCAACCCAAGCTAAGGAATCATTAGAACCAATAAAAAAAAAATCATGAAAGTAAACCCACAATCACCATGGCTATCTAGGAAATGACAAGGCTAGGCAACCCATTGTCGATCTAGGAAATCCTCTATGCCAATGACAGATCATGACCAAGATTCCACATGCATATGCCATGCATGCCCAAACTAGTGAAGAAATCATACATGCAACTCAGTACTTGCAAGAAAATATGATGTAGTTGTTGATGTCAATGCCTTCTTGCGCTTTCCTGCTCTTCCTTTACCTTCTTGCTCCAAGAATCCAAGTATGCCACACCCTCCAAGAGTGCTCCAAGAAAACTCTAAGTGTCCAAGAGTATGAGAGAGAGAGAGAATAATGAGAGAGCACCAAAGATAAACTTACAAAAAGGTTACCAACTGATCCTCAAAAGCCTTTTTATGAATGAGGCCTATATTTTCTTCATTTTCCATTATTTTCCTTCATTTCCTCCTCACATGCAACCTATGACCTTTCACCTCCTTTTTCTCCTAATTTCCATTACTTTCATAAATAAATGTGCCAAAAATGCCTTATCTATTTCCTTTGCCAATTTCCTCAGCCATAAACAACCAAATGAACACCTTCTAGGATGTCTTTCCCAACATTTAGCTTGGAATACGTGTCCCATTTATCCATGGTTATTTTTTTAACATTTATGACATGGAATTTTCACCGGGGTTGTTATAGAACCCTCCCCCTTGGGGGACTCCATCCTCGGTGTTTAATCACACATATACTTAGCAACATGCTGAAAGAAGACATACTTCTTATGGAGATTTATACCACAAGTCGATGCAATATTTACAATGCAGGATCTACTTAAGACAAAACATCATGACAACATGACAACACACCGCATAGTGGAGCTTTATAACACATCTCATTACGGTATTTATAATGATCATCCTGTTAAGTGCCAACTCATATGACATCATGATAACATAACCACCTGATAGCATAATAACATGACACCCATACCGCACAGTGGAACTTTATAACATAGCTCGTTATGGTATTTACGTCCATACATGGGTTTGCATGTAGCAACATCATAAAAATATATATATACCAAAACATATGCCAAATCATACACCAAAACATTTATCAAGCATATACTAACACCATATCTAGGCATATATTAGAACATCATATAGCATATATCAATCATCATAAAGCATATATCGATCACCATAAAACACATACTAAACCGACATAAGCAAATACTAAATCACCATGAAGAATATACCAAGCCATCATAAGCAAATACTAAACCACCATAAAGAAACTACCAATCCATTCTGGAATGGGAAGGGAGATTGCGAGCAGGGTGCTTTCCTCCTCAAATTGGTGTGATAACGCATCTGCTATGACATTTTCACGCCCTTTCTTATAAATTATCTCATAATCATATCCCAACATTTTGGCGAGCCATTTATTTTGTTGTGGCAAGGATAGGCGTTGCTCCAAAAAATATTTAAGGCTTTGATGGTCTGTGCGGATTTGGAAATGCCACCCCAATAAGTATGGTCGCCAGGTATCTACTACATGTAAGATGGCCAGCATCCCCTTCTCATAGGTAGATTGTCCCAGATTTGTCCCACTTAGTTGTTGGCTAGTGAAGGCCAAGGGTCGACCTCCTTGCATTAAGACCACCCCAATACCCGTACCTAAAGCATCACATTCAATCTCAAAAGATTTAGTGAAATTGGGTAGTGCTAATACGGGAGTGGAACACATGGCATGTTTGAGAGCTATAAATTCCTGTTGCGCTTCATCATTCCAGAGAAATGAATTTTGCTTGAGAAGGTGAGTGAGGGGTCTAGCAATGCGACCATAATTGCGGACAAATTTGTGATAGTAGCCCGTGAGGCCCAAAAATCCTCCCAAGCTCTTCAAGGAATTTGGTTGAGGCCAATCCTGCATTGCTTGGATCTTTTTGGGGTCCACCCTGACACCTCCATGCCCCATAATGTGGCCCAAATATTCAACTTCTTCCATGCCAAAAGAGCACTTAGACATCTTGACAAATAATTGATGCTTCCAGAGCAGTTGCAAGAGCAGATCTACATGCTGAAGATGTGTAGCCCAGGTGCGGCTGTAGATGAGGATGTCATCAAAGAAAACAAGGAAAACTTTTCTGAGATATGGTTTAAGCAGGTGGTTCATGAGGCTCTGAAAAGTGGATGGGGCATTACAAAGACCAAATGGCATGACCAGGAATTCATAATGGCCTTCATGAGTTCGGAAAGTTGTCGTTGGAATGTTTACTTCTTTCATGCGAATTTGGTGATAGCCCAAGTGAAGGTCGAGCTTAGTAAAGAATTGAGCCCCATTTAGTTCATTTAGCAACTCATCAACAACCGAGATGGGAAATTCATCTTTGACCGTCAACTTGTTGAGGGCCCTGAAGTCTGGACACATACGCCATTCCTCATCTTTCTTGAGCACCATGACCATAGGCGATGAATAAGGACTAATGCTAGGATGAATGATGCCTGCTTCCTGGAGTTCCTTGATGATTTTTTCAATTTCATTCTTTTGGGCGAATGGATATCTGTATGGGCGCACATTTGGTGGTTGGGCCCCTGGGACCAAGGTAATGTTATGATCATGTTCCCCTCTCGAGGGTGGAAGCTCATGAGGCTTGTCAAAGACCGGCAGATGGTTGTTTAAGATCTATTGCATCTCAAGATGAATATGAAGAGAAGTGGGTTCGAAGGCCTGGATGGCATTAAATTGGGCTATAACTCCATGGTGGCCCTTTTTTAACAATTTTTCCATCCTATGCAAGCTAATGATAGAGGGAGCACCTGCCTAGAGTCCACGGAGGGTATGTGTGTGGTTGTTCTGCTTAAAGCTCATATATAACTCCTGGAAATCCATTGTGATTGGGCCAAGTGTGCGGAGCCATTCAACACCCAAGACAATGTCACACCATCCCATGTGTATGGCAAACTTGTGGGTCTTTAACTAATAATCCCCCATTTGAAGTTTGACATTTTCACAGCGGCCTTCACATTTCATTGTCCCCCCATCAGTAATTTGGACCTAGAAATTAGAGACTACTCTGACAAAACAATGCACTGCTTCAACGACTCTTTGATGGATAAAGTTATGCGTACTGCCACTATCAATCAAGACTACTACAGGGCGATGCTTAATAAAACCTCTGATTTTGAGAGTTTGGGGAGAAGAAATCCCTGCCAAAGCATGAAGCGAGATAACTGGTTCGTCAGGTGTAGCTGGGAGTGCATTGTCCGGCTGGTTGTCCTCATCTTCCTCCTCTGGTTCCTCAAATGGTGGGGCTTCCTCCGATGAACTGTGATCAGTAGCATCAATTTGAAAGAATTTGGGTTCCTTGCATTTATGCCCCGGGGAGTATTTCTCATCACAGTAGTAACACAATCCTTGCTTTCTTCTTTCCGCCATTTCCGCTGGTGACACCTTTTGAACCTTAAGTGTTTGGGTAGTGCTTGGAGCCTGGGTGGGGCGACCCTTGGCTATGAAATTTGGACAAGTCAACTGAGCCACTAACGTGCGTTCTACTTCACGAGCTATCTTGCAAGCATCCAACCATGAGATTGGGTGTTGCAGTCAGACGTGGGCTTGTATGGCTTCTTTGAGACCACTAACAAAACATTCCAAGTAGAACTCATCTCGTAGACCTCCTGTGCGGAAGGCTAATGCTTCAAAGGCTGTAATATATTCTTGCATTGTGCCTGTCTATCGGAGCTTAGTAAGACGACCCAAAAAATTAGATTCATGGTCAAAGCGTTCTGTAAGGGCTTTTGTGAATACCTGCCAAGTCACGGGCCTTCCATAGAAATGTTGATGCCACTGCCACCATTGCCATCTTTTGTTGTCCAAGTACATGCTACCCACACTTAGCTGAGTCGCATCATCTCTGATGTGATTCAATGTGAAATATCGTTCCATTTGTGCTAGCCATGTGGCCGGATGAGAGCCATCAAATTTATACATGTCCAGCTTGGGTGGTCGCGGCTAGGACTATTGGTGGTTTCCAAAGAGGTGAAGAGAATGGCTAGACTCGCCCTCAATGTTTACATTAAAAACATATGCCTCTAGTTGTTCCTCTGACTTTCCCTTTGTGAGTGTGTCAGCTAAGGCCTGGATCGTCTTCATTAATGTGTCCAACTTTTGTTCAAGGGTGTCAAACTTCTCATTGGGCATAGCTTGAGCTCTAGTTTGTACATGCACCGATCTGGTGCACTTGTCATTACTGAAAAAAAAAAAAAATAAATAAATAAATTTGGGACCACCCGAAATTTTAACGCTAAGAAGTGAATGGTACCACCTTGCTCAACTCGTCAACCTGATTCTTATGGGTTAAGTCTCCTATAAGCGTCGCGGGAGGGTCTTAGATATATATATATATATATATATATATATATATATATTAACTCCGAAAGGAGTTTTACTCCTCACTTAGGAATACTGCAGTAGTCGAATCCCAGAAAAGTAAATTCTGCCCAATGTCCTGTGAGAATCACACCCAGGTATAGGGGCCCACACAAATAGTCAGATCTGTCGGCGAACCCTCAACTGCAGAGTATGAGTAGGAATGTGGCAGTGATCGAACCCCTGCTGCTAGATCTGAATGGTGAATCTGATTGTTGCGACTGCTATAGAACCCAAACTACTAGATCTGGATGGTGGATCTGATAGATCTGAATGGCGGATCTGAGAGATCTGAATGGCGGAACTAATTGTTGCGGTTGCAACAGAACCCCACCTGCTAGATCTGATCTGGCAAAGATGAAGCGTGATCTAGAGAGAGACAAGGGAACTATTGTCTCAAGGAGTGTCAGGTGCTACAGATCGCAATATACATAAGGGTCTGACAATAGTACTCGGCCCAAACTTTTAGGGCACTAACCAAGGAGGATCAACTATACCCTTGGTTGTACAACCCGACTATCTTATCGTACGCACAAGTAATCTCCCCGAGTGCTATTCTCAATGTACTGTAGCAGCAAGACGACCGACGGTTTATCTATGGCGAGGTTTCAAGAGAGCCTAGGGGGCTTCCTATATACCCAGAGGGTACTTGGAAGACAGTCTGTGCGCAGTTCTGTCTAATGCGCTACTACTCGAAGGGGTACCCACAGGGGTTACAAGGGAGTCCAACAAGCGTGACCACCTCCTGTATTTCCTGCGTGCATGCCTCCCCAAATCCACAGGTTTATGCGTTCAACGACAGATGCCATGGTTTAAAGACGCCAGAACATGTCTTTGGCAAAAAAAAGTTCTGCTAAAAATGGAGATCCCACCAGCCCTGGAAAGCACTCTGATACCACTTGTTATGCTCTTGACTTGCGAGAAGATACCAGAATACCAAATATGCGAAGAAATATACCCGAAACACAAAACAATGAGAAATAACTACAAGTATTTTATTATTCAGAAAGAAAAGAAATGTTCACTTGCCTCTTCGAGGGGGCAACCTCCAATACAGCTAGGCTCAATTATAAAATAAGACACGACGCTCCTTGAGGGGAGTCTCTATCCTTTATATAGGATTCATACATGCAATACCATGGGTCAATACCATGGTTCTTATTAATACCATCTATCTAATACCATGGCCCATTTACAACTAACTGTGGTCCCTTTTTTAAATGCGGGTCAACCACTTACAATTATTAATATGGGCTTTATTGACTCTTTACTTAACTATAACTATGACTCGACCCTATTACATAAATAAGGGGGTTCGGGTTGGACCCTAACAACTCTCGCACTTTAGACAATGAGTGTTGAGAAGAAACACTCTTGCGCTTTGACAATAAATGTTGAGAAGAATGGAGTTGTTGGAGCAAGAGGATAAGGGTTGATAGCGTTAAATAGTGATCAAAAAGGAGGATAAGGATGGCATGACCTTATCAAAACGAGTCAAATATGTCTATATTCATCCCCCCTTGTCTAATCAAATAGAAATAAAGTCTCCACCATGAAGCAAGAGAGGAAATAGTGAAAAGCAAGTACATGTTGTCAGACAGACAAGATATCTTAGGCTTGAGATAAGCCTACTATTGTGAAGCATGATTGTGAGTATAGGTGAAAGGAATAGTCTCAAATTGAAGGGTGTGAAGGTGTTGCAACTATAGCAAGTTCCATTATATAAATGCCAATGATTTCCCCTGTGGTATGTGTTTTTTTATATATAATTACATGTATGTTTATTTTTGTATGAAGATG
Organism: Pinus tabuliformis; assembly: GCA_031772625.1. Taxonomy (NCBI): domain Eukaryota; kingdom Viridiplantae; phylum Streptophyta; class Pinopsida; order Pinales; family Pinaceae; genus Pinus; species Pinus tabuliformis. The sequence continues at coordinate 720,341,230 of CM062813.1, forward strand.
TTTTGATTTATCTTGTTATCACTTGTGTAGGATAGCATTGTTGGAAATTATCCAATTTTTATTTTACAGGTGCCAGTGTTAGGAGCTAAGGATAGGATCTTTAGAGAAAGCTACTAGCCAAGAACAATCTAGAACCAACATTCATAAGAAAGTGTGTCCCTTCTCTTTTCCTTCTTTAACTTGCAAGGGCATGTGCATGCATCAATAGGGGTTAGTAGGTGGATAACTATTGTCTATCATAGGCCAATAGTTAGACAATAGTTAGGCCTATGTGATATACTCTTTAGCAATAAAGATGAAATCCAGAAAAACAAACTCCCTTTCATTGACTAATACAATTGAAAATTTGTCCTATAATCTTGGTTTGCATGAGAATTTGTCTTTAGTTTATTAGAATAAGTGTTAAGTGGATAGTATTAGCTTTACAATAGTGTTAATACTTAACATGGAACATGAGAGATGATTCAGATTTAAATAGGAATGCAATAAAATACAAAGATAACCATAAAGACAGATATGCAGCGGAAATAATACCTCAATTCATTACTGTAAAATACTGAAATATGCTTACAAACAGAAATAGAAATAAACCAGCTAGGGCGATGGTAGCTTATCTTTGAGAAGAGATGTGGTGGCTACATGCCTCTGAACTATTCTCCAAAAACTGTGTTACAGTGAGGCTCGAGGGCCTATTTATTGTTGAGAAACAATGGAAAACCCTTCACATTCCAAACCCTAACCCTAGAAGATGAAACGCCAAATTGTGGGCCTCGTTTTTTGGGTAAGTTGGTACATCAACTTCCCGGGTTCGCGAATTGGTCGTACTATCTCCGTTTGACGCGCATGATAGCCCGTTGGAAAGATCTCTCCGAGGACTATGACGGAAAAGACGATTTTTAAACAGAAAAATCGTTGCGGTGGATTTCCCAAAAAACGTCGTTTAGGGCCTCAAAACGGCTCCGGAAGTTTAGGACCCAAAAAACTGCTAAAAATAGTAAACTGTGCTATAATTAAGGAAACAGAAAAACTGAAAGAGACAGCTGTGGGGGTCCAAATGGGATAGGTGGGTGGCCACCAACATCCACCTGGATCATTCCTCCCCCCTTAGGAAGCAATGGTCCCCATTGCGTTGAGTTCCTCCCTGAGATGAGGAAGCTTCTGCTGAGCTGGGTCTCTGGTGAGCTGTTCTGCAATCTCTAATTTGTCCAAACATGGTGGGGAGCATGGTCGGCGACGGTCCACATTGAACACTCGGTGCAAGCGAAGGAATGGAGGAATGTTGTGCTTCAAATCATTGTTTCCCGTAGCCTTGTTACTCGTGTAAGGACCATGTCAAAGTGGTCTGAGTTTCTGATGGGTTCTGGTAAGGCGCTCCCTCTGCAAATGTAACCAAACTTTGTCGCCCACCTAAAACTTGTGTGGTACCCCTCCGGGTAAGGAGAAGTTGTTCCTGTGTTCTGTCACGACTGTATCCCTCTGTTGTTGCTGCTGTGTGGAGGACCCCTTCGCGGGGGTCATGGATGTAGCAACGATCTTCCCCTTACTTTGGGAGCGAACCAGACAGAAAATAAATTTCCTAGTTTGTGAGATGAGCTTGCTGCCTTCCTTAGCAGTGATCAAAGAGGTGGCGGTAGGTGGGGCTACCTCTGGTATCTTGTATAATGAATTATCCAAAGAAATGATGACAGCGCGAGGCCTTGACTCATACACAGCATGGCGCCTCCACAAGTATGGCTGACCTAATAACACATCACAAACTTCAAGGGGAGCAATGTCACACAATACCTCATCTGTGAAGGGCTTGATGTTGTATGGAAGGCGACACTGTTGGCTCACGCGAAGATCCCGTCCTTGGTGCAGCCACCCAATGGTGTATGGTTGTGGATGTGCTATGGTCGGTAAGCCCAGCCGTTTCACGACCTCTGCCGAAATGAGGTTCTTTTGGCTCCCGCTGTCGACAATGAACTGTAGCGAGGAGCCCTTTACCCACATCTAGGAGTGGAAGAGACGCTCCTCCTCCTCTGGATCTTCAGGTTCCTCCTTCTGGATCTTCGTGGTGGCAACGGTGGCGTTGGGCTCCGCATCGATAATCTGCTTCCCTTTGTCATTCCCCTTATCGGGTTCTGACTCAGAGTCAGAACATGCATCTGATTCTGAAACCTTTAGCTCGGCCACTAGTGACTGCTTGGCCCGACACTCACTTGTGTTGTGAGTGGAGCTCTTATGGAACTCACACCACTTTCCTGTGTCCTTTTTCAACTTCACGGCGCTGTTCTTTGCTTGCAGCTTTGGCGGGTTGTCTTGGGCCGCCCCGCCTTGGCTTTGTCCTTTGTTCTGCGGTTTGGGGGCACCTTTCCCTTGTTTCGGATTCGCAGACCCAAAGTCTCGCTTCTTCTATTTAAACTTTTGCTCGACCTTGACGGCATATCGGTATGCCGTGCCGAGCGAGGAGATGTTCAGGAATTCTATTTCTTCTTGGATGTACTTGTGCAGGCAGCCACGGTATTTGAGTACCAAATGCTGCTTTGTATCCTTGATACCCAACTTTGTGCGAAGGGTATGGAAAATATTGGTAAACTCTGGTACGTCTTGGTCCTTTCCCTGCCGTAGCGTGGTCCACTTTATGTATTGATCCTCATAGCTTCTGACAGGGTAGTACTGCTCCTTGATGGCATCTCGGAATGAATCCCAAGTCAGTGCGACTGAAAATAGTGAGCCTGTACTTTCATCCTTCTGTTCGCAGTAGGTTTCCCACCAATCCTTGACGTGGGGGGCTGCTTTGAGAAGAGCGAAAATAATCTTTTCCAGACTGGAAAAATCATGAACAGAAAAATAACCCTCTAGCACATTTAACCATTTATCGACGACATCTGCGTCTAGCTGACCCTCGAATATGGGGATTTCAAAATTAACTTGTACCTTAAATGGTGTGGCATTTCCAGAGTTGTTGTTGGAAGCCGATGCGTCGCCCCTGGGTAGTCGCTGAAGGATTTGGGCAAAGTTGTCCATCATCGCGTTCCTCTGTCGCTCGAGGGCTTCTTCGAGCAAGATTTTGATAGGATCTCTTGCCCCCTCGTCTTTCTTTTCATCTGCCATGGGAGGCCGTCGGGATTTGCGAGGTTGGTCTTGCAAAGGTTCGACCAGTTCAAGCCCTAACTCCTTATATCCCGACCTCGTTGGGGACATGCAGAGAAAAACAGAGAAGAAAAGTAGACCGCTCTGATACCACTGATCCAGATTTAAACAGGAACGCAATAAAATACAGAGATAACCATAAAGACAGATATGCAGCGGAAATAATACCTCAATTCATTACTGTAAAATACTGAAATATGCTTACAAACAGAAATGGAAATAAACCAGGTAGGGCGATGGTAGCTTATCTCTGAGAAGAGATGTGGTGGCTACATGCCTCTGAACTATTCTCCAAAAACTATGTTACAATGAGGCTCGAGGGCCTATTTATTGTTGAGAAACAATGGAAAACCCTTCACATTCCAAACCCTAACCCTAGAAGATGAAACGCCAAATTGTGGGCCCCATTTTTTGGGTAAGTTGGTACATCAACTTCCCGAGGTCGCGAATTGGTCGTACTATCTCCGTTTGACGCGCATGATAGCCCGTTGGAAAGATCTCTCCGAGGACTATGACGGAAAAGACGATTTTTAGACAAAAAAATCGCTGGCTGGTGAATTTCCCAAAAAACGTCGTTTAGGGCCTCAAAATGACTCCGGAAGTTTAGGACCCGAAAAACTGCTAAAAATAGTAAATTGTGCTATAATTAAGAAAACAGAAAAACTGAAAGAGACAGTTGTGGGGATCCAAATGGGATAGGTGGGTGGCCACCAACATCCACCTGGATCAAGAGAGCCCTCAACCATGTTTTAATGTGAAGAAACCTGCCTTATTTGCTATGCTTGCTAAGTTATTCATATTTATAAATTGATTGAAAAGAGGACTTTGTTTTTGTTTATAATTTGTTTGTGAACTAAAGGGCTATTTCATGAAAGTAAAGTATGAGTCCATCACTCAAGGTTTCCATTCAAGCTCTTTTGTAGTACAATTTAAGAAAGAGAGGTGGCTTGACCATGATTTAAGCCTGGTTAATGTCTTATTTCTAAGCCATATTGGTGAAATCGATAAGTTATAGATCACGAAAAAAAGCTCCACAGAAACAAATCAAATTTTGTTGGCATTCTCTTTGTCTGAGTACGAGTAGTCAATGACCACTTCATTCTGCAATAGAACTTTAGAAAAAAAACACCCTAACCTTCTGCCTCTAAATTTCAAGGCCCCATACAAATAGTGGAAGCAACATTTTCTTTCTCTTCAGGAGGCAGCGCGAATAGATCTCGGGCAACCGAGTCGATTCTCGGTCTAACGTCTCCGTGAACACGTTGATTTATCACAAATAAAACTCTCCATTTTTAGGACACACCTTTTATTTGGTTCGATCGTTTCTTGTAATGGCTTTATACATGAACGGTTTATCTCACATTCAACACACAAAGATCCACATTGGGAATATCATTATTTATTTATTTATTTATGATAATGAAATTAGATATAACTTGATCATACATTGTTGTTTTGAAAAGTTATTTTTAATTAAGTGTACGAAAAAATGTATTGTTTAACATTTTAACTTAGTCAAATTACATAAAATTATAAATAAAAGTAAAATAATATTTTTATAAATAATAATTATATTTATAAATAATAATAATAATAGTTGAGATCAATCTTAATTCTGAATTTACCAAAGATTCAATCTATTGAAATCTAAATCTCTTTAAAATGAAAAGAGATTTAATCCCTTTAAAGACTTCTTAAATCCAAATTTAAGATGAATCTAGACTAATATATAATGGGTCATTCCAAGTGCTCATCTTCATGCTTTTACCAACAAATAGATCCCTTCACCAAGTATCATGAGCAAAAGCATTGGTGTTTCCAAAATAACAAAATATTATATAAATGTTGATACATTATCTACTTTAAAATGGAATAGTCTAACCATTAGAATGGTTTGCCCCTTTTGTATGCAATTTTTGGCAGATGGATCCAATACCAAACTCACAGCAAACTCTAGGGCACTCTGCATATCTAATTTTAAAATATTTTTAGATAATTTTGACATTTTTAATTTTGTTTTATTTCGATAGAATTTGAAAGTTGAATCTCATGATTTATATAATATTTGACTTTGAATTTCATGATTTACATAATATTTCATATGGCGAGTAATTCACTATTAAAAAATAATAAAATAACAAATTATCTATTTAAATTTTGATAATTTTGTTATAACTTTTAAAAATAAATTATTTATTTGGAATTTAACAAAACAGATATATCCATCATTATAAGTCAAACTACTTCCTCACATAATGTCATGTTTAGCTAAAATATATTAAATTTTATTTTATTGTAAATTTTCTAAATATTTCTAAATTTGATTCTAGTTATTAGTCCATTATTATACGTATTCAATTTTTCATTGACTTGCTATTAGTTTTTCACTAAAAGAAATTAAAATCTATCCAAAGTTTAACATTATGAAATTAAATTTATTATTTTAAAATAAAATTTTTATATTTATCTCAAATATGATCGGTTGAAATGTCTTCCCTCTTATTATGTAACGATGGCAAGAATTGACTTTTTTGTACTCTATTATTAATTACTATATGCTATATAGCTAATGACTATGTACAATAAATATAAATAATTTGAAAAATAACATTATATATTAATTACTATGTACAATAAACACAAATGGTTTGTAATTAAATTCAAAAATTCCATTTTCTCATTGGTGCAAAGAATTGAATAGACAATTTTTATGGGTTTTTTTTTTAAATTACAAAAAAATAATTTGAAAAATATAAATTTGAAAAAAATATGCAAAAATAACATGTGTACAATTTGTACAACTCTTATTATATCAATCTATACTCTAATGACACGACATGTGTACTATAATATAAACATTATACAAAAAAATTTGTTATTATTCAATATTAGATAAATAATTATTAGCTTGCTATCATTCTCTTAAATGTCAATTTTATATATATATAACTTTTAACAAAAAAATGTTTAATTATATTAAAAAAATAATAAAAAAAAGTTAAACAAATATTCATATAATTCATTTTACAATTTTATTATTATTTGGAATACATACAACTCATCTTGATAATAAAATATTTTATTAAACTAAACCGTAGAGAACACTAGGTATGAATGCGATTTTTTAGAATTTCTTAATTTAAATTAGTGAAATCTTGATTTTGACAATTAAAACCTCCAAATTATGATATTTTCAGACATCTGTTCCGGTACATTCCATGGTCAGAAAAAATACATGCAGTGGCACTTATATGTTTTATATCTACCCACTGGCCGAACAATGAATGATATAATGATTTGAAAGGGTATCTGAGAGTAACGACAATGAGCCAATGCGAAACAAACACGCCACGATGGAATCCATTTGCTCGTAAATTGTCATAAGAAACGAGAGTCAATCGACCCTTCTGGAGACGGACTACAGAATTCCAGAAGGGGACCTCTCGCCTTCAACCTCGACCTTCTCAACCCGAACGACAGTTAACCAAATCTTCACAACACCACCTACCATTCTTTTCAAGTACAGTTGACAGCTGCTATGGAGCAGTGGACAGAAATGCAAAATTATATGGTTCACTGTCAAAAAAAAATTGTTCACATAAATGCCTTATAACCCAGAGCCATGTGATTTTTAAAAAAATCCCGAAATATTTACCATTTACAACTTGGAATAAAAATAAAATATTTACCATTTGAGATGTGATTTAAGACTCTATATATATATATATATATATATATATATATATTTCATTGATTTTAAAATTTTAAATTATTAGAACGTGTGAAAAACAAAATATATATAAATAAATAAATACGATATATATATATATATATATATATATATATATATATCATTGATTTTAAATTATTAGAACCTTTCAAAAACATAATTAATTCATTAAGGAATCTAGACTTCTTCAACTTGTCCTGACGATGAACCACACTGGTTGGTTCGAAACGGGTCGACAAATGATTGATTAAGCCTAACCAGAGCAGTTCTTCAACTTGTCCTGACGATGAACCACACTGGTTGGTTCGAAACGCATCGACAAATGATTGATTATGTGATTTTGCCGAAGATTATCTAAACAACATAATTAATTCATTGATTACCGTATTAGAGCCCGGAAGAGAATATTGGAAAATTATTTATTTTGGTTAAAGTATGGAATATAACTCATATAATTGAAATAAAAGAATTCTATAATGAATATAAATATTAATATATATTTGGAAAATTAAATAACTAATAAATTTATATGAAAAAAAAATTAAAAATACATAATAAATAGTCAAATTTAAAATAAAAAAAAATATTTTGGTCCAAATATAATTCATATAAAAAGAATAGCAAGCAATTAATATTATTTTGTAATCATTAATTTTAATTTTAATAGATATAAATTTAGTAATTAATGTGAAGGATAGGTATGTATTTTGAAACTAGTTTAATTGATACAGATTTAGCTTTTAACATTTTACTCTTAGGCATATTATAAAGTAGATTTATAGGAATGCTAAAGAATAAGATGTGTAATCATTCTTCAAACTAGATTTATAGGAACGTTAAAGAGTAAGATATGTAATCATTCTTCATTCTATTATTTTTAAATATAAATTACATAAGCACAAAAGAGTAATATATGGAAATGGTCATGATTTTATATTACATTTTATTTATAAATATTTGTGAATTATTTTGAATTTATAACATGATATCTAGATACAAATATATGCCACAAATAGTGAAATCATTAGCTCATTAGCTCATTATTATCAAACCACACAAAGGTCCATTGTTGAAACAAAGCATCTTTTATTCCTATTAGTGGAAATTTTTCTTTTTGGAAACATTGAACACTAACATGTTATAGTTAATGTCATTTTCATTCTCATCTAGGAAGGTCTCAAAGAGCAACCTCTAATGTTGCCAAATAATTTGGACCATTCTTAGCTAGAAATGCCATCCTTAGTCCCCACCTCAAATGATTGTCATAGTAATTGTGTGTGAATCACAATCTTGTGAGAAATACAACAATATTCCGTCCATTAAATTTTTAATAACTTTTAAAGGTGTGAATTATTAGCGATATTCCAATTTATAGCACGAAACTATAAATGAATTGAATTGCAAAATAATGTGTGAGAACACACACACACACCCCTAGTTTGTAATCTCTTAATCAAATGTAAATCATTCATTCACTGGAACACCTATGGTGTTGCAACCAAGGGATTGAGCATATTGGTTTTAAGTGGCTCGGTTAGTGGGTTATACTTTTTTTAAGACTTCTCTCACCATATAATAAAATTCATGATTTTTTCTAGTATTAAAGGCTTTTGTATAGATAAGAAAAACCAAAAATCATGGAAAGAGATAAGAAACTCACCAAAAATAACCTTCTAATTCTAGGGTTTTAAAAAAATGTTAGGAAGGAAAAGCCTAATAAAAGTTGTAACTCTGCAAAAACTTTGCAAAAGCTCAAAAAAATCACTAGTGGTGTAGCGATGGGATCTCCACTTTAACCTGTAGTAGCCCCTTTAGAAGAGGAAATATAAGTTGTTAAAGAACTAGCTAACAAAGTTATAACAAGGCTTGATGAAGTGCAAAACACATGGTTAAAGTCTTCAACAACCTTGGATATAGCAAGAAAGATAGCCTTGAGAGCCCTCATAATTTCTAGAGTTGACCATTAATCCACATTAAGCAGACTAGTGGTGTAGCAATGGGATCCCTGATTTCACCTATAGTAGCCCCTCTAGAAGAGGAAATATAGGTTGTTCAAGAAGTGGCTAACCCACTTATATCAAGGTTTGCTGAAGTATAGAAAACTCGGTTAATGTCTTCAACAACCTTGGATATAGAAAGAAAGATAGCCTTGAGAGCCCTCAAAATTTCTGGAGTTGACCATAAATCCACATTGAGAAGACTAGTGGTGTAGCAATGGGATCTACACTTCCACATGTAGCAGCCCCTATGGAACAAGAAATCTAGCTTCTTAAAGAAGCGGCTAACCCGGTTATAACAAGGCTTGTTGAAGTGTAGAACACTTGTTTAAAGTCTTCAACAACCTTGGATATAGAAAGAAACATAGCCTTAATATCCCTCATAATTTCTGGAGTTGACCATCAATCCACGTTGAACAAACCGGTGGTGTAGCAATGGGATCTTCGCTTTTACCTGTAGTAGCCCCTTTAGAAGAGGCAATACAAGTTGTTAAAGAAGTGGCTAACCCGGTTATAGCACGACTTGTTGAAGTGTAAAACACCTAGTTGAGGTCTTCGACAACCTTGGATATAGCAAGGAAGATAGCCTTGAGAGGCCTCAGAATTTCTAGAGATGACCATCAATCCATGTTGAGCAGACTAGTGGTGCAGTGATGGGATCTTCACTTTTACCTATAGTAGCCCGTCTAGAAGAGGCAATATAGGTTTTTAAAGAAGTAGCTAACCTAATTATAACAAAGCTTGCTGAAGTGTAGAACACTTGGTTAAAGTATTCAAAAACCTTGGATATAGCAAGAAAGATAGCCTTGAGAGCCCTCAAAATATATGGAGCTGACCATCAATCCAATTTCACCTGTAGTAGCCCATCTATAAGAAGAAATATAGGTTGCTAAAGAAGTGGATAACCCATTTATAGTAAGTTGTGTTGAAGTGTGCCTTAGAACCATGTTTTTAAGCTTTAAAGGAGAATTTTATGAGTAGGCTAGTGGTGTAGCGACGAGATCTCTGCTTTCACATGTAGTAGCTAACCTTTATCCCTCTATAAGAGGTAATAAAGATTTCCAAAGAAGTGGCTAACCCATTTATAGCAAGGATTGCTAAAGTGTGCCTTAGATCCACGCTTCTTAGCTTTAAAGGAGAATTTTATGAGTAGACTAGTGGTGTAGCGATTGGATCTCCACTTTCACATGTATAGCCAACATTTACATGGAAAAGTTTGAAAGAATGGAACTAAATACCTATTACCTTAAACCTAAAATATGGAAGATATCTTTTTATGACACTAATGTCATATGGTTGCATGGCAAGGAGGATTTGGAAAAAATTCTACAACATCTCAATATCATCTTTGTCGACATACAATTCATGATGGAGTGAGAAGAAAATGGATGGATCCCCTTCCTTGGTATTCTTATCATGAGGAAACTCAATGGAGAAATTTATTACAAGGTTTACATCTACCCAAGCAACCGACCAGCTAGGGTAAACATGTGACGAGAGGCCACTATGATATGATTCGACCTCCTAAGTCACATTAAGGAAGTGGAACCGATGGAAACACACAATAAAAACATCCAACATCATCAACATAACCCTCAAAGGACAATTCAGCCACTCAAACAACATGTCCCTGGGTCCCGCTGTTGTTTTAAGTCTCTTGGGCCATAGTTGCTCTCATGCTATGGGCAAGGGAGATGCCAACAACCTAAAGTTTCTCTCACATGCCTACCTACCAGCGATTGTGGACCAAAATTGTCAATGTTGTGCTAGTGACTCGGGGATTTCAACCACCTTTCAGGCCCAAAGCCCAGGACACTGCCCAGAATTGATCCATCTCTTCAAATCAGTAATGTAACATGGAAATGAAAGTACTAAAGAAAATACTTTTTCAAGACCTTGACTGGATTCCTACTAGCCATGACAAGCATTTCGTCAAACATATCATTGACATGTAATCTACAGGTGTAAATAATATAGTTAAGTGTAGGGATCTCATACTTATTTGAGAATCACTATGAACCATTGTTCACTAATGCCATTTGTTGCATTATCATCTATTAGGCCATAGACACATTATCCATTCACATACAAGTGAAAACATGATGAAAGCCGTACATAACTAATGTCATAAAATGTGCATATAACCAGCATAATAGGGGCAAAAATACAATAAACATGACAACCATCAAATCCATAAATATATCACTACCTTTACACAATTAATGAATGCAATGAATCAACCAAAGATGGGACTACCACGTTCCACCCGATCGTAGAATGGATGAGCCAAATCTCTCTTCATCCATTCACCCCCGTGCCATATACTAAGCATGAATGTGGGATATCATAGAACACATCAATCAAAACTCATCCAGAGCTTCTAGAGGCCATCCACCTCAACCCATCAAAGTAATTCCACTTCCAACAAAGGCTTCTAGGACTAGTAACTCAACCCACAGTTTCGCCGAGCTTCTAGAGCGTTTGTTCCAACCAAGGCTTCCAGGACTAGTAACTCAACCCACAGCTGTCGTCGAGCTTCCAGAGCGTTTGTTCCAACTAAGTCTTCCAAGACTAGTAATTCAACCCATCAAGGGCTTCCAAAGCATTCGTCCAACCAAGGCTTCCAGGACTAGTAACTCAACCCAAGTTGTTACAAGGCTTCTAGAGATTTTGTCCAACTAGGGCTTCCAAGAACTAATAACTCAACCCAAGCTAAGGAATCATGAGAACCAACCAAAAACAAATCATGAAAGTAAACCCACAATCACCATGGCTCTCTAAGAAATGACAAGGCTAGGCAACCCACTGTCGATCCAAGAAATCCTTTAGGCCAATGACAAATCATGACCAAGAATCCACATGCATATGCCATGCATGCCCAAACTAGTGAAGAAATCATACATGCAACTCGGTACCCGCAAGAAAATATGATGTAATGGCCGATTTCAACGCCTTCTTGCGCTTTCCTGTTATTCCTTTGCCTTCTTGCTCCAAGAATCCAAGTATGCCACACCCTCCAAGAGTGCTCCAAGAAAACTCTAAGTGTCCAAGAGTATGAGAGAGAGAGAATAATGAGAGAGCTCCAAAGATAAACTGACAAAAGGTTACCAACTGATCCTCAGAAGCTTTTTTATGAATGAGGCCTCTATTTTCTTCATTTTCCATTATTTTCCTTCATTTTCCTCCTCACATGCAACCTATGACCTTTCACCTCCTTTTTCTCCTAATTTCCATTATTTTCATAAATAAATGTGCCAAAAATGCCTTAGTCATTGCCTTTTCCAATTTCCTCAGCCATAAACAACCGAATGAACACCATGTATTGCCCAACATTCAACTTGGAATAAGTGTCCCATTCATCCATGGTTTTTTTTTTAACATTTATGACATGGAATTTTCACCAGGGTTGTTACAGAACCCTCCCCCTTGGGGGACACCATCCTCGGTGTTTAATCACACATATACCTCAGCAACCTGCTGAAAGAAGACATACTTCTTATGGATATTTATAACATAGGTTGATGCAGTATTTACAATGCAAGATCTACTCAAGACAAAACATCATGACAACATGACAACATACCGCATAGTGGAGCTTTATAACACAGCGCATTACGGTATTTATAATGATCATCCTATTGAGTGCCAACTCATATGACATCATGAAATCATGATAACATAACAACCTGATAGCATAATAACATGACACCCATACTACATAGTGGAGCTTTATAACATAGCTTGTTATGGTATTTACATCCATACATGGGTTTGCATATAGCAACATCATCAAAAAATATATATACCAAAACATATGCCAAATCATATACCAAAACATATATCAAACATATACTAACATCATATCTAGGCATACATTAGAACATCATATAGCATATATTAATCATCATAAAGCATATATCGATCACCATAAAACACATACTAAACCGACATAAGAAAATACTAAATCACCATGAAGAATATACCAAGCCATCATAAGCAAATACTAAACCACCATAAGCAATCACCAAACCACCATATCAAGTTTCTTTGCCTCAACTTGCAAACAAGGAAGGATACATAGCCCACATCTGATCCGCCATCTCCCTTGTAACTTCATCGGGCCCAAAGTGCTTCCATTGCACTTTAACTTGATCTGTCGCTCGGTTCTGGAGCATGAGCACCTTTTTTTGCAATATACACTGAGGCTCCGGCTGGAATTCTCCATTTGATTCCACTTGCAATACAGACCAGTCAATTACATGATCAACATCTTTAACATACTTCTTAAGCAATGAGACATGGAAAACATCGTGGACTATCACTGTCGGAGGCAATACAAGTCGGTAGGCTACTGGCCCAATCCACTCAATAATACTGAAGGGTCCACAAAAATGTGGTGCCAGCTTGGCACATGAGCCAATCCGCAAGGAGCTCTTCTTTAGTTTGATGCGCAAGTACACATGTTCCCCAACCTCGAAGTCCTTGAACAACCTGTTCCTATCTACATAAATCTTCTGTCTATCTTGTGCTGCCTTGAGATTCTTCTTTATCACCTACATCTCATGTTCCATGTCTGCCAGCATATCTTGTCCAATCGATACTCTACTAAACGAATCAATCCAACTAATGGGAGTGCTACAACTCCACCCATATAATGCCTCAAAATGACTCATCCTTAGTGACTCCTGATAATTGTTGGTGTATGCGAACTATACCAAACAGAGATATTCTTCCCACTTCCTTTGTTGATACATTACATACATCCTCAACATGTCCTCTAATATTTGGTTGACCCTCTCCATCTGTCCATCCACTTGTGGATGATAAGTTGTGCTGAAAGCAAACTTTGTGCCCAAACCTGCGAATAACTCCTTCTAAGACTTGGAAGTGAACTTCACATCCCTGTCTGATACAATCTTCTTTGGGACATCATGTAATATAACCACATATCTAATGAATACCTATGCCACATCATTAGCTGAGAATGTAGACTTCACAGGAATGAAGTGTGCAACCTTTGTTAACCTGTCCACAATGACCATGATGGAATCATGTTGCTTCACTGTCTTTGGCAACCTTGTGATGAAATCCAAGGAAATGACCTCCCACTTCCACTCAGGAATAGCGTTTGGTTGTAGCAGTCCACTTGGATGTTTGTACTATGCCTTCACTCGCTAGCAATTGAAACATATAGCCACAACCCTTTTCAAATTTGGCCAATAGCAATACATTTTCACAGTTGTGAGTGTCTTCTAATAACCTGGGTAACCTGAATACGGTTTCACATGAAACTCTCTCAAGATCACCTTCTTGAGGTTACTATCATCTGGCACATATATCCTGTCTCGGAACCCGACCAATCCATCTACCGTAAGAAAATAATCCAAGTCCTGTGTACCTGCACCTATACCTATAACTGTACCTGTGCATGTACCTGTATTATCACACTGCTGCAACCTATGCACAATCTCCATATATTTGACATCATGTTGTCCTACCTGCAAGATCATGTCCTGTAAATCTATCACATAAGAGCTCAAGGATGCTAAGTGATTTACTTGTACCTGTCTATTGAGAGCATTAGCCACTCTATTCTCCTTCCCTTTGATGTACCTGATCTCAAAACCAAACTCGTTGACCGTGGCCAACCATCTAGCCTGCTTGACATTCATATTCGGCTGGTCAAAAAAATACCTCAACCTAATGTGATCACTCATAAGCACAAACCACCTACCCAGAATATAGTGCTTCCACGTCTTTAATGCATGTATAATTGCTACCAACTTGAGATCATGGGTGGGATAGTTATGCTCGTGCTCGTTTAGTTTCTGGGACTCATGAAAAACCACCTATCCATCCTTCATAAGGACCCCACCAAGCCCTCTCTTGCAACCATCTGTACATACTACAAACTCTTTGTATGGATCTGCAATCTATAGTACTGGTGCATGCGTCAACGACTACTTAAGCTGCTCAAATCTAGCCTCACACTCCTCAGTCCATTCGAACTTCTTACCTTTCCTCTGGAATGATGTAATTGGATAAGCTATCTACGAGAAGTTCCTAATGAACCTCCTATAATAGCCTGCCAGACCCATGAAAGATCTCATCTCATCCACACTCTTAGGAGCTACCCACTCCATGATGGCCCTTATCTTCTCTGGATCTGCTACAACACCTTCCTTGAAGAGAACATGTCCCAAGTAGTGTAACTCAATCTAAAAGAAACTACATTTGCTAAGCCTAGCATACAACTGATAATCTCTCAACAACCTCAACAATGCTGCTAAGTGCTCGACATGCTCTTCCTCATTCTTAGAATATACCAGCATATCATCAATGAACACAATAACAAACTTATCCAAATATGGATGCAACACACTATTCATCAAACACATGAATGTAGCTGAAGCATTAGTTAAGCCAAATGGAACAACAACAAACTCATAATGCCCATACCTGGTCCTAAACGCAGTCTTTTAAATGTCCTCCTCTTTGATGTGTACCTGATGGTATCCGAATCTCAAGTCAATCTTTGAGAACACTGCTCCTCCCTTCAGCTGATCGAACAAGTTGGCAATCCTCGGAAAAGGGTACATGTTCTTGATAGTCACTTTGTTCAACTTCTTGTAATCAATGCATAATCTTAGGGTACCATCTTTCTTCCTCACAAACAAGACCGGTGCGCCCCAAGGTGATACACTTGGCCTAATGTATCCCTTATCCAACATCTCCTTCAACTGCAATTTTAACTCAACCAACTCAGGTGTGCTCATCCTGTAAGGTGCTTTCGATGCTGGAGTTGCCCCCGACACTAACTCAATAGAAAATTCTAACTCCCTATGAGGTGGAAACTTTGTAATGTCCTCAAGAAATACATCCCTGAACTGTTGTAAAACTAGGTACTTATCCAACACATCTGCATCCTCAACCTCTGTACCCTTATCACTAGAAATGTGTATTGCAAATAGCTTTCTCCCTTTCATATGGCTACACTTTGCTTGCATAGTTGTCACCATCCTAACTAATGTGGCTTTATTCTTACCTTTCAAGACTCCTAGTTCTCCATTTTCATCAACACATTCAATGGCCTTGTCATAGCAGTCAACCATGGTTCTATGTAGATACAACCAATCCATTCCCAAAAACATAATGTATGAACCCAACGGTAAAACATTCAAATGTGTTGTGGTAGGCATGCCATTTAAGTCAAATGTGCAAGCTCTTACCCAATTATGAACTCACTTCTTCGTATCTGTAGCCAATTGTACTAACCAATACGCTACATGCAACTCCTTATTCAACCCACACTTACCACCAAGTTAGGACTAATATAGCTATAATTAGATCCAGGGTGAATCAAAATAGAAATAACTTGATCACAAAGCTTACTGTCTATCTCAATGATAGATGCCCGGTGTTTTGCTTGCCCATTGTCCAAGGCTGCATAGATATGAGGAACACTTTGGCCTACATCTCCAACCGTCTACGCCTCTTATGCATTGTATATCTGGGGTCTACCACCCTGATTCTGCAGACAATCCCTCATGCGATGATCTTTGCCACAATTCCAATACTCTATGGGGTTCCAACCTCCATCCGTATTCTTCTCTTCAACTCGATGTCCCTGTACTCTATCTAATGCATTGAACCTCTTAGGTGGTGCAATATTCTCTTTGTTATCTGTGCCCTGTGGCCTTGCATGATTTTTATCCAATTTGCCATTGTTCTTTACATTACCTCTCCAGTCTAGCTTAGTCTCAGTTCTACACTTTGATTTCTCATAGAAATGCTTTAGCTTTCGAATGGCCTCCTCTAATGATCTAGGCTCATCGAATTCATCCTGTCTTTGAATGCAACCAGTAATCCACTAATGAACCTCTGAATCTTAGACTTATCCTCTATGAGGTAAGGCACATACCTCAGTAACTCCAAGAACCTTCTAGTGTACTCATCATTAGTTATAGAACCCATCTTTAGTTCATCAAATTCTCTTTCTTTGTCATCAAAGTTCCTTTCTAACAAGTATTTCTTCTTAAATAGCCACTCAAAATCACTCCAAGACAAATCTTACTCATGAATACACCTGACATTCTTCACCTCTTCCCACCATATGTCCACTTTAACTTTGAGACTGAAGGTAGCTACTCTAGCTTTCATGTTCTCTAAATAATCATGAAACCTGAAGAAATTCCTCATGCCAAGCAACCATGCCTCTGCATCCCATGGTTTCTTCATTTCCCTGTCAAAAGTAGGTGGTGTCGCTTTCTTAAATTCATCCAAAAAATAACCCCTATCGCTCCTCCTGTAAGGATGATACCAATGACAATCATAGTGCCTATCTAAATCAAAACTAGAATCATACCTATGTCTATCCCTTCTCCTCTCTGGAGTGTCCAACAATCTACCATCTTAGATGGTGTTAGATCTATCCAACCAATGTCTACTATGATACCTACTGCCATATTCCCCATTATTTTTTTCCTCCGGTTCATGACCGATCCAAAGCGGTCCTTTTCGCTGCAAATCTAACAAGCTTTAAAGTATGACTACATTTACCTATGCTAACTTTTCCTATGACTGCATGATTTTGTGATTATCCACCTTACAACTCCTGATCTCTTCCTTTAAACTTCTTAGTGTCATTGCCAAGTCGGAAGAGTTCCCAAGACCATACCGCTCTTCGAATTCGTAGGGAGAGTCTTTGTAGTCAACCATCTTGCTAGCCATTTGATATTTCTTCCTCCAAGGTATAGTATGTCAGATAGACCAATCACAATAAATCATGCACCTTAGGATAACTTGGGGAGGATACATTGCCTCCAAGATTACCAAATCAATGTGATACATGTATAACATAATCATAACAACATATAGACATATGCAAGTAAATGTATCAACTCATAAACATTACTCTAACTAGGGTCTAATCATCAATGCAAGGTGATATCAACAATGCATGTTATGACCTCATGCATGACAACAACCATTATTCCATTGTACACATTGCCACATGCAACCAGTAGTATGCATAAGCAATTCCAAACCAACTACAAATACACATAACTACATGTAGTCGAACATAATCGATCAATTCTTGTAATCAACCTACAATACTGATGCATGTAATCAAAATATTCAAAGTGTAATCTAACATACAAGGATGTAAGTAGGTACCATGAAATCAACATGTAATCCATACACAATCAGTCACATACTCATTTCAAATACATTTCATGAAACCCGTAACAAATTCTCCATGATAACCATACTACAACCCTAATCCAACATCAAGCAATTGCAACAAGTATATAAGTGTAAGAGACACACATGCAATTGACATGCATCCATGACCAACACATAGTCCATCTAGTTTGAGGGGTGAACCATGCTCTGAAACCACTCTGTAACACCCTCCTCCCACATCTACCCAAGCAACCGGTCAGCCAAGGTAAACATGCGATGAGAGGCCACTATGATATGATTCGACCTCATAAATCACATTAAGGAAGTGGAACCAACGGAAACACACCATATAGACATCCAACATCATTAACAAAACCCTCAAAGGACAAGTCAACCACTCAGACAGCCTGTCCCTGGGTCCCACTGTTGTTTTAATTATCTTGGGCCATAGTCACTCTCATGCTATGGGCAAGGGAGCGACCATCAACCTAAAGTTGCTCTCACAGCCTGCTTGCCAACAACTATGGACCAAAATTGTCAGTGTTGTGCCAGCGACTCCGGGATTTGAGCTGCCTTTTCAGGCCTACAGCCGAGGACACTACCCAGAACTGATCCATCTCTTCAAATCAGTAAAGTAACATGGAAATGAAAGTACTAAAGCAAATACTTGTTCAAGACCTTGACTGGATCCCTACTAGCCATGACAGGCATTTCATCAAACATATCATTGACTTGTAATCTACAGGTGTAATTAATAGATTTAAGTGTAGGGATCTCATAGTTATCTGATAATCACTATGAACCATCATCCCCTTATGCCATTTGTTGCATTATCATCTATTAGGTCATAGACACATTATCCATTCACATATAAGTAAAAACCTGCTGAAAGCCATACATAATTGTTGTCATAAAATGTGCATATAACCAACATAATAGGGGCAACAATACAATATATATGACAACCATCAAATCTATAAACACATCAGCTTTACACATGGAAATCAAGGGAAATTATTTCTCATTAATGAATGGAATGAACCAACTGGAGATGGGACTATCACGTTCCACCTGAACATAGAATGTCTGAGCCAAATATCTCTTCATCCATTCACCCCCTTACCATATTCCAAGCATGAATGTGGGATCTGATAGAACACATCATTCAAAACTCATCCAGGGCTTCTATAGGCCATCCACCTCAACCCATCAAACAATGATTCTACCTCACAGTCGGACATCACAAAACCATCATCAGATTGGTCTCCATCCAAGCCTTCTAGGGCTTCTAGAGCGTTTGTTCCAACCAAGGCTTCCAAGACTAGTAACTCAACCCACAGCTACCGCTGGGCTTCCAACATTTGTCCAACCAAGGCTTCAAGGAATAGAAACTCAACCCACCAAGGGCTTCCAGAGAATTTTTCCAATCGAGGCTTCCAGGACTAGTAACTCAACCCAAGCTGTTACAGGGCTTCCAGAGTGTTTTCCCAACCAGGGATTCCAGGAACTAATAACTCAACCCAAGCAAAGGAATCATGAGAACCAAACAAAAACAAATCATGAAATTAAACCCACAATCACCATGACTATCCAGGAAATGGCAAGGCTAGGCAACCCACTGTCAATCCAGGCAATCCTCTATGCCAATGATAGATCATGACCAAGAATCCACATGCATATGCCATGCATGTCCAAACTAGTGAAGAAATCATACATGCAACTCAGTAACTGCAAGAAAATAGGATGTAGCTACTGATGTCGATGCCTTATTGCGCTTTCCTGTTGTTCCTTTGCCTTCTTGCTCTAAGAATCCAAGTATGCCATGTCCTCCAAGAGTTTTCCAAGAATACTCTAAGTATCCAAGAATATGAGAGAGATAGAATAATGAGAGATCTCTAAAGCTAAACTGAGAAAAGGTTACCAACTAATCTTCAGAAGCCTTTTTATGAATGATGCCTTTATTTTCTTCATTTTCCATTATTTTTCTTCACTTTCCTCCTCACATGCAACATGTGACCTTTCACCTCCTTTTCCTTCCAATTTCCATTATTTTCATAAATAAATGTACCAAAAATGCTTTTTTTTTCCTTTTAATGCTTTAGCCATTGCATTTGCCAATTTCCTTAGCCATAAACAACCAAATGAACACCCCCTAGGATGTCTTGCCCAACATTCAGCGTGGAATAAGTTTCCCATTCGTCCGTGGTTATTGTTTTTCAACATTTATTACATCGAATTTTCACCAGGGCTGTTACAAAAACTTAGATAGAAAACTACCTTCATGCAAACTCTCATCACTATCCCTATCAAAATATTAGTGTCATACAAACCTTAGCCTTAAGAGCCCTTAGAATTTACGGAGCTGGCTATTAATCCAAAGAAAAGGAACACTTGGTTAAAGTATTTCGCAACCTTGGATGTAACAATAAAGATATTAAGAACATATTTAAAAGAGCACCAAGTCATGACAATAATCCTCTTAACTCCAGTTCCCAAAATCCTGAGAAGATTGCATACCTACCATACATCAAGGGTACCAAAATCGCCAAGGTCTTAAAGAAGAAAGAGATTAAAACTTGTTTTAGAACTCATACGATCATCAGACAAATGATGAAATTAGTAAAATATGTCATTGACCACTTTCAATTAACAAACATTTATAATATAGAGTGCTCTTGTGGTAAATGTTATATCAGAGAAATTGGGTGATCTTTGAAAGAAAGAATCAAGGAACATGGTGCAAACATAAGACATGAAAGGACAAAGAACTCAACTATTGTTGAGCATCCTAAGAACAATAAACATCATGTTAAATTGGAAAATACCAAAATCCTTGCTAAAGAAAGACACTATTACAAACGATGAATAAGGGATGCCCTTGAGATCAAGAAACACCCGAATAATATTAACAGAGACAATGTCCTTGAGATCAATAAAAACTAGTAGCCCTGCTAAACACTAATAACGTTTAGAAATGACCCCATTCACGACTTTCCTCTTTTGACCCCATTCACAACTTTCCTCTTTTAACCCCTTTTTTCTTTTGACCCCATTTCTTTATGCTTCCCTCTTTCCCTTCTTTCGTACCTCCATCCTTTTCCCTAATTTATACTCCCCTTGGTTTATTATTTTCCATGCATCAATCTTTAGACACTATGATTTAATTAGCTGTATTAATCTAATATATATTAAACATTAATACACTAATATAATATTACTCTCTTATGGTATATTATTAGTTAGTTATAAATAATATATAATATACCTATATGTAGTATATATTATAGATTTTTACATACACATATTCTTTATAACTATGTTAACTATCAACTAACATGATAAATAATATGATACTCTACTATATTATTACATTAATATCATTAATATGGACTTTTATGATGATGATGATGATGATGGTTAACATCCACTGAGACCAAATTGGTCTATCAGACCTATAATTTTCTTAGTCTTTAATTATCTGGCTCCTTGTCTTTCTTGGCGAGATTGGTGCTGTAGCTTTCTTTTTTTTCTCTACGGTCTTCCAACTTCCTTTATCTTGCATCTCCTTCATCTCTTCTGGTTCTAGGGACATTGGTGTCTTAGCTTCGCGATCTATTATGTTCGTCCTTTTGAAGATAGTCGAAGAAGAAGTTTGGTGTAGGAGATCTGCTTTGCTGTTAAATGAAGATTTATTTTGTGCAGTATTCGAATCCTCATAACTGTTGATTTTTTGGGCGGGGCTTTCTCCGTGCTTGTCTTGAGAGTTGTTTCTTTCTTGCCCGATTTCTTGTGATTCAGAATTTTCTGTAGAGTATTCTTCTTTGATGACAGTGTAGTGTTCTTTTTTAGCTCCTTCCCACCATGTAGATTTGTGGTGGTTTTTTCTAGTAGAATTTTTCTGGGAGGCTTTTGGGCAATTTTTGGCTTGATGGCCTGACGCGAAGCAGGATCGACATCTGAAGAGGACACTTTCATAATCGAGTTTCTGGTTCCACACATAGTCTTTACTTGTTAGGTTTATTTCAGCTGGGAATCCTGCGCTGAAGTCCATTTCCACACAGATGCGTGCATAGGTGGTTCTGGCATATTCGTCTGTTTTTGGGCACCTGCAGTAAAATTTCCCAATTGCATTTCCAATGGCTTTTAGCGAGGAGAGATTCCAGAGATGCAATGGTAGGCTTGGCAATCTCACCCAAACTGGTGCTGAGGTTATTACTGCTATAGAGGGATCAAATGATGGGTTCCATGGCTTCATGAATAGGCCTGATTTTTCCCAAAACCAAGGGCCGGAATCTAGAATACATTGCCTGCTTTCAGGATTTTCAAAATCTACTATAAAGAAACCCCTAGCACAGGGGTAGATATTAATTTCATCATAAATGAAAGGCTTCCATACCTTCGAGATCCAATTGTGGAGAGCTGTCAGCCGCGGCCAAAAACCATTGAACCGATAGATTAGGGCACTTTCGGAAAACTTCAAAGCCTCATCGAGTGAGGCCTGGACCACCTGGACAGTGGGAGTTGTTGCTTCACTGACGATGTGGGCAGGAGCTTTCCCTCCAAAAGCGGATGAGCCAGCAGCTATTTTCGCGAAGCTGGAGGCCATATTTTACTTGCCCGTAGAACCCAGCCACAGAGAAATAAGGCAGAAGATAAGATTAGATCTAGATCTAGCCGCAGAAGATTAGATCTAGGACCTAGCCACCTAGATCTAGATCTAGCAGGAGAAGATTACATTTAGGACCTAGCCGCCTAGATCTAGATTTAACCACAGAAGATTAGATCTAGAACCCAAAATGTGCAAACAAACTTATTCATTCAAAATTTTCAGATGCCACTGACTATATATATTAGAGATATCCATTTAGAATTTATAATAATATATAATATATTCCATTATTTTATTTTATATATTTAAGTTATATAAAACTTATATATAATTTATATTTATATTTTATATTTACTATAGTATTAATAATTCATTTATTTATTTAAAAATTAATTATTCTTAGCGCAGGTATTTTAGAGTTTTATAATCTATTTGTACTATTTATATTTTTATGTGGTCTTCACCTTTTCGTATATGTTGAATATGGACTCAGCTAATGATTCTAAAACTCGACAGAAATCAGATGGACCTAGCTAATGGTTCTGAAATATTAACATAAATCTTTAAATATGTGGATATGTGGAAACTTCTCGAGTGATCAACCATCGTAATCACAAAAACCTAAACACTATAAAAAATACTAGTATTACTTATTACTTGTCATTGAATAGGAACACTTCAAATCTCTAAAACAAGGATATAGTTAAAAAATCACATTTAATCATTTAAAATAATAATAACATATTTTTTTAATGTGAAAAAATAAGTAAAACATTTTATGTTCAAAATTTAAATAATGCAAACATAAACGTATTGATAAATAAATTGCTATAGCCCTATTTTTCAGGGAATACTTTAAATTTTTTATTTTATTTTATTTTTTATAAATATGATTGTTTAAAAGGAAACCATTAATAATATTAAAAAATGATTTTATATATAATTTTTAAATTTAAAATCATAATTTATTTAAAAATGATTTTATATATAATTGTTAAATTTAAAATCATAATTTATTAAAAAATGATTTTATATATAATTGTTAAATTTAAAATCATAATTTATAAGGAAATGGAGAACATATAATATGAATACAATGGACTCTATATAAAATAAGAGAGAAACAACTCAATAGTATAAAAGAAAATTGTTGATAAATATGATGGTTATAATTTTGGATTGTTTTTATGACTTTTGAAAAGGTTGGTTACACTCCATGACATTAAAAATTATAATCTTGTAAATACTTTGTAAAAGCTCAACAAATAATTTTGTAGTTGAGTAGAAATATTTTAAATTATAACAATGATATATTAGAGAAATTATATTTAATTATTTAAAATAATAATAATAATTTATTTTTGTAATGTAACAAAATAAATACAAAGAATTATATTTAAAATTTAAATAATATAAAATTAATAATAAATATATAGATAAATAAATTGTTATATTTTAATTTTTAGTAAATATTTAAAAAAATATCTATTTATCAATGTGATTGTTTAAAGATAAATAATTAATAATATAAAAAAAAGATGATTATATATATAAGTGTCAAATTTAAAGTTATAATTTTAATTATTATTTATTATTAAATTGAAACATTTGTATCTCATAAGCAAAACAATGTTACAAAGTATCTTACTTAACAAGATATATCAAAAAACTGAAATATCTCATAAACCCAAGTACATCAAAGTCACGTAGCAGAATGCTCAATCTATTTCATCTAAGACATAATAATACTGGTCATTCCCACAATAGATATAAACGAGATAATATGAAACCAAGTCCACAATTACATCTCTTCTTTGATTGCAAAGCTCTAACCCATAGAGATAAAAGGTCACCGAGCTCATCATAAAAACAAAATTCTAAGCAAGCCCCAATATTAATGAACTAAAGAAAAATGCACCTCCAAGAGCATATATCATCGTGGTCCAGAATTCTCCAAGAAATGCATGCATCATAATAAAGCATAATTCTAGACAAGGTCCAATGTCATCAAAACAAAACAAAACACGCCTCCAAGAGTATATACCATCACAACCCAAATTCGTAACCCAAAGAACAACAGGAACATTGATCCTCATAATGGGTAAAATAAACAAGAAATCCCCATTATAGGCATAAAGCCATATGTGATATCAACCACCAAACATATCCACACCTTCTCACCAATTCATAACCCACATAAACCAACAAAAACAGAGTCCAAAACGCAGAGCGCCATAAATAATACCAGCTAATACATAGTCGGATCAAAAGCATAACATAGAAACAACTCTCTACATAACAAACCAGCATGTCAACTAAAAAAATGTTCTTTAAAAACTTGCACATGATCCAAAACATAATGAGGAATCCATCCAAGAAGCCATACCTTACTAGTCACATTGGAGACTGACCAAAATTGACAACAGTCTGTCATATCTAGTCATGGTATGAAGAGGAGATTGCAGCCGACTCCTAGGCACTAGAACCTGAAGGACCCGTGAGGTCACCAAAAGTAGAGTCTCTCGTATGAAAACCCTCTACATAGGCCAAACGAGAATCCAGATTGTCCAAACAAAACTACCAAACATCAAAGCGACTAAAAACCAACAACTGGAAGTAGAGGCCTGCCCTTACCTCCACTCACACTTACCTCTGCAAACTCCAAAACCCACCTGAAAAATGCCATTTAAGAAAGCGCCTCCACTTGTAACCCTGCATGCATCCGCTGGTGCTTGCAATGACCTGGTCTTCTTAAATGAATCGGTACACTTGGGAGGAGGGCACTGCCTCCAACAACTCCATCACATGAATAGTAACACTCCATCAACGAAAGAATCATAATTTATAAGGAAATAGAGAAGATATAATGAAATTATGTTGATAAATATGATGGTTATAATTTTGGATTATTGGGTGCGTTTTAAAAAGGTTGGTTACATGCCATTCAACTGCTATACGGAGTTTTGAAAACTACCCATTAGAAAATACTGTATTAAATTGCTGTAGAAAACTGAAAATAAGATTTTTCAAAATAAGTAATTTTATTCAACATTCAGTGTGCCTTTTTAGTTCTACGCCTTTTCTATGCATTTTACCGTCAAAGTGATTACATCTTTCCATACTTTTTGTGGTTGACATTGGCATCTATATTAAAGAAACATAGAAAGGTTACACTAATGTTTCTGAGATGGACATAACATTAGAATAATTTTATGTTTCTAGGTGGACGAAAGCAAGGGAAATAAGTAAGATGATGAAAACTAGTATTCAACTCAAGGCACTGGAGAGACAAAGAATTCTATCTGTGAATGTTGCAGTTTTGCAATTTTACACCATAGTTTTGAAATGCGGTATTAAAATACATCGTTTCTGTATATTCGTCCTGAGTATAACAACTTTTCATGGGGTTATTTATAATAAAACAAACGGAATGTATAATGAACACTGTATACCCTTCTTACAACTTTTCTAAATACAAGTTATACGTATAGTCAACACAAATTACTTTTGATCAGATTACACTGAATTTTGGTACGCCTTACATTGTAAGACATGGATTACGCAGCTAATTATTTCCAACTTCAGCAAAATCCTCTCTGACTTGAAGACTTAAAAGGCTATATTGTCAACATGAAATTGTATAAGATGATTTGAGAGAGAAAAAGGTTGTCGTTGCTTTGAATGAAATTTATGTCATTATTGCAGTGCATAAACTATCTCCATGCAAAATGTAACAATTTTTCATTTAAAAAAGATCATTATACAATTTATTCATTTATTTGGGTTCTTAGCTTGTAGGGCTTAATTTAGGGTTAAGTCTTGCTTGAAAATTTTAGATCTAGAATCTTACAAAACCACTTTGAAGTCTTAAATGATTGTTTTTGGGTCAAAAAATAGTGATCAAAGTTCATAAACATTGTTCTAGACATTAAGATATTTCTAATGGTGTAAAAACCACCTAAGTTAGAGTTCATGTGTCTAAGTTATGCTTCCCTTAAGTTGACCTATCCTATTGACCACCATGGTATTGAGAGAATGCCACATCAAATCTCATTACTCACTTACATGGAGGTAGTCGCATGTGGACTTTCAAGAAGATTATAAAGGGTCCAAAATCCTTATCTTAACCAATAGTTGAGGCATGCAAAATCTCTAACCAAATAATCATAGACTATTTCAAGACCATGTTAAATATTGAGTTTCTAATAAGGATATAGTACTTATTGTTCCATAATTGAGTAGAGCATCAGAGAGTGTGATATTGAGGTGTAGCAAAGGAAGTTGAATATCTTATAGCAATTGACCATAGTGTTGTGAGTGCTCTCTTTTTGTATTTTCATTTCATAACTAATTACAAAATAGTAGAGCATAACCCTCATCTCTTAGTTGGATTTTTCCAAGAGCCGTCTTATTTTCATTGTGTGTAGTGTCTTATTTGATTTGATTTTTTCCGTTTAGTTTAAGTTATTTTAGTATTTTCATGCATTAAACTAGTAATATTGATTTTCAACCTTAAATAACACATTGCATAATAATAGCTTGTAGAAACTTGTAAGATTTGTTGTGATGAACTATTCCAATGGAATATCCATAGCCTTTTATAAATGAATCTTAGAATGGCATGCCATATTTCTCAAAAGAATACCAAGCGTTGAGCAAGAATGTTACCATTCTGAAAAAAAAAAATGGGAGGAAGTCTTGATAATGATGTGTTAGTGCCCCGGATGCGGGTGATTGAAGGGACGGGACGGGCGATCAACCGCGGCCACCTGCCAGCCATGCGCAGAGGAGCAGTTCACACATGGGGGCAGGGACACTATCAGCTGCGCGGGAGTGGGATTAATGGCATTCAGCAGGGGAGCATAAATGCTCCGTTCACCTCAGCACGCAAGCCAGGGTCCGGCTCCTCGGCTCCCATGAAGGCCGCAGTAATGGCGGGAGGGCCTCGAGGCGCAGGCAGGTGTGATATATATGGTTGTGGGTTGGGCTTCACTGTGCAAATTCATGGTCTGTTCACTGTGCAAATTCATGGTTTGTTCATGCAGCCTCTGGAGCTGCGGGCCGCTCCAAGTGTTTGCCTTTCTGTTTGGGCTAATCCCCCGCCTGCTTATGGTCTCCCCGTGACTGTTCTGGAACTCAATTTAGCGTTGAGCTCTATTCAATTTGGCCCTGCAATCATGGTTCGGCCTCGACAGCGAATGCTCAGCCGTCGAGGCACCTCCCGTGGAGGATCTTCGCGCCCCCCTGTCGACGAAGACTCTCCCCATTGCTGCCATTGCCATTGCCATCGCACTCAAGGTGCAAACCCCCTTCGGTCCAGTCAATTCCTGGATACCAGCGCTCCTGAATCCTCTTCCTCGCCCGCCTTTGGCTCTGCCATTTTCAACTTCAACAGTTCTTTGAACCGTCCCCGGATCAACGCCCATGTTTCGGTGCTCTTCATTGAGGAGACCCCTGATGAAAGCGATTCTAGAGACAATCGGGGGACGATGCCAGCTGATGGCTCCGCGAGAGCCATGGAGACTCCCTCTGTAGGTCCTGTGAATGTTTCAGAAAGCCCTCTTGCTGGTCCCTCGGGAGCTCAGGAGGCGATGATTAGCCAGAATGAAGATGTCAAGATGGAGACCGTTCCAACAGCAACGGAGGTGGCGGAATTCGGGTGGTGCAGGGTAGTGGAGGAGGATCCTGAAGACTAGATGCGACTTCTTACCAGGTCTCTGCGGCCCGTTAGTGAGGGCATTCGGCCACTCTTGTTGTTTTTGGATATGTTTTTGTATCAAAGCTGTGGTGTTACTGTCTCTGTGTCAATGCTGATGGCAAATTGTCTATGTTTGGGTTCTGGAATTTTTTCTCTGTGGCTGGGAAAGTGTTTGGCTCCCCTGCGCGGGATTAGTTTGCTGTTCCACTGGCGCCCCTGCGTGGGTTGGTTTTTTGGTCTGGTTAGTCCTCGGAGACTGTGGTCTCTGCTGTTCCAGGCTGCCATTACTTCCAGACAGCTGGTTCTTTTTGTTATGTAATGATGTAATTGTTCTCTGATTATGTATATAATAGAATAGTTTTAACGAGAAAAAAAAAAGATAATGATGTGTTAGTGAAGACAGTGATGATAATTTTGATCAAGAGTGGTAGTTTCACATGAAGATTTGTCTAATACCCTATTTTTGTATAGTAAATAAAGCATTAGTTGTATACCATGGTTTATCACATAATAGTCAAACCATGTCAGTTGAGTTGTAATGACCTCATGTTGCATTGTAAACATTTTTAATGTACAACTCAAGGTCAACATTTGGCTAATAAATATGTACATGTTAAGGAAAATTTTAGGGATTCAATTTGGCATATGTGTTACTTTTCCATGTTTTTCTAAAAAAAAAAAATTCCAATATCATTTTTTTAAAACGATTTGCCCAAATTTTATAGGATAAAATTATTTTACCTTAAAAATTTGTAAAATTTTATAGAGACTATATAAAAGCATTAGAAAATTGAATATTTTTACAAAAATATCGCCAAACATTTTATAGTTTGCAGATTATGGACTCCTTAGATTCATCGAGACTTCTACATTTTAAGATAAATTTCCATCCTTCCAAATTCCCCAAATGAGGATTGTGGTGGGCTAGAATTATGGTGTAGTTGTTATAATTTTCATAATATGCATATAAAAAACACATATAAAAATGAAAATACATAATAATATAATATCCACCAAAACGGTTTCTTGAGGAAGAAACAAGGGGATTATGATACCACAACAAGGGAAGAGGAAATGGGGTTGTTGGAAGATTTTACAATGTCATTGTACTTGGTATGTACTACCTTTTCTTGCCCATTCTTCTTAAAATTCATCTAGTCAATATTTGACTTGTGTACATGAACCAAATACAAGTATCATATTGTTTGGAAGAGAGTAGGTCCCATGCGAGGAAAGGTTTCCTATTTCCTTTTCCATGCATCTATTATAATTATTATTCAACTTGTGGAATGGACAAAAGATGAGATATCATGTTATTGGACGTTCTCCTTGGTTTTGTCAACTTATTTTTCACCCTTAGGGTTGGAGAAGAACCTGACTTTCACCCTCCTCCCACATCTACCCAAGAAATCGGCCAGCCAGAGTAAACATGCGACGAGAGGCCACTATGATATGATTTGACCTCCTAAGTCACGTTAATGAAGGGGAATTGACGGAAAAACACCAGACAAACATTAATAATCAGCTACATGACTCTCAGGAACTAATCCAATACTTTAGACAACTTATCTTGGGGTCCTACTGAACTTTTGGACAACTTAAGCCTCAGTCGCTCCCATGCTATAGGCATGAGTGAGACCAGAAACCCAAAGTCGCTCTCACAAGCTTGTCTACCAATGACCAAAGACCAAAAGTGCTAGTACTATTCCAGCAACTCTGAGATTTGAGCCACTTTTTCAGGCCCAGAGCCTAGGTCAGAATTGAACCATCTCTTTAAATTAGCAAAATAACATGGAAATGACGATGCTAAAGAAAATACTTATTCAAGACCTTGACTGGACCCCTTGTTGTAGGGAAAAGTATCCAATACGGAATGACCCTATCCCACTCTAAGGGTGATAGTACCTCAGCAACAACCGAATGCAAAGCTATTCAAGATTACTTCTTTATGAGATGTAAGAGAGAGGAGGAAGAGATCCACTAACCATTATCTTCCGCTAATGGTTGATCCAATCTTCCCTCTTTGCTGCTTGCTCCCAGCTCCTTGCTCTTTCACTGGCCCAGCTACACAAAGATCCTGCAAAAGCACAAGAAAAGGAAACTACAAGAAGCATACATCCATAATTGATTCAAGGATTAGAATAAATCAAATATACAAGCATCAATACGCCACAAAGACACATGCATATAGAAGAACCTCAAATGCTTTATTAATGGAAGAAGTAAAGTTCTGAGAGTTTTACAACCATAAGAGGCCCAATCCAGCAACACCTCCCAGCAGAAAGAAATCTCCTCTTCACCTCCTTCAAAGCAATCACCTAATAGTTCTATACACAAACCAACAGCACTTCCTTACATTCACAAAATTCCAGCCTCCTGAGACCTCATGAGAGAGCTCTATATATAGGATATTTGGAGAAAGGATGAGTCAGCTTGAGACTGACATGAAGTTGACTTGTGTCCTCTCCCTCTTCAGTTATACTCCAGTTCTTGAGTCCACTTGGAGATCCTAGCTTCCACTTGGAGTTTAAGGACCTCTTACTCATCATAGGGCGAATTTGCTGATCCAAGTGTCATTTTAGAAGCTTCCTGGGCACCTGACACCTTGCAGAATGACTGTGCCACTTGGCCAATCTCGCCCAGCGCAGGTAGCCTTCATTAGATTTGACATTCAGCGCAGGTACAGAGTGGAGCAGTTGACATTCAGCGTAGATGCTCAGTGGAGCAGTTGACATGATCCTGAAATTGCTTGTTTTTGAGTGTTTTCAGGTGGAGAACTGATCTGAAGTGCCGTGGTTTGTTGACCTTGTTCCTCTAGGGGTAAGAACAACATGTTTAGGGACTTTGGATCCCTTAGATTATTGACATTTCATGCTTCATGCTGTTAGGCACAAAAATGTCTATAACACCCCTACTAGCCATGACAAGCCTTTCATCAAACATATTACAAATGTGTAATCTACAGGTGTATATAACAATTTTGAGCACAAGGGTCTCATACTTAGCTGAGAATCACTAAGAACCATTGATGCCTCAACACATCAACTGTCATTCCATCCATTAGGTCATAGATACATCGATCATTCAATTACAAGTAAAAACATGATGATAACCACAAATGGTTGTTGTCATAAAACACACACATAACCAACATAATAGGGACAGAAATATCAATGAAACCACAACCATATACACCACATATAATCCACCATAATAATCATAGAAATACCAGGAGAAATAACCTTTCATTAATGATGCAAAATCCAAACCTGGGATGGGACTTCCACGTTCCACCTCACCGTAGAATGGCTGAGCCAAATATCTCTTCAACCATTCACCCCCGTGGTATATTCCAAGCATGAATGTGGGATATCATAGAACACATCAATAAAAAAGCATCCAAGGATTGTAAAGGCCATCCACCTCAACCCATCAAACATTGATTCCACCTCACGATCAGACATCACAAAACCATCATTAGATCGGTCTATATCCCAGCCGTCCAGGGCTCTAGAGCATATGTTCCAACCAAGGCTACAAGACTAGTAACTCAAACCACAACTGTCGTCGGGCTCCAGATCATTTGTCAAACCAAGGCTCCAGGACTAGTAACTCAACCCACTATGGGCTCCAGAACATTTTTCCAACCAAGGCTACGAGACTAGTAAATCAACCCAAGCTGTTACAGGGATCCAAAGCATTTGTCCAACCAAGGCTCCAGGAAATAGTAACTCAACCCAAGCTAAGGAAACATGAAACGAAACCAAAAATAAAAAATGAAAGTAAACCCACAATCGCCATGGCTATCTAGGAAATGACAAGGCTAGGAAATCTACTATCAATCCAGGCAATCCTCCATGCTAATGACAGATCACAACCAAGAAACCACATGCATATGCCATGCATGCCAAAACTAGTGAAGGAAACATACATGCAACTCGGCACCTACAAGAAAATCTGATGTAGTTGTCGATCCCGATGCCTTCTCGCATTTTCCTACTCCTCCTTTGCCTTCTTTCTCCAAGAATCCAAGTACGCCACACCCACCAAGAGTGCTCCAAGAAAACTCTAAGTATCCAAGAGTATGAGAGAGAGAGAGAATAATGAGAGAGCTCCAAAACTGAACTGGCAAAAGGTTACCAACTAATGCTCATAAGCCTTTTGATGAACGAGGCCTCTATTTTCATCATTTTCCATTATTTTCCTTCATTTTCCTCCTCACATGCAACCTGTGACCTTTCACCTCCTTTTTCTCCTAATTTCCATTATTTTCATAAATAATTGTGCCAAAAATACCATTTTGCCTTTATGAAGCCTTAGCCATTTCCTTTGCCAATTTCCTTAGCCATAAACAATCATAAGTGATCCCCATCACTAGGATTCTGCCCAACATTCAGCTTGGATTAAGTGTCCCATCGACCGTGGTTATTGTTTTTTTTACTTTTATTACATGGAATTTCACCAAGGCTGTTACAGAACCCTCCCCCTTGGGGGACACCGTCCTCGGTGTTCAATCACACATATACCTCAGCAACCTGCTGAAATAAGACACATTGCTCATGGAGCTTTATAATACATTTCGATGCAGTATTTACAATGAAATATCTGCTCAAGACATAACATCATGATAACATGACAACATACCGCATTATGGAGCTTTATAACACAACCCGTTACGATATTTACAATGATCATCCTGCTGAGTGCCAACCCACATGACATCATAACATCATGATAACATAGCCACATGATATCATAGTAGCATGACAATATAATCATAATAACATGACACTCATACAACATAGTGGAGCTTTATAACATAGCTCGTTATGGTATTTACATCCATACACATGTATACATATAGCAACATCATCATAAATATAGATACCAAAACACATGTCAAAACATGTAGCAAAGCATATATCAAAACATATACTAAACATCATATTTAAGCATATAACAAAACATCATATAGCATATATCAAATCACCATAAGGAATATAATAAACTACCATAAAGCATATACTAAACCACCATAAAGCATATACCACACCACCATATCAAGCTGCTTTGCCTCAACCGGCAAAAAAGGAAGGATACATAGCCCACATTTGATCTGCCATCTCCCATGTAGCTTCATCAGGCCCAAAGTGCTTCCATTTCACTTTAAATTGCTCGATTGCTCGGTTCCAGAGCATGAGGAAATTTTTCTACAATATAAATTGAGGCTCCAACTAGAATTCTCCATCTGGTTCCACCTACAATACAGACCAGTCAATCACATGATCAACATCTTTAACATACTTCTTAAGAAATGAGACATGGAAAACATCATGGACTTTCACTGTCAGAGGCAGTGCAAGTCGATAGGCTATTGGCCCAATCCTCTCAATGATACTGAAGGGTCCACAAAACCATGGTGCCATCTTGGCACATGAGCCAATTCGCAAGGAGCTCTTCTTCGGTTTGATGTGCAAGTACACCTGTTCCCAAACTTGGAATTCCTTGAACAACCTGTTTCTATCTCCATAACTCTTTTTCATATCCTGTGTTGCCTTTAGATTCTTTTTGATCACCTGCATTTCCTACTCCATGTCTGCTAAAATATCTGGTCCAATCAATACCTTGCCAACTAGATCACACCAACTGATGGGAGTGTTACAACTCCACCCATATAATGCCTCAAAAGGACTTATCCTCAATGACTCTTGATAACCGTTGTTGAATGCAAACTCTACCAAAGGGAGATACTCTTCCCACTTCCATTGCTGATGCATCACATACATCCTCAACATGTCTTCTAATCTCTTGTTGACCCTCTCTGTCTTTCTGTCGGCCTACGGATGATAAGTTGTGTTGAATGCCAACTCTGTTCCCAAACCTGCAAACAACTCCTTCCAAAACTTGGAAGTGAACTTCACATCCCCGTTTGACACAATCTTCTTTGGAAAACCATGTAGTCTAACCGCATCTCTGATGAATACCTATACCACATCACTAGCTGAGAATGTAGACTTCATTGGAATGAAGTGTAAAACCTTTGTTAGCTTTTCCACAATGACCATGATGGAATCATGTTGCTTCATTGTATTCGGCAACGAAATCCATGTAAATAAACTCCCATTTCCATTTCGATATCGAGATCAGCTATAGTAGTTCCACCTGGATGTTTACACTCTACTTTCACTCGCTGACAATTAAAACACCTCGCTACAAACTCTGCTACATCCATCTTCAAATTTGGCCAATACTAATATCCCTTCACCACTGTCAGTGTCTTCTGATAACCTAGGTGATCTAAATATGGTTTCGCATGAAGCTCCCTCAATATCACCTTCTTGAGCTCACTGTTATCTGGTACATAAATCCTATCTTGGAACCTAACCAATCCATCTGTTGTAAGACAATAGTCCATACCCTGTGCACCTGTACCTATACCATCACCTCTACTTGTACCTGTACCATCACCTGAACATGTACTTGTACCATCACCTATACTTGTACCTGTACCATCACCTGAACCTGTACCTGTGCTTTGCTGCAACCTATGCACAATATCCATTGATTTGACATCCTGCTGACCTACCCGCAAGATCCTATCCTGTAGATCTGCACCATAAGAGCTCATAGTTGCTAAGTGATTTACCTATTCCCACCTGCTAAGAGCATCTATCACTCCTTTCTTTTACCTTTGATGTGTCTGATCTCAAAATCGAACTCGTTGATTGTAGCTAACCACCGAGCCCACCTACCATTCAGATTTGGTTGGTCAAATAGATCGCAAACCACTATGATCACTCATCAATGTGAACCTCCTGCCCAGAGGATAGTGTCTCCACATCTTCAATGCATGTATAATCACTTCCAACTCAAGGTCATGCGTGGCATAGTTCTGCTCGTGCTCATTTAGCTTCCGCAATTCATAACATACCACTTGTCCATCCTGCATAAGGAACACACCAAGTCCTCTCTTGCAAGCATCTGTGCACACAAAAAACTCTCTATCTGGATTTGCAATCTTTAACACTGGTGCCTATGTAATTTTTTGCTTAAAGTTAAAATAATTTCATGTCAATGTCAATGTCTGATAAAACGCCCACAAATGTGAAATAAGAGTTAAATGCACTAGTGGTACCTGTATTTGTGAACCGTGAATACCAAGATTTGTTTTTTCTACTTTGATACAATTTTTAAATGATCAAAGCCTTCGAACATAGTAGTTCACTCAGTTAATCAACCACCATTATTTCACACCCGACATACACGTAAACCAAACTTTTCATGCCCTAAACTTTAATATTGGATATAACTATTTAATTGACAAATGTGAAATGAGAAATGCACTTAGTATTCGGGAAGCTCAAATAAAAGGATGCCACATCAACATATTAGTGGGAATAGTTAATTATCCACCCTTATTTCGCACTTGATATACACATAACCCGAAATTTTCATGCCTCAAACTTTAATAACCCAAAAAACGCTAATTAATTGATTAATAAGTAATGTTGTGCGAGATGAAGATCTGTGGGAATGTATATGGAGATATGGAACATTGTGGGAAAAAAGTTTATGTTCCTTGCTCTACACACCCATTCTCCCACACAATACTTCTTCCTCACACACATTAAAATTACATTTCATTTAATATTTGATAATAAATATTTAATTCACGAATTTAATATCACAAATGCAAATAGTATTCGGAAGCAATGAATACTAAGATTAACTATTTCTACATTGATATGGTTTTTAAATGATCAAAGCCTTCGAACATAGAAATGTAGATAGTTAATCACCGACCCTTATTTTGCACCCGATATACATGTAAACAAAATTTTCATGCCCCAAACTTTAAAAAGCCAAAATTACTAATTAATTGATTAATAGGTACTGTTGTGTGGGAGGGAGGTGTGCGGAGGGGAAATTTATACGGAGGATTGGAACATTACGGAATAAAGTTTTTGTTCCTTACTTTGCACACCCATTCTCCCACACAACACTTCTTCTTCACACGCATTAAAAATACACTTCATTTGATATTGCATAATAAGTATTTAATTCACAAATACACACAGTATTTGGGAACCTTGAATACCAAGGTTCATTGTTTCTAGTTTTTAAACGATCAAAGTTGTTGAACATAGTTTTGAAAACCGCACATTGAATTATCATCAAAGAATTTTTTCCACAACTCCTTTGCATCCCAATATCAAATAAAATGATCCCACATCAACACAGTAGTGGAGAGATTTAATCACCCACCCTTATTTCACATCTTTTATACACATAAACCAAAAATTTCATGCCCCAAACTTTAATAAGCCCAAACCGCTAATTAATTAATTAATATGTAGTGTTGAGAGGAATGTGGAAGAAGTGTGCAAAGGGGAAATGTATGTGGAGATGTAGAACACTGTGAATTAAAGTTTGCACTCCTTGCTCTGCACACTTAGTCTCCTTTCTTGTGAATTAAAGTTTGTATTCCTTGCTCTGCAAACTTAGTCTCCCACACAACACTCATTTCTCACACACATTAAAAGAGAGACTTCATTTAATATTGGATACTAAGTTTATGCTTAAAGTTAAAGTAATTTATGTCTGTAGAATAAAGATTCCTTTGTTCCATTTACTAGCAGTACCTATCTTAATGTTAGTGTCAGAACACTCACTGATGAAATGCCCCCCACTCCTGCTCCACCCCCTCCCCCCACTTATGTAAAGGACCTATTCAGAGCAATGTGTGAGTGTCAATGCACTCATCAACATAATAACCACTTACAAAATTGGCAATTTTTTTTTTTTTTTTTAAGAATGTTTTTTCAAGCACAGACAAATACCAAAAATAAATTTCCCTCCACCAGGAGAATTAGACTCATTCAACCAATGAAAAATTAAAAATAAGATTTTTACAAATCTTTATTTTTATTTTTATTTATTTATTTTTTTTATGAAAAAAAATATTCAACATTTTCCTAAAAATTTAATTAAAATTATAAAAACTCAGTAAAATAATCAACTATCAACCAACTTTAACCGGAAAAGTGCCATAATCCCTAACAAAACCAGAACTAAAAACAATGTTATTCTTTATCATACTATTACTTAACATTATTAACACATTAAATATCAAAATGCTACCTCCTAATAAACACGAAGTGATGCTTTGATAAAAGAACTTGAAAAATAAAGGGTGATCATGTGGAAGAAAGTGGAAGTCGCAAAATAACGTTCGTTTAATAATTCATAATTTTGTGGGAAGCAATGAAAATAATAAAGTGACTAATGATGTTATGGTTGGTCTCGGTACGTTAATGACGCTGCCATGGATTATGATAACCATCTTACTATTTGATAGTGAATTGATTTTATATTCATGTGGTTGATTTGTTAGAATCCATAAGTCAGAATTATTTAATAAAATTATTTAGGGAAGTAATCATTAAAGTAATGGGATTGCTAAATGGGAGAGTCCTTCTAATGGGTCAAACTTTAATTATGATGATTTGGATATGTTTGGGTTATTACATAAATCTTAATATTAAACCCAATATATCAATAGTGAATTGATTTTATATTGATGTGATTGATTTACTAAAATTTATAAATCAGAATTATTCAATAACATTATTTAGTGAAGTAATCATTAAAGTAATGGGATTGATAAATGGGAGAGCCCTTCTAATGGGACCTCAATATATGGATTTTTACCATAAATCAAACTTTAATTATGATGATTTGGGTATGTTTGGGTTATTAAACAAATTTTAATATTAAATTCAATATATTTTTTAATTTTAAATTATGATGATTTGAGTTTGTTTTGGTTATTAAAGAAATTTTAATATCAAATGCAATATATTTTTTTATTTTATTTTTTGTTTTTAGTTAAGGTGATTTTTTTAGTTTATTTGAGTTTTAAGATGGTTGGTATGACTAATTTGAGGTTTGAGTAGCTATGACGTGCATTTAAGCTATCAAAATTATCTGATGAATATATGTGGCGTGGGCCATATTTTTGCACACGTAATTCCAAACAAGTGACCTTTACACCATAAAATACCTTAACAAAACATCCTGTCACCATCTACTCTACACCCAATAAACTAGTTAAAATTATTTTTATTTTCAAAACTTTTATTTTTTTAATAATTTTTTAATTTTAATAAAAGAATGTTAATAAATATATAATAATAATGTTGTATAAGACTACATTGTTTGTGATTGTTTGATAAATATTTTCAACATTCATTATTATTTATTCAAATAGTTTAAAATTTATATAATAAAAAACCACTCATGCATAAATTTGGAAAAAATTATTCAAATAATTATAAATAAGGTGATAATGTTATGACAAATAATTTTACTTTTTATTTTTATTTTTCAACTTTTTATTCTTTGTCAAACTTTTTTATATATATAAAACATACAAACGTTATCTATTTATTAATATGCATTTTTTATATTGCAATTAGTATAAAGGATATGTATAAGTTTTTATTGAAAAGTATTAATAATAAAAGACTATTTCAATGTATTTAATACAACATTTCAATATCATTATCATTCATATAAACAATATTTTAGTGCATACTTAATAAAAGATTTCAATATTATTTTTTTAATGTGTTTATATATATATGAACCATTAAAAACAATGAATATATATTTTTTTTTGGTGTTCGAGAGATTTACTAAATTTGTTATGAGTTCAACATGCCACATGTAAAAATTGAATTCCACAAAAAAGATTATAACATTTTTCTCAATCACTTAAACTACATCCAATTTATATATATATATGAGATTTGGAACTACATATAAAATATTAAATATAATTTATGAGATTTGGAACTACATATAAAATATTAAATATAATTTATGAGATTTGGAACTACATATAAAATATTAAATATAATTTGAGAGCATATATATATATATATATATATATATATATATATATATATATATAAACTCTATCTTAGTTTCCAATTTATTATTTGTTCAAAAATATCAAACTTTTTCCAAATTTTTAAAATTTCTAAATACAAAAAAAATTACTAAAAAAGTTATTTTCTTTCCATATATAATAAATTCAAATTTAAAATATATTTATATTAACATATATTATATATTCAAACATTTTGCATATTTATATATTAAAAATTTATTATAGTTTTATTATGTCGTAGTCTAACTAGCCGGAGGAATTGTTCGGAAAGCTATGGAAATTCCGGTCATATTTAGAAAAAAACCGTCAAGGATTTCTGTAAATCTAAGTTATAGTTGTTAAACTTCAAAATTTTAGGTGTCCTAGACGTTTTTGATGGTGCTGAATCCATTTCCACCATCAAAAACACAATTCAAACACTGCCTCTACAAGATTTTTTGAATTTTTTTTGCCCGGATTCCGACCACTTTTGACCGTCCGGGCAATTCCTCTGCCTCGATAGACGACTCCTTTTATTATTCCTTGTCGTAGCATGGTAATAACGCATTCAATTGCGTTTGATTGTGACATTAAATCTTAATTGACTAAAAATTAAAAATCCATTTATAAAGTTAACTTTGGAAATAAAATTATTTTTTTTAATAATTTTTTTTTTTTTTTTAACAATTTGATTGGTTCAAGCCGCTTGACTCTTATTTTGCCATCATTGTTTCAGCTGTCATCGTGCAACTGCTATAGACTTTGTTCCAGAGTGTTGTACACCATCATCGTGCAACTGCTGCAGACTTTGTTCCAAAGTGTTGTACATTGCTTCCAAATATTGTCCAATATCTTAGAGCGTAGGCATTGACTGAGATCAAAACTGTCTATCTGTTTGCTTACACACACACTCTCCGAAATCACCATCTCCTTTCTCGTCACCTGCGCCATTCCACAGTCTCAGTTTGTCT
The DNA here is from genome assembly GCA_031772625.1 of Pinus tabuliformis. NCBI lineage: Eukaryota > Viridiplantae > Streptophyta > Pinopsida > Pinales > Pinaceae > Pinus > Pinus tabuliformis. The sequence goes on from CM062813.1 coordinate 720,381,489, forward strand.
GTGGCAGCCACTACGCTGGCGGATCACATCGGTCCTCTTGACACCGACGGATCACATGGGTCCTCCTGTGAACTAGCGTTCAAAATCCTACATAACGCTAATAAATGCTCCTCCAATGTTGCTTGTATGTTAGTACATTACAATCAAGCACGACTCCCAGGTTGCCAAATGTATGCAAAATAAAAATAAAAAATAAAGGAAGCTTAATAAGAGTCCAATCATTAATAATGAAGCATAATATTGATTAATAATTCGAAAACAAAAACTAATTTATATTCATTATAGAGCATGAGCTATTATACAACAAAGCATCCATAAAGTTACCTTTGTCAATTTGGCAATAATAATGGAACCATACATTGTCATGGAGGGCGATGTAGGATTTCTATTTCTAAAACTGTTAGAAACTCCACATTATTTTTTAGTGCACTCCTTTGTATTATCATTATAATTGTATTTTTCTTAATTTTTCTCAAACTGTTCTCGAGAGGCTCCTCCAAATTCAACAAATTCCAAAAAAAAACCTTATAGCAAAAATAAGTATATCCTAATACAGGAAACTAATGAATTATTTAGTTTTTAATAAATTTATTATCATTTCTGTCAAAGCTTTTGTCTTTTTCTTTTATTCTCATTTCCTCCCAAATGATCGTTCCTAGTCACACAAACATATTTTTTTGTGTTTTTGCGTTACTATGTAAGATTTGATAGCCTTTTAGAACTTGATGCTAAACTTAGATGCAAAACCATGCGAAATGTTACTAATTTTTGCAAAAGCAGGGATGCTTTATCTCTGCCATAGATTTGCTTCCCAATAAATTGTAATTATTTATTTGGACAATAATGTAAAGTTTTGTCTATATTCATAGTTGGTTATGCTATACAAACTTATTTACTTCAAATCAATAATATCTCTTTATAGGGTTTGGAGGTTTATAAATTCCATGAATATCATCTCAAATATAAAATAGTTTAAATCAATAATATCTTTTTATAGCTTTTATAAATTCCATGGATTTTGCCAAACATAAAATATTTTGACATCCTGTTAAAATGAAGTTTTACTTTAGTGACTTGTGAATTACCCATTTTTGCATGAAAATAATGTCATTAACCAAAAACTTGATAGTTTAATGGACAAGGAGGTGGGTATTTACTAGATGACATATGATGCTGAAAATTATATCCCTTCCATCTATTATGTTATTTTTCTTAGTTTTCACATTTTTTTTCTTTTTACCAAAAAAGCAAAAAAAAATGAAGAAAAATAGAATATAAACATAACCATTCCCATGGCTTCTTTTGTTGGCTAATGAAAAAATGTTTTAGAAGTATCTTCATGATACAATATATTTTATAAATTATCTATATCACATTCATTCTCTTAGTGTGGTTCCCGTATCACCTACACAAATAATAGATTAAAATGAACAAATATGATATTAAAGTTTATAAAAAAACTATCCACAAATAGAATTCTTATTATCTCTGCTTAGCCAAAGATAATCCAATCATGAATTATCTTGCTATTTTAATTGTAATTTTTTATTAATATAAAGTTGTATGTTTTTATTGATTTTTACTCCAATTTAACTATATCTAAAATAAGTTAGAGTAGCTACTCTGCCTTGATTCAAATGTGAGAACTAGTTCATCCATTTCAAAATTCAATAATTAAACTAAGCAATAAGTATCACCTTCTTTACAAAAGCTATAAATTTAAAATAAATTAATAACACCATCACAAATATTCTATCCAATTTTTAAATATTCTTATCATTTGGTTTCTTTTGATGCCTCTTTCTATGTGTTGTATTTTCTCTCATTCATATATATATATATATGATAAAGATGTGATGTTATGATAATAATTTTAATTATAATATAGTGATTTTTGTAATGATGATATAATATATGTTTTTTCTTAGTATATTTTATAATATTTGTAAAGTTTTATTTAATATTAATTATTTTAAAGTAAAGATTATAATATATATTTTTAGTTTCTATTATTTTATGAAATAAAATAATTAGAAATTTAAGTTAATTTTTTTGTATTATTTAAATGGTTGTTAGGAAAATGGTTTGGATATAACATGTAATTATTTTAAATATAATATATTTATGTTAGATCTTAGACTTTTGTGATTTTATATTTATTTTCTTATGATATATTTATCTTAAATTTTTATGCATTGGTAAAAAAAGATTTATAATGCACCATTTAATAAATAATTATTTTCGTTAATTTTTATTAGCACAATCGGTTGAGGATAGGCGTTGTCAGCAAGGCAATCCAAGATGAAACCTCATAAGGGTGGTTGTGCCTTGTGCTAGGGGGAGAAGACATGCTAAAAGATTCAATCAATCAGATGCAATCCCTAAGTCTTAAATACCCCACAAGTCAAAACTTAAAAAATCACCAACAGCTTGACAATTTCACATATAACATCATTCAAGGATTAAAATAAAATATAACAAATTTTCTAATTTTAGATTCTTAGTTTTTTTAAATAACAGCATTTTATATTAAGACAACTGGAATATGGGTTAGTACCTTTACATTCAGAGTTAAATCTTTCTTCGTCAATATTCCAAAATTGCAAAAAAACACAACGTGCATTTATCTTGCCTTTTTATAACTATATTTCATACTACACTAATGTTATATGGTCTTAAGAAGATTCCACCGTCAGGTCGATGTTATAGGGTCTTAAGAAGATTCCACCGTCAGGTCGATGTTATCCACATTTAGAGCCAGATTGTCCACGGTCACTTGTAGACGATCCACATCCTCTTGCAACGCCTCCCACCCATAAGTGTGACGTAACTTCTGTGGCCACTTTTTCTCGTTGGTTAGCGATAGATTCCTAGATTATATAATTAATAATAATGGATTTACTAGGAGTACACTAGCAACCATAACGTATGGTATCAACGAATATTATATATATATTTATGTTCCTTACAACTTGATAAATTATTTTCATGATGTTAAATTATGCACGGTGCTAAAAAGAGACTCATAGGTAGTATTTATTCTTTTATTCCGCCTTTAACAAATATTTGTTTTTGGCCCACTTCGAACTTGGGCAATACGCCTACAAAATATGCCAATTACATTGTTGTCCCATCAATAAATACCATATACAATAATGTTGGTGTGCGTTTGCCCTTAACCACCAAAAATTCCAAACATTTGAACTATAAACATGGATTTGAAATTAAGTTTAAGAATTTGTTTTTTCAATTTATCTAACTTCATATAATTATGATAAAAGGCCATGTCAGACTATAGTTATATTCTAGATAAGATGATTGGGTTTACATTTCGATGGTGGAGAAAAATATATATTAGTGAAGACTTTAAATTACAATATAATGTTGTGGTAGGTGTAATTATGAAGATTCGTCTATTGATGAAGACTTTTATTAATATTACAGTAAGTGTAATACTAAAGAATAATTTTAATACATGCTATATGATAAGTATATTCTATTTAAGGTGATTGTTGTTGGTTGGTGATGGCAGATGAAAAAATTATTCGATGATAAAGACCTTAAACTACATTTGTGTCATACGGAAGAATATTTATTTATCTTATTTTTAATAAAGATTTTGATGTGGTTGTTTAAATGAAAATGATGAGTAAGTATAATTATGAAGAATATTGTTATTATATATCATATATAATAAGCATATTCTATATAAGGTCACTGTGGTTAGTTGGTAACGCGAGAGAGGAAAAATTTAACCGATATTAAAGACTTTAAATTAAATATTTATATGTATATAAAAATCAATATTATATTAAGGGTTATAATAAAGAATAATTTTATGAATTTTATTTATCTCATTTTTATAAACTTTTTAAAAATTTTCTAATTGAGATAATATTTTTTTTTAATCACTGGTAACGCTTATTCCTAATTTGGTAATAGGTAATAAAAAATGAAGAGCTCTCCATCAACTAACGTATATATTTGGTCCATTTTGTATTGGGGTTTACAATGGGTGACATTTTGGACTTTCATGGCACTCGATATCTGATATTTGGAGACTAAGCCCCTTTTTGGCCAAGCTCTCATTTGTAGCTCCCTAGTAGACCATATGATTAAGGGCAAGGGCCAAAAGCCTCAAACCACAAATTTCCATAACTCACGGAACTCATTGATTTCTCCTTTTGACTAATGATAGATGGAAAGGGATAGAACTATCTTTGTCATCCAATAGATTGTCAAAACCTATTAGTATAAGGGGTTTGCAATGGTTTCGTTTCAACAAACTTCAGTCCACCAAGGACTAATATTCTAATACACCTATACCAATGACCCAAAACCGAACAACCCCTTTTTTTGATAACACTTGGACATAGCTCCTGACTTTCATGTGACTCGGGGCTAAGCTAAGGACTACCTATCCATTGAATTTCAAACTCTAGTCATACAAGCACAAAAAACTAGAGGGAGGTCAATTTGTGAAACTCAGGGGTCCATCCCCAAATTCTCTAATGTTTAGAAGACTCCCTTGTCATATTTTAAAGGCATAAAAACCATTTTATACAAGGCCAAAAATTTCCATGAAGGCTTCCATGAACTCATCAAGCTTGACCAGTCCTACCAAGGCCTCATAGAAAAAAAGATGGCTAATGCCCAAATTCATAACTTCTCCCATCTCAAGGAGCTTTCCCTCCTTTTATCAATTACAAGACAATGAGGCCAGTACATTGGCTTACCTCCTGAGGTACAAAGTTCTCTGGAGTATAGATGAAATTCAATTCTGCTCATTCAAAATAGGAATGCAATTATGGATACCCTTTTTCCACAACTAGCATGAGAGGGGCCAATCATACTAACGTATTACAAGGAAAACCTTAGGTTGGAATCAACACATGCATAATGATCACACCTCATGCATCTCACAATCTTCACAAACCACTTATTTTAGAGAATTTCCTCTACATTCACCATTCACCAATCAAGAAAGTATTAGTAATCAACCAAGCATTATTCTATAATACTTCCAGTTCTTATTTCATATAGATCCAAAAAATCATCATAACCCTTATGCATCATTCTCCTCAAGCCATGTAATTCCTTCCTATTGCCCCAAAGTATACCGAGTCAATACAAAAATTTCAATTACAAGAAAAATGACACCTTATTGACTAAGAACATTATGCCTTTCATCTCATTATTAACAGATAGACAAGAACTAGCACAACCATGCTCATGAAGTATTAAACAACATTCATTCATTGAGGAATACATGTTATTAATTATGACAAAATATACAATACTTTTATTTATTCATTCATTACACTTACCGTACATTTCTAAATCTATCATGTCAACATTGCAAGAAACTATAATGACCATCATAGAAATATTCATAAAGCTTTGAAAAATAATTTTATTTCATAAACATGAGGTAGATACACTTATCTAAATCACATAAACTTGCTAAAAACTTAAGAATGGCGAGTCATTCTTGTTAGGTGAAATATAGGGTGTATTAATGGACCAACATTTAATGTCAATCCAGGGTCCATGGACTTTGAGGCACAACATTGGAAATGCAAGAGAAAGGCTTTGGGAACCTGTAAAACAAAAACCTAGTTTGTCTAGAAATTGCGCACACATTGAGATCCTACACTAATCAATCCTTTCTCTAATCCTGCACTCAAAAACATTAATTAGAAGAAAAAACTTACTTATTGAAAACACTAATCCTACAATTTATCAATAATCGTAAGCAAACCCTAGTTATTGACAATAGAAGAGAAAAATCATAGCTTCTGATCAACTGGAAAAAAATGATCATTAACTTCCAGACTCACTGGGAAAATCAAACATAAAGACTATTTTGATAATCTAAAGAACACTAGACAATAAACTCCAAACAATCCATATGCTTTTAATGCCAAGAAAAAATAATAAAATGAAAACTCAGTGAAAGTTCTTGCACTAGGTTCTAACTCTACTCCACTCTATGCATGCAATTGAAAAGTAAAAGTGTGGCTTTAATTCATCCTTAGTGTACTTAATCAAATGCAATCAATTGTGCAAAAATCTACTATGCGCATGCTTAAAATAATCACACTCTCCCTTAACACTCCAAGCTTTGAGATGCATCCAAACAATAAATCTTGGAAAACTCTATAAGAACACAAGGAAGAGGAAACTCTGCAATCCAAGAGATAACTAACAATGCTTGGTAAACATTAATTTAGGCAAATATTCAGGTGAAACACAAATTCCTGCTTAACAATTTGTTAGGTCCCTATAATATTAGTGATTCCCCCATTACTATTGCCATTGTATCCCTTATTGTTATTGTTATGCCCCCATTGTCCCCATATTGTTATTATTGTGCCCCATAGAAGCCCACTTTTGCTATTTTTGTGCCCTTATATTATTATTGTTAGGTCGGCTTTGGTTATATTGTGACCCCTTAGACTCATATATATAGAAAGGAGGTTTTGTCATTTGTATCATTGAAAAATTGTTCATTTGTGTAATGTAAAGGAGGTTTCCCCCTCGAAGAGGTTGATTTATAAGTCGTTGATCTATCTTTTCTATCTTTTTGTGAGCTAGTTTCATAACATTTGGTATTAGAGCTTGGATTCTAGAGTTTTGTTGCTCCAAATAGGTCATCGTGGCATTTTTGCTATAGCATTTTTTCTGCAATGTTTCAGACGCGCACAAAAAAAGCATTTGAGCCGAAATCTCTCTGAACCGCGGGTTTGAATTTCAGATATTGTCGTTATATTTTTAGAGATATGATCCAAGGACGTTAGGGTTTTTGCAGGATCCCGAATTATATCTCAAACAAGTGACCTGGGGAATATCGTCATAACATTTTTTCTTAGCATCAGATTGAAATTTTGTAAGAAGTTATAGAAATAGGATGGAATGTAGTTTTCTATGTATCAGTTTTAGATCCTAAGGTCAAAACAACAACACATGGCACTTCATAAAAGCGTGCTCTACTGAACCAGTCTATAATCAGGTCATCGTGGGATATTTGGCATAAATCTTCATTGGAGAATCCAATATTGATCATACTTGCGGGGTTAGAAAGAGTACTTAGAGGGTTACTGCAGGAATCAATTTCAGACCTTGGAGATCCAAAATTACAGAGATACAGTAGATTCAATATCGAGCTCCTATAAAGTGGAAAAAGGTGTGTAGTTTTTTTAAATTTTTGCATAAGTTTGGTTTGAAAAATTAGTTTGAAGGAATTCAAAGGGCATAGTGAAGCATTATTATTAGTAATTGAAGCCCCGAAGAAAGAAAATGGAAACACCTAGTAAGAAACCAGAAAGCTCTAGCATGACTCATGAAGAAGAGGAAGAAATGCAACATGACATATCAAACTTACGAGACCAAGTGCAACAAATTTCACTCACACAAAAAGTAATAGAAGCTAAGATGGATGGTTTAAAGAAAGACGTAGAAGCTGAGATGTATGGCGTGGAAGCTAAGATGGATGGCATTGAAGCTAAGATGGATGATTTAAAGAAAGGCGTGGAAGCTAAGATGGAAGATTTGAAGGGAGATTTGACAAAGTTTCTACAAGAAATTCTTACTAATGGCGAAAGGGTAGTAAAAGAAACTCATGATGAGAAAAAAATAAATGTTAATCATGATTTCATAGACTCTAACGTTGGATCGAAGAACCACCATGCTCCAAATATTGATATGAAGAAGTTTGATGGCAAGGATCCCGTAACATGGATACTGCAGATGGAGCGATTTTTCAATCTCCATAATGTCCAAAACACAGAAAAGATACACATTGCAACATTATATTTGGAACCAAATCAGTTTGTATGGTATCGATGACTTTGATCTCATAAACAAATTGTCACTTGGGCTATTTTTACGGATGAAGCACATTATGAGGATACAAAAAGAAACACTTTTTTTACCCAATTGATAAATATCAAACAAAAGGGTTCAATGATGAAGCACATTGAGGACTTCCAAAAATTGAATATAAGGGTAAAAGATATTCTAGAGGAGCATATGATTGATGTGTTCATATGGACTTTAAAGGATAACATCCAACATGAGGTTCGCCTTTGGGAACCTGATCCATTGGAGAAGGCATTCAAGTTGGCAAGAAAAATGGAAAACAAAATTATGGCAACAAGGAAGCCTACCACTCACAATCATAAAGATGAAAGTGTTGTTTCCCCTAGCCATCCACAACCTACAAGGTTGACACCACAAAAATTGGAAGAAAAAAGAGCAAAAGGGCTTTGTTATAGTTGTGATAGAAAATACACTAAAGGTCATAAGTGTGCTAAGAATAATTTGTTTTACATAGATTGAGAAGAGGAGGAAGAAAAGGAACAAGAAACGTAAAAAAAAGAGGATATACACCAGGAACAAACCCTAGAGAGAGAAGAAATGAATCCGACCATATCTTGTAATGCATTGGCTGGAATTACCACTCCTAAAACTATCAAGATAGAAGGGCATATCAAGAAGAAAAAAGTAATAGTGTTGATTGATTCGGGCAGTACCCATAATTTTTTCATTGTAAGATAGCCAAGGAATTGAATTGCTTCCTATATCCAGCACTAGAGTGTCAAGTGATGGTTGCAAGTGGAAGAACCATAAAATTCTCAGGAAAGTGTCATAATATCAAGCTATCCATGGGAGAATATGTATTGAATAGCCCAATGCTTTCCATTCCAATGGGTGGTGCTGATGTTGTACTAGGAGTCCAATGGCTACAATCCTTGGGTACAATAGCTTTTGATTTTCAAGAACTTTTCATCAAATTTTCTTTGGAAGGAAAGGAAGTTGAATTAAGGTGTATCACAGGGAAACCAGGAAAGATAATTAGCTCTAACAGAATGAAAAATATTCTAAAGAAAGAACAACGAGGCATAATTTCACAATTATGTTCACTAGAGGTTCCCACATCGAAATCATCTATTTCTCCAGATCTCCAAAAAGTCTTGGACAATCATTCCAAGGTATTTGAGACTCCCAAAGGCCTCCCACATATTCATGATCATGATCATGCTATTCATTTGATTCCAGGAAGTGTTCCTCCAAACATTAGGCCTTACAGATATCCCTATGCCCAAAAGAGTGAAATTGAACGTATGGTTGCAGAAATGCTAGAGGCTGGTATAATTCAACCTAGTCAAAGTTCTTTCTCTACTCCAGTAGTATTGGTTCATAAGAAGGGTGGATCATGGCATGTGTGTCCAAATTATACGGAGCTCAACAAGCTCACTATTAAAGATAAATTTCCCATTCCTGTCATTGATGAATTATTGGATGAATTGCATGGATCAATTTACTTCACCAAGTTGGATCTTCGTTTAGGATATCATCAAATCAAAATGAAGACTAAAGACATTCCAAAAACAACATTTAGAACTCATGAGGATCATTATGAATGTTTGGTCATGACTTTTTGCCTTACTAATGCACCTTCTACATTTCAAGGTTTGATGAATTCCATTTTCAAACCATTCCTTAGAAACTTTGTGTTAGTATTTTTTGATGATATACTAATCTACAACTAGTGTTGGAAGGATCATGTTCAACATGTTGAAATGGTGCTCAAACTACTGGAGTAGAAACAATTATATGCAAAAAGCTCCAAATGTTTCTTTGGAGTACAAGAGGTGTAATATTTGGGTCATATTGTATCTCATGAAGGTGTTAAGGTAGACCCTAGCAAAATTAAAACAATTAAGGAATGGAAAATCCCCACATCCATAAAGCATCTATGAGGATTTCTCTAGTTGACAGGGTATTATCACAAGTTTTTTAAGGATTATGGGAGAATAGTAGCACCTATAACAACATTATTGAAGAAATATTCATTTTCATGGACTCCAGAAGCAACAAAGGCCGTTGAACATTGCTATGGGGTAAAATGCATGGGATGAAAACTACCATCGAAATTCTTCTTGGGACTTCCGACAGACTGTAAGGTTATCTGCAAAAGTTACCTGTTACACACATGTTCATCTATCTTACATATATATTGATAGGATATGGAAAAAGGATCACCTTTGGTTCTTTCTAGATTCGCTTGGGGATCTCTATGCAGTAAGAAAAACTCCTCCTGATCGGCTCCAAGATGATTCCTGCACAAAAGAATGAAGCAAACCAATCACAACATATACTTCTAACAATTAATGAAAGAATCCGTAACAAACATGTATAAATGTGTAACTTATCTACTCAACACAACAAGCATCAGAATGAACAAATAAATGCACAATATCACCGACACTTCGAGTAGTGGAACACAACCGTAGTCCTATATTCAGAATAGAAGAGTGATTACAACAACCCTGTTGCATCAGCCTTCCTTATCCCTTCTTCCTCTCTCTCTCTCCTTCTTTTAGCTAGCTCCTTCAAGAATATGACAATATCACAACAGCACCATGTACTATCCTTCTAAATGCTCTAACCCTTTTGCAATGGCCCTCTCATTGCTTAAATAGCAATTGATTTAGGGCTGCCCAACTCCACCTGTAGTTCTTTTGGGTAAAAAACATGAACCTGACTCGTTTACTAGCTTTTCCCATTTGCCTCTATTTCCGGAATAGAATTTCTCCAAATATCTTGATTTTTGGAGATTCCCTAAATTTCTTGCACAAATTTAGGGAAATAATATCTAGATATTTTATGGCAGATTCGTTGGCATAACCACTTGAGCATCACTAAAGTTCGCTAACGCTCCCCCTAGTCTAACAACAAGAGTTAGCAGGTTGACTAATGCTCCTTTATGCTTGTAAACAAGCTTTATAAAGCAGGTTGTGAGTGTACAGAGAGCATTAGTGTGGATTCTGGGCCTGCAATTGTGGTCATTCTTTCAGTCATGTTGTCTTTCTCCTCTGAGTTGATTAGGAGGTCATTTTGTCCTATAACAGATGCCCCCTAAAGTATGAGATCAGAGGTAGAAACAATGGCCGAAATACTTTATGAAAATACTGTAGTTTCCTATCAAAATCTTTGTAGAGAGAGAGAGAAGTTTCAGGTGATAATGAAAACCTGATACAACAAAAGTACATATATATGAATTTCTAAAATCATGTCTTGAGTCGGGCATTCCCATCCTCAGTAGCTATGTCAGAGTAACTTTCTCCTCAGAGATATAACAATGTTGGCCGCCAATATGGCACAGGGCGGATCCAATGTCATAATAGATTATCCTGAATTGGTTGTCTTCAAAGAACAATATCGCAGCTTGGGAGAGGAAACACGGCTGAATGATGCAAGCCTCTACCCAAGGTCTTAATTCCTGCTTCATCGAATAGCATAGATCGCTACATGTGATAAAATGAGTTGACGTCGAACATGCACGAAATCATCTGATTACCAGCCAATAATGGACACTGTTAACAGATGCGAGGAAGGCCACCGAAAATGGTGATGGTCTCCAAGATGCATAGTGCAAACTAGCGAGTGTGAAAGATTTTTTGTCGTTGGACACTTGTAGAATCGTTTAACCAGGAGCCAATGATGAAAACTCGTGATCAAGCACAAGGTAACCTGCCACTAATGTCTACAAGCACCAAGGAACTAAACGTGTTTCTATGTTACCTTCCTAGATAGAGTGTTGAAGTCGATACGAAGAAACCTGTTGAAAGGTAGGCAATGACGTTGTTAGAGTTGGTCTTTACATCCCTCCGTCAGAGATCATTTCTCTTATTGCATTTCATTTTTAGGTGTCTCGCTCGATTCACTCAGTTGCATTCCGCTAGGGGCATGTCATGATCTGACGGAAGGGTCTTGTCAGTCTTTCCCCTAATGCTTTGTACGTGCTGCTTTAGGTCTGTTTTTCGAATCAATTTTGAAATCATTCATAGTCTTTTTTTGGCCTCTTGTCAGCAAAGAGTTATTATAAGATTTTTAGGTCTAGGATTTAACTGATTTAGTCCTCAAAGTGCCCAATAATTCCTTCAGGCCAGAGGGAGGTTCAGATTTTCATTATCAATACTGCTCAAGGATGATTCCTCTTCAAAACTCTATTTTGAAGAGGAAATCGTCAAATTAATTGTTTGTAATAAATATGTATTTTTAAAGCTTTCCGCCATGGAGCTCTTCAAATGCAGACTCTGGTCATCCTTTGCCAAAGTTCAACGCTACCATCTCCTGTAAAAATTGCCAAAAGAAAACATCATTCAAGCCAAAAAATTGAGGAGGAAACAAAAAGACAGAGTTGTATTAAAGTGAAGAAATGCCAATTTCAAAACATACAAAAATGGGTCTTTACAAAGACAAAATCAAAGCCATGTCTTTATGAAGATATTTTTATGTGTATCAATGCGATTTTGCATTCAAGGGATCAATTGAAGTCGACTTAAGTGGTGAGAAAGCAAAGCTGTGTTTGAAAGGCCGGACTATGTGTAATTGACAGAGCGCGGCGCGTTGGGAGTTAGGCGCGGCGCATAGAGCCGTGTTCCACCGTGGAAATTTGAACATGCGCGACACACTCATCGAGTGCGGCGCACTGGGATGTGTGCGTGACGCATTGGCTTGAGATCGAAATTTTTTGCCAATCTTCTCAAATATCAAATTTGCTCGGTTACTTCGTGTTGATGAAGATGTGCAGAATTTGGGAAATATGATAGGTATTTTTGATACTTTGGTAAGATTTTTGAGAGACCTTACATCTGCGCAACATGATTTGGCAGATTTGCAAGTGGAACTACAGGTCGACGGGATGATAATAGCGTGGCACATCTCACCCATAGTTTTAGCGCCGATTTTCAGAATTGTTGCTTAAAGCGGCCAGTGATTATGGAGCCTTAATTACAGCTCCAACGGAGTCAGAGTTTTTAGGATCCACTATCTGTCTGGGGAAGTGCTGCGACCCATTCTAGTTGCCTTGGCATCTTGCACACGCTATTTTGAAACCATATCTGCAATGAGAGAATCAAATGTTGCACTTCATAGGCTATGTGTTGGTTCATCATCTCCAGTTACACCATCAAAAGATCCATCATGAATGTCAGATCAACCGGATTCAAAATGTGTAACCCCTCCTCCATGGAGTGCAAATTACAATATGGATGAATCAAACTTAGATGATATTGTGATTCGTAGTCGCACACGATTAGACCAATTAGAGTATTTCGTTGAAAACCCTGATTTCATAGCGTCTTCTGATACTGGGCAGTCTGATCATAATGGTCTGAAAGCAAAGGCGGTTATCTTGGCCATTTTCAAGCGCTACACATAATATGGTGTAATAATGCTAGTAAATCAATCTTAGGATCATTGTTTTGGCTAAATCTCAAAAATGTATGGAAGGTTACTCTCAATCCATTGTAATGCTAGAGGGCCAAAGCCAAGGAATCTGAGAGTTATGGAGAGTTGTTTTCAATTCTACACAGATGTGCGAGACCTGCCATATTTATAACAATATCTAGATCAACATCCTCTTTAGAAAACTCACTGAGGCATCGTGTGAGGTGAATGAAGACTTTTCCTTGGTTAGTTTTGCAACCTTGGACATTCAGGATAAAAAAAAAAGTGTTGGGAATCTTGTTAAGCAAATGGATATGTGATTTTGACGGAGAGATCGCAGCTGGAATTGACAAAACTATGTTTCCCTTCATTAAAGGCGAAACCTTAGTGAGAATTAGTTTTTATTCAAACGGAAAAAGGGAAGGTGAAAAGTCAAAGACCGAAAATGCCTAAATTTAGAGCGTAGATATATACCATGGCAGAGAAATAGGATTTGATTACCTATTTTTGGACTTCAGTTATGATTCAAAGGATCTACAGCTACAGTTTCCGCCTGTTGTAGATCTAACCCGAGAATATTATAGATCAGATATGAAAAGATAAGATAATGCAAGTAAACCCAGAAATAATATGAAATGATTCTTTATTGATATCAAGACCCTTAAGGTAGGGCAACACCATACATTCACTCCTTAAGGAAGGAGAACACTCCACAAGCCATATGCCTGTTCATACAATAATACTTCTCTTCCTATCCTCCATGTGGAGTCTCTAGCCTCTATATAGGCCTCATACATACAATACCATGGGTCCTTACCATGGTTCCCTCATACCATCAACTAATACCATGGGCCCATTACATTATTATTAACTACTTGTGGTCCCTTACATGACATGGGTTAACCACCTTATTTATTAGTATGGCCCATCCCATTATTACATTATTACCTTGGGTACCTCCCTTGGTACCCCATATTATCCCCCCTAGGTATATAACATTCCACCCCCCTAAGCATGTTTCGTCCCCGAAACATGGGAAGAACACAAATAATAAGATCTACTCAAAAGAGTAGTCCACTGATACCATGCACGTGCATCTAACCATCAAAGAGAAAGGTGAACCCTCGATCTCGCTGGTGCCTCACTCGCTTGAGATCGAAGTTGACCGTGGCAGCTCTTTTGTGTGTAGTAGGTGGATCATCTCTCCTTTCTATCCATCATGTGACTACTTGGTTTCCATGATGGTTGTCTTGCGGGGTGATGTGGGTGATGATATGTTGAACTTTTAATCCACGATGGCTTTTTCTTGACTTCACCCTGCTGTGGTGCCTGTTGTGGTGTCTTCATTTTCAATATGACTTCAACCACTGAGCCCTCCTCTGATGTATCATCACCTGTAACCTTTTCTTTTTCACCCTCTGTTTGTGTTTGATTGTCAATCATCAAGGGCTCATCATCTGATATGTCAGTCCGGTGAACATCTTCTGCTTCAGCCTCCATGTGCTCTACCTGTTTATGGATGGAAATATTCTGTAATGTAATTTTCTTCTTTTTATACCATAGCTTCAGGAATTTCTTCTGCACATTAATATTGATAGTACCCATGGATTCCATCCAAGGATATCCCAAAATAACATCCATATTATCCATATCTGAAGCATAAAAATCACCATGAAACACATACTTATCCATCGAAATCTTCAAATCCTTGTACACTTGAACATCCTCATTATCAACTTGCACAATTTTTGCTGGAACTTGCAATCTTTTTGCCAAATTAATACTGATAAGATTTTGCTTGCAACTAGGATTTATAGACACAATGATTTTCTCCTTCTGAAGCAATCCATGAACCTGCAATAAGGATATACCAGTAGGAAATAACCCTTTAGGTTCCATGGTTTCCTTCTTTTCTGTAAAAATAAAATCTTTGCTAGGCAATGTGTCTGTCTGTGTGAGCTTATCAACAAGAATAGTTTTTCGGCCAAAGAGGTTCATAATAGCTTCTGTGAACATGTCCCAAGTCCAAAACCTTCTATTGGCACGTTGATGGTCTTGCCACCATTGTTTTCTTTCAGTGTCCAAGTACATGCTTCCCACCATAAGCTGAGTCTCATTATCATAGATGTGATTCCGACTGAAACACTACTCCATTTGCGCTATCCATCTAGCTGGATGAGAGCCATCAAATTTATACAGGTCCCTCAAACTCCGATCTAGGCCCGCCATCACAAAAATATTGGTGAAAAATTGAAATGGTCACAGATCCGTCAATATTGCTCAGAATCCCTATTATAATCTGTTTTTAGAAATGGAACAACCACTCTGCATCTGCCCATGTGATAGAAATCCTGATCCAGGCACTAGAATTCCAGATCTGCGCTGCTACTCTCCCGCCGTCACCAAAATTTCTGCAAAAAGAGCTGATTTTAAATCAGCTATATCTCCCTCATCCGGACTCCGATTCGACTGATTTTTTTTTTGAAATTATGTGTTTTTTCACAAAGATTCCAGATCTGCAATTAGATCTTGCAGATCTTGCACCAGGACGTCTAGATCTGTGCCGCAAACTCACTGCCCTGAAAAATTGTCTGCAACCCCACTGATTTTTAGATCAGCGATATCTCCTTCATCCGGACTCCGATTCAACTGATTTTTTTTTTTGAATTTGGGTATTTTTTCACAAGGAATACAGATCTGCAATTAGATTCTACAGATCTGGCACCAAAACATATAGATCTGATCTGCAAATTCGCCGTCCCAGAAACCTTGCAAAAATGAAAAAAACATTTCTCCACGGTTTGCCCAAGAAAGAGCTCTGATACCACTTGTTGTAGATATAACCTGAGAATATTATAGATCAGATATGAAAAGATACGATAATGCAAGTAAACCCAGAAATAATATGAAATGATTCTTTATTGATATCAAGACCCTTAAGGTAGGACAACACCATACATTCACTCCTTAAGGAAGGAGAACACTCCACAAGCCATATGCCTGTTCATACAATAATACTTCTCTTCCTATCCTCCATGTGGAGTCTCTAGCCTCTATATAGGCCTCATACATACAATACCATGGGTCCTTACCATGGTTCCCTCATACCATCAACTAATACCACGGGCCCATTACATTATTATTAACTACTTGTGGTCCCTTACATGACATGGGTTAACCACCTTATTTATTACTATGGCCCATCCCATTATTACATTATTACCTTGGGTACCTCCCTTGGTACCCCATATTATCCCCCCTAGGTATATAACACCACCTCTTCATCGGTCATCAATAGATTTGAGTAGAAAATGTAACGCTGCTCCCTTTCAGAACAAATGATTGGCTCTTCAGCTTCAGTTTGTTAATGATGATTAAACTATTCCTTATTTTCATCGATCTATTTTCCCACATATTGAATCTATTTATTGTATTGTAAATCATTTGTAAAGGGGTTGGAGTTTCTGGGAGTAGTGTGGAGGAAAAACCTAGCGCTTTCACTGTACAGTTTTGGCAGAGAATTAATGAAATGATGCAGCTCTGATTCATGAGATTCATGTGGTATGAGTTTAGCATATGTTTCTTCTTTCTGTTTCATGTATCTTGTTATGTTTTACTGTCCATTCATGATCATTTCCAGTTGAATGCTTTTAAGTAAGAAAGGTAGAATCCAGTTTACTGCTCTGCCTTGGGAAGGCATTCATGCTTTGTGTCTCTTCTTCTATCTGAAAAGGATTCATGTGTATGCCCTTTTCAGCTTCTCAACAGTCTTTCCACTCCATATTATTTCAGTTTGATTGCTAAACCTCCTGCCTATCTTGCCTCATGAAATACTTTGTATCTTTGATTTAATTTCTCAACTCAGGCTGTCCTTTGTCCCATACAGCCCAGAAAATTCAGTCATTCAATAAATTACCTCTTTCATATCTATTTACTAGCCTAAAATCAGTTTCCCATTTTAAATCATCTCAAGCCTCATTGAAACACCTTTCGCTGAGATTGACCCGGAGAGAGCCCTCTCCTGTCCTCGTAGGGCTAGCTACGAGGCTGAGAGTGGTTTGATGTGGACCTAGAACCTTGCCTTTTCAGCCTGAGGCAAATCTAGGCTCTAACATAGTGGCGACCGTACTGGGGACGAAAATGGTTTGCTTGTTGATGTCATTTGTTTTACAAGCTACAGACGGAGCCTGAAGTTATGCCAGGTAGCCTTCGAAATGATTTTGCTTTGCATTAGCGCAAGTAGATAAACGCTGCTTCAGTAAATCTCTGGTCTAGCTTGTGAACATGACATCTAACTTGTTAATTCCCCAGTACATGTATCAAAGTTAGATCTGATTGTTGATGGTGGACAACGATCAGACATAAGAAGGCTGAAACCATTCACTTGGCGACTCCATTCACTGAAAAATCCAGCAATCAATGCTTCATGGTGACTCCACTGCAAAGAGATCAGTAGCTTTGAGATTTTCAAAATGGAACGGGTTGCAAGAAGATACGCTCCAATGAGTCGAGATCACATTCCATGCTTTCCAAATAAAATTCCGAAGGTAGATTGTTCAAGGAATTTGCCTACGTTTAAAGATGATGGTAGGAAGGATGCTGCTTTACATCTGGTTAGATTTCACATGCATTTTTGTAAGTTGAAGGTTGATTTTCCTGAAGATTGCTTGATGAAGATATTCCTGGCCACTCTGGAAGGTGAAGCCCAATCTTGGTATGAAAGTTTGCCGCCTGCTTGTATTTACTGTTTAAAGGATTTTCATGCCATGTTCTTTGAGAGGTATAAAGACTCTTATCCATCATTAAATTTAGTTCAGGACTGTTGCAAACATGCTTATAGTTTTATTGAAAGCCTTGAGAAATATTATGAAGATGATAATTTCATGGATGATGAGATCATGGAAGCCTTGTATGAAAATTCGTTTCAGCAGCACACATAAATCTTAGAGGATAGTTATCAAGATCAGTAGGTTGAAGATTTCCATTTGGCTGAAAATGATGAAAGAGAAAGTTTCGTTTCAGATTTGTCCATAGAAGAAAACAACATGTAGGGAAGTCAAGTTCAATTTGAGAATGTGATAACGTTAAGTCAGCCATTTCAGATCTCGTTTCAGATTGTGATGACCAAGAATACCTTGTACTGAATCCCATGAAGGAGAACTCTGTTGTTGAAATCATCTGGAATGAAGAAGACAGAGTTATGGATCCAAATGTTCTCATGTCATCAGAACAAAGCCTTCATAAAGAGGTAATCCAGTCAGTTCATGAACAACAAGATGAGATCTTTGTTCAAGTAAGTGAAAAAGTTTCTCTGGATGAATTTATGGTAGATGATAGAAATGTCATGCTTGAGTATCAAGAAACATCTGAAGTTTCTTTTCTCATGATTGATGAATGTAATGAGGAACATGATAATCCGGTTGTTATATCATATGAAGATGATCAAAAATATATTCAGACTACAGAAGATCAGAACATTCAAGACTGCTTTTCAGATTCTTCTTCACATGTCTCATATTTTGAAATGTTTTCCCAAGAGGAGATCTGCTCATCTACTTGTTCAGAATTTTTTGAGGACCAAGAACATACTCTTACTGAAGTGCATTATGAAGGAAGATCAGAATCAAAGGAGAAAGACACCTTGCTCTTTCAGCAGGAGGTAAATCTTCATGTTTTTCACGATCCACTGGCAAATCTGTTGCAGTCAATAGTGAAGGTGATTATCGTAGTATTCAGTGCTGAAGATGATCATGGTCAATTATGTTTTTGAATGCTTAGTTACCACTATCTACTGTTGACCAAGAGATATGATCAAGAGAATCAATCAAGAAGGCATCTGCTTGATTGGTTACATTGGCATTTTGATATAGTTTGATGGTATATTGTCTTGTAAGAAACACAGGCGGTCATGTACTGCCATCAACCTTTAAGTTTTAAGTTAGTTTGTTAGAGTCAAGTTTTTTAGTCATTTCAGTTTGCATCGAGTTAGTTTGAGTCTAATTTCCAGTCAACCAATTGAGTCATGTTGGTTTGTTGAAATAATGGACTCCATAGCCCAATGGACGAAGGCACTGTCTAACTCTTCCAGATATCTGCCGTTATTGGCACCTCCAAGGAGCTACCATCCCCATTGGAGCCAATGTTAGAGTCGGTCTTTACATCCCTCCGTCAGAGATCATTTCTCTTATTGCATTTCATTTTTAGGTGTCTCGCTCGATTCACTTAGTTGCATTCCACTAGGGGCATGCCATGATCTGATGGAAGGGTCTTGTCAGCCATTTCCCCTCATGTTTTGTACCTACTGGTTTAGATCTGTTTTCGAATCAATTTTGAAATCATTCATAGTCTTGTTTTGGCCTCTTGTCAGCAAAGAGTTATTATAAGATTTTTAGGTCTAGGATTTAACTGATTTAGTCCTCAAAGTGCCCAATAATGCCAGCAGGCCAGAGGGAGGTTCAGATTTTCATTATCAATAATGCTCAAGGATGATTCCTCTTCAAAACTCTGTTTTGAAGAGGAAATCGTCAAATTAATTGTTTGTAATGAATATGTATTTTTAAAGTTTTCCACCATGGAGTTCTTCAAATGCAGACTCTGGTCATCCTTTGCCGAAGTTCAACGCCACCATCTCCTGCAAAAATTTCCAAAAGAAAACATCATTCAAGACAAAAAATCAAGGAGGAAACAAAAAGACAGAGTTGTATTAAAGTGAATAAATGCCAATTTTAAAACATACAAAAATGGGTCTTTACAAAGACAAAATCAAAGCCATGTCTTTATGAAGATATTTTTATGTGTATCAATGTGATTTTGCATTCAAGGGATCAATTGAAGTCGACTTAAGTGGTGAGAAATCAAAGTTGTGTTTGAAAGGCCGGAATTTGTGTAATTGACAGAGCGCGACACGTTGGGAGTTGGGCGCGGCGCATATAAATTGCACGGCGCATAGAGCCGTGTTCCACTGTGGAAATTTGAACATGCGCGGTGCACTCACCGAGCGCGATGCACTGGGATGTGCGTGCGGTGCATTGGCTTGAGACCACAATTTTTTGCCAATCTTCTCAAATATCAAATTTGCTCGGTTACTTCGTGTTGATGAAGATGTGCAGAATTTGGGTAATATGATAGGTCTTATTGATACTTTGGTAAGAGTTTTGAGAGACTTTACATCTGTGCAACATGATTTGGCGGATTTGCAAGTGGAACTACAGGTCGACGATGTTATCACTCAGGTTGTCCCTTGGCTCCTTAAGGGATACGGCCGAGGTAACCACAAACCAATCTTTGGGCTGCAGGTCCTAGCCTACCTGCAGTCAGAGAGGGCTCTCTTTTTAAAATTTAGCTTTGTTTTGGGTTGATTTTAGGCTAGTTATGGTGTACATGGGTTTTGTTTTGATTTTGGTGGGAGGGATGATGTTTTCAAGCAGAGTTGGGATGCATAGTGTGAGAAGTTCAAACCATTGGGCATGGAGTCATGGATTAGGGCTTGTTGTTGCGTTTTCTTGGTCACTAGAGGAATACAGAGCAGGATAGCTACACATAGAACAATATCAAGCTGGAATAAAGATGGAATGAAGGTCAGAGATGAAAGGCAACTAAGAATCTTTCATTAGCTAACAGAGAGGGAAGGTGAATGAAAGTTTGTCTAGGAGCAGTCAAGAATTCCTAAATAACAGTCATATGTGAAAGAAACAGGGTAAACATGATCATTTAAGTATGCATATTCATAACCATTTCTGAAGAAAGCATATAGAAATAACAAGAACTGAGCATAGAGTGCAGTCAAGCAAAACCTAAGCTATTCATCTTTCTTGCTATTTAGATGGTAACACAATGGTGGTGTAAACATATATAAACTGTAAGCAGAGGTAAGAAAACACTTATTGAGCCATGTAGTAGCATAGGAATTCCACAGTCACTCTTTGGCCATTAATTAACACAACAGACAGTTCATCATCCAAAGCATTCCAACAGTCTTTGATTATAGAGTTCTCAAAGTATACAGCGCAAGTCTAGAATGAGGATTATCAACCAACCCCCCAAATATGTTCTGTGGGGCGGTATATATACAAAAATGAGTTACAAAATATCTAGTTGATGAGTTAATAACTCATAACTTTTTTACCACCGCTTGAGGAATAGTATATGAAAGAGTAATTGATGCAGTAGATATTTAGGGTATTAGCTATCCGTTCTGTCAGAGAATTTAGACTTTTGGGATCAACTGAGTCGGCTGAGGTTGTGCTTTTAATTTGCGTTTTTTGGGCCTGCTGCCCTGGTGCTTCGCTGAGTCACTGCTTTGTTATCCTGCTCTCAGTATGCATACTTGGCCTTTTTATAAAATTGCCGTAGTCATATCTTGACTCCCTCTGCCTGCTGTTTTTTCTTTAGTTCTCTGTTTCCAGCGTTGCCTCTTGCGAATTTTTGGGTTTTGCAGGTAGCCGAGCAATAGGAAGCTCTCCATTTTGAGTAATTTTTCTTAGCGATGCACGATTAGCGCTAAGCGCGTCAAAAACTGCCTATGTTTCTCGTTTCAGGCATTATTTGACGCGATTCTCGCCCTTTGCGCCTTTTCTGTGATGACGTCAGCATGGCGTCATTGGTGGGTCCCAGGTACGGCAGGGTGACGTGGCAGTGACGTCAGCGGTGGACAGGTGGCGGATGACATGGCAGTACGACAGGGTGACGTGGCATAGGATAGAAGGCGGGGTAGGGACGGAGGCAGATGCGGTGGCGGTGACGTAGTGCTGTCGTCAGGGGCAAAGATACAGAAGGTGGTTTGTGGTTTTATCGGACCGCCTTCTGTACGAGAGCGGTAAGTGTCAGAGGGGCTCCGATGCAATCGCGTGGAGACACATGTCTTTTGTACAGTGGGGAAACCGCTAGCCTATCGAAGGCTAACCGTCGGACGTCGGGGCAGCTCCGAAATCGGTGAGGGCCGTCGGATGGGGAGGGCCCGATTTGACGGTGGACGGAGCGCGGAACTGGCGATAGGTTAATGTACGGGGGCCCATTATATATATTGATGTATTTATGCGGTGGGGGTTCAAAAACTTTGGGTTTGTGGGTTATATGCGGGTATGAATTAATTTAATGTTTGACCAAAACTATTAAACATTAAACATTTGGAAAATGATTGCGGAGGGGCAAAATTATAGGGTTTTGGTGAGTAGAGGAGTAGGTATAGGTAATTAATCCAACCAGAGGTTAGATTAATCCTAGGGTTAGGACGTGGATGGGTTCATAATAGTCCCAGATGGACTATTATTTCACAAGACTGCATTATAAGGCTATAGTGCCATGGGGTGGGAATATTTATTATTTTTTGGAATTTTGTATAGCTTTTGTATAATAGGGGATAAGGAAATGATCTAGGGAGCTAGATAATAGAGTTAGGAGTTAATATGAATTTGTGAGGTGAAGTGTAGGGGAGAGGCTAAGTTTGTGAACTGAAACTTAGACATAAGAATAGAAAGGAATGTGGAGGAGTGATTTTACACAAGAAATGTGGCTTCTTTTCATTGAAGAAAGTCAAAGCTTGACTTAGTATTTTACAAAAATGAAGTGATAACAGGACTGGTTGGGCAGATCCCAAGGTCCTTAAGGGGTGTTAGTAAGAAACTTTGAGGGGGGGGGTGAAAGGGAGTTAGACATGCTTCCATAGTTCTGCCACCAAAAAACTGCTTTGCCACTTCTGTCATTGATGAGAGGAGCTCTAATTGACAATACATGAGGTGATCAAAACCTTGCTTCTGCAACCTCAAGCTACTTACCCAGCCTAATTTACCTAGCATTTTTTCTTCCATTTGATTGGGTGCACTTAGACTTTCAAACCCTGATTATCTTCTTTTCTTTTGACTGCCCTCCTATCTAAATGTACCCTTATCTCTTCCAAGGGCCCAGATTAAGCAGTTGGGCTCCTTAATTTCTCTACCTAACTACTCATAAGCCAAGATTAAGCTTTTTGTCTTTCCCTTAACTGTAAAACTCTTCAAAAAAGGTATGATTCTTCAAAATGGAACTTCTTGGAAATATGGAACCTTGCAACATGAAAAGATGACATATTTGGCATGTAAAACAGTCAATCATGAAATATGAAACCTATTGCAATAGGAGGCTAACAGACGGGATGATAACAGCATGGCATGTCTCACCCATAGTTTCAGCACCAATTTTCAGAATTGTTGCTTAAAGCAACCAGTGATTATGGAGCCTTAATTACACCTCCAACGGAGTCAGAGTTTTTAGGATCCACTATCTGTCCGGGGAAGTGCTGCGACCCATTCTAGTTGCCTTGGCATCTTGCACACGCTATTTTGAAACCATATCTGCAATGAGAGAATCAATTGCTGCACTTCACAGGCTACGTGTTGGTTCATCATCTCCAGTTACACCATCAAAAGATCCATCATGGATGTCAGATCAAGGGGATTCAGAATGTGCAACCCCTCCTCCATGGAGTGCAAATTACAGTATGGATGAATCAAACTCAGATGATGTTGTGATTCGTAGTCGCACACGATTAGACCAATTAGAGTCTTCCATTGAAAACCCTGATTTCAGAGCATCTTCTGATGCTGGGCAGTCTGATCATGATGGTCTGAAAGCAAAGGCGGTTATCTTGGCCATTTTCAAGCGCTACACATAATATGGTGTAATAATGCTAGTAAATCAATCTTAGGATCATTGTTTTGGCTAAATCTCAAAAATGGATGGAAGGTTACTCTCAGTCCATTGTAATGCTAGAGGGCCAAAGCCAAGGAATCCGAGAGTTGTGGAGAGTCGTTTTCAATTATACACAGATGTGCGAGATCTGTCATATTTATAACAATATCTAGATCAACATCCTCGTTAGAAAACTCACCAAGGCATCGTGTGAGGTGAATGAAGACTTTTCCTTGGTTATTTTTGCAACCTTGGACATTTAGGATAAAAAAAAGTTTTGGGAATCTTGTTAAGCAAATGGATATGTGGTTTTGACGGAGAGATCGCAGCTGGAATTGAAGGAACTCTATTTCCCTTCATTAAAGGCGAAACCTTAGTGAGAATTAGTTTTTATTCAAACGGCAAAAGGGAAGGTGAAAAGTCAAAGACCGAAAACGACTAAATTTAGAGTGTAGATATCTACCATGGTAGAGAAATAGGATTCAATTACCTATTTTTGTACTTCAGTTATGATTCAAAGGATCTACAGCTACAGTTTCTGCCTCTTCATCGATCATCAACAGATTTGAGTAGAAAATGTAACGTTGCTCCCTTTCAGAACAAATGATTGGCTCTTCAGCTTCAGTTTGTTAATGATGATTAAACTATTCCTTATTTTCATCGATCTGTTTTCCCACATATTGGATCTATTTATTATATTGTAAATTATTTGTAAAGGGGTTGGAGTTTCTGGGAGTAGTGTGGAGGAAAAACCAAACACTTTCACTGTACTGTTTTGGCTGAGAATTAATGAAATAATGTAGCTCTGGTTCATGAGATTCATGTGGTATGAGTTTAGCATATGTTTCTTCTTTCTGTTTCATGTATCTTGTTATGTTTTACTGTCCATTCATGATCATTTCCAGTTGAATTCTTTTAAGTAAGAAAGGTAGAATCCAATTTAATGCTCTGCCTTGGGAAGGCATTCATGCTTTTTGTCTCTTCTTCTGTCTGAAAAGGATTCATGTGTATGCTCTTTTCAGCTTCTCAATAGTCTTTTACTCCATATTATTTTAGTTTGATTGCTAAACCTCCTGCCTATCTTGCCTCACGAAATAATCTGTGTCTTTGATTTAATTTCTCAGCTCAGGCTGTCCTTTGTCCCATACAGCCCAGAAAATTCAGTCATTCAATAAATTACCTCTTTCATATCTATTTACTAGCCTAAAATCAGTTTCCCATTTTAAGTCATCTCAAGCCTCATTGAAACACTTTTCGCTGAGATTGACCCGGAGAGAGCCCTCTCCTGTCCTCGTAGGGCTAGCTACGAGGCTGAGCGTGGTTTGATGTGGACCTAGAACCTTGCCTTTTCAGCCTGAGGCAAATCTAGGCTCTAACAGATGTGTCCTACATCAGTTGACACGAAACCGGACAAGGATGATTTTGTTTTCTGAAGAATCTTTTAAGCTTTTGGGTCTAAATGATGGAGGGCATGATGAAAGGATATGTAGGGTCAGTTGATCGAGGAAACAAGTAGGGACCCTCGAACAATAGAAGGCATGACAATGGTTTTAACCAGACAACACTAGACTCATGAACACTACAGAGTGTTTAAGATACAGAGATGCAATAGCATCAAGGTATACAGGATAAAAACTCATAGGTTGGTAGGGTTCATATTGAGAGGTTATCAAAATGACGGTTTATTTGAGGGAGTGCCATGTTCAAGGGAACTTTTGCTGCCAAACCACGCTTCAGGATACAGTTGTATTTCCACTTTCCCCGTTTGATTTTTAATGAGTCTAGACGGGTAAAATCATCGATCTTTTCATGTTTAGAGAGTTTGAAAAGGATCGCAAAAAGAACGACTCTTTGCCTTATCTGATTAGTTTAATGAGTCTAGACGGGAAAACTCGTCAATTTTTTCATCTTTTAAGAGTTTGAAAAGTATTGTAAAAAGAACGACTCTATATCTTATATGTGTATTTAAAGAGTCCAGACTAGACAACTCGATGATCTTTTCATTTTTAGAGTCTGAAAAGATTGTAAAGAGAGACTCCATGGTGGTCCTTTTGTCATAGTTGTTAAACGAGTGTGACAAAAGGTTAATAGTATACCTGTATCGGTTACTTTTCCGTATTTAATCTACTGGACCCGGATAAAGAGAAACCTTTTTCCAATAGATGTCGACCGCATTTTGTTACGAGTATGAGGCGGCGGACTAAACTCATGTTTTGTCATGACACTTTAATGAGCTCAGTAACAAAAACTTGGGATTTTTCATTTTTTAATGAGCTTGAAAAAAGTACCTGAAAGAATGCTCGTGTCATATTTAGCATGTTTAACGAGCAGCGAGACATAGCTTGAGATTTTTTCAGTTTAAAGAGCGAGAAAAAAGTTCCTAAAAAGGATGCTCCGTTGGATTTTTTCAGTTTATGAGTTGGAACAAGATAAAAAAAGAGGTGCTCAGAGCATTATTTGCATATATTTAACGAGTGAAAATGATGAAAAACTCGGGGAATTTTATATTGTTTAAAGAGCAATAAAATATCCCTAAAAGTGCTTTATGGGTAGTGGTATATATGTTTAACGAGCTCTACTACAAAAACTCAAAGGTGTTTATATCTTTTAAAGAGCGATAAAATGTCTCCAAAAGTGCTCTATTCATCATTGCATAGATTTAATGAGCACAAGGACAAAAGCTCGGGGATGTTTATATTTTTTAAAGAGCAATAAAATATCCCTAACAATGCTCTACCATAGTTAGAAATTTTTTAACGAGCTTAACGATGAAAACTCGGGGATGTTTATATTTTTTATAGAGCAATAAAATATCCATAACAGTGCTCTAAAAAGTCTTGCATGCAGATTTTACTGCTTTTCATTCTTGAAGTGCTTTCATCAAAAGCAATGAAAAAGAAACAATTCCTATTATCTGGGTTCATGCATGATACAAAATCATGTAGAATGGACTATTTCCTCTTTAATGATTTTTCAAAAAATCATGTCTCTCAAAGTTATATAAAGAATTGCTTGGACCTTTCACATGCATCATTTTCACTATTTTGAATTTTGTGAGAGCTAGTTGGAGCTAAAGAGGAGCAGATTTTCTACGGACCATTGTAGGAGATCCAAGCAACCATTCGATGTGCCATCAGTTCGAGGTGAGAGCTAAAACATTTCTCTATGCTTTATTAAATCTTTTTTTTATCATTTTTGTGGGTGGAAATTTGCAGATCTGAGGTACCCTAGAGCCATGTTTGCGCACTAACGCCCTCCAGCAGGCTAGTAGGGAGCGTTAAACGCTCTGTACGAGCCATGGGAGGGCGTTAACCCTCCATGTGTAACATTGGGAGGGGAATTAAGGCAATATGGAGCATTTGAAACCCTCATGCATTGATTTCCTAAGTGATTTTGCCCCATTTTAACTGATTTTAGGGTTATTTTGTGCAGGTTTTGAGTTGAAATGACTCACCTATGGAGAGAACGGGCCCATGACAATGAGGAATTGCTGATGTGAAATGATCCAGCTTGGATACTTGCATTGCACCACTGTGGTTTGTTGAAATATGCAAGTCTAGAGCTGATGAAAGGATAGGAGGATCTACTGAGATAGATCATTCAGCACTGGGATGAACATGAGCAAGTGTTCAGGATTGGAGATCAAGAGTTGGCCATTGACCGGGATGACATTTACTTTTTGACTGGCTTTTCGTGCCATGGGGCACATGCAAACCTTACCGGTGGTAGATCAGATCCACGATCTACTTCAGAGCTGGTAGATATCTACTGCATCCTTGGGAGTGGACTAGTCACCAACAGAGTCTCGATAGAGAGGATTCGATCACGCTCTATGAGGGAATTTTTATGGTTGATTGTGCGTTTGGCGGGGTCAAAAAGTCCCCACGTAGCAACAAAGGCCCAACTGTTGCTTGCCATTGACTATGTCCAGCCCTAGATGTTCAACTGGTGTGAAGCAGTGCTATGCCAATTGAAGGTAGGACTGACATCATGCCAGACTCGTACCCAACACAGTTTTAGGTACAGTACTATCATAGTCTCATTTATCGTTGAGAGGGTACTAGTTATGCGCCCACGAATGAGCTTAGGTCACTTTGATCCGAGGGAGCTGAGGCAAGGTCATTGGTCATCACTTGATCCTTGCACAGGAGGAGGACCACTCCAACACTTCTTTGACGAAGACTTCTTCCAGTGGCTTCGCAGCCAGATTGTGATTGTTGATGACTATGCCTATGAAGGCATGCACTTTATCGGCGACCCAGACTTGATGCTACTGCCCAAGACCAATTGGGGTCCTCAAGGTGAGAATAAGTTGTGATAGTACTTAAGTATTTTTGTACTTTTGAATGTATATGTAGTGTTTTTTAATGATGAGATAAGAACTGACATGAAAATTTTATGCTTAACACAGATGTGGCGCCAGTATGACCTGCGGGTGAACCTCGCTATGTGCGACGAGGTGGCCAACTACATGCTGGAGGGGGTGATGCCAACAGTCTCCACGAGGTTCTGAGGAACCTAGAGGGTTTGACTATGGGAGTCCCCCCCCCTTCCTATGAGGGAGATTTCTGCTCATATGCAACGAAACACGATTGGTGTACCTGAGCGGTTTCTGGTTCCTCTTCAGAGGGTAGCTAGAGCTGTTTTAGCTTTTTTGGAGCAATAGGCTCATTTTAGCAGGTGTTCTAGCATAGCCATATGAGCATTTATAGCTGGGCTTTGAGCCATTTTGTACTTAACTCATCCAAGTTTTGGAATATTTTTGATGTAAAAAATTGGATTTCTATCTATATATATACAAATATTTTTTGGTATTTTTGGTGGTGTAAATGTGTTTAAAAAATGTTTTTTGTGACAAATTTTTAACTTTAGTAAATGTTTTTACTTCTCATGCATGCTATTATAACAAATGTGACAAATTCCAATCTAATACATAGTTAGCTAACGAATCAGTGACAGTATTTAATTCTCGAGGAACATGCTCATATGTGATTGTGTCAAATCAACGTTCCAAGAGGCATACCCTTAGATAGTTACGTAACAAGGTTGGATTATGGACATGATAATGATTGGTCAATTGCATAATGACTAGCTGGGAGTCTAACCTGACCACCAGATTGGAGATGCCCCTTGATGACGCTTCCGTGAGAAGCGAAATGACAAACATGTACTCAACAATGTTGTTGGTGGTAGTACCAAGAAAGACCCCCCTGGAGCAAAATAGTTCTGACTCACGTGTATAGATGACCCAAGCAACTGATGCAATGCGTTGTGTGTGATGACTGGCACCATCCCCATATCCTACGTATTCTAGGGCAACGATGACATCTGCATTGTGAATAGAATGCATGATACAAGTACTCCACTAAATAACAAAACAATCCAATCACATCAAAAAAAGGGATGAAAAACTTATGGATACATAAAATTACAAAGCACCTACCCAACATGACACTAGGCAGTATACTTTTTCAGATAGAGCCCGTATGTGGGCTCCTTGAGTGGGTTTCCATCCCAGTCCTGTAGTTCATATGCCCTTGAGGGGAGGACTTTAGTTATGACATAGGGACCTAGCCAAATGGGTCGAAGCATGCATGCCTCCAAGAGATTGTCTTTTGGATGATAGAGTGATATGAAGTCACCTTCTTAGAAAGAAGAAAACCTAACCGCTTGTGCAAATCTGGCTTGTATCCGCTCCTTATGAGTTGCGAGTGCTAAATCGGTAGCTCTACGGGTTTTATCCAATTGTTTGAGGTATAGTAGGTGTTCTTCTTCGGCCGTAGGGCCGGGAATGGGTACAACAGCTATATCAAGGGAAGGAAGTGGCCATCCATTCCGTTTTGCCTCGTCGTAAAGCTGGATCTCATGCGCAACAAACGACGGGTTAAAGTCGGGCATTTCCTGCTAAGACCAAACAAATTCTTCATGGAATTCCTCATGTAGGCAGGTGGAGTTTGCAATTTCCTCAGGACTGCAATCTGCGCTCATTTGGGTATCTTCCATGGCGCCTGTCATGACTGAAATATCTATGGGCATTGACCTGGAAGTGTCGTCCATATTTTCTTCCAACCCATAAGTTTGGATGCTTGTATAGGGTGGGGAAATGATTTCGTTTGTGTCAGAGGCAGGACTTGAAGAGGCATCATAACTAAATCAGATGTCGGACCCTGAATATGCCATTCCTCCCAATGTTTCTCTCCAAAACTCATGATTTCTCTAACGGTTTCTTCTGTTGAGGGGAGTTGATCTCATGGATCTAAAGGAAGAGCAATTATGGGAAGGGGGGTGGTACCGTCAGCAATAGCCAACTTGACCGGAGATGTAGATGCTGATTGAATGCCTTGGTAGGCTGATTCAGCTGATGACAACGACATCTGGTCTTCGAATGTGTCAAGGTCTGAAGGTATCGTCGAGATCCTGGGATTGGTCAGTTCATGAGGAACTGATGAAAGCATGTTGACCGATTGTGGAACCTGTGGTAGCCGTAGAGGAAAACAACCCATCAGGGAAGAAGTCTTCAACAGACCAATACCGATACTGACAAAACTGTCAGTTACACCTCCTACTAGGGGTACGGAGTCTTTAGGTAATGGTGAATAATCAGAGGTACATAAAGACAACTGATCCACTGTTATGACGTTTCCATCCAATGGAAATAGGATGATACGAAAGACAGTGGATACGACGTCCATCATGACATATGTCCAACTGCAACCTAGCAACATATTATAGTCGATTTTTTGGTCTACGACTTCTACATCCACCGTTACTGTTTTCCTAGCCAAAGTGATGGGAAAACTGGCTAAGTATCCTTTTGGTACAAAGGTGTGGCTGTCAAAAGCTTTAAGGGAGTTCGATGGTGGGGAGAGGGTTGGAGAACCCAAGGCGAGCCAACATGAAGCCGACATGACGCAGGTTGGAGCACCTTTGTCTATGACAGTTTGGTGTATTCCTTTACCTTTTGAAGTGATCTGCACCTGAAATGCAAGTTGGTGGGAAAGGGGAGGTTTACACTTGTCCATGTTGAAAATGGCAAGCATGGAATCCACAGGGTCAATACCCCCAATAGTCGAAAGCAAAGCTTTCCTTTGGCTGGGACAAGTTTGTAATACTTTGAGCACCGACATTGCTGACGGTGCTTGCACCAAATCCTCTACGATGTTGTAGTGTTGGGCGGCACGTGCAGATGTGTTGTGCGTTGTGCATCAAAGTGCCCCCTTGGGGGGTCAAATTACAAAGTATTCAACCGCCCTTTCGATTTGCAAATTGTTGGGTGGCGATGGGTTTTGACTTGTGGTTGATTCTGCTACCGGAGCGACAGGAGCTTCATATGATTTGGCTCTTGTGGTTAGTTCTACTGTTTCAAATGTGTAAATGGTAGAACTTCCTTCACCAACTGAAGGTTGTTGCGAACCATCGCTACCCCCTGACATGGGCGGCGGTTGGTTGGCAACGAGATGTTGCTACTGTTGATTAGGAAAAGGATTTCTAAGGACTGCTGGTGTCTTACCAGAATCTTTCTTCATAAGGTAATCCGTGCATTCTTGAAGACGCAGACAACGCCAGGTTACGTGATCTTCAAGATAGAGTTTGCACGAATAGTTGGTGCCTTTATCCTTTTCTGTATTAGTAGGTGCAACGGCCTTCTGTTTTGGGTTGGGTTGCTTAGATGATTGCTCCTCAGAAGGAACGGTCTTGTTCTGTTTCTTCTTGTTCTTACTACTGGATTTTTGTGTAGACTGCACAGAGTTAATCGCAGTGGCAGGAAGAGCAGTCGTTTTGGTAGAGGGGTCCACTGCCAACTTGGCAATGGACCCACTGAGTTGTTTTACAGCGCCCGTGGAGGTTGTGTCGACGATCCTGTCGGCATGCGCTCTAGGGCGCTGAGTGGTGGGGGGATTGGGGTTACCAAGAGCATAGGGGATAATGTTGTAGAGAGTGCCAGACTGTGAATAAATTAAATCCAAGTGTTGGGCATGACGTATGGATTGGTCCTCCATGACCGCACCACCTAGAGCGACATCTCTAGCGATTTGCAGGAGCAATGACTTACAGAACCAGTCTGTTAAGAGAAAGTCAGGGATGGGGGCTTTGACTAACCTCTGCCTATGTCTCCATTCATGGATATGATCGAAGATGTGGGTGGTAGTATCCTGATGAAATGAGGTAAGGAGCTCCGTCCCTATCTCATAATGGATAGGTAACTGAAAGTGCTTTAGGAACTCCATCGCTAAAGCGTCAAAGGTATTCACTGACGCACATGGTAACTCAAGATATCACTTTGCAGGATTGCCAGTGAGGGTGCGGGGAAATAGATGCAACTGGACACTGTCATCCACCATGGAGTTAGAAACACACCATAAATGGTAGGTGGTGACTTGAGTGCCTAGATCCTCCCCTTGTTTTCCATCAAACTTAGGAATATCCGCCGGTATTTTATGCGGTATCGGAGGCCATTATAGGTTATGGTAGATGGGGTCGTTAGTCAACTTCTATAAGTTGGGGATATCCAATGTTTCCAAAAAAGGCAAATTTTTGGGTGCCCCCGACTCAGACCATTATGATGAAGGATGACCTGAGGAGCTCTGCCCTCCTCCCATCGTTTGGTTCCTCATGGTGTACATGGGATGCATGGTGTAGCAGTTGCTTTGTGGTACGATGTTTTAAAGTGGATTACCATGAGGATTTTGATACTAGGCTCTGAAGTTGCCCCCAGTATAAGCGGTGCCCCTTGACTCATTTGAGATTGTGAGTAGGGTGCCCCTATGGATTGGGTGGGGATCCCTTGTGGATTCCCAACCGGCACTAAACTAACCATATGGATTTGATTGACAGAGGGAAAGCTCATGTCAATCAACGACTATCCGTGCATGCCTGAGAATGGCGGGGGGACTATGAGATTCCCCGCCGGCATGTGCATATTGGGAACCGCCCCAGATATCTGAATCTGGGGGTTAGAACCATACATTGGCGGCTGAACTTGGTTTTGGTAAACTAGAACTGTGCCCATAGTGCCACATTGAGTGTTATATGGAGCACTATATGTGGCACTAGTCGAAGGTATGCTTTGGCGCACCATAGGAGTGGAACCTAGCATCTGCTGGGTTCCGTTGATAGAGGGTGTTGTGTGAGTTGCATTACCTGGGACAAATGGGATTGCAGGGTTCCACATTGTCGGTGTTGTGATGACCATCAACTGGGGAAGTGGTAGAGGACTCACAGTGTCTCTATAATTCCACAACCCTTGAGGTGCCAACTGAATAGATGGGAGAGTTCCTCCCAGTGAAGACAGAAGTACTGGTATGATGGGAGCAATAACAAGATCTGATAGATCAGAATCGTCCTTCTGTGAAGAAATCCTCTGGCAAATCAGAATCATCGGTCATCCAGAACGATCTTGTGCGCGATTTAGGAGACTGATTCCTCGAAGATGAGGAATTCGAGTCAGTGGATCTCGGCAGATCCTCCACAGTGAGTGGAGTAAGTCCTAACAACCATCTGGATTGACGGTGAGGGCCGGATGTAGCCACAATGACTAGTAAATTTTATCAGACAAATTTTAAGGTGATATTCTTTAAGTCTAAAAAATGATAGCACTTAGGTACCTAAAAAGAAAAAATACACTAAAAATGACAGTCAACAAACAAAGTGAAATTACCTTGTATGATAAACACCGATTACTGAAGATGAAACCTAGTCTCTCAATGAGTAACTGAGAAGGATGGCCAAATGTACGGTTACGGTTACTTTTGAGCTTCACCCAAACCTTAGATTAAGGGGCCAAGTACTCTCATGAAGACAAGCACCCTCCCAAAAGATGAAGACAAAGTAGGTCCATCCATTTGAGATACCAGGACAACCCGTCCCAGTCACCTTAGGTAAGTACCTAGAAGTATTGGCCACTAGAGATACCTCAAATCACATACATTACCAGGGGGGACATAGTCGTAGACAGCACGTTGTGTGGGCAGGATACCTGAGTCCTCGACTCAGTTCCGAAATCCTCAAAGGGACCCCTGTTACACAGAATGCCCAAAGGAGTTGTAAAAGAAGGCAGGCTACCTTCGATTACAATCCGATGTTGTCTCGTATTTAGCTCCATTGTGAGTGGAGTGCTCCCAGTAATATGAGTGCAGAAGGATTTTTCACTCTTTAAAGACACTAGTTTGATTTTCAACCTTGGGTAGTTGACTCACTCTCTTATCTCAAGGTCCTAATCTATCTAATGTTGGTTTGCTCTAAAAAAGAGTATCTGATTGATTTTAGTGTAAATTTTAGTGTACTTTCTTATTTGTCTTTGGAGGGGGTGTTGACGTATGAATATTATGAGACTCTCGACTCAATAAACCGTGTAGAACAATGCTTTAATTTTTTTTCAATTTCTTATGCAAACAAGTCTTATTCTACACATGTATTATTTCACATATTCATGTATTCGTCAATGCATCTTAAAGTCATTCAACACTTTGCATAACCGAAAGTTCCTTTTCTCAATATTCCCTAACAACTATTGAACCAAAACAAAGCAGCCTACAACTAATTTGACAGAAGGAGATGTACAGTTTATTAGCTATTCTTTCAATAAAAATTTCTTTTATGAGAGAAAAACTAAAGCATTTTCTTAAAAAATAAATTTTAAGACACCAAATTTGTTAGCATGATACTGTTGCAGATCTTGATTCAGCCCTTGGGACAAGTTTCCCCCCCTTTTGGTCCACAAAATCTCTTGAAAAACCAGGAAATGGGAGACTAACGCTCTGTCTGTGTGTAAACAGAGCTTTAGTTTGGCCACTAATGCGCCCTGTGCACAGTCAAAGAGCTTTATAAAGCTTTGTATAGACTAGCAACCGTGTTAGTGAGGGAAATAGCTCAAAAAGTGGGCTTTTGGGATCAGTTTCTGAAGAGAAAGCAACTTTGCAGGATGCAACATGTTAGATGGTGGATCAGAGAAGGATATGAAGAAGCGGGAAGCTCATAGAAGAGAGAAGAGATCTAAGAGGAGTCTGGATAACCGGGAACTAAATGTATAGTCCCCAGTGGAGTCGCCAATTTTGCTATGGGGTAAAATGCACGTGATGAAAACTACCCTAGAAAGTCTTCCCAGGACATTCGACAGACCGTAAGGTTATCTGAAAAAGGTACCTGTTACACACATGTTCATCTATCTGACATATATATTGACAGGATATGGAGAAAGGATCACCTTTGGTTCTTTCTAGATTCGCTTGGGGATCTCCATGCGGTAAGAAGAACTCCTCCTGACCGGCTCCAAGACGATTCCTGCACAAAAGAATGAAGCAAACCAATCACAGCATATAATTTTGACAATTAATGAAAGAATCCATAACAAACATGTATAAATGTGTAACTTATCTAATCAACACAACAAGCATCAGAATGAACAAATAAATGCACAATATCACCGACACTTCGAGTAGTGGAACACAACCGCAGTCCTATATTCAGAATAGAAGAGTGATTACACCAACCCTATTGCATCATCCTTCCTTATCCCTTCTTCCTCTCTCTCTCTCCTTCTTTTAGCTAGCTCCTTCAAGAATATGACAATATCACAATAGCACCATGTACTATCCTTCTAAATGCTCTGACCCTTTTGCAATGGACCTCTTGTTGCTTAAATAACAATCGATTTAGGGCTGCGCAACTCCACCTGTAGTTCTTTTGGGTAAAAACATGAACATGCCTCATTTACCAGCTTTTTCCCATTTGCCTCTATTTCCGGAATAGAATTTCTCCAAATATCTTGATTTTTGGATATTCCCTGCTTTTCTCGCACAAATTTAGGGAAATAATATCTAGATATTTTATGGGAGATTCGTTGGCATAACCACTTGAGCATCACTAAAGTTCACTAACGCTCCCCCTAGTATAACAACAAGAGTTAGCAGGTTGACTACCGCTCCTTTATGCTTGTAAACAAGCTTTATAAAGTAGGTTTTCAGTGTACAGAGAGCGTTAGTGTGGATTCTGGGCCTGCAACTGTGGTCATTCTTTCAGTCATGTTTTCTTTCTCCTCTGAGTTGATTAGGAGGTCAGTTTGTCCTATAACAAACATCTTAAAAAGGAAATGTGCCAAGCATCGGTCTTAGCTACATCAGACTTCACAAAAACCTTTATTGTGGAATGTGACGCCTTAAGAAATGGAATTTGTGTTGTTTTAATGCAAGAAGAAAGACCCATTGCTTTCGAAAGTCGTCGAATCATAGGAAAGTATTTACAAAAATCTATTTATGAGAAGGAAATGTTGGAAATACTACATGCACTCAAGAAATGGCAACCCTACCTAATGGGAAGACACTTCAAGGTAAAAACAAATCATGATAGTCTTAAATAATTTTTAGAACAAAGATTATCTTCAGAAGAGCAGCAAAAATGGGTCACAAAGATGTTGGGTTATGACTTTGACATCATCTACAAAAAGGGGAAGCAAAATGTTGTCACAGATGCACTCTCAAGAAAGGATGAGGATGTGGAAGCATTTCTTTGCGCCATTTATATTATCCAACCAGATTGGATAAATGAATCAAGGGATGAATAGAAGAATGACGAAGAAGTGTGGGCACTCATTCAAAAGTTACAACAAGATCCCAATACATCTAATACATTTAGCTGGAAAAATGATTCGTTATGGTGGAAGAAGCAAACCAATCTTTATGATATTCTGATTTCATGACATCTCTTTTATCAGGAGCAGGTGACCAAGAAGAATTCCAAGAAATTCTATCAGTAACTTTATGTACAGTTGTATCTTTGGGTTCTTCTTCATCAGAAAATGAAATCAGATTAGGAATGTCTTTTGTTATCTGAAAAGTTTCTTTATCAGGAGGAGAAAAATTATTCACAAGAAACTCTAAATCTTCTAGAGTAGGAGGAGCAGAGGGCGCTGCTTCAAATTTGTTGAGTACTATATCAGAACTAGAAGGCTTATCAAGATCATCTCCTGATTTAAACCACTCAAAAACTGTCATTTTATGTCTAGGGCTTGAAGAGTTTAGACTGGAAAACATTCCAGGATTAGCCATAGGAGCATAGACAAAGGTAGTTTCTGGTTTAGGAAAAATGATATCACCAGGATTCTTCATTTTTGATTGAAGAGTAGTAGGAACAACATGGAAAGGCAATTGATCTTGAGGATCTAAGAAATAAGTAGTAGCTTTAAAAGTAGGATCAGGAGTGTTTTTCTTTTTCAGACTTTCAACAAAAGTAGAGACAACCCAAACTTGTTTCTTTACTACTTCAAGTGACGTTTTTAAGCTTGTCATCATATCCTGATTCTTATATGCTACTGAATGTACTTTGCCAATCCATTTGGAATTATCATTAATCCCTTTTTCTAAAACATCAATATTTTTAGCAATATGCAAATCATTTGATCCAAGAGTTTTTATTCCATCTAGTAATTGATCTCTAGTAAAATCTACCTTTTGAAGAATTTTATCAATTATTTCTTGGAGCATTTTATTTTCTCTCGCTGCATATTGATGATTTCTTTCTAGATGTTTAATCAAACTATCTAGAGCAAGATTTGTCCAGTTTGTTGCTACAACCGATTCCCTGTCTGAAAGATGAGACTGGTCAGACTGAAGTGGAAGTAACTTAAAAATGTTATCATCTTGTCTGATAACAATATTATTCCAAGGAGGAATTGCTGTCTCAGTGCTAAGAATAGTGCCATCTATTAATTCCCATTTGTGTTGTGGCACTTCTGTCTCTAAGGCTGACCCTTGCATCATATTCACTCTAAGGGTTTGACAGATGTGTTTTGAAGCAAAAATATTGTCTACATTGAGTTCCATGCTAGTTTTCTACCGCACATATTTAGCAGATGACATTTCTCCAATAAATGCAACCAGGAAAATCATCAGTGGATTCGAAGGACTCCTTGATTCTTGGCTTAAAGCAGAAATTCATTATGATCTTGTCCTCGTTCCTTCTTGGGAAACATCTGTGGTAATGAACCCAGATAATACTACATATATGGATCCACAGACTTCATTACCTGTGAATAACATGATTGGTTGCCTAATGCATGGCATTCTTGTCAATTTTTGTGGTTATCCTCAGATCAATAATGAACTTGCTGCAGTCACACTTACATCCATGAAGTTTATTAATATGCAACATTTTGATGAATATTTTATGGAATATCTCCATCGTCTGCATACTCTTTCTTCTGACATGATTCTAGATCCCAAATGGAAAGAAATATTCATTGCTTCTTTACCAAATTGGGTAACTACTGCCATTTTGAATAAGCTTCCTGGAAAGATTGGTGCCTATAAATTTGGTGTTATAAGACAAGCTATTAAGGTTGTCATTGTTGAACTCTTCTCTCAAATGAAAGTTGCTCGAGCTGCCACTAGCTCCACTAAACCACATGGCTATCAAAAACTATGTAAACAATGGCATTTAAATGGCTCTAAAAGTTTAGAGGGATATGATCGGCATCGCTCTAAAAAGAAAGCTTACTCCAAGCAAACTTTTAGATCCCCAGAAAAGAAAAAGATCATTCATAGAAGGCCTCCTAGAGAATACAAAAAAAACATGCCAGTTTCATCAAATGCCAAAACAGAAGCAAATATTTTGCTTCCATTGCAATGAAAAAGGACATATTGCTCCAAATTGTCCAAAACTGAAAAAGACAAACAACAATTTGGGAAGAAGAAACAATTTAGCTATAAGAATAAATCTGGAAAGGTAAATATTATTGATCTCCATTCCAGCTGTGAAGAATTAACAGATTCAGAAAATTATTATGATCTAAATGACTAGATACATGATGTTTATGAAGAAGAAGATTCTGAAGTTGAATATTGCAAAGATCCACACTGTAATGAATGTTTTCAAGAACTCTGTGAAGGCACCGATCCTGACATTTGCAAATGTAGTGCAGTCAGGATGTTCAGACCACTATCAAATGAAAGCTTAGATCATGATGAGATTTCTAGAAATTATTTTACACAAATGGTTAATGCTGATGATCCAAAACTCAAAGAAATGTATAAAGGATTGCTGATGACCCATCTTCAACAATCCAAGTCACAACAATATCAAGAATAGCGAAAGTCGCAGGTAAATCATCAACATAGCTATATTCCTTCTGCAACCATTTTTTTCTGTTGATGGTCTAACAAGACAATTTAGATAACAAACAATTGAAGATGATCTTCCTCAAAAACTTCCTGCAATTAGTTAGGCTATCAAAGATCTCAAAAAAGAAGTCAGAGAGAATAGAAGGCTATGCATTGAAGCACATCAGGGGCACAATATACATTCTTTACATGCACAACCCACAAAAGGAGAATCTTCACAGACAGAATAGAAAGAGCCAGAAAGGTAGCCTGATCCATATCATGATCCAATGAAAGGGATTTTCAAATCTGAAGACTTTGAAATTCTAGATGAAGAATTTTAAGATCCTAGATCTGGATTAGGAATGAATGCAATGAATGCAGACGTAGTGTACTATGTAAAAATTAAAATCAGAATTGGTTCTTCCATAGAATGGTGGAAGGTTCTAATTGATACAGGTTCAAGACCGAACATAGTAAGTGGCACTGTAATTCCCTATCCTCAAAGACAAAAGACAAAGTGTCCAGGGGTTGTTACTACAAGTGGAGAAATCAAGACAAAGAAAGAATCTATAATAGATGTCTTCATTTCTCAATCCGAAGGAATTCAAGTTCATGCTCCATTAGTCACAGGGCTTGATTGTGCTATGTACTTAGGAACTCCTTTACTGAGAAATTTAAGAAGACATGGAAGCATTTATGATGAAAAATCACATAAATGGGGATATTTTCTTCTCTTCAAAGGTGTAGATTATTTCTATCCATTTATTCATTCCAATTCTCCTAATAGATTGAGCAGAATTGACAGGTTACAGAATACCTTGGCAAATATGGAGAAGAAGAAAGAAATGCTCAAGATTGATGAAAATCTTTTGAAAGGAAAATTTGAAAAAGAAATAAGTGAGATCTCTCAGAAACTAAAATCTTGTTGTTCTGAATATCCAAATGCCTTTTGGCATATTCATAAACATGAAGTAGAATTACCTTTGAAAAAGGAATTTCATGGAAAACTCAGAAGATCAAAAGCAATACCGATGAATTCTGAACAACTCAGGTATTGTAAAGAAGAAATAAAATCCTTACTACAAAAAGGTTTGATCAGAAAATCTCATAGCCCTATTGCTTGTTTTGGATTTTATGTCAACAAACATTCAGAGATTATAATGCTTATCCCTTGCTAAAGCCCTCAGTGCTTTTGTCTCAGATATCACAGTCAAAAATCTTTTCCAAGTTTGATTTAAAGTCTGGTTTTTGGAAAGTAGGGATAAAAGAAGAAGATAAGTGGAAAACAACATTTTCAGTACCAGAAGGACATTTTGAATTGAATATTATGCCCTTTGGACTAGTAAATGCTCCATCCACCTTCCAGAGGATTATGGATGAAACTTTTGAAGGTATGGATGATTTCTTGAAGAAATATATTGATGATGTTCTAATTCATTCTGTAGATATTCCCTCTCATATAAAGCATCTTAATATATTCTACAAGAGAGTCAAAGAAAAGGTATAGTTTTATCAGATTCAAAAATGAAGTTATTTCAGACTATGGTAGATTTCTTGGGATATGTGATTCAATATGGATCATATTACATTATGCAACATAGTCTTGATTTCATAGATAAATTTCCAGACAGAATCACTGATAAAACTCAACTACAAAGATTCTTGGGTAGTTTGAATTACATCTCCAAATTTGTCAGACATTGTGCCCAAGACAGAGTCTTATTGAATAAAAGATTGCAAAAAGATCCAATTCCATGGACAGAGGATTTAATAGAGGCAGCCAGAAGAATTAAAGGGAAAATTAGGAATATTTCTCCTTTAAGCACAACCAATGAAGAATGGCCTAAAACCATCATTACAGATGCCAGTGATATCGGATGGGGTGTAATTTTCTGCCAACATGATCCTAATAAAAAGAAAATGGAATATCAAGTTTGCCAGTATGCCTCTCGAATCTGGTCAACTACACAAAAAAAATTGGTCCAGCCTAAAGAAAGAACTTAGAGCTGTCTGCCTTGGCATTCCCAAATTCAAAGATTTTGAGATCTATAAAAATTTTACAGTCAAAACAGATTTCCAAGCTCTTAAGTTTGCTATCCATAAACTTGACTTTGAAGATGCAGCAATGGTTAGATGGAAAATGACATTGGCCCAGTATCGTTTTGATGTAGAGTTCATTTTTGGAGTTAAGAATTCCTTCGCAAATCTTCTCAGCCGGGAATTTTTATAGAGAAATGATGTAAATAATCTCAGATGTAATGTCATAAGAAGATTAGAAAATGAGATTCACATTGAATGTGCTTATGGTTCTCACACTTTGAATCTGCAGAAACCTCTACTCGATTATCAAGCAAATTGGTTTCCAATGAAAGAAATCAAATATCAGCATGGAACTGGACAACATTATTTCTCATGGGATGATCAAATGCAAAGAAATGATGAAGCTTTTGAAGCTTTAAGATTTATTCAAGATTTGGGAAATCTTGATTTCACATTACACAGAGATGTAGATGAAAACCTAATCTACAGTGAAATCTACATTGATCGCTTTCTATTGCCACCTAACCTACAGAACTCTGAAGATCATGAACGCCAAGAGAAAGCCTGGTATACAGGTATGTGTTTTGAAAATAAAACTAACTCGTTTTTTTTATAATGTGTAGTTTTCTTTTAGATATCATGGGATGCAAGTTACACAAATTGAAGAATAAGATCCCACAACTAAATGGTTTACAGAATGGTGGAACATTTATGGTATCAGTCCTCTACGTTTTTACCCATTCTCTCTCCAGTTATTACAACTTCCTGGATTTATAGAACCACGGGCACATCAATTAGGAATTTTATACAAAAGGATTTTGGATATTAGCAATATCACCAATTATCACATGCTTGCAGCACTCTGCGCCAATGGATCCTTTCATTGGTTTATTACATGAAATCTTTTCATCAGAAGATTCGAGGGAAATATGAATGGCTCTTCACATGACTATGAGTCATTTCATGCCATGACAAATCCAGATTTAAATCCTTTTGGCCTACTACTTTTTCAGGACGAAGTACCAGAATATGCTGAAGTACCAATTTGGGAATGTGAGGAAGAAATTTACTCACAATATTTTAATAATGACTCCTTGACTAGGTTCAGAGAACATCATTATTCTCGTGAACAACTAGAACATTTTATCATTTTGTAATGTCTTTCTGTTCGACTTTGGTGACAGACAGGTTTTTCGTAAGGTTCCCTGAAAAAGAATCTCTTACAGTGTAATCAATCCGACATATATAATTAAATTAAGGGATAAGAATAAGTATAATTTATTTTATGATTGAATTACTGTGTGGATGTCCTCCGGGTTACCCGAAAGCAGGATTCTCTCATATCAAATCTGAATAAGTATAAAATATTTTATGATTGAATTACTGTGCAGATGTCCTCCGGGTTACCCGAAAGCAGGATTTTCTCATATATAATGCAAGGATTTGATTTTGATGTAAAGTAAGATACTGTGCAGATGTCCTTCAGGTTACCTGAAAGCAGGATTCTCTCATATTTGATGTAAGGATTTGATTTTGATGTAAAGTAAGATTCTCTCATATCCGATATGGAGGTATCACCAAACCCAAAACTGGGAGGATCTATAAATAGATGAAGACTAGGGAAGAAAGGCATTCAGGTTTTGAGAAATTTAGAGAGCCTTTCTGCTGGAGAAGTAACTTGGTATTTCTTGAGAAGCAACTTTGTAATACTTGAGTTATGAAGTTCATGAATAAAGATTCCTCAATTTCTGTCAATCTATGTCTCCTTTATAGATTGTTTTGGATTCTATTCTCGAACTTGTATGAGCCTTGTTAAGGTTGAAAAAATCGAAAAGACGCAGAAGTAGACCGTTGGGACAGAGTTCATGTTTCAGCACGAGGATATTGTTCAGAATAATTGTCAGATATTGGAGCGATTAAGAAGACCTGGTATTTATTATGAACTAATACTCTTGTTGGCATTCGTATTCAAATATATTCAAAAACATATTCGTGATGCTATATTGCGTAATAGAGGAGTCTCATCCCTCTTTGTGATTAAAGTATTAGTCACGAATCTTGTTTATTTCCACATTCCCGCATTCTCGCTTTCGTTGTGTACGCTTTGTAGTTGGGTACAAAAATCAGTTATACGTATGTAAGAATTCCCAACTCAAACAAAATATTCTTAGGGAACTGTACCCTCTCCCTTAGGAGGGCACTCAGGATTTGTAGTTGGTATTAGAGGGAGGTAGAAAGTATTGGTTATGGATAATTTTTCTCGAGCACAAAGTTCCCTTCATGAGTTTAGTGATAAAAGTTTTGATGAAATTCTTAGAGAAGAGGAAGAAAGAGAATGTAATGAAAAAATACAATATGGTTTTCACACTATCGTCCATGATAAATCTATTACATTATTAAATGAATAGAGTAATTCTGATTCTTGGTCTTTACCAAAAATAGACCCCAGAGATGTCTATACAAATATGGGATTATTAGACACTATACAATACTGGAGATATAAGGTTAAAGAAGAGATTCTACAAACCTCCAGTAATAATCGTCTGCTTCAAACAATGAACATTTTGAAGCAATCTGAGTTTACAGCTGCACTAAGAGCTGGTCTCAATTTTTCTCATTTTGGTCATATCCAAATTGGAATTTAGCCACTACATAGAAAAGGTCAAGACGTCACTATCTTCTCTTGTGTTTTTGACCGCCGATGGAAAACTTTTCATAAAGCTTTAATTGGAGGATGTCAAGGAACATTAACCTACGATCCAATTTCTTGGTCATCTGTTCCTAATTTTTCTATTTCCTTATATTATCCTAATGCCATCAATGCTCTAATGCTCGACATCCAAACACATGGATATGATGATTTTGAAGATAATAGCAATAATGTTTCTATTCATTGGCGATGTGTCATCAAATTTTATAAGAATACCACTCCTTTTGTTGTCCAACAAGTTTATGAAACCTCTGAGTTCACTACTCTAATCACTCATGACTATGGATTAAATCTTGTTGCTCCTCAAATGATATCTCATCGAGATCTTAAACCGCCAACAGAATGGGTCACAAATTGAGCTTCTATTCGTACTTCTCCCTGTCCACAGCCTATCACTGCTCAAACTTCTATTAGAGAAGATAATTGCCTTGTTTGAACTCGTTTCTTTCCCCAATCAGAGTATGCACAGTCTAAGAATGGTGTACCTCCTCCTCCTCTTGTTATACAAAACCCTGTAAAAACTGAAGTCGCAGTAAAACCACAAATGCCCTCTATTGCATCTATTCCTGAAGGATCACCAAGTCATTCATAGGATCTTACTTCTGATCCAAAATTCATGCATATGTTATCAAATATGATTGCACAAACTCTTTAGTCTCCGCATTCAAATATTGTTCCTCCTAGAACAATTAATATGCAATCAGCATTCCAAATTCCACAATTTCCACAACCATCTGTATGAAATTATCCATACCTTCATTTGAGGGATCATAAGGACTTATTCCTTTGTATATCTTAAGAAATTGAAT
Organism: Pinus tabuliformis; assembly: GCA_031772625.1. NCBI lineage: Eukaryota > Viridiplantae > Streptophyta > Pinopsida > Pinales > Pinaceae > Pinus > Pinus tabuliformis. The sequence goes on from CM062813.1 coordinate 720,426,047, forward strand.
GATTTCTTCATCAGAAGGAAGCTGTATTTTACTAGGAATTTTATTCCTAGGATCTAATCTGTAGCTGGGGATTTCTTCTGGATATCCTAAGCCTTTTGTAGTAGATTTTCCTACTGATTGAAGCAAAATTTCTTCATGAGCTGAAAAAGGAGTACACTTTGTATATTCCTGTGTTTCATTTCCAGAACTTGGAACAAAACGAATCATGTTTATTCTTCTTCTGTCTTTATCCTGTTCTTCTTTTCATGGGGTTTTGGAAGACTAAGAGTTTGCTGACAAAATCTAGGAGAATAATGAGGATGATTACATACAGATGGTTGTGGAAATTGTGTAATTTGGAATGCTGATTGCATATTAATTGTTCTAGGAGGAACAACAGCCGAATGCAGAGACTGAAGAGTTTGTGCAATCATATTTGATAACATATGCATGAATTTTGGATTAGAAGTAAGATCATATTAATGACTTGGTGATCCTTCAGGAATAGATGCAATAGAGGACATTTGTGTTTTACTACGACTTCAATTTTTACAGGGTTTTGTATAACAAGAGGAGGAGGAGGTCCACCATGCTCAGACTGTGCATACTTTGATTGGGGAAAGAAATGAGTTTGAACAAGTCCATTATCTTCTCGAATAGAAGTTTGAGCAGTGATAGGCTGTGGACAGGGAGAAGTACGAATATAAGCCCAATTTGTGACCCATTCTGTTGGCGGTTTAAGATCTTGATGAGATATCATTTATCAGATGGGGTGCAATTTTCTGCCAACATGATCCTAATAAAAAGAAAATGGAATATGAAATTTTCCAGTATGCCTCTGGAATCTGGTCAACTACACAAAAAAATTGGTCCAGCCTAAAGAAAGAACTTATAGTTGTCTGCCTTGGCATTGCCAAATTTTTTGTGATCTATAAAAATTTTACAGTCAAAACAGATTGCCAAGCTCTTAAGTTTGCTATCCATAAATGTGACTTTGAAGATGCAGCAATGGTTAGATGGATAATGACATTGGCCCAGTATCGTTTTGATGTAGAGTTCATTTATGGAGTTAAGAATTCCTTCACATATCTTCTTAGCCGGGAATTTTTACAGAGAAATGATGTAAATAATTTCAGATGTAACATCATAAGAAGATTTGAAAATGAGATTCACATTGAATGTGCTAATGGTTCTCACACTTTGAATCTGCAGAAACCTCTACTTGATTATCAAGCTGATTGGTTTCCAATGAAAGAAATCAAATATCGGCATGGAACTGGACAACATTATTTCTCATGGGATGATCAAATGCAAAGAAATGATGAAGCTTTTTAAGCTTTAAGCTTTCTTCAAGATTTGGGAAATCTTGATTTCACATTACATAGAGATGTAGATGAAAACCTAATCTGTTGTGAAATCTACATTGATCGATTTCTATTGCCACCCAACCTTAAGAACTCTAAAGATCATGAACACCAAGAGAAAGCCTGGTATAAAGGTATGTGTTTTGAAAATAAAACTAACTCGTTTCCTTTATAATGTGCAGTTTTCTTTTAGATATCATGGGATGCAAGTTACACAAATCGAAGAACAAGACCCCGCACCTGAATGGTTTAAGGAATGGTGGAACTTTTATGGTATTATTCCTCTATGTTTTTACCCATTCTCTCTCCGGTTATTACAACTTCCTGGATTTACAGAACCACGGGCACATCAATCAGGAATTTTATACAAAAGGATTTTGGATTTTAGCAATATCACCAATTATCACATGCTTGCAGCACTACACGCCAATGGATCCTTTCATTGGTTTATTACATGAAATCTTTTCATCAGAAGATTCGGGGGAAATATGAATGGCTCTTCACATGACTATGAGTCATTTCATGCCATGACAGATCCAGATTTAAATCTTCTTGGCCTACTACTTTTTTAGGATGAAGTACTAGAATATGCTGAAGTACCAATTTGGGAATGTGAGGAAGAAATTTACTCACAGTATTTTAATATTGACTCCTTGAATAGTTTCAGAGAACATCATTATTCTCGTGAACAACTAGAACATTTTTTCATTTTGTAATGTCTTTCTGTCCGACTTTGGTGACAGATAGGTTTTTCATAAGGTTCCCTGAAAAAGAATCTCTTACAGTGTAATCAATCCAACATATATAATTAAATAAAGGGATAAGAATAAGTATAAAATATTTTATGATTGAATTACTGTGCGGATGTCCTCCGGGTTACCCAAAAGTAGGATTCTCTCATATCAAATCAGAATAAGTATAAAATATTTTATGATTGAATTACTGTGCGGATGTCCTCCGGGTTACCCGAAAGCAGGATTCTCTCATATCTAATGCAAGGATTTGATTTTGATGTAAAGTAAGATACTGTGCGGATGTTCTTTGGGTTACCTGAAAGTAGGATTCTCTCATATCTAATGCAAGGATTTGATTTTGATGTAAAGTAGGATTCTCTCATATCCAATATGGAGGTATCACCAAACCCAGAACTGGGAGGATCTATAAATAGATGAAGACTAGGGAAGACAGGCATTCGGGTTTTGAGAAATTTAGAGAGCCTTTATGTTGGAGAAGTAACTTGGTATTTCTTGAGAAGCAACTTTGTAATACTTGAGTTTTGAAGTTCATGAATAAAGATTCCTCAATTTTTGTAAATCTATGTCTCCTTTGTAGATTGTTTTGGATTCTATTCTCAAACTTGTATGAGCCTTGTTAAGGTTGAAGAAGTCGCAAAGATGCAGAAGTAGACCGTTGGGCCAGAGTTCGTGTTTCAACACGAGGATATTGTTCAGAAGAATTGTCAGATATTGGAGCGACTAAGCAGACCTGGTATTTATTATGAACTAATACTCTTGTTGGAATTCGTATTCAAATATATTCAAAAACATATTCGTGATGCTAGATTGCGTAGTAGAGGAGTCTCATCACTCTCTGTGATTAAAGTATTAGTCACAGATCTTGTTTATTTATGCACTTCCGCATTCTCGTTTTCACTGTGTGCGCTTTGTAGTTGGTATCAGAGGGAGGAAGAAAGTATTGGTTATGGATAATTTTTCTCTAGCACGAAGTTCCCTTCATGAGTTTAGTGATAAAAGTTTTGATGAAATTCTTAGAGAAGAGGAAGAAAGAGAATGTAATGAAGAAATACAATCTTGTTTTCACACTGTCATCCATGATAAATCTATTACATTATTAAATGAACAGAGTAAATCTGGTTCTTGGTCTTTACCAAAAATAGACCCCAAAGATGTCTATACAAATCTGGGATTAGTAGACACTATACAATACTGGAGATATAAGGTTAAAGAAGAGATTCTACAAACCTCCAGTAATAATCGTCTGCTTCAAACAATGAACATTTTGAAGCAATATGAGTTTACAACTGCACTAAAATCTGGTCTCAATTTTGCTCATATCCAAATTGGAATTCAGCCACTACATAGAAAAGGTCAAGACGTCGCTGTATTCTCTTGTGTTTTGACCGCCGATGGAAAACTTTTCATAGAGCTTTAATTGGAGGATGTCAAGGAACATTAGCCTATGGTCCAATTTCTTGGTCCTATGTTCCTGATATTTCTATTTCCTTAGATGATCTTAATACCATCAATGCTCTAATGCTCGACATCCAAACACATGGATATGATGATTTTGAAGATAATAGCAATAATCTTGCTATTCATTGGCGATGTGTCGTCAAATTTTATAAGAAGACCACTCATGTTGTCCAACAAGTTTCAGAAACCTTTGAGTTCACTACTCTAATCACTCATGACTATGGCTTAAATCTTGTTGGTCCTCAAATGATATCTCGTCAAGATCTTATACCGCTAACAGAATGGGTTACAAATTGGGCTTCTATTCATACTTCTCCCTGTCCACAACCTATCACTGCTCAAACTTCTATTTGAGAAGATAATGGCCTTGTTCGAACTCGTTTCTTTCCCCAATCAGAGTATGCACAGTCTGAGCATGGTGGACCTCCTCCTCCTCTTGTTATACAAAACCCTGTAAAAACTGAAGTCGTAGTAAAAGCACAAATGTCCTCTATTGCATCTATTCTTGAAGGATCACCAAGTCATTCATATGATCTTACTTCTGGTCCAAACTTCATGCATATGTTATCAAATATGATTGCACAAACTCTTCAGTCTCCGCATTCAAATATTGTTCCTCTCAGAACAATTAATATGCAATTAGTATTCCAAATTCCACAATTTCCATGACCATCTTATGAAATCATCCATACCTTCATTTGAGGGATCATAAGGACTTATTCCTTTGTATATCTTAAGAAATTGAATGATTTCTTCATCAGAAGGAAGCTGTATTTTACTAGGAATCTTATTCCTAGGATCCAATCTATAGCTGGGGATTTCTTCTGGATATCCTAATCCTTTTGTATCAGATTTTCCTACTGATTGAAGCAAAATTTCTTCACGAGCTGAAAAAGGAGTACACTTTGTATATTCTTGTGTTTGATTTCTAGAACTTGGAGCAAAACTAGTCATGTTTATTCTTCTTCTGTCTTTATCCCGTTCTTCTTTTTCATGGGGTTTTGGAAGACTAAGAGTTTGGTGAAAATATCTAGGAGAACAATGAGGATGATTACATACAAATGGTTGGGGAAATTATGGAATTTGGAATGCTGGTTGCATATTAATTGTTCTAAGAGGAACAATATTTGAATGCGGAGACTGAAGAGTTTGTGCAATCATAATTGATAACATCTGCATGAAGTTTGGATCAGAAGTAAGATCATATGAATGACTTGGTGATCCTTTAGGAATAGATACAATAGAGGACATTTGTGCTTTTACTGCGACTTCAATTTTTACAGGGTTTTGTAAAACAAGAGGAGGAGGAGGTCCACCATGCTCAGACTGTGCATACTTTGATTGGGGAAAGAAACGTGTTCAAACAAGTCCGTTATCTTCTCGAATAGAAGTTTGAGCAGTGATAGGCCGTGGACAGGGAGAAGTACGAATAGAAGCCCAATTTGTGACCCATTCTATTGGCGGTTTAAGATCTCGACAAGATATCATTTATCGTATGGGGTGCAATTTTCTGCCAACATGATCCTAATAAAAAGAAAATGGAATATGAAATTTGCTAGTATGCCTCTGGAATCTGGTCAACTACACAAAAAAATTGGTCCAGCCTAAAGAAAGAACTTAGAGCTGTCTACCTTGGCATTGCCAAATTCAAAGGTTTTGTGATCTATAAAAATTTTACAATCAAAACAGATTGCCAAGCTCTTAAGTTTTCTATCCATTATTGTGACTTTGAAGATGCAACAATGCTTAGATGGATAATGAAATTGGCCTAGTATCATTTTGATGTAGAGTTCATTTCTGGAGTTAAGAATTCCTTCACAAATCTTCTCAGTAGGGAGTTTTTACAGAGAAATGAGGTAAATAATCTCAGATGTAACGTCATAAGAAGATTAGAAAATGAGATTCGCATTGAATGTGTTGATGGTTCTCACACTTTGAATCTGCAAAAACCTCTACTCGATTATCAAGCAAATTGGTTTCCAATGAAAGAAATAAAATATCGGCATGGAACTGAACAACATTATTTCTCATGGGATGATCAAATGCAAAGAAATGATGAAGCTTTTGAAGCTTTAAGCTTTCTTCAAGATTTGGGAAATCTTGATTTCACATTACATAGAGATGTAGATGAAAACCTAATCTGCTGTGAAATCTACATTGATCGCTTTCTATTGCCACCCAACCTTCAGAACTCTGAAGATCATGAACGCCAAGAGAAAGCCTGGTATATAGGTATGTGTTTTGAAAATAAAACTAACTCATTTTTTTTATAATGTGCAGTTTTCTTTTAGATATCATGGGATGCAAGTTACACAAATCGAAGAACAAGACCCCACACCTGAATGGTTTAAAGAATGGTGGAACATTTATGGTAACAATCCTCTATGTTTTTACCCATTCTCTCTCCAGTTATTATAATTTCCTGGATTTACAGAACCACGGGCACATCAATCAGGAATTTTATACAAAAGGATTTTGGATTTTAGCAATATCACCAATTATCGCATGCTTGCAGCACTCCGCGCCAATGGATCCTTTCATTTGTTTATTACATGAAATATTTTCATCAGAAGATTTGGGGGAAATATGAATGGATCTTCACATGACTATGAGTCATTTCATGCCATGACAGATCCAGATAAATCCTTTTGGCCTACTAATTTTTCAGGACGAAGTACCAGAATATGCTGAAGTACCAATTTGGGAATGTGAGGAAGAAATTTACTCAGAGTATTTTAATAATGACTCCTTGATTAGGTTCAGAGAACATCATTATTCTCGTGAAAAACTAGAATGTTTTGTCATTTTGTAATGTCTTTCTGTTCGACTTTGGTGACAGACAGGTTTTTCGTAAGGTTCCCTGAAAAAGAATCTCTTACAGTGTAATCAATCCGACATATATAATTAAATAAAGGGATAAGAATAAGTATAAAATATTTTATGATTGAATTACTGTGCGGATGTCCTCTGGGTTACCCGAAAGCAGGATTCTCTCATATCTAATGTAAGGATTTGATTTTGATGTAAAGTAAGATACTGTGCGGATGTCCTCCGGGTTACCCGAAAGCAAGATTCTCTCATATCTGATGTAAGGATTTGATTTTGATGTAAAGTAAGATTCTCTCATATCCGATATGGAGGTATCACCAAACCCAGAATTGGGAGGATCTATAAATAGATGAAGACTAGGGAAGAAAGGCATTCAGGTTTTGAGAAATTTAGAGAGCCTTTCTGCTGGAGAAGTAACTTGGTATTGCTTGAGAAGAAACTTTGTAATACTTGAGTTTTGAAGTTCATGAATAAAGATTCCTCAATTTCTGTAAATCTATGTCTCCTTTGTAGATTGTTTTGGATTCTATTCTTGAACTTGTATGAGCCTTGTTAAGGTTGAAGAAGTCGCAAAGACGCAAAAGTAGATCGTTGGGTCAGAGTTTGTGTTTCGGCACGAGGATATTGTTCAAAAGAATTGTCAGATATTGGAGCAATTAAGTAGACCTGGTACTTATTATGAACTAATACTCTTGTTGGCATTTGTATTCAAATATATTCAAAAACATATTCGTGATGCTAGATTGCGCAGTAGAGGAGTCTCATCCCTCTCTGTGATTAAAGTATCAGTCACGAATCTTGTTTATTTCCGCATTCTCGCTTTAGCTGTGTGCGCTTTTTAGTTGGGTACAAAAATCGGTTATACGTATGTAAGAATTCCCAACTCAAACAAGATATTCTTAGGGAATTTCAACCTCGCCCTTAGGAGGGAACTCGGGATTTCTAAAAGCTTACCACAGGGTTATGAAGGAATTTTTTTGGGATGGCCTTAAATTGGATATTCAAAAGTTTGTGGAGGAATGTTTGGTTTTCCAACAAAATAAAGTTGAAAAAATTAAGACCCCAGGTCTATTACAACCTTTATCCATTCCAAGCCAACATTGGGAGGAGGTTTCAATAGATTTTATCATAGGTTTACCCAAGTCCGAAGGAAAGAGTGTTATCATGGTGGTAGTAGACATACTTGCCAAGTATGCACACTTTTGTGCATTATCTCATCCATTTAAAGCGAGTACAATTTCTACTGAATTTATGGAAACAATTCAAAAGATACATGGAAACACAAAGATTATTGTAAGCGACAAAGATCCCATTTGCACTGGAAATTTTTGGACAGAATTATTTTCTTGTCTTGGTACTTAGATAGCTCATAGCTCATCTTATCATCCTCAATCTGATGGGAAAACTGAGATAGTAAAAAAATGTTTGGAAGGATATCTTCATTGCTTTGTATCTGATAAACAGACACAATGGGCCAAATGGTTTCCTCTGGCTGAATGGTGGTATAACACTTCCTTCCATACTACAACAAAAGTGACTCCATTTATGGCACTTTATGGATATCATCCACCATCCATCACATCATATTTAAGAGAAAATTCTAAGGTTCAAGCAGTGGAAGATCTCATTGAGCATCAATAACAAGTTCTCCAACTCTTAAAGGATAACCTCACCTTGGTGCAGAATAGAATGAAACATCAGGTAGATCAACATCGCAGTGAAAGAAGTTTTGATGTAGGTGATTGAGTTTTCCTACAGCTACAGCCATATAAACAAATATCCCTCAAGCAAGATAAGAAGGATAATAAATTATCACCAAATTATTATGGTCCATACAAGGTGTTGCAAAATATAGGTACTATGGCATACAAATTGGAACTTCTTGCAACTTCCCGAGTGCACCCAATTTTCCATGTGTCATGATTAAATAAGGTTATAGGTGACAAGCTCCCAATTTAAACAATATTTCTAGAACTTGATGAGGAAGGAAAAATCATATTTGAATCTCAAGCAGTCAAAGAAACAGAAACTCGAAAACTACGAAATCGATCAATTTTAGAGTATCTCATCAAGTGGAAGAACTTACCCGTTGAAGATTCCACATGGGAGGGTGAGAATTTTATACAGAAGCATACAGAACTACTCAAGCATTGAGGACAACACTTTTTCGAAGGAGAGGGGCATGTTAGGTCCCTATAATAATAACGATTCCCCCATTACTATTTTCATTGTATCCCTTATTGTTATTATTGTGCCCCTATTTTCCCCATATTGTTATTATTGTGCCCCATAGAAGCCCACTATTGTTATTTTTATGCCCTTATATTGTTATTGTTAGGTCGGCTTTGGTTATATTGTGACCCCTTAGACTCATATTTTAGAAAGGAGGTTTTGTCATTTGTATCATTGAATAATTGTTCATTTGTGTAATGTAAAGGAGGTTTCCCCCTCGAAGATGCTGATTTCTAAGTGTTAGCTTGAGGGGGCCTGACCTAGGTTCAACGTTAATTAGCCAAACAACTCCCTACACTACTGGCCCTTTCGGCATCATCCTGTGGAGCGCGGACTGAAGTCTCACCCGAAGCAGTATGGGGGGATGCCGGAAGCAAGTTTCCGCACCCTAAGATGGTTGTGATGTCGTTTTATTCCTTCTATTCCTACCTTCACGCAGGTCACTTAGTGCTAGGGCTCTGTCTACCTAACCCATTATTCCTCCCTTCGATACCTCTGCAAAAGGGTACGACTGACCTTCACGCAACCTGAACCCTCGATCTAGACTCTTTTGCGCTGCTAGGGCAGCGTATTGCATGTATTGTCAACTTGTCTTAAGAATCTTACTGGCCTTCTTAGATACTCACAGTTAGCACCGCATAAACAGATATTCTTAATTGCGTTCAATTATCCAACATACTTATATTCATTCGTGCTTCACATAAGCATTATAAAGGAAATTCATACATAAAATGACAAGATTCCTTAATCTGAACAAGACATAGAAATTGTAGAATAATTATCTTTATTGATCTCTCCAAAGTGATTACATACTCTATCCAACCTGTGTGCACAACTGTAGGGGTCCGCACACTTAGTTGTAGACTTCCACCCTAAGCCTCTACTCACTCAACTATAGAGCCTCTACCTATGATACGACCCAACACTTAGACTTCTACTTCAGAGCTACGACTCTCTTACATGATCTTCTGATTGATTTCTCTAAAACTACTTAGAGCTTAGCTCTTTTTATACAATCCCATGGTCCGTGAAAAATGGATAGAACTCTTACAACCAACTTTACTTTACAAAAATAAGGGCAGATAACCCTTTATGACTTATGACACCTTCGCATTCTGCGACCATAAAATGTGGAGTCTTTACAAGTTATTACAAAATTTGACCAAAACTTGGGCTTTTAGGCCCAAAACTGTCCTTGGGGGATCCTGCTCCCAACAGGCCCCCAACACAAACATCGTGACTTGCCCCTCGCCCTTGAGTCACTCAGTAGGTGCGTAGATATTTGCATGGATCCCTTCCAACTCGACTCGTATGACTACAACCTCGACCGTGCACTAATCTACCACCTGCTTCGCATCTTCCACTGTCTGCTCAGTCATTGCTTTGACACTGTCGGCCTAAAGCTTTTGCTTCATCACTTACAGAGTCATAAACTTGCTTTTGATATTTCTTGTCACTGTGTAAGCCTCATCCAACCAAGGCTTTAGTCTTGCCTTCAGCATTGCTTCCTTGTACAGTGCTGCATCCACCTATTCCTTTAGCTGCTTGGCCTCCTACAGCTTGGCTAGTCTCTGTGTCAGCACGATGGTTCGCACTGTGCCCTTAACCTCATCATACTGCTATTGTAGCTCACATGCTTACATCTCTAGCCTTTGGACATTGGAGTCCTCAAGCAAGTTGGTTAGGACCTCAAATGACTGCTCGAACAATTGCGTGCAGTCTATTACTCCACTATCCACCGCCACTACTGCTTCTATGACAGTGGTTTCCCATTGCTCCTTCACTTTTGGTGGAGTTGAAGGTTGGGCCTTCAACTATAACTTCATAATTTGTAGGTCCAACTCCAATTGAGCCCGCGCCATCTCAGTATGAGTGTCACGCACCCTTGTGGCCAACTTACGGATGTGTACCTCGACTGGCTCCTCCTTTAGAATGGCAAACTATGGGACCATTCAGAATGCTTCCTCAACAACCTGTATAATGTGCTTTCTCTGATTAATGGTGAGCACCAGTATTGCAGCAATAGTGCTGCAACTCTTGGGGCTCCCTACTTTACTTTTATCAACCCGGTAGTTTGTAACAAACTTGGAAGCGATGGTGTTGTATGCACAAGTACTAGCTCTTACTGCAGGTTGTCACTTGATTGGCTGGCGCAAGTTAACTAGGAGCTTAAGTGAACTTCTATGAATTCTTATAAGAAGCTTTTAACTGTGATGAAAGAAAGCTAACTTGAAAGAGGCTATTCTACTTGCAGAAAGAGAAGGAAAACTTAAATGTAACGCAAACCCTAGCAAACCCTAATCTACCCACTAACCCTACTTTTGCAAGAAAAGAGATGGAAACTACTGAAATGGGTGCCATTGACTACTGAAAAGGTATTTTGCATTTTTTCAAGCTACTTCTGAAGAGAAAAGAGAAGAAATCATCTTTTTGTATTTTTGAGCATTTTTATGTGGAATTATTATGCTTGTGTTTTGATTGGTTGTGGCTGTGCAGAGGTTTGGTGGCAGAGGGAGATGGAGTTAGATTTTGAGGAAGGTGTGGAAGGTGTGGAGGAGTCATAAGAAGCCCCTAGTACCCTTCTAAAGACTTCCATTGCGATCAAACTTTGAAAAATCACTCATAGGAAATTCTACAGGAGACTGCAGGGGATCTATAGGAGGATCTACAGGAGGAGGTTGAAAGTGGGTTTTGGAGGTTTGAAGGTGGAAAAATGATGGGAGAGGGGGAATGAAGGCTAGATGAAGGTGTTGGGGGGTCTATAACTTGTCAAGGAAGATCAAGGATGAAGGAGACAGTTGGATTTGTTTAAGGGGCAAGTGTTACACTAAAATTTGTCACCATGACTATTTGCAGTTAGTATTGCTCCATCAACTGTCATACTATCCTCCTTGGCAAGTCTTATACCTCTGCTCTTCATGTCAAACTCCAAGAAAGAGAGAAAGTCTTTAAAAATCTATATAACTCTGGGTACGCAGTTTCTCTTAGCCTTACCTGCGTGTACGCACCTCAAGTTCACATTCCATGCATAATTGTACGCTTTGTCTGTAAAGGGGTGGATGCGTACCCCTGTAAAGGTCAAAAGGCGCGAGTTTTACTTCAAAAAAGTTACTTGTGGTCGATTTTAGAGCATTCTAGAAGTTTGTTTGACGTGTATTGAGCGCCTCGAGATGGTTCATGTATCCCTATGAAAGAGGAACTTATCCCATCAAGAGGGGAGCTATCCCATTCAAAGAGGGGCTTATCCCATTGATGGTGGACCTGATTAACTTCCTCTAGAGCACTATAAATATAGGCATTGGGCCAAAGGGAGGGGAGGTTGAAAGCTGAACATTCCTAAGGGTAGATGCTGCTGGAATTAGGACTCCCTTATAGAGCTTGAGAGGAGAGATTCCCATCCTTTCTTAGCTTCATTTGGAAGTGGGTGAGCTGATAAAAGTAAAGGAGAACTCTTGCTGGACCCTAGGAGGGACTTGCACAACACCAAGGCTCAGGTTGTAATGGTTTCTTTTTTTTCCACTTAATACAATTAAACTCATTTTTCTCAACAGGTTGTTATACATGATTTGTTTCATATACTCCTTGGTCTGTATGATGAATATGTTTTATTTTATAAGTTATTCAGGTGCTATGTAATCTTTTGTTTGTTAGTGAATGCAGGTTTCGAAGAGAAGGAGGAGCTCATCCGGATCGGCGAGGCTGGACTACTACAAAGCGTTGGACTAAAGGTATGTTATAAACACCTGATTTCTTGTATTCTAAATGCATATTTAGGGAAAGGTAGTGTTTAATTGTCTTGTTTGTCACTAGAAAGCCTTAGCTTCTAGGGAGGTCGGTTTTGTCCGCAAAATTGACTCTTTTCGCATGACAAAATGGCGACTCCACTGGGGAATCCATGGATTTGATTGATTTCTCTTTTGATTGATACTTTGATTTGAGAAAAGTCGTTTTCTTTCTGGAATTTGACTGATTGACTGTGAATTTGGCTGGAATAGCTTAGGGTTAAGTTAGATTTTACTTTTCTTGGTTTTGTTAGAAGTACGCAGCCTCTGAGTTAAGCACAGTGCGTACTTGTACGCACTGCAGCTTTGTACATAGAGCGTACACACACCTGTGCAAACAGGCTGCCTGCGTACCCTGTCAAAAGTTGAGAAAATTTCAATTTTTCCTTTTTTGCCTCTTAGATTTTGTTTTTAATTTGTTTTTGCTGCCCAAATCCACTGGTTACCTGTCAGAAGTCCTCATCTAAGCTTGTTTCATTAGTGTCAAGGGTTTTAGTGAAATTCATAGAAATTCTAGCCCTAGGGTTTGATTTTTGCATTGGTCCTGTAGTGACTTTGGCTTTAGAAGTTGTAAAACCTTGGATCTCCCTGGTCTTTTCAGTCTTCTTAGGAGTCGGACCTTTCATAAAATCCACCTGTGTGAGAAACCTACCTTTGTGTTGTCTCTTGGCGGAATTTCGAGGAAGCTTGTTGGTTAAAGTTGTGAATTTCATTCTTAAGAAAAAGAACAAAAGATTTTGATTTTGTTTTTGACTGGTTTATGATTCTGCATGAACGAGTCCTTGGTTGAATTATAACTGAGTAAAACATCCTGGAATTATACTTGGTAGGCTTTTGCCTCATTAGATTTATTTTTAGGTGAATTTCTCTTAGATTTGCTTTTGGGTGAAATTGAGTTGATTTGATTGTCATAGATTTTTTAAACTTGATTTTTGTTAAAGTAGTTTTACATGCTTTGTTAATATAGGGAAAAATACAAAAAATATCTTTTGAAGAAAAGTTTGTTTTAGTGGCATTTGAAGCCTTTGAAAAGAAAAAGGAATTTTCGTGAAATAATTAGTGGTCATGTGTTGTATGCTTTTGGGAAAGATAAAGAGTTTGTTTCTTTGATTTTCATTGTCAAGAAAGTTGTCTTTATATCAATTTTGCATTCTCCAACTCTCTTAGCTAAGGAATTCATTGAAAAAGAAAAATAGTTTAAATCATCCTAGGTGCATCTTTTCAGTGGATTTGAGTCGAGTCTACACACCATCAGTTTCATCTCCACTACCTTTTTTCCTAAAGAAAAGCCATAAAAATTAACGCTTAAAGTAAAATTTACTTAGTAACTTTTTATTTACTAGGGCTCTGAAACACCAATATAGATCAGGCTAGTGTCTTGGAGTAGGAGAGTAATTAAATCTCCAAGATAGCAAAACCAAACAAGTAGCTCATCTTGTGGTAGGATAAATCCAGCTGTTACATTTATGCTCTGGGAAAGCTCCTCTTAAAGGAGAAGCACGAGACCATGTCCGAACCAGTGAGGGGATCAATCCTCCTTCATTGGGAAAGATGCCAGATACGCACGTACTATAAATGGTAAACCTCGGATTATTGTCGAGGAGACTGGGGTCACTTGTCAGTAAACCTTGGATTATTGTCAAGGAGCCGGCAAGGGGATTGAGCTTGTTACTCTGCCCTTGCATGGTATCGGGTCGTAGACTGTTCCCCCAGGTGTATTTGTTGCTGTTGGTGACCTTAGTGACCATTATCTTTAGGGTTCTACCCAAGGTGACGGTGGAGGGAAGATCCCACTGTACTTGGAGCAGACGTTGGCTAGACTCACTTGGATTTTCCGGGGGGTTCACTTCACTCGAGACGGTTAAAGTGGAGGAACTTGTGCCGGTCTATTCATTAAGCAGGTTGTCGGGGTAACTGTTCCACCCACCACTTCTGTACTGAATTCGACGATGTTGGGCTTCATCACCAACTAGTGTTTTCGGTCCGGAAGGCTACTATTTGTGTATGGTTTGACGCCCTAGATTATTTAGGCGTGTGATTCGAATTTGTTTGGTTCTTTAGAGACTTTAGGTGGTTTGCTTTGAGATTTTACTTTGTTTGCGTGTGCAGTAGTTAAAAGTTTTTAACTGTGGTTGAATTGCCGAGACAGTCCCGTAGACTTCAGGGCCAGTCACCTGAGATTGTAACCGTGGCCGATTTGTTGAGGAAGTCCCGTAGACTTCGGGGCCAACCTCCTGAAGACGTTCCGGGTCATTACGAAGGTTTGAAAGTCCTAGTAACTCCTAGTGGCAGTAAAGTAGGTTCACCTGAAGAAGGAGAGTCGTCGTTGGTAGTCCATCCAGATTACCAAGGTCTAGAAATAGGTTATAATCCCGAAGCTATTGCAGTTTCTGAGCTTGCTGGTAGTTTTTCATCTACTAGTGATATAGGCGAAGAACCTGAAATCTCTGAACCTGTTACTCCAACTTCTAGTGCTCCTGATTCACCAAGGGTAGAAAGAGTCATCACCGAAAATCTTCCTTCTGGTTTGATAGCTATTGAAGAACTTGCTCTAGAGGAAGAAATAGGTGTCCCTATCCCTGAAGATCAACTTACTATTGATCTAAGGGAGCGTGAATCCATTTTTTACAGTCCTCCTAGAAGTACTACTTGGTATCTTTCGTTAACTAATTATTTGGACAACTCAGGGTCAAGTTTTTCTCCACCTCATACTCTGTATCCACCTGGAGGTATTTATACTCCTGTAAATATGTCTGGTCAGTCGTCTATGTTTACTCAATCTCCTGAATCTTTCTTGTATGGCGGTCCTTCTGTTCCCTCTGGGTATCAGTCACTTTCTGGTACTTTTGCGGGAGCATCTCCTCAACCCATTGAACATGGGTTATTAACTGGAAACAATGGTAATAAACCGTTGGGTGTAGGAGACATTTACATGATGTCAGGTTCAATTCCTGGTTCTCAACCTCAAGGTGGCTAGTTACCGCCTGGGGGGCAGCCTCAATTAACGCCTGGGGGGCAACCTAAAGGTACACAAATTGCGTCTGGGGGGCAACCTCAAGGACAGTATGTACCCGTGGTGCAATACATTCCTCAAGGTCAACCCCAGCCTCAATATGTACCCCAAGGTCAACCTCAGTATCAATTTATACCTCAAGGTCAACCCCAGCATCAGTACTTACCTCAAGGGTATCTACCCCAAGGTCAATACTCGAGTCAAGGTTATCAACCACCCCAAGGTCAATCTTATGTTCAAGGTACGGGAAATGTACCTTTCAATTATCAAACCTACCCTCAATCCGGTTATGGATCTCAATATCCTCAACTTGTCATGGGTCAATACCCCGGAATGAACATAGTGTGGGATCCATCACAAGTTCAACAGGTATTGCAGCCAAGTGTACAGTTGTCATCTCAAGCTGGACAACCCTTAGTTTCAAGTTCACCCCAGCAACCAGTCCAGTCTAATGTTCAAACTTCTGTACCTTCGGTAGTTTCTCAGTCTGGGCCTATCGCCCCTAGTACTCCATCTCAAACGACTGCTGCAACTACCGCAACATCTGTTCAGTCTACCACACTTACTTATGGAGTATCGACAGCTCCGGTTTCTACTATCTCTGCAACTACTCCTCAGACATCTTTACCATTGTCTGGATCTACGATTCAAACTACGGTTCAGATGCCTGTAGGACAACCTGGTTTAAGTACGGTTGTCACTAGCCAACCACAATTCACTTATCAACCGTACCAGGGACAATACCAATACGGGCCTGCTGTCCAGCAGCCAGTTTACCAGTATCAACCGTATCCTGGGTACACTTATCAACAACCTCAACAACCCCAGTACAGTTCGGTTAATCCTGGTTTTCCGGGAGGATACAATATCCCGAACGCGATTCCTATTCCAAGTTATCCTGGATATCCTCCTCCTGGGACTGGTCTTGTGACCCAGAGCTTTAGGGATCCTAATCGACAATTACCGTTTATCGCAACTTTGGATTTACCAGACTTGTCGCGCCTAACGAACGATCCAATAAATTATCTTCCGTTTTGGCCGTCGTGCCAAATAAGTTGCCCAGTGATATACCCAAGTTCGAAGGTAAGTCTGGAGAGGACCCGTCGAATCATGTGATGACTTACCACCTCTAGTGTGCCTCTAATTCCATCTCGGATGATTCGATCCGCTTACTTCTTTTCCAGCGTACTCTCATTGGTCTCGCGGCCAAGTGGTACATTGAGTTACCACGGGCCTCTTTTTATAATTTTAGCCAGTGAGCTACCTCGTTCTTAACTCATTTTCAGTTGCCGGTCAGATATGATAATGGCACGGAGTTACTAACTTCATTAAAACAATCGACGTCCACTTATATTTCCGATCATATTCACGAATGGAGACGTCGAAGGCGATTAGTGAAAGTTTTTATCCCGGACCAAATCTTAGCTGAATGGTTTGTTAAATCATTGTTACCGAAGATTACTGAAGACGTAGCTAAGGCCGGAGTAGTTACTGAGGAGTAAGTGATTGCTCAAGTGTAGTACCTTGACTTAGTTTATACTCAGTCAGGTACGTTACACGAAAAGATCCCAGATCTTCCTAAGTCGAATCAAATCGCTGCTGCTCCTTCGGGGTCTCATGCCGCTGATGGCATGATTGGTACGGTAAATACTAAAAGCAAGAAGAAATCCTCAAAGAATTCTTCTCCTATTATAACCTTACCAGATTCCCCAACAGGAGAATCTTCTGCTGAAGTTTCCGCTGATATTCACGCTGTCGAGTCATCTACGGCTAAATCAAAATCCGGTGGGAAAAAGAAAGGTAAGAAGAAGAATAAAGCAAACAAAGCTCCAAAGGAGAAAACTGAAAAGTCGGAAACCAATGACGAAAAGCGCAAACCTCAATATCCTTGTCTTATTTGTGAAGAGGATCATTTTACAAGAGATTGCCCTCATCAGGCCGAGGTTGTGAAAATCGTCAAAGGTTCCCTAACTCCTGCCGTTTTGAAAGATCCATTTCCAAAGCAGGAGAGTAAGATGATAGGTTCTTCCTCGAGTGCCAGTGAAGAACCCATATTAATGATGTCTCATGTAAGGATTGCGACTCGATCGCAAGATTATGGTAGTAAAAGTCCTGTTGATGGCAAAGAAGCATAATCTTCTCATTCTAATCCATCAACCTCAGCTCCTAGTTCCGATCCACTACAGATTGAGAAGCCTAACCCGGACTTAGTAATCAAACCGCCCGCCAAGGGTGTACGTCGAAGGTCTGCTTTCAATCCACATGCGAGAGCGGCCCAGAATTACAACATTGTTGAGGATTTAACTGTTTCACCCTCAGCAATGTCGGCTTTGGAAGTGCTGCAATCATGCCCAGCACAATGAAAATTACTTTTGTCGGCTATAGGAGCTGTTGATGTTCAGGACCCGAACCTAATAATCTTTGATCTAGAAAATAGTACACCGCATTTACCTCATCAAATGGCTTTCCAGATTCCAGTGATAGTAAAAAACAAGCCTATTCATCGGACTGTAATTGATGAGGGAGCTTCCACGTGTATTATGTCGATACAGTGCTGGAGATCGCTTGGTTCTCCTTCACTAAATAAATCCCCGACCATTCTTAAGGCCTTCGATGGCCGTGGGTTCCATCCGTTTGGCATTCTACAGGATTTGCCTATAGGGGTTGAAGGAAAAACCGTTAGTCTGGATGTGGAGGTGGTTGATGCCCCTCTAGACTACAACCTTCTTTTGGGTCGAAGTTGGTCTTACACTATGACAACGATCGTTTCGTCGGTCTTCAGAGTAATAAAGTTTCCACATAATGGCAAGATCGTAACCATAGACCAGCTGGCTTACTTTTCATTCAACCCAGCCTCTTCAGAGAGTATCCAGCATGTCGGTAAAACGACTATCCCTTATAAGGATGTTGGAGTAGGATTAGTTAAAGATGCCAGTTTACTGGGAACTTTTCCTTTTCCTCCAATCAACGCCGTATCTTCATTTGCATCTATTCATATGATTACTTCAGACACCATTGTTTATGACGATCCTTGGATCGTTCCTTCTGAATCTGAGATAGACTCATTTGGTGATGCAATGCCTTTGAGTCCATATGAAATTGCCTATGAAGCCGTGCAATCTTTTACCGACCCGAGTTCAACCAAAATCGACCAAATGAATGTGGTCCGTGAGGAATCACTTTTCGCGTCAACCTCAGAGTTAATAGTGTTTCCCGAAGTTGTGTCATCTGACGAACAACTTTGTGAAGTCCTGTGTGTAGACGATTTACCATGGGAAGATATTCATCATAGATCTTCGTTTTTACCTGAGGATGATCGTTTTGAAAACAATTTCTCATCAATCTTTACAGCTGAATATGTCAAAGAAGCTCAGAATCCAATGAAACATCCTGATTCAGAGCTAAATTTGGGAAACATTTCTCGCACTATTCCCATTGACATTTCAGTCAAGCCTGGAATTGTTGAGCACATTCATATAGGTGCCTCGTGTTCAGATGACGAAATTCAGACATACAAGGCCCTATTTCAAGAATTCCGCGACGTGTTTGCCTGGTCCTATGAGGAAATGCCAGGAATTGATCCTGCGATTGTTGTCCATGAGATCAAGACTTACCCGGATGCTAAACCCGTCCGGCAACGTTTGCGTCAGATTCACCCACGAAAAGCGGCTGCAATTAAAGAAGAAGTTGAGAAGCTGTTGAAAGCAGGTTTCATTTATCCGATCCCGTTAACGGATTGGGTATCGAATATTGTTCCGGTTAACAAAAAACAGGGAACAATAAGAATATGCATCGACTATAGGGATATTAATCATGCTTGTCCCAAGGACAACTACCCAACACCCTA
The DNA here is from genome assembly GCA_031772625.1 of Pinus tabuliformis. Classification (NCBI taxonomy): domain Eukaryota; kingdom Viridiplantae; phylum Streptophyta; class Pinopsida; order Pinales; family Pinaceae; genus Pinus; species Pinus tabuliformis. The sequence goes on from CM062813.1 coordinate 720,445,306, forward strand.
TATTGATCAAATAATTGATGATTGTGCCGGCAGTGAAATATTTTCCTTTATGGATGGTTTTTCCGGTTATAATCAAATCAATATTCTACCTGCCGATCAACCAAAAACGGCTTTCATTTGTCCATGGGGGACATTTGCTTATTGCAAATTACCTTTTGGGCTTAAGAATGCCGGAGCCACTTTTCAAAGGGCGATGTCTTATGCGTTTCATGACATCAAACACATTGTGCAACCATATCTCAATGATTTGCCCGCTCACTCCTTACATCGAGCTGATCACCTTGTCCATTTACGAGCAATCTTCATGAGGTGTAGGCATTATCGGATTCGGTTGAACCCACACAAATGTGTCTTCTGTATAGAAGTGGGACGATTGCTTGGATTTGTAGTTTACAAAGCCGGCATCCGCGTCGATCCCTCGAAGGTAGAAGCTATCATCAAATTGCCTCCTCCTTCGAGTCTTCGCCAACTCCAAAGTTTGCAGGGGAAAGCAAACTTTTTACGCCGATTCATTCCTAACTACGCCGAGATTACAAAGGGTTTTACCCGGTTGTTGAAACAGAATGCTCAATTCTCTTGGGATGAGATAGCTCAGAAATCTTTTGATGCACTCAAGCACGCGTTAACCCATGCACCGTTGCTGCATCCTCCCAACTACAACCAGGATTACTTTTTGTACCTCGCCGCCGCTCATTCCACCATTGGAATGGTCTTAGTACAGGAAGACGAATTCGGAATAGAACATGTGATATATTACCTTAGTCGGACCTTAAACCCAACTGAGCTCAAATATTCACATGTGGAGAAATTGGCATTGGCAGCCGTTCAAGCTGTCCAACGTTTTCGTCACTACATTCTACTCTGTAAAACTACAGTTATTTCAGATTGCAACCCTATGATCTACATTTTGACTAAATAATTTCTAGGGGGCAAGTACTCTAAATGGATCGTTATCTTGCAAGAGTTCGACTTGGAGTTTGAAAAATCTAAGTCTAAGAAATCTTTAGTTTTTTTCGAGTTAATGTGTGACTTCCCGCGTGCTGACACAGAAACTGTGGCAGAGGAGCCCTTTGCGGACAAATCTTTGTTTCTCATCAGCACTTTAGATCTGTGGTATGGGGATATAATCGTCTATCTCCATACCCAATCCTTTCGGCCCGAATTTTCAAAGTCGGAACGTCGGAAAATTCGATTCCAGTCCCAACAGTACAAAATTATTGGAGATACTCTTTATCGCCATGGGGCGGACTTGGTTTTTCGCCGTTGCTTAACTCACGAGGAAGCTGAAAGGGTTTTGAATGACTGTCACTCTGGAGCGTGTGGCGGTCATATGTCTGGGTATGCCACAACCCAAAAGATATTGCGCGCTGGCTACTTCTGGCCGTCCTTGTTTAAAGACTGTATTATTGCGGTCCAGAAATGCCACAACTGTCAAGTGTTTGATCGCAAGATGCGCGCTCCACCTGCTCCTCTCCACCCTATAATTGCCGTTGGTCCTTTTGCCAAATGGGGTATCGATTTTATTACATGTAACCCTCACTCGGCCGGGGGGCATGCGTATATCATCCTTGCGGTTGATTATTTTACTAAGTGGGCCGAGGCGATGCCTACATTCGAGGCAGACGGCAAGACAGCTGCAATTTTCATATTCAATCACATTATTGCTAGGTTTGGTGTCCCACAAGCGATAATCACTGACCATGGGCGCCATTTTCGAAACGTTATGATGACAGAACTTACAGGCCAGCTTGGTTTGCGTCACGATAGCTCAACTCCTTATTATCCACAAGCGAACGGTCTGGTTGAGTCCATCAACAAAGTTTTAGTTATCATGATCCGACGAATCATTGGTATTCATCGGTCGAATTGGCACAACATGTTATTTTCCGCGCTTTGGGCGTACCGAACCTCAGTGAAAACATCAACAGGGTTCACTCCTTTCCAACTAGTTTATGGTTTGGAAGCTGTGCTGCCCATTGAATGCGAAATCCTGTCACTTCAAATGGTTGTCGAATTACTTCCAGCTACTTTCGAAGATTAGAAGCGTTTATTATACTTAGCTCAATTAGATGAGACTCGACGTGACGCTGCATTGGCAATCGAGACTCACGCAAAACGTATGAAAGCTCAGTATGATCGAAATGTGACCCCTCGAAATTTTTCGGAAGGAGACCTAGTGCTATTATATGATCAAGCTAACGATAAATTAGGTGCTGGAAAATTCGTTCCTATGTGGCATGGACCCTACATTGTCAAGCGAAAGCTAGCAAAAGGGGCCTATGAGCTGGTAGATTTTGACGGGGACTCTTTGGGTAAACCCAGAAATGGACTTTACCTAAAGAGGTATTATGCTTAAATGATAGGTATGGGGATTTTAGTTAGGTTAGGTTTTTCTTTCTAGCTGGTGTGTTTGTTAGTTTAGACAGTGTGCTTAGCTTAGAAAGTGTGTTTTTCGTCGTTATTCTACTTATCTTGGTTTTACGCTTGATGTTTGCAGATGTCGATGCCTCTCCAAACATACATCGGATTTGCTGATGGTGCTTGTCGTAGTACACAGAATATCTCTTCCGCAGCTTGGGTTATTTATTCGCCCTCTGACGAGTTAGTTTCTATGCATGGGGTGAGCCTCGGTCAAACAACGAACAACATTGCAGAATACAGTGCAGTGATTGAATTATTGTCTGAATCTATTTCATTTGGGATTCAGAGTTTGATAGTAAGGTTAGATTCTGAACTCGTTGTATTACAGCTTAATAGAGTGTATGCCATTAGAAATCCAGTGTTATTAAGATTATTTTTGAGAGTGCGTCTCTTGGAACGTGAATTTGATTACATTGAATATCAGCATATTCCAAGGTCTTTAAATACATTAGCAGATGCAATTGCTTCTCGAATGTTAGACAGACATTTGCGATAATCATACATGTAAATTTAAAAACATTTCATCACACATGTTTAACAAGATAAGTCGGTAATAATGATATATATAGATAGGAGTGTGTCAAAAATACATCGTCTTCGATCATAGGTTGAAAAACACCTTATGATCGGCAAAAATGATAAGTACAAAAAACCAAAATGTCACATGTGTCTACAAAAATGACCATCCAATCACTGGTGATGCTCTCTATATGACACCACTGCACGAGCCACCCTACACAAGAACCTCCTAAAAGGTCCTGGGACTGCGACTACATAGCGCTGAAGCCTGATAGGAATATCGTCTATAGTAGTCTCTGGTATATCTGCCGTAAGACGCTCTAGGTCTTGTTCCAATTCAGCTTAGGTCTCTGCGGCCGTGTCCTGTGGGGCCGGTGCTGATGCAACTGGTTATCTCCTCTCGAAAGGCCGGGGATTGGCTGGATGCCGTGGGCCTACATCTGCATTTTGAAAATTATTACTGTCAGTTTTGAGACGATATAAAAAACAAAAAAAAATAGATGATTTAAAAGCTTGTGAAAAATGAATTACCTGTGTTGTCCCATTGTTCTCCCGGTGGAAGAACCATGTCCGGATCTCCACGAAAATCAACTCCGTCATAAGGAAAATCCTGTATCGAGAAGATCTGGTCCTACAACCAGTGAAAATACTCCGGTCTAAATCGGACAACCTCCGTGCCCTCGTCAGGATGACGGGCCATAACCGCAACCCATCGCGTCAACTTAGGCTCTCGGGGAGGCCCAACCTCAACAGTGAGCTGCTGTGGGATCAGCATCGGAACCCTCTCTTGGGCAAAACTTACAACTAAAGGCCCATAACCAAAAGTCTTCAGCTGTCCGTTTTTGGTCCTAGTCAGTTGGCCCTTTAAGTTGGCCAACACAGCATCGCACCAGTTGAAAATGGTGCCCCGATAGCAATCAATCGCCATCCACATCTGGGATCCAGTGGCAATGTGCAAAGCGGCAGCCCCGCAAAGTCTGGTAACTGTAAAGGCAATTACCATAAGTTCAGGTCGGGATATCTTTTTAATCTCTATCCCCTTCTCCTGGTTTTGATTATTACACCACTCTAGTCGGAGACTAGCAATGGACTGGCCACCCGGCCTAGTCCCAGACAGAGTCAATTGTTCACCCCTCTTGGGAAAACCAGTGAGAAAATAAATTTCTGAGGGCTCTATCTCGAGCTGGTGCCCTCCAATGTAAAAGCACTGATCCTGAACGTTCCACCTTTCAACCAGCCACTCTAGAAAGCGCACCTGGGCCCTCATGCCAGGTATGGCCCAGTATTTGTAAAGACCGCATGCCTTCAAAGCATCAATGGAAGGTTGGTGATTAATGGCGGCCAAATCAACATCTTCGTGTTCTCTCTCGCGCCAATCAAGCATGGTGGGCAATCTACACACCATAAAACATCTGTTAGAGTCCATAAAATTAAAATTTTTTGGTCCATTTTGGAGAAATGGGGGTTTGAAATTCCTCTCCACGGTATACGCAGCCTGCCTTTAGAGACAAAGCGTATGTACGCAGGTTCTCTTAAGGCAAGCTGCGTACGCCTGGCATTTTCCCAACTGAGAAAATGTCGGGGTACGCAGGTCACCAGTGGAGCACCTGCGTACCTCGAAAAGCGGACCTTGAAACCCCAAAACCTCCAAAAAATGAAACTAGGGCCTAAAAGCAAATTCTAAACAGATGGAAATGAAGAGGAGGATGTTGTAGAATACCTGATGAGACGGCGTTCGGTTTCGACAGTCGGATTCTCCGCAATGTCCACGGGAAGTTTCTTGCCAAAAGCCCTTTTTCTCTCCTCAACAGTAAAATGGTAAAAATGAAATGGTAAAAGCCCTTTTTATAGGTTTTTTGGGTAAATAAATGCTGAATTTGTTTATTTTTCACCATGAAAAGGTATTTTTCAAAGTATTTTTATCTATCTTAAACAGGTATGAGTAATGTGTTGGTTTTTGTGCAGGATAAAAGGATTTTCAGGGAAAATTGTCATTTTTTCACAAACAAAAACATCAGAGTCATCTTTTAAGCCCTTTTCTGACTCCTAAAACATGAAAAGATTGCCGAGCGTTTCTTTTACACTCGTTAAAACGGAATTAAAAGACGGTCCCCTTATAGCTCTTTTCTGACCGTAAAAACAGGAAAAGATTGTCGGATTTTTGTCGTTTCAAATTCGATACTAGAAATAAAACGACGTGTCCTTGATCGCTTTTTACTTTTCAGGTCAAAGACACTAATCATGAAAGTACTCCTTGGTCGCAAGATCAAGTGGTTCTCTCAAGTATTATTTTATACTTTTTCGGGCTTGGGAGACACAAATTTACGAAAAAGTTCAACCTTGGAATCTTCTTAGGTTTTTCAGACTCTCTAAAATTGAAAAACGCCGAGTTTCTCCTATACTGGACTCGTTAAAATTTCACAGTAAAGGACCTGTTTGATTACAAACAGGAACGGACCACTCCTTCTTAGGGTTCGAATCTAAACTAAGTTGGACTCATCCGAAATATGAGCTTATAATCAAGCATATGTTATCCTCCTCAAGCTTGTAAAAAATAAAGAGGTACTTGCCAGAAATGGTGGGGGAAAAGAGAGGAAAATGAGCCTATTTGTTATCCTTTGTCTCAGAAGAAGCCTTATCACCACTCTTGAACACGACACTATTCATTCACCTGGGTTGGGAAATCCTTTGCCTAACAGTTGATCAAACCACATTGAAAATCTTCAACCAGTTCCGGGTATTAACTTTGGGTCAATTGTCACCAAGCCATCTGTCGTGTCATTATGTGTTCAAGAGGTCACAGCAAATAAACCATTCATCTGCAAAATACTTGTCATCCATCTCGACCATCCCTGAGTCAGTCCTTATAGCTACATTTCTTCAACTTGATCTATGATTTCGTGTTGTGGGCTTGCCTGCAACGGGTCGCTTTCTATCGACATCAGCACATTATCTAGAAAGATGATCTAGAAATCGTCAGTACCTTGAAATCTGCATGCATCAATGGCAGGTTTCTCGCCTTTGACGACGGTTTACATCATTGACTTTCGATCGAAGGATTCCGTGAAATGTTCGACATCAACTCATTCATTCACATCTCATGGATTGTACTGGGTAATTTGAGAACCATTGACATCACTGGTGGTCTCTCTCACACTTGTTAACAATTTACATCATCGACTGGTAATCAAGTGGTTTCTACCATGTTCGACATCAACTCATTTATTCGCATGGATAGAATCGTACCTTTTCGGGAAGTCGAAATGAAGACCTTGGATCTAGTTTCCACCATCCAGGCTGCGAGGAGTTTTGTATTCATTGTACAGTAGACTAATCATAAACAGATAGCTGCGTCCATACTGTATCTACAAGAGTCTATGATTATGATGTACTGCGAAATCATTCCTGTATCAGAGCAGTAGTTAGTTAAAGTTTTCAATCTGAGTATGGGAATGCCTATCTCAGCGATGATATGATCTTATATATGTATTTTGTGTTGAATATTTACAGGTTCCAACCAGGCTCTCCACAAGATAATCCTTGAAATGATAAAGTACTTCACCCTTCCTAGATGATATGAAACCCTAATCTACTACAAGATTCGCACTTTAGGGGGCAATCTGTTACACTAAAATTTGTCACCATGACTATTTTCAGTTAGTATGGCTCCATCAACTGTCATACTATCCTCCTTGGCAAGTCTTATACCTCTGCTCTTCATGTCAAACTCCAAGAAAGAGAGAAAGTCTTTAAAAATCTATATAACTCTGGGTACGCAGTTTCTCTTAGCCTTACCTGCGTGTACGCACCTCAAGTTCACATTCCATGCGTACTTGTACACTCTGTCTGTAAAGGGGTGGGTGCGTACCCCTGTAAAGGTCAAAAGGCGTGAGTTTTACTTCAAAAAAGTTACTTGTGGTTGATTCTAGAGCATTCTAGAAGTTTGTTTGACGTGTATTGAGCGCCTCGAGATGGTTCATGTATCCCTATGAAAGAGGAACTTATCCCATCAAGAGGGGAGCTATCCCATTCAAAGAGGGGCTTATCCCATTGATGGTGGACCTGATTAACTTCCTCTAGAGCACTATAAATATAGGCATTGGGCCAAAGGGAGGGGAGGTTGAAAGTTGAACATTCCTAAGGGTAGATGCTGCTGGAATTAGGACTCCCTTATAGAGCTTGAGAGGAGAGATTCCCATCCTTTCTTAGCTTCATTTCGAAGTGGGTGAGCTGATCAAAGTAAAGGAGAACTCTTGCTGGACCCTAGGAGGGACCTGCACAACACCAAGGCTCAGGTTGTAATGGTTTCTTTTGTTTCCACTTAATACAATTAAACTCATTTTTCTCAACAGGTTTTTATACATGATTTGTTTCATATACTCCTTGGTCTGTATGATGAATATGTTTTATTTTATAAGTTATTCAGGTGCTATGTAATCTTTTATTTGTTAGTGAATGCAGGTTTCGAAGAGAAGGAGGAGCTCATCCGGATCGGCGAGGCTGGACTACTACAAAGCGTTGGACTAAAGGTATGTTATAAACACATGATTTCTTGTATTCTAAATGCATATTTAGGGAAAGGTAGTGTTTAATTGTCTTGTTTGTCACTAGAAAGCCTTAGCTTCTAGGGAGGTCGGTTTTGTCCGCAAAATTGACTCTTTCCGCATGACAGCAAGAAAACAACTTTATGGAAAAATGCAGAAATTAGGGAGATTGGCGAAATGTTGCAAATGAGTTGGGAAATCGGGGGGAAGTGAGCTGGTGCTGGCTGTTTTATGGGGGAATGATGAGCTGGGATGTTCTACAAGGGATCTGCACATTTACTTCTCAAAATTGACCAAAGAAAGAACTAAAAAAACAGAGTTTCGTCTATCTTAACCTAATTTCTGACCTAAAACCAGAAAATGCTGAACAATACCTTATGAACAAAAAAGCATGTGACAGAATTATGGTAAAAGGACATGGAATGATCTAAACAATTAAATCTAGACCAATATCAACTTTTCCAAATCAAAGGATCATACTAGCAATTGCATGGAAGAGCAAAAACTGTGTTTTTGGTGGCAGCAGTAGTGCCTTGACCTCAAACCATGGTCCCAAGAAGGGAGAAAGGAGATCAAGACCTGCTGTTGGCATTTTTGGATCTTTTTCTGTCACTGCAGCAACTTACTTAAACAACTTGAAACAAAAACAACTATTATAACCATCAAAAGCAACCTAATTTTACAAAGCAAGATGAACCTAAACAACAGAAATTATCTCATGAATGAAAGAAAAAAAATACAAATAGAAAAAGGAGGTTCTGGGAAGCTTGGGTTGGGCCCTAACCCAAGAGCTTCAGCCCTCTGGAAAAGATCAGTGCTGGCTCAAAAACTGTTTCATCTTCATTTATCAAAAAAATAGCAGTTACATCACATAAATTGTCTTCAAAAAGAGCTCGAAAATGAGCTGAGTACAAGGCTGCACAAAAGTGTGAAAATATACTAAGAACGGGTTAACCTACTAAGGCTTGAAGCTTTCTTATTTATAAGAATGGGGACTCCCAACAATCCTCATAAAATTAAGGAACTCGGCTTCCTAGAACTGAAGATAACAGTACTCCTACTTGACTTGCTTGACTGCCCCTTGGAATCATCAATGTGGGCCTTTGTACTCTGAGCTGCTGATGGAGGATTTGACGAAAGGGGTCATTAATGAAGGAGACACCCCTCCTACAAGTCCTCTTCCCTGTTTCCTCGAGTTTGGCTGCCATTTGCTCATAAATTCCTTGTCCTTGTCCAAAATTTTCTAAAAAATCTGCAATAAACACTCATTAGACTACATGGCAAAGTGACTAACCCAATTCACTCTATTGACATAAATATATTAAAAAACATACACAAAACTACTGAGAATGGTGGATTAAATCGAAATAAGAGGCAGAATGAGCCCATATAGTTACCCATTTTTGGGGCTCATCATCACCCCCTACTGAATGGGTTACTCATCCTCTGAGCAACTAATCTAGTTCTTCACCTTTAACAGATTTCCTAACATCCCAAGCCTTTGATGTGATGTCTTCCTCTCTGTCATGGAAACCTACTTTCCTATCCACTTCTTCCCATTGTTTCTGTTCTTCCTCCTCCTTAACTCCTTCCAACAGTGCTAGCAGTAGTGGAGGACTGAATTTAAGACCAATCTAGTTGGCTTTCAAGTTTTTTCATTGATTTCTTATATAGGGGCACTCTCCTCATGGCTTCCCTCATTCTGGCTGGGGAGTGATACTCCCTAATCCTTAGGCTATGTGGCAATGTATTCCACCTTCCATGCAGGCATGAAGGCAGTCATTACCAAAAAATCTCTCCATATATTGGAAATGAGAAATAGCCTGTGCTTGCCTATCAACATAGTGAGGAAGAACTTGAGGATTGGCTGCAAGGTGTTGGTGGGCATAGATGAGAGCCAATGGTTCTGCTCTAATCATCAGGGGCTCACTTAGCTTTTTTACCATTAGTTTCTGAATTTCCACTGCTCTCTTTTCTTCATGGCTCATCCAAGAAGCCATAGCCATTAGCTGCAAGTCTCCCAATGCAGCATTTGGATCCGATAAATTCATGTCATAAAGTGCCATGTTGTGTAGGTAAAATTCTGCTAGCTTTGCTTTATCCTCGGTTAAGCTGTGATCACATAAATGCATAAATTGGCCATAATTTTGAAATGGTATTGTGCCCCTCCGGGCCAATGTATTAATCTGGAATTGGAGCCACTAATTTTTGAGATATAATGCATATGATCTAGCTAGCCGTCTGCACTGCAAGGCCTCCATCACCCAGCTGGCCATGCAGGCTAACTAGGCTTCCTTTTCCAGCAACTGCCTTTTCAAAATTAGCACTTCAATTGCTGCATGAGATTCTTTTTCTTTTTTAGTTTGCAAATTACTGTGGTTTGATTTTTGAATGAAGTTCGGATTTTCCACAGTGCTGTTTCATTAGTGTCTCACTATCTATTTGTGGTTCTTGTTGTTGTTGTTGTTTCTCTGTTGCTTCACTATCTACTTGGGGTCCCTCTTTTTGTTTCCATCCTTCCAATATTGACAGCGTATTTCCTCCTTGAGGTTCCCTTTCTTGTAGCTGCTTTTTCAACAATTCATTTTCTTCCTGCAGTTGAGCTCTTCTGATGCTCTTTGTGTGCCTTACCATACCCAATTCTCTACTCATCTCTCTCAACTTGTTTTCCATGTGCCCTATATCTTCGACTCCTTTAGATTTTGCAATCTGCATCCAGGTGTGAATCCTGACTCTTTCCTTTTCTAGTTCGAAGAAAAGAGGCATTGCAAATTTTTGTGGGATGATCTTCCCACCTTCCAAAAGGTTATAGTAGGAGCCTAAGTTAGGCTACGGTCCAGGCTCAGGTATCTCTTTTGCCTTACCTTCATCTTGGGACTGTTCCTCTGCCTTCTTTTCCAGTTTTTCAGTTTCTTTGAGCTTAGCCAATGTCTCAGGTAGAGAGCTTTGTGCCTCCTGTAGAACTTCTTTGGAGTCCATTAATTTGATCATTTCCTTCCAGGTGGAGGTCTTAGGACTCCCTCTCTGGTAGGTGATAGATATTTTGGAGGGAGATTCCTCTCTTGTCACAGTAGGTGCATCCTCAATTATGATGGGCTCCTTTGAAGGTGGATGAGGCTTCCCTATCTTGATCCTGGTGCTCTTTCGAGCCTTGAAGTACATGGATGTCTACCTTTTTCTCTTCCCTTTTTGCTTAGCTAGAGTGCTAAGTGCAGCAAGAACAACTGTTGCTTCCCTTGCTAGTGTCTCAGGAGACACTTCTTCTAGTTGTTTTTTTCTTCATCCTCTGCAGTTTTTCCTGTGTTTTCTATTTCTGTTTTAGTTTCTGCTGTCTCTGGTGGTGTTTTCTTCTTTTATTGCTGAGTTTCTACCTTCCCTGTGGCAGTATTTTTCTGAGCTTTCTTGGGCTTCTTCTTCTCAGCTTTTGTTCTCTTCCTTTTCTCTGCTTTTGATGCTGTTTTCTGTTCTTCCTTATGTTCAACTGTGGTTTTGTCATATTTCTCTTCTTCTCTCTGTTTTTCCTCTTTTCCCTTTTCTACTTGAATATTTTGTGCTTCCTCATGGATTTCCTCCTCAAGTTCCTCTTTTTGCTCCTCCTCTTCACTACCAGATGGGCTATGGCCATCAGTAAGAGTTTTGAGGTAATCTTCTCTAGACATGTTCCTGAAAATTTCCCAGCCTATAGGGAGGTGTGTGTGTGGAAGGAATCCTATACCAGCAATTTGATGAGCCCATGGTGGGCCAGTTGGTCTAGAACCCCTGCATTCAACTTGGTGCCACACTCTATCAAATATTGGAGGAGGAAATATGTGAGACTGGGTTTTCTAGATGCAGGTAGCTCCATTCCATATCTTAAATCATGCAATAATCTGAAGTGATAAACATATACTATACTATATCTCCCTTCACAAGAGATATATTTCATGATCTGGTAGTTGACCTCACCCCATGGATGAGGTATACTTGTCCTTCTGACCCCATTCTTATCCTCTATAGGATGTTCATCAGGCTGAAAAAAATGTCTTTTTAGCAACCTGTCCTAATGGTTTTTCTTCTTTGCTCCAGGGGAGCCCAAGTGGAAGATCTGTGACTCTGCTGATGAATTCTGGTGTAAGATCTATGGTCAAACCCCTAAAACTGCCTGTAGCATGTGTTTTTGAATGGGGTCTTAAAGAAATTAAAAATTTCTCTGTCACCTCCTCATCATTTCCATGAATTCTCTCGAAGAAAGGCATCCATTTTTCCCTGGTGAAGAAGGCTACCACTTCTGGGTGTTCATGCAATTTGTTGGAGTTCAAAGGCTCCTTTCTCATATAACCTCCCATCATGGTGTGTAGTGACTGCTGGAAATGTTTAGCTGAGGAGGAAGGCAACAAAATTTCAAAACTGGAAATAGAGGAATAACTGAGGTTTGTCTTTCTGGAAACATGAATTTTTCGTGTTCTTCTTTTTCACAACATCAATTTGCAATTTTTCCTCCCTTCAAACCCTATTCTCAACTTGAATGTACTTCTCGGGTTTTTTCTTTTGTTGAGGAAATCAATATTTTGACAAAATAGAGAGTATATAAAACAATGCTTTTCTTTTTCCACAAAATAAACAGGCTTCCAAATGCAAATTCACACTTTTCACAGGCTTGATTTTTTATGATTGCACCTCTTCTTTACAGGAGAATACGGGGAAGAAAAAGATAGACTTTTAGTGCAGAGAAGAAAATGGAGAGACTGTATGGAATTCAGAAAAACACAGGCAGACTTTTGTGCTCACTTTCCTTTCCTTTTTCAACCCAATACTTTGCTTCTACTCCCACCACCTTGTGTAGATATATCACATGCAGAGTCTGTTTCTGAGCCTACCTCTTTTGAAGCTCGAATTTGGCAAAAATTCTGAATTTTTCCTTTGCAGAGTTGCTCTCTAGCCTTCCTGTAGATGGTGTTTTCTGCTCTTGTAGACTGTGTTTTCCACTCCTATAGAACCCGATAAGCAGGAGGGTTTTGAAAACTGGTAGAGAACGACTGGATAAATGTTCTGAAGGTGGTAGGTGAGTTGCTGCAGTCGAGAACTCATCGATTCAAATGAAAACAAAAGGTGGTGGAGGCTTCAACTGCACTGTACTTATGCTGATGACGTGATCTGCGATGATGGGTGAGGTGGCAGGATAGGTATGTTATCCCCATTTGGACTGTTGGTCCTACTCCAGTGTCTTAATGGTTTTTCATGTTGCTTGCCCACCATCACTTCCATCATTCCTGTTATACGCCGCCACCACTACCGATTCTGAGTTTTATTCCATAGTTGACAGACCACACGTGCTGACTGCATCTTTTGAACTGTTGTTTGAATTGGACGAGGCTCGTTTGAACTCAACAAGGGTGGTTTGAACTGAACGAGGGTGGACAATTAGCTATCCATCGATTCTGTTTAATCATGACCATCTCAATAGTTCATGCAGTTCATAAATAATATTCATTCAACAGAGGAACGAGTTTAGCCACTTACCTATTAGTCGCTGTTGTGCTCTGCATGCTCGGACTTTGGCACTTCATTTTTTTTTTATTGCTACTACTGCTGGTGTTCATAGCATCTGAACTAGTGGGTTATGTTGGTATTTTTGATCAGGCACCACTCCTTGCATGTGAATACATCTTGGCTGCTCTAACCTTGCCTCTGGAGCTTGTTTTTTAAAGGGATCAGCTGCTACAGGAATCCTGCAGGATTTCCTGTAGCTGCTTCTCCCTCTAAAATTTCAGGTTGATGCTTGAGCAGGGACTGAAGGGACAACTGAAGAAGGTTCTAAATGAAAGGAATAACAGTTGGAATGCATCAGGTAAGAAACAAGTGAAGAATGTTGCTGTTTTATTCATCATTTTTTTAAAAAACAAAAGAAACAGAATGCTGTGTTTTTTTGTGTGCAGGGAAGAAAAAGCGAGTGGAAATGTAGGTGTGCAGGGATGGAATGGAGAATTAGGAGGATGAATGGTGGCAAGGAGGTCCACAGGCCTTTTGGAAAAATTTATAGGCCTAAAAATCTTTTCTAAACTCGATTTTGAGCTCCCTGTGATTTCTACAGGAGCCTCCTGTAGAATGCACAGTTTCCTGTAGGATGTGAAATTTTCAGAACAAGTGAGACCAAGGCCTGGGAAAAGATAATGGCGATGGAGGAATGGGATATTAAAGGTGTATGCAGCTTGGCCATGTCCTTTTTCTCTTGTGTGACCCTCCTACAATCTGCAATGCATTCAAAAAGAAGTTAGGTTTTTTCTGTTTTTTTTTTTTTTGTTTCTTTTTCCTTTTTATGAGACAGCTGGGGCACCTCCAAGAGGTTTTCACCCTCACTGCCTGCCCTGGGCGCCTCCAGGAATTTTTCACCCAGGGATCTTTTTTTTTCCTCCTTTTTTTTTTTTTTTTTAACTCAGGGTGTGGGTGGAGTGGAGGCAGAGACCTGCTCGACTACCAACATTGTTTTCCTCAGATTCTCAATGTATTCCTGCTTGGAAAGGGGCTTCCTATAGATATTCAACCTATGCCCATTAACAAGCATGGGGATGGCTTCTTCATCAATGGTTCGAATTAGGACTGAACCATTTCCATTGCATTTTTCTACTGTGTATGGTCGCAGCCATCTTGTCCTCAGTTTGCCCTTGAAATCTTTATATCTTGAGTCATACAGCAGTGCCCAGTCTCCTTGCTGGAATTGTTTTTCTTTGAGGTGTCTATCGTGCCATATTTTTCTTTGAAGTTGGACTACCTCTGAGTGGAGAAGGGCCTGCAATCTCTGTTCATCCAATCCATTTAGCTGAAGTACCCTTTCCTTTTGTGCATGGTTGAGATCTTCGTCTAGCTAAGCTACCATCCTTAATGTGTTATATTCGAACTCTATTGACATCAGGGCCTTCTTCCCATAGACTAGCTCATAGGGCGTGAACCTTATGGTGGTTTTCCATGTCGTGTTATAGGCCCAGGTGGCCTCAACCAATCATTCTGCCCAATATTTTCTACTGCTGCTCACTACTTTAGTCAAAATCCCTTCCAAAGCTCTGTCTTTGACTTCCATCTGTCCATTTTCTTACGGATGATAAGGGGTGGAATTTCTGTGCTTAATCTTGTGATGTGTGGGAAAGTATTCAATCAGATTGGAGGTAAAATGACTCCCTTGATCTGTGACTAACTCTCTTGGATAGCCAAACTTTTAGAAGATATTTTCCCTCAAAAACTTAGCTACTTTTTCTTCTGTTGTTGCCTTGATCGCCTTTGTTTCTCCTCATTTTTTCAGATATCAGTACACACAATGATGTAAGATTTTTGTTTTGAAGGAGAGTTGATAGGACCCACAAAGTCCATGCCCCACTTCTCAAATGGCTCAAAAGTCACTTGAGGTTGCAGGGCCATCTCATCCCTTGGAGTAGGTTTCCCCATCCTTTGACATTGGTCACATTGACTGATATATCTCCTAACATCTTGATGAAGAGTGGGCCAATAGTAACCTGCTTGTAGAATTTTGAAGGCAGTCCTCTTTGCTGCAAAATGGCCCCCACAGGGCCCATCATGACAGGTTAGGAGGATGTCAAAAACTTCCTCCTCCCTGACACATCGCCTCAAAATCTAATCTGGGCCAAGTTTAAAAAGATTGCCCCCAATCCAGGTGAATGGGGCACTTTTCCTCATGATCTTGCTCTTCTTTTTTGAAGATAGGTATGGCGGAAACTGTGCTGAAACCAAGTAATTTTCTATATCAGCAAACCATGGAGAGAGTACTAAAATAGAAAATAGGTTTTCATTTGGCATTTGATCATCCACCATTCCTTCTTCACCTGCAGGAAGATCTAGTCTAGACAAAAAATTAGCAACAACATTTTCCTTACCCGGTTTATCAACAATGGTCAAATCAAATTGCTGCAATAAAAGTAACCATCTAATAATACGAGCATTTACATCCGGTTTATTCATCAAATACCTAATTGCAGCATGATCAATGTGTACGAATGTTTGATAGCGAGTGATGTAGTGTTTGAACTTATTTAAGGAATGGACTATAGCTGGGAGCTCCTTTTCGGTTACAATGTAGTTTAATTCTTCCTTGGAAAAGTTTTTACTGACAAAATATATGGCATAAAGTAGCTTCTCATCAACTTACCCTAAGGTTTCTCCTATTGCTTTGTTCGAGGCATCTGTGTGAATGTGGAAAGGTAGGGCCCAGTTTGGACCTTTCAAAATTACGACAATTACCAGTTTACCTTTTAAGGAATCTAGAGCCTCTTGATGGTTGTCAGTCCATATGAACTCAACATCTTTTCCCAAAAGACCAAACAATGGAGAGGCATGCTTACTAAAATCCTTAATGAATCTTCTATAATACCCTGCTAAGCCTAGGAAACTCTGAACATCTCTTACCCTTTGAGGAGGTGGGACCCTTTGGATGATTGTAATTTTATTGGGATCCACCTGTAATCCTTGCTGAGAAATTGTATGACCTAGCACAGTCCCTTCAGTCATCAGGAATTCGCATTTTTCAGGACTGAGGGACAGGTTCATTTCAATACACTTGGCTAAAACGTTTCCTAGGTTAGTCAAAGCTTCATGGAAGTTAGAACTGTAAGGGGTAAAGTCATCCATATAGATTTCCACTGAGTCATGAATCAGTTCAGTAAATATGCTCAATACTGCTCTCTGGAAAGTGGCGGGAACATTACACAACCCAAAAGGAAGGACCCGGTATGCAAAAGTACCCCAAGGACAAGTGAAAGTGGTCTTATCTGGGTCTTCCAAGCTGATTTGGATCTGGTTCTACCCGCTAAACCCATCTAGGAAGGAGAAGAACTCCTTCCCTGCCAGGCCATCTAAAACTTGATCTATGAAAGGCAAAGGGAAATGATCCTTCTTGGTGGCCTTGTTTAGTTCCTGATAATCTACACAGATTCTCCACTTCCTATTTTTCTTTGGCACTAGCACCAAAGGAGAAACCCATTCGCTGTCAGAAATAGGGTAGATGAATCCTGCATCCAACAACTTTTGTAGTTCTTCTTTGACAATGTCCTTAAGGGCTAGATTCATCCTCCTTTGAGGCTGTCTGACTGGTTTATAATCTTCGTTGATATAGATGTGATGAGTACAGATTGAAGGGTGGACTCCCTTCATCTCCTTATAGCTCCAAGCAAAATCATCCAAGTGATTTTTCAATAAGCTACACAGTTCTTTCTCCTAAGAGGTGGATAGGGATGAGTTGATCTTCAAGGTTCTTTCTGGGCCGAATTCCACATTCTTAACTCGGAGAGAGGTCGGATCAGCCACACAGAGATCAACTAAAGGATTGGCTTGGGTTTCTTCCACCAGCTCTTCTAATGGAAACACACTAGGGGGTGGATTCTGAATCAAATTTTCAATAAGATCATCCTTGGTTTGTGGACCCCCCATGGTAGCTTCCACTGTGCACAATGGTGTGGAATAGACTTCATCCTCATCTTCCTCCTCCAACCAGAGAGGTAAATCATGTTCTAACAGAGGTTGGGCAAGAGGATATAGGACTAGCTATTTGGACATATGCCCATTCTTGATTGTCATGTTCCCAGCTCGACAACTGATGTAGGCATCTGTAGTAGCCAACCAAGGTCTTCCCAGTATGAGAGGATAGCCAGCGAGCTTTGCCTTTGGCTGGAGAACCAGTAAATCATCAGGGTACTCCTAGGAGTCAATAGAGACCATTACATCTTCCACAATCCCCTCAGGGGTCACAGTGGAGCGGTCTGCTAACTGCAGTACTATTTTGGTCTTCCTCAAGGAACCCTAAAGGTTGAGCTTGAGCATAGTGTCCTTGGTCATCACATTAATGGTAGCCCCTAGATCAATCAAGGTATGGGGGATTACGGTGCCATTGATGTGGACATCGACTACAAGACTCCCAGGGTCTAGATATTTCAGACAGATTACCTGCCCCAACATCAGGTCGGACAGTTGTCCTATGACATTGATAGTTGGAGCATCTCTCTTGCACCTACTTGGGTGCCTGAAGCACTTCTCCTTGATCAACTTGTTGTAGATAGGTACATCTTTTATGGCTTGGAGAAGTGGTATCTTTACACATAACTGTTTTAGTTCTCCCAGAAGTTCAATTTCTTCTGGGGTCGGTTGTGTGGTTCCAGTTAGTCTCTCAGGAAAGGGTGGAATGGCTTTTGGTTCACTTTCCTGTTTTTCTTCCTCATCCTCCTTAGGAGGAGGTTGGCTATCTGGGAGAACCTTCCCAGATCGTAGGTTAATCTCCTGAATCTCCATAGCATAGGTCGAGCATGATGTTTCTCCAGTATATACCTGTTGGGCTTGTCTGTTATTGGGGTTCGGGTTCGGTTGAGCAGGTATTTGGGGTTGCCTTGGTGGAGCAGGAGGTAATGGTTGTGGTTGAGCAGGTGGTGGAGGCAAAAGAGTGGGAGGAGAGTTGTACTGGGGCCTCCACCCCTGATGAGGTGCATTCCATTGAGGTTGTGGTTGAGCATAAGTGTGAAATAGAGGAGCAACTGGTTGAGCATGGTATTGAGATGGATATGACCAAGGTGGGGGTGTGGACCTGGAAGGATGAGCAGGGGGACCCCAAGAAGGCATGGAAGTGGCTTGATTGGGGTTATAATAGGTCTGGGATGTCCCTTGCATCCCCTACTGGTAAGGTCTGGGTCCATGTGGCTTCCTTTGGTTCATGAAGTAGCGCCTTCAGTCCCCTAATATGCAGCTTTAATTCCGGGCAAGGAAGGGCACTGATTCATAGGATGGTCTTCTTCACAAACTAAACACATTTCTATAGAGTGTAATGGACATTCGTTCCTATGATGATTTCTAGTGCACCTGGGAAAAAAGATGGCCAAATCCCTCTTGGCTTCCTCTTGTTTCCTTTTGATATGCAAGGTATCCATTTGCATGGCAGGAGTCTGCCTCATCTCGCTCTTGAAATCTTCTAGCCGATTCTCAAGTTCACTTCTAAGGGATGAACTGGATAAGGGTGTACTGGCTAAAGGTTGATTTCCCCTACCTATTTTTTTGGCTACCCTAGAACGGTTTCTAAACACAGTCTTTATGCAATCATAAGGCAGTTGGTAGATGTCTCCCCCAGCCAACAAATGGAGGGTATCTAGAAGGTCTTCAAGGACTCCTCTAAGCAGAACCAACTTCAAAGATTCGGGGTCAAGTGTGCACCTGGCCCTTTTATAACTGAGTTGAAACCTCTCTTCGTAGTCTTCTAAAGATTCATCACCTCCCATGGTCATGCGGAAGATTTCTTCCTTGGTATCATTTGACCTACAATAGTCCCAGTATTTGTTGTTAAATGCTTGCTGCATCTGGGTCCAAGTTGTGATACTGTTTCCAGGTAACCCAATGAACCAGCGCAATGCTGCATCCTTGAGGGTAGAGGGAAACAGTGTCAACTTCTGCTCGTCTTCTGCATAGTCATAGGTTCAATAGAGAAGAACAAACTCAAACAAAAAGGTATCAGGGTCTTTAGTAGTTAATCTATGGAAGTGAGGTAAGGCTGAAGGACTTATGCTTTTCATTTTTGTGTCCCCATTAGTTTCTCGGATAGGAAAGGCACCTTATATTCTTTCCCCATTTCCTCTAACGTTTCTGTTTTCAGCCATGGTCTCAGGAGGAATGGTTTCTTGCTCCTCTTCTGTTATAGGATCTTCGTATATCTCTGGAAGTTCACCTATAGGTTCTTCTAGATCACTACCACCAAAGAAGAGAGAAGGGTGATTTAGTGATGTGGTGGGGGTGTTGGGTAGGAATTTTCCTGAATTGTCTCTGTTCCTACGAGGCA
Source organism: Pinus tabuliformis (assembly GCA_031772625.1). NCBI lineage: Eukaryota > Viridiplantae > Streptophyta > Pinopsida > Pinales > Pinaceae > Pinus > Pinus tabuliformis. The sequence goes on from CM062813.1 coordinate 720,464,584, forward strand.
TGAAAGGAAATCTTTTTTTGGGTGATTTTTTTTTTTTTTTTTGTCTGCTTGTACCTGCAAAACTAAAATGGATTGAACAACAAATTGCAACTAACTGAAATAAAGCTTCATGAAATGGAAATTGCAGAATTGAAATGAAAGTAGGAAATGACTAATCTACTTTGCTGGAATGGAGATTACAGAATTGAAATGAAAGTAGGAAAGGCCTAATCTACGCTTGTTAAAATGAATTTGAAAAATGGAAATGAAAGTAGGAAATGCCTAATCTACTTTTGCAGAATTGAAATAAAATAACTACTCTACTTTTGTTGAAATAAACTACTTAGCAGAATGTTGTAGTAGAAAATAGAAGAAAAGTAGTAATCACAAAATACTCTAACGTTTCCTTGGCAACGACACCAAAAATATGGTGAGCACCAGTATTGTATCAATAATGCTGCAACTCCTGGGGCTCCCTACTTTACTTTTATCAACCCGGTAGTTCGTAACAAACTTGGAAGCGAGGGTGTTGTATGCACAAGTACTAGCTCATACTGCGGGCTGTCACTTGATCAGCTGGCACAAGTTGCCTATGAGCTTAAGCCAACTTATATGAATTCTTAGAAGAAGCTTTTAACTGTGATGAAATAAAGCTAACTCGAAAGAGGCTATTCTACTTGTAGAAAGAGAAGAAAAACTGAAATGTAACGCAAACCCTAATCTACCCACTAACCCTAATTTTGTAAGAAAAGAGATGGAAACTAATGAAATGGGTGCCATTGAATACTTAAAAGGTAATTTTCATTTATTCAAGCTACTTTTGAAGAGAAATGAGAAGAAATCATCTTTTTGTACTTTTGAGAATTTTTATGTGGAATTATTATGCTTGTGTTTTCACTGGTTGTGGTTGTGAAGAGGTTTGGTGGAAGAGGGAGATGGAGTTGGCCTTTGTAGAAGGTGAGGAAGGTGTTGAGGGGTCTTAAGAAGCCCCTAGTACCCTTCTGAAGACTTTCATTGCGATCAGACTTTGAAAAATCACTCATAGGAAATTCTACAGGACGCTGCAGGGGATCTACAGGAGGTTCTACAGGAGGATCTATAGGAGGAGGCCGAAAGTGGTTTTTGGAGGTTTGAAGGTGGAAAAATGATGGGAGAGGGGGAATGAAATCTGAATGAAGGTGTTGGGGGGTCTATAACTTATCAAGGAAGATCAGGGACAAAGGAGATGGTTGGATTCATTCAAGGGGCAAGAAAGCAGCTTCATGGAAAAAAACAGAAATTAGGGTAGATTGGAGAAATGTTGCAAATGAGTTGGGAAATCGGGGAGAAGTGAGCTGGCGTTGGATATTCTATAGGGGAATGATGAGCTGGGATGTTCTACAAGGGATCTGCACATTTACTCCTCAAAATTGACCAAAGCAAGAACTAAAAAAAACAGAGTTTTGTCTATCTTAACCTAATTTCTGACCTAAAACCAGAAAATGCTAAATAGTACCTTATGAATAGAAAAGCATGTGAGAGAACTATGGTAAAAGGACATGGAATGGTCTAAGAAATTAAATCTGGACCAATATCAACTTTTCCAAATCAAAGGATCATACTAGTAGTTGCATGGAAGAGAAAAAACTATGTTTTTTGTGGCAACAATAGTGCCTTGACCTCAAACCATGGTCCCAAGAAGGGAGAAAGGAGATCAAGACCTATTGTTGGCATTTTTGGATCTTTTTCTGTCATTGCAACAACTTAATTAAACAATTTGAAACAAGAACAACTATTCTAACCATCAAAAGCAACCTAATTTAACAAAGCAAGATGAACCTAAACAACAAAAATTATCTCATGAATGAAAGAAAAAACATAAAAATACACAAAGGAGGTGCTGGGTAGCTTGGGTTAGGCCCTAAATGAAGAGATTTAGCCCTTTGGAAAAGATTAGTGCTGGCTCAAAAACTGTTTCATCTTAATTTATAAAAAAAGTAACAGTTATATCATGTAAATTGTCTTCAAAAAGAGCTCGAAAATGAGTTGACTACAAGGTTGCATAAAAGTGCGAAAATATACTAAGAATTGGCTAGCCTACTAAGGCTCGAAGCCTTCTTATTTATACAAATGGGGACTCCCAACAGTCCTCCTAAAATTAAGGAACTCGACTTCCTAGAACTGAAGATAACAACAGTCCTACTTGACTTGCTCGGCTGCCCCTTGGAATCATCAATGTGGGCCTTTGTACTCCAAGATGCTGATGGAGGATTCGAGGAAAGGGGTCATTAATGAAGGAGACACCCCTCCTACAAGTCCTCTTCCCTGTTTCCTTGGGTTTGGCTGCCATTTGCTCATAAATTCCTTGTCGTTGTCTAAAATTGACCAAAAAATATGCAATAAACACTCATTAGACTACATGGCAAAGTGACTAACCCAATTCACTCTATTGACATAAATATATTCAAAAACATGCACAAAAATACTGATAATGGTGGATTAAATTGAAATAAGAGGCAGAATGAGCCCATATAGTTACCCATTTCTGGCGCTCATCAATTAGTCGCTTCGGTCTCAACAACGATGGCAACATTTCTCTTTAAGGCCATCTGCTCATTGTTGATCCGTTGTTCATTGACTACCTGGAGGGCACAGTGCTCATAGGCCCTCAATTTTGCAATCACTCCAACCTGCAAAAGGTGGAGTGCTTCACACGGGAGTGCTGCTAGGTTCAACCTGACTCCCTTTAAGGCAATGATAGTGGGCCTGTCAGCCTCATTCTCTGTGGTCAGTATTCCATCAGGTAGCACAATCACACTAGAGGTCTTTGCACACAACATATCGACAACCTCTGAAGTGCCGATGGCTAGGCTGGTAGATACTATGCTAGCTTGTGACGTGCAGGTCTGCAGCTCCTGCAACCTTGTCTGGATAGCCCCTAGGATGATTTGCTGCTGCTATTCAAATTGTTGAAGGGCCTCTGCAGTGACATCCCTGATTGTGTCACCGATATCATGTAAATCACCTTCTATTAATGTGATGGGGTCTAGCGAGGTCTTGGTCACCTTTGATTTCTACTTGGACCCTCCTTTCTCTAGCTCCCTTGGGCACTTGATGTGGGTGGATGTCTCTTGAGGGTCTACATCATGCTCCTCTATTTCCTCCTCTGTCTCAGGTGAAGGCGACCTCACTCCTTTGTCATAGCCCTTCTCTGTCCCACCTGTCTTCTTCCTTGTCTGCTGCATGACCTCGCACTCCACCAGGGCCTTATAAATAACCTCCTTTTTCTTCTTCTCGGACATCTATGTCATCTTTAGCTTGGGCTCCTCCTTTTTCTTCTGCACGACAGACTTGCTCCCGCCCACTGCCAAGTTTGTTGTAGAGTGCTACTCTGTTGACCATTGATCAAGCACTGCATCAATGGCATCATCCATTGCTAGATAAGGCAAGTCATACCATTTCTGTGCGAGGTCCTTCCACGCCCTAATGGATACTCGGTGGAAGTCTACTTTAAATTTGGCGTAGACCTGCAATTTGGCATACACCGTAGGTGACAATCACAGTTTTTGATTGATGGCCATCCAAATGTTCATCTCCATCAAGATCCAAAAGATCTTGCTATCCCTAACTCACTGCGCATCCTTGGTCGCCCACAGCGAAGCGTACTTCGCTACTTCTGGGAGGTCTAGCACAACCAAAGGGAACTGGCTATCTTCTGGAAGCTCCCATGCTACCAACACAATTGACAGCAAGAGCCATGCATAGTGGAATGTCTTCCTGAGCTCTTGTTCTTTGAGAAAGTTCGCTAGGAACTCTCCGCATAGGTAGTCTGACCAGTTGAACTAGACTCCTTCAACGCACTGTGATGCTAGCATGACGACAGGCGTCGACACCTCATTGGCGTGAAATTTTCTCATCACTTTCCATGTGAGGATATACGTGGCTACCTTCACAGTAGGGTCGTAGATGCTAGATATAGCATACCCACACGGCTTCTTCAACAACTTAATTTTTCTTTCATGGATTCTGCGAGAGCCTGTTCGCCACCTTTTCTACAAAATATCATGACCAGATTCTCTCTTGTATATGGCAAGTATGTTATCCAGTGAATCAACTTATCCCTGATGGGTATCAACTCCTCCAGCCACAGATACCCATCATGCACCAAGCACAACAATTGCTTGATGACCAAAACTATCACTGCGGTGCGGTTGTAGTGCAACACCTAGAGTAGGTTGAGCAACCCTACCTTTTCTACTCCCTTGAGCCACCCCCGCGGCTCCAAAGCAATCATTCCCATATTTGTATCAATGATGCAGCACATCAGCTGCTTGGTTTCCAAGTGTGGGAACTTCCCGTGGTCCGCCAAGTCCTAGTCTTCAAATTTCAGCAGCGACACTAGTGCTAAGTGCAGACCATCGAAAACAATTTCATCTACCAGCAGAGGGGCTTGTAGGGGAGTCTTTCTCTCATTTTTATCCTTTGGTATCTTGGTATTAGGCTTGCATGGAGGGACATACTACAGCAACCGAGTAATAGGGTCTGCACCCTGGGCTTAAACCTCCTCCACTTCAGCTCCCACATCCTCATCGTCCATCGGGATGTTTTCAATGTCTTCTTCCTATGGTTCTATGTTTATGGCCTTGCCTTTCTCCAGTACAATGGGTTTTGGTGGGTTTCTCCTTGGCAATGCATGCACTAGTATGGCAGGTTGTTTGTCCTTATTGTCCTTCACAGTTTCCTTGGTTGGGGTCGGATTTGGTCTCAATGTCCTCGGCGATTTAGGGACTTCTACCAATACTTCTGCCACTTCCGCAGTGGCTACTTCTGCCTCTATTTCCATTTCCTTTGCTGACTCCTCTACTACTTCCTCGTTATTTATAATTTCTGCGGGTGTTGACATAACGCTTTATAACAGTGCTTGCGATGTCTCTGGCAACTTTGCAAATGTGGGAGTCTTTTTGAAAGCCTCAAAGGATTCTCAGTTCATGGGTGCATGAGATCTCAACAAATCAATTCTCAAAATGACAATTGTTTTTTCAGTGGACAACCACTTGTAATTTATAGGGCATTTTGAATTCAAATCCGACTGTTCCCCCCAAATTTGGTTCATTAATGCTATATTGGGGGCAAATTTTCAAACATTTGAGCCATAAATTTGGTCTTAAATGTTGGCTTCCCACTCCATTTGGTCGCATTTCAACCGTCAAATCAAGAACAGTGACTTTAACGGTCACTTTCTGGCCAACATGCGTGATTTTTCCCTAGGTAGCACAGCTTCCTTCGCGCTTCTGTGAAACCTGTGACACTTCCTTGCTTCACACAATCCTCCAATCGTGCAGTTCCCCAACATGGGCAGTGTATTTTATAGTCTTGTGCCTCATTTCAACTGCCTAGAGCACTTAGACTATGCTACCTTCATCTAATCACATGGCCAAACCATCGGTGTATGGTTTCAATCGACTCCCATTCATCTTTCCTGGGAAGGCATCTCCATTCAATTTGACCAACTATACTGCTTCTCTGTCAGTAATCTCCTGAATGACATAGGGCTCTAACCAGTGCATCCTTAATTTCCCTTGAAATTTATCAAACTTACTATCATATAACAAAACTAGGTCATTTACCTTAAAGGTGCGCAACTTGATGTGTCGATCATGCCATTATTTTTCATGCTACTTTTGGACCTGTTGGTGAAATCCAACTAGAAATATTTCTTCCTCAAGCTCATCCAGTTGTGCGAGCCTTTCCTCCAAGGCTCCACGATCCATCATACCTGTGAGTGCTGCTATACACAGACTAGGCACAATATATTCCATAGGCATTACCACTTCAACACCATAGACAAGCCTAAAGGGAGTTTGTCCAATCAACTTCTTGCATGTCGTCCGATAAGCCCATAGTACTGTAGATATGCATAGGTCCCAATCACTTTGCTGAGCATTACAAACCTTGGTCAGCATGTTCTCCATCACTTTATTGAATGCTTCCACTATCCCGTTAGCCTACAGGTGATAAGGCGTGCTCTTCTAGTGATATACCTAAAATTACTCTGTTAGCACGCAGATCGTCTCATTCAGAAAGTGCATACCACGATCACTCATCAAGATCTTTGGACAGCGAAATCGCGTCAGTACATTCTCAAAGAGGAGCTTTGTAGCAGTCGCGCTTGTGCAATCCTTCACAGGCTGTGCCTTCACCCAACGATTCAACTACTCTGTCGCGGTGATAATGTACCTCGCTCCCATCTTTCCTTGGGGTTGGATGGGTCCCACAAAATCTATCGCCCACTTCTCAAAGGGTTGCATTGTCATCTGTGGATTCAAAGGAATCTCATCCCTCCGCGATGGCCTGCCAGTCCTTTGACACACATCACACACCTTGCAATATTCTTTTGAGTCTTGATGGAGGGTTGGCCACCACAACCTTGCACGTAGAATCTTCTGCACGATCACTCTTCCTGTATAATATCCTCCTGCGTTGCCCCCATGAGTGTTTGCAAGGATTTTTCTTCTTTCAAACTCGGGTACATACCATCGCAATATCTCATCAGACCCCATTTTGTATAGATTCCCAGTAATGACAGAGTAATTTTCCGCCCGCGCCACTAATTCCTTCCTTCTTTTGCTGGACAGTGTATCCTTCTAGGGCAGTTCTTGTTGTTAGGAAATGTATTATATCCTCAAAATGACCATCAGTGACGCGCACTACAAATAGTTGTGCGTCAGGCAATCCCTCCTCCAAATTAGTGGGCTCTTCCTGTGTTTCAATGCGCGACAGATGGTCTGGTCCCGCGTTTAGTCATCCCACACAATAACTTCAAAATCATACTCCTGGAATAATAAGAGCCACTTGCAGATTCTTCCCCCCAACACAGGCTTATTGAACAGGTACTTTAGCATGGAGTGATCTATATACATCTTAAAATGGCCACCCAAAAAGTAGTGCCTAAACTTTTGGAGTGCATACAGTATGATTAATTGTTGGCTTATTGGGGCCTAACCCAGGTTCAGAGTTAATTAGCCAAACAGATCCCTGTACTATTGGCCCTTTTGGAAATAGTCCATGGAGCGCGGACTGAGGTCTTACCCAAAGTAGTATGGAGGGGTGTTGGAACCAGGTTTCCACACCCTTGAGATGTCTGAGGGGTTGATTTGGTCCAACTGTGAGTCCTTGCACACACTTCCTTGTCCTTCGTGCCCTGATGTATTCACCTTTGCGTAGCCCTAACCAAGGACTGTGGGGATCTCGCATTGCTGGAGCAACGCTCTGCACTATTACGGGTTAATTATCTTCACATAAATGGATGCCTTATGTTATATTTATTTATACAACACATTCATATGAGTTCACATAGCAAACAAATAGTAAAATTGCAATTCATACCCAATAATACATAAAATAGGAAAATATACACAGAAATATGATAAAACTTTTCTTTACTAATTCTTCCCATGGTTACAGACTCGAACTTCCCTGCGCACTCAGCTGCAGGGGTCTGCGCACTCAGCTGCAGGGGTCTGCGCACTCAGCTGCAGACTACTAGGCCTATGTGCATATAGCTACAGAGCCTTTTCCTACTCTACGACTCAAAGACACACTTTACACTTCGACTCAATCCCTTAGACTCATCATGCTTTGATTCCATCCATTGCTTGATTGATTGTTTCTACACTTAGAGCCTCGCTCTATTTATACAATCCCATGGTCTGCGAACCATGGGTAAGTCTATCAAGCCGACATTACATTACAAAAACAAGGGTAGACAACCCCGTGACTCTATTATGAATTCGTGCTCCATGCCCACACATCGCGGAGCCTTTACAATAGACTTGGTCAAAACTTGGGCTTTAATCCCCAAAACATGCCTTGGGGCAATTCCATGCCCAAAAGGTCCCCAACACAAACATCGCAACTCGCCCTCAAGTCACTCTATCGGTGTGGAGATCTTCGCGTGGAGTCCCTCCAATTCTGCTCGAACTGTTACAAGGTTGGTAGCACACTGAGCGGCTGCCTGCTGAATCTTCTGTACTCATTGTTCCCAGACGACGGAGTCGGAACTGCTTCCTTGCATCCGTTCCTATGTCCCCTACATTTGTGTGAGCTTGCCTTCAATGGTTACGGTAATGGTAAAGGCTTCTTCAATCCAAGCCTAAAAGCACGCCTTCAGAACTACTTCTCGGTGTCGTGCGGTGTCCACTTTCTCTTTCAGCGCTTTGTCATGTTACATTCACGCAAGCCTCTGAGTGAGGGCCACCGTCTGCGCAGTCCCTTTGACGCTGTCGTACTGGTACTGGAGTTCACACACCTCTGTCTCTAAGTGCTGGATGTTAGGGTCCTCCTGCAGATTCATGAGGACCTCAAATGACTCCTCCAACATTATGGTGCAATCCCTTACTGGACTGTTGATCTCTTCCAGCCCTGATGGTGCACTGTTCTCTTACTTCCTGTTAGAGTCCTATAGTGATAGGATTCATAATGTTGAATTGGCTAAGGTTGAGCCTTGTAATATTGTACATACCTTTGCTTTCTACAAATGTTTTCCATATTAAAAATTAAAAAATGTAAAGAGGGTGTGTCCTAAAAGAAAAAATCAAAGGACAAAAAGAATAAGAAAAGATAAAAAAATGAAAATATATGAACCACAAAAACAAAACTGATCATGAAAGTGTGCAAGTCTAAATGCCACTACTATTTTACTGCTTTACTATCTTAAATAATTGTTGTGTGCAACTTGTCATACATGCCACAACCCATGGTAGTCAAAATGCTTAATCTTGACTATTTCATGCTTTGAATTTTATGTTTATATTTAGAGAATAAAATCTGACCAAACAACTTAATCTTGGGAGATCATTAGATAGGTAGAGAAAATAAAAGGATCTCATCAGCTTAATCTGAGCCCTTGGAAGATATAAGATTAGAAGTAGATAGTTTGTTTTATAAAAATAAAAAGAATGATAAGGGTCTGCTAGCCTAAATGCACCCAAATAAGTGAAAAAAAATGTTAGGGTAAGTAGAAGAAAGTTTGCTGAAGTATAAAGTTGATTGGACAAAAGCACATTTGGCATGCTTAATCATATGTTTTAATGTGCATGAGAAATTAAGAAAGCAAAAACAGAGGTTTACAAGGTGATTTAATTGACTTCCCCTCATTCATTTCATCCCTATATTTACTAATTTCCCCATCCACAAGTATGTTCTAATACTAAAATCCTTCAAGTCATAAAGGCTCAAAGAATTTCTCTGGCTTTTGGTGGGACTGGACCTTCGGCTTAATGACTTATGGACATCAAGTGTTAGAATTCCCTTCATAAAATCCATTTTCCTTCATTACCCTAATAAACCCCTTTTCCTAAGGTTATATTCCATATGTGTTGGCTTGTGTGGGCCTAACCCAGGTTTAGAGGTGATTTAGCCAAGCAAATCCCGGTACTACTGGCCCTTTCAGCAACAGTCCATGAAGCATGGACTGAGGTCTTACTTGAAGTAGTATGGGAGGGTGCTAGAACTAGGTTTCCAGACCTTGGGGATGTCTGATGGGCTTCTGAAGGTCCGCAGTTTGACCTGTCGCTACGCACACTGGATATCTCTTCGAAACTTGCGATGCTACTTCCGCGCAGCCCTAGTCGGGGTGCAACCCATATAATACCCAAGTTCCTTGCTATTTAATCTGTTATTACCCAATTACTTAACTTGTCTGTGTAAGATTAATGATTATTACAGCATATTCAACAATCATATCAGTGCGCGCAATAAATAAACCAAGATAACTGTAAAGAAGACAATGTACAGAAAATACATAGAAATAAGAATCAACTTCTCTTTATTAATCTTCAATCCCGCTTATAGACTCGACACTGCCCTACGCACTCAGCTACAAGGGTCCACGCACTCAGCTGTGGACTTTACTAGGCCTCTGTGCACTTAGCTACAGGGGTCTTTGCACTCAGCTGTGGACTCTACTAGGCCTCTGGGCACTCAGCTGTAGAACCTCTTCCTAATACTACAATGCAATACACTTAGAATCCTACTCTAAGCTCGATCCATTCCTTTGCTATTAAGCCTTATTCCTTAGCTATTAACTATCTTTACAACTTAGAGCCTCACTCTATTTATACAATCCCATGGTCTGCGGACCATGGGTAGGCCGACATGACTTTACATTACATTACATTACTTTAGGGCAGACAACCCTATGACTTAACCTCTACTTCGTGCTCCGTGCCCGCAATTCACAGAGTCTTACAAAACCTTTGACCAAAACTTGGGCTTTGAGCCCCAAAACATGCTGTGGGGGGATTCCATGCCCAACAAGCCCCCAACACAATCATCGTGACTCGTCCCGAGTCACTCTGCTGGTGTGGTGATCTTGACATGAAGCCCCTCCAACTGGTTTGTACTGCCCGGAGGTCCGCGACGCACTATTCTGCGGTTTGTTGGACCTGCTGCATGCGTTCCTTCGATGCTTCTTTGTGAGGATCTACTACCTACCTTAGCGCATATATCTCCTGCATCTGTGCGAGCTTTCCCTCAATCTCGTCTGTAATGGTGCCTCATCTATCCAAGGCTGGACGCATGCTTTGAGAAGTTCCTCTTTCTGTCATGCAACATCCACTTGTTCCTTTAGTGCCCTTTCTTGCTGCATCTTTTCCAGCCATTGGGTGAGGAAAACTGTCTGCGCAGTTCCCCTTACACTGTCATACTGATCTTGTAGTTCGTGCGCCTCTGTTTCCGTGCGCTGTATGTTGGTGTCCTCCTACAAGGATGTGAGGACGTCAAAAGCTTGATCCAACATACTGGTACAGTCCTGCATTGCCCGTCCAATTTCTTCCAATCCTATTTGAATCACGCTAACACATTGTTTTCTAACTTCTGGAGGAGTGGAAGGCTATACCTTCATCCACAACTCAACAATCTAGAGGTTCAGACCTAGGTGCACTCGTGTTGTTTCCTCACACACGCTTCAAACTCCACTTGCTAGATAGTGGATCTGCATCTCTGTTGGTAAGTCTACGGCGATGGATAATTCTGGAATGTGCTGGCAGGCTTCATCAACTGTTTGCGCATTTTACTGATTCTGTGACACTAGCTCGTCATGCTGCAGGCTGAGCTGTTCAATGTTGATCCTCTGCTCACTCAATACTTGAATCGTGCTGCCTTCTCGGGCATGTAGCTCTACTGTTATGCCATCCTATAGCTGGTACAATGTATCTCGTGGAAGGGCAGCCAAATTTAGGCAAAGTACCTTGATCCTACCCACCGCGGCTTTGTCATCCTCGTTCTCTGCTGGTAGCACTCCTTCCAGTAGCACTATGGTGTTGGCCATCTTTGCGTGTAGCAGCTACTCTGCTACTAATGTACCTGTGGCACCGAAGGCAACTACCGCTCCTTCCTGCAGGGGCCACACCTAAAGTTCTTGCAGTTGCACCCTTAGGCCCCCCAACACAATATGTTGCTTCGTCATGGCTTCCTGGAGCACTTCCCTGGTGACCTCGCGAACCATGTTGCCGATGTCATATAGGTCACCTTCTGTCAGTGTAATCGGTTCAATGTCTAGTTTGGATGCCTTAATCTTTTTCCGTGGACCTGATCTCTCTGTGACGCGCGCGGCTGTTTCAGTTAGGTGGATGTTGTGTTCAGGTTCACACCTTCCTGTGTCTGCTCCCTGACCTGTAGACAAGTTTTGGCCCCCTTCCTCCTATGTCGTGGTGGCCCCTGTTGCCTGCACTGTTGCTGCTTTTTTGGTGGCCTTTACCTGCTTTGTGGCTACTTTTGCTGCCTCGCGGACAACCCTTACCTCCGCAACTGCTTGTTCATTGTGCTTTTGCTAGGCCAACTGGGTGATACGCAACTTGGTTGCAACCTTCTGCTTTTTTGATGTTGTTCTATCCTTCTCCGCTAGATCCAGGGTGTGCCACTCATGAGGCCATGATTCCAGCACTGAGAATATCACATCATCAATGGCGGTAAAGGGGAGCTTGGTCCATGTCTACACCGAATCCTTATGCACCTTGATATACACCTTATGCATATCTGCCTTGAAGTCTGCAAAGCTCTGCAGACTGTTGTACATTGTAGGGGACTGTTTCGGCCTCCTGTTGATCCACATCCGAACGCTCGCCTCCATGAACACCCAGAAGATCTTTGTTTTGATGGATCCATGTGGCATCCTTAGTAGTCCAGAGCGACTCATACTTTGCGGCCTCTGGTAACTCATGTTCAATATTAGGGAACTGATTGTCCTCAGGTAGTTCCCCTGTTACCAATAAAATCGACAAGAGAAATCACGCGTAGTAGAAGGTCTTGCCCTACTCTTGGGGTTCTTTGCAGTTAGTTACAAACTCCTCCCAGAGGAACTCGGCCCAGTTGAATTGGACCCCCTCCACGCATTGTTTTGCCAGTGCAACTACTGGGGCTGGTACCTCATCTCCACAACATTTTCACATTACCTTCCTATCCAGGAGTTGGGTGGCTACCAGCACCCCTTTATCTTTAATGCTGCTGATTGCGTAACCCCTCTTTTTCTTTCCCAGTTTGTATTTCTTCTTCATGGCCTTTGCGAGCGCCAAATCTCCACCTTTTTCAGCTATCTCTGCAGGGTCCTTTCCCTTGCAGGGGAGTCGAGAAATCCTATGGATAAGATCTGCCATGATGGGAATAGGTTCCTCCAGCCATAAGTACCCATCGTGCACTAGGCAAAGCAGCTGCCTGATGACAAAAATTGTGATAGGTGTGCGGTGAAAGTATGGAATCCATAGTAGCTGAAGTATTCTGGCCTTCTCCACACCATGCAACCATCTGTGGCTCTAGCATTGTAACTAACCCCTTCATGCTCTGCTTCATGAGGTTCTCTGTCTCTAAATGTGGGAACTTCTCGCTGTCCGCAAGGTCCCATGCTTCAAACTTCATTGTGGGCACGCGGCCTAGGGCCAAGCCGTCAAACACAAGTCCATCGGGGAGGAGCGGGGTATTGAGTGCACTCTTAGCAGCATCCAAATCCTTCAGTACCTTAGCTTTCCCTTTCCATGGAGGAATGTACTCGGGCAATTTCACTGCAACGCGCACCAGCTGGATGTCTTCTTCCATGACTTCTGCTGCTTCTATCTCATCTATGAGAGCCAGTAGGTCCTCCACTTTGTTGTTTGTCTCAATGGTGATAGCCTTGCCGTTTTCTTCCATGGAGAGTTTACTGAACCGTGGATTCCACGGGGACATGCGGACTGGTCCCGCCTTCTACTTATCTTTCTTAGGCCTCAGCATCTGATGATATTTTGGAATTTCCGGCGCATCCCCGGTATCTCTGTGGACATCCTGCACTATGGGGCTCTGCGTGGCTTCGTCGACGGTACTTTCTACAAAACCCACACCTCTACTGGTAGTCGTCATCCTGTTTGAACTGTTTGTGGTTGTTCGCAAACTTCGGGGCTCAAATATCGCTTGGCACTCAACACTCTGTGCTCTACGTAATTTCTCAAATCTCAAATGAACAAGTGTTGTCTCATGGTTAGCCCTTGGATTTTTATAGCGCCTTTTGAATTCAAATCCGACCATTCCCCCCAATTCTGAGCCATCAATGCTTTCTTGGCAGTAGATTTCCCTAAATCTAGCTCTTAATTTGTGTCTTAAATGCCCGCCACCCACTCCCTTTTGGCTTAAATTGGACATATCGTCATGAAAAATGACACCAACGGTTACCTCCTAGCCCACCCATTGGAAGCGTAGCCCCTCGTGCGCAGGCGCGAGCCTTGTGTCCTGCTGATTCTGTGCATACCTCCCTCATTATGAAACTCCCAAACAGACTCTTTTAGAGTCTCGCGCTCTCTTTCAACTGTTTGGAGCGCTGAGATTGTGCTCCCTATGGCTAGTCAAGTGGTCACACCACTTGTGCAAGACTTCAATTCGCCTTCCTACATAGTTCGCAGAAACTCCTCAATTGTCTGCGCGATTGCCGGCACCGTGCGTTCTACTGAATGTAGTGCGGTCCCCTGGTTACTGCGTTTGGTGAGGTGCAGTCGTAGCCATGGAAACAGAGTCATAAATTCTCAGCGACACTCTTCTAATGTAGTGGTACGATCATCTGCATCTTGCCTTGTCATCCCTAGGTTATCGACGAGATAGTCCCGCGTGATCTCGTTTTCTAGCCTCTTGATCTCAGTGTCCATCAAAATGCTTTTATTCCTCAATCGTACCATTCTTTTTGAGTTTGTGAAGTCTAATGTTCCCTCGTCGGATGGATTCCTGAATCCTTATATGTCCAAGCTCACATAGATGTGTGATTTCTTCCTCCTGGTCATCACACACTATCACTACTACAGGGTCTAGTACGTGTGGATTCCTTTTTGTATTTTCCTCAGTTATTATGGTCTCCACTCTATTCTGCACATTTGGAATTGTCTCTGCGTTCAGGGTTTTGCACATGGTCCAGTAGGGCCATCAAACTGCTAGTACGCGCAGGTCCCAGACATTTCATCTCACCTGGTGAACGTTGTTCGGTACTCCACACACCCTATCGAAGGCTTTGTTGTGGAGAATTGGTAGTGTGCATTTCCTTTCCTTCTGCTATGGTTTGCTCTAGTTCTCTATTCTAGGGGTGGTGTGAACTTGTGTGGGCTTTACAACATATGTCTGTACCCATCGAGAAAGGTGGGCGCGCAAGTTATTCCGCCCCTATTGACTGTCTTGCATTCGAAGCTGGGGTTTTCAAAAATGTAGGCACATCATCCTCTTGCATCCGTGCCATTCCTCAAAATTTCCTTGATGCGTACTCCACCATTGTGCGGGTGTGGCTCGTAGTGCCCACTTTAGTGCATCGAATCACTGTTGTTCTGGAACTCCACTTTCAAATTTTCTCAGGAATTCATCCAATGCTGACAATCCATCATATGTCGGTAGCTCCCTTGCCTCCGTTGTCACGCAACGCAATGATTTGATCATCATGTTTCAGTTTAGCATTGTTACTTCGTGCAGCCGATTCTACCATCTTTCTATCTCTTCATCTGAATCTGAAGTGCAGGAGCTTTCGCGTTCCCATGAAATCCTTTCATCTGCAGTCAGATTCACCCAATCCTCTCCTTGCGCAGTTATCTTGTAGATACAGTCGAGATCATCATCACTATCATTGTCGCGCATCAGTTCAGTGTATCGCGATCCTTCGGCTAGATCTAGTGGTACTACCATGCGTAGTGACCTTTTCTCAAAGATCATTTTGCGATTCTTCAGATGTATGACTCCGTTCATATTGGTGGCCCAGTCTATTCCTAGTAGCGCAGGGTAGGGATTGCTGTCATCAACAATCTCTATCACTTCAAAATCCGCCTGCACACTCGCACCTTCAATATCGACTATTAACACTTGTTATCTTCCCATGGGTAAAATCTTTTGTTGGTTCACCATTCATAACTAAATAGGGGACCATTGTAGAATAGGTCTGCCCATGCGTTCCCATGTTTTCTTTGGTAGTACATTCACGTTCGAAACTAGATCCAGGATTACCTGATCCATTTCATACTCACCTAATTGCGTAGTCAACCTCATTTCCCTTCCTGTGCGCAATGTGTGCTTCCCTAGTTTTCGAACCACGCGCAGTTCTCCTGACCCCACGCACCTAGTGATAAGTTCCTATAGTCCTTTGATTGCCTTGCTGTCGTGCAGCAATTTAGCACATGTCTCTAGAAAGGTAGTGAGCATTGAAGGATCCATCCCTGGTTCTAGTTGATCCCTACTACCTGAAGTGGAGGCCTCCATGAAGCTCTTCATAGCTTCCATGAATGTCTCCTTCGTGCGTTCTAGATCAAACTTGGGTTCCTTTGTACGAGCATTGCGAACCCACGCACTTTCTTTTGGATGCTTCCCTTTATCATCTCTTGTGGTCATACCACTCTTGAGCATCATGTTTAAACTTGGGTCTTCTTCACGCGGCTCAGACCTCATCATTTGTAAATTCTAGGTCGCGGGGGGTGGGGGGGGGGGGCGGCTGGAGTACCCCCTTTTCGCGCATCCTCGCTATCAATGAAGGGCACTCTTCTACCTCATGATCAAACTGAGTACAGTACCGGCACGATATTATTGTTGGGTTTTGTTGAGGGCCCCGAGGTCGGGTCAACAACAAGGGGGATACCCACCCGGTCCGGAACCTGGTTGGCGGCTCCTTGCTCGTTTGGAGTAGCGGGTCCGACTGGGGATAATGGGACCAGTTTCCCAATGTGATGGGTGTGTGTGTGTGCGTAGAGTCTGATGGTATTAATCTAAGGAAGGGGGGAAGGATTCTTCTAATCTAGTCTTAATTCTAACTGCTAAATTAACTCTATGCTAATGTAATCTAATGAAGAAAAATACATCTAATCTACGCTAACCCGGGGTGTTTTTCTTTTGTTATGCGATCTAGAAAGATTTCTAACAGCAGCCGGTAATAAAGATCATTCAACTGATATCAGAATATAAATCAATAAAGATAAACCATTCTGCATAAGAAGTTAGGCAGAGTAGTTGTGAACAGCATATCGCATAATCAGTTTTCTATATGTTAAACATAAATAAATGACCCCACCGTACAGAAGTGCCAAATGGTAATACAGACATTCATGCAATAACATACAAAGAACTCAGCCACATATCACTTTAGGAATACTAGCAGAATCTAGCCAAGAGATAAAAGTACCATTTATGACTAAGTTCACTAATAAACTTCAAGTAACAATGATTTATTTCTACTTGTTCTAACATCTGCTAAGAGTACAGAAGTGCAACATCAGTAACAGATATTAAAATGCAAACATAAATAAATCTCGATCCATCCATTCATCAAAAACCTCCTCTGAGGGTGCAGAAGTGCATGTTCTGAGGATAAGTTTTTTGACAGATTTCCGGACCCTTCTCCAAAAACCATGAGAAGGGTTAAATACTACTAACTAATCAATATTAATTACATGAAATTAGGGAATCGGCCTCAAATGACCGTCCTTTTACTAAAAGCAACTTTATTTCTAAACTTAAAATCTAATTTCTGACCGTTTCTGTATATTCTCTTTAGTGCTTTCAACTGTGTAATGCTTTCATGGGAAGAGTCGGCTAGCCGCCTTCTTGTTTCGCTCGGGAGATAAAAGTGGAAATAGCAGGAGCTGGCACTTCCTTCCGGCAGACCAGAAGATATTTTCGAAAACCTTTCTCTAGCTGGGTGTATTCGCCGTGTGTATACTTAGCGTGTCCCAGTTTCTTCTCGAACTGATTTTGCTGTTGCCGTTTTCGGTTTCCGGTCGTGCGAATGACTGAGTGGGTTAAGAGTCGTGCTGCATGGGCAACTCCCTGTGTCGAGAATTTCTTCCGTTCTTTGTTCCAGGTTTCCCTGAAGCGTTCTCCTTCTCATGCGCTTCTTTCTCTGCTTCACTAAGTCTTAGCTTCAGGATCTTTTCTGAATACGCTGCTTTTGTGCGCCTTTGACTCTGAGTCCTGGATAGTCTAATTTCATCAGCGCCGGTTGGCTGATAGCCTGGAATCCGCGGTTCTGCTGCATGCGGCATCCATTTTGCGAAAGCATTCTCTCTTTGCTGATTGGCGCTTTCCTCTTTCCTTCAGATGTTTCCTGCATATAAACTTATATCAGTTGCGTGTCTTGCAGTTTACGCAAAGGAGAAGTGAAATGAAAAGACTTGACGTGAAAGCATTAATCTCTAATGAATGCATAATTCTGACATACATCATCACTTGACTCTTCGATAAATGTAACGCAATCATTCCTAGATACTTAAGCATGCGGTCATTAAATTCTTTCAAGGCGCGCGCTTAATGCATGGGTCTATCGTGTGGTAAGTCTTTTCAGATCGCAGGTCGTAGATCGCAGATCGCCTCCATCACAGATCACAAATCGTAAATATCGCAAGTTCTCGTTTAATGGTCACGTCGTATAACGAAATGCTTGCGATTTGCGATATCGCATATCGGCGATCGCATTGCTCGAAGGTTTTTCTCTTAAGGGGCGCGTGTGAGGTGTGTGATGCGATGAACTTCGCATCGCAATTTCGCAGTATTTGTTTTTCGCGCTCGAGTTATGCTTTGGCCTTTTCCTTGCGATGCGATTTGAGCCTTAGGGAGAGAAATATAAAAACTTTAGAAAAATATATATTTTTTTTTGGGATTTTCGTTCAGGGTTCCCTCTTCGCTTGACGTTATTGCTAATGTCAAGTGAAAAAAGGGGGGTTGTTGGTGACCACAACAATGGCGATTCACTGTGAAGAACCAGTTATCTCTGCTTGTTCTATTGCATTTTCACTTCCAAAACAGAAAAGTTTTCTTATGCCTAAATTTTGTTATGGACAGATAGAGTATTACCTTTTATCCTGTCAATAATGCTTCGTCACAACTTCTTATTTGATTCTGATTGTTTGTTTCCCCTGGGTTATTTTTTGTATTCATACCTAGTCATTACTCAGTCTCCTCAAAGACAAAATAAGGTCTTCTCTGCGTACTGGCTTTGTAAAGTATGCTCATTTGTCGCAGGTAGAGCCTCTGCTGCCCGCAGGCGTCCATAGCCTCGACAGGGTTACCATGTTATCCAGCAATGATCCTTTTTCCTGCTTGAGGTCATTTACAACATTCCAGAGAAAAATCCTTTTGACACTTTTTCTTTCTTTTTTTGATTTTTTATTCTCTAAAGAACAATGTCTTGGTTTGGTGGCCAAATTATGACACAGTCATTCACTTGATTTATACTTTTTTGCTGAACAAGCTGGCTCGTGATGAGACCCCTTGTCTTTCGATTGCACAATCTTGAGTCGTTGCCTTGTTTTGGTAGACAGTAGTGGCAAAGTCAGCAAGTTATAATATCTGTGATCATGATAAGCCGGCTCGTGATGAGACCTCTTATTCTTTGAGATATAGTGTTTTCTTGGATTGTCTCTCTTGATGCTGCGATTTTCCTTAGCAGGGAGGAAGTCATTGTTTTTCCTTAAGAAAGCTCTGGACGACAATAATAGAGTTTTAAGAACAGCAGTTTTGCAGAGAATACCTATTTTGCTATCGATGATACCTTTCATAGCATTGGCATAAAACAATTTTTGCCAAAAGTTACTCTCATCCCAGGTTTCTTTGTGAAGTTTGAAACTAACATTATATTCAGGTTAAAGCTGACTCTATTTGTCAATAATAAAAGTCAGATTTTTCGAAAAGTTTTGCTATTTATACAAGTGAAATCAAAATCTGATACAGAAATGGTATGTTTCTTCATGAATACTATTTATGATCATTTACAACCAGCCCTATCTATGGAAAATGAAAACTAACATGAAAATTTAAAACTATCCTACAAAAACAGAAGGATGACCTTCTATGGGAAATAAATTTTGAGGATTTGTCCGTTTACAGGCAGAGAATCTCTTCTGCCTGTCAAGTCCTGCAACACAAAAGTCGACGGGCCTATGACTTCTACGATTTGAAAAGGACCGAGCCATAGCTTCTGGAATTTCGTATGTTTGCCCTTTTCTTCATGAGCCTTATCCCACTTCAAAACTAGATCACCCATCTGGAAGTTTTTCCTGGTCTTTATGTTCGAGTCAAAAGAGGATTTTATCAACGCTTGGTGGTGAGCATGGGTTTTCTTGGCCTGTTCTCGTCGTTCTTCTAACTTGATTATCTCCATTTGCCTTAGTTGTAAGGGAGAAGTAGGTACTTCATCAATGTGTTGTACTAAGGACAAAGAGGGAATGAGTAAGTGAGTAGGAAGAACTGCTTCTCTCCCGTAAACCAAATTAAAGGGAGAAGTCCCGATAGAGGCTTTCTTGGTAATTCTATCTGCCCATAAGGCGTTTACCAGCGCTTTGTGCCAATTCTTTTGGTTTTGGTCAACTGTCTTTTTGATAATCCTGATTAGGTTCTTGTTTGTTGATTCAGCCAACCCATTACCTTGCGGATAGTAGTTGGCAGAATACTTCAGTTTGAACCCTCGTTTGAGCGCGAACTCAGTCATGGTATTTCCAGAAAAATATGAAGCATTATCAAATATTAAGGCCGTTGGCAATCCAAACCTAGTAATGATAAAATGATCTATGAATTCAACAATGTTTTCAGAATTAGCTGTCTTGAGCGGAACTACCTCTACCCATTTAGTAAAATAGTCAGTTGCAGTGAGGATATACCTATGCTGTTTAGAGGAGTGAGGAACGATCTCACCTATTATGTCCAGGCCCCATTGGCTGAATGGCTGTTCGATGTTAACCGGCTGCAGTGGCATGGATGACTTCTTTTGTTTTCCTGCAGCAATTTGGCAGACTTGGCATTTTCTCACGTGATTGTACGAGTCTTTGAACAGCGTGGGCCAGTAGTATCCTGCACGTAAGATCTTGTGTGCGGTGGCTTCTCCAACATAGTGTCCACCTGCTGGTCCATCGTGGAGTTCCTGCAAAACCTTTTCGGCTTCAGTTTTCTCAAGACATCTAAGAAGCACAGAATCATAGTTTCTTTTAAATAAGACATCATTTACGAGCTGGTATTGTTTAGCTTTTAACCTCAGGGCTCTCTTTTTTATGTGATCCAGGTGAAATGGAGCATATCCGTTCGTTAGGAAATAAATGATGTCGGCATAAAATGATTCTGCGTCGTTTAGGCTTACCTCATACGCGTGTACCTCTTGAGGTGACTCTTCGGGGATTTGCGATGCTCCAGCTAACATCTTGTAGAAGCCTTGGCCTCTTACGATGTGTGCCGGCTTGATTTCCAGGTCGTATTCTTGCAAGGCGGTGATCCAATTCGCTCTCTTTTCGCCCACGTCTTTCTGAATCAGGAGGTTTCTTACTGCCGGGAATGGTACTATGACCTTGGTATGGGCCTTTAGCAAGAAGGGTCTGAAATATTTGACTGCTTTAAAGACGGCATATGCCTGTTTTTCTACGTCCGAATATTTCAGCTCAGCACCTTGTAAGTTGGAGCTAAAGAATGCGATTGGGGCTTCTGCCTTTTCTTTGTTTGCCTGGGTCAAGATCGCAGCATAAGAATGCTCTGAGGCAAACGTGTATAAGACAAATGGTTCTGAAAAATTTGGGGTTGCTAGGGATGGAGCGTCGATGATGGCTTGTTTGATTAAGTTAAACGCTTCGTGCTCGTCTAGACCCCATTTAAAGTTTGAATTCTTTTTTATCAATTTTTGTAAAGGAGAAATAATACGTGAAAAATCTGGGACAAATCTTTTCACAAAATTGATCTGTCCTAGGAAAGATTGCATGGTCTTTTTGTTATGGGGCATGGATATCTCGGAAATTTCTTTGATTCTGGCAGATTTGATGTGAATGCCCGATTTGGACACTATGAATCCTAGCAATTTTCCTTCACTCAACGCGAAAAAAGATTTCTTCGGGTTAAGCGAGATTCCATACCTTAAACATCTTTGAAAGATTTGCTTCAAATCTCTGAGATGGTCGCTTCGTTTTTTGGAGTACACAGTTATATTATCCAGGTAAATCACTACTGATTTATTGATTAACCCTTTGAACGCAATATCCATAGCTCTTTGAAAAGTAGCGCCGACGTTGATCAGACCGAACAACATCTTTCGATACGCGTAGGTACCCCATTTAGTTCGGAAGGTGGTTTTTAGCTGATCGTCTGGGTGTACCAGCACTTGATTATATCCTGAAAATCCATCCAGGAAAGACATCAATTTTGAGCCTGCTACAGCCTGTAATATTTGCTCCATAGGTGGGAGGGGAAAATTGTCCTTCTGACAGGCTTTGTTGAGATTCCGGAAGTCAATGCAGATTCTAATATCTCCGTTTTTCTTCCTAACAGGTACCATATTGGATACCCATTTGGAATGTCTAACCGGGAAAATTATTCTGGTTCTCAACAACTTATTCAGCTCAGTTTTTATCTTATTTTCCAGGTTGGGGTGGATTTTTCTGAGCTTTTGTTGGACGGGTTTCTCGTTATCGATCATAGGGATAGTGTGCTGAATGATAGAAGTGTTATAAGTTTTCAGCTCATCGTAGTTCCAGGCAAAGACGTTTTTGTACTGTCGCAGAATACAGATGTATGCTGATTTTTCTTCAGGAGCTAGGCCTTGGCCTAGATTGACATTTTGGGGTTTCTCGTCGGTTCCTAAGTTCACTGACTCGTAGTTCAGAGTTGAACTGTAAAGTTTGGCATTAGCTGACTTTTTGAACCGACTTTTTAAGTCATACAAATCTTCTAATTTGACCACTGATTTGGGTATAGTGTTATCAGTGCCACTTTGTTGTATTTGGTGGTCATGACAGTCCTTGTCGATTATCTGGTTTGAGTAGGATCCTTCGGAGGTAAGGAAACTTACGATGTCTGGGTCGTCGTTGAATACTCTCCAGTTGGTGATGTTGTCAGGAATAGATGGTTTAAAAATTAATTCTATCGAAAACCTATCTGGACTAAAGTCTTCGGAGGGAACGAGTCTGGAGGCTACGTTTGCTAGCAGGTCTGCGCTTGCATTGTGAAGTCTTGGGATTGATGAAATATTAAATGCTGTAAAATGCGCAGTGAGATCTTGCACTAAAGATTGGTAGTGCTTTAAATGACTAGACAGGCAGTGTATGGTGTTACGTACCTGTTTGACGACGATCTCGGAATCTCCAAAGACTTGAAGATATTTGACGTTGGAGCCGATCGCTTTGTATAGGCCTTGCACCAAGGCTTCGTATTCCGCTGTGTTGTTCGTGCAATCGAACTCCAGTCTGCATGTGAGCATGGTCTTATTTCCGTCTGGGCTAATCAAGACGCATCCTGCTCCCGCTCCCTCGTTGGACTTAGAGCCATCAAAATATAATTTCCAAAATAAAGAAGTATTTACAGGGTTATCTAAGAAACTAACACATTTTGAATCATTAGTCTGGGAAAACTTTTCTACTTGGGACACGACTGAATTTTCTAAATATGGTGATATGTGAGCATTGAAATTTCCAAGGAAAGAGTCTACCGAATAGTTGCCTATGATGCTGCTGTTGTATGCTATGGCTTTGTTCTCTCCCTCTAGGTCCGTCACTATGTACTTTTGGTGCAGTTCTCGTTCAACCTTTATTTGATTTGGCTTCCCGTTGAAGGGTAACCACATGTGCGACCAGTCAGTCGAAAAATATCCGTGGAGCTTCTCGGACCAATCCCTGCTAAGAATTAGACCATAAAATTCAGGGATGTCAGCAACTAGAATATCGATGACCTGGCACACCTTGGGGTTGGACGATAGTCTTATGTTCACTTGATTTAGTTCGCCTATCACTTCGACTTGTGATCGATCAAGTTGAACTATGCGTACTGCGGATTTTTGCGGTTGAACATTAAGTTTGGCACATATTGACTTGGGTAGAATATTGGTTGAAGCACCAGAATCAACCAAGCAGTTATGCACGTTTCTGTTAAAGATCTCGTAAGTGAGGAGGAAAGGGGGAGTGTGAGATCTAGACCTCCCTCCAATCAAGGCGATGTCATTTGGATCGATTTTATTGATCGCGTTGATTGGGGGTCTTCCTACATTATGAGAAGCTATAGCTGTAGGTAGAGGCGCAGTAGGTACGGCGTGTAACTCTTTCATCATGATCTTCTGTTGGTGTTTCAATTTGCTCAGCTCGTACAGGGTGATATTAGCCCTAGTCTTCTTCATGTCGTCGATGATGTTATACTCCATTTCATCCGACACTATTAGTGTCTTTGATGGAGGCGATTGCTCTGATTGGACTGGGCTAAATGAGGTCGCTTTAGGGGTTGTCTTCTTTGTTGCGACCTTTTCTCTTGCTGGAGGGCTTGCGCCCTTCTGTTTTGGGGTAGTATGGGGAGGATCAAGTTGATTTCTGCTTCTTGTACTAACCGGAAGTGCTTCTTGATCTTCCTCTTGTGGGAGGATGAAATCCCACATTCCTTGCAGTTCCACCACTTCTTCATCGTCGGTATGCGTTTCAGCGGTGTTCTCTTCTTCTTCTTCTTCAGATTCCACGTTAGAGACCACGCTAGGTGGCTTCGTCTCCATAGGAGGATTTCTCTTAAAACTCCTAAAAGGCTTTCTTGGGGACGATTCTGCTACTTGTTTCCTGATATCAATCATCTCATTTGACATGGCCTTTAATACCTTTTGTAATCCTTCCATGTCGAAAGGATCTTTCGTTTGCTTCTTCTTGGTTTCTTCTTTGAAAGAGATTTTCTTAGATTTACGCTCTTCGATTGTAGATCTCTTTTCTAGAGCTACTACGCGTCTTTCGACTGCTAATGCCTCAGCCAAATTTTCGACTAAGGTTGTCTTGCTTGCCCTATCTACGAAGATGGCCAAGTTTGAAGGTAAGGCGGTGATGTACCATTCGCATCTTACTTCCTCGCTGGGTTGGGAAGCAGCGGGGATTTTATTGAGGATCTTGTTGAACCGCAAGTTAAAATCTTTAATGGGTTCCCGAGCCTCAGCTTTAAGATTGGACAGATCATTGATTAGTGTCGCTGTCGACCTATCATCGCCGAATTTAGTGAGAAATTGATTTTGAAAAATATCCCAGCTGGTGATAGATCCGGAAGGTAACGAGAAGTACCATGACCCGGCCGTCCCTTGCATCGTATAGGGGAAGAGTCGGACCACGGCGTCTTCGTTGGTAACTCCGTTGAGATTAACAGAAAGCATGAAATTATTGATATGTTCTTCAGCTAGCATTCCAGTTTCTGGATTGAACTTTGGTAACCACTTCTCAGGATGGGCAGGTATTGGACTCAGGGGTGGAGGCATTAGAACCGCCCCAGGGTTGTTCCATGGAGATTGTGCCATCGCTGAGTTGCTGGTTAGTAAAAGTGTAGAAGATGATCTTTGAGGATGAGAAGATAGAGATGTTATGATTTTTGACGATTGTGGAGGAAGAGTTGCGGAAGATGGATGAGTGATTTGAGGTGGAGATGTGGGTGGTCGACTTCGCGGAGAGGGAGTTGAAATGGATGAGGTGGATGAAAGAGTCTCTCTGTCAGACTCTTGAAATGTTTTCCTTGCTCTTTTCCTAGTGGGGAGAGGGATTTCAGTTGGCTGAATGCCAAACTTTTCACTCTTCAATCGAGTCAGGGGATGAGCAGGGTTGTATTGCGAAGTCAAGCTGCTTTTAGATTTATCAGATTTCTGGTTAAAAATAGAGAATCCCTGGAGTTTACGGATCAAGGTTTGAACTTCAGGGGGATCGACAATAAGTTGTTCTGATGTATCGGGATGTATAGCAGCGGTGGATGTCCGAGCGACTTCCAGTTCCGAGTTTAGTCGTATTGGGGAAGTCGGGGAAGTTGGTGAGGGTGTTTTTCTCTTAGAATGGTATTTGGGTTTTGAATTATGTGCCATTCATAGCTGTGGCCCTCCTTCTAGCGCCAGAAATGTTGAGGGCCCCGAGGTCGGGTCAACAACAAGGGGGATACCCACCCGGTCCGGAACCTGGTTGGCGGCTCCTTGCCCGTTTGGAGTAGCGGGTTCGACTGGGGATAATGGGACCAGTTTCCCAATGTGATGGGTGTGTGTGTGTGCGTAGAGTCTGATGGTATTAATCTAAGGAAGGGGGGAAGGATTCTTCTAATCTAGTCTTAATTCTAACTGCTAAATTAACTCTATGCTAATGTAATCTAATGAAGAAAAATACATCTAATCTACGCTAACCCGGGGTGTTTTTCTTTTGTTATGCGATCTAGAAAGATTTCTAACAGCAGCCGGTAATAAAGATCATTCAACTGATATCAGAATATAAATCAATAAAGATAAACCATTCTGCATAAGAAGTTAGGCAGAGTAGTTGTGAACAGCATATCGCATAATCAGTTTTCTATATGTTAAACATAAATAAATGACCCCACTGTACAGAAGTGCCAAATGGTAATACAGACATTCATGCAATAACATACAAAGAACTCAACCACATATCACTTTAGGAATACTAGCAGAATCTAGCCAAGAGATAAAAGTACCATTTATGACTAAGTTCACTAATAAACTTCAAGTAACAATGATTTATTTCTACTTGTTCTAACATCTCCTAAGAGTACAGAAGTGCAACATCAGTAACAGATATTAAAATGCAAACATAAATAAATCTCGATCCATCCATTTATCAAAAACCTCCTCTGAGGGTGCAGAAGTGCATGTTCTGAGGATAAGTTTTTTGACAGATTTCTGGACCCTTCTCCAAAAACCATGAGAAGGGTTAAATACTACTAACTAATCAATATTAATTACATGAAATTAGGGAATCAGCCTCAAATGACCGTCCTTTTACTAAAAGCAACTTTATTTCTAAACTTAAAATCTAATTTTTGACCGTTTCTGTATATTCTCTTTAGTGCTGTCAACAGTGTAATGCTTTCCTGGGAAGAGTCGGCTAGCCGCCTTCTTATTTCGCTCGGGAGATAAAAGTGGAAATAGCAGGAGCTGGCACTTCCTTCCGGCAGACCAGAAGATATTTTCGAAAACCTTTCTCTAGCTGGGTGTATTCGCCGTGTGTATACTTAGCGTGTCCCAGTTTCTTCTCGAACTGATTTTGCTGTTGCCGTTTTCGGTTTCCAGTCGTGCGAATGACTGAGTGGGTTAAGAGTCGTGCTGCATGGGCAACTCCCTGTGTCGAGAATTTCTTCCATTCTTTGTTCCAGGTTTCCCTGAAGCGTTCTCCTTCTCATGCGCTTCTTTCTCTGCTTCACTAAGTCTTAGCTTCAGGATCTTTTCTGAATACGCTGCTTTTGTGCGCCTTTGACTCTGAGTCCTGGATAGTCTAATTTCATCAGCGCCGGTTGGCTGATAGCCTGGAATCCGCGGTTCTGCTGCATGCGGCATCCATTTTGCGAAAGCATTCTCTCTTTGCTGATTGGCGCTTTCCTCTTTCCTTCAGATGTTTCCTGCATATAAACTTATATCAGTTGCGTGTCTTGCAGTTTACGCAAAGGAGAAGTGAAATGAAAAGACTTGACGTGAAAGCATTAATCTCTAATGAATGCATAATTCTGACATCCATCATCACTTGACTCTTCGATAAATGTAACGCAATCATTCCTAGATACTTAAGCATGCGGTCATTAAATTCTTTCAAGGCGCGCGCTTAATGCATGGGTCTATCGTGTGGTAAGTCTTTTCAGATCGCAGGTCGCAGATCGCAGATCGCCTCCATCGCAGATCGCAAATCGCAAATATCGCAAGTTCTCGTTTAATGGTCACGTCGTATAACGAAATGCTTGCGATTTGCGATATCGCATATCGGCGATCGCATTGCTCGAAGGTTTTTCTCTTAAGGGGTGCGTGTGAGGTGTGCGATGCGATGAACTTCGCATCGCAATTTCGCAGTATTTGTTTTTCGCGCTCGAGTTATGCTTTGGCCTTTTCCTTGCGATGCGATTTGAGCCTTAGGGAGAGAAATACAAAAACTTTAGAAAAATATTTTTTTGGGATTTTCATTCAGGGTCCCCTCTTCGCTTGACGTTATTGCTAATGTCAAGTGAAAAAAGGGGGGTTGTTGGTGACCACAACAGGTTTGTACAATTGCGGGCATAATGCCCTGGCCTTATGTAATTGTAACAAATTATTTGTTGCGACCCCTTCCTGGTCCCATTTTGCCTCGACCTTGACTGCGTCCTTGAAACCCTGCTCGTGCCATCCCTACATTTGGGTCGAGGGCTCGCATTTCGGTCTGCACCCTGTAGGTAGGAGTTTGATCCATCATTAGTTCATAGCTTCGGCAGGTGCGTTCATCATGGCCTACCGACTTGTAGAAATTGCAAAACAATTGTTGGGACGTTTACGTATACTTCTGCAACAGATGATAATTGTCCGTAGTATGTTTTCCTCATATCTGGTAGATCATGCACCATAATGCAGATGTCGTGCTTGTCCCTGCCTGCACCTCTAGTCTTAGCAGCATTGGCCCCCCTCCCGCCAAATAGTTCACGAATACTAGACAGTGGTCCTTGTCGTGCCCTTGGCCTTTGCATTTTATGCACCATACTTCCTCATGTAGCTCTGGTCGAGGTGTCTTGTCCTGTTTCAAAATTTGCATTTCCAGACACAGATTCTATAGTTGCGCATGGATTTGTTGGACTCCCAACCCAAGGTCTTGTATAGGGGTCTCATGCAATCTCATTTCCATCTCCAACTCTTCGGCCTGGGTGGAAAGTTTTTGTTGTGACAACATCATCCTTAAGTGTGGCGTAAGTGAGGCCACAAACCATGCACGATGCTGTGCATCTGCTAACGTCGTATTGGTTTCATGGATCATAATCTTCAGCCTTTGGTCTTGATGCCAGGGGGGTCTCACTCGGGTGCATCACAATTTCCTTAAATCCGATGATTGATTGTGTTTGTGATTTTGGCCTGCTCAATTCCCTATTCAGTGCGGCCTAGATCTCTGCAATTCCTGTGTTTGGGTGGTCATTAGAATGCTTTATATACCACGTTAATGCGCAATCCTAAAGCGCACCCACCAATGTAGCCCTTTTAATATTATCATCCACAATGCCCTGTGATTCCCATACTGCTCTTACCACGAACTAAAATTGGTTTGGATCTTCATTCCCTACTCCTATGAATATTGGTATTTTGATCGCACTCACCATAATGAACTGTGGTGGTGGCGGAGGTGGAGTGGGTGGAGATGGAGGTGAGGGGGGTGAAATGAGTGGTGGTGTGGGTGGAGGTGGTAAACGCAGAATTCTATGTCTTATCAAACTCACTGTGCTTCTCGAAGAAACCTTCACAAGATATTCCTCGCTCTCCCATGAGGGTGAAATTAAGGGAATTTTTTCCAACTCTTCACTACTTCCTCTTCTATAGATCTTCCCTCTTCACGTAGTCTCAAATATCAAGTTATTTGTAGAATCCGCTTTTCACACAATAGTATCTTAATCCAAGTGTTCAAATATTTAATATACTTACCTTGCGGTCCCTTAAGAAAACGTCACTTTGCCTCACTGTAGTTGACAGTCGTGTCTACCACGAACTCAGTGATAAATTCTCCTATTATTCCATGGAGCCAATGGTCCACAGCTTGCGCTATCTTATCTCCTGATGCTTCTAGTTTGCGCACTAATTCGGGAGTCCAAACTAATGGTTTGTCAAGCCTACACCTTCCCTGGCTATCTGCTAACTTCGTGATCCACTCATACAGCTCAGATGGAAAGGATGCAAAGAAAATTTCATGGATTTCCATATACAAGTAGTGCTCCAACCACTGTTCCTTAGATACTCGTGGATTTTTGTTCTACCGCGTCGTGAACTCGTGAATCTTCTTGTCCAACCACTCTTCAATTTATTTCTTTGTTGGATTATAGTGGCACAACATCAGACATCCTTTATGCAGATCCCGGTCCCGGCAATGGAACCATTTGTTGGCTTGTGTGGGCTTGACCCAGGTTCAGAGGTGATTTAGCCAAGCAAATCCCGATACTACTGGCCCTTTCGGCAATAGTCTGCAGAGCGCGGACTAAGGTCTCACCCGAAGTAGTATGGGAGGGTGCTAGAACTAGGTTTCCACACCCTGGGGATGTCTAATGGGCTTCTGGAGGTCCACGGTCTGACCCGTCACTACGCACACTGGCTATCTCTTTGCAGCTTGTGGTGCTGCTTCTGCGTAGCCCTAGTTGGGGCACAACCCATATAATACCCAAGTTCCTTGCTATTTAATCTATTATTACCCGATTAATTAACTTGTGTGTGTAATATTAATGATTATTAGAACATATTCAACGATCATATTAGTGCGCGCAATAAATAAACCAAGATAATTGTAAAGAAGACAATGTACAACAAATACACATAAATAAGAATCAACTTCTCTTTATTAATCTTCAATCCCTCTTACAGACTCGACACCACCCTACGCACTCAGCTGCGAACTCTACTAGGCCTCTGCACACTCACCTGCAGAGCCTTCCTACTACTACAACCCAATACACTTAGGATCCTACTCTAAGCTCGATATGTTCCTTCACTATTAACTCTTATTCCTTAGCTATTAACTATCTCTACAACTTAGATCCTCGCTCTATTTATACAATCCCATGGTCCGTGGACCATGGGTAGGCTGACATGACTTTACATTACATTACATTACTTTAGGGCGGACAACCCTATGACTTAGCCTCTACTTCACGCTCTGCATCCGCAATTCGCAGAGTCTTACAAAACCTTTGACCAAAACTTGGGCTTTGAGCCCCAAAACATGCTGTGGGGTGATTCCATGGTGAACAATTTGCCTATGAAAAGTAAAAGAAACTCCAAGTTAAACTCCATTTCACTCAAAACACCCACAAAAAGTTTCTATCCTAAGTATAAGTGTATGTGAATAAAATGCGCAAATATTACATTATGCTTAATAGTATTTTCACTCCTATCATTTCAGTTCATATTAATTTCTAACTTAACAATATAGCTCCCAATATACCTTTTCCCATATACAAACAAATCCCATATATAATATCCCAACCCTTAGTTTAACTATAAACTATATGTTTATCCCATGCCCCCAATAAAACTCTCTTAACTCACCAATTCTCAATAAAGTTAAGATAATCCCTTCATTAACCTTGTCCAATAATTTAATCCCATGTTTAAATTGTAAATAATCGCAAACCACCATGGATTAAGGCCTCGGGCCCCACAAAACCTTTGCCCATTTCATCCATGCTAATCTGTCACCCGACTGCCATCTGATTGTCAGCACCCAAATCCAAAGGTTCACAGCCATATCGAGTTCACCCGATATCTGACCTTTACCCACCTGACAAAGTGGTATTCCTCAGGCCCCCGCCTGCTACATGTCAAGCGTTAATGTAGATCGGGTAACCTCGCCAAAATACCGCCTCCTCCAATAAAGCGGCGTGATGGCTTGGGAAACCACTTCCCCGCCCAACGAGAAAAACTGTCCACTATTCATTCATAATTTACTCACCAAAAAGTAACCGTTGTTCAATAAAAAGGCCGAGAAGCCCTATTCGACCTTTTTCGATCAATTTCTTTGTAAAACCTCTGCAAACCATGCGACACCTTCAAATGCTAAAATCTCTAATTGACCTCAATTTCACTCCCGAAGAAGTTGCAGAGACCCCAATCAAGATCATAGTCCATACTAGAGCCCATTCAAACTTTTGTAGTTGCCGAGAACACCAATTTCAAGTTAATTCACCCAAATTCTAGGTATTTAAAGAGAAATTACCAGACACCCTTTCAATTTGAAAACGTTCAATCTTTAAAGTGTTTTAATTAAGTAGAATTAATTGAAATTACTTTAAAGTTAAAGTGTGTGCCTGATTAAAATACCCAAACCCTTCTGAAAACTTCTAAATTACCTTCAAACATCTAATATAAACCTATATAATTCAAATTCAAATCCACAAGAACTAAATTATGGCTGCCCCCGTCGCCATGGATGTTAGACTAGTGACAATCCCCATTTGGACCTTGACCACCTTCCCCTAGCAGACAGGGATTTTCAAATCAAAGACACAAGTGCCTATACACTCCCACTCAAAATTTATTATTGGAGTAAGGAAAAATATCTAAAACATACTGATGACATTGACCTTTGGGAGTCCATTTTGCCTAAATACCAGTTTCCACAAGTACATATCTTTCCTGAGATTGTTCCTCTATGCCATGCTTGTTACATTCCTAGTGAGAGAGCCATAATGTCCCCATACCAAAAGGTCTTGTTTACTATTACAGCTGAGTCAATCAATGAAATGTTGCAAGTCCAACCAGGTCCAAACCTGACCCCACTCTCCATTCGGGATTTGTTAGACTAGTATACCAAATTGAGTCCATCTAGACTAGCCCAAATATTCCAAACTTTCATTGTAGAGAAGCAGCACATTCCTACAGATGCCCCTCCATATGTTTCTGCCGTTTTCTCTTAAAGGGGCAAGAAAATTGTAACCATTGTATCATGTATTGTGGGCTACACCATAGATGAATACATTGATGAGCTCATCCCGGCCTTCATGTCCATTCTCACCCCAGGAAAGCCTCTTGCTACTTTGTACAATTATGCCAAGTTCATAGCTGAAAGAATGCATGAACAATTTACTAGAATGCACAATGAGAGAGTATTCAAGTACTCGTCTATAATTTACCACATGTTTTTGTATTATCAGTCAGATAAATTTCCCTTCACCATCTAGAATCTGGATACTAAAGGCCAACCCAGGTCTGCTATATTTTGGACACCACTATTCCACAGGTATTCATGACCATACACCTACACAGATTTCATTGACTCTTTTGTCCATCCAATCATGACCATGCTGACAGGAAGCCCTCCACCAAGAATAAGCCAAGAAGTCAAAAGAGTCCTCCAGTTTTCCAAACAATGTAAGGTGGGAGATTGGTACCTTTACCAAAATCACACCGAAATAAGAATCTATGGTTGCCAGCTTGCCTCGTACAACCTGCCCAAATACCTCCCCATGAGATTATTTTCTCTGGAATATTATAGGAAGATAATTAACTTAGATGATATCAACTTTGTCTCAGCCAAGAAAAGGACTCAGTTCAAGATCAAGAACCAGTTAGGCCCTTTCAATTACAATTTCAGAGAGGTAGGAGAGGAAGCAGATCAAATTCTGCAACAAATGAAGCTTAAGAACAATTTCATGTGGAGGTATGACCCTCAAG
Source organism: Pinus tabuliformis (assembly GCA_031772625.1). Classification (NCBI taxonomy): domain Eukaryota; kingdom Viridiplantae; phylum Streptophyta; class Pinopsida; order Pinales; family Pinaceae; genus Pinus; species Pinus tabuliformis. The sequence goes on from CM062813.1 coordinate 720,497,141, forward strand.
GGTTTAGAACCAAACTAAGACAAAAGGTCAAAGTGGTACCTTACATTCATCACCCTATACCAGAAATAGAGAGATATGCCAACCAATATGAGTGGTGGAAAACAATCACATAGAAAAGGATAGTACAAAGGTAGATTTTGAAAATACCTTGCTTGATTTAGAGAAACAACTTGATGAAAGCTCATTCCTGTAGGTACCAGAGCAAGAAGGAACCATGAGTACCCTTCCTGTTTTGTAGACTCCTAAGAATGAGGAAAAGAATCCCAAAATGAACAGAGAGGAAGGCTCCAACTCAAGTATCGACACTTCCAATGTACAATAAGAAGCTAGCCAGAGCAAAAGGCCTAGGCTCAATCTTGTTTCAGAACAGGAAGACACAGAAGGCTCAATCTAGAGAAACACAGGATCCATCTACATCAAAAACCCAAATTTTAGAAAGGCAACTCAGTGTAGAAGTCTCCTCATCCAATAAGCATGCTGATAGAGATAGGGACATTAAGGATAGGTTCAAGGAAATTAAAATGAGAAATGAGAAACTGAAGGAAGAATCGTATGCATAGTACTTCAACCTTACACCCCCTAATCAAAGTAGGTTGATGTCATATTTTGACATCAAGGAGGGAAATATGCAAATGTCGTTCATAGAGCCAACTATACAACAACCGAGAACATCAACAGATTTCAAGAAGATATACTTTGAGGTATTGGCATGGGATATTCATCACATTGACCAAATTGAATTTCACAAGTATGTTGGAGAAATAATTTACTCCACCCTTACAGGAAAGGCCATGACTGCACATTAGTTGCAAAATTCACTGAATAACATTTTGGCCTAGTATCAGTTGCACAAGACTTCCTCACAGGCCAAAGACACCAGAATCAAGTCTTTGGAAGACTTGGCAATTGAATTGGGACATGATTCCAAAGACATCAAGGCTACTGAACAATTAATCAAAAGGAAGAATGATTACATTGCAGCCCTCAAGAAACAGTTGAAGATACCTTAACTCCATCACCCCCAGATATAAGAAGTCTTGGAAAGCCAAACTAAGCAGGAAGAGTTGATGGAATTAGTCCTTAAACTCAATGATCAGTTGAGGGAGAGGGAAAAGGAATTGGATAGCTTGATCCAATTAAAACAAACTGATCTTGGCACTACTTTTGTAAATGTCATCCAGCAGTTACCACAGTTGTTTCTTCCACATTGGCAGCCTCATTGGCTCCCACAACTCTAATGGCCACATCACAACCGGTTTCTACAACATCTACATTAGCATCAGGTACATCAGGTGATGAAGCAGAAAAATTGGTTAAATCTATGGAAGAAATGTCCATACAAACCACAAAGATGAATAAGCTCAAAGAGAAAGTGACAAGCTTAGAAATTGATTACAAGCTTGCCAAAATCATGCACAAAGAAGAAGTGCAAAAGGCTGTGAGGATGAGTGAAAGATTGAAAGCCCTGTAAAAGGACTTAACATTGAAATAACCCCTTGGGTAGGCTAAGGAACAACTATGGGCCAATATCATTGACTCTGTCAATGATATTTGGCCATCTATTCAGGTGATTTTTGAGCAAATAGATTTGATAAAACTAGCTACAGAGGCCATCCAGAAAGTAAAAGCAGAACTGGGAAAAATTCCAGAAGAGGCTGCTAGAATTATCCAATTCCTTATCACCAAGAATAAGTATGAGCTACAGGAACTGGAAATAGAGGACAGAACAGAGACAATTTTGAAGGTCAAAAGGTTCCTCTCCAAGAGGAACTTGATGCAAAACTTAGAGGATAAGTGTTAGAATATGCAGCTAGCTCTTGAAAAAATTATTGGTTAGATCCAGATCTTGATAGAAAATGGATTACCCAATCCCTTAGTGATAAATGATAAGCTGATGACAGAGGAGGATTACAACAAGAAAATCAGAGAGGTAGCAAAAGATCAGGTAATACATCATCAATGAAGGCATTGCCAACAACCAGGGTACTCTACCAAACATTTGAAAACTTGTTTTACCTCCAGCATGAGGTAAAACACTTGTTTATCAATAAGCCTACTTTTTCCAAATACATAGAGGTAGATGAAACATATATAAAGATGTTAAAAATCCAATTACCTGATGCTGAAACATGGGAGAAATTAACTGGTTTACTATAGAAATACACAGTAAAAAGGTTAATGTACAGTAAAGTAAAACAAGATGGTAAAAGGATGTGGACAGATCAACAGAGTCAAAGTGTGTCAGATGAAAGGCTAAAGTAAATGAAGCATCTAGCATGAAAGATAAAACAACAAAGAAGATTAAAGGGCAAAATATCAAAGCCAGCAGAAGCAAAATAAAAGGGTGTTAGGCAGCAGATTCCCCCATAGCATGTTTTTGGGACTTGAAACCTGAAATTCGGTCAAATGTAATGTAAAGACTCTGCGCAATGTGGGCGTGGAGTGAAGGAGTCTAGGGTTGTCCACCCTAAAATAATATAATTTAATGTAAAATGTGTCGGCTTACCCATGGTCTGTGAACCATGGGATTGTATAAATAGAGTGAGGGTCTAAGGGTAAAGTCAGTCTTAGCTTTGAGAAGTCATATGGGTTTTGAATGATGAATGAGCTCTGAGTCTGTAAGTCTGAGTCTTGGGTTGTAGAAGTGGTAAGAGGCTCTGTATCTGAGTTCGTAGAGGCTTGGTAGAGTCCGCAACTGTGTGCGCAGATCCCTACAACCGAGTGCATAGGGTGGAATTGGGATTGTACTTGGACAAAGCATTAATAAAAGATAAGTTGATTCTGAAATATTGTGTGTCTATGCTTCTATTATATTTATGCATCTCTTTACAGTTTTATGATTGCACAAACTTGTTATGAATGTTGAATGATTAATGAGAATATTGGGCCCACACAATTAAGTAAGATCTATAATAATAGCACAGTAAGGATAAAGGATTTAGACAACACTTCTTCGCGCTCTTTACAAAGCTGCGTGAAAGAAGTTGCACAAGTCGTGAAGGCCAGATGATAGCACAAAGAAGTGCAAGTGCACAGGATTGGTTCGTGAACTTCCTAGACTTCATCAAGACATCCCTAGGGTGTGGAACTTGGTTCCAGCACCCTCCAATACTACCTCGGGTGAGACCTTAGTCTGCGCACCACGGAATGTTACCGAAAGGGCCGGTCGTTTATGGATTTGTTTGGCTAAGTCACTTCTAAACCTGGGTCAAGCCCCAACAAGCCAACAAATGGTTTCTTTGTCGGGACTAGGATCTGCCTAAGGGATGTCTAATGTCGTGCCACTGGAACCCAACCAAGAAGGAAATTTAAGAGTGGTTGGACAAAAAGATTCACGAGTTCGTGACATAGGAAAACAAAACTCCGCAGGTATCCAAGAAAAGTTGGCTAGATTGCTATGTGTATATGGAAATCCACGAGATCTTCTTCGCATCTTTCCTTCTGCACTGTATGAGTGGATCACAAGGTTAGCCGACACTGAGGGAAAGTGTAAGCTCGACCAACCGATTGTGTGGACTCCAGAATTAGTACACAGACTAGAGGCATCAGAAGACAAGATCGTGTGAGCTGTGGACCATTGGATTGATTGGATCATAGGGGGATTTATCACTGAGTTCGTGATAGACACAACCATGAGCTATAGGAAAGCAGAATGACATTTTCTCCAGGGACCACGAGGTAAGTACATTAAATCTCTGAATACCTGGATTAAGATGTTGTTATGTGAAAAGCGGGTTATGTGAATTCATTAATGTTTGGAACGACATGGAGCAGAAAGATATACAAAAGTAGCGAGAGATTAGGAAACAATCCATTAATTTCACCTTTGCAAGAGAGCGAGGAAGAGCTTGCTCAGGTCTCTCCAAGAAGTGCAGTCAGTTTGATAAGGCAACGCATTCCGCAGTTACAAACCCTAGCCATGCCACCACCTCTTCACCTCCCTCACCTCCATCTCCACCCACTCCACCTCCACCAACCCCACAGTTCAGCATGGTGAGCACGATCAAGCTACTTGTATTCAGAGGAGTAGGGAATGAGGGTCCAGACTAGTTCTAGTTTGTGGTAAGAGCATTGTGGGAAGCACAAGAGGTCACGAATGACAACTTTAAGAAGGCTACATTGGTGAGCGCACTGTAAGATCGTGCGTTGACATGGTATATCAAACACTCTGATGATCACCCAAATGTAGGAATAGTAGAGATCTAGAACGCTTTGAATAGAGAGTTTAGCTGGCCAAAATTGGAGACAAAGTTAATCATCATATTTAAAGAGATTGCAATGCTTCCAGATGAGACCCCTTGGGATCTGGATCAACGACTGAAGAGTACGATCTACGGGGCTAATATGAAGCTCATGGATGCACAACATCGCACATGGTCTGTGGCATATCTGACACTGCACTTGAGGATAGCGCTGTCGCAACAGAAACTTTCTACCCAGCCCGAAGCATTGGAAATGGTGATGAGGTTGTATGAGACACCAATACAATATCTAGGGCTGGGAGTTCAACAAATCCACGTGCAACTACAAAATCTCTGCCTGGAGATGTAGAGCTTGAAGAAGGATAGGGCGCTGTAGCCAGAGCCACGCAAGGAAGTATGGTGCATAAAATGCAAAGGCCAGGGCCATGACAAGGATCACTGTCCAGTATTCACGAACTACTTGGAAGGAGGGGGGCCAATGCTATTGAGACCAGAGGCATAGGTAGGGTCGAGTGCAACACTAGCATTATGGTGCGTGATCTGTCAGATAGGAGGAAAGCACACGATGGATAATTGTCATTTGCTGCAAAAGTATACACCAACACCCAGCGACTGTTTTGTAATTTATGTAGGTCGGTGGGCTACGATGAGCGTACTTGTCATAGCTAAGAGTTAATGATGGATCAGACCCCATCCTATCGGATGCAAATAGAGACACGAGCCCTCGACCCAACGGTGGGGATGGCATGCACTGGATTTCAAGGGTGAGGTCAAGGACGAGGAGGAATGGGACCAGGAAGGGGCTGCAGACAGTTAATCTTTTACAATTGCAGAGGACTCGGGCACTATGCCCACAATTTTACCAACCCGACGAGAGTATCCTGTTCATACTATGCTCAGTTTGATCATGAAATGGTAGATATCCTGACATTGATCACACAGATGCACGAGAAAGGGGTACTCCAGCCTCCTTCGACTCAAAATATTCAAATGATGAGGCCTGAACCGTGTGAAGAAAACACAAATTTGAACATGGTGCTCAGAAGCAGTGCGACCATAGGGGAGGATAAGGGGAAGCAACGCGAGGAAGATGCATGGGTTCACAAGGCTCCTACAAAGGAACCTGAGTTTGACTTAGAACACGCAAAGGAGACATTCATGGAAGCTAAGAAGAGCTTCATGGAGGCCTCCACTTCAGGTGTTAAGGATCAAACAAAGCCAAGGATGGATCCTTCTATGCTTACCATCTTTCTAGAGACATGCATGAAACTGCTACACGACAACAAGACAGTGAAGGGATTACAGGAGCTGATCACTCAGTGCACAGGGTCAGGAAAACCGCGTGTAGTCTAGAAATTAGGGGAGCATACATTGCGCACCGGGAGGGAAATGAGATTGACGACACAGATTGGTGATTATGAAATGGACTAGCTAATCCTAGACCTGAGTTTAGACTTGAATGTATTACTGAAGCAGACATGGGAATACATGGGTAGGCCCACGTTATAGTGGTCGCCTATTCAATTACGAATGGTGAACCAACATAAGATTTTGCCCATGGGGAGGTTGCAAGGGGTAGCAATTGATATCTAAGGCATGAGCACATAGATGGACTTTGAAGTAATAGAGATTGTTGATGACAACAATCCTTATCTCGCATTGCTAGGAATAGAATGGGCCATTGATATGAATGGAGTGATCAACCTGAAGAAGCGGAAGATGATATTTGAGAAAAATTCCCTACGCGTAGTAGTTCTGTTGGACCCAGCCGAAGGAGAGCACTACACCAAACATATGCGCAGATGGGAGAATCTCCTAGGAGCGTGACAGTTCCTGTACTTCGGATTCAGACGAAGAAGTAGAACGTTGGCAGAACCGGCTGCACGAAGTGATAACGCTAAATTGCAACATGATGATTAGATCACTATGTTGCGTGATACCAGAGGAAAGGGAACTACCAACCTATGATGGGGTGAAAGTGGTGGATGAATTTCTAGACAAATTTGAAAGCACAGTACCAGAATAGTAGTGGTACGATGTGATGGAATGGGTGCTGCGTGAAACCCTTGCACAATGGTGGGGTACACATTAGAGGACCTTTGGGAACTGGCCCAAATGTAGAAGATGAATGCGTTTGTGGTTTGGAAGCCCCCAGCATTGGACAAGAGTTGGGTAGCCAGGATGAAGCAGCCTACGCGCCCACTTGTGTCGATGGGTGCAGACGTGTGTTGTGCAAGCACATCCCCAACTAAGGATTGAAAATCACAACCAAACGCGGTAATGAACATCACAAATATTCCATGATGGAGTATTCAGAAAGCTATGCGGAATCATGTACAGAGTTCACCAGGCGAGATGAACTAACTGGGACCTATGCGTACTAGCGGTTCGATGGGCCTATAAAACCATAAGGAAAAACACGAGGCGAGATGAACTGACTAGGACCTGTGCGTACCAGCGGTTCGATGGGCCTATAGAACCATAAGGAAAAACCAGAGCATGGAAATGACCCCAACACCGACAAGAAAAGACAAAACTAGAAGAGCAAAAAAGAATCCCCATACAACAACTCTCACAGTTGGGATAGTACACGAGGACCCGGGTAAAGGAATTATGCAGTTACAGGAAGCCATTCGGCGAGGGAATTTGAAACTTTGTGAACTCAAAGAAGATTGGGTATGGCTGAGAAAGAGGAGCATGATATGGGACGAAGAAATCAACAAACGGGAAATCGAAGTCGCGCAAACATGCATCGTTGAGAAACTAAGCACGATGCGACAAGGTATGGCCAGCCATACTACTGTATTAGAATAAGTTGTGACCCTACTACCATGGCTGCAACCACACCTTACTAGACAAAGTAGCACACTATACAAGGAAGAACGTGATGCACTGATGGACACAAGGGTAATTGAGGGGTGCCCATGGATGGGCTGGAAGGTAACTTGAAGCCTTGCTCCAGTGGTGCGACCACTTGACTATCCATAAGAAGCACAGTCTTAGTGCTCCAAGCAGTTGGAAGAGAGTGCGGGACTATAAATGAGTATGTATGGGAGATGCGCGATATGGAGGTTGTGCCTAGGGTCGGGACATCACAAGGGTCACGACTGCACATAAGGGGTTGCATTTCTATGCGAGTAGGTTGGGAAGTGACTATTACCATCACTGTTCATGACAAGAGGTCCAAATTAAGGAAAAAAGGAGCGGGCGGTGGGAAATTAAGACATGAATTAAGAACAAGATGTGGGACAATCTGTCACCAAGAAGGTATTAATGATGCAGAAATGGAGAAGGTCGCAGTGCAACAATGAAATAAGGACACCAAGCTGTGCCTCGCGTAGCTGGCTGAGAGGAAGCACCAGGAACAAGAAGCAGCAACACAGCAGAAGCTAGTCGAGGTAGCAGTAGTAGTACTGACAGCGGAAACCACAATCTCGCCAACCAGAGAGGTTGAGGGAGGCCAAGAGATGTCCTCAGAGCAGCGGACTGAGGAAGTGGACAGGGAGGAGGATCACACAGACCCCAGTACGATATGAACACAACTCAAGCGGCCATGTGACCCTGAGAAAACAACTCCCTGGAAGAAGGGAAAACCCATGAAGACTTTTGTCGACCTGATCACACTCATAGAAGGTGATCTATTGGATATCAGCAAAACACTTTGTGAGGTCGCCTAGGATGCGTTCCAGGGGTTATGGATGGTGCAAAACACTGTGTTGGGGTCACTCAGCACGTAGCTCCAAGGACTATAGGTATAGCAGCCCCAAACAGGCATAATGGCCCCGTATGACGTAGTAGGGACTGCTGAAGCCGGGCAGATGCTGCAAGCCCGTATGGGTAACACCTTTGTCTTGCCCGAAGGTGTGCTAGCAACAATGAGCATGGATGATTGGGCTGCGATGAGCAGCATGAAAGGAGTTGGCTTGAACTTGGTTGCCCTACTGTGGGACATTTTGTACTAGTTGCAAGATGGGGTCATCGCAGAGCTCTGCGCCTGGGAAGGCTGAACGATCCAGGTCCTACATGAGCAGAAAATCAGCATGGACCAACTCAACATCTAGAGGGATGGGTTAGTTGCGCAAGTTACCAGATTAGAGCAAGCCATGGAGAATGCATGCAGGAGCGTTCCAGAGTTGGCCATGCTGGTAGAGCTACCAATAGCAGAGCGGGTCCATAGATTGGCGGCAGGAGTTCGCGAGGCCCCGGAAGAAATGGTAAGGGTTCAGTTGGAGCTGAAACTACTAATCGCCAAGCTGCGGTTGAAGGCGCAACCATCCACACCCCCAGAAGTCAGAGAGAAGCGCACCCGCGCTATCTAGATGGGATTGGAGCGAATTGGCTAGGGGACACAAGAGTGCACTAGGCTGTTGGAGCAAGCACTAACCATGCTCACACACCTGCAGGAGGACACAAATCTGTAGTGCCTAGAGACCGAGTCATGTGAGTTGTAGCAGGAGTACAACAATGTTTGGGGCACCGTGCAGACGGTTGCCCTTACTCAATGACTAGCTAGGCTACAACAAGCAAGGGCACTGAAGGACCAATTAGACGCCATGCGCCAAAGCGAAGCCCTGCTCAAGGAACGCATCCAACCATGGATCGATGAAGCGTTCACAATCATAGCTACCATTGAAGGGAAGCTAGCATAGATGCAGGCACTTTCTACGGTTGGACAAGAAGGTGGCCCTGTTCACGAAGGTTCAGAACTACGGATGCAGTGGATATAACAAACAACCAAACAGTGTGTTGCGGATACCCAAGTTGTGCGCCACCTCCTGGATGGACTTCGCGCCAAGATCATCACATCAGCAGAGTGACTCGAGATGAGTCACGATGATTGTGTTGGGGGCTTGTTGGGTAGCAGATCCCCCCCATTGCATGTTTTTTGGACTTGAAACCCAAATTGCAGTCAAATGTAATGTATAGACTCCGCGAAATGCAGGCGCGGAGTGCGGGAGTCTAGGGTTGTCTGCCTTAAGATAATATAATTTAATGTAAAATGTGTCGGCTTACCCATGGTTTGCAGACCATGGGATTGTATAAATAGATCGAGGCTCTAAGGGTAAAGTCAGTCTTAGCTTTGAGAAGTCATATGGGTTTTCAATGATGAATGAGCTCTGAGTAGTGGTAAGAGGCTCTGCAGCTGAGTGCGCAGAGGCTTGGTAGAGTCCACAGCAATGTGCACAGGGCGGAATTGGGATTGTACTTGGACAAAGAATTAATAAAAGATAAGTTGATTCTAAAATATTGTGTGTCTATTCTTCCGTTATATTTATGCATCTCTTTACAGTTTTATGATTGCGCGCACTTGTTATGAATGTTGAATGATTAATGATAATATTGGGCCCACACAATTAAGTAAGATCTATAATAATAACACAGTAAGGATAAAGGATTTAGACAACACTTCTTCGCAGTCTTTACAGAGCTGCATGAAAGCAGTTGCACAAGTTGCGAAGGGTGGACACAGGATCGGTTCGCAAACTTCCTAGACTTCATCAAGATATCCCGAGGGTGTGGAAAGCTGGTTCAAACACCCTCCCATACTACCTCGGGTGAGACCTCAGTCCATACACCATGGACTGTTGTCGAAAGGGTTGGTAGTTTCAGGATTTGTTTGGATAAATCACTTCGGAACCTGGGTCAAGCCCCAACAAGCTAACAAAGGGACAACATGGAGGAGCAATAGCTATCTCTATCTTCTTGCATGAAGATATTTATTTCTCCTAAATTTATTCTGAATATATTTTCAGATATTTTGTAACTCCATTTGTATAAATACTTCAAAATTCGAAGTATGTAGTGTGGATTCTATTAGACATTTCTATAGACTTTTTGATCAGAAGACCCAGAAGGTTATTGTATCATTCGCTGAGCCAACAAGCTAGATTGATAAATAAAGATCAGATATTTCCAAGGATTCATGTGTTGAGTAAATTTTAGACAAGTATTTTCATGTGTTATTGTTATTTTTCTCAAAGTTATTCATAATCTTTAATGTGTTTCTCAATCTAAATGTTATAACTGGAATAATACTTCAAAACTTGTTTAATTACACTCTGTCTTAACAATTATGCATTTAAATGTTTTTTGTTGATGTCTAAATTAAAGAATTCTTAATTTCTCTTTGATTTAGATTGATTTTTTGAATATCCAGGTTAAAGGATTCTTAATTTCCCTTTGATTTTGATTACCCCTTCATTCCTCATTCATTATCCGGGTCTGAGAACCCTTAACTAATCTGTCACTCCGAGTGAAACCCATTCACCCCTCTGTCTCAAAGATTTGAAAAACACTCTGCTATCTTGCCCTTGGAACATTCCCTTTAGTGAGTTAATCCAGTTTTTTCTCCCTTATTGTTTGACTCCATAGCCCAATGGTCTAAAGACATCATTTTGTCCATCCGTCTAAGCAGATCCCACCACCCAATCTCAATACAAATCAAAAAACCCTTTGAACCATTATAACTAGCCTAAAAACATGTTAACTAAAACAAAGTTAAATTTTAAAGAGAGAGCCCTCTTTGAGCATCAAGAAGGCTAGGTCCTGATCTCCAAAAGCAGTTTGTGGTTACCTCTATTATTTCCTTCTTTAAAACATTCAAAGGGAATTTTGGAGTGATAACATAATTGGTGACCATATTGGGGACCTCGATCCTTAGTCTCAAAAGACTTTAGGGAAACCTTAAATGAAATATTGATCCCCTTAAGGCCATTACCTGAAGTAAGTTTTTAGAAAATTTCATAAAAAATTGTTTAAAAACTTAAAATTATGGCTCCTAAAATGATTCACTATACTAGGGCCAATTGAGATCCAAACCTTGCAACTATAGTGGATGTGTTGGCTTGTATGGGCCTGACCCAGGTTCAAAGGTGATTTAGCCAAGCAAATCCCGGTACTACTAGCCCTTTCAGCAACAATCCGCAGAGCGCAGACTGAAGTCTCACCTGAGGTAGTATGGGAGGGTGCTAGAACCAAGTTTCCGCACCCTTGGGATGTCTGATGGGCTTTTGGGGGTTTTCATTTTGACCTATCGCTGTGTGCACTTGCAATCCCTTTGCAACCTATGGTGCGGCTTCCATGCAACCCTACTCGAAGTGCGACCTGTATAATACCCAAGATCCTTGTTAATTAACCGATTACTTCACTTGTGTGTGTAAGATTTAGGGCTATTACAACATATTTAGAAATCATAACAATGCGCACAATACATAAATGAATACAAACATAAAGAAGATAATGCACAATAAATACACAGGAATATGAATCAACTTCTCTTTTATTAACATTCAATCTTTCTTACAACCTCGACACCGCCTTGCGCACTCAGCTGCAGGGGTCTACACACTCAACTGCGGACTCTACTAGGTCTCTGTGCACTTAGCTGTAGAGCCTCTTCCTACTGCTGCAACCTAAGACACTTAGAACTCTAATCTAAGCTCGAACCATTCCTTTGCTACTCTTTCTTATCTCCTCTCTCTACAACTTAGAGCATCACTCTATTTATACAATCCCATGGTCCGCAGACCATGGGTAGGCTGAATTTACACTATTTTAGAATACAATGTTTAGGGTGGACAACCCTATGACTCAATTGTACACTTCACGCTCCGCGCTCGTAATTCACAGAGTTTTACAAAATATTTGACCAAAATTTGGGCTTTGAGCCCCAAAACTTGCTGTGGGAGGGATTCCATGCCCAACGGCCCCCCAACACAATCATCATGACTCGTCCCGAGTCACTCTGCTAGTGTGGCAATCTTGGAACGGAGTCCCTCCAACCGATCCTGTGTTGTACGTAGGTCCACAGTGCACTGTTCTATTGTCTGCTGGATTTGCTCCATTCTTTCGGCCGAAGCCTTGCTATCAGGGGCAAATCCCTGTCTTAAGGCATGCATTTCCTTCATCTGTGTGAGATTTCCTTGATGTATACCATGATGAGGAAGACCTCATCAATCCAAGGCTAGACATGCACTTTAAGGACTGCCTCTTTCTACCTTGCGGCATCCACCTGTTCTTTCAATGCCTTTGCCTATTGTAGCTTCGCAAGCCGTTGGGTCAAGAAAACTGTCTATGCCATTCCATGCACATTGTCATACTGCACTTGAAGCTCCTACGCCTCCGTTTCTAGGCGCTGTATTTTGGGGTCCTCCTGTAATGAAGTGAGGACGGCAAAGGATTCCTCCAACATAGCTGTGTAGTTCTGTACTACTTGTCCTATTTCTTCCATCCCTTTTTGAATAGAACCAATGTGCTTTTTCCTAACTTTCGGGGGCATAGAGTACTACACCTTTAATCGCAGTTTGAAAAACCAAAGATTGAGGTCCAATTGTACCCTCGTTGCTTCCTCCGTTGCCTTGCAGTATCCACTGGCTAGCTTGTGGATTCGCACTCCAACGGGTAGGTCTGTTGCAATTTCTAGCTCTAGAACGTGGTGACATGCTTCCTCTACCAGTTGCTCCAGCTATTGATTCTACACGAGCACTTCATCGTGCTATAGAATAAGTTGCTCAATGTTGATTCTCTGTTTGCTGAGAATCTGTACTGTGCATCCTTCCCTAGCGCGATTTTTTGTTGTCACTCCGTCCTACAGCTAATATAATATATCTCGCAGAAGGGTAGCCAAGTTTAGGCCAAGTCTCTTGATCCTGCCCACCATGGCTCTGTCCTCCTCGCTTTTCACAGTTAGTGCTCCTTCTGGCAGAACTATGGTGTTGGCCATTTTGCGTGTAGCAGCTGCTTCGCTGCTGATGTACCTATGGCACTGTAGGTAGCTACTACTCCTTCCTATGGGGGCTACACCTGAAGTTCTTGCAGCTACGCCCTTAGGGCCCCCAACACATTCTGTTGCTCCATCATCACTTCTTGCAGCGCTTCCCAGGTGACCTCGCGCACTGTGTCGCTGATGTCATAGAGGTCACCCTCTGTCAACATAATTGGCTCGATGTCCAATTTGGAAGCTTTGGCCTTCTTGCGTGGACCTGACCGCTCTATGACGTGCGACTGTTTCAGTTGAGTGGACGTTGTGCTCGGGTCCGCGCCTTCTGCTATATTTGGTCCCTACCCTGTAGACACATCCTGGCCTCCTTCCTCCTGCGTCGCAGTGGCCCCTATTGCTTGTGCTGCTGCTGCTCTTTCGGCGGCGTTTGCCTATTTTGCGGCTGCCTCTGCTGCTTCGCAGTGGCCCTTACCTCCACGGCCACTTGTTCGTTGCGCCTCTGCTGGGCCAACTTCGTGACATGCAACTTGGTTGCATCCTTCTGCTTTTGTGCTACTGTTCTATCCCTTTATGCCAGATTTGGGATGCACCATTCGAGAGGCCATGAGTCGAACATAGAGAAGATGACATCCTCAATTGCGATGAAAGGAGGCTTGGTCCAATTCTGTGCTGGATCCTTACATGCCTTGATATACACATTGTGCATATCTGCCTTGAAGTCTACAAAGCTTCGCAGACTGCTGTACACTGTGGGGGATAGGTGCAACCTTCTATTAATCCACATCTAGATGCTCGCCACCATGAGCACCTAGAAGATCTTAGTCTCACGGATCTGCGTGGCATCCATCGTAGCCTAGAGTGACGCATATTTTGGAGCCTCTAGCAAGTCCTGTTCAAGATGAGGGAACTGATTGTCCTTAGGTAGTTCCCCAGTCACCAGTAAGATGGACAAGAGAAACCATGCGTAGTGGAAGGTCTTTCCCTGCTCCTGAGCTTCCTTGCAGTTGGTTAGGAATTCTTCACAGAGGAATGCGGCCTAGTTGAGTTGGACCCCCTTTGCACATTGTTCTGCCAGCGCAACGACCGGTGCTGGTACCTTGTCTCTGCGAAATTTTCTCATCACCTTCCCAGCCAATAATTGGGTGGCTATTCTCACCCCTTTGTCTTTAATTATATTGATTACGTAGCCTCTCTTCTTCTCTTCCAATTTGTACTTCTTCTTCATGGCCTCTACGAGCACCAAATCTCTACTTTTGCCGGCTATCTCCACGGGGTCCTTTCCCTTATAAGGAAGCCGAGAAATCATGTGAATAAGCTCTGCCATGATGGGAATAGGCTCCTCCAGCCATAAGTACCCATCATGCACCAAGCAAAGCAGTTGCCTGATGACAAAGATTGTGATCGGTGCACGGTGAAAATGAGGAATCCACAGTAGGTGGAGTAGCCCGGCCTTCTCCACAACGCGCAACCATTTCTGCGGCTCTAGCACTGTAAATGACCTGTCCTTGCTATGTTTCATGAGTTTCTTAGTCTGTAAATTTGGGAAATTTTTGCTATCCGTAAGGTCCCAGTCTTCAAATTTCATGGTGGGCATGCGGCCCAGAGCCGAGCCCTCAAAAATAATTCCATCTGGAGGAGAGGGCTTTGGAGTGTGCTCTTCATGGCATCCAAATCCTTGGGTACCTTAGCTTTCCCTTTCTGCAGAGGAACATACTTGGGAAGTTTTGCTGCAGCGCGCACTGGCTGGATGTCTTCTTCCATTTCTTCATCCACCTCTATCTCTTCTACGAAAGCCTAGAGGTCCTCCTCCTCATCATCTGTCTCAAGGTTGATAGCCTTGCCCTTTTCTTCCATGGAAAGTTTACCAAACCACAGATTTCACGGGGACATGCGGACTGGTCCCCCTGCCCGTGTATCCTTCTTGGGCCTCAGTGTCTGGGGTGATTTCAGAATTGTTAAAATTGGCAACCAGGGAAAAACTTCATGTGGGTCATCTTATTCATGGCTAATAATATTTTTATTAGATTCCTCTCATTGAGAGGTGTAGGATTGATATAAAGATCATCCAATTCTGATAAGTATTCATGAAGATATGAATTTATTTTGATTATGGAATTATTATCAAGCCGACCTACAACTCATGTAGGCTCAGAAGCCCAACAGTTGCATCTATTCACCCACCATCGTTGTGTATAAATATAAGAGGACTTTTCCTCATTTGGACTCACTCATCTCATCACATCTCTCTCTCTCTACTGCGCAGATATGAGTCTCTTCTCTACTGCGCTGAAATGGGTCTCTCTCTCTCACACATGTGAAGCTGGAAGCTGTTGAATTTGAAGTTGCAACTGCAGAAGTAAAGATTGAATTGCGTGGCCTAGAAGATCTCCTCTTTGGAACTGCATTGTAGGTTCATCTGAATCTCCTTTGAAAGCCGCAACTTTTGGTGGTGGAATGAAGTCAATCCGACGAATGGTTTGCAAGATATCGACTGCCCTAGTTTGAAGCCGGAAACTGCTGAAACTGAAGTTGCAACTGCAGAAGTAAAGATTGAATTGCATGGCCTAAAATATCTCCTCTTTGGAACTGCGCTGTAGGTTCATTTGAATCTCCTTTGAAAGCCACAACTTTTGGTGGTGGAATGAAGTCAATCCGACGAACGGTTTGCAAGATATCGACTGCCCTAGTTTGAAGCCGGAAACTGCTGAAACTGAAGCTGCAACTGCAGAAGTAAAGATTGACTTGCGTGGCCTAAAATATCTCCTATTTGGAATAGCACTGTAGGTTCATTTGAATCTCCTTTGAAAGCCGCAACTTTTGGTGGTGGAATGAAGTCAATCTGACGAACGGTTTGCAAGATATCGACTGCCCTAGTTTGAAGCCGGAAATTGCTGAAACTGAAGCTGCAACTGCATAAGTAAAGATTGAATTGCGTGGCCTAGAAGATCTCCTCATCTGAACTGTGCTATAGGTTCATCTGAACCTCCTCTGGAAGCCGAAACTTTTGGTGGTGGAATGAAGTCAATCCGACGGTCGGTTTGTGAGATATCGTTTGCCCTAGTTTGATAATGAAGCCGCTAATGCTGATGCTGCTGATCTAGGGTTTGCTACTGCCGATATGAATCAGATTTATTGTACTATTTCTTTTTGCTGAATTATTGAAGATAAAAGAAGATTTGATCAAAGGGTTTCCCCACACATTGTGGGGTTTGTCCCTGGCTAGCCGCCACATCTTGTGTCTCTTGTCTTGGCTTGTTTTCTGTCGATCGTTTAATGTTCTATCTGCACTTTACTTTATGTACATGTGATTGCTAATCGATGGAATATAATAAGAAAAAGAAGTAAACTGTTATAAGCATAGAACATACCATAACTTAACATGGTATCGGAGCTGAGGTGAAGACAAAGCCCGAGTAAGAGCAAGAGCAATCATTGAAGAGAAGATTGGCAAGGCTATCATAAAAGAACTATGGGGTCCTCAACACTCTTTCCTACCGAAGACAAGCTCCGTGAGAAAGCTGACTATCACGGATGGAGGATGTCTATCGATCTAACCCTTGAAGATCAAGGAGTGCTGGACCATGTAAGAGGCAATATTGTTGAGCCTTCATCAAATGCATCTGCTGCTGCCTGGAACAAATGGAACAATGAAGAAGTCAAAACAAAGAAGATCTTCCGGGACTCTATCGACAAGTGCTTGGTGGCCTACATCTCTGATCTAGACACCTCCAAGGAAATCTACGACAGACTGGTGAGTTTATTTAAAGTTAATGATGCAAATCAAGTTTTGTTTCTTAGAAATAAGTTGAGGGTAAAGATGAAAGTATGCAAGCATACTTCTTAAAAATCACCGAGATCAAGAACGATCTCCTATCTATTGGGGAAACCATTACTGACAGAGAAATGGCACTCACAACTCTCGGAGGATTACCATCTGAATGGTATGTGTTCAGGACTACTCTTCTGAACAATAATGTAATTCCTGGTTTCAAGGAATTAATGGCTAGATGCATTCAAGAAGAAACAAGGGAAGAAGTGCAAGAAATGCCCATGCCTAAAGGTCCTCCTACTGCCTTTTCTTCTCATGCAAAGAAAAGAAATAATTCCGGGACTAAATCAAAAGGAAAGGCTGGACCTAAGGCTAGAAGAAAATGACAATGTTACATTTGCGATAAAGCAAGTCACTATGTATGAGATCATGAGCATCATGATGAATGAGATCATGGACATAAAGGGAAACATGAGATCATGGACATATAGGATAGCATGATGATGATGAGCACTAGTTTGAGCAACATTATGATGGATAAAATCATGGACATGGGCAACATGATGATAATCATGATTAGAGAAGCATGGTACAGTATGCAGTGGTGCAACTTGAAATCCCTCTGATGGCAATCAAAGGAATGACAAATTCAACAGCAAAGGTAAGAGGAGAGCTGGGAATCAAGGAAGAGGACAAGCATTCAAGAAGGCTAGAAATTCCAGGATGTATTAAATGCACCTGACCTTAAAAGGAACGTAGTGTCCATCTTGGCAATGGAAGATAGAAGCTACAAGGTAACCTTCAGCAATGGCAAGGTATGTATATGGAAAAATAATGTTAAAGATGCCTTTACTCTTGGGTTTAGTGTTGATTCATTATATCAGGTCTGCTAGGTGTCATGTCTTGTGACACAACTCTTTAGTCCGAACTTTGGCATCAGAAGTTTTCCCACCTTCATTACAAAGCTCTACCCGATGTAAGACAGATGGTAATAGGGATGCCCGAATTCCAAGTAGAGAAAGAAGGTGTATGTCCGGGATGTGCCAAAGGAAAGCTCAAAAGGGGACCATTCCCCTCAAGCCAAAGCTAGACCTCCGATATATTATAATTGGTTCACTCAGGCATACCTGAGGTTGGCATTAAGAGGGAGACTACTACACCACATACTCCTGAGTAGAATGGTGTGGTGGGAAGGAAGAACCACACAATTATGGAAGTTGTCCGGGCCATGCTACATGATCAAAGTCTTCCTAAGTTTCTATGGGCTGATGCTGCAAACACTGCTGTATATGTACAAAATCGATGCCCTCAACAAGCATTGGGTTCCAAGACTCCTGAAGAAAAATTCACTGTCGGTCAAAGGGAAGTCATAATTAGTCATGATGTCACCTTTGACGAAGATATGGCTCTCAGCAAGGTGATCAATCTTCCGACTTTGAGGAGATCTCAAGAAGCCAACACCAGGGAACCGAAAGAAAAGGATGATGAATCAATGCCTGATGTAGAAGAACCCATGGATCCGATTGATCCTCATCCACATGAGCCTTCCTCTTCTAGGAAGAGGCCTTCATGGCTTAGGGGGATACTTGATGATGCTGAAGGACATGCTGCACCTTGAGGAACCTTCCATCAAAGTAAGAAACTTAACAGGTATCAGGGATACCTGACCATCATGAGCACGATCATACAAAATGAGCCTTCGTCATTCTCAGATGCCGTCAAGCATCAAGTATGGAAGGATGCTATGACCGAAGAATATGAGTCTATCATAAAGAATGATGTTTGGGAAGTAGTTCCCAGACCCTGGACAAGACAATTGTTACTTCAAAATGGCTTTACAAGATAAAGCATGCAGCAAATGGAAGTATGGAAAAGTATAAGGTTCATTTTGTTGCTCATGGTTTATCCCAGAAGGGAGGTATAGACTATGATATTTGCACCTGCTGCCAGATATACGACCATCCGCTTGATCATAGCCCTTGTGGCTTCACAAGGATGGATGTTAAGACCGCGTTCTTGCATGGTTCTATCAAAGAAGAGGTCTATGTGGAGCAACCTGAAGGATTTGAGATTTATGATTGAAAATCTCATGTATGCTGGTTGAAGAAGGCTCTCTATGGGCTGAAGCAAGCACCCCGAGCATGATATGAGAGGATCGATAGCTACTTGATGAAGCTGGGATTCACTAGGAGTGAAGCTGATCCTAACCTTTACTTGAAGGTTGAAGATGACAAGCCTCTCATACTGGTGTTGTATGTGGATGACCTCTTTCTAACAGGTGCAAACCCTCTCATTCAAAAATGTAAGAGGGAGATGGCTTCCGAATTTGAAATGAAGGACCAAGGACTTGAAGTGTCGCAAAAGCCAGGAGAAATTTTCCTATCTCAAGGAAAATATGTGGTGAAGATATTGGAAAGATTCAGAATGGTGGACTACAAGCCTGTAACTACTCCGATGGAGCTTGACTTCAAGAAGTTAAGCGGTAGTGCTGCTGGACCTGTTTTACGAAATGCTACCGAGTATCCGCAACTCGTCGGAGCATTAATGTTCTTAGTGAACTGCCGTCCAGATATATGCTTTGCAGTCAACACGTTGAGCCAACATATGGTTGAACCCCACCACATACACTGGATTGGTGCCAAGAATCTTCTGAGATATCTTCGTGGCACAATGGGTTAAGATACACTGTCGAAGATGTGAGACTACTTGGATATACTGATGCTGATTGGGCAGGTAGTGTGGTGGACCGTAAGAGCACTTCCGAGTGCTGTTTCACCTTGGGATCTGCTTCGATATCCTGGATGAGCAGGAAGCAGAAGTCGGTGACTTTGAGCACCGCTGAAGCAGGATATACTATTGCTAGCATGACCTCGTGTGAGGTAGTTTGGTTGCGAAATCTCTTCAGTGAGCTGTTTGGATACCATTGTGATTCTCTATAACAACCAGAGGTGGGATTCGATTATTGAGGAATCCTGTATTCGTCGATTGCTCCAGCAGATAGACATCATCTGGGATATGGTAAGTTGATGAGCAAGGAGGCTCCATCGCATTAAGATGATGTACAGGTTAATACACCTTGTCAAAGCCCTGAGGAAAAATCTAATTTGTGATTTTCCCAAACAACTTGGAGTCATAAAGAAACCCTTGTACAAGGGTCCTGCATGTTGCATACATTGAACTCTGGGAGCTCTGAGGGCTTGTGGTTCTTACTGGAGCAACATACGACCACAGGGTGACTCACCCTCCCCTGGTGGTGCACACTAGAACAAGATGATTCGCTCTCTTGTGGAACAAGATGATTCGCTCTCTTGTGGAACAAGATGATTCGCTCTCTTGTGGGACAAGATGATTCGCTCTCTTGTGGAACAAGATGATTCGCTCTCCTGTGTAGCAGGATGATTAGTTCTCCTGTGAGGCCTGTATTGATGTTCTCCATGGAAGCCTGGATTGATGTGTTCTCCATGGCGATTGTAGCAGGATTGATGTGTTCTCCTGCGAGGACAGGATTGATTAGTTCTCCTGTCGAGGCATCCTACCCATGCAGTCTGGAACTCATGGGAAGTACCTCTCATCTGATCAATGAGAAGGGAAATTAAGTTAGGGACCATAGTAGTACCGATGGATGCATCGTTGTAACTACCCTACTCCCTACGCTAGGATGACCTCCATTGATCTGGGATCAATGATACTGGTCTAGGACCAGTGGTAGGAGTTGTATCATACTATGACGCTGACTTCGGGTCGGTTGAGACTGGTCTGGGATCAGTGGTACATACTCTGAGACTGACTTTGAGTCAGTGGAGGATGATATTGGTCTGGGACCATTGGAGTTGTACTCACTATGAAGCTGACTTTGGGTTGGTTGAGACTGGTCTGGGACCAGTGGTACATACTCTGAGACTGACTTTGAGTCAGTATGATACATCCTTGATCATTTCTTCTTCTTCATAATTCAAACAAAAGCAGAGCAGAACAGAACAATGCAAGAGAAGAGCAGAACAGAACAAAACAGTACATATCAGTGCAGGTCAGAACAAGACAAAGCAGAAGAGGCAAAATAGAGCACAGGAGGGCAAGGGTCAGGCTGTATAGGGCAGTGCATTTGATGGATGAATAGTAACGACCGATAGACAGATTGCTGATGAAGTTCTCCATGGTTGAGAGGGAGTGTTAAAATTGGCAACCAGGGAAAAACTTCATGTGGGTCATCTTATTCATGGCTAATAATATTTTTATTAGATTCCTCTCGTCGAGAGGTGTAGGATTGATATAAATATCATCCAATTCCGATAAGTATTCATGAAGATATGAATTTATTTTGATTATGGAATTATTATCAAGCCGACCTACAACTCATGTAGGCTCAGAAGCCCAACAGTCGCATCTATTCACCCACCATCATTGTGTATAAATATAAGAGGACTTTTCCTCATTTGGACTCACTCATCTCATCACATCTCTCTCTCTACTGCGCTGAAATGGGTCTTTCTCTCTCACACATATGAAGCCGGAAGCTGTTGAATTTGAAGTTGCAACTGCAGAAGTAAAGATTGACTTGCGTGGCCTAGAATATCTCCTCTTTGGAACTACATTCTAGGTTCATCTGAATCTCCTTTGAAAGCCGCAACTTTTGGTGGTGGAATGAAGTCAATCCGACGAACGGTTTGCAAGATATCGACTGCCCTAGTTTGAAGCCGGAAACTGCTGAAACTGAAGCTGCAACTGCAGAAGTAAAGATTGACTTGCGTGGCCTAAAATATATCCTCTTTGGATCTGTGCTGTAGGTTCATTTGAATATCCTTTGAAAGCTGCAACTTTTGGTGGTGGAATGAAGTCAATCCGACGAACGGTTTGCAAGATATCGACTGCCCTAGTTTGAAGCCGAAAACTACTGAAACTGAAGCTGCAACTGCAGAAGTAAAGATTGACTTGCGTGGCCTAAAATATCTCCTATTTGGAACTGCGCTGTAGGTTCATTTGAATCTCCTTTGAAAGCCACAACTTTTGGTGGTGGAATGAAGTCAATCTGACGAACAGTTTGCAAGATATCGACTGCCCTAGTTTGAAATCGGAAACTGCTAAAACTGAAGCTGCAACTGCAGAAGTAAAGATTGACCTGCGTGGCCTAGAAGATCTCCTCATCTGAACTGTGCTATAGGTTCATCTGAACCTCCTCTGGAAGCCGAAAATTTTGGTGGTGGAATGAAGTCAATCCGACGGTCGGTTTGTGAGATATCGTCTGCCCTAGTTTGATAATGAAGCCGCTAATGCTGATGCTGCTGATCTAGGGTTTGCTACTGGTGATATGAATCAGATTTATTGTACTATTTCTCTCTGCTGAATTATTGAAGATAAAAGAAGATTTGATCAAAGGGTTTCCCCACACATTGTGGGGTTTGTCCCTGGCTAGCCTCCACATCTTGTGTCTCTTGTCTTGGCTTGTTTTCTGTCGATCGTTTAATGTTCTATCTACACTTTACTTTATGTACATGTGATTGCTAATCGGTGGAATATAATAAGAAAAAGAAGTAAAATATTATAAGCATAGAACATACCATAACTTAACAAGAATTTCGGCCCATCCTCCACTTGCACCAGAGGGCTCTACGTGGATTCCTTAGAAGTACTTTCTACAAATCCCACACCTCTCTTGGTAGTTGTCATCTTGTTCAAACTGTCTGTGGTTGTTCACAAACTTGGGGGCTCAAATACCGCTTGGCACTCAACACTCTGTGCTCTTCGTAATAGCTCAAATCTCAACCGAACAAGTGTTGTCTCATGGCTAGCCTTGGGACTTTTATAGCGTCTTTTGAATTTGAATTTGCCCATTCCCCCCATTTCTGAGTCATTAATGCATCCTTGGCGGCAGATCGTCCTAAATCTAGCTTTTAATTTGTGTCTTGTGTTAGAGTCGGTCTGGTCATCCCTCCGTCAGAGATCAAAACTCTTTTTGCATTTCATGTTTAGGTGTCCCATCTCACTCGATTAGTTGCATTCCATTAGGTGCATGCCATAAATTTGTCGGAAGGGCTTTTGTCATTCATCTGCCTCATGCTTTGCACTGCTGGCTTTGGTCTGTTCATTGAACTCAAGTCTTAAAAGTCATTTGCAATCCTGTTTCAGTTTATAGGTCATAACAGTCATTTTATTCATTAGGTCTAGGGTTAGTCAATTTGGTCCTCAACAAAGTCTAATAAAGCCAGCAGGCCAGAGGGAGGTTCTTGATAAGTTGTTATTTCAAAGATTTTTATTGTCATATGGATGGATTATGACTTTTATTCAAAACTCCGTTTTGAAGATAAGTTGACATTTCGTTTTTTGTAATAATTTTCCAAAATTTTCAGTTCTTGAATTCTTCAGGCGCAGCCCTGGTCTCCTTTGCCAAATCACATGTCAGCTATTCCTGCAAAAAATTTCCAAGAATTTCATCATTTCAACCAAAAAATCAAGGAGGAAACAAAAAGTCAGAGTTGTATTAATTATGAAAAAGTGCCAATTTCAAAACATTACAAAAATGGGTTTTGAGGAACCAAAAATCAAATCAATGTCTTTATAAGATTTTGCCATGAAGATCAATGTCATTTTGCATGTCAAGGTCAAAGAAAAGCATTTCAAACTGAATTGGGTGAGCAAGTGCGTGTTTTGGGGTGAAACTTCTTGCAACTTGCCGGTGCGGCGCACAGAACAGGTGGCACGACGCACTGGGAGTTTTTGTCCAGTGTTATTCTGAACGGGCGCAATGCACTGGAAGCACGTGGCACACTGGGTTCTTGGCGCGGCACATACAGTCCAAAGCCCGAAATTGTTTCAAATTTCACCAATTTGCTCATAACTTGCGTGGATTTGCCAGGTAGGGTTGCTATTTTGATATTTCATCCAGTTTTGTGATTAATGATGGTGGTTTATGGATGACAATGGGTGAACACATATATCAAACCCTCTTTCTATAAGCACAAGAAAATTTTCTGCCAGGGTTTCAAAACTCACTGTTTTGCCACCAAAATTATTTCTCCTTCCCATTATTCCCTTGTCTTCACCAATCCCTAATTCCCTATCACCTAAATTCATTATTCCCTTCTCCTACATGCTCTGTCCCAAATTCTCCAACCTCACACCTCAAAACCTATACAACAATCCCAAACCCTAAACCCTATTCCCATACATAAATCCCTCAAACCCTCTCCCACATTTCCCTATCAAATTTCTCCCAATAATTCCCATTCCTCACTATTATTTCCCCTTCCTAACAGTCCTTGTTTCATTTGTTTTTTCCCTTTTCCGGTAGACTTTTCATTCTAAAGAGCAGTTAAACAATTTTCATATACAGCAACATCTTTTCTTTAAGATATATTGTACAACAGTCATGGCATCTGAGCATTCATCGGACTATGAAGTGGAAACTCAAAGTGACTCTCCCTTGGAAGAACAGGCACCCCGGAGGCCTCATAAAAGTGGCAGACATGTTATGGAAGAACCGACCACCCTTACAGAATTGCAGGCCTGCCCTCTTGCTATGTAGTGTTTTCAGCATCAGCCATGCTATGAGTTTTGTCAAAAGGTGGCTAGTGTTCAATTTCATCATGAGCTGGCTCGTCTTTTTGTGCTGCACTTACATGGAGATCAAGCTACCTTAGCTGGTGTTACCTTCACGCTTACACCAGAATCTGTCTCATTAGCAACCAGTATACCAAACATTGGTGAACCATGGCACAAGAAACAGAAGACTAACTGGCAACATTATGAGCCATATATTAAAACCAGTTTCTTGAGGTAGCTCAAGAGAGTATTCCCATTCCGATGTCTGAAAGATGAATATGCTCCACTAATGAGATTGATTATGAAATATTTCAGCTGTGAGGGACAGTTCTCTCATCTTTATGCTTATCACTTCAGGTTGCTCATGCATTTCTCTAGGGTACGGATGATGAACATTCTGTATTTCATTTTCTGGAACATAGAGAGGATGACCACCTTTATACAGCATAAAACCCCTCAGCAGCAACTTAACAGTGTCTATCATTTTTCTCTTATTAAGATTTTGGTGGTTCATCAGCTTGGAGTACAGGGCATCACTTGGGATGATTTCATCTCTCGTGACTTATTCAAAGCTTCAAGGGGATTATCAGAGGTTAAGCATGAAGGTGGACCTTCTCATCAGTATGAGCGCCATGAGACTGCTAGTGTGCCGGTATTCATCACATATCAGAGAGGCACCAGACATTTGTTTGCAGTGGCAAAGCGAGTGTTATCTCCTGCCAGGATGGAAGGGGCCTCGATTCCTCCATCAGCATCACAGGTACAGGACAAAGGCAAGAGGCCAATGCAAGATGAGGGGCCTTCAGCTGAGCCATTAGGTGAAGGAAAGACCAACTTCATTCTCATTCATGATGATGATACTGATACAGGTCCACAAAGCGCCAAACTTAGAGAGATCATCCAGGAGCAGCAAACAGAGATCGAAGCCTTATCCCTTGACTTAGAGAGGGCTAAGTGGACCATGAAATACTTGGAGCAGAGGAAAAAATAGCTTGAAGATCAGCAAGCAATCATGGAGCTACAAAACATCCGCGAGAATCGCCAAGCTGCACAAAGGAGAAGAATTGAGCTCACATCATTGGAGCAAGAGATTAATGAGGATCGGGAGGCCAATCTCGAGAGAGTTAACATGCACTTAGAGAGGCTATTGGACAAGGCTGACAAAGACCATGCATTGCTGAGACACATGGCTTTCCACTACATGGCATGAAACAAGGTGTGCAAGGCCCGAATTAGGAATTTGAAGGCAAAATTGAGGAAGGCAATAAAGAAGCAAAAGAGGCAAAGGGAGCTCGATCGTCTTCAGATATTGGCCGAAGCCTCTTTATCCTAGCATAACACTTAATGAAGAAGCTCCAACCCAAATTTCAAGAAATTTGCGGCATTTTTGGTATTTTTGCAAATTTTTGTACAAAAAACAGGGTTTTCCTCCCTGTGCGCTGTGCCACGTGGCGCGTGCTTATGATTGGAGGCTCCAAATGAAAAAAAAATTATATTTTTGGATTTTTCATGAAAAATCATGACTACTGGTGCATGGCCAAGAATTTTGGGCAAGTTTTGAGTCCTCAGGAGGTCAAAAACATCCTAAAAATGACCTCTCTGCCCCTAATTTCACACACAAGAAGCAGTCTTAGGAGATTGAGGATTTTGAGGGGAAAATGGGCACCAAATTTAGAAATTCCACTTGGGTTGGAAAGTAGACAGGTAGGGATTTCCAACAAGCACACTTGGGCTCAATTTGGACTTCAGAAAGTGCCTCAAAATCAGCATCAAAGTGGCGCGACGCATATAGAAATTGGCGCGGCGCACAAAGGTTTTTTGCCCAATTTTTCACCTTCCAGCTCAGAAATTCGGCCAGTTTGACTAGTTTTGCTTTGTGATGTTATTTTTGACCTATCTTGATGTAATTGGATGAACATGATGTAATTTTGGCACTTAGTTACTTGTTCTAGAGGATTCATTCTCTAAAAAGTGAAAATTTAATGAATGAATCAGTTTCCTACCTTATAGAGGCAAGTTGTTTTGACTGCCTAGATTGTAGTGCTTTGTTTAGAATTGGTTGAAACAGCTCCTAGAATGATGAGATCGACCCCTATAGGTAAGGGAATGGGTTGAGCTAGTCTATATCATGTAATTTCTAAGTCATTTTCAGGGGTTGGACTCTTGGGAAAAGTTTGGCGCTCTATTGTACATTCATTTCTACATTTTTGGCAAAGGAAAGACCAGGGTTTTGCAGCACTGTTTGGGATCCATGTGGCTTTATGTTTTGATGGTGTACTTCTTTGAGTAATTGTAAGTTTATCTAGTGTTATGTGTATCCTTTTCAAGCTTCTTCTTCTGAATTTGAACAAATGAGTGATTAAGGTAGAATCCATAACTATTGTGCTCTGCCTTTGAATTTGTTTAAATTTCCATGTTTTCATCTGTTTAAGGAGAATTCTTGAGACTCTGCTCTCCTTATCTCCTCACCAGTCTGATCTATCCATTCACTCGATTTAAAGCATCAAAACGATTGCCTTCCTTGCCCCAATCAGAACTATGCAGAAACTGTGCCTCATCCCCGAACCCAATTTGCCTTTCCCTGTTTCCAACACAAAACCCTCAAAAACTCAATACAAATCCTTGCACTTAATTCCTAGCCTAAAATCAATTGCTAAATCAGTCATCTCCATCCCCACCGCTTGTCTTTTGCTAAGATCAACCCGGAGAGAGCCCTCTCCTGTCCTCGTAGGGCTAGCTACGAGGCTGACCTGGTTTGATGTGGACCTAGAACTTTGTCTTTTAATCCTGAGACAAATCTAGGCTCTAACATAGTGGCGACCATACTGGGGAAGAAAATGGCTTTCTTGTTGATGTCATTGGTTTTATAAGCTACAACAGATCCTAAAGTTATTCCAGGTAGCCTTCGAGATGCTTTTGCTTTGCATTAGCGCAAGTAGATAAACACTGCTCTAGTCAATCTCCGGTCTAGCTTATAAATGTGACATCTAACTTGTTAATTGCCCCAGTACATGTATCAAGTTCAGATATGATTGTTGATGGTGGACAACGATCAGGCATAAGAAGGCTGAAATCATTCACCTGGCAACTTCATTCACTGAAACATCCAGAGATCAATGCTTCATGGTGACTCCATTGCAGGAATATTAGTAGCTTTGAGCTTTTCAAGATGGATCGGGTTGTAAGAAGATATGCTCCCATGAGCCGAGATCACATTCCAGGCTTTCCAAATAAGATTCCGAAGGTAGATTGGTTAAGGAATTTGCCTACATTTAAAGATGATGGTAGGAAGGATTCTGCTTTGCATCTGGTTAGATTTCACATGCATATTCGCAAATTGAAAGTTGATTTTCTCGAAGATTTCTTGATGAAAATATTCCTGGCCACTCTGGAAGGTGAAGCCCAATCTTGGTATGAAAGTTTGCCACCTGCTTGTATTTACTGTTCGAAATATTTTCATACCATTTTCTTTGAAAGGTATAAAGAATCATATCCATCCCTGGCTTTAGTTCGGGATTGTTGTAGCCATGTTCATAGTTTTATTGAAATTCTTGAGAAAGTTTATGAAGATGATAATTTCATGGATGATGAGATCATGGAAGCCCTGTACGAAAATCCATTCCAGCAGCATAAAGAGAGTGATACTTATCAAGATGATCAGGAAAATGTACAGCGGGATCAATATCTTAATATGGTGGAAGATGAAGGAATTGTGCATTTTGACAGTCAACAGGAATTACATGAAATGGATTAGCTGTATGAGGAAAATTTGTATACACCTTCACTTGAAATCAATGAAGACAATCACTGTTTGAGCAAGAGAAAACAAAAAGTATTATCTCCTCTGTCTGAAGACGAGATAGATCAACTCTTGAATGGTCATGTTACAGCTTCAGTTAACGCAGATCTGTAGTGTGCACATGGTCAAGAAAGTGATGGTGGAACTTCTTCCTCTTCTGTAAAGGATGACAATCTTGTAAGTAGCTTTATATATCAGCAGGTTGAATATTTCCATATGGCTGAAAGTGATGAAAGAGAAAGTGTCGTTTCAGATCTATCCATAAAAGAAGACAGCATGTAAGGAAGTCCAGTTCTAATTTCAGAATGTGATAATGTCAAGACAGCTAATTCAGATCCAGATTCAGATTGTGATGATCAAGACTACTTTGTATTGAATCCCATGAAGGAGAACCCTGCTGCTGAAAAACTCTGGAATAAAGAAGATAGAGTTATGGATCCAAATGTTCTCATGTCATCAGCACAAAGCCTTCATAAAGAGGTCATCCAGTCAGTTCATAAACAACAAGATGAGATTTGCGGTCAAGTAAGTAAAGAGGTTTCTCTGGATGAATTTGTGGTAGATGATATAAATGATATTGTTGGGTTTCACAAATCATTTGAAGTTTCTTTTCTCATGATTGATGAATGTAAAGACAATCTGGCTGTCATATCCTATGAAGATGATCTACAATATATTTATACTTTAGAAAACTAGACCATTCAGGATTCCCTTTCAGATTCTTCTTCATATGTCTCATGTTTTGAAGTGTTCTTTGAAGAGGAAATCTGCTCATCTACTTGTTCAGAATTTTTTGAGGACCAGGACCATACTTTTTCTGAAGTACATTATGAAGGAAGATCAGAATCAAAAGAAAAAGACATCTTGTTTTCTCAGTAGGAGGTGGCAATGGAAAATCTTCATGTTTTTCATGATCCAAAGGAAAATCTGTTGTAGTCAACAGTGAAGGTGATTATTGCAGTATTCAGTGATGAAGGAGATCATGGTAAACTGTGTTTTTGGATGCCTAGTTACCAGTATCAATTGTTGACCAGAAGATCTGATCGGAAGAATCAGTCAAGAAGCCATCTTCTTGATTGGTTACATTGGCATTTTGGTATAGTTTGATGATATATTGTCTTGTAAGAAACGCAGGTGGTCAAGTACTGCCACCAAGCTTTAACTTTTAAGTTTAGGTCTTAGTAATTTGAGTTAGTTTGTTAGAGTCAAGTTTTTTCAGTCATTTCAGTATTGCATCGAGTTAGTTTGAGTCAGGTTTCAGTCAATAAATGAGTCAAAGTCTTGTGTTGTTTGTCGAGATAATGACTCATTAGCCCAATGGACGAAGGCATTGGTCTGCTCTCCCAAAGATATGCCATTCTTGGCACCTCCAAGGGGCTACCATCCCCATTGGAGCCAATGTTAGAGTCGGTCTGGTCATCCCTCCATTAGAGATCAAAACTCTTTTTTCATTTCATGTTTAAGTGTCCCATCTCACTCGATCAGTTGCATTTCGTTATGAAAATGCCATAAATTTGTCGGAAGGGCTTTGGTCATTCATCCCCCTCATGCTTTGCACTGCTGGCCCAGTTCTGTTCATCGAACTCAAGTCTTAAAAGTCATTTGCAGTCCTGTTTCAGTTTCTAGGTCATAACAATCATTTTAGTCATTAGGTCTAGGGTTAGTCAATTTGGTCTTCAAAAAAGTCTAATAAATCCAGTAGGCCAGAGGGAGGTTCTTGATAAGTTGTTATTTCAAAGATTTTTATCGTCATATGGATGGATTATGACTTTTCTTCAAAACCCTGTTTTGAAGATAAGTCGACATTTCGTTTTTTGTAATAATTTTCCAAATTTTTCAGTTCTTGAATTCTTCAGGCGCAGCCCTGGTCTCCTTTGCCAAATCACATGTCAGCTATTATTGCAAAAATTTGCCAAGAATTTCATCATTTCAACCAAAAAATCAAGGAGCAAACAAAAAGTCAGAGTTGTATTAATTATGAAAAGGTGCCAATTTCAAAACATTGCAAAAATGGGTTTTGAGGAACCAAAAATCAAATCAATGTCTTTATAAGCTTTTGCCATGAAGATCAATGTCATTTTGCATGCCAAGGTCAAAGAAAAGCATTTCAAACTGAAATGGGTGAGCAAGTGCGTGTTTTGGGGTGAAACTGCTGCAACTAGCCGGTGTGGCACACAGAACAGGTGGCGCGGCGCACTGGGAGTTTTTGTCCAGTGTTATTTTGAACGCGCGCGGCGCATTGGGTTCTTGGCGCGGCGCATACAGTCCAAAGCTCGAAATTGTTTCAAATTTCACCAGTTTGCTCATAACTTGCGTGGATTTGCTAGGTAGGGTTGCTATTTTGATATTTTATCCAGTTTTGTGATTAATGATGGTGGTTTATGGATGACAATGGGTGAACACATATATCAAACCCTCTTTCTATAAACACAAGCAAATTTTCTGCCAGGGTTTCAGAACTCACTGTTTTGCCACCAAAATCATTTCTCCTTCCCATTGTTCCCTTGTCTTCACCAATCCCTAATTCCCTATCACCTAAATTCATTATTCCCTTCTCCTACATGCTCTGTCCGAAATCCTCCAACCTCACACCTCAAAACCTATACAACAATCCCAAACCTTAAACCTTATTCCCATACATAAATCCCTCAAACCCTCTCCCACATTTCCCTATCAAATTTCTCCCAATAATTCCCATTCCTCACTATTATTTCGCCTTCCTAACAGTCCGTGTTTCATTTGTTTTTTCCCTTTGCTGGTAGACTTTGCATTCTAAAGAGCAGTTAAACAGTTTTCATATACAACAGCATCTTTTCTTCAAGGTATATTGTACAACAGTCATGGCATCTGAGCATTCATCAGACTATGAAGTGGAAACTCAAAGTGACTCTCCCTTGGAAGAACAGGCACCTCAGAGGCCTCATAAAAGTGGCAGACATGTTAGAGAAGAACCGACCACCCTTACAGAATTGCAGGCTTGCCCTCTTGCTATGTAGTGTTTTCAGCATCACTCATGCTATGAGTTTTGTCAAAAGGTGGCTAGTGTTCAATTTCATCATGAGCTGGCTCGTCTTTTTGTGCTGCACTTACATGGAGATCAAGCTACCTTAGCTGGTGTCACCTTCACGCTTACACCAGAATCTGTCTCATTAGCAACTGGTATACCGAACATTGGTGAACCATGGCACAAGAAACAGAAGATTGACCGGCAACATTATGAGCCATACATTAAAACCAGTTTCTTGAGGCAGCTCAAGAGAGTGTTCCCATTCTGATATCTGAAAGATGAATATGCTCCACTAATGAGATTGATTATGAAATATTTCAGCTGTGAGGGACGGTTCTCTTGTCTTTATGCTTATCACATCAGGTTGCTCATGCATTTCTCCAGGGTACGAATGATGAACATTCCGCATTTCATTTGCCGGAACATAGAGAGCATGACCACCTTTATACAGCATAAAACCCCTCAGCAGCAACTTAACAGTGTTTATCATTTTTCTCTTATTAAGATTTTGGTGGTTCATCCGCTTGGAGTACAGGGCATCACTTGGGATGATTTCATCTCTCGTGAATTATTTAGAGCTTCAAAGGGATTATCAGAGGTTAAGCATGAAGGTGGACCTTCTCATCAATATGAGTGCCATGAGACCGCTAGTGTGCCGGTATTCAGCACATATCAGATAGGCACCAAACATTTGTTTGCAGCGGCAAAGCGAGTGTTATCTCCACCCGGGATGGAAGGGGCCTCACTTCCTCCATTAGCATCACAGGTATAGGACAAAGGAAAGAGGCCAATGCAGGATGAGGGGCCTTCAGCTGAGCCATCAGGTGAAGGAGAGACTGACTTCATTCTCATTCATGATGATGATACTGATACGGGTCCACAAAGCGCCAAACTTAGAGAGATCATTCAGGAGCAGCAAACAGAGATCGAAGCCTTATCCCTTGACTTAGAAAGGGCTAAGTGGACCATGAAATACTTGGAGCAGAGGAACAAATAGCTTGAAGATCAGCAGGCAATCATGGAGCTACAAAACATCCACGAGAATCGCCAAGCTGCACAAAGGAGAAGAATTGAGCTCACATCATTGGAGCAAGAGATTAATGAGGATCGGGAGGCCAATCTTGAGAGAGTTAACATGCACTTAGAGAGGCTGTTGGACAAGGTCGACAAAGACCATGCATTGCTGAGACACATGGCTTTCCACTACATGGCACGAAACAAGGTGTGCAAGGCCCGAATTAGGAATTTGAAGGCAAAATTGAGGAAGGCAATAAAGAAGAAAAAGAGGAAAAGGGAGCTCGATCATCTTCAGATATTGGCTGAAGCTTGTTTATCCCAGCATAACACTTAATGAAGAAGATCCAACCCAAATTTCAAGAAATTTGCGGCATTTTTGGTATTTTTGCAAATTTTTGTACAAAAAACAGGGTTTTTCTCCCTGTGCGCCGCGCCACGTGGCGCGTGCTTATGATTGGAGGCTCCAAATGCCAAAAAAATTATATTTTTGGATTTTTCATGAAAAATCATGACTGCTGGTGCATGGCCAAGAATTTTGGGCAAGTTTGTGGTCAAAAACACCCTAAAAATGACCTCTCTGCCCCTAATTTCACACACAGGAAGCAATCTTGGGAGATTGAGGTTTTGGAGGGGCAAATGGGCACCAAATTCAGAAATTCCACTTGGGTTGGAAAGAAGACAGGTAGGGATTTCCAACAAGCACACTTGAGCTCAATTTTGACTTCATAAAGTGCCTTAAAATCAGCATCAAAGTGGCGCGATGCATATAGAAATTGGCACGATGCACAAAGGTTTTTTGCCCAATTTTTCACCTTCCAGCTCAGAAATTTGGCCAGTTTGACTAGTTTTGCTTTGTGATGTTATTTTTGACCTATATTAATGTAATTGGATGAACATGATGTAATTTTTGCACTTAGTTACTTGTTCTAGAGGATTCATTCTCTAAAAAGTGAAAATTTAATGAATGAATCAGTTTCCTACTTTATAGAGGCAAGTTGTTTTGACTGCCTAGATTGTAGTGCTTTGTTTAGAATTGGTTGAAACAACTCCTAGAATGATGAGCTTGACCCCTAGAGGCAAGGGAATGGGTTGAGCTAGTCTATATCATGTAATTTCTAAGTCATTTTCAGGGTTGGACTCTTGGGAAAAGTTTGGCACTCTATTGTACATTCATTTCTGCATTTTTGGCAAAGGAAAGACCAGGGTTGTGCAACATTGTTTGGGATCCATGTGGCTTTATATTTTGATGGTGTACTTATCTGAGTAATTGTAAGTTTATCTAGTTTTATGTGTATCATTTTCAAGCTTCTTCTTCTGAATTTGAACAAATGAGTGATTAAGGTAGAATCCATAATTGTTATGCTCTGCCTTTGAATTTGTTTAAATTTCCATGTTTTCATCTGTTTAAGAAGAATTCTTGAGACTCTCTTTCTCTCCTTAGCTCCTCACCAGTTTGATCTATCCATTCACTCGATTTAAAGCATCAAAATGATTGCCTTCATTGCCCCAATCAGAACTCTGCAGAAACTGTGCCTCATCCCTGAGCCCAATTTGCCTTTCCCTGTTTCCAACACAAAACCCTCAAAAAATCAATACAAATCCTTGCACTTAATACCTAGCCTAAAATTAGTTGCTAAATCAGTAATCTCCAGCCCCATTTCTTGTCTTTTGCCGAGATCGACCTGGAGAGAGTCCTCTCCTGTCCTCGTAGGGCTAGCTACGAGGCTGAGTGTGGTTTTATGTGGACCTAGAACCTTGTCTTTTCAGCCTGAGACAATCTAGGCTCTAGCATCTTAATTTCCCACAGCCCGCTGCCTTTTGCCTTAAATTGGACATCCCATCATGAAAAGTGACGTCAATGGTTACTTCCTAGTTGACTCGTGTGACAGTGTAGCCCTCCCCGTGCAGGTGCGAACCTTGTACCATGCTGATTCTGCGCGCACCTCCCTCACCACGCAGTTCCCAAATAGACTTTTGTAGAGTCCTGCGCTCTCTTTCAAATGTCTAGAGCGCTGAGACTATGCTCCCTACGGCTTGTCAGGTGGTTGCCCCACCTGTAAGAGACTGCAATTCGCCTTCCAGCATAGCCCGTGGACATTCCTTGCTTGCCCTCGTGACAGCTGGCGCTGCGTGTTCTTCCTTATGCGGTGCGTTCCCCTTTTTATTACGTTTGGTAAGGTGTGGTATCAGCCATGGTAGCAGAGTCATAAATTCTCGACGACAATCTTGTAATGCAGTGGTATGACCATCCATATCTTGCCTTTTCATCCTTGGTTTATTTGCGAGACGCGCTTACGTGAACTTGCTTTCCAGTCTTTTGATTTCAGCATCCATCAACATGCTTTTCTTCCTTAATCGTACCCGATCTTCTTTGAGTTCCCGAAGTCTAAGGTTCTCTCGTTGAATGGCTTCCCAAATCCTTATATGGTGGTCCTCGCGTAGCTATGTGATTTCTTCGTCCTGGTCTTCACGCGTTGTCATAACTGCGGGGGCTATTACTTGTAGATTCCTTTTGGTATTCCCTTCAGAAATCTCAGGTTCTACTCTGTTTCGCACCTTTGGAATCATTTCCACGCTCAAGTTTTTCATATGGTCCTATAGGCCCACCGAACCGCTGGCACGCACAGGTCCCAGTCAGTTCGTCTCACCTGGTAAACCTTGTTCAGTACTCCATGCACCCTATGGAATGCTTCGTCGTGGAGAATTGGTAATGCATGTCGCCTTTCCTGTTGCTGTGGTTTGTTCCGATTCTCTAGGCTGGGGTTGGTGTGCGCTTGTGCGGACTATACAACATATGTCTGTACCCATCGGGAAAGGTGGGTGCACAAGTTGTTCTGCCCCATTTGATCTGATTTCATTCGAAGTTGGGGTTTTCCAAAACGTAGGTGCATCATCCTTCTGCATCCGCGCCAGTCTTCAAAATTTCCTTGATGCGTACCCCACCATCGTGCAGGTGTTGCGCACAGTGCCCACTTCAGCGCATTGAACCGCTGCTGCTCTGGTACTGCACTTTCAAATTTGCTCAGAAATTCATCCACCTCTAATAATCCATCATATGTCAGCAGCTCCCTTACCTTTGTTGTTACGCAATGTAATGATCTGATCATCATGTTGTAGTTCAGTGTTGTTACTTCGTGCAGCCAATTCTACCATCGCTCTATCTCCTCATCTGAATTCGAGTTGCAGGAGCTTTCGCGCTCCCATGAAACCCTTCCATCTGCTATTGGATTCACCTAATCCTTGCCTTGTGCAGTTATCTTATAGATATAGTCAAGATCGTCATCACTATTGTCGTCGTGCACCGGTTCAATGTACCGCATTGCTTCGGCTGGGTCTAGCAGTACTACTATGCGTAGTGACTTTTTCTCAAAGTTCATTTTGCACTTCTTCAGATTTATGACTCCGTTCATATTGGTAGCCCAGTCTGTAATAGCCCCGAAATAAAAACATGTAATTTATTAGATTAATCATGCGATTTATAATCAACACGCAATTTATCAACTAATTAACATCAAATTTCAAAATATGAGTAGAGACACTTACCTGTGGCGATGATGTTTCTCACTTGTGATTTCGGGTTGAACACTAGTTGAATTCTTCTAACTGCAACAAAGTTTTGGGGATGACTCTCCACCCAACCGTAGGCTCAATTGCATAAAATCTTGCTACAACTGGCCACCCTCGAGACTACTACTGCCAAGGAACCCTTTGTCTCACAACACTATTCTCCCAAGATAATGGATGATGGAATGCCTCTCATCTTCCTCACCATCTATTAAATAGAGCAAACATTGGAAGGGGAACCACATGCACACACTCCATGTGTCAACATGCAACTTTATTGCTTTCTTGTTTTATTTCTTTTGTTTTTACTTTTTGATAGCTTTACTGATTTTTACTGCTTTCTTGTTTTATTTCTATTTATATTTATTTAGAGCTTTAGTATTGTTATTTATTATTTTATAATTATTTATTATTTATTTACTATTACTATTTTTTATTTATTTTCTTGTATTTTAATATTATATTATATTATTTATTATTTATTATTAAGGGACATTACATACTTCCCCACTTTAAGGAACTTCGTCCCGAAGTTAAGTTGAATTATTTAACATTTTATTTTGTTATTTATTACTTCATGTTCGCCGACACCCTCTGCTGAACTAGTATAACCAGCAAGCATCTAAAGTTTCATAACACCTGGGAAATCCCAAGGAATCTCTGTTCTTTTGCCCACTTTTGGAACCAGGCATAAGCCTCCCCGGCCTGTATCCTAGTCCAAGGCTGGCCCCAAGGCTCGCGCCTCACTCAGACCTCATCTGCCCCAAGGCAGGCATCCGATACAGTGCTCAATGTCCCTGGGCATCTCGCAAGGTTGGCCCACTCCCTCCACAACTCACTAAGGTGCACAACCCTAGGCATCGAAGTCCTTACACCCCCACTAGACTTCGGCATCCAAATACAATACTAGGCACCTAGCCTACAATATCCGGCACTTGCCCTCCTCAAGATGGTCCCATAGCCCCTCAAGAGCAATCCATCAAGAGGTATACAAGACAAAGGAACCACTGGCATATATAGTGTTGATTGAGTTTGTCCCCAACCCATATGGTGTTACTTATTCTCCCTCGTGCGTATGGGCTCGCATGAGATCATCAAATAAACCAGCCCTCTCGGCCCATTTGTGGAGTCCTGTGAATCATCACACCTCAACATGCAACCAATGCATTAGCTATGCCATCATAGTATCATAGAAAATAATCCACATGCCAAGTCTTGCATGTCATCATGAGAACATTCATCATTGTTAATCGCAACATTATGAATAATAACGAACTGCATGCTCATGCATGTCATAAATTTGTATGCAACTATCACATGCTTCACCTCATGAAATACCATCATAAGTTATAACATCAACATATTTTCATCAAAGACATATCATGACTTCACATAATAAATGAACCACATGTCAATAAACCTCATATTATAGCATCATAATTCCTATGCCACGTTATGCATATCATATCCATCATGAGTATTCAACATTAAATACCTATCATCACGTAGTAAATGAATATGTCAATATACCTTGACATAACATCATAATGCCTATGCATATCATCATCATCATAAGGATACATCATCACTATGAGAAACACATGTGCATCATTATCCTCCTACCATTATATCACGAAACCTCATGTAACATTATACTCAACATCATAACAGTTAATTAAACTACACTGAATTCATAGTGTATGATTTAGATGTATCATAAAGTTTAAACAATAAAACATGCTTTAGATGCTCCATAAAAGTATCTGTCTTAGCTAAGTAAGCAATCAATCTACTCATTAAAATCCATCAATGTAAATTTTGAAGAATATGATCTACCAGATGTGATAAAGAAACCAAGTAAGCAAGCAATCAATCTACTCATTAAAATCCATCAATGTAAATTTTGAAGAATATGATCTACCAGGCATAAGGTAAAGTAGTGTAGAGGCTAAATTAAAAGTAATGTAAAATTCATGAACATATTTCTATGATTGACCATTTCCAATTAAAAAAGTAACAAAATTCTGAACATGCAACAGTCACAAAAACAAAAGACAACATATTAAAGAAAATAGACAGGGATATTAAAGATATTAAAGAAAACCTAACAGTTTCCATAATAAACCCATACTATAATGACAAATCTCGTGCAGCTCCAAGCATCCCTTATTAAACTCCAATTTCTGTCCACCTTATAATTAAACTCCAATTTGAGCCATTGTACACTGAGTGGATAATGATCAGATAAGATTTTATTGAGCCACCACAACATGCTAGAATTGAACCCTTTGACTTAATAATTTGAAATAAAATGACTATATGCGATGAATGAAACAAAAATATAGAACTTCGAATGCTAATTACAGGAACATTCAGTGACAACAATGTGAGCAACCAAACCTACGATTTTTAGGTTGGATAAATTTGATACGCAATCATCATTTCAAACAGCGTACAGTGAAAGAAAAAACTGGTTATGATACGAACTTTATATGTAGATTCAAGTCGATCTCTCTGGAATGATCTCACCTGAGAATATCATTTCATGGATGTGGATATGATAATGGCCAAAATGATCTAGATATGATATAACACTGAATGATAAATATAGGGTATCAAATAATGGTAGATAGGGTATCAAATAATGGTTAAAATTACATAAAGAGCAAAGTCATTGGAACATTGTAAGTCGGTGCCATTATAGGTTGAACGCTTTCTATGTGATTTACTGTGACAATAGTATTGAGAATAAACTCTTGTATGACAGGGTCCAGAATCGAACCTTGACTTTCCTTTCATATACAATATAATCAATTGAGATTCAAACACTTCACCTTCGGTTCAGAATCCAGATATCTAATATGAAATAAAATCATATTGAGATTTGAACTCTTCACCTTCAGTTGAGAAAATCATAATATGATTTTAAATGGTACTTATCTCAAGAAAACAAAAAAAAAATTGGTCACACATGATAAAGCATTGTAACCATAAATAATAATAGTAATAAAGAAATTTTCAATAAAGAAAACTGAGAAAGCTCAAATAAAAAAATTTCAGACCTAGCGTGGCCATAGATAGAAACCATGCATCTGCAAAGCATAGAATTGGAGACACCAAAGATGCAATGTAATATAGAGATCAAGTAAATAATGAATACTCATTAAAATCACTGCAAAATTTGAGGAATAGGATCTTCCAAGCATAAGAGTAAAGACATTTTTAAATACGAGTAAGGAAAAATTACTATTCCATTATAAAAAACTAATAATCTTTACCTGAATCACAACCATACTTTCACAACAACCAGGAATAAGACAATGCTCATTAGAATATTGAGAACAATAAACTGGAACGACCTAGAAGAAAAAAACTAGAAGATAAACAAAGATTCTATCTAGTCCACATTAGTGGCAAGGACTCAAAATGTAAACATTCAATGATATTACAGGGAAAGGGGGAGATAGATCCCAAAATAGACTCAAATAACACTCAACTGATAGGCCACTTTTTGGACCCACAAAACACCAAGAAATTTTCTGCACTCAAGATCAAAGTTCAAACACAACAGCTAGTCCTTCTTTGCTCAAACTGACTCAATCAAATACCATCATAACAACAGAAATTTTGAATACTGTTTACAATTAGAAAGATTCATCAATTAGTTTCAATACACAGATAAGCAAGACAACAACAGCATATAAGGATCTGAGGCAATGGTTAACTTTTGCTTTCCTTTGTTCTGTGGATTATATACCCTGCCCACAATCCTTGTCATTGAAAGAACTCTGTCAAAACAGGTCACGTAACTCTGTCACTAGAACAAGAATATTATTGCAGTCAATCTCATAAATCTTCAAATGTTATCAGCAACATACAACTTATTACTATATGCAATATCCAAGTCTTGTTATGTTGCCAAAGCTTTTATACATTAGGAAACTCGCCCAAAGAGAAAACAGACTGAGGTTTAGTGAATAGCTATTCTGTCAAAGCAGTGATCTTTTCATACTACAACACAGTCAACCCACCTATTTCTATGCTTTGCGCAATCACCATAGATCAAAGAAAAACTCACAACTTGTGCATTCAACGAAATAGACAGTCACACTACTCGCAACTCGGATAAACCACTATCACTTCGGCTTGTCCTCACTCTACTTAAGGTGAATCTAATCACCACTAGGGGTTTCCCTAAATAACATTCTTAAATGGCATTTTAGTTTGTATCTTTGCTGCAGGGAAATACCCTATTTTTGGCAGACGTAGGATAGATCTCAATTTAATATAGGTATGATGTATTGGAATCTCCTTCTCATGGATAGACAAATCCATAAACTAATGAGTTTGTTACTAATCATCAAACTATTGTTTCCATCATGCAAATGGAGCTATTATCAAAACGAAGCACGTATTTTCAGACAACAATAGAACAGAGGAAGCTCTGAAATTAGCGTGTTTACTAAATACATGGACAACATTCAAATAGGGCAGCAAGAAGACAGAGTCACAAATCTGAAACAGAATTGAGATGTATTTTCTTTGAATTTGAAGAAATCACCCAGGAATAAAAAATGGTCCTAGTTCAAATTTTGGTTATTTATTTATGTAAACACCAATGCAACCAGATACATAATCCTTTGACAAGCACTGATGGCAAGTATAATGTTTCAGAAGTCAAATTCTGAGGCAATTTCAAAGTAATTCAAGAATAAAAAAGGAAAAGCTTCCCACTTGCTATCTCAACTCTAAAATCATCATGCAGCTGAAAATTTTCGTTCATACATTTTATCAAATAGTCTGTATGCATCCATCCTGACGGGATAGTCACGGTGATTTCACTAATCTGAAATAATGTCCAAATATAATCCAAATGAAGATATGCCCAGGGATTTGTTATGATTTTTCAATGTTAATGCCCATACCAAGACTCATGCTACAACTGGCATATTCTTCAGATTTATTAAAATACTCTAAGAAATTCAAAAACTGTTGTGACACATAGTTATGGAACTATAAACTTTTAGGCATAGAAAATAGGCATTCCAGCTTACAAATTTGAGTCTAAACCTGCATATAAAGTGGGCATTCCAGCCTACAAATTTGAGCCTAGCTGTTGAGCAGATGCAAAGTTTTCAAGAACACATTTCGTCAAACGGTTAGCATGCAACGTCAAAATTAGTAATTCCTCCAATGTTTCAGCTTGAAAATCAGTCTCTAACTTTACATACCCATGCTGTGGCAATTCATGATGAATTTAGGAGTGACCCCACCCTGAATTCACTAATTTAATTCTAGAAGGCAAAGGATATGAGAAAGTCTGCCACAGATATTTAAAAGAAAGAAAACCAAAAAAAAATTATTATTACGAACTACATACGATCTGAATTATCCACGCACAATGAAGTGAACCGGGTCCAAAGAGGCATCAATTCAAATGGAAACCTTAAAGATTCAGCTGAAGAAGAATGAAGAAATCCCTACTAATGTGTCACAGCTAACAAGCCAACCCTTAGATGGACGCTTATTAAAATCATTTGGGAGGAAACCCAATACAATGTTGTTTTGGATAGCTTTATTAAATTAGATAGGAGGCAGCTCAACTTTGCAAAATGATATAAGGAGAATCAAAATGATTTGTTCTGGTACAAAAAATACTTGGAATTCCAATGCATCTGGTGAAAATACATAGAAAGGACTGAAAGTAATTATGCATAACCAGCACTTGCAAATTTTTGTAGATCACTATGTAATTCCTACTATAAAATACAATGCATGATATGTAATTTTCTTGAGGCATGAGTAAGTAGAGATAAGCAAAAGAAATTTTGTGTACATACAACTGTGGCAATCACTTCTGTGTAATTCTATTCTCTTAGATTCAGATGCAAGATTATATGGCTTGCCAATTTGAAAAAAAAGCGAATTGAGAGAAATTGGTAAAGAGTGAGTGATAAAGGGTTTTCATTTGGACCATGGATTTTATTTGGTTAACAGTGGTGATCAATTGGAAATTTCTTGGCTTTGAACCAGTGATGAAACCCTTCCAATGTTGTAACGCTGACCTGTGATTCTGAATATAGCCCACAATCCCAATTATCAATTGATGTATGAATGCAAGATCAAAATTAAGTGAAAGAGGAGATGTCAGCCAGAGAAACCTACAATTTGCCAATTCAATAGTCCCATATTAAGATGGATTTCTACAATGAGTAAGGTTGAATACAAAGTGAAGTTGCCTCCTTGATTTCAAATTTCCCAACAAAATGAAGAATCACTAGAATTAGAATGAAAGGGGACCCTTTAGAAAGAAAAAGAGCACTTCACACTCAAGAAACTTGTTGAATATGGACTGATGAATTTTTTTTTTTCTCAAGCTACAAGAGATTAATGAGGTAATAGATACAAATCCACTGGATAACTTGAATATAAAACTCCCTAAACAACTTTACTTTAAAGCTTTAGATGCCTCAAATCTTTGACAAATATACTCTCAGAAATTCCATTTATTATTATTATTTATTATTTATTATTAAGGGACATTACACAAACTATTCCTAGTAGTGCGGGATAGGGATTGCTGTCATCGACAATCTCTATCACTTCAAAATCCCCCTGCGTGCTCGCGCCTTCAATATCGACGGTTACCCCTTGCGATCTTCCCATGGGAAAAATCTTCTACTGGTTTGCCATTCATAACTGAATAGGGGACCACTGTAACATGGGTATGCCCATGCGTTAACATGTTTCTTTGGTAGTACATTCGCATCCGAACCTAGGTCTAGGATTACCTGATCCATTTTGTACTCGCCTATTTTCGCAGTCAACCTCATCTCCTTCCTATGCATAATGCATGCTTTCCTAGTTTTCGGACCACGCACGGCTCTCCCAACCCCATGCACCTAGTGATAAGTTCTTGTAGCCCTTTGACTGCCTTGTTGTCACATAATAGTTTCATGCATGTCTCGAGAAAGGTAGTGAGCATTGAAGGATCCATTCTTGGTTCTAGTTGCTCCTTACTACCTGAAGTGGAGGCCTCTGTGAAGCTCTTCTTAGCTTCCATGAATGTCTCCTTGGCGCATTCTAAATCAAACTTGGGTTCCTTTGTAGGAGCCTTGCAAACCCACGTGCTTTCTTTTGGCTAACTCCCTTTATCATCTCTCATTGTCATACCACTCCTGAGCATCGTGTTTACATTTGGGTCTTATTCGCACAGTTTGGACCTCATCATTTGTAAATTCTGGGTTGGAGGGGGCTGGAGTACCCCCTTTTTTCACATCTTCGCTATCAGCGAAGGGCAGTCTTCTACCTCATGATCAAATTGACTATAGTACCAACATGATATCCTAGTCTGATTCATAAAATTGTGGGCATAATGCCCCGACCCTCCGCAATTGTAGCAAATTATTTGTCCGCGACCCCTTCCTGGTCCCATTCCACCTCGACCTCGACCGCGCCCCTGAAACCCAGTGCACTCCATCCC
Source organism: Pinus tabuliformis (assembly GCA_031772625.1). Taxonomy (NCBI): domain Eukaryota; kingdom Viridiplantae; phylum Streptophyta; class Pinopsida; order Pinales; family Pinaceae; genus Pinus; species Pinus tabuliformis. The sequence goes on from CM062813.1 coordinate 720,540,237, forward strand.
TACATTTGGGTTGAGGGCTCGTGTTTCGGCTTGTACCCTATAGGTAGGAGTCTGATCCATCATTAGTTCATAGCTTCAGCAGGTGCATTCATCATGGCCTACTGACTTGCAGAAATTACAAAATAATTGCTGGGACATTTGTGTATACTTCTGCAATAGATGACAATTATCTGTGGTATGTTTTCCTCCTATCTGGTAGATCATGCACCATAACATAGACACCACGTTCAACCCTGCCTGTGCCTTTGGTCTTAATGGCATTGGATCTGTTGGCTTGTTGGGGCCTGACCCAGGTTCAGAAGTATTTTAGCCAAACAAATCCCACACTACTGGCCCTTTTGGCAATAGTTTGCAGAGCGCGGACTAAAGTCTCACCCGAGGTAGTAGGGGAGGGTGCTGGAACCAGGTTTCCACACCCTAGGGATGTCTTGATAGGGACTGGAAGGGTCGCGAACCGATCTGCGCCCTTGCGCCACTCTGCACTGCTGTCAAGCTTCCGTGTATATCTGCGCCGATGCCCTTCTTAAGCCTTATTATTATTGAGTTTATTATAGATCGGATCTAATTCTTAAGGTCTTTAAGCAAACATTTAGCAATTATAACTAGTGCGCACACCCATAAATCTTACAGATTGGCATAAACTTAGAACATAAGCATAAACATATAGATTTGTGATAACACACACAATAATCTAGAAACACTTATCTTTATTAATGTCTTTGTTTCAGTACAATCCACCCCTTTCCTCGTGCACACAGCTGCAGGGGTCCACGAACATAGTTGCGGACTCTACCAGGCCTCCGTACACATAGTTGCAGAGCCTCTATCTCCCACTACGACCCAAGACTCAGACTTATAGACTCAGAGTGAATATTGCATTCATAAAGCCATAACATTCAAAATCCAAGTAAAGACTGCCTTCTACCCTTAGAGCCTTGCTCTATTTATACATTCCCATGGTCCACGGACGATGGGCAGGCTGAATCACTTTCTATTTTCTTACATTATTTTCGGGCGGACAACCCTTCGACTTAACTCATTACAATTCGCGCTCTGCACACCTCGCATAGCCTTTACCACACTATTACCCAAAATTGTGGGCTTTGAGCCCCAAAACTGTTACGTGGGGGATCCGCTGCCCAAGAGGCCCCCAACACAATCATCGTGACTCATCCCAAGTCACTCGGCTAGTGCAGTAATCTTCGCGCGGAGGTCCACCAGTAATTTCTATGCTTCGCTTACACTTGCAACAAATTCTTCCGCCATCTACTGTACCCATTGTACGCGAGCCACCAATGCATCAGTATCAGCTTCCGTTGCTTGTCCGGGTTCATTTACTACTTGCATGTGTGCTAAATTTCCCTTGATGTTGGCGGAGACCGCAAATGCTTCATCAAGCCAAGGCTGGATGTGTTCTTTAAGCACTGCTTCCTTCTACCGCGCAGTGTCAACTTGTGCCTTGAGAACTTGGGCCTCCCTCATCTTGGCCAATCGCTGCGTAATAGCAACCATCTATGCGGTCCCCCTAACATTATCATAGGCTTGTTGCAACTCCTGTGCTTCTGTCTCCAACCGCTGTAAGGTTGGGTCTTCCTGTAGTGAAGTGACCGTGATAAGTGACTGATCCAACAAGCCAGTGCACTCCTGCATGGCACGTGCTATTGCTTCCCGCCTGGATTGAATGGTGCCTTTTTGCTGCTCTCTGACCTCTGGTGGTGTAGAGGGCTGTGATTTCAGTTTCAGCTCTGCAATCTGCAAGTTGAGGTCCAACTGGATCCTTGTTGCCTCTTCCTTCGCTGCGTGGAACCCATTGGCCAACTTGTGGATTTGTATGCCTACAGGTAAATTTGCCGCAATCTCAAGCTCAGGGGTGAGACAACATGCTTCCTCAACAATTTGCTCCAACTGTCAATTTCGTGCTACTAGTTTATCATGTTGGAGGCTCAACTACTCAATGTTAATTTTTTGCTCACTGAGCATCTATACCACACGTCCTTCCCTAGCGTGGAGCTCTATCGTTGCACCATCCTGTAGCCGGTATAAGATTTCTCGTGGGAGGGCAACCAAATTTAATCCAAATCTCGTAAGCTGGCCTAACATAGCTCTGTTCATCACGTTGTTTGATGTCAATGCTCCTTCCGGTAGCATGACCGTATTAGCCCTTTAGGCTTGTAGCAATTGCTTAGCTGCTGACATACCCATAGCTCCATAGGTAGCTGCCACTCCCGGCTGTGGGGCCCGAGTTTGAATTTCCTGCAGTTGCATCCTGAGCACCCCCAACACATTCTACTGCTCTGTCATGGCCTCGTCGAGTGCGTCCTTGGTGACTTCGCGAACTATATCCCCAATGTCACATAGGTCACCTTCGGTCATTGTGATAGGTTCCTCGTCCAACTTGGACGCCTTGGTCTTTTTCCATGACCTTGCTCGTTCTGTCACATTTGGTTGTTTTAAGGGTGAATAGGTGGTGGTTGGCCCCACACCTTCCATCACATTATCCACATCTAGCTTTTGCGGTCATGTTCGAGCCGCTTTCGTCCTCTGTAGAAATTCCCACTATAGATCACTTGGTAATGCAATGTACTAAAGCAAAACACTTGATTTACTTCTACAAAAAATTTAGCAGAAGCTTAATCGAAAATGAGCAACATCAAGCATGAATAGATATAACTGAGAATGAGAAGTAATCAACCATAACATAGAAGATATATCACTGGGGAAAGTACCAGCCTAAAACCCCAACTCTGTATTATCATACAAGTGGAAATCTTGTTCAAGCTACAAAAAGAATCAGCTCTCAAGCTATCCCGCTGTCTCCGCAATCAAACAATATAGCTCACAGACTCAATAGACATTGAATATATCTTCCTCAAGCCCTCCAAGCCTCCTATTTCCTTGCGCAATTTTGATTGGGGTCCAATGATATCACATGTGTGAATTGGCCTCATCACGCTCACTGTAACCTCAGGTCCAACTGCGCAATCCATAAGGAATAATATTCCTTTTGCATGCAAGGAATATTCACTAAGGAATATCCTAGGAACTGATAATACACTTTCCCGCCATATGATCTCAACTGGGTCTCTGACTGAACTGACATGCATGAGTTATCCATGAGTGAACCTTTAGTTATCTGAATTACAGTAGTTACATGCATGCAAGCAGTAACTAACTAAACTCTCATTAATTTAACAAACTGTTAAATTAATCTAACTAGACTTGACTAAGTTAAACTAAGTCAACTGATTACAACTCAATATTACAACTCATCCTTATCTCTTTAAGTGAAGGTTAAATTCCTCAATTAATGAAGAAATTGTTGCATGTCCTCACATAGACTTCAAGTTTGATTTTCCTTAACTAATTAACTCAATATGAATTAATTAATTAATTTTCAAACTGCTGTTGATGTCAAATTCGAATTTTACTTCCTATGTTTAGTCCAGGGGCTAACTAAAATAAGAAGGGATCCCGAAATGCTATTTTTAGAAAAGTTATTTTTAGCACTTTCACTTTCATCCATTATTGCTAAGATCTCCAATGGCTGAACTGCTATTTATAGCCGAGCTATTTATAGCAGTGCTATTTTTAGCATTTTCTATTTTTAGCATTTCTTGTTGCAAATCTCAACACAACACAGTCTGCTGCTCTGTCATGGCCTCGTTGAGTGCCTCCATGGTGACTTTGCGAACTATATCCCCGATGTCACATAGGTCACCTTCAGTCAATGTGATAGGTTCCTCATCCAACTTGGATGCCTTGGTCTTTTTCTGTGTCCTTGCTCATTCTATCGTGCGTGGTCATTTTAAGTGCGAACAAGTGGTGGTTGGCTCCACACCTTCTGTCACATTATCCACTTCTGGCTCTGCGGTCACATTCGGGCCACTTTCGTCCTCTGTTGTGGCAGCCCCTCCTGCTATCGCCTTGTTTATGGCAGTCTGTGTTGCTTCCCGGGATGCCTGTACTTCTTTAGCGAGCTGGTCGTTCTGCTTTTTCTGTGCTAGGAACTTGGCGACAACCTTCTATTTTTGGATTGCGGTCTCATCGAGCCCAACCGCATCTGGTCCGTGCCACTCTGGTGGCCAGGTATCGAGCACCATGAAAACAACGTCATTGATGGCAATGAAGGGAAGTGTGGTCCACATCTGCTCTGGGTCCTTGCGCGCCTAGATATATACATGGTGCATATCCACCTTAAAATCGGCCACGTTCTTCACACTGTCATATACCTTGGTAGATAGACGGGGTTGCTGGTTGATCCACTGTTGTATGTTCACGTCCATTAGTATCCAGAAAATCTTGACTTCTCAGATTCTTGTGGCATCGTTCGTCGCCCATAGTGACGCGTATTTTGCGGCCTCTTGCCAATCTTGGTCCAGGGAAGGAAACTGACTATCTTCGGGTAATTCACTTGTAACCAATAGGATGGATAAGAGCAACCATGCATAGTGGAAGGTCTTACCCTACTACTCGGGCCTCCCTGCAGTTGGTTAAGAATTTGTCACGGAGGAATTGTGCCTAATTGAACCGTTCCCCTTCTGTGCATTGCATAGCTAATGTAATGACCATTGCTAGGATCTCACTGCCTCGACATTTCCTCATCACTTTTCCTGCCAGCAACTGGGTAGCAATGCGAACCCCTTTGTCCTGAATACTAGTAATAGCATACCCTCTCTGCTTTTTCTCCAATTTGTATTTCTTTTTCAGGGCTTCCATCATCGTCAAATCGCCACTCATACCAACTATTTCCGCAGGGTCCCTTTCTTCACAGGGAAGCTGAGAGATCTTATGAATGAGCTCCACCGTGATGGGGATGGGTTTGTCTAGCCATAAGTACCCATCATGCACCAGGCAGAGCAGTTGCCTGATGACCAATATTGTAATGGGGGCTCGATGAAAATGTGGAATTGATAGGAGGCAGAGTAGCCCAGCCTCCTCCACCTTTCGCAACCATTTCTGTGGCTGTAGTGTCGTAATGGCCCCCTCTGTGCTTTGTTCCATTAGTTCGCTAGTTTCCAAATGGGGAAACTTCTTAGTATCTGCAAGGTCCCAGTCTTCAAATTTCATAGTAGGGAGGTGGCCAGTCGCTGTTCCTTCGAAAAGAACCCCTTTAGGGAGAGATGGGGTTATAAGTGTGCTGTTAACGACATCCAAATCTTTAGGTACCTTGACCCTCCCTTTCCGTGGAGGGACATACTTAGGTCGTTTTGTTAGACCCCGTACTGGCTGGGTTTCTTCTTCCATCTCTTCTTCTGGTTCTATTTCTTCGACAAAGGTCAAGGGATATTCTTCCTCATCATCGCTTTCGATAGTAACCATTTTCCCCTTTTCTTGCATCGACAATTTGCAGAATCGCGGGTTTTGCAGAGACATTCGGACATGTCCTGCTACTTGTGGGTCCTTCTTAGTCGGCAACGTCTGGGGTGATTTAAGGATCTTGGCTGTACTCCCTCCCTGTGGCGTAGGGTTCTGTGTAATGTCCTTGCTCATGGACATCATCCTAATTAAGGACTCCTGCATATCCTTCGGCAATGCTTGATACCACGGGCTTTCTCTCAGTAGTGCCTCATTCATCTTGTTCCTGTCTGCTTGATAATGGAACGACTTAATATGCAAAGTGCCGAGGGTTGTTTGGTGACAGGCCATCTGTGCTTTATATGCATCTTTGAATTTAAATTCGACCGTTCCCTCCATTCGTGGCTCATTAATGTGATTTTGGCGGTAGATCCATTCAACCCGATGTCTTAATTGCCCACTGCCCGCTCCTTGGTGTCTTAAATGGGACATCTTTTCATGAACAGTGTCTGCAATGGTCATCCTCCATCTTCCCCACGTGGCAGCGCAGTCCCTTGTACATGGACACGTTCTATGCTTCATACAGATTTCGCGTGCCACGTCTGAGCCGCACAACCTTCCTACAGACTTCTTTATAGTCCTGCACCCTCTTCCAACTGTGTGGAGCGTTGAGACTGGGTCCCCTATAGATAGTCAAGTGATCGCACCCCTAGTGTGAAACTTCAATTTTCTTGCTAGCCTAGGCTGTGGGTACCTTTCGAGTACCTTTGTATACGGTAGCCCATCACGTTTTGTTGTATATGGTACACGCCCCCGTCAGTGCGGTCGCAGCCATGATAGAAAGGTCGTAGCTCGTTCTACTACCGTAGTAGGACCAGCTAGGTCTGGTCCCCTTATTCTCAAATTTGCATGGCCCACTTGCGCGACTCTGATTTTTAGTCTGTGGATTTCTTCGTCCAACATCGCGCTTTTCCTCCTCAACCGTGCCCATTCTTCATCGAGCTTGCGAAGTCTCAAGCTACCGCGCTGAATGGCTTCCTGCAACTGCCAAGTTCCTTTGCCCAGGTCCTCATGTTCAGTCCAAATGGCAGGGGCGGTGGTTGGGGACATTCTCTCCACCTTCATGGTTCCATCATACCTGATCATGGATAGGGCCATCTTCGCGCACCTCATATAGGCCCATCAAACCCTTGGTACGTGCAAATTTAGTTGTGGTAGTGGTTGCACAACAAACGTTTGCCTTCCTCGTCATAGGTAGGTGCCCAAATCACTTCATCCTAGCTGCCCAGGCTACGTTCGCTATGGAAGGCCTCCAACTCGTACATGCATCCACCTTCTACATTCACGCCCGTTCCACCTAATCTTCCCAGGGGTACACCACCCTGGTGTAATTTTCTTGCGCAACGCTCCTTTTGGCGCATCGTGCCACTTCTGCTCTACAATTGAAATTCCAAAGTGGTTGACAAAGTCCTCCCCATTGGTTGTGTTGTCATCCGCTGGTAGTTTCCTTACCTCGGTTGTCACGCGTCGCAGTGATCTGATCATCATGTTACAGTTTAGCGTTGTTACTTCATGCAATCGGTTCTGCCATCGTTCTATCTCCTCGTCTGAATCCGATGTGCAGGAACTATCATGCTCCCATGAGATTCTCCCGTCAGTTGTTGGATTCCCCTGATCTTGGTCTGGCCCCGTTATCTGGTAGAGGCAGTCTAGTTCATCATCACTATCCTCATCGTGCACAGGTTCAATGTAGCACACTCCTTCAGCTGGGTCTAGTGGAAGTATTACATGTAGCAACTTTTTTCTCGAATATCATCTTCTGTCTTTTTAAGTTGATGACCCCATTCATGTCTGTGGCCCAATCTATTCCTAGCAACGTAGGGTATGGATTACTGTCATCAAAAATTTCTATTACCTCAAAGTCCATCTAAGTACTGATGCCTTCAAGGTCCACTGTCACACCTTGCAATCTTCCCATCGATAAAATATTTTGCTGGTTGGCCATCTGTAATTGAATAGGAGACTGTTGCAGTGTGGGCCTGCCCATGCATTCCCATGTCTATTTTGGAAATACATTCGCATCTGATCCCAAATCTAGGATGACCTGATCCATCTCATACTCACCAATTTGCACCGTCATTCGCATTACCACACGTGGCTCTCCTGACCCTACGCACCTAGTGATCAACTCTTGTAGTCCCTTTACTGCCTTATTATCACGTAGCAGCTTCGGACATGTCTCTAGAAAGGTAGTAAGCATAGAAGGATCCATTCCCGGCTCAAGTCAATCCTTACTACTTGAAGCAGAGGCTTCTGTGAAGCTCTCCATAGCTTCCTTAAATGCTTCCTTCACATGTTCCATCTCAGACTCAGGTTTCTTTGTAGGAACCTCGCGAACCTTCGAATCTTCTCCAGGTTGTTTCCTCTTATCTTCCCCCACAGTTGTGCCGCTTCTAAGTACCATGTTTACGCTGGGCTCCTCTTCACATGGAGTAGATCTCATCATTTGGATATTTTGAGTTGGAGTAGGCTGTAGTACCCCTTTCTCGCGCATTTAGGCAATGAACATTAGAAAATCTATCATTTCATGGTCAAACTACTCACACTATGGACAAGATATTCTTGTCGGGTTGGTACAATCACGAGCGTAATGCCCCGACCCCTCTCAATTATAACAGATTAGCTATCCGCGGCCCCATCCAGGTCCCATTCCTCCTCTCCCTCGTCCTTGTCCTTGGAATCCTCCATGTGGCCCCACAGCTAGATCGAAATCCCATGTTTTAGTTTGCATTCGATAGGCTGGGGTCCTATCCATCATTAGCTCATAGCTTCGACATGTTCACTCATCATGACCCACTGATCTACAGAAGTTGCAATATAGTTGCTGCGGAGTCTGGGTATACTTCTGCAACAGGTGATAGTTTTCCGTTGCATGCTTTCCTCCTATTTGACAAATCGCGCACCAAAGTGCGGACACCGCACTTGGCCCTACTTGTACCTCCAGTCTCAATGGCATTGGTCCCCCTCCCACCAAATAGTTCGCAAATACATGGCAGTGATCCTTGTCATGACCCTAGATTTTGCATTTGATACACCACAATTCCTCACGCGCCCCTGGTCGGGGCACCCTATCTTGCTTTAGGCTTTGCATCTCCAAGCATAGGTTTTGTAATTTCTCGTGGATTTGCTGAACTCCCAACCTAGAATCCTGTATTGGAGTTTCATGCAACCTCATCGCTATCCCTAATGATTCAGCCTGGGTCGAGATCTTTTGCTGTGATAGCACCATCCTCAGATATGGTGTCAAAGATGCCACAAACCACGCATGGTGTTGTGCATCCGTCAGCGTCATGTTAGCCTCACAGATCGTACCCTTCAGTCTCTGATCCAGATCCCAAGGTGTCTCACCTGGCAGCATCACGATCTCCCTGAATTCAATAATCGACTGCGTCTTCGATTTCGGCTGGCTAAATTATTTGTTCAATGCATCCTGGATCTCCATTAGTCCGGCATTTGGATGATCGCTAGAGTGCTTTATATACCACGTCAATGCGCAATACTGCAGCACGCTCACCAAAGTAGCCTTTTTAATGATATCATCTGTAATGCCTTGGGCTTCCCATACTACCTTTACCATGAACCAAAACTGATCTAGTTCCTCATTTCCTACAACTCTAAATACGATCAACTTGATCGCACTCGCCATTCCAACCCTTGGAGATAGTGGAGGTGGGCTAGGTGAAGATGGGGGTGATGTAGGTGAAGTGGGTGATGGTGTGGATGGAGGTGGTAACAGTGGAATGCGCTGATTTATCAACCGAACCGTGCTTCTCGGAGAGAACCCGCAAGCTCCTCCTCGCTTTCTCTCGAAAGTGAAATTAGGGGACTGTTCTCTAATCCTTTGGTCCCTCAGTGGCCTCTTCCGCTTTGCGTTACCCCAGACATCAATGGATTCACATAACCCATTTTTCACATAACAACATTTTAATCCAAGTATTCAACGATTTGATGTACTTACCCCGCGATCCCTTGAGAAAATGTCTTTCCGCTTCGCTGTAACTCACGGTTGTGTCTATCATGAACTCAGTGATAAACCCTCCTATTATCTGATCCATCCAATGGTCTACTGCCTGCGCGATTTTATCTTCAGATGCCTCTAGCCTGCACACCAACTACAGAGTCCACACTATCAATTGATCAAGTCTGCACCTTCCCAGCTTATCAGCTAGCCTCATGATCCACTCATACAGTTCTAAGGAGATGGTCATGAAGAAGATCTCGTGGATCTCCGTATATATGTAGCGATCCAACCACCTCTTCATAGATATTTACGTGTTTTTGTTTTCCTATACCACGAACTCGTGTATTTTCTGATCCAACCAATCTTCAATCTTCTTTCTTCGTAGAGTTCCAATGTTCTGACATTAGATATCCCTTATGCAGATCCTGATCCTAGCAATGGAACCATTTGTTGGCTTGTTGGTGCCTAACCCAGGTTCAGAAGTGTTTTAGCCAAACAAATCCTACATTACCGGCCCTTTCGGCAACAATCCGCGGAGCACGGACTGAAGTCTCACTGGAGGTAGTATGGGAGGGTACTAGAACCAGGTTTCTGAACCCTAGGGATGTCTTGATGGGGATTGGGAGGGGTCGCGAACCGATCTGCACCCTCGCGCCACTCTGCACTGTTGTCAGGTTTCCGTGTAGATCCATGCCGATGCGCTTCTTAAGCCTTATTATTATTGAGTTTATTATAGATCAAATCTAATTTTTAAGGTCTTTAAGCAAACATTTAGCAAATATAACCAGTGCGCACACCCATAAATCATACAGATTGGCATAAACTCAAAACATAAGCATAAACATATAGATCTGTGATAACACACACAATAATCCAAAAACACTTATCTTTATTAATGTCTTTGTTTCAGTACAATCCACCTCTTACCCTGTGCACATAGCTATAGGGGTCCACGCACATAGCTATGGACTCTACCAGGCCTCTGCGCACACAGCTGCGAAGCATATATCTCCCACTACGACCCAAGGCTCAGACTTACAGACTCAGAGTGAATATTGCATTCATAAACCCATAACATTCAAAATCCAAGAAAAGACTACCTTCTACCCTTAGAGCCTCGCTCTATTTATACATTCCCATGGTTCGCGGACCACGTGCAAGTTGACTCACTTTCTATTTTCCTACATTATTTTAGGGAGGACAACCCTATAACTCAATTGTACACTTCACACTTTGTGCTAGCAATTCGCGGAGTTTTACAACATCTTTGACCAAAACTTGGGCTTTGAGCCCCAAAACCTGCTGTGGGGGGGATTCCATGCCCAATAGGATGACCCAGAGAGGATTTTAAGACAACCTAAAACAACAGAAATTAAAGCCAATAATAGCAGGTTAGTTAGATCTAATTCACTCCCTGAGGAGTTGTCAACTTTAGAGGACATCCCTTTCAATTTTTCATTTTACCTCTCATTATTTAGAAGTAAATCTGAGAATGAAATACACGAAACAATGTTAGATCTTGTGTTTGTTCAACTCATTGAGTAAAAAAGGGTTATTCATTCAGATTTGGATAAATTAGTTGTTGATACTTTTGACAAATTAGAAGCTTGGGCCTCTAAATTGATAAGTAATATAGGTGATTCTTACATTCAACAATCTACTAAACTAGCTACCTTACTACTGCTGCCCTTGGAGTTTCTCCACAAACTTCACTCACTGTAAGTACCCCTTCCTTTACCACAACTTCATCAATTGTATCTACCACAATCCAATCACCTAAACCACTTATTAATTAATTATCTTCATCATCATTTGTTCACTTTCGTTAGTTTCAAGCCCTTCTTCAACCACCACAACTTTACCCCCTAGTCAAACCAGAATTACAGCAATGGCAAATTGATATGCTCCTCCTGTTTTACCTGCCCAAATCCATCCCATGCCTGTAGATTATTAGAGTAAGATTTTCCTATTTGATGCTACTGGTCATTACATTGCCTAGCAACATGTAAACAAGATGTCTGACTTTTTTGAATTACATGAAATAGATGAAGCAGATGTCCAAATGAGATTGTTTGCCCAAACTTTAACTGGGGATGTCAAGAAAGGGTTCAAAGTCTTTCCTGCCAACCATATTGCAGACTTAGCCAATTTTCAAAGGTTATTCATTGATAGATGGGAGAGAAATAAAAACCCACTGCAAATACTTTTTGAATATGACAATATTAGGAGAGCTCCCAATGAGTTAGTTCAGGACTATTGCACTAGGTTTAATAATATCTATAATGCAATTCCAGCTAGCTTTAAGCCTCCACCTGACCTAACATTAATTAAGTTTCCTGATAGTTTTGATGTTGACATGTCATACTAGCTAAGGGAAAGAAATCTTGAAACACTTGAACAAATGCAGAGAAATGGTGTCAGTGTAAAGGCCAACCTTTTAGCTAAGAAATCACGAATGAGGAATGAAAAGAAAGCTGTATTTAAAGAAAAAGCTTCAACTTCATATGGAAAAGTAGATGTTTTAGCTAAAAGTTTAGAAAGAATCATGGATAGGTTAGAGAACATGGAGAGGAAAAATCAATGGGAGAATCAATAACAACAACCCCCAGTAACAAATCCAAATTTTAGGAAGAACCCTAATACTGCAAAAAATGCTACACTAGACCAACAGATTAGGCCCCCCTTCCAAGAAAACTATGTTGAGGATTCACAGAACCAAGAAGAAGAGGATGATACCCATATTAACTTGCTAGAAACCACAAAAGAAGATATTGTTTTTCTTACTCAAGAAGAACAAGAGTTATATATGCTTCAACAATTACAATTAGAATCTAGTGAATCTTTTGATTTTAAACAAGGATATGAGTCAACTATAAATGATTTACATAAACAATATAGCTTGAGAAGTAAGAAGAATAATGAGACTCCCATTAAAAAATCCATCCAAACCCAGACTAAGATAATAAAAGAAGCTCCAGTTAAAAAGGTGTTGCAAATCCTCCCTAGGGGAGCAACTGAAACTTCAACCCCTAGAATTGTAGATATAACCTCCAATGAAACCCAAATAGAGATAATCCCTGAAATCAATCAAAATAGAAGAAATCAAGCCAAGACAGTAGAAACATAAACTGAAATGCCTACCACTGAGAAACAAAATAAAGATACTATAACTGCACACATTAAGGAAGATGTGAACCAAACAAGCCAACCTCAGCTCCCTTTCAATATTAAAAATGAAATAGCTAAATTAAAGATATAAGTTCCTTTGACCGAACTGGTAAAGAATCAATCTTATAAGTCACAGATAACTAAGACTTTGAACATAGGAGAGGGAGAGGATTTTGTTAATTTGAATGATGACCAGCCTGAATTATCATTTGGCCCTAAGGACAATGGAATTCATCAGCAAGGGGGAGTTCCTCCTTTTTACATCAGCCTAAACATTCATGATAAAGTTTTGCATAACGCTATGTTGGACTTAGGAGCATCCCACAATATAATTCCAAAGGAAATAATGGAAATACTGAACCTAGACATTACTAGACCTTATAATGATTTATTTTCTTTTGACTCCAGCCAGGTTAAATGCCTTGGTCTAATCAAAAACTTATGTGTGACTCTTGTCCAGTGCCCTGCAAAGAGAATTCTAATGGAAATTATAGTTACAAACATCCCACCAAAATATGGAATGCTACTATCTCGCTCATGGGGAGAAAAATTGCAGTGATCTTTGCAGTTGGATATGTCTTATTCCACCATATCTATTTTTGGCCAACCAAGAAAATTATATAGGGACACCTTGATGAAGTACATGGTCAGTAGTGAGGAAAAGCCACAAAAATTTCCCATATACTCCACACATTCATATATGGACTCTTTCATCTTATACAATGCAGAAAATGATAAAAAGGAAATCATAGCCAAAGACCTTAAATACAAAACAATTGACAGTGAGAACATATTCCATGAGTCACTTTGGCATTTAGACTTTGATGGGTCTATAAATAGGCTAGGGACTGGTGTAGGAGTCTGGATCCATAATATGGAGAATAACCATGTGGAGGGACACACTTTCATATTGAACTTCAAATGTACCAATAACATGGCCGAATATGAAGCCCTGATTCAAGGGTTACAATTGGTTAGGAAATTGGGAGCCAAAAGAGTTTCCATCATGGGAGACTCAGAGTTGATTATCAAACAGATCAGTGGTGAATATTTTGTCAACAACCCTAGGCTTGGTAGATATAGGGATATTGTTTTAGAATTGATCAAGGACCTCCTAGAATAAAACTTTGCCGCCATTCCTAGAAAACAAAACATGCAGGCCCATAGTTTGGCTCCCTTTGCTAGTACTTGTAAATTTCCATTTCAAACAAACCACCAGTACATTGCAGAAGTTAGACATAGGCCTGTTATACCAGACAGCCTTAAGTATTGGGAGATTTTATCCGAGGACTCTCAGATCTACGATTTCATGAACAATGAAGGTGAATTCTAGAATTGTAAGATAGATACTGACTGTACAGTAGACAATAATATAGAAAGCAGCTTAGATTTTAATATTTTTGATGTACATAAACCAACTAAATTTACTAAACTAGAAATAGATAGTTTAGAAAATGTAGAGATAGATGAAATAATGGATGATGATCATGAGATTCTTCATTTAAAAAATAATTTTTTGCCTAAAGGATTAGTACCTTTAGAAGATTTGTTTGACTCTAATGATGTAGCTAGGAAACCCAAGATGGAACCTCTGAGAGCTGACATAGAAGAGGTTAATATAGGAACTAAAGATAATCCAAAACTCATTAAGATATCTAAAGCCTTACCCCCAGAGGAAAAGGTTAAATATATAAATATTTTTAAGGAGTTCCAGGATTTATTTGCCTGGAGTTATGAAGACTTAAAATCTTATGACACCAGTATAATCAAACACAAAATACCTTTAAAAGAAAATCATAAACCTTTCAAATAGAAACTTAGGAGGATAAACCAATTTCTTATGCCATCCATAGAGAAAGAGGTTAAAAAAATGTTTGATGCCCAAATAATAGTGCCCATTAGATACTTAGACTGGATTTCAAACTTAGTTACAACTAGGAAAAAGACAGATGAACTCAAACTTTGTGTAGATTTTATAAACTTAAACAAGGTCTCTTTAAAAGACAACTACCCTTTACCAAAAATGGACCATATATTGCAAAGGGTAGTGGGGTCATCTAGGATTTCACTGTTATATGGATTCTCTGGGTATAATCAGATCTTAGTCCAACCTGAGGACCAAGCCAAAACTGCGTTTACTACTCCTTGGGGTATCTTCATTTACTTGAAGATGCCCTTTGGATTAATGAATGCAGGTGCTACATTTCAAAGAGCTATGAATATAGATTTTGCTAATGAAATCTATGATTTCTTAGTAGTATACCAGGATGACATCATAGTCTTCTCTAAATCTAACAATGAACACTTAGACCACCTTAGAAGAGTATTTATCAAATGCATGAAATTTGGGATTTCTTTAAATCCTAAAAAGACACTTTTCGGTCTTAAAGAGGGAAAGCTGTTACGACACATCATATCTAAAGACGTGATTAGGATAGACCATGCTAGAATAGAAGCCATTTTGACCATTTCCCATCCCTGAAACATTAAAGAGCTACAATCATGTATAGGTAAGATTAATTTCCTTAGGAGATTTATCTCAAATCTAGCATAATTAATTAGGGAATTAAATAACATGCTAAGAAAGGAATCATCAATTAAATAGACATTGGAGGCCAAAAAATCCTTTGAAGCTATTAAGGAAGCATTAACCAAGACTCCAGTCCTGATTAGTCCTGATTAGTCCTGACTTTAACAAATATTTTATCATTTTTTCTTTTGCTTCAGAACACACCATTGTAGCAGTCTTGCTGCAAAAGAAAAATCAAGGATATGAACAACCAATAGCATTATTTAGTAAATCATTAAGAGATGCCACACTCAAATTCAATATCATGGAAAAACAGGCTTTAGCTTTGGTTAAGGCTATCAAAAATTTCAGAGTATACATTATGTACTCTCACATTATTTCTTATGTTCCAAACTCTGTAGTTAAGGACATTTTGACTCAAAATGGGCCTAAAGGAAAAAGAGGAAAACGGATTGCCACAACAATGGAATATTACATAGAGATAAAACTCACCAAGCTTATCAAAGGCCAAGGTTTAACCAAAATCATGGCTGAATCAAACTGTCAGACCCTTGATATCAACTTCATTAGTGCCCTTAATGATTAGGAGGAGATGGTGACTCCACTGGTCAGTGACCCTTTTACTGATTCACCATGGTATGCAGGTATTACATTTGTTTTACTAAACTTACAAGCTCCTCCTGGAATTACAAGAACTAAAGCTAGGTTCTTAAAAATGAAGTCATTGAGATATTGTGTTATAGATAATGCATTGTTTTGGGAAGACAATAGTGGTATTCTTTTAACATGTTTATTAAAAGATGAAGCTGACAAGATTTTACAAGAGTTTCATGCAGGGGATTGTGGAGTACACTTGTACTGGAAGAGTACTTCTGACAAGATTTTGAAGGTTGGTTTTTATTGGCCTACATTTTTTGAAAATGTTAAAAAACATGTGACCGCCTGTCATAAATGCTAGAATTTTGAAGGAAAGAGAAAAAATTTACCCTTGCCACTTAAACCAATTTCCACTAAGATGCCATTTCAATAATGGGGATTAGACTTCATTGGAGAAATACACCCTGCATCTTCAACTCAGCATAAGTGGATTCTAATAGCCATAAACACTGTCATAATCACCTTCTTAGAGAGTAATATTCTTTCAAGATTTGGATGTCCCCAAAAGCTCATTACTGATAATGCAATAGCCTTTAGATCCAAAATAATGATAGATTTCTGTAACAAATACCACATCACCCTTGGCCATTCCACAACCTATTACCCTCAAGGTAATGGACTAGCAGAGTCATCCAACAAAACCCTGGTCAATATTATCAAAAAGTTACTGGAAGACAATAAAAAGACATGGAACAAGAAGTTAGTCAATGCCTTATGGGTAGATATACTGACTACTAAGAAATCTATTGGAACATCACCCTATTAGCTAGTTTATGGGATGGATGCAATTTTCCCATCGTCCATGGGAGTGCTAGTCATGAAGATCCTCCAAGAATTATAGGTGGAGCCAAGTGATATTCAGAGAAGAATAAATCAGACCATAAACCTGCAACAGGCTAGAGAAGAAGTATATGTACAATCACAGGTAATCTAGGAAAAGATTAAGAAAGTTTTTGATAAAAATAATAAAGCAGATGATTCTCACATAGGAGACAAAGTCCTTAAGTGGGATTCAAGGAGAGAAGACAAAGGCAAGCATGGAAAATTTGATTTTCTGTGGCAGGGGCCTTATGTCATTTATGGCTACAGAGGAAACAATGCCTTTTTCTTGAGAAACATAGATGGATCATGTCTACCAAGAGGACTTGTTAATGGTAGGATGTTGAAGCATTACTTTTCCACTAACTTACAATAGTTCACTTTACTTTGCATCATTGTACATAACATTGTAGAGTGTAGTTTGGATTGGAAGGTAATCCTTTGAAGTTGAAGCCCGGAGAGAAGGCCCTGAGCTTTGGAGGATTCACTCTCATAAGTATCAATAATGCAGATTCAAAGAAGGACACTTTGCAAGGTAACTTTAGCTACAATTAAAAGGCTACTGATCTTTAGAGTTTTTGACATTTCACTAGAAAATGCCATCGCCATGTGGAGCCATTGTTAGAGTCCTATAATTATATGATTCATAATGTTGAATTGGCTAAGGTTGAGCCCTATAATATTGTACATACCTTTGCTTTCTGCAAATGTTTTCCATATTAAAAATTAAAAAATGTAAAGAGGGTGTGTCCTAAAAGAAAAAAATCAAAGGATGAAAAGAATAAGAAAAGATCAAAAAATGAAAATATATGAACCCCAAAAACAAAATAGATCATGAAAGTGTGCAAGTCTAAATGCCACTACTATTTTACTGCTTTACTGTCTTAAATAATGGTTGTGTGCAGCTTGTCATACATGCCACAACCCATGGTAGTCAAACTGCTTAATCTTGACTATTTCATGCTTTGAATTTTATGTTTATAGTTAGAGAATAAAATATGACCAAACAACTTAATCTTGGCAGATCGTTAGATAGGTAGAGAAAATAAAAGGAGCTCATCAGCTTAATCTGAGCCCTTGGAAGATATAAGGTTAGAAGTAGATAGTTTGTTTCATAAAATAAAAAATAATGATAAGGGTCTGCTAGCCTAAATGCACCCAAATAAGTGAAAGGTTGATGAAGTATAAAGTTGATTGGACAAAAGCACATTTATCATGCTTAATCATATGTTTCAATGTGCATGAGAAATTAAGAAAGCAAAAATAGAGGTTTACAAGGTGATTTAATTGACTTCTCCTCATTCATTTCATCCCTATATTTACTAATTTCCCCATCCACAAGTATGTTCTAGTACTAAAAATCCTTCAAGTCATAAAGGCTCATAGCATTTCTCTGACTTTTGGTGGGACCAAACCCTCATCTTAATGAATTGTGGACATCAAGTGTTAGAATTCCCTTCATAAAAGTCATTTCCCTTAATTACCCTAACAAACCCATTTTCCTAAGGTTAAACTCCATTTTCCTATGAAAAGTAAAAAAACCTCATGTTAAATTCCATTTCACTCAAAACACCCACAAAAAGTTTTTATCATAAGTGTAAGTGTTGGACCTCAGAATTACTCTCTCTTTGACAAATTTTCTCACTTCTTTCTGTTGTTTTTCCATAAAGACAGATCCCCATAACTGATAAATGATATATTTTGTCTCAAGGAAGACATTAAAGGATTGACATGCTATACTTTTATGTTTTTGCTATTTGAAATAAGTTTTTGAAAATTAGCTATGGAACGTAGCCCATTCTGCAGCTAACTGTGTGTTACGTAGCTACTTCCATGGTTGAATAGGTTACAGGTGTCAAGCGAGGAAACCGGCCACATGGGTATCTCTGGAATTGTCATGACATGGATCCTATCCTAGTCACCCAGCCCAGATCGACAAAAAAGCCAGCTCAAGACCATAGTCAAAGGTGGAGTCAAACGAAGAAACCCGAGAGCAATAGGACTCCGTGTCCACTCTTCATGGCTAATTAATAAATCCGACAGTTTTTTTGTAGCATTAACTCGAACCAGCCACCAGTGATAACAGTTTCATGCAACCATCTTGCTGACTTAAAGTCACCTGTAGCTGATCAACCCTTTATGCAGATCTGTTGTAATACGTGGAGACCACCTGTAGCTAAATTCTCTCAAAAGACAGTTAGGAATGTTTCTTTAAATATCAGTTGTAAAGAACTGAGAAGGAGTTCAAATTTTTGCATGTATTAAGCTCAGACTTACAACTCTATAATTTTGAAACTTATTTTCCTGTTAATAATATGAAGCCGTGTTTGACCAAGTGATCATTTGAAAGAGTATCTTCAGCTAGTTAGTAGCTCAACTCAGTCAGTTGCAGAGGGCCCCTGCATTGAAGGAGGTTTTTCTTTTATTTTGTTTGCTGTTCAGTTTAGTTTCATTATTTACTTTTAGTATTATTTGTAGTTTAGGTTGATTTCCTGTAGTTTGTTTTATTTTAATTCTGTTCAGTAGCATAATGTTAGAATTCGATGGTGTAGTCTTGTTTCTCCTATCTATTTCATAAATGAAACTTGTTTTGTTTTAATAGGGTAAGGTGGAAAAGTAACAAGGATGCATTGTGGATTAGTTTACTTACTGTTTGTTCCCTTTGTTATTTATTTCCTAGTTCAGATTGCCAATGCACTATGTGGATAAATGTTTTTGGTCACCATTTCAAGTTGATATCCATCCTAAACTAAATGGTTAAACATTCATTTCACACGAGGATTGGAATCAATTAGTTACTCTCTGCATATTTGATTTAGTTCTTTAAAATATAAAGTACAGTAAGTTTCCTGTTTGCCATCTCAAGAAAGTTATCTTTCAAAATTGGAGGCTTGGACAACTAAAAGTGCTTTAGTTAGTTTCATTCTCTGTAATTATTTCAATTTTCCTTACAACTTGAACTTTTAATTTTTGACTTAGGATTAAATGACGGGATAGGATAGATGCTCTATTTTTCCTTCCTTTAACTTAGATTTTGATTAGTTTACCTTTACGAAATTTAGACTCAGTTTCTCATAATTTACACTGTACATCATTAGAAATCAAGGAAACCCCAAAAAAAAACAATATAAAAATACAAATCAATGAAGTAAGAAGGGTTAACTAGCACATATAGTGCACTACACTTCATTAGCTTATGAGCCTCGGTTGATAATTTATGTAAAGCAGTTTAGGAAACTAAATTGACTAAACATTTTGGCACCATTTCCAGGGAAGTGTAACTAGGTAACTTTATCCCTCACATTAAAAAAAAATGATATGCATAGAGAAAGAGACTCTAGGGGTAGATTTATAGCTAGAGACGGGAGTTCAATTCCTACAACACCACCTACTCCACCAAGAACAAGAAAGGATACATCTCCATCCAAAACTCATACTCCCAGCCAGAGAACTCCTGAAATTCCAGTGGTAGAAATCCAATCAAAATAATCTCCTACTTCATCTACCAAGTCAGTCCTAGAGGAGAAAAATCTTGAATCTCCAACAGCAGGAGTATCCTTTTTCACCTCCACAGGGGAGCACATTTTAGTTGAAGAATTAGGAATACTCGATGAGGAAGAAGAAGTAGAACCTCTCTCCCATATCCCATTAATAGAAGAACCAGAGGAGGAGAAAGTAACCTTGCAAGTTGAACCCTATACTAACCCTGAAGAAACTATAATGGCAGAAGAAGGAGAAGATGGAGAATTCACATTGTTTGGAGGAGGGGGTAGAGGAAGAGGTAGAGGAAATAATGGAGGAGGTAGAGGAAATAGGGAAATAGATAATTCTTTTGGATTCCCTATAGTGGATGAAGAAACAAATGCCACAATGAAAAATATCTCACCTTCTGTCCTCCCAAACTTCCATGGGTTAAAAAGTGAGGATCCTGAAACATTTTTATTTGAGTTTGAAGTCTTGTGCAGAACCAATGATTATCTAGAAGACTCTCAAAAACTTAAGTCGTTCCCTCAAACATTGAAAGGAGCTTCTTTGAAGTGGTTAATGGGGTTAGTCACTCAGTCCATTAGAACATGGAATGACATGAAAAAAACGTTTTTGGATAGGTATTTGGATTATTTCATGCCTATCAATCACAAAGATGAAGTGTTAAAAATGATGCAAAGAGACGATGAAAATTTAGAGGATTTGATTGAGAGATTCAACTATAATTTGAAAAGAGCAAAGATGGACAATTTAGATGAAGATACCTTAAAAGCTCTTTTATTAAAATCCAATAGAGATGAGTGGATATATATCCTTAACATGATGGGGAAGGGAGATATCTCTCAACTCCCATTAAATGATATAAGAGAATTATGTGTTCATCTCTCAAGAGGGAAATCCAAAACTAGGAAAGGTCCAAGAAATCCTTCTCTTGTTAGAGTAAATAAGTCTGCAACTGGATCAGTGAGTAGAGCAAAAATTGGTAATATGCTTGATGAATTCAAAACAAATATCCTAGGGAGTCTTAGTGAGCAAATAGACACCCTTAGGTTGCAAAACAAGCAGAAAACCGAGGCTGATGCTTTAGCTATTTTCTATCCAAAATGCAGAAAAAAAAAACATGCTCTAAGAGAATGCCCTTTAGATGCAAAAATTATAGAAACTTGTATGATTTTCTCAGAGAATCATGAAACCAAGGGTTGTCCTTCGATTTCAGGCCTTAAGGTTGTTTTTCAAGAAGAAACATTTCCAAATTTAGTAGAACAAGGAGTACAAAATCCTTATGGGAGATTTTCTCAATATTATCAATATAAAAATTATCCTTCCCCACACATTCCACAACAAAATCAGTAGCCACAACTTCAAAATCAGAACCCTCAACTTTCATTACCATTTCCACAACAAATTCCACAACAAAACCAAAATCCTCAACTCTTACTGCCATTTCAGTAGAAACCAAATCAGCTACGTGCCCAACCATTACCAAACCCCAACAATAAAAATCCTCAGAATACTTACTAGTGGAAGGACAACAATTTCCGACTTATATGATCACTCCTCTAGATCTCAATGATGTTCAACTAAGATCTGGTAGGATATTAGAAAAGGAAAGACCTTCTGTAGTTATTCAGGAACAAGACAATTCTGTGGAAGATTCTTTATAGCTCAATAAATTTTTTGAGGGAACATCTCTCCAAAACCAAAATACTGAAAATGAAAAACAGAAAGAACCAATGAAATCAACTCCTATCATTGAGCAGCCAGTATCTAATTCTGCACCTCCATTTCCTGAAAGACTACAAGTTGATAGAGGAGTAGAAAAGCAGATCATGTTGCCTAATTATGATTTTCTAGATGAATTGAAAAATGTCTGCATCAAAATTCCTTTGTTACAAGCCATTAAGGAGATTCCAATCCTAGCAAGAACAATAAAGGAGTTGAGCATAAAGAAACTAGTAAGAAAAGAAAAAGAAACAAAAAGAATTCACCTGGTAGGAAAAATAGTAGATATAATAATGGGAAAAATTGCCATACAAAAATATGTAGATCCAGGAAGTCCAATTGTGAAAACACATATCAATGGAGTTGAAATTCCAAATACATTGATTGATTTAGGGGCAACAATAAACATCATGAGCAAACAAACCATGGAACAACTCAAGCTTCCTAATCTTCTTTATACACTTCCATTACTACAATTAGCGGACAGATCTGTAATAAAACCAGATGGAGTGTTAGAAGATATTTTAGTATCCTTAGATTCTTGGGAATATCCTGTTGATTTTATGATCTTAACCCCCAAGAACAATCTAGGAGGACATCCACTCATATTAGGAAGACCTTGGCTGGCCACAGCTAATGCTTTCATTAGCTGTAGATCTGGTGATATGTATATTTCTGATGGGAATTCAACAAAGAAATTCACTCTATATCCTCCAACAAGAACAATCATAGAAATAGATGAAAAAGAATGGATTGATGATGAAAATGACATTCAACCTCTCTTTACTATTTCAAATATTAGTGAAGATAGTCAAATCTTAAATACAATGGAAAATTTTGAATCATCTCTAGAATATGAACATGATCAATTTCAAGAAAAATCCAATATTGAATATTTTTCATCTAGGCATATGTCTCTTTATTTTGTGGAAGAATTTGGTAGCTTTACAATTGAAATCTTTCCAAGGAGAACATTAAACATAAACAATAACTTGGAGAAATTACAACAGGAAAAGCTAATCAAGACATTACAACAACACTCTGCTGCATATGCATGGGAATGTACTAAAATGAAAGGAATTAGTCCTAAGACTTGTATTCATCACATCTACATTGAGGAAAATTGCAAACCTATCAGAAAACCTCAGAGAAGAATGAATCCAAATCTTAGGGAAATTGTGAAAGAAGAGCTGCAAAAATTGTTGAATGTAAACTTCATTTACCCAATTTCAGACAACCAATGGGTTTCCCCTATAGTGATTGTGCCTAAAAAGAATGGTAAATGGAGGGTGTGCATTGATTACTGAGAATCGAATAAAGCTACCTCAAAGATCATTTTCCTTTGCCCTTTATAGATCAAGTGTTAGATACATTAGCAGGTAAGAATTATTTCTCATTCTTGGATAGTTTTAGTGGTTATAATGAGATTCAGGTGGCACCTAAAGATCAAGATAAACCAAAATTGTCCATGGGGAACTTATGCCTACTGAGTACTTCCTTTTGGGTTATGTAATGCACCTACAACATTCCAAAGAGCAGTACTAGGAATTTTTTTTGATCTAATACATGATTGTGTAGAGGTATATATGGATGATTTTATAGTCTATACGAATACATTTGAAGAAGCTTTGGAAAATTTGGAAAGAGTTCTTAAAAGATGTAAGGAAGCAAACCTTTCACTAAGCCATGAAAAATGTTTTATGATGTTTACAGAAGGTATTGTTTTAGGGCATCACATTTCAGGAGATGGGATTAAAGTTGATAAATCTAAAGTAGAAGTCATCTCTAAATTATCAATTCCAAATTTCCAAAAGGATGTTCGAAGTTTTCTAGGTTTCACAGGATACTATAGACGATTTATATTCACTAAAATAGCATCCCCACTCTTCAAATTACTCACCAAGGATTGTGAATTCAATTGGAATCCTGACTGCCAGTTAGCATTTGAGACTTTAAAAACAAAATTTTTTGAAGCACCCATCTTGAGAGGTCCAAATTGGAAACTACCTTTTCACATTTCAACAGATGCTTCAGATACAACTCTGGGAGTTGTATTAGGACAAAAATACTTGATTCCCTATGCCATCTACTATACAAGTAAGAATTTGACTCCCACTGAGTTGAACTATACTATAACTGAAAAGGAATTTTTAGTTGTTGTTCATGCAATCAACAAGTTCAGACATTATATAACAAGCTATGAAACCTTTGTTCATACAGATCACTCTACAATTATATATTTATTTAATAAACCCATTACTAATGGCAGAGTTACAAGGTGGCTTTTACTCTTCCAAGAATTCAATATTATTGTGCTAGATAGACCTGGAAAACAAAACACAGTTGCTGATTTCTTGTCTAGAATTCAGAATATCAAAGATTTCACTTCGGTTGAACATAAGTTTCCTGATGAACATATTTTGCAGTGACTACTCAAACTCCTTCCTTTGCATATATTGCTAATTACTTAGTCACAGGAAAATTGCATTCACATTTGTTTCCTAGAGAAAAAGAAAAATCATTAAGATAAGTGCAAGATACTCATGGATCACTAATGAATTGTATAAAATAGGCCCAGGTCTTATGATAAGAAGATGTGTTAGGGAATATGAAATGCCTGAGATTCTTAAGGCATGTCATGATGAGTTGTGTGGAGGACACTTTGCTGACAAGAGGACAGCCTATAAAATCCTTTCTTTAGGATATTATTGGCCATCCATCTTCAAAGATGCCAAAGAATATGTTAGGAGGTGTGACAGCTGCCAGAGGGTAGGGAAACCTGCTCCTTCAAATGAAATGCCACTACAAATTCAGGTACACATTGAAACTTTTGAAAAATGGCCGTTAGATTTTGTTAGGCCAATTAAACCTTCATCTAAGAAAAAGAAGTATATATTGGTATGCACTGATTATGTCACTAAATGGGTAGAGGCCAAAGCATTACCTTTTTCTAATGAAAAATCTGTAGTTAATTTTCTTTTTGAGGACATCTTCACTCGTTTTGGTGTTCCAAGAGAAATTGTGACAGATCAGGGATCTCAATTTACATCTAAAATGGTGAAGGATCTTGTGGAAGATTACAAGATCAAACATAGGAAATCTACTCCCTATCATCCACAAGCAAATGGTCAAGTTGAATCTACAAATAAGGTGATTGAAGGAATTCTCACTAAGACTGTGCATCTACATAGAAGAGATTGGGTAGAAAGGCTTCCTAAAGCCTTATGGGCCTATAGAACTACATGGAGGAACACAACGGGACATACACCCTATGAACTTGTTTATGGGAAACAAGCCCTGTTCCCTATAGAGTTTCAAATTAAAACCTTCAAGATGGCAGTCCAATTGGGATTGGATTTATCAGAGAAACAAAAACATAGATTGGAGAAACTCAATGAACTTGATGAAATCAGGCAAGATGCAGTCCAAAGAACTAGTATAGTCCAACAACAAAGGGCTAAATGGCATGATACATATATTAAGGAGAAGAAATTTCAAGTAGGAGATTGGGCACTGTTGTTTGATTCAAAGCTCAAATATTTTCAAGGGAAGTTTCAAACTCATTGGCTTGGGCCATATGATATTGAAAAAGTCTTTAACAATGGAGCGGTGAGAATAAGAACAATAGATGAGGAAAAGGTACCTCTTCTTGTGAATGGTTATCGGTTGAAGATATATTAAAAACCAGTTTCAAGAGAGGAGTTCATTAGGATTTTCTAGGATAACTCCAAAATGAAGCTAGTGAAGAAGAATCCTTCTTCTCCACTAACTTAGTCTTTATTTTTCCCAAGAAACGATTGATTAAAAAATAAAAATAAAAAATTGATAATATAATGTGTAAGGTTGAAAACCAATCATTGATTGACATTCTTATACAGAAAATACAGTGTGAAAATCAGAGATTTTTGACATCTTATATTTTCCATTTCCTTTATGTAATAAGTAGTGACAAAAAGCTACATTTAGTTGCAGTATAGAGTCTGCAATTTCATAGTCTCTTTCCATCTCATTCAGTTTTCATTCTGTTTTACAGTTCCACTTCATCTCACTGTCATCTTTCATTTACATTTTATTTTTATAGTTTTACTCCATTTCACCCTATTTTGCATTATATCTTACATCTCATTCCATATCACTGTCATAACTCATTTCCATTTTATTTCTACATCCATATTTCATAAGCCATATTTCACTTTTCCTTATTTTCACATTTTGCAATTGGTTCCATTCCGCAACTAATATGATTCTGTAGCTACAACTTAGTTATCAACTCTGGCACAATTTTATAGCTTACAAATAAATCATGAATGAAGGGAAATTGAAGAATCAAGTTTTGGAGATCAACCATGCTCAAAGTACCTACGGATCAACACCAAAAGAATTATCAAGCAAAAGGTTAATTTCTAAGGTAAAATGAAAATTTATTTCAAACAGCAAGTCATAAACATAATTCATGTATAATATGAATGATCATATGTCTCCTTAACAAGTCATCATTTGATTTGACTACCACTTCATGATACTACATCTCCACCACATCTTCCACATTCAATACCCAACGGTCTATACCAATTTCATCATACCACACCTCTACTACGGTCTCTATACTCTGTACTTAAACGATCTCTAATAACTCCATCTGTTAATGGTCACAACCACAATGTGACCAACATATTCACGTCTCTCCAAACCCTTATCGTCTACTTATTCCATACAAACCCATAGTTCTTTTTCACCATACCCGCAGACAATCCATTTCATAGACCAGGAGAGTAATTTTGAAGGTTGGAAAATTCTACGAAACAGAGACCATGGGACTCTTTGTCAGGGCAGAGCCTGTAAGGGAAAAGTTTATGGAAGGGTACCCACAAATCAAGGAGATGCTGCAGAAGACTGGATGGCTCAAATTCATTGAAAAATTTGATGGATATAACAAGAGATCAAAAAATCTTTTGCTAGAACATTTGATGGTACAAAAGTAGAGGTTGAAGACATTAAGTTTGAAGTACTAGAATCTTACATAGCAGAGGCTACAGAATTGCCAAGACTTGGTGAGAGATAGTTCAAAAACAAAGAATTCCACAGTGAATCCTGGAAGGTAATCCTTAGGAACCAAGGTATGGATTTCATTGTGTTTAGAAAAGGAATTCCTATTTTAGCACTAAAAAATAAATGGAGAAGCATGCTTTTGATATTAAAAAAAATTATTACCTGTGAGGGAATATTCGGATGTATGTATGTTTATCGTATACGTTTATTGATGAACTTTCTAGAAAATGGAAACATCAACCTCCCTTTCTTCCTTCTAAACAGTCTAAGGAGGATGGCTTCAAATGTACAAAAGAAAATAGAATCCCTGGACACAACCATGTACCATCATGGGTTGGTCAAAATACTGGTTGAATATCATCTAAAAGGAATAGGAGATACCTGGGAAAAATTTCTGATAAGAAACTATTTCCACGAGGCACCAAAATCTCCTGAATAAGAAACTATTTCAAAGCAACCTTGAGCCCTCAGTACAGAAAAATGATGATGAACCAATCTATGAAAAATTAACAGAGATCAGAGAGCAAATCAAGCAGAAGAAGAAGATAAAAGAGAAAGCTGGTGGAATTACTGAGAACAAACTTGAATCTCCATTACAACAAGATGATGAACAACCAATCTCTAAAAAATTGACAGAGATTAGGAAACAAATCAAGAGGGAGGAAAAGATAGGAAAGGAGAAAAAGGGTAAAAAGGAGGAGAACATAAATCCCCTACAACTTAGAAGGAGCTCTAGACTCTGAGGTATGGTAAAGAAGGTATCATCAAAGGAAACATAGTTCATAAATCTAGAAGAAGAAACCCCAGTACCATCTCCTAAAAATGTTCCATTTACATACAATCCTCAAAACTCTCCTAAATAGTATTTTGAAGGCAGCCCCAACAAAGGATCCCCAAGCATAGACCCAGTGCAACAACAAATTTATGATTACATAGAATCATTGGAAAAGAAAAGTGCCTCAATGGATCCAGGACCCTCAGCCAATCCAGAACAACTTGTCGATCCACAAGAACCTTTGACTGACTCTCTCAAATAAGAAATCTATGAGTTAGAGCTATTGAACAGGCATATCAAGAAAGAAAATGAAACCCTAAAGGAACAAAGAAAATTGGATAAAGCCTATCATGATAATACAATACTGCACCTAGGGCTATGGTATAAGAAGAATAGGAAGTTGAAGAGGAAGAATAGAAGCTTGAACAAAACAATGATCAACCTTAAATACAGACTTCTCATGAAGAAACCCAGGATGGAAGTCAGTTCAAAGAGGAGTAAGAGAAGAAAGTTACATGTACTGGTAGAGGTATTTGAGTAGATGCAATAGGGAGGGAAGAGTTCACCAATTTGGAAAAATTTCATGGGGACATGCAATGATTTTGCAATGGGGGTATGTTGTACCTCATAATTACTCTCTCTTTGACAACTTTTCTCACTTCTTTCTCTTGTCTTTCCATAAAAGACAGATCCCTATCACTGATAAATGATAGATTTTGTCTCAAGGAAGACATTAAATGATTGACCTGTTATACTTTTATGTTTTTGCTATTTGAAATAATTTTTTTCAAATTAGCTACAGAACGTAGCCCATTTTGCAGCTAACCATGTTTTCCGTAGCTACTTCCATGGTTGAATAGGTTACAGGTGTCAAGCGAGGAAATCGACCACATGGGTATCTATGGAATGGTCACGACATGGATCATATCCTAGTCACCCAGTCCAGATCGACAAAAGATCCATCTCAAGACCACAGTCAAAGGTGGAGTCAAACGAAGAAACCCAGGATCAATAGGAATCTGTGTCCACTCTTTGTGGCTAATTAATAAATCCGACATTTTTGTTGTAGCATTAACTCGAACCAGCCACTGGTGATAACAGTTTCATGCAACCATATTTCTGACTTAAAGTCACTTGTAGTCGATCAACCCTTTACATAGATCTGTTGTAATATGTGGAGACCACCTGTAGCTAAATTCTCTCAAAATACAATTAGGAATGTTTCTTTAAATATCAGTTGTAAAGAAATGAGAAGGATTTTGAATTTTTGCATGTATTAAGCTCAGACTTACAGCTTTGTAATTTTGAAACTTATTTTCTTGTTAATAATCTGAAGTCGTGTTTGACCAAGTGATCATTTGAAAGATTATCTTCAGCTAGTTAGCAGCTCAAATCAGTCAGTTGTAGAGGGCCCCTGAACTGAAGGAGGTTTTTCTTTTATTCTATTTGATGTTCAGTTTAGTTTCATTATTTACTTTTAGTAGTATTTGTAGTTTAGGTTGATTTCCTGTAGTTTGTTTTATTTTAATTCTGTTCAGTAGCATAATGTTAGAATTCGATGGTGCAGTCTTGTTTCTCCTATCTATTTCATAAATGAAACTTGTTTTGTTTTAAAAGGGTAATGTGGAAAAGTAATAAGGATGCATTGTGGATTAGTTTACTTACTGTTTTTTCCCTCTGTTATTTATTTCCTAGTTCAGATTGCCAATGCACTATGTGGATAAATGTTTTTGTTCAGCATTTCAAGCTGATATCCATCCTAAACTAAATGGTTAAACATTCATTTCACACGAGGGTTGGAATCAATTAGTTACACTTTGCATATTTGATTTAGTTCTTTAAACTATAGAGTACAGTAAGTTGCTTGTTTTCCATCTCAAGAAAGTTATATTTCAAAATTGGAGGCTTGGACAACTAAAAGTGCTTTAGTCAGTTTCATTCTTTGAAATTATTTCAATTTTCCTTACAACTTCACCTTTTAATTTTTAACTTAGGATTAAATGATAGGATAGGATAGACACTCTATTTTTCCTTCCTTTAACTTAGATTTTGATTAGTTCACCTTTAGGGAATTTAGACTCAGTTTCTCATAATTTAGACTGTACATCATTAGAAATCAAGGAAACCCCCAAAACAAAACAATATAAAAATACAAAATAATGAAGTAAGATGGGTTAACTAGCACATACAGTGCACTACACTTCATCAACTTACGAGCCTCGGTTGATAATTTATTCAAAGCAATTTACGAAACTAAATTGACTAAACAATAAATGTATGTGAAGAAAATGTGAAAATATTACATTATGATTAGTAGTATTTTCACTCCTCTCATTTCAGTTCATATTAATTTCTAACTTAATAATATAGCTCGCAATATACCTTTTACCATATATAAATAAATCCCGTATATAATACCCCAACCCTTAGTTTAACTATAAACTATATGTTTATCCCATGCCCTTGATAAAACCCTCTTAACTCACCAATTCTTGGTAAAGTTATGATAATCCCTTCATTAATCCCATATGATCATTTAATCCCATGTATAACTTTTAAATAATCACAACCACCATGGATTAAGGCCTCAGGTCCTGTTAGCCTCCTATACCAATAGGTTTTCATCTCTCATGATTGACAGTGGAAGTGCCAAAAATGTTCACCTTCCATGCTGCTAAGGTTCCATTTTTGTGAAAGAAGCAGACAATTTAAAAAATGTAAAGAGGGTATGCCTTAAAAGAAAAATCAAAGGGCAAGAAAATGAATTGGTCAAAGAAAAAATAAAAGAAATGAACCCCAAACAAAGACCATGAAAGTGGCTAGTCCAAATTGCCACTACTATTTTGATGGGTGGTCCAACAGCTCAAGCTGGGCCTCACCATGTTTTGAATTGCATGTTGTAGACTAGAGAGGAAGTACCTGTTCAAACAGTTCAAGCTTGACAGATGACTAGGTGGATAGAGAAAGAAAGGAGCCCAACTGCTAAATCTGGGCCCTTGGAAGTCATAAGGGTAGACTTAGATAGGAGGGCAGAAAAAAGAAAAGAGAATTATCAGGGTTTGCAAGACCAAGTGCACCCATCCAAAGGAAGAAAAAATGTTAGGCATATTAGGCAGGGTAGGCAGTTGAAGGTTGCAGAAAGCATCATCTAAGTATATCAATTGGCAAGAATTACAATGATGTCACCAGCAGAAGAAAGGCAAGTCCAATGGCTCATTGGGCAAACTACTGAACTATCACTAACTTCCCCCATCCCCTTCAAAAGTTTTTTACTAACCTCCCCATGAGCACTGCAGGATCTGCCTGATCAGTCCTCCTTACACTCTTCATTTTTACAAACTTCATGTCAGAAGTGACTTCTCTCCTTGAAAAGAAGCCACATTTCTTGTGTAAAAATTCTTTTCATTTTGATCTACTCCCTAACTAAGTTTGTTTCCTAAAAACTTAGTTTCTATCATTTTCCCACTCATATTCCCCTGCAATACTAACTGTTAACTCTATCTACACTAAATCCCCTATGTTCCCCTTT
This sequence comes from Pinus tabuliformis, assembly GCA_031772625.1. Taxonomy (NCBI): domain Eukaryota; kingdom Viridiplantae; phylum Streptophyta; class Pinopsida; order Pinales; family Pinaceae; genus Pinus; species Pinus tabuliformis. The sequence goes on from CM062813.1 coordinate 720,571,288, forward strand.
TCCCCTACTACTATAACACCATGGTGTATAAACCCCAAGCAAGGTATAAATATCCCCCCTTTAGCATTATAGCTAAATAGTATGTCTATGGGAGACTTTAGTCCACCAGGGACTGTAGTCAACCCTTGTGTTGGGAATTACTCTAACCCCTGGTTAGACTAATAACCCACCCTTAACCCTCATATACCCTATTTTCCAAAAAATACCCATGCAAAACCCCTCTCCCCTTCTCAAACCTAACGTTCATATGCTTTTCTAAACCTAACATTCTAACCTGCATACCCAAAAAACCCACAAAAACCCCTTATCCAAAGTTTCGACCCCGACAGATTAAATTGAATATTTTAATACGCCGGCGGGTCCCCCCCAACATGCATGACGGGTCGGGGCGCCCGCCAGCCGTCCATCGCCCGCCCCCCTTCATCCAACGGTGGGCGGTCTTTTATGATTTTCAACCCGCCGATGTTTAACGTCCGGGGAGAGGGCGGTATTCCCCCCCATACACAGGACGCGTGGCAAGCGGCGGGGGTGTTCGGAGCCCCCCTCCCCGATACCGCCTTTGCCCAAAAGCGGTGCGGGGAGACCGCTTACCACTCTCCCCGATACCGCCCCTCCGCTGTCACGTCGGCCCCCACGTCACCGTGACGTCATGCCACTCCGCCCGCCCTCGCGCCTCGTGGCCCTCCACGTAACTCTGCCACCGCACTCTGCCCGCCACCGTGTCCTGCCACGCTGGCCTCCAGCTCAGCGCCCACGTCACCCTCCGTACCCGGGGCCCGCCATGACGTCATGCTGACGTCATCGGCGGAAAAGCGCCAATAACCCCCATTTTCCAATTTTTTTCCTTAAAAACGCGCTGTTTAGCCGTTTTATGTCATTTTCGTTGGAAACAAACAAGAGTCGTTTTATCCGTTCACTGTGAAAATTGCTGCCAGGCTGCGAATTTGAAGATTCAGACGCCGCCACTCGCTAAATCAAGTGCATTCTTCATTCACTATTCAACCCGGCAGCTCTCGGCGTCATTTTTCCAGGTATTTGCCCAAATTCACCTATTCAACCCATGTTTATGCCATTTCTCTGCAATTTGTCCATTAAGCACCTGCTCAATCCAACATTAAGGACTGTCATTTAATCATTTCTGCACCGAATCAACCTACATTTCCCCCTGCTCCAAAATTTGATGATAAAACCATAAGTCGCGGCATTAAATTCACAAATTATCATCCAAATCGCTCGGCATTGTTCCCTTTTGCTGGGTACATATTTGAAAAACTGAATTTCACCAGTTGTAATCCTACCCCCTCCTCTGCAATTCATCCTCATTGATTCACAATCCCTGTGAATTCACCAAAACAGAGCAGAGGCAAGACTACCTAGCCAGCCAATTCCTCTTTGAAGAGTACATTCAGCAGCACCTGCATCCAATCTGCCGATTGACTTCTAGAAAGGCCTTGCAACCTATTGCACTTATTGTTCTATTCAGAAATTACAAATGGCTGCCCCTGCACCCACAGCTCTCAGTGTTGCCCCCATGAATCCACCAAATAAAGAGCTGGAGTCCCTGCCTCTTGCTGACAGGGACTACCTCATCCAAGACTTTGTGGGTGATAGAGACCATTTGCAGACCTTCAGGGAATTGAGAGATGACTATTTGAATGGCAAGGATACATATGGGATATGGGAATCCAATCTCCCTTACTACTTCCTCCCATCTGTCAATATTTTTCCAGAGATTATCCGCCTTTGTGCTGAGAATTATGATGCCAGTCACAGAGCTGTCAAGTCTCCATCTGGGAGCATCCTTTTTTACATTAATGCTGAGTCCATCAACCAAATGCTCAACTTCAAACAAACTCAGTTGTTGTTCCCTTTCTCCATGAACTATCTGCTGGATACAGGTGCCAAGATGACCACTGAGGACAGGCAAAAGATCACCCAGACATTTATGAGGCCTGACCGCCAGCCCACAGGGCCACCTCCCTACTTATATGTCCACTTCACTGATATAGGCAAACTTCTGTTGGACATGATTTCATATGTGTTGGGCTATAAGACCAGTGAATTTGTTGATGAGACAGTGCTGGTATTACTATCTGCTTATAGCCCAGGCCAACCTCCTGCCTACAAATATAATTTTGCTAAGTTCATAGCCAACAAGATACATGAGCAGCTTTTCAAAGTAGACAGGGAGGGCATCTTCAAGTATTCATCTTATATCTACCACCTGTTCATGTATTACTAGTTCGAGGCTTTTCCATGCCACATTAAAAAGCTGGATTCTAAAGGGGAAAGAAGATCTGTTATCTTCTGGACATCTGTCTACCACCAAGTGCAAAATTCACCATATTCATATTGTGAATTCATTGATCAATTTGTTTACCCAGTCTCTTGTTTGTTGATGAGGTCCCCTCCTCCCAGAATGTCATTTGAAATACAGAAAGTCCTGCAGCTCTCCAAGAATTATAAAATAGGTGATTGGTACCTATACCAGGATCATACAGTCATCAGAATCTATGGCTGTGAGCTCTATCCATACAGGCTCCCAAAATATGTGCCCATGAGACTGTTTGCCTTGGAGTATTATAGGCAGCTTATTCACTCTGACCTCACTCACTTTCATAGCTCCAAAAAGAAAGCCCATCTCAAGTTCAAGCACCACCTGGGCCCCTTCATCATGAATAAAAAAGAGGGATTGCAAGATGCTGAGCTAATCCTTAAAGACAAGTACATGCTCTCCAAAAGCTTCCGGTGGGTCCCCTATGACCCTGAAGGCTTCATCACTGCTAGAAGAGTCAAGTACAGGCTGTTAGGCTATGAGCATTGCAAGTATCCACATATTGAACAGTATGCCAATCAGCAAGAATGGCTGCAAGACACTTTAATTGAAAAATTAACTGAAGAAGAGATAATGCAAAAGAATGTCAAGGATTTGGAAAAGACTCTTGACTTGGATTCTGTGCAGCAGGTAATCTTCAAGCAACCACATCCAGTGGGAGAAGGAACCTCGGCCACAACGACTGCACCAGCCACCTAGGCACCTTCTACAACAGCATCAGGTACAGACAAGGGTAAAGGAATAATGGGTGCTGAAGAAGAAACAGTGAAAGAACAGCCTGCCTCCTCAATTGGGCAACAACAAGAGCAGACCCCTCCTCCACAAACTGAGCCACCAGCAGCGCCAATCTTGCAGACTCTAGCACACGAGGAGAGGGGTAAGAAAAGAGACAGAGAAGAGTCCACTCCTGCAAGTGGATCCTCCCAGCAACCTGAGGCCAAGAGGCAAAGGGTTGATTCCCCAGAGATAGAAGAAATCAATGAAGAAGTCCTGGACAGTTCAAGGAAAGATGGGGAAGGCAGCCAGCAAACAGGTACAAGCTCCTTTCAGCAGGAGCAGGGATTACAGCTTGGCTTGGAGGTGTCATCCTCCACTCAGCAGAGAAAGAAGCCTAAAAGCACTAAGGCTTCTTTCAAGCAAATAAAGGCACAAAATTACTTGCTGAGAGTTGAAGTGTATAAACAGTTTCTGAAAGCAACACCAGCCAAGCAAGAAAGGCTGATGTCTGTCTATGACATTCAAGAGGAGAAAATGCTCCTCAGCCACTTCAAACCTAAGGTGCCGCAGCCCAAATCAGCTGCAGATTATGTGAGAACAAGGGTGGAAATCATGGCAAAAGACATTCACCCCATGGACCAAATAGAACTCCACAAGCAGACTGGAGAAATGGTCTATGCCACCTTGGTGGACGGGGCATCCATGGCCCATGAATTAAAAGAATCACTGAAAAATACCAACATTCAGTTGGATTTTGAGAGGATGTCCTCCATGGCCAAAGATAACAGGATCAAATCATTAGAGGACATCATTATAGACTTGGGACATGATCCCAAGGACCCAAAGGGCGTGAGGGCCCTCATGAAGAAAAAAGAAGATGACCTTAATGGATTGAAGAAAAGGTTAAAACTACTGCCCACCGAGCACCCTCAAACAGCAGAATTACAGAAGGAAAAGGAGGCCGATGAGTAGTTGGATCTTATAATGCAGCTCAACCAGAAGGTCCTTGATTTGGAGAAGGAACTTGAAGGGGCACTACAAGATAAGCAGGGAGAATCCACATCCCAAGCTCCTCCAACTACTTCAACCACTGCAACAACTACAGAGGCAGCAGTGGCCCCTGTAACAACAACAGCAACAACAGAAGCAGCAACAACAACAGCTCCAGACTCTAGTACAAGCATGGAAGAGTTGACTAAGGCTATTAAAGAAATGGAGCTCCAGGCCACTGAGATAAAGCAGGCCAAGGAAAAGTTGGCAGAGCTAGAGGCCAAATATGATAAATCAAAGATGACTGTGGCAGAGCAAGGCAGAGAAATAAAGGCCCTGAAAGAGAAAATAAAGGCCTTGGAAAAAGAGCTCAAGCTAGAGACTGCTATGGCAGAAATAAAAAGAATTTTGTGGGCCCGAATTGACCAATCCATTACTAAACAATGGAAGTCAATTAAGACTGTGCATGAGCAAATGGATTTAATTGGCCAAGCACAGATAGAGATTCAGAAGGCCAGAACAGTGCTCGGAAACAGGCCTGAGCAGGCCAATAGAATGATAGATTTTTTGAACAGACAAACAAAGGAGGAACTGGCAGCGATCAACATTATTAACAGAACAGAGGCTGTCCTTACAGCTAAAAAGGTACTGACTCTCAAGAACTATGTACAGACTGTGGAGAGGAAATACTATGAAATACAGGCTGAGGTGGATGAGTACAAGCTCAAAATGGGAGCACTGCAAGCAAAGGGACTGCCTAGTCTACTAAACAGCACAGGAAGACTGCTCCCCCGTAAGCAATATGCCAACAGGATGTCAACCTTTGTTGAAAATCAAATTACTGCATCTGGCAGTACTTCTGAGGAAGCAGGGCCTCCAACAGGGCAAGGCCTTCTGCACAAACTTGAAAATATGTTTTTTATTGAAAATGAAATCCACCACCTTTTTGAGGTTCCTCCAAATTTTTATAGATATACGGAGGCAAATGAAACTTTGGTGAAGATTCGAAGACACCAAATGCCCAAGGAGGATTGGTGGCAGGCAATGCTTCAAATTTTGCCACAATAGCCTCAGTTGCTCGGTCCCAGTCAGCTACAATTCAGCAAAAGTCAAACAGCAGAATAAAGACATCATTTAAGGCAGCCGAAAGGTGACTCGGCGTATAGACAATGATAGCAAGCCAAGAGATAAATACGCAATTTTTGGACAGCGTATCCTCAGCTGACTCCAACAGCCACAAAGTCAACATTTTTCTGACCATTTTGGACAGCTAAGGCATTGAAGGGTTACTACAACATTTACTTTCTCAGCTACCATGCTCCAGGAGTTGGCACGACATTAATGAAACATTTACTCATTAGCTAGATATTTTCTTATGTAAAATTATGTATATATACCTCCCCTGGCAACGTATGAGGGGTTGGTGATTTTCATTCTGAGGCAAATGTATTGTATATTTTCAGATTATCTAATGCAAAAGGCTGGAAAAGCTCAGTGACTTCCTGAATGTTTGATGTCTTGGTGATGCTATGCGTGCTGTTGCAGAATTCCTGTGTTGTCTAATGGAACAATAAGTTTTTCTCAATCTATGTTTTGTCTTCTTATGTTTATTAAATCATACACATGTCTCACTAATCTAGCAGTAGAGAAAAGGAATAGTATGGGATATGTTTGGTTACACCTTGTGCTCAATCTTTATTGCTGAAAATGTTTTCTTCAGAATTGATCATGGACATGAATTCTTAATTGCTCATGTTTTCATAAATTCTATAAATATGAATGTTATGTAGAAATTCTTCACTGCTTCTAAATAATATTCTCATTGTTTCTCCATACCAGTTTGGTGAAAGATTCTTAATTGCCTTTCATAGCCTGGTCACATCACACTTAATCACAGTTTCAAAGCATTGTTTCTCAAACGCTTATCTGGCTCTGCAGCACCACTTATGTATCAACACAGCATATCAAACAAATAAAGCACCACTGACTCCATGCCCAATGGCCTAGAACACCCTGGTAAGCACACATATATCTTGAATGAAGTCATCATCCAACAAATTCCAAAAACAAAACCTTGAGCATCATAACTAGCCTAAAATATTATACAATCAGAGTTAAATCATAAAGAGAGAGCCCTCTCTGGTCATAGGTAGGCTAGAACCTGTGACCCAAAGATTGGTTAGTGGTTACCTCGGCCATATTCCCTTGGGAGTCAAAGGGAACAACCTGAGTGATAACAGGTCCCCCAAAACCTTTGCCCATTTCATCCATGCTAATCTGTCACCCGACTGCCATTCGATCGTCAGCACCCAAAGCCAATGGTTCACATCCATATCAGGTTCACCCGATATCTGACCTGTACTCGCCCGATAAAGTGGTATTGCCCAGGCCCCCATCTGCTACATGTCAAGCGTTAACATAGATCAGGTGACCTCACCAAAATACCGCCTCCTCCAATAAATTGGTGCGATGGCTTGGGAAACCACCTCCCCGCCCAACCTGAAAAACCACCGACAATTCATTCATAATTTACCTGCCAAAAAGTAACCATTGTTCAATAAAAAGGTTGAGAAGCCATATTCGGCCTTTTTCGATCAATTTCTTTGTAAAACCTCTACAAACCATTGTGACACCTTCAAACACTGAAATCGCCAATTGACCTCAATTTCACTCCTAAAGAAGTTGTAGAGACCCCAATCAAGCTCTCAATCCGTATCAGAGCCCATTCAACATTTTTCAGTTTTTGAGAACACCAATTTCAAGTTAATGCACCCAAAGTCTAGGTATTTGAAGAGAAATTACCAGACATCCTTTCTATTTGAAAACGTTCTGTCTTTAAAGTTTTTTAATTAAGTAAAATTAATTGAAATTACTTTAAAATTAAAGTGTGTGCCTGACGAAAATAACCAAACCCTTCTGAAAGCTTCCAAATTACCTTCAAACCTCTGATATAAACCTGTATAAGTCAAATTCAAATCCACAAGAAATGAATTATGGTTGCCCTCGTCACCATGGATGTCAGACTAGTGACAACCCCCCATTTGGACCTTGACCACCTTACCCTGGCAGACAGGGATCTTCAAATAAAATACACAAGTGCCTTTACACTCTTGCTCAAAATTATTTGTAGGAGTAAGGACAAATATCTAAACCATACTGATGACATTGGCCTTTGGGAGTCAAATTTTCCCAAATACCAATTTCCAGAAGTACATATCTTTAGTGAGATTGTTCATCTATGCCATGTTTGTTACATTCCCATTGAGAGAGCTATAATGTACCCAAACCAGAAGGTCTTGTTACTATTACAGTTGAGTCAATCAATTAAATTTTGCAAGTCCAACCAGGTCCAAACCTGACCCCACTCTCCATTGGGGATTTGTTAGACTAGTACACCAAATTGAGTTCGTCTATACTGGCCCAAATATTCCAAACTTTCATTGTAAAGAAGTAGCACATTCCTACAGATGCCCCTCCATATGTTTTTGCCATTTTCTCTTAAAGGAGCAAGCAAACTGTAACCATGACATCATGTATTCTGGGCTATACCACAAATGAATACATTGATGAGCTCATCCTAGCCTTCATGTCCATTTTCACCCCAGGAAAGCCTCTTGCTACATTGTACAATTATGCCTAGTTCATAGATGAAAGAATGCATGAACAATTTACCAGAATGCACAATGAGAGAGTATTCAAGTACTCATTTGTACTTTATCACATGTTTTTGTATTATCAGTCAGACAAATTTCCCTTCACCATCTAGAAGTTGGATACTAAAGACTAGCCGAGGTCTGTTATATTTTGGACACCACTGTTCCACAGGTATTCATCACCATACACCTACATAGATTTCATTGAATATTTTGTCCATCCAGTCATGACCATGCTAACAGGAAGCCCTCTACCCAGAGTAAGCCAAGAAATCAAAAGAGTCCTTCAGTTGTCCAAACAAAGTAAGGTGGGAGATTTTTACTTTTACCAAAATCGCACTGAAATAAGAATCTATGGTTGCTAGGTTTCCCTGTACAAACTGCCCAAATACCTCCCCATGAGGTTATTTTCTCTCTAATATTATAGGAAGATAATGAACTCAGATGATATCAACTTTGTCTCAGCCAAGAAAAGGACTCAGTTCAAGATCAAGACCCATTTAGGCCCTTTCATTTACAGTTCTAGAGAGGCAGGAGAGGAAGCAGATAAAATTATGCAACAAATGAAGTTTAAGAATAGTTTCATGTGGAGGTATGACCCTCAAGGGTTTATAACCAAACTAAGACAAAAGGTCAAATTGGGACCTTACATTCATCACCCTATACCAGAAATAGAGAGATATGCCAACCAATCTGAGTGGTTGGAAAACACTCTCATAGACAGGGATAGTACAAAGGTAGATGTTGAAAATACCTTGTTTGATTTAGAGAAACAGCTTGATGAAAGCTCATTCCTGCAGGTACCAGAGCAAGAAGGAACCATGAGTACCCTTCCTGTTTTGCAGACTCCTCAGAATGAGGAAAAGAATCCCAAAAGGAATAGAGAGGAAGGCTCCAGCTCAAGTATGGACACTTCCAATGTACAATATGAAGCTAGCCAGAGAAAAAGGCCTAGGCTCAATCCTGTTTCATAACAGGAAGACACAGAAGGCTCAGTAGAAATAACTGAAACTAAGTTAGACATGAACAAACACAAAGCTCCATCTGGAGAAACACATGAGCCATCTACATCAAAAACCCAAATTTTAGAAAGGAAACTCAGTGTAGAAGTCTCCTCATTTAATAAGCCTGTTGATAGAGATAGGGACATTAAGGACAGGTTCAAGCAAATTAAAATGGGAAATGAGAAATTGAAGGTGGAATCCTATGCATAGCATTTCAAGCTTACACCCCCTAATCAAAGTAGGTTGATGTCAGCTTTTGACTTCAAGGAAGGAAATATGAAAATGTCCTTCATAAAGCCAACTATACAACAACCAATAACATCAACAGATTTCAAGAAGATAGACTATGAGGTATTGGCAAAGGGATATTCATCCCATTGACCAAATTGAATTTCACAAGTAGGCTGGAGAAATGATTTACTCCACCCTTACAGGAAAGGCCATGTATGCACATCAGTTGTAGAATTCACTGAATAACATTTGGACCCAGTATCAGTTGGAAAAGGCCTCCTCACAATCCAAAGACACCGAAATCAAGTGTTTGGAAGACTTGGTAATTGAATTGGGACACGATCCCAAAGAAATCAAGGCTACTGAAAAAATAATCAAAAGGAAGAATGATGACATTGCAGCCCTCAAGAAATAGTTGAAGATACCTCAATTGCAGTACCCCTAGACACAGTTAGTCTTGTAAAGCCAAACTAAATAGGAAGAGTTGATGGACTTAGTCCTTAATCTCAATGATTAGTTGAGGGAGACAGAAAAGGAATTAGACATCTTGATCCAATTAAAGCAAACTGATCTTGGCACTACCTATGTAAATGTCATCCCAGTAGTTACCACAACTATTCCTTCCACATTGCCAGCCTCATTGGCTCCCACAACTCTAGTGGCCACAATACAACCAGTTTCTACAACATCTACATCAAAAACAGGTGCATCAGGTGATGAAGTGGAAAAATTGGTTAAATATATGGAATAAATGTCCATACAAACCACAGAGATGAATAAGATCAAAGAGAAAGTGACAAGCTTGAAAACTGATTACAAGCTTGCCAAAATCATGTACAAAGAAGAAGTGCAAAAGGCTGCCAGGATGAGTGAAAGATTGAAAGCCTTGGAAAAGGTCTTAACACTAAAAGAACCCCTTGGGTAGGCTAAGGAACAACTATGGGCCAATATTATTGACTCTGTCAATGATATTTGGCCATCTATTCAGGCGATTTTCGAGCAAATAGATTTGATAAAACTGGCTACAGAGGCCATCCAGAAAGTAAAAGCAGAACTAGGACAAATGCCAAAAGAGGTTGCCAGAATTATCCAATTCCTTAACACCAAGAATAAGTATGAGCTGCAGGAATTGGAAATATATGACATAACAGAGACAATTTTGGAGGTCAAAAGGGTCCTCTCCAAGAGGAACTTAATGCAAAACTTGGAGGATAAGTGTCAGAATATGCAACTAGCTATTGATAGATTTATGGCTAAATTCCAGATCTTGATAAAAAAGGGATTACCCAATCCCTTAGTGATAAATGATAAGTTGATGACAGAGGAGGATTACAACAAGAAAATTAGAGAGGTAGCAAAAGATTAGGTAAATACATCATCAATGAAGGCATCACCAATAGGTAGGGTACTCTACCAAACATTTGAAAACTTGTTTTACCTTCAGCATGAGGTAAAACACTTGTTTATCAATAAACCTACTTTTTCCAAATACACAGATGCAGTGAAACATATAGAAAGATGTTAAAAATCCAATTACCTGATGCTGAAACATGGGAGAAATTAAATGATTTACCATAGAAATATACAGTAAAAAGGTTAATGTACAGTAAAAGTAAAACAACACGGTGAAAGGATGTGGACAGATCAGCAGAGTCAAAGTGTATCAGATGAAAGTGTATGATGAAAGGCTAAAGTAAATGAAGCATCCAGCATGAAAGATCAAACAACAAAGCAGATTAAAGGGAAAAATATCAAAGCCAACATAACGAAAATAAAAGGAACATGAAGCAATTCAATAGCTGTCTCTATCTTCTTGCATGAAGATATTTCTTTCTCCTAAATTTATTCTGAATACAGTTTCAAATATTTTGTAACTCCATTTTTATAAATTCTTCAAAATTCGAAGTATGTAGTGTGGATTCTATTAGACATTTCTATAGAATTTTTGATCATAAAACCTAGAAGGTTATTGTATCATTTGTTGAGCCAGCAAGCTGGATTGATAAATAAAGATCAGATATTTCCAAGGATTCATGTGTTGAGCAAATTTCAGACAAGTATTTTCATGTGTTATTGTTATTTTTCTCAAAGTTATTCATAATATTTAATGTGTTTCTCAATCTAAATGTTATAACTGGAATAATACTTCAGAACTTGTTTAATTACACCCTGTCTTAACAGTTATGCATTTAAATTTTTTCTGTTGAAGTCTAAATTAAAGAATTCTTAAATGCTCTTTGATTTAGATTTATTTCTTGAATATCCAAGTTAAAGGATTCTTAATTTCCCTTTGATTTTGATTATCCCTTCATTCCTCATTCATTATCTGGGTCTAAGAACCCTTAACTGCTCTCTCACCCCGAGTGAAACCCATTCACCCCTCTGTCTCAAAGATCTGAAAAACATTCTGCTATCTTGCCATTGGAATGTTCCCTTTAGTGAGTTAATCTAGTTTTTCTCCCTTATTGTTTGACTCCATATCCCAATGGTCTAAAGACATCATTTTATCCATCTGTCTAAGCAGATCCCACCACCCAATCTCAAAAACAAGTCAAAAACCCCTTTGAACAATCATAAATAGCCTAAAAACATCTTAACTAAAACAAAGTTAAATTTTAAAGAGAGAGCCCTCTCTGAGCATCAGGAAGGTGATGAGCCCCAATTTTTGGTACAATTTGGGCTCATTTGGCCTACTTGCTTTTCTCAAACCATTCATCTTTTATTGCTTATGCATTCATTTCTTGGTTTATTCGTGTTGTTTGTAGGAATAAGGGTAGGCATTCTATCTACGTGACTAATACATGATGATTTCAGGTTTTTGGCATTAAAAGGGAGCAAAGACCACGAGAAAGGAGACAAGGAGACAGTAAGGTGGCACTGCGGGTTTTTTAGGAGAGGATGTCCACAGTCTTGGGGACCTTCCTCGTGATTCCCACCATAGCTCCGAGCTCCAACCAATCTCCCCACCGAGCTTAGAGGCAGCCAACCGTTCTACAGGAACAGCAGTTACAACTGTTCTACAGGATCAGCAGTTTAACCTTCAGTTGGACAGCCGAGCTCCACAAATCAAGGAAACCTGTTGGATTATCATTTTGCATAAATACTGAGGCCGTAGCCTTTGATAGGAGCTTTTTGAACTTTTGCATTACTCTTGTAATTTCGAAGTACGAGCTACAGCTCGGTGTTGGTTCTTTTTGTAAGCCAGTTTTGGCATGACATCAGATTTTTGGTTATGAATAAAGGCAGGCAGATTTTGATCTCATTCTGAGTTTCTAAGGGAGCTATAGCTCTCAGGTTAGGGCCCAACCTGAGAGCAATAGACCTCCTCTGTGTTGTAATGTTATTTGCCTTTCGTTCCAGCACTTCGTTTCTTTACTTTGACATGCAATTCGAATTTACAGTCTGCTGATTTAGTTTTTATGAGATTGAATAGGATTAGTTTATGGTGAATTTGCTTCCAGTTGCTTAGGTTAGAAGAGGATAGTTATAATTCATTGGAGCTCTAGAAAAAGGTTGTTAGAGATCACTGCCATCTCTGCTTAGGGATTGGGGTGCAGTCCATATCAACCACCAAAAAGAAACGCAGTTCTTTTCACGTCCATGCAAGCTGCAACAGTTACTTTAGTCGTAGATCCATCCATGCACTTTAGTCTTGATCATTACTTCTTCATTCCACTTCCATGCACGAGTTTCTTTCACAAATTTCACTGCTGTTCATTGGTTCAAAATAGCACAGTTAACATAGGTTAAAGAGTTCTCGTTTTTGGTGACATTCATAGACAATTTGTTTCATCTACACTGCTCCACACCATTCCATTACCTTCATCTTCTTGTCAACCACACCTGAAGCCACTCAACCGACCTCTATTCAGCTTGTTTACCTTCCAGCTCTTCCACTACTCACGTAGCTCCATTTACTTAACCTTTCGTTGATCCCATCTTTCCAGCCATCAACCCACTGCATGCACTCTTTCTCCATCTGACTTCTCTGCTCCTGAGCCATCACCAGTTCCATCTCCATCTCACCTATCCTCCCACACCACTCCATCACTTCACCATCTCCCAAAACTCCCACGGTCGAACATCCTGTAGAATTTCACAGACTTCCTGTAGAACCCCTGAGTTTCCTGTAGGATCCCCTGCAGACTTCCTGTAGAAGCCTGCAAACTCGATTGCTGAGCATCCGAATGTGGTAGACTTCTGTGGAATGATGCTAGAGACCCTCTGGGACCTCTCCTAGCCATCCTGACCTTGCCCATGCTTTCCTTCCATTTGAACCGCTCCTACACAGTCAAACCCTAATCAAAAGCATCATCACAATAAATCCAACCACTTAATGAAAAAATACAAAAACATGTCTTTTCAGATGCAAGTAGCTTAGATGCATGTATTTCAGCTCATTGCAAGTAATGGCATCATTGGTAGAAGTTTCATTCACAGTTTTGCATTGTAAGGGCCTAGCTAGTCAAATTAGGGTTTACTAGGGTTTTCATGCTTTGTTGGCTTTCAGTTTCTTTCTGCAAATAGATTAGCCTCCTTTGAGTTAGCTTTCGTCCATCACTCATAAAGCTTATTCTGTGAGCATATAGAAGTTGGCTTGAGCCCTAGCGGACTTGTGCCAGCTGACCAAGTGACAGCTGCGACAAGGGCTAGTACTTGTGCATACAGCACCGTCGCTTCCAAGTTTGTACGAACTACCGGGTTGATAAAATTAGAGATAGGAAGCTCTAGGAGTTGTAGCATTATTGCTACAATACTGGAGCCCACCAGAAGGCTAGGTACTGATCTCCAAAAGTGGTTTGTGGTTACCTCTATTATTTCCTTCTTTAAAACTTTCAAAGGGAATTTTGGAGTGATAACACTTCCAGAGGGTTGGACGGTTTCTCCTTCAACTTCAGCTCTGCTATTTGAAGGTTTAGCTCTAGCTGAACCTTAGTCATTTCTTCTCATGCCTTGTGCACCCATGCTGCTAGTCTATGGATGCATGCATCTACTGGTGCAACTGTTGGGATGGCCAGTTCATGGACCATCTAACAAGCTTCTTTGATTACCTGTACCATCTGCCTGTTTTGCAACACCACTTCATCACGCTGCAAGCTCAACTGCTCCATGTTAATATTTTTCTTGCTCAGCACTTGCAGTGCACGGCTCTCCCTAGCCCACAGTTCTACAACAATCCCATCCTATAGGACATATAGCATTTCTCACGGGAATGCAGCCATGTTGATCCTGATAACTTTCAGTGTGCTAATAATAGGCCCGTCGACCTCATTTGTTGTCGACAGTGCCCCTTCTGGCAGCACTATTGTATTTGTTGTCTGAGCGCGCAGCATCTTCTCTGCTGCAGTTGTCCCTACTATGAGGCTGGTCGAAAGAGTACCAGCCTGAGGAGTTCGTACCTGCAACTCATGTAGCAGTTCTCTAAGGGCCCCCAACACAATCTGATTCTCCTTTGCGAAAGTCCGGAGGGCCTTGGTGGTCATGTTGCGCATTGTCTTGCCGATGTCGTGCATATCACCCTTAGTAAGGGTTATCGGGTCGATCGACAGCTTGGATGCTTTCATCTTCTTGAGCAGCCCCATCTACTCGCTTGGGCATTGGCACTTCAATAGTGTAGATGCTGTTTGTGGGTCCGCGCTGCCCTCCTCTTCCTCTGCTTCCATTTCTTTTTCCTGCCCATGCGAAGGTGACTCTTGGCCCTCGTGCACCTTCTCGGCTGCCTCTTATGCTGCTACTGCTATGGCCTTTTCCTATTTGATGTTGTCTACATAGTGTCCTGCCCCTCCTACGCTTTTGTTGCCATTGCTTCTTGTCTTCTCATTTCTGCCAATTGTGCCATATGCAGCTTCGCCTCCTCTTTCTTCTTCTGCGTTGTAGATTTCTCCAACACCGCGATGTCTAGGGCACGCCACTCTAGCGGCCATGTCTCTAATACATAAAAAATTACATCATCGGTGGCCATGAAGGGTAGCTCGCTCCATTTCTTGGGTGGGTCCTTGCGTGCTCTGATATATATGTTGTGGAGGTCCGCCTTAAATTCTGCAAAGCTTTGCAGGCTATTGTAGACAGTGGGTGATAACCGTGACTTGCAGTTAATCCCCATTCTAATGTTCATTTCCATGAACACACAAAATATCTTGTTGTCACATATCTGGTTTGTGTCTTTTGTGGCCCACAACGAAGTGTACTTCACGGCCTCCCGCAGATCCCTGTCAATTATGGGGAATTGGCTGTCCTCCGGCAATTCCCCTGCCACGAGCACTATGGACAACAGAAGCCATGCATAGTGGAATGTTTTGCATTGTTCCTGGGCCTCGCGGCAATTTTCCAGGAATTTCTTCCATAGGAACTCAAACCAATTAAACTGGACCCCCTCTGCACACTGCTCAGCAAGTGCCACCACCGGCGCAGCTACCTTGTCTGCGTGGAACTTGCATAACTTTACTCGCTAGTATTTGGGTCACCACTTTACTACTTTTTTTGTTGATGTTGGATATGGCGTAGCCCCTTTTCTTATTCTCCAACTTGTACTTCTTCTTCATGGCCTCCACGATGGCCAACTCACTGCTCTTCCCCTCTGAGATGTTGCGGGGTACTCTCCTTTACACGAGAGTCAAGTAATGCGGTGGATTAAGTGGTCCGTGATGGGGATGGGTTCCTCCAGCCACAAACACCCACCATGCATTAGGCAGAGTAGCTGCCTAATGACAAATATTGTTATCGGGGCGTGGTGGAAATGCGGCACCCAGAGCAGGTTTAATAACCCTGCCTTTCCCACTCCGCGTAACCAATTTCGTGGTTCTAATTCGATAACCCCTGCCATATTGTTCTACTTGGGCTTCATGAGCTGCATGGTCTCTAAATGAGGTAACTTCTCATGGTCAACAAGATTCCAATCTTCAAATTTCAAGCTCAGCACCTGCCCCAGGTGCATGCCCTCAAAGATGATGTCGTCCGGGAGGATTGGAGTCTGGAGAGAGCTCTTGCCGTTGTTGATATCCTTGGGCACTTTTTCCTTCCCCTTCTAAGGGGGGATATAGGCGGGTAGCTTTGTTGGAAGGTGCGTAGGCTCAATTTCTTCCTCCATGCCTTTTCCCCATCTTCTTCAATTATAAGGTCCTCCAGGTCTTCCTCCTCCTCATCGGTTTCCAAGTTAACGAATTTCCTTTTTTCCTCCATCGTTAGTCAGGTTCGCAGTAGGTTTTGTGGAGACACATGTACAGGAACCATCAGTTGTTTGTCTTTCTTTGACCTTGATGTGTGCGGTGATTTAGGGATTTCTGCCACAATCCTGGTGCCTTTAGGGGCATACCCCACAGTTAGAGCCTGTGCATCCTCTTCGGTGGTCATCTCTGCAATTTCCATAACTTCCTTAGATGTTGCCATTGTGTTCACAAATGACCAAGTGTTGGTTTGTTAGGCCCCTATACTACTAGTGTAACCCCTTATTGTTATTAGTATAACCCACTTATTATATTGATGTACCCATGTAGTGCCCATATTGTTACTATTGTGCCCCATAGAAGCCCACTATTGTTATTATTGTGCCCTTACATTATTATTGTTATGTCGGCTCTGATTATGTTATGACCCCTTAGACTCCTATATATAAAAAGGAGGTCTTTTCATTTGTATCATCCAAGAATTGTTCATTTATGTAATGTAAAGGAGGCTGCCCCCTCAAAGAGGTTGAATTCTAATGCGTTGATCTATATTTTCTATCTTTTCTTGAGCTAGTTCCATAACATGGTTTCTAGGCAACCCTTTGTAATTTGTAGCACCTTTTGAATTTGAATTCGACCATTCCCCCCAAATGCGGTTCATTAATTCTCCCTTGGTGGTAGATTCTCCCCAATCTTGCCCATAAATCACGTCTTAAATTCCTGCTGCCCACTCCATTTGGTCTCAAGTCGAGCATCACATCATGAATAGTGACTCCAACCTTCACTTTCCGGCTAACTCGCGCGGCAGCGCAACCCCCCTTGCGTGGTTGCAAACCTTGTGACACTTTGCTTCTGCGCACAGCTCCAACATCGCGCAGCTCCTGGGCAGAGTATTTTATAGTCCCGTGCCTCCTTTCAATTGCTTGGAGCTCTAATATTGTACTTCCCATGGCTATTTAAGTGGTCACACCACTTGTATAGGGTTTCATTCGGTCATCCATCACTTTTCCTAGAAAATAGCCACCTTTTCTTGTCACTGGCTACGTCGTGCACTTTATTATCTGTAGCGCACCACCATGGTTGATCCGTTTAGTAATATGCGGTCCAATCCAAGGCATCAAGCTGATCAGTTCTCGGCAATAGTCCCCAAATTCGTCGATGTGATTGTGCGCACCTTGTTTTATCACCACGGGTTATTTATCGAGAAAATCCTTCTTGATCGAGTCCTCAATCTTCTTGAATTCTGCTTCTACCAGAGCACTTTTCTCCCTTAATCATACCCTTTATTTCATAATTTCTTGGAGCCTAAGGTCACCCTGTCGGATGTCTTCATCAGGCCTCATGTGTTCTGCTTCATTTTGCTGTGCAACCCCCTCTTCCAAGGTTCTGCGAACCATCGTATCAACCAGTACTGCTATGCACGGACTAGGCATTTGGTACTCTATGGGGATTACAACGCTTGCTCCATACTATAGCCCTGGAGGCACCTGTAGCATTAGTTTCTTGAACGTGGTCTTATGAGCCCATAGAACCACTAGTACGCGTAGGTCCCAATCAGTCCGCTGCGCCTTGTGTACTTTGTTCAATGCTTTGCATACTTCAGTAAAGGATTTTGCATGGATAATCTTCTGCGCACTTGGTCTTTCCATACTCCATGGTTCTAACTGGTGGGGTCATTCGCGCCATTGCCTTGCCCACACCAGCTTGCTGACCATCTCTCCTAACGCGAAGGTTGTGTGCATCCGCGCAGGTTTTGTACCATATTCTTGTATCCATCTGGAGAGGTGGGCATATGGACTGTTTTGTTCGGAAATCTTGTCTGTTAATTGCATCTGAGGCTTCCCAAACCGCATGCGCATCATCCTCCTGCATTCACGCCAGTCCTCAAAGCTTCTTTGGTGTGTACCCCACCACCTCGCGGACGTAGCGCACAGTACCCATTTCAAAGCTTTGAAGTGTTGTTGCTATGATGCCTCGCTTTCAAATTTGTTAAAGAAGTCATCTACCTTGCTTAAGCCATCATACATAGGCAGATCCCTTACTTATGTTGATACGCAACGCAGCGATCTCGTCATCATGTTACAGTTCAGCATGGTTACCTCATGTAACGGTTTCTGCCATCGTTCTATCTCCTCATCTGAATCCAATGTTCAGGAGCTTTCACTCCCCCATGAGATTCGTCCATTCGCATTTGGATTTACCCAGTCTTATTCTCGCGCAATTATCTTGTAGATGCAGTCCAAGTCGTCGTTGCTTTCATACTCGTGCATTGGCTCTGTGTAGCGTGATCCTTCTGCAGGGTCCAAAGGTACAACTACACGCAGAGAATTTTTCTCAAAAATCATCTTGCACTTCTTCAGATTTATCACCCCATTCATGTTAGTGGCCCAATCTATCCCTAATAGCACAGGGTAGGGATTGTTGTCATCAACAATCTCTATCAATTCAAAATCTGCTAGCATGCTTTCTCCTTCAATATCCACTATTATTCCTTGCAATCTTCCCATAGGGAGGATCTTTTTCTAGTTCACCATTCGTAGTTGGATAGGATACCATTGCAGTGTAGGTCTTCCCATGCACTCCCATGTATGTTTCAACAGAACGTTCACGTCCGATCCTAGGTCCAGAATCACTTGGTCCATCTCGTATTCCCCAATCTACGCAGTCAATCTCATCTCTCTTCCCGTCGTTTTCACATGCTTTCCGATCTTTCAGACTACGTGCAGTTCTCTTGGAGCGGTCCCACCGCATCTATTTATTAGTTCCTGCAACCCCTTTATAGCCTTGTTGTCATGCAACAACTTCATGCATGTTTCCAAGAACGTTGTGAGCATTGATGGGTCCATTTTTGGCTCCGGTTTGTCCTGGCTTCCTCAAGTGGAGGCATCAGCGAAGCTCTTCGTAGCTTCCATGAAGGTTTCCTTAGCTCGCTCCAAATCAAACTCTCGTTCTTTCGTCGAAGCCTTGTGAACCAAAGTACTCTCTTGAGGCTGCTTGCCTTTGTCATCCCTTGTCGTAATTCCACTTCGGAGCACAATATTACATTAGGTTCTTCCTCACGTGGCTCAGACCTCATCATTTGTAGGTTCTGAGTTGGGGGAGTTGGAGCACTCCCTTGTCATGCAACCTTACTATTAGTGTAGGACAATCCTCCATCTCATGATCAAACAATGTACAATACAAGCATGATGGACGCATTGGATTCGTACAATCGCGGGCATAATGTCCTAGCCCTTCGCAATTGTCACATCTCAGCTGTCCGCGACCTCTTCCAAGTACTCCTCCACCTTGGCCTAATCCGTGCCCTTGAAATCTAGTTCGCACCATCCCTGTGTTTTGGTCAACGGACCGTGTTTTGACCTGAACTCTATAGGTGGGAGTCCTATCCATCATCAGTTCATAGCTTCTACAGGTGAACTCGTCATGTCCCAGTGACCTACAGAAATTACAGAATAACTGCTACAAATTTTTCGTGTACTTCTGCAACAAATGGCAGTTATTTGTAGCATGCTTCCCTCCTATATAAAAAATCACGCACCACAACGCAGGTGCTATGCTTGGTCTTGCCTGTGCCTCCGATCTTAATGGAATTGGTCCTCCTCCCATAAGGTAATTCACAAACACCAGACAATGGTCCTTGTCATGACCCTGAACCTTACATTTAACACACCATACTTCGTCGTGCACCTCTGGGCGAGTTGTTTTGTCCTGTTTCAAACTTTGCATCTCGAGACACAAGTTTTTCAATTGCACGTGAATCTGCTAAAATCCCAGGTTGGGATCCTGTATTGAGGTCTTGTGCAATCTCATCGCGATCTCCAAGGCCTCAGCTTGTGTTGTTAGCCTCTGTTGTGACAGCGCATTCCTTAGATGCGACGTTAACGATGCTACAAACCATTCAGGGTGTTTTCCATCCATCAACGTCATGTTAGCTTCACGAATTGTGCACTTTAGCCTCCGATCCAACTACCAAGGGGTCTCACCTAGTAGCATTGTGATCTTCTTGAAACCAATGATCGACTGCGTCTCTGACTTCGACCTGCTAAACTCCCTGTTAAGCATAGTTTGGATGTCTACGATCCCTGCATTTAGATTGTCATTAGAATGCTTAATGTATTAGGTTATCACGTGATCCTGCAGAGTGCTGACCAATGTTTCCTTCTTTATATTGTCATCTATGAGTCCCTGTGCTTCCCATACATCCCTTATCACGAACCAAAACTAGTATGGATCTTCATTTCCTCCTCCCTTGAACACTGGCAAGTTTATCGTGCTTGCCATATTGACTCGCAGTGGTGGCGGAGATGGTATGGACGAAGATGGGGCTGAAGATGGTGAAACTGGCGGTGGCGTAGGTGGCAGTGGTATGCGCAAGATCCTTTGCTGTATCAAATTGATCGCACTTGGTGAGACCTTCGCAAGCTCTTCCCCGTCCCCTCACAGAGGTGAAGTCAAGGGGATAGTTTCTAGTTCTACACTACCTTCGTTTTTGTAGATTCTCCCACTTTGTGTAACCCCAATCATCAATTTATTCGCATAACCCGCTTTTTGCACAGTAGAATTTAATCCAAGTGTTCAAAGAGTTAACATACTTACCTCACGGTCCTTTGAGGAAGCGTCACTCTGTTTCGTTGTAGCTCACTGAAGTATCTATAGAGAAATCATTGATAAATCCTCCTAAAATTTGATCGAGCCAGTGATCAACACCGCGCACGATCTTACCCTCTCATTCTTCCAATCTATGCACCAATTTTGGAGTCCACACAATAGGTTTTTTGAGCTTGCACCTTCCTTGGCTATCTTCTAGCTTCACAGTCCACTTGTACAACTCAATAGGGGAAGATGCGAAGAAAATTTCGTGGATCTTTGTGTACAGGTAGTAGTCTAACCACTCTTCTTTTGATGGTCGCGGATTCCTGTTCTCCTGTGCCACAAATTTGTGAATCTTCCTATTCAACCAATCTTCAATTCCTTTCTTTGTTGGACTCCAGTGATACGACATCAGACATCTCTATGCAGATCTTGGTCCCGACAACAAAACCATTTGTTGGCTTGTTGGGGATTGACCTAGGTTCAGAGTTAATTAGCAAAACAAATCCATGTACTACTGGCCCTTTCGGAAATAGTCCGTGGAGCGTGGACTGAGGTCTCACCCGAAGTAGTATGGAGGGGTGTTCGAACCAGGATTCTACACCCTTGAGATGTCTGAGGGGTTGATTCGGTCCAACTGTGAGTCCCTGTGCACAGGTCAATTTGTGCACTTCCCTGTCCTTCATACCCTGATGTATTTGCCTTCACGCAACCCTAACCAAGGACTGTGGGGCTCTCGCGCTGCTGGAGCAGTGATCTGCACTTTTACTGGTTAATTATCTTTGTGTAAATGGATGCCTTATGTTATATTTATTTATACAGCACATTCATATGAGTTCATGCAGCAAACAAATAGTAAACTTGCAATTCATACCCAATAATACATAAAATAGGAAAAGATACACAAAAATATGAAAAAAATTCTCTTTATTAATTCTTCTCTCGGTTACAAACTCGACCTGCCCTGTGCACTCAGCTGCAGGGGTCTGTGCACTCAACTGCAGACTACTAGGCCTTTGCGCACACAACTATAGAGCGTTCTCCTACTCTACAACCCACAGTCACACTTTACACTTCAACCCAATCCCTTAGACTCATCATGCTTTGATTCCATTCATTTCTTGATTGATTATTTCTACACTTAGAGCCTCGCTCTATTTATACAGTCCCATGGTCTGCAGACCATGGGTAGGTCTATCAATATGACATTATATTACAAAAGCAAGGGCAGACAACCCTGTGACTCTATTATGACTTCAAACTTCGCGCTCACACATCACAGAGCCTGTACAATGGACTTGGTCAAAACCTGGGCTTTAAGCCCCAAAACATGCCTTGGGGGGATTCCATGCCCAACACTAACCCTTCGCGCTCGGTGGTGGAATAGTTCTTCTCTGCCTTGGACAACCTTCTACTTGCAAACACTATAGGATGGTTAAAGTTGTCTCCATCAACCTGTGTTAGTACTTCTCCCATCGCTATACATGACTCATCGACATGGACATGAAAGTCCTTCTTCCAATCTGGGAAGACTAGGATCAGCGCAGTGACCATCTTTTCTTTCAATACATCCAAGCTCTTTTTATAGTCCTCATTCCAGTAGAATGTGACATCCTTCTTCAATAACTTTTCCATAGGCGCGGTGATCTGGGCATAGCCTTTGATAAACTTTCTGTAATATCCTGTATGTCCTAGGGTAGCGCACAACTATTTCAAACTCCTTGGCACCTCCAAGTTGAGTATCGCTATGATCTTCACAGGGTCTACCATCAGTTCCTATATGCAAACCACGTGACCTAATAGGGTCCCAAAGGGAACACAAAACAAGCACTTCTTCAGATTGAGTGCGATCTGGTATCTTTGACAGGTATCCAACATCAGTCACAAGCTTGCTACATGGCGTTTCACTAGCCCAAACACAGTCCAATCATCAAAGTATACTTCCATGAACTTATGAATAAACTGTTTGAATGCAGCAACGACTACGCGTGAGAAAATCGCAAGTGCATTCTTCAATCTGAACGGCATTACACTGTACTGTAAACAACCCCACTCAGTCATCAAGGTTGTCTTTATCTTATCCTCCGACATGATTTTGATCTGGTACTACCCTGAGAACCCATCAGTGAAGGTATATTCTTCCTGGCCACCTACATTGTCCAACACTTCATCAGTGAACGGAGTCGGGAAAGGATCATGTATGCAAGTGTCATTCAGCTTTCTGAGATCCACACATATCTTTATTTCATTCTTCTACTTCTTCTCTTGTACCACCATTGGGCTTACCCAGTCAGATTCTTCCACAGGTTCAATGATGTCTACCGCGAGCATCTTGTCTAGCTCTAAGCGGACCTTTTCCTTATACTTCGGATTGAGACGGTAAGGCCTTTGCTTAACCAGTTTCGCGTTAGACTTCAATGTGATCTTCATAACACCTAGGTCCTTGATTATCCCTTTTAGATCCGTAAAATTGGTAGGGAATAAATCCTGGTATGTGCGGAGAAATTCAACACCTTATCCACCATCGCATCATCCCAGTAATATCTAATCTTCACGAATTTAGGTTTTGCCTCCGTACCAATGTTTACTTGTTTCGTTTTCATTGGCGTGGTTATATCAGGATTCTCAATTTATGGTCCTTTGACCTTGCAGTGGCCTTCTGCCTCAGGTATGTTAATCTTTCGCAGATCCTCATCCTCTTCTTGAATAGTTACGTTATAACATTCTAGCACGTGACTCAGCTGAGTAGCCCACTCAGGCTAAATCAGGTCTAAAGGATCCTACAGTATCCTAAATATTGTTGCTTTCACCTCTTGTAGCACCTCATCAATACTATCAAATTTGTGTTCAAAACTGAATTTCATTATGAATCCTTTGCAAAAAATATCCCATTCACCTGTACCATGGTGGAGCTCTGTTTCCACATACTAGTTCATCAGAACGACATCCAGGGTGTCACAAAACAAGTGCACCCATTCAAGTTGGGGATTTTCTCCATAAGCCTGAGCCCATTTTCTTAAGTGTGCGCACGGGTCATCCTGGCCATCATACTTGTTTGTCATTCGCACAAAGAAAGCTCTCATCATCTTCCTACATTGACACGAATCATCAAAGCTTCTCTTGTGCGTACCCCACCATCTTGCGGGCATAGCGTGCAGTGCCCAGTCTAATATCTGGAAGCGCTGCTTTTTTGGTACCTCCCTCTCAAATGCATCCAAAAATATATCTACATCATTCAGGCCATCATAAGTAGGCAGATTTCTTACCTCTAACGACACATGGCGCAACGACTGGGTCATCATGTTACAACTCAACATAGTTACTTCATGTAATTGATTCTGCCAGAGCTCTAATTCTTCATCAGAGTCCGAGGTGCAAGAACTCTCACTATCCCATGTAATTTGTCCATCCACGATGGGATTCACATAATCTTGGTCTCGCACTATTATCTTATAGATATAGTTCAGTTCATCATCGCTCTCATAATCGTGGAATTTTTCAGTATAGCATGATCCTTCAGCAGGATCTAGGGGTACTATTACGCGGAGCGATTTCTTCTCAAAATCATATTTCGTTTCTTTAGATTGATTACCCCATTCATATCAGTAGCCTAATCAATTCCCAAGAGCACAGTATAGGGGTTGTTGTCATCCACAATTTCTATCACTTCAAAGTCATCCATCGTGCTCGCATCTTCAATATCTACAGTCACCCCTGCATCCGCGCCATGGGGATGATCTTTTGATGATTTGCCATCCTTAGATGAATCGAAGACCACTGCAGTGCGGGTCTCCCCATCTCTCCCAAGTCTATTTTGGTAGGATGTTCACGTATGACCCTAGGTCCAAGATAACCTGATCCATCTCTTACTCTCCTATCTGTGTGGTTAGTCTCATTTCCCATCTCGTCCTAGTTTTATTCTTACCAAGCTTTTGCACTACGCGCGGCTGAACTAGAGTGTTTCTGGCGCATCTATTTATGAGCTCCTGCAACCCCTTCACAGCCTTGCTATTTCATGGTAGCTTCATGCAGGTATCCAAGAAGTTTGTAAGCATAGAAGGATCCATCTTCTGATCAATCTTATCCTTGCTTCCCGAGGTGGAGGCCTCAGGGAAGCTCTTCTTTTCCTTCGTGAATGTTTCACGTGCGCGCTCTAAATTGAATTTAGCCTCCTTCATCGAAGCTTTGCGCACACATGTACTGTCTTTTGGTTGTTTCCCCTTGCCATCTCCTGTTGTGATTCCACTTCTAAGCACTATATTTACATTTGGATCCTTTTCGCATGGCTCAGACCTCATCATCTGCAGGTTCTGAGTCGGCAGAGGTGGTAGTGCCCCTTTGTCACGTATCCTTGCTATCAGCGTAGGACAATCTTCCATTTCATGATCAAGCAAGGTGCAGTACTTGCATGATGGACGTGTTGGGTTAGTGCAATAGCGGGCATAATGTCCTGGCCGTTCATAATTATAATAGATCAACTGTCCCCAACCTCTGCCAGGTCCCCCTCGGCCTCAGCCTCGTCCGCACCCCTGAAATCCGGTCCGCGCCATCCCTACACTCTAGTCAGGGGGCCGTGTTTCTACATGAACCCTATAGGTGGGAGTTCTATCCAGCATCAATTCATAACTCTTGTAGTTATGCTCATCCTGCCCTACCGACCTGCAAAAGTTGCAGAACAGTTGTTGCGGTGTCTGTACAAACTTCTGCAGCAAATGATAGTTATCTATGGCATGTTTTCTTGTTATCTGACATATAGTGCACCACAATGCAGGCCCCGCGCTCGGTCCTAGTTGAGCTTCCGACCTCAAAGGCATTGGTCCTCCTCCTGCAATATAGTTCACAAAGACCGAACAATGGTCTTTTTCACACCCATGACTCTTGCATTTCAGACACCATACCTCTTCGCGCACCTCTGATCGAATTATTCTGTCTTGCTTCAAACTTTTCATTTCAAGTAAAATATTTTTAAACTGTGCATGGATTTGCTGAGCTGCGAGATTTGTATCTTGCATCAGTTTTTCATGCAGTCTCATTGCAATCTCCAACACCTCCGTCTGAGTTGTTATCTTCTATTGTGACAACACAACCCTTAATTGTGGCAGTAGCGAAGCCACAAACCACTAGTGATGCTGCTTGTTTGTCAAGTTCATATTAGCTTCGCAGACCTTACATTTCAACATCTGATCTAATTCCCATGGTGTCTCACCTGTCTACATCGCGATTTCCTTGAACCCCACAATAGACTGCGCTACAGATTTAGGCCTACTGAATTCTTTGTTTAGTGTGGTCTTGATGTGTGCCACTCCAACATTCAAGTTATCATTAGAGTACTTGATGTACTAGGTTAACGTGTGATCTTGCAGAGAACTAACTAATGTTGCCTTCTTCATGTTATCATTTGTAACGCCCTGCGCTTCCCATACAGCTTTTACAACGAACTAGAATTAGTCCCTGTCCTCATTCCTCAAGCCTTTAAACAAAGGCAGCTTCACTAAATTTTCCATACTGAACTGCGGTGGAGGTGAAGGTTGTACGGGTGAAGTCTTAGCCGATGGTGGTGAATTTGGAGGTGGTATTCGTGGGAATCCTTATCTTATTAACTGAATAGCACTTCATGGAGAAACCTACGCTATCCCTTCTTCATCACCTCGTGGAGGTGAAATCAATGGATTATATTCATGACCCCTTTTATCCTTCATTCCTGTAAGTTTTCCTACTTTGTGTAGTTCAGAACATAAAGGTAGTTGCATAACCTGTTTTTTGCACAATATCATTTGAATCCAAGTATTCAAATATTTCCGTACTTACCGTGTGGTCCTTTGAAAAATCACCACTCCGCCTTGTTGTAGTTGGCTGAGGTGTCGACTGCGAATTCAGTCACAAATCCTCCTATGACGCGACCGAGCCAATGATCGACAACGCGGGCAATCTTATCCTGAGATGCTTCCACCATCTATGCTAGCTTCGGGGTCCACACAATAGGAGCGTCAAGTTTCCACCTTCCTTGGTTATCTGCTAGCTTCATGATCCACTCATATAGCTCAACCGGAAAGGAGAAGAAAAAGATCTGATGGGTCATTCTATATAGGTACTTGTCCAACCACTGTTCCTTTGTCAGTTGTGGGTTTCTATTTTCCTGCGCCGCGAATTCGTGGATCTTCCTATCCCACCAGTCTCTAATCTCTTTCTTAGTTGGATCCCAGTGATACGACATCACACATTTCTTATGTAGATTTTGGTCCCAGCAACACAACCATTTGTTGGCTTGAGGTGGCTTGACCTAGGTTCAACGTTAATTAGCCAAACAAATCCTTATACTACTGGCCCTTTCGACATCAGCTCGCAAAGCGCGGACTGAAGTCTCACCCGAAGCAGTATGGGCGAATGCTGGAACCAAGTTTCTACACCCTGAGATGGTCGTGATGTCATTTTATTCCTTCTATTCCTGCCTTCGCATTGGTCACTTATTTCTAGGGCTTTGTCTACCTAACCCCTTATTCCTCCCTTCGATACCTTCGCAAAAGGGTACGACTGACCTTCGTGCAACCCTAACCCCTTATTCCTCCCTTCGTGCAACCCTAATTGCATTCAGTTATTCAACATAATTATATTCATTCATGCATCACATAAGCATTATAAAGGAAATTCATACATAAATTGACAAGATGCCTTAATCGGAACAAGAGACAAAAATTGAAAAATACTTCTCTTTATTGATGTCTTCCAAGTGATTATAGACTCTATCCACCCTGCGCACAAATCTGTAGGGGTCCGCGGGCTCAGCTGCGAACTTCCACCCTAGGCCTCTGTGCACTCAGCTGCAAAGCCTCCACCTATGATACGACCCAAAACTTAGACTTCTACTTTAGAGCTACGACTCTCTTACATGATCTTCTGATTGATGTCTCTAAAACTACTTAGATCTTAGCTCTTTTTATACAATCCCATGGTCCACAGACCATGGGTAGATCTCTTACCGTTGATTTTACTTTACAAAAATAAGGGCGGACAACCCTTTATGACTTATGACACCTTCGCGCTCTGCGACCACAAAATGTGGAGTCTTTACAAATTTATTACAAAATTTGACCAAAACATGGGTTTTTAGCCCCAAAATTGTCCTTGGGGGATCCCACTCCCAACACTAAGTCGTTGATCTATCTTTTCTATCTTTTTGTGATCTGGTTTCATAACACAATTCTTCCAACACTTTAACAACTTATCAACACTGGGAGTGCATACTCTTCACATATACAAAACACTTGTTCAACAATATGTATATACTTGAAAGATCAAATCAAATAGTGAACATGATTATAACTAAATCAATCAACAACTTTCAATGCTAATCATTTCACTCTAAATGGCATCAATATGAATCATAAACACTCCAGAGTTAATGTTAAGCAAACATAGGTTTCTATGTTCTTTACAACTTAACAAAGAAGTAATGGTTATGTTCATAAACACGCTAAGAATTTGAGCTCCAACATACATGAATTGATAGAATCACAAACCATTCTAGTATTCACTAGAATTGTCACTCATAAAATGCATAACCCTGTTAATTATTACAACAAGTAATGTTTCAGTACCTACATCCTTGTTACATTTATACAAAGACAGAGCATTTGTAAAATAAATTGAAATATCTTCAGCTCTTGAATCTAAAATGACTCAAAATTTTTATATCCAGATCCCATTTGATGGTAATGATAAGCCACTCTATCATAAAACATATCTTACTTTTGTTATTTACTGAACCCATGAATAAATCTTGCATCAAATCACAATCACCTCTAAGCGGGTGCGAAATATAACACAACCCAATTTATATGAGGAATTAAACACATTACATGCACTTATGGAGATGCTCCTTCGATTTTGAACACCAAATAACCACAAGATGGAGTGTAAAATGGATCTTGTAAAAATGTAGAGCATGAAAAAAAGTTACTCATTGTTGGGCACGAGATCCCCCAAGGCAATTTTTGGGGCTTAAAGCCCAAGATTTGACTAAGTCCGATGCAAAGACTCCACGATTTGTGGTCACGGAGCGCAACTTTATAATTGAGTCATAGGGTTGTTTTCCCTTACTTTTGTAATGTAATGCCAGCTTGAGATTCCTACCCATGGTCCGCGAACCATGGGATTGTATAAATAGAGCGAGGCTATAAGTGTAAAGAGAGATCGAACAATCTAAGAGAGGATGAAGCATTGAGTCTAAGTTGAAGTGTAAAGTTGAGTCTTTGGGTCATAGAAAAGGAAAAGGCTCTGCAACTAAGTGCGCATACCCCTGCAGCTAAGCGCACAGGGTGAGTCGAGTCTGTGACCATTGGAGAAAATAATAAAGAGACTTTTTTTATCATTCTCTGTATATTTTTCCTATTTGTGCATTGAAGTATATTGGGTATGAATTGCAAGTTTAATATTTATTTGCTGTGTGAACTTATATAAATGTGTTGAATAAGCGAATATAAGATAAGTATCTGTTTATGCGAAGTTAACTAACAGTTATAAGAAGATAAGTAAGATCCACAGTGTAACTTAGGGAAAGATCTTAGATCGTTGCGTTAGTAGCAGAAAATCATTTCAACCCCTATTGAGGGTTGCGCGAAGCCGATTATAATAGAGCGTGAAGGTCTCGTAGGAAAAGAGAGTGCGCGAAGTGATTTGTGCAAAGTCATTCCTAGTTGGACTAATTCGACCCCTTAGACATCTCAAGGGTGTGGAAACTTGGTTCCAACATCCCCCCATACTGCTTCTAGCGAGACCTAAGTCTGCGCTCAGTGGGATGTTGCCAAAAGGGCTAATAGTTCAGGGATTTGTTTGGCTAATTAACTCCGAACTTGGGTCAGGCCCCCGGAAGCCAACAAATGGTTTTGTTGCCAAGACAACAAAGGAGATATAGTAGGCAGTCACTCAGTGTGCTGCCGACCTTCCAACAGTCCAAGCAGAGTTGGGAGATCTCCGCGCGAAGATCTCTGCACCGACAGAGTGACTCGAGGGCGAGTCACGATGTTTGTGTTGGGGTCCTGTTGTGCGCGGGATCCCCCAAGGCAAGTTTTTGGGCTTAAAGCCCATGTTTTGACTAAGTCCAATGTAAAGAGTCCACGATTTGTGGGCGCAGAGTGAAAAGTTATAATTGAGTCATAGGGTTGTCCACCCTTACTTTTTTAATGTAATGTTGGCTTGAGAGTCCTACACATAATGCAATATAAACACACTCAAGAGAAATCCATACTAGATATAAAATAAGTACACCACACAATATTTATTTAATGGAGGTGTGTCATGTTGGGATGGTTGGGAACTAAACAACCAGCTCACACCCTCTTAAAATGAAACTAAATCACATAGTGATATTAATCATTAACATGAAATGACAAATCTGGAAAAAGAACCTGGAATTAAACTTATTTTGGTGAATTTCATTCTTTGAGTACATGAATAGCTTAGTGATACATATCCAGTTGATCAGAGGGGGAATAACCCCCAGAACTCAACTCAACAACTTAAAAAACGTGAAATAGCCTCCCCCTTTAGCCAGAGTCATAACTTAGCTTATATACATTTTACATTACAAATTTGGCTTGAAACAAGCCAATCCATTACAAATAGGATGCAAAATCAAATCTTAACACTTTTCCATCAATGGAAGTCTAGTACAACCATTATCTAATCGAGGAAATACAAATTTGATACTTAATTTTACATTTTTTGCAGATCTGGGCATGATCCTAGAATTTTGGAAAATTACAGTTTTTTCACAAATCTGCCTCAAAGAACCCTTTGTATATCCCAAAACATGGGGAATTGCTAAAAATTGCCCACACTTTAATCAATTACACTGGGAACAAAACCCATGTCCTAGAATTTTGAGATTCACCTTCACTTGCACAAAACTTGAGGAGGAAGTTGGCAGTCTGAAAACTGTGCAAATTTGGGGTTGAATCATTAATTATTTTCTAAAAATCCATCCATACAACTTGGGTACAATCTAACTCATGTGAGAGAATGAAAACATCATTATGGACACAAACCATGTCCCAGTTTTCTCTCGGAAGTGTACGAATATGTCAAAACCCAAATTAGTGTAGGAATTGTACTTGGTGCAAAAAATAAACTTGGTGCAGGAACTAAACTGCACTTGGTAAACCACCATCAGTAAAGATTTAATCACGAATCTTGGAAAGTGGACATAATTCAAAGTATTTGATTAAAAATAAATATTCAGCTTCACTTTTAGATATAATTCAAATTGAATATAAATCTTCACTATTGCATAAAAAAGAATATGAAAGTATGAGGTAGAAGTTCAAACTTGGTAAAACAGGGGAACAAAATAGGCAATCATAAGGGAAATCTGTTAATTAAATACAAAAATGTTTGGGCCTAACATCTCCCCCATGTCAATCATCTTGCATGTCCTCATGCAAGCGAGATAGTTGTTGTACGATCACTCCCTTGCAAAAAAAAACAATATTGAAACTTCTACACCCCTAATCCTGTAATGATGATAATGCATGAAGATTGGACAATAGCTAATCAAAATTTAAAATTATAAAGGTTTTAAAAATTACCAAACACTCCAACAAAATAATATAGGTGATCCTACGAAAAAAGGGAATATCTATTGGCTTTGCTTCTATACTAGGTCCATGTTTTATCAAGATTGATTCTCATTATTTTCTTAATGTCAGGCTGCCATAGGAATTCTAACAATGTTGTTACTACATGAATAACATTATCATTGAATGAAATAGCCAGCTATTAAAATTTCCACAAGTGTATGAGGAGCCACCATAGTAGTTTTTCACCTCAATATCCTTATTATAAATAAAAGTGACATAATTTGAAAGCCATGGTGTTAAAGATGGATGGAAATAGGGAAAAACAAAGATGACAAAATGATACCTTCCAAGGGTGACTATCTTACTATTACCTAATCATATAGTTGAAGCTCCTCTTGTTCGAGTAAAGTGAAGCACCAACATTAAGTGTCCCACATCCATAAAAACCTACTTATTCCAAAAGATAGAACTCCAATATCTAAAGGACCATAAGGCCATTATATGAGAGATATAAATTTCATTTCCTAGATTTAATTTTAATGATAATTTCTTCAGAATGTGACACAAGTTTTTTTTTAAGTGTGTCAATGTTTATTTTCCATCTCTTTTACCCGAAAGAGACCCACTTCCAGCAGGCCTATTCAATACCCCGACGGGTTTGCCTTGGTACCATACAAGCATAGCCATGCTGCCAGCAAACCTTTTTAGCACCTCGACGAGTTTGCTTGTACTTCCTGTCACTTCCTTTTTATTATTACATATCACTCGAAATATTTTAAAATAATGTATACTACTCGTTGGAATATTTTAGAGTGTAAGGATAGTGGGTGGTACGCAAGTATGTCAGATTTTCTAAGAACCTAATTAATTTTTTGTTTAGTCCATGGGAAACATCATCCACAATAATCCTAAATATCAACTATTCAATGTATAATAAACATCTTAGATAATGACTGAAATATTCCTCAACTTAATCATGCTGGGGTTCTCGTGAAATCTCATTATGGTTTTATAGGAGTGGTCCACCATAAGAGGCCTTTCAACAAAGCCTTCTAATAGAAAATTGAAAATATTTCTTGGATGACAGTTTGTTCAAGTGGCTAGGCTAGGATTAGGGTTTGGATCTTATGAATGGAAAGTTTAATGACAAATCTTTCTAACTCACCTAATGGATGATATCGGACATGTGACATGGAGAAAATCTCGTTAATCATCAGTTAAAGTCATTTTGCAAAGTAATGACGCATTAAAATTGAATTTCTTATGAGAAACTTACCACAAGAGTGCATAATAACATAATTTTGAATAATTCTTCCTTAAGGAATTGCATTTTTTAGAGTTCTATTATAATAGTTTTATTTTAGATGGCATATATATTTATTGCTATTATACTACCTTGTCCTAATTTAGAGAAAGGAAGATCTCCTTCAAGTTTTGGAGTACTTCCAATGTAGCCATGTGCATAAAAAAATGCTAAATATACTCACACTCGGTTTTAAAAATTAAAATTCAACGCATACCAGAGTATGAGAATCTGACTTCTTTAATTGATATGGTACTAGGAGTTGTCAAATGATGAGGGAACGAGGTATGAAGATGATTATTTGAAACAAGGCTTCAATAGGATCCACATACTCATGATTATTCAACTCATGCAAGTCTTCCACAGCTTGATAATCACTCTCTTGGGGGCAGAAGGGATCTAGTGAAATACAAAAAATAAACTCCTCACTCTCAGTCTCCAAAGTTTGATATTCAAATTAGCAAGGACAATTAAGTGAAATTCTAGGGTTTTGATCTTCAACAACAACTTCATAACAACTTCCAATCATAAATTGTTCCTCTAACGATCTTTGAATTATATATTCCAATGGTAAATGTTCCATAGTTATAGGGGAATCTTCCAAATTCACCCCCTTCCCCAATATGGAAGATATAACATTAGATTCAATAGGGGAGTTAGTGGAAAAAACAAGTGTTTTAAATTTTTGTGCAACCTCCTTGTTTAAATTAGGGTTTTGTTTAGGGTTTGGATTAGAGTTTTCGCTAGGGTATATATTAGAGTTAGGTCTAGGGTATGGACTAGGGTTTCAATTATGGTATGAACTAGGGTATGGAATAGGGTAAGTTTTAGGGTTTGGATTAGAGTATGGGCTAAGGTTTGGATTGGAGTATGGGTTGGTGTATGGATTAGTGTATGGTTTCACAAGTAGCTAAGTCCAAGAAGGATGATAACTTGATGGTACAATGGATGGAAATTGCAGTTATTTTTTTTGTTCATATAATTGATTTTTCATAAAACATTGCCCTAAGGAAGAGGCTCCAAACCATTCTTGAGGCCATGGGGACATCTAAATAGAGGAATAGGGTCAAGGAGAGGGTTAATGTGGGCATAAAGTAGGGTATTCAATCAAAGCACTAAAAAATTTCCATGGAACTGCATGATTATAAATCTGTTGAGGAACATGTTGTATTGGCCCAAATATTAAATGATGATGAGTTTTAAGTTATACCCAGTAGTTGATTTGATTCCATGCTTGATTCCCCAAATTCACTTAGTAATCTTTGCAATGATGGGAAATGTTCAGTTGAGTGATCCTCCTCACAGATACAACATTTTCTATAGTCGGAGTAGAGCATCAAGATTGGTTCTTTAATTTTAACCTGCATCTAGTTTTCCTATAAATCATCCAATTGTAAAATAAGAGACAAAATTACATCATTTTTGAAATTTTCAAGAAAAAGATTGATTTCTACACTTATGAGTTCACTATTAGATGATTTTTGTATCTCAATAGTAGCTTCAAACATTATCCTTGAACTCCTCATTAAATGTTCTCTCCAGATCCATCTTTCCCTTCTCAACAACATTTTGTTATATTATTTCATCACATACAAGAGTATATATAAAGGGGTTCTTACAACACCCTAGAAATTAAAACAAAATATGCAGGGAAGAAACAAAAACTTTCAAGAAAAACAAGCCAAGGAAGAAAACCAAATTGGACCAGGTCACAAAGGTCAATCCCCTAAGAGCCTCCCTAACAACAACACAAAAATTTTGAGTGAAATGTAGGGTATATTAATGGACCAACATTTAATGTCAATTTGGGGTTTGTCAACTTCTAGCTGCAACACTGGAAATTCCAGAGAAAGGCTTTGGGAACTTACAAAATAAAACCCTAGTTTTTCTAGAAACTACTCACACATTGAGTTCCTCTAGTAATCAATACATGCTCTAATCCTGCAATAAAAAACATTCATTAGAAGCCAAACCTTAACTACTGAAAACACCAATCATGCAGTTTATAAACAATCATAAACAAACCTTACCTATTGAAAATAAGAGAGCAAGACATAATTATTAATCAACTAGAAAAAATGATCATCAACTTCTTGACTCACTAGGAAAATAAAACATAAATACTGTTTTGATAATCTAAAGAACACCAACAAATAAATTTCAAACAATTCACATGCTTTTAATGCCAAGCGAAAATAATAAAATGAAAACTCAATAAAAGTTCTTGCACTAGGTTCTAACTCTACTCCATTCTTTGCATGCAATAGAAAAGTAAAAACGTGGATTTAAGTCGTCCTTAGTTTACTTAATCAAATTCAATCAACTATGTAAGCATCTATTGGGCACATGCTTAAAATATTCGCATTCTACCTTAACACTCCTTCAAGCTTTGAGATGCACCCAAACAATGAATCTTGGAAAATTCTATGTTCAGTGCAAGAATGCAAGGAAGTGGAATTTTTGCAATCGAAGAGATATCTAAAAATTCTTGGCGAACATTAACTTAGGCAAAGCTTCAGGTGAAGTGCAAAGTCCTTAATAATCCTTCCTGCACTTCAAGAACTTATCAACATTGCGAGTGCATACTCTTCAAATATACAAAACACTTGTTTATATCTATCTATCTATCTATCTATCTATCTATATATATATATATATATATCTATATATATATATATATATATATATATATATATATATATATATATATATATATATACACACACACACACACTTGAAAGATCAATTCAAATATCCAACAAGCATATAACTAATTCAATCATCGATTATCAATGCTAATCATATTTGCTCTGAGTGGTATCAATACAAATCATCATCACTCTAGGATTTCATGTTAAGAAAAAAAAGGTTTCAATGTGCTTTACAACTTAAGAAAGTAATGGTTATGTTCATAAACACACTTCATATTAATAAAAAGAGTTCGAGCTCCAAGAATTGTGTGAATCAAAAAAATCACAAACTATTCTAGTATTCACTAGAGTTGTCATTCATAAAATGGATAACCTTGTTTATTATTACAAGTAAGGTTTCAGTACCTACATCCTTGTTATGTTTATATGAAGACAAAGGTTTTGTAAAAGAAATTGAAATATATTTATCTCTTATGTCTAAAATGAATCAATAGTTTCATATCTAGATCCCATTTGATAGTAATGATAAGCCTGATAAGCCATTATATCATACAAAATAACTTAGTTCTGTGATTTACCAAACTCATGAAGAAATATTGCATCAAATCACCATCACCTCTAAGAAAATGTGAAATATAACACAAGCAAGTTTATATGAGGTATTAAAAATATTACACACACTTATGGAGATGCTCCTTCAATTTTCAATGCCAAATAACCACAAGCTAAAGTGTAAAACATATCTTGTAAAAAAGCACAACATAGAAAATAGTTTCTCACAAGAATCAAAGCATGTAAAGATACAATGCACAATCAATATAAAAAAATTGAAGAGAAACATGTACTAGATCTAAAATAAATGAACCACACGATAGTAACTTAATGGAGGTGTCAATTTGGGTTGGTTGAGCCCTAACCAATGATCTCACACCCTCTTAAAATGAAACTAAATCATATAATGAAATTAATCATTAAAATAAAATGACAAATATGGAAAAAGAACCTAACATTCATCTTATATTATGAAATTCATTATTTCAGTACATGATGAGCATAATGACACAAATTCAATTTATTAGAGGGGGGATAACCCCCAGACCTTAGTTCAACAACATAAAAACATGGAATGGACTCCCCATTTAGCTAGAGCCATAACTCCACTTATATACATTTTGCAGTACAAATTTGGATTGAAATAGGCCAATCCATTACAAAGAATATGAAAAATCAAACACCAAAATTTTTACATCAATGGGAGTCTAGTATAACCATTATTTAATCTAGGAAATACAAATCTAATACTTAATTTTACATTTTTTGCATATATGGGAATGATCATAAAATTATGGAAAATTGAGTTTTTTTCACAAATCTCCCTCAAATAACCTTTCATATCTCCAAAACCATGGTAAATTTTGGAAAACGGACCGCTTCTTACTCAATTTCCAATATTTTGAACAACACCCATGTCCTAGAATTTTGATATTCGCCTTCATATGCATGAAAATTGAGGAGGAAGTTGGTAGTTTGAAAACTATGTGAATTTAGGGTTGAATCATTAATTATTTTATAAAAATCCATCTGTGTCATATGGATGCATTATGACTCATGTTGGAGCGTGAAAGCATCATTATCGACACAAATCATGACCTGATTTTCTCTCAAAATTGTGCCAATATGTCAAACCCTAAATTAGTGCAAAAATTGAACTTTGTACAGGAACTAAACTGCACTTGGTAAACCACCATCAGTAAACATATAATCATGAATCTTGGAAAGCGAACATAAATCAAAGTATTTTATCAAAAATAAATATTCCCCTTCCAGTTTTAGATAAAATGCAAATTGAATATAAATCTTCACTATTGCATTAAAAAGAATATGAAAGTATGAGGTAAATGTTGAAACTCGCTAAAACAAGGGAACAAAATAGGGCATCATAAGGGAAACATATGTGTTAAATATGAAAATTTTGGAGTTTGACACCTCTCCACCCAAACTTAGGCTCAGCTAGACCACATTCTATCTTGTAGCTAGCCACCCCTAAACCATATCCAATTCCTTAAAAACTCTTTATTCAAGGTTATTAAAGGTTTCAAATCAAGTAACAAGCATGAATGCCACTCTCCTACATGCACAAGATCAAGTATTTTCACATTAATATTGAGTTAAGGCCTTGTACATAGCAAAATGTAGCCACCTAGAGCCTGCACAACACAAAAAAAAAATCCATTCACTAATCTAACAATCCCTCATCACTTCCCTTATTTGATGCCTTATGTGCCTCAAACAAACAAAGCATTTGTAAATTCATCTAGGCCTCTAAACCACAGATGAAGGCTTCTCACTGGTCTCTGATTCAGTTGACTTCAAAAATCACTTCCATACCAAATGGCTATAACATTGAGGCATTCCAATAACCTCCTATATAGAGTCACGTTGTTTACAAATTCATCTGGATAGATTCTATTCACTTAGTTCACAAGTCCCTGGTTCTATTCGGTATACATTCTCTCATCCTATCACTCTCATTTTGTTGGAATTGTCCTCTATGTGTGAATTTCTATCTCTTAATTTATCCGCTATTTATCCATTAAGGGAATGTCAAGGTCTAAAATGGGCCTCCTAAGGAAAATAATAAAATTAAAGATGAATTTTTGAAGAAAAAGAAATGAAACTATTTTTTTATTATTATATTTTCAACTTATCTCCTTGTGGGTTTACTCAAATTTCAAGTGTATATATACCTTAGATGTATAATTAAATTCCACATCCAATGAGTACCCACTCTACATACTTTTGAGTACACCCACATAAAAAAAAACTTTGTAATACATGAAAACAAGCACATGAACACAATTTTTTTATTATTATCTATTTTCAATTTTTTCAAGGTGGGTCTACGAAGAAGTATGTTGCCTGGGTGCTTATTGGATGTGGAATTTTGTTACACATCCAATAAGTGTCTATAATTTATATTTTAGTAAACATATAAGGAGATACACCGAAAATGCAATTAAAAGAAGTAGATTTCTTCTATTCCCTATAAAAATATTTACCCCTTGGACATGATATCATTATCTTGAATCTAATTTATTTATTTTAAAGTTAATTTTGTTAGTACCTAAAAATTTCCTTATTTCCCCATGAGTACTACTCCTACCCTTAGAGTTTAGGGGTCTTAAATTGGTTTGTAAGTTATCCCTTGGAAGACTCCAAACTGGTACTTAGCTCATACTCAAGGAAAATATAGTACCCACTCCCCCATTTTTCTCATAACTACTAGTAGTTGGATGCTTAGCTATCAAATGAGGAAAAACAAGGCACCTCTTAAATTTACAAAAGATATAAGGTTTCCCAATCCCATCATAGTTTTCTCCTTCTTGGGTATCCTCTTCCATATTTACAACATAATGAAATTTAACATAATATCCATGTTGGTTATCCAACTTGATAGTCTTAATTACATTTAAAAAATACAGGGATTTGAAAGGGACATTACAATCCACTCCCCCTTAAAGGAACATAGTCTTCAGTGTTCTAATTTTCATAGAACTTATTTTTATATAGATAAAAAATGGATATGGCATTTTCATGGATTCCTCTAGCTCTCATGTTGTTTCATTTGCTTTGAAGTGCTTCCACTGTACCTTGACCTACACAATGGCTTAGTTCCATAGCATAATCTCCTTTTCAAGTATGCATTGGGTTTCTAGCTATAAATATCCTTGTAGTTCCACCTATATCACAACCCAATCAATAATGTGATTAGAATCATGTATATATTTCGCAAGTAAATATACATGGAATACATCATGTGCATTTATGGTTGGAGGTGGGGATAGCCTATATGCTACTGACCCCACTTTCTCTAAGATCCCATAGGGTCCACGATATCAAGGATCCAACTTGACACACAACCCCACTTTCAAGGAACTTATTTCGGATTCTATTTGGACATACAAGTGTTCCCCTACTTGAAATGCCATATGAATCCTGACCCAATCTATGTAACTCTTCTGCCAGTATTCAACCATTTTCAACTTATGTTTTATTTTGGTCACATTCTGCTCCATCTCGCTTAACATATCAAGAATAAATGTGATTTTTTCAATTGGGTTATCCTAGTTTGTTGGGTTTTTTCATCTTCTATCATATAATGCTTCATAGAGACTCATCTCTAAGACCTATAATAGCCATTATTGTAGGAAAACTCTACTAGTGGTAAGTAATCCTCCCATTTCTTGGGATGGTGCATAAATACATTCTCAACATGTCTTCCAACACTTGGATTTTCCTTTATATTTACCCATACATTTGAGGATGGGAAGCTCAACTAAATGTAAATTCTGTCCCAGAACCTACAAATAAGACCTTCCAAAATGTTGAATTAAACTTTGTATCTTGATCAAATATGATCTTCATTGGCATTCCATGCAACCTAAGAATTTCCTTTATAAAAATTTGTGAAATATCGATTTCTTTTTGGGTATGTTTATAGGCCCATAAAGTGAGACACTTTGCTCAAATTTTCTACCACCACTAGGAATGCATCCTGTTATTTGGGAGTCCTTGGTAATATATTAATGAAGTCTAGAGATATGATTTCCCAATTGCATTCTAATTAGGCTAGTATGGGATGTTGCAAACATGCTAGATGTTCATGTTTCACCTTAAAATTTTGACGTTGTAAACATATATCAATATATTATGTTATTTCCTCCTTCATCCTAGGTTGATAGTACAATATTTTGATGGCTAGCACTATCTTTTGGTAACCTAAGTGACCAAGATATGGTATTTTATGAAGCTCATCCATTACGAGGTTCTTAAAGATTATTACATTGGGTATGTATAGTCTACCTTTGTACATTAACAAATCATACTTTGTTAGCTACTATTTCTTCCCCATTGGTCACTCTAGCTCCTGTTCCAAGAATTTATTTTTCAGCTAAAAATGTTGCTGAAAATGTTCATCACCTTGTAGGGATTCTTTGATTATTTATTTTATCTTTATAACATTGATTGATGGCTACTGCAGATTCAATTTTATGCTTCTATTGAGTGCATATACCACTCGACTTTCTTTACCTTTGATGTGCTTGATTTCAAAGTCAAACTCAATGATAAGGGCTATCCATCTGACTTGTTTAACATTCATCTAGGTTTTTCAAACAAGTACTTTAACATACTATGGTTTTTCCTCAACATGAAATTCCTTTTAAGAAAATAATGTATCCACATCATTAAAGTATGCATAACAGTTGCTAGCTCCAAATCATGAGTTACATAATTATTTTAATATTCATTTTTTTTTCAATTAATATAAAATTGCATGCCTATCTTGCATGAGGACTCCACTAAGCCCTTCTTTGCAAGGTTATGTATGCAACAAAAAATATTTATTAGGGTCAACAATCTTCAAGATAGGGCCATTGATTAGGATATTTATACGTGCTCAAGGCTCATTGTATACTTTGATGTCTAATTAAAATTTACCCCCTTCTTCTTTAGCATTATAATTGGGTACAAAATATTTGAAAATACTTTAATGAACCTTTTGTAGTATCCTTCTATTCCCACAAAGATCTTATTTTGGCTACATTACAACGAATAATATTCTCAGGATAAAATTCCACTCCTTCTTTTGAGATAACACCGTCTAAATGGAGGACTTGGGATTGAAAGAAATCATATTTGTTGATTTTAGAATATAGTTGGTTCTCCCATAACACTTGCAACACTATCTTGAGGAACTATTCATGCTCTTCCCTAGTCTATGAGTACATTAAAATACCATCAATGAATAATAGAAAAAAATTATCCAAATACTTTCTAATAATGTTGTTTATTGGATACATACTAAGTGGTTGGTACATTTGTTAGCCTAAATGGCACCACAACAAACTCATATTTCCCATATTGTGTTCTAAGTGAATTCTTGTGGATATCATCATCCTTGATCCAAACTTGGTGATATCTAGACATGAAATCATTTTTTGAGAAGATAGTGGCCCCTCTCAGTTGATCAAATAGATCAACTATCCTAGGAAATAGATACTTATTCTTGTTGGTCATCTTTTTCATTTTCCTATAATCAATGTGTAGCCTAAGGGTACCATCGTTATTCTTAACAAACAATTATGCAACTCCCCATGGGGATACATTGGGTATGATATACCTTTTAACCAACATTTCCTCGAGCTTAATCTTTAACTCTACTAGTGTAGGTGTGCTCATTCTATATGGCACCCTAGACATAAGCATGGCCCTTAATGTGATCTCTATGGATAAATTTAGGTCTCACTTAGGTGGTAACCAAAGTATCTCTTTAGAAATACATCTTTATATTCCTGTAGTATGGGATGGAATTTTTCCATTAGCACATTATTTTCAACTAAAATTTTCATTTGTATGGTACAATTGAACATCCCTTCTTGCAACATATTTTTAACTACAAAGTGAAATATGCCTTATTGACATAGGATTTCATAGTCACTGCGGTAACATTTTCCATCCTCTATCATTAATGCACTCCAAAGTTTTGTTATAACAATCCAATTTGGCCCCATGCACTTCCAACTAGTCCATGCTAATGAACAAAATATGCAACCTGAAAGGTAACACATTTAAATTGGCTTGTGTAAGAAGGCCGCTCATCTCAAACTAGCATGATTCAACAAAACTATTCACCTTTCTTTTGGTACTAGTAGCTAGTTGAACCAACCATGACTTACATATTTTTTTATCTATAAAACATAATATTTGAACAAATTTGGTGCAATGTAACCAAGGTTAGAAATGGGGTCAATTAAAATTGACATTGAGTGTTTTGTAATCGTACCCTCCATTTCCAACACTAAAGGTTTGTGGTCCACTTGATTCGTTTCTATAGTTGGATAAATCTAGGGCATACTTCTGGCTGCATCACTAGTTGTTATGGCCTCTTAGATGTTGTACACCCTTCTGTTGTCTTATTGTTTGTGGGGGCAGTCTCTCAACAAGTGTTATTCCCCATACCCCAACATTTTAATTACCTTCTCTTTAGTTCTCCTACCCTATCTTTGTCTAGCCTAATTGATTTCTCCCCACTTAGAGTTGAGAAAATGTGTTATAATTTTCTTTTAGCTGGTTTTCTAAAGTTAAAAATATTCCTAGGTTTCTCATAGCATGATGATTATCCCTTTATTCCTAAATTTAACATTTTACTTTCCTTTCATTCCATATCGGATTTGATCCTATGCTTAAATTTGTCATAACAATATTTTTCCTCTCTAGTAATGTCTTTAGGCATCCCTGGTTCATTGGATTCTATTATGTCTTGATAGGACTATGCAATCTATTGAGGAAGCACTATATTTTCATATTTTCATATCATATGTAGGGCACATTCCTCAAAACTTCTATAAACTCATTGGCATAGGTCTC
This sequence comes from Pinus tabuliformis, assembly GCA_031772625.1. Classification (NCBI taxonomy): domain Eukaryota; kingdom Viridiplantae; phylum Streptophyta; class Pinopsida; order Pinales; family Pinaceae; genus Pinus; species Pinus tabuliformis. The sequence continues at coordinate 720,613,927 of CM062813.1, forward strand.
AATAGTGAGTTGTCGCAGTTTATGTTCATGGAACTCCTTAATACCATTCATATAGGTATGTATCCCCAAATTATTTCTCAAATATACTTTGGGTCAACTTATTTTTCATAATGCCTTTCACATTCTTGAGATCCTTCCACCATATATCATCTTTACCTCCCATATTAAATAAGGATACCTACTCGTTAATATTTTAAAAGTAGTTATGTAGTTCAAAATATTTCTTTAGGCCCAAAATAAATGCTTAGCCTCTTCCTTCTTCAATTCTTTTGGCAACGAGTTCCTAGAAATATTCTTCTTTTTTTCCCTGTTTATCCCTAATTTAGTTGTTGTATTAGACACTTATTAGAACAATCAATTCCATTCTCAGAGGTGTCTATTGGAGTATCCTCACTGGTTGTATCCTACATTTCACTCCTCTACCTCTTCGTAGACATGTTTCCCTTAGCCTTACTAGTTCTTGCTCCATGATTTGAGTTTCAAATAGATTGGGAACTTGTTTGAACTTGTATCAGTATAGGTTGTAGGAAGCTAGTTCATGTTTCCTTAACCTTTGAAAGTCTAATAAGCATTGCAATACCACTAAATTTACCTCTTCTTGCTTTTCTTGGGTATTATTGATTCTATTATCACAAAATCGTGTACTGATGGCTGCTACCAGTTAGACTTTATGTAACTACTTCAGACCAGGCTTTAGACTAAGGTTAGCCTCCTTAGTCAGAGAGGGCTCTCTCACAGATTTGTGATAGGAATTATTAACAAGAAAAGATGGCTAACTCTTCAAACATTTTATGAAAACAAGCTGGTTGGAACAACAAAATAACATCTCTTCCATTGGGCTCATGGAGTCAAACACTTCTGCAGTAAACTATAAACCACTCAATCATAGAAGCCAAGGCATATAATGTTTAACACTCAAAACATCTCTCAAAAAGAACCTCAACTCATAAATATACACAGGAAGTCTGAGCACTAGGTGAATTCAGAGTGATTGCATATTTAGTGAGCTGTAAAATATATAAAGGATAATGACAAAACCACACATATTCTGAGCATTGAACACATGATGAATCTTGGGAAGAAAAAGTAATCCTTATATTACTGTCAAAAAGTCTTTTTACATAAGCTGATAAAAACTCTGTTTTTTCATAAATCTCCAACCTTTTTTACATCAGAGTTTTTCCTATATATAGGAAAACAAAACTACAACTACTTGAGACTCCTCCTCCAGCATGAGGGGAGCTCGAAATCCTATCATTAATTGCCTTATCTATATCTAAACAAACTTATTAAATACAAAGGTATTGCGCTGTGAATACATAGAGTCCCATTCCTATTGAAACTCTAATTCTATCTCCTCGTGTGCATTGATGCTTTCTTGAACTTTGACACCTGTACCATTTCTGTAGTGGCCAAGACATGCTAGAGAAACATTCACTGAACGAGCAGCTTCGGATACTTGCTGTGTGGATGACTCATTAGTTGATGAGGATATGTGCCCTGTTTTCACGGTCCCTGCCTTCCATTAGTCTTCATGTACTAAAAGACTATGCTCCAAGCCATTTAATACCTTTAATAACCACGCATAATCCAATATGCCTCATGATCTGGACGCTTTGTGAACTGAACAGGTGTACCACCCAAAATTTCGGTAACCCTACCAGAACCCTAACAATTCGGTCATAAAGTAACTTTAGGAAGACTTTTAGCAAAAAACAAAAAGTTTCACCTTTTTCTTCAACACTCACACCTGTCACCCTTTGAATATCTGGATAGCTTTGTATAGTCTCCTTACTGGCCTCGAGTCATCCTTTTCAAGATTTGCTGACCTCAGCATCAATTTCATTTTTTCTCATAAAACAGTCATCTACAGCAGTTTCGTAGCGCGCTACGAAACTGCTGTAGATAATCAAAACAGAACATATGAATCTTAAAGCACTGTTGACTTAACTTCATGATTTCTTCAGCTACTTTGTACAGGTGTAAGGGATCCAAAAAGTTTCAAAATGATGGAAACCAAAATTTATCAAAACTTGAAAAGCAAATTTCCCCTTGGATTAATCAGCTAGTTTACCTAGCTTCTTCTTCAAACTGCTAACTTCTTTCTTCAAAGCCTTGTTTTCTGCTCTTAGGCTTGTGTTCAGCTGTTTCATGGTTTTTTCCTGCTTCAGAGCTGGTATCATCCATGAAAATACATCAGACCCTGAGCCAGCTTGCTTCAGTAGACTTGTGCTGCCTTTTAATACAACCCTTCTATAACTAGCATACCTCATTGCACGTTCTCTAGAAAAACTCTTGGTCTGAGGCACCTCTTCCTGGGTCTTTCCTGCCTGGTTCTTGATAGCTATGACATTCCCTCCTTGGCTAATAATAACCCTTTTACCTTTGTCTTTACTCTTGGCTGCATGCACTGTTTTAGTCAAAATTTCAATAAACTCTGTACTAGGCATTTTTACAGCTGTCTCCTCTTTATGCACTTTCTCGGCCTCTTTCATTTGTCTTCTTGTAATTGGCCTCCTTGGTTTAAACACATATTCTTCACTTGGCTCCTCAAACCGTAACCTTTTCGAAGCCTTTGATTTCTTCATGCTCTCTGGTGAAGATTGGGTTAAGTCAATGTGCATTGGTTGCACTGGCTGATCTTGTTCAAGTTCCATTGGCTCAATCTGCACTGACTAATCTTGTTCAAGTTCAATTGCTTCAAGTAAATCAGTTAAACTAGCTTTTGACACAGGACTCTCTTCAACAGCAATTGACTTACCCTTCTCCTTGCTCAACTGACCTCTGGTTTTTACTCTTGATCCCTTTTCAACTTCACTTGGTGCAGGTGCATCCTTCTTCTGTTTGACCTTCTCTTTTGATGATGATTTAGGTGTCTCCTTGATCACCACAGGCTTGACTGGTTTCTTCAACTTGGTTTTGGACTTCTTTAGATCTTTCACCTCCTTCCTGATCTCAGCCAGAGTAGGTTCTTCAATTGTTTTCTCCCTTTCCCTAACAGGCAATGGAGTAAGGCCCGTCTTGCTCTGAAATCCCGCCATAAAAATAAATGAGTCCCAATCTTTACCAATCTTCTGCAAACCATCTAACACTAACAACTTCACCAAACCATGATGGAACAGTGATGTTTCACAGTCATCTTTTTTCAAATGAATTTTATCACACATTTTACTTAGGCTTCTGAATAAATAGAAAGGGATATCAATTGATGCTTTGCCTGTGAAATGTAACAAAAGCTTAAAATGATATGAGTACACTTTGTTATACCTCCCTTCGCATGTTAAATACTTTTGGATGCATGTGAGGAGCAGGGCAAAATGTTCTTTCACGTAACTCTTTGGCACAGCTTTCGTGAGATCCTCATTTACATAAGGTTCCTTCAAAAATTCCTTACAGGGGCTCATGTCGAATTTAAAATTTTTGAACCATTCATGTCCACCTCTAGGAATCTCTGTCACATTAGAAATGGCTTCTGGGGATACAGAGAATTCTAGCATTGACACCTTAGAGTTTAAACCGGTAAAATTCAATGCAAAAGCTTTTGTTACCTCTGCATGCCCTCCCTGCAATTTCTCACAAAACCTCCAGCAGCCAGCATCTCTAAAAGCTTTGGCTACTCCTTCATCCTTTAACGCAATATCCAGCCCCTCCGGTTCTGTTCTATGGCACCTTCCTGATCTATGCTCCCTTTTCTCCATTTTTCTTTGAAAACCTTCGGACAGAGGACTAACAGCAGCTTCAACTCAAAAGGCAACTTCGAACTTTGGAATGCAGGCTCGCTTGAAATCTGGTCCTTTTAAAATGAAAACTCGGGCTCCTTCGCGCTTCAATTGTCTTGTCATACAAGCAAGTCAGTTTACGCACTAATAACAAATAACATGACACTACCATACATCATAAAATCACTTTGAATGATGTTTATGTGCGTGGTTCTGAACCTCATGGCGGAATGATGAACCATAATGACCTGGAGAGGACACCGACTGACAATATATGGACGGATCTAATGACTCATCCCCCCAGACTTGACATTTCAAACAAACGCGCTGCAAAAACCCCGAATTCCCGATTTCGTAGCGCGAACAGTTATAAATTAACAACATGCGCTACGAAATGGCTGGTAGATGACACGCTACGAAAAGGCGGAAACATCATTGCGCTGCCAAATTGGCCAATCAGACTGCGCTACGAAACTGCGCAAAGGACCAATGACGCAAACAAGACAAGACATGCCTTAAACAATTATGATGAAGGGTGATTAACGGTTTTTTGCAATGATTCACATCAATACCTTTTTAAAACACAATCCCTAAGTGACACACATAGGAACATAACCACTAGACACACATTTTTTGACAATGAAAAATTTCTTTTTGTTTGGGAAAACATGATGTACATGGACTGTAGTTCTAGGTGATAACAGATTCTCTCGTTGTCTACCTTGTAACTTCTCAATTCATCCCTCAAACTACCAATATTTTCCATCCAATTTGGTGGGGTCTCCACTGCATTTGTTTCATCAAATTCATCTTCCCTATTATGTTAGGTTCACTCTAGGATGTATTATAACATTCTGTTAGATATTTCTTATTTTGATAAGTCTTCTTATGTGCTGAAATAACTCATAGTTTTTAATTCAAAGAATACTAAAACTCTCTCTCTCTCTCTCTCTCTCTCTCTCATTTGAAATTTAAATTTTTCTATTAGTTCACTCTCTCTCTCTCTCTGATTTGAAATTTCAATTTTTCCATTACTGCATCACATTTTCTATTAGTGCATCATATTTCAATTTAGGATTGTAACTACAATAACTCTTAATAATGACAAAAATTCAAAATCTCTCCTTTCAGCCCAGTGATACTAATTGTTAATCCTTTTCTTTGTTAGCATTTGTAAGGTACCCAACCCGCTAATCTCTTATTAGGGATATAAGGTGTCTACACATAACCTCCAAGGTTACTTTATGGAAAGGGGGCTATAAATTTCCTCTTTCTCCAAACTCTTCAGAACTAATTTCTAATTCCATTCTCGTTAATGCTCATCGATACCTTTCCAATGATATAATTTTTTTCTCAAATCCAGTTCAAGATAAGAAGTTATGCCCTAAATGAAATCCTCCCTCAAGTGCCACATGGCCTCCATGTTTCCTCCATATGGGGAACATGTGCCATCCCCTTCCATGTGTTTCCGTGGTATAGATCCATGTATTGATATGTGGAACCTTCACCATGTCACATGGGTTCAATGTCATGCTCCTTATCGAGCTTGGCAACTTTGCGAGGAAACCACAAAAGTCTTGTCTAGTTTCTCCAACACCCAAAACTCTTATATCCCAACCTAGCCATACCACCATCTAGTGATGGTGATGAGCCTCATAAATGGGTAATTATATGGGCTCATTCTACCTCCTAACCTAGTCAAATAAACCATTCTCTTAGCTTATTGTATGATTTTCTGATTATATTTATGCTTATAGGGTGAGTTGAGTTAGTTATTATGCCATGTGGTCTAACATGTATTTAATGCAGATTATTGATGGATTTCGAGGTCAAAGTCAAGGATCTAGTGGCCAAACTGTAGCAATAACTCGATGTAGATAGAGGAGAGAAATTATAGGAGGGAATCCCCCTCATTTATTGCTCCTCACTTCAAATTCAGCTTCATTCACCTTGGAGTACAAGCAGCCGAATCATGCACTAGAAGGCAGCCGAGCAAGTGGAAGATGATTGAGAGTTATCTCGAGTTTAGGAAGCCAAGTCTCCCTGATTTTAAGGAAGCTATTGGTAGCTTTAGATTTATAAGTAGAGAGGCCTAGGGCCTCACTAGGGTCGACTTTTTTCTTATGTAAACTCTGCTCAAATTTCGAGCTGACTATTTTATGACAGTTTTATGTAATCTTGCTATTTTTTGATAATGAATATGGTATCCTTTTTGAGCTAGCACTGAGTTACCTCAGAGGGCTGAAGCTCTTGGGTTAGGGCCCAATCCAAGCAGCCAAGCTCCTCTTTACTTGTATTTGTATGCTTTACTTCAATTGTAGATTAGTTTGTTGCTAGATGTATTTCTCTTATGGTTAAAAATAGGTTGCTTTTGATGATTTAGTAGTTTGCTTCCATTTGTTCTTTCTGTAGCAGGTTAAGCAGTGATCATAAAAGATTCAAAAGGCTAGAAATAGTTCCTTGGCCTCTCTTCCTCCCTCTGGGACCATGATTTTGTTGGCATTATGTTACAGATGTTTCTGGTATGGCTATATGTTACAGATGTTGTACTTGATGGCAACTCCCGTGGCAAGGCTCTCAATCTGTTGAAAATTAAGAAGTACGCAGGAAATCAGTTCAGAAGGTGCGTACCCGCAGGTACACCATGCAGGGTCTGCGTCCAGATACGCAGGCCAGCCGTTCAGGAGGTGCGTACCCCCAGTGCACACATTTCAAGGCAAAGAAATTCACATGTGGGGTTTTCTTATGTGTTACTCTTGGTATTTAGCCGACGGTATTGGGTTATTATGGTGTCAGCTCGTGGTATTGTTCCATGATTTTAGGAGGAGCTTGCCTATATAAAGCAAAGGAGATGACTTGGCTAAGCATCTTTTGAAATTGAATATCTTTAGATCTGAAATATTGGGTTATGGTCTTAAAAGCTTGATCTATATGAAAGGGAAGTTGAAGGCGAATCTGTGAAGGGTGATCTCTTGAGCGCATGATCAGATCTGAGCAACTGTGCCACTCTGGTGGACTGCCTATTCGGCCCTAATCAGAAGGACGTAGGTGTTTAACTGAAGAGCTGCGTGGGTACGCAGTGCAGAAGCAGGAGATCTGCGTGGGTACGCAGTGCAGAAACAGGAGATCTGCGTGGGGACGCAGAGCAGAAACAGGAGACCTGCGACGGTACGCAGAGCAGAAGAAGGAGAACTGCGTGGGTACGCAAAGCGACTAAGGTTCAGGTGCGTACGCATAGTAAAAGTACGCGGCGCGATAGTATTTCTGGGTGCGTACCTGCAGGAACAGTACGCGGCGCGATAATGTCTCTGGGTGCGTCCCTACAGTAATAGTACGCAGCGCGGTTCAAGGAACAGTGCGTGGGCACGCAGTTCGGCAGAAGGATCCCTGCGGGTATACGCAGGAAAGCAGAAGGTGAACTGCGTAGCGACGCAGGCCACAGAAGGGAAAACTGCGTATCTGTCTTAAAATGTTCTGTTGACTGAATTTTTCTGTTGATAAGGTGTTCTGGGTTAGTTCTGTTATTGTTGATCTGATAACTGTAGTGGACTGTAACTTTTATGTACTTAATGATCATTTGATGCTTTATGAAAAGAAGTAGGGGGTTGTAGCTCCCTTCCAGGAGAGACTGGAAAACGAGAGAGAGAGAGAGAGTTGTAGCTCTCTGCAGGTTGCAGCCTGCGTACTGGTAAAGGACTGCACCAGTACAAAACCATTGTAAAAGGAGTTTCTAATTTGAAAGAAGATAGAGACATATTGCAGGAGGTGGTTTTCACCCACATTGGGTTTCCACCTTACATCTTGTGTTCTTTGGTGTGACTATCTGTTTTCTTTGTTCATGCTCATTATTTTATGGTACTGACATGCAAAACTAATTCAAAGAACAAATAAGGAAGATTTATTAAAAGAATTAGATAATACTGATTCACCCCCCCTCTCAGTATTATTTCCAACAGATTTGAGGCAAAGACTCTCTTGCTGCCCCAAGAACATATATTTTCCTCATTCCTAGGACTTCTAGTGTTTGCAGCTTTCCAGTAGGTTGATAGTCCAGTTTTTCTTTGTTGTAGATCTTCTTTCTCATGTTCATTTCCTGATTTACAATAGTCTTCTTGCATGCTTTCCTTTCTTGCAGCATTTCCCAACATTTCCTTCTATGCATCATAATTTAGGCCATTTTAATGTAAAACTCTATTTTTCCTAGGATGCATTCATTTCATTGGTTGCTTGATTTTCTTGGTTTCTATGCAGCAGATCTCTTCCAATAGTAGGCTAGCTTACTATTAATCACACCCTCCATCTAATTCATGCCCTATAGCTCTCCCAAACCTCACCTCAAATCTGCCCTAGTTTCCTTCATTTTTCATAGAACTTCTTCCTCTCTTCTTGAGCAAAGCCAATCATCTTTCTCTCTCCTGGTGATTCATGGTAGACCTTAGGCACCCTAACACCTCATTCCAACCTTCATCCACCCTTTCCATCCACTCTCACACCCTCAGAATAGCTGAAATTGCTCTCAGCCTCCTCCTGTAGGCCTCCTGTAGTTACCCTGTTCTCCTCCTGTAGTTTTCCTGTGTCCTCCTATAGTTTTTCCTGTAGGATTTCTTTTGAAGGCCGAGTGTGGGAAAAGCCTCCAGAAGGCCACCTAAGACCTCCTAGGACCCATCCACACCACCCTACATCCTCCCAAGCTCAAAAACCTCCCTCTAACGCCACCTGTTTGCTACCACACTCAGACACAATAAATTAAATGCATGTTAAATTCACATAAAAACACACAAAAATCCAAAAATATGTTTTTTTCTTTTTTACTTCCAGAAATAACATGGTTAGATGTTGTTTACTTCCTTGAGTAGGTAATGGCATTCATTTTATGGCTTTCATAGTGTTTTGGCAAAAATATAATTAGCATGTTAATTAGGGTTTACTAGGTTGCTTTACATTCCAGTCTTTCTCCTTTCTGCAGTTAAAATAGCATCTATAGAGTAATCTTTCTTTCCTTTCATCATACATAGAGCTTCTCCTGAAATCTATAGAATTTGGCTTGAGCTCCTAGTGATCTTGTGTCGACTGACCAAGTGACAACCTGCAGTGAGAACTAGTACATGTGCATATAGCACCGACGCTTCCAAGTTTGTTACGAACTATCGGGTTGATAAAAGTAAAGCTAGTAGCCCAGGAGTTGCAGAATTCTTGTTGCAATACTGGCGCTCACCACTTTTTGGCACCATTGCCGAGGGAGCATCAGAGTATTCTGTGATTACTGCTTTCTTCTATTTCCTATTGCAACATTATGTTAATAGTTTGTTTCAACAAAAGTAGACTAGTCATCTCTTTTCTTTCAGTTCTGCATTTCCTTGCTTTCCTTTTCAATTCTACAAATTTCCATTCAGTAAGTTTATTTCAGCTAGTTGCAATTTGTTTTGTTCAATAACAATTTCAGTTTTTGTAGGTACTTTTAGTGTGGGGAAAAAGAAACACAAAAACCAACCAAAAAGATTTCTTTTCATGCCTCGTAGGAATAGAGATAACTCAGGAAAAATTTTGCCCAACACCCCCATTGCTTCACACAACCAACCTTCTCTCTTCTTCAGTCGCTGCAGTCAAGAAGAACCCTTAGAGGAATATCCAGAAATATTTGAAGAACCTATAGGGGAAGAAGAAGAAGAAAAAATTCCTCCTGAGCCAATTGCTGAAAACATAAATGCTAGGGGAAATGGAGAGAGAATAGAGGGTATCTTCCACATTCGGGAGACCAATGGGGGCACCAAAATGAAGTATATAAGTCCTTCAACCCTACCTCACTTCCATGGTCTGACTACAGAAGATCCTGACACCTTCTTGTTCGAGTTTTCTGTCATCTGTCAAACTTATGACTATGTAGAAGATGAGCCAAAGTTGAAACTGTTCCCTTTTACTCTCAAGGATGCAGCACTGTGCTGGTTCATGGGATTACCTGGCAATAGCATCACAACTTGGGCTCATATGCAGCAGACCTTTAACGACAAGTATCGAGACTATTGTAGGTCAAAAGACACTAAAGAAGAAATCTTTTGAATGACCATGGGAAGTGATGAGTCCATGGAAGACTATGGAGAAAGGTTCCAGCTCAGTTACACAAGGGCCAGGTGTACACTTGACACTGAGTCTCTGAAGTTGGTCCTGCTCAGGGGAATTCATGAAGACCTTCTAGACACCCTCCATCTACTGGCCAGGGGAGACATCTACCAACTATCCTCTGAGGACATAAAGACTATTTTTAGAAACCATTCTAGAGCAAACAGGAAGAAAGGTAGGGGGAGTCAACCCATAGCGAGTACCGCTTCTTCCAATTCATCCATTAAAGGTGAAATTGAAAACATGCTGGGACTTCAAGAGTGAGATGTTGCAGACTCTTTCCATGAAAATGGATACCTTACATATCAAAAGGAAACAAGAGGAAGTAGAAAGGGCTTTGGCCATTTTTTTCCCTAGATGCACCAGAAGGCATCCTAGGAATGAATTCCCATTGAACTCTATAGAGGTTTGTTTAGTCTGTGAAGAAGATCATTCTACAGATAAGTTCCCTTCCTTGCCCAGACTTAATGCTATATACCAAGGGGCCAAAGGAGTCACTGAACAGATCTATTACATAAACCAAAGGAGACCGCATGGACCTAGACCATACCAGCAGGGGATGCAAGGGACATCTCAAGCATACTACAACCCCAACCAAGTCACCTCCATACCTTCTTGGGGCCCCCCTACTCATCCTTCCTGGTCCACGCCTCCTCCTTGGTCCTTCACATCTCAATATCATGCCCAACCAGCCACCCATTCATTTCAATCCTATACTTAGCCACAACCTCAGTGGAATGCATCTCATAAGGGGTGGAGGCCCCAATACAACTCTCTTCCCGCTCTTCTACCTCCACCACCTGCCCAACCACAACTGTTACCTTTTGCTCCACCAAGGAAACCCCAAATGCCTACCCAGCCAAATCCAAACCCGAACAACAGACAGGCTCAACAAGTGTATTGTGGGGAACCATCATGCCCAACTTATACTATGGAGATTCTGGAAATTAACTTTCAATCTAAGAAAGTTCTCCCAGATAGCCAGCCTCCACCCAAGGAGGTTGAGGAAGATAAAGAGGAAAGCGAACCTAAAGCAACTCCACCCTTTCTGGAGAGAATATCCATGAAAATCCAGCCTACCCCAGAAGAGACTAAACTCTTGGGAGAATTTAAACATTTATGTGTAAAGATACCACTTCTTTAAGCCATTAAAGATGTGCCTATCTACAATAGGTTGATCAAAGAGAAGTGCTTTAGGCATCCAGGAAGGCGCAAGAGAGATGCCCCAACCATCAATGTCTTAGGACAACTATCCGACCTGACGTTGGGGCAGGTCATCTGTCCAAAATATCTGGACCTTGGAAGCCTAGTAGTTGAGGTCCACATTAATGGCACAATGATCGCACATACCTTGATTGATCTAGGAGCTACCATTAATGTGATGACAAAAGACACAATGCTCAAACTTAACCTCCAGGGCTCCTTGAGGAAGACCATGACAGTGCTACAACTAGCAGACTGCTCCACCGTGACCCCTGAGGGGATTGTGGAAGATGTGATGGTATCCATTGATTCTTTGGAGTACCCTATAGATTTCTTAGTTCTCTAGCCGAAGGCAAAGCTCACTAGGTATCCTCTATTCTGGGAAGACCCTAGTTGGCTACATCGAATGCCTACATTAGCTGTCGAGCCAGGAACATGACCATAAAGAACAGACACATGTCCAAGAAGTTAATCCTATATCCTCCTGCCCAACCCTTGCTAGAACATGATCTACCTCTCTGGTTGGAGGAGGAAGATGAGGATGAAGTTTATTCTGCACCACTTTGTGAATTAGAAATCGCCATGGGGGGGAAACTGCAAGATGAGAATGATATGATTGAAAACTTGATTCAGAATCCACCTCCCAGTGTATCACCATTAGAAGACATAGTAAGAGAAACCAAAAACAACCCCTCAACTGATCTCTGTGTGGCCCACTCCACTTCTCTCCATGTTAAAAATATAGAGTTCGGCCCAGATAGAACATTGAAAATCAATCCATCCTTATCTACTTCCCAGGAGAAGGAGCTATGCAACATACTGAGAAAACATCTAGATGCCTTCACCTGGAATTATAAGGAGATTAAGGGAGTGCACCCTTCAGTATGTACTCATCATATATACATCAAGGAGGATTGCAAGCCAGTCAGGCAGCCTCAAAGGAGGATGAACCCAACACTTAAAGATATTGTGAAGGAAGAACTGTAGAAAGTGCTTGATGCAGGATTCACCTATCCCATTTCTGACAGTGAATGGGTCTCTTCTTTGGTGTTAGTGCCAAAGAAAAATGGTAAATTGAGAATTTGTGTCGACTATCGAGAATTGAACAAAGCCACCAAGAATGACTATTTTCATTTACCTTTCATAGATCAAGTGTTATACGGTCTGGCAAGGAAAAAGTTTTTCTTTTTCCTAGATGGGTTTAGCAGGTACAACCATATTCAAATCATCCTGGAAGACCAAGATAAGACCACTTTCACTTGTCCTTGGGGTACCTTTGCATACCGAGTCCTTCCTTTTGGTTTGTGCAACACTCCAACCACTTTCCAAAGAGCGATATTGAGTATATTTTCTGAACTGGTTCATGATGCAGTAGAAATATACATGGATGATTTTACTCCTTATGGCTCTGACTTTTAGGAAGCTTTATCTAACCTAGGAAAAGTTCTAGATAAGTGTATTGAGATGAACCTGCCCCTCAGTCTGAAAAAATGTGAATTTTTGATGACTGAAGGGACCATGCAAGGTCATGCAATATCTCAACAAGGACTACAGGTGGACCCCAACAAAATTTCCATCATCCAAAGGGTCCCACCTCCTCAAAAGGTGAGAGATGTCATAAGCTTCCTAGACTTAGCTGGATATTACATAAGATTCATTAAAGACTTCAGTAAGATAGCCTCTCCTTTGTTTGGCCTCCTACGTAAAGATGTTGAGTTCATATGGTCAGAAAATTGTCAAGAAGCCCTAGATACCTTGAAGAGCAAGATAGTGACTACCCAAATTCCCAAAGGCCCAAACTGGGCCCTACCCTTTCACATTCACACAGATGCCTCAAACAAAGAAATAGGAGTAGCCTTAGGATAAATTGATGAAAATTTACCTTATTCCATATACTTTATTAGCAAAAACTTGTCAAAGGCATAGTTAAACTATACAGTGATCGAAAAGGAACTCCTAGCTGTCATGCATTCCTTAAACAAATTCAAACATTATATCACATACTATCAAACCTTTGTGCACACTGATCATGCTGCAATTAGATATTTAATGAACAAACCATATGTAAATGCTCGCATTATTAGATGGTTTCTTTTACTACAGCAGTTTGATCTGACCATTATTGATAAGCCTGGTAAAGAGAATGTTGTTGCTGACCTTTTTTCTAGAGTAAAGTTTCCTGCAGGTGAAGAAGGAATGGTGGACAACCAAATGCCAGATGAACGCCTATTTTCTATATCAGTACTCTCTCCATGGTTTGTTGATATGGAAAACTACTTGGTTTCGGCACAGTTCCCACCACACCTATCCTCAAAAGAGAAGAGCAAGATAGTAAGGAAAAGTACCCCTTTCACTTAGATTGAAGGCAATCTCTTCAAACTTGGCCCAGATCAGATCTTGAGAAGGTGTGTCAAGGAGGAGGAAGTCTTTGACATCCTCCTAACCTGTCATGATGAGCCTTGTGGAGGTCATTTTGCAACAAAAAGAACCACCTTCAAGATATTGCAAGCATGCTACTATTGGCCCACTCTTCATCAGGATGTGAGGAGATACATGAGCTAGTGTGATTAGTGTCAAAGGATGGGGAAACCCACTCCAAAGGATGAAATGCCATGCAACCTCAAGTGACATTTGAGCCATTTGAGAAGTGGGGCATGGAATTTGTGGGGCCTATCAACCCTTGTTCAAAGCAGAAGCAGTACATCATTGTGTGCACCGACTACCTAACAAAGTGGGCAGAGACAAAAGAAATAAAAGCAGCAACAGAGGAAAAAGTAGCTGAGTTTTTGAAGGAAAACATATTCTACAAGTTCGGGTATTTGAGAGAATTGGTCACAGACCAAGGCAGCCAGTTCACTTCCAACCTGATTGAAGATCTGCTCACAAATCATAATATCAAGCACAAGACTTCCACCCCTTACCATCCACAAGCCAATGGGAAAGTGGAGGTCACTAACAAAGCATTGGAAGGGATCCTAACCAAGGTAGTGAGCCACAACAAAAAATACTGTGTGGACAGATTAGTTGAGGCCACTTGGGCTTACAACACAACATGGAAGACCACCACTAGGTTCACACCCTATGAACTAGTCTATGGGAAGAAGGATTTGTTGTCCATAGAATTTGAAATCAATACCCTAAGGATGGAAGCTCAGCTGGACCTATACCTTAGCCATGCACAGAAAGAGAGATTACTTTAGCTCAATGGATTGGATGAATATAGATTGCAAGCCCTTCTCCATACAGAGGTAGTTCAGCTTCAGAGAAAGATATGGCATGACAAAAATATCAGGGAGAAGCAATTCCAAGAGGGAGATTGGGCACTACTCTATGATTCAAGATACAAGGATTTCAAAGGCAAGCTGAGGACGAGATGGCTGGGACCCTACACTGTGGATAAATGCAATGAAAATGGTTCAGTTATGATCAGAACATCGGTTGAAAGTCTACAAGAAAACCCTCTCCAAGCGAGAGTTTATTGAATATTTGAATAAAACAGTGATGGTAATGGAGAATTTCTTAGCTTCCACTTCACCCAATCACTGAAGAAAAATGAAAGAAATAAGGACTCAATTGAAAACCTCCATGAGGCGCTTGAGTCCCATCATTGGGTTCAAAACCTCTTCTGAGGCGGCCCAGTGATGTCAAAAAAGAAAAAAAGGGAAAAGAATAAGATCCCTAGGTGAAAACCTCTCTTGGAGGCGCCAAGGGCAGGCAACTAAGGTGAAAACCTCTCTGAGGCACCCTAGTTGTTTTCAAAAAACAAAAAGAGAGAGAGAAGAAAAAATAAGATTTTATTTCATTATAGGATTGCAGAAGGACTACAAGGAATAGGAGAAGGTGCCAAGGGGACCTTGACATTCACACCAACATCCATCTCATCTTCTTCACACCTTCCTCCATCATTTTTGGTATCTCTTTCACCCCATTGTACCTCTTCTTCCAAAACTGTGTTTTCTACAAGAGGCTCCTATAGGAATTACAGAGAGCCAAAAATGTCTACAGAAGGCAGTTTGAGGGACAAGAAAAGCTTCATGAGGAACCTATAATCCCTCTTACCATCTTCAAACCCCTTTGACATAATTTCCAAGCCTACATTAGACTCCAAGCGTCATTATTTTTTTTCCTTCCTTTCCAAGAAAAAAACACAGAAAAACAGTTTTTCAGTTTTGAAAAAAAAAACCAAAAAAAAGGAAGAAAAGGCACCATCAACTTCACCTAAAGCTTACCTACTATCCCTCCATCATTCATCTCCACCTCTGGCATCATTTTCGAGCTCCAAGCATAGGGAAATAGCTGAAGTTTCAAGGGGAGAAGCAGCTACAGGAGCTCCTGTAGGAATTCCTGTAGCAGCTGATCCCATAGAAGTCCAGCACCAATAGCAAGGGATAACAAATATGAAGGTTGAAAAGGCACATGCAGTTCAGCTCCAGAAAAAGAAGAACCTACAAAAGCATACAACAACACATCAGCAAGCAGAGATAACATGCATGAAGGAAAATGAAGGCATGCAACAGAGAAAGCCATAGCACCTCACAGTCGATGGCAGCAAATACACTTGGATCACAGGTAAGTAGCTAAATCACTCCTCTATCTGCATTTGTGTAATTAGAAATCATACGAAGGCAATGAGATGGTTGAAATCAAAAGAGGGAAAGGTGGCTAGTTAACTTGGCCACCTTCATGTAGTTGACTCCACTTAACTGAGATGTCACCCACACGTGCGCACAGTCAACTCAAGCAAAAGATGCCAAGGATAAGTAGTGGAAGGAAGAGTAGCACCGATCCAATAATGAGGGATGATTATGAGAAGGGATCATGATGACCAAGCAGGTGGGGACCAACGGTCCTAATTTGGGCAACGTACACCTTGCCAGCTCAGCACTCATAACCGAAAATATCCATAAAAGGTGATGAGCACTCCTCCCCGAGCATTATCACCACCTTTCCTTCAGCTTCTCCTCGTAACTCAGCCACACAGCAGTCTTCCTGTGCCCCCATAGCCTTGTAATCACCATCCTCCATTGATTTCCTCCATATTTTTGCTCTCGGCATTTTCTACAGGAGCACCTATAAGAAATCTGTAGGAGGGACAGCGGGCTTCTACAGGAAGGGTAGTGAGTCATTTTGAAGGGAGAAAACGCAATTTGTGGCACTAATTTCAGTCTAAAGAGGTAGGGTTCATGAATTCCCTTTGTTTAATACCACAATGTGAAAGGTTGGTCTTAAATTGAAAGTAAAAGGAGTCTTTAGGAGGGTAGAAATACATAGAAAAATTTCTGTTAAAAAAAAAAAGTCCCCTCTGTTTCCCTAGTTCACTCAAAATTCTTTGTCTCCACCTCCATATCTGGTTTTTTTCAAAAAGAAGTACAGGAAGTATTACAGGGGGGTTTATGAGAAAAGAGCCCACTAACTCGACTAGGCTCCATGCACATCCTCAAGTGGTGGACATGTTTACAAGGGCAAACTAGATGAATTTATTCGAGAAGTTTAGAGGGTTTGATGATGAAATTTCCCATGAATTTGCTCTCTCTCTGGTCCCTCACACAAGAACTCATGCTACTATAACCATTAGTGGCCTTTCCATTGAAATAACCCCTAGTGAAGACAAAAAAAGAATTAGGAGGGCTAGTATACCATATCCCTCGAATGAGGTTAGCTACCAAATAATCAAATACATTTCTTATGAGGGGAGGTACAACATTGTTTAGATATCATTTCAGAATCCTCCAAGAATTGAGATATGGCATGGATACCCCAACACATCAAAAGCTCAGTATCCCTTACTTTCTCCTTCAATCCCTCATTGACTCCAACACCAAGGTGCAAGAAGGAAATTCACAGCAGCTAGCTCACCATGGCCTAATCAAGATCCTAATTGAAGAGGCCCTCCATACCCTTAACACTCCCTATAGCGTGGGATGTTTTCAGAAACATGACAGCTGAGGATGAGATCAAGACATTAACCTATGATGTCAGTCCTATTGTCATTGAGGAGGGAGAACAACAAGGAGGAGAAGATGAAGCCAGTGGTGACATAGCAGAGCAAGAGAGGAAGGAGGAAAGAAAAGAAACAGAGTAGGAGGAGGAAAAAGAGACAGAAGAGGGAGAAAAGGAGGTAGAGAGGGCAGAGAATAGAGAAGAATCTCATAAAACTTTGGAAAGGGAAGCAGTAGATGCCCTCACCACCCTCAGTATACCAAGCAAGAAGAAGCAGAAGAGGAAAAGAAAAACCTCCATGTATTTCAGGGCAAGGAAGAGTACCCCAATCAAAATAGGAAAACCTCAGCCCTCATCAACAACTCCCATTCACATTGAAGATTCACCATCTGCCAAGGTGAAAGAATCTCCTTCCAAGACACCCATAACCTATGAAAGAGGGACTACAAGATCTTCTACATGGAAGGGGAAGGCAATTCTACAGGACCAAAAACCAGACCTACAGGAGGCTGAAATAGTCCTACAGGAGACTCTGTCCAAACTACAGGAGACTCAAAAACTTGAGGAAAGGATAGGAGGACAGCCAAAGATGAAAGAGGAAGCACAAGAGCTACAAGAACCTGACCCCCAGCCTAATCTTGACTCCTATTACAGAATACTTGAGGGAGGCAAGATAATCCCATAGAAATTTGCAATTCCACTATTTTTCGAATTGGAAAAATAGAGAGTGAGAACACATAGGTGGATGCAGATAGCCAAATCCAAAGGAGTTGAGGATATTGGCCACATGGAAAACAAACTCAGGGAAATGAGCAGGAAATTGAGTGCTCTCAGAGACAGAGAAGCCATCACAGAAAGCCACCTTGAGAAGGAGAATGAAATACTAAGTAGGTAGCTGCAGGAGAAAGAGAATCATTTGGCATACATGGCCAGCTTATCCATGGAAGCATTACAATGCAGAACACCAACCAAATCCTACAGAATCTATTTGAAGGATCAATGGCTTCAATTCCAAATAAAAACTTTGGCACAAAGAGGCACAATGCCTTTCCAAGATTATAGGTAGTTCATGGATTTGTGTGACAAAAGCACCTTTGAGGACAAAGAAAAGATGGTAGAGTTCTATCTACATAACATGGCCCTCACAAACCTAAATGTGTGGGACCGCAATGCCAAGTTAGGGGATCTACAATTAATGTTCAGGGCATCATGGATGAACCATGAGGAATTGAGGGCAGCAGAAATGAAAAGATTGACGATAAAGAGTAGAATTAACAATTAATGATAAGAGCTGAGCCATAAAATCCTATGGCACTCATCAACACACACAACCTACTCGCCAATGACCCTCAGATTGCCCCTAAATATCTAGCCAATCAGGCACAAGCCATTGCATACTTTGAAGATATGCAAAGGCTACTTGGGGATGACTGTGTGCATCGATGCATGAGAAGATGGAACACCCTACCCAACAGTTTGCAAATCAGAGAATACAATTCTCCAATGAGGCTGAGGGAGGCATTGAAAAAAGTGCCAATGTACACTGGATTGGCCTCAAATTGAGTCCTCCACTCCTATTAGGCATGTTGGAAGGCAAAAGGGAAGAAGAAGAGAAGGAGTAGTGGAAGGACATAGACAGAAAGGCAGGATTTTATGGAGAACATGAGCAGACCACACCAGAAGCCTGGAATGCTAGGGAGGCCACCAGGGCCATAAAAGATGAAGAGATTGACTAGGTTGCTCATAGGATGAGTAACACCTTCAGTATGGGGGTGATGATGAGCCTCATAAATGGGTAATTATATGGGCTCATTTTACCTCCTAACCTAGTCAAACCAACCATTCTCTTAGCTTATTGTATGATTTTCTGATTATATTTATGCTTATAGGGTGAGTTGAGTTAGTTATTATGCCATGTGGTATAACATGTATTTAATGTAGATTATTGATGGATTTTGAGGTCAAAGTCAAGGATCTAGTGGCCAAAATGTAGCAATAACTCGAAGTAGACAGAGGAGAGAACTTATAGGAGGGAATCCCCCTCATTTATTGCTCCTCACTTTGAATTCCCCTTCTTTCAGCTCGAAGTACAAGCAGCTGAATCATGCACTAGAAGGCAACCGAGCAAGTGGAAGATGATTGAGAGTTATCTCGAGTTTAGGGAGCCAAGCCTCCCTAATCTTAAGAAAGCTATTAGTAGCTTTAGATGTATAAGTAGAGAGGCCTAGGGCCTCACTAGGTTTGAATTTTTTCTTATGTAAACTCTGCTCAAATTTCGAGCTGACTATTTTATGACTGTTTTATGTAATCTTGCTATTTTTTGATAATGGAGATGGAATCCTTTTTGAGCTAGCACTGAGTTACCTTGGAGGGCTGAAGCTCTTGGGTTAGGGCCCAATCCAAGCAGCCAAGCTCCTCTTTACTTGTATTTGTATGCTTTACTTCAGTTGTAGATTAGTTTGCTATTAGATGTATTTCTCTTATGGTTAAGAATAGGTTGCTTTTGATGATTTAGTAGTTTGCTTCAATTTGTGCTTTCTGTAGCAGGTTAAGAAGTGATCAGAAAAGATTCAAAAGGCTATAAATAGTGACCTGGCCTCTCTTCCTCCCTCTAGGACCATGATTTGAGGCAAAGACTCTCTTGTTGCCCCAAAAACACAGATTTTCCTCATTCCTAGGAATTCTAGTGTTTGCAGCTTTCTAGTAGGTTGATAGTCTAGTTTTTCCTTGCTATATGTCTTCTTTCTCATGTTCACTTCCTGATTTACAATATTCCTCTTGCATGCTTTCCTTTCTTGCAACATTTCCTAGCATTTCCTTCTATGCATCATAGTTTAGGCCATTTTAATGTAAAACTTTGTTTTTCCTAGGATGCATTCATTTCAATGGTTGCTTGATTTTCTTGGTTTCTATGCAGTAGATATCTTCCAGTAGTAGGCTAGCTTACTAGAAATCACACTCTTCATCTGATTCATGCCCTATAGTTCTCCCAAATCTCACCTCAATTCTGCCCTAGTTTCCTTCATTTTTCATAAAACTTCTTCCTCTCTCCTTGAGCAAACCCAATCATCTTTCTCTCTCCTGGTGATTCATAGTAGACCTTAGGTGCCCTAACACATCATTCCAACCTTCATCCACCTTTTCCATCCACTCTCACACCCTCAAAACAACAGAAACTGCTCTCAGCCTCCTCTTGTAGGCCTCCTATAGTTACCCTGTTTTCCTCTTGTAGTTTTCTTGTGTCCTCCTGTAGTTTTTCCTGTAAGCTTTCTTTTGAAGGCCGAATGTGGGAAAATCCTCCAGAAGGCCACCTAATACCTCGTAGGACCCATCCACACCATCATACATCCTCCCAAACTCCAAAACCTCCCTCTAACGCCACATGTTCGCTACCACACTCACACACAATAAAAAAATGCATGTTAAATTCACATAAAAACACACAAAAATCTAAAAATATGTTTTTTTCTTATTTACTTCTAGAAATAGCATGGTTAGATGTTGTTTACTTCCTTGAGTAGGTAATGGCATTCATTTTATGGCTTTCATAGTGTTTTTGGCAAAAAGTAGAATTAGCATGTTAATTAGGGTTTACTAGGTTGCTTTACATTCCAGTCTTTCTCCTTTTTGCAGTTAGAATAGCATATGTAGAGTAATATTTATTTCCTTTCATCATACATAGAGCTTCTTTTTAAATCTATAGAAGTTGGCTTGAACTCCTAGTGATCTTGTGCCTACTGACCAAGTGACAACCTGTAGTGAGAACTAGTACTTGTGCATATAGCACCAACGGTTCCAAGTTTGTTACGAACTACCGGGTTGATAAAAGTAAAGTTAGCAGCCTAGGAGTTGCAGCATTCTTGCTACAATACTGGTGCTCACCAGATGGATAAAAACCTTATTGGAAATATATAGGGCTTTAAATCCCATCAATACCAGTGGTCAACCCTAAACAAAGGATCTAGTGTTCTAGTAACCTAACATCTGGAAATAAAACATGAAAGATTAGTTCACCACAGTTTCTTCTCCCAACAGGTATATTTTTGTTAACATAATTATTCCTATTAGCCAATTGACTTACTGAGTCCATAAATATCAAGAATCCAAAATGGTCCATCCACTCCAGACCTCCAACCTCTCTAGGCTTGACACATGACACCTGGTTCCATCAACCAATAGTTCCTGATCTTCCATCAAATGAATAATGGTGCTAGTTATTTTTATCTTAGGAACTTTCTTGATCAACACTAATGCACTCTTCGCTAACGAATGGTGTTCAGTTTTGATCCAATACTAGGTTACAAAAAAGCATGGAGGGATTTTCACTGGCTAATGAACATGTCAAACCTGTATATGCCTGGATTTTTTGATGGGTGAGATTTTGTGATTTCCCAACACCTAATACCTTATATTCTAAGACTAAGTCCCTATCTATTTAGAATCTTAGTTATAACCACATAGAAATCCATATGACTAGGGGCTAGATCCAAAAACCTTGAACTCCAAATTTCCATACCTCATAATACTTATCAAGTTCTCCTTTTGACTGATGATAGATAACATGGGACAAAAGTATATCCATCATTTGATAGACCCATCGAAACTTGTTTATAACTAGGGTTTATGATATTTTGGTTTCAATGAACTCATAGTCCCCTAGGGCCTGATAGTATGATACATCAATATCAATGGTTGGACGACCATAAAAACCTTTTTTCAGATAACTCATGGTCATAACTCCTAACTGCAATGTGTAGGTTTTAACCTTGTACAATCAATTGGTACAAAAATATTTTCAATAACAAAAATATTTTACCTTGGAAAACCAAACCAAGAAAAATAGAAATATTTTCAATATATATTATTCTTTACAATATTACAATACCACGCACACACACACACACACAATAATATGTATAGATCATGTGGCATCCATAAAGTTCCAATATATTTTCCTTGAATTAGAATAAAATTGCAGTTTCTTAATTGAAAATACAAAACCATGGGCTAAACCACCATGGGCCACAAAACTGCTAAAGGTAAAAGTCATGAACTAAAAATTTTCAAAAATAGATAATAGAAAAAACCAACCAATATTTTTTAGACGTGCTTCCCCTAAACCTACACATAAGGGGGATTCCACTACCTCGCAAACTGCATGAGAAAGGGATATTTTCCCCTTATATGACACCCATGAATAAAGGTGTCTGTCATCCTCAATATGAAACCCCCATTGTGCTCAGTGCAACATACAATATGTGGAGATAGTTGTGCAAAAACTAAAACACATACCCAACATTCTCCCACTTGTTGTTTTATTTACACACAGGGAGTCATAGGAGTACATGATGAACAATCCAGGGAAATAATGCATATTTATTTTATGCACCAAGAGAACTTCTTAGTTCTCAAATATTTTTTAATGAATCAATAACATTATTCAAAGTTTCCACATTCACCAACAACACCACATTTTCAATCATATCTCTCACAAAGTGATACTAAACATCAATATGCTTTGTATTAGAATGATACATTGGGTTCTTTGCTAGGAAGATTTCACTTTTATTGTAACGATCTATCCTCAAAACTCATTACACAAACCCAATACCTGAACATAATATTTGTAACCATATTGCTTCTTTTCTTGTAAAAGTAGTTTCCATGTATTCAACTTATGTAGTTGAGAGTGCCACTACAGAGTGTCTTTTTCTCATCCAACTAACTGATCCAGGTGTATATTGGTGGCCACCTACCTATTCCACCTAGAACTCCAATTAGTTTCATCAGTTTCCTTGATTATAACAACATTTACTATTTTTGGGTTTTTTTTGGGTCCTGAACTTTCAGATCTATTCTGACCCCCTAAACGATGTTTTTTGAGGTCCATGGTAGGCTCATAAAAATAGATAGGTACCTACCACAAATCATATAGTACTCAGAGAGATATTTCCAATGAGGTATCATATGTGTCAAGCGAAGATCATATGACCAAGTTACGACCCCGGAAAATTCGCTGCCCAAATAACCCCAACGGGGCCCACAAACTCTTGGTGTTCCATCTCCTGGGGTTAGGGTTTTGGTCTTTTAGGGTTTCCCTTTGTTGTCCAATAATAGAAAAGCCCTTGAGCCTCATTGTAACATAGTTCAGAGGCATGTAGCCACCACCTTGCTTCTCATAGATAAGCTACCATCACTGAAGCTAGTTTATCTCCATTCTATATGTGAGCATATTTCAATTCTTTGATATTAATGAAATGAAGTTTTATTTTTGTTGCGTATCTGTTTTTATGTTCATATTTTTATTCTATTGAATTCCTACATAAATCTAGACTAGTGGTATTAGAGAAATCTTATCTTTATCTTTTTTTCTTTGCATGTCCCCACCGACGTTAGGGTATAAGGAGTTAGGGCTCAAACTGGTTGAACCTTTGCAAGATCAGCCCCGCAAACCCTAACGACCTCCCATGGAAGAAGAAAATAAAGATGAGGGAGAAGTATATCCATCAAAATATTTCTCAAAGAAGCCCTCGAGTGAAAGAGGAACGTGATGATGGATAACTTTTCCCAGATCCTTCAGCGACTACCCATAGGTAATGCATCTTCATCTAACATCCACTCTAGAGGCACCACTCCATTTAAGGTACAAATCAACTTTGACATTCCCATATTTGAATGCCAGATAGATGTTGACATCATAGATAGATGGTTAAATATGTTGGAAGGATAAATTTTGGTTCATGACTTTTCCAATCAGAAAAAGATTACTTTTTCACTTCTCAAAGTTGCCCCCCATGTCAAGGACTGGTGGGAAACCTACTATGAAGAAAAATAGGAGAGGTAACCCTCACTATTTTCAGCCACACCCACTTGGAATTCTCTCCTAGACACCATCAAGGAAAAATATTACCCTATTGGGAGCTATGAAGATAAATACATAAAGTGGACCATGCTATGACAAGGAAGGGACCAAGACGTGTGGGAGTTCACTAATATTTTTCATACCCTTTGTACAAAGTTGGGTCTAAAGTATTTTGAGTATCATTTGTTACTCAAGTACCATGACTTTCTACACAACTACATCTAGGATGAGATCAAGAAGAAGTTTAAATAAAAGAAGTGAGACTTTGGATCTACAAATCCGAACCAATGGAAAGGCTCCCCCAAACCGTAGAACAAAAGACAAAGCCAAGTCGGGGTGACAAAAGATAACCCACCTAAGCCACAAGAAAAGAACAACATTATGAAGACAAAGATGGACAAATAGAAATTATGTGAGTTCTATAAGAGCCCCACTCACAACACAAGTGAGTGTCGATCCAAGTAGTCACTGGCCGAAATGAAGGGTTTCGAATAAGAAGCATGTTCTGAGTCTAAGTCAAAACCCGATAAGGTGAATGAAAAAGGGAAGAATATTATTAATGTGGAGCCTAATGCCACCATTTCCACTACCAAGATCCAGAAGATTGAGCCTAAAGATCTAGAGGAGGGGGAGCGACTCTTCCACTCATAGATGTGGGTGAATGGTTCTACACTACAGTTCATTGTTAATAGTGGAAGCCAAAAGAACCTCATTTTAGTGGATTTCATGAAGCAGTTGGGCCCACCAACCACACCAAACCTACAGCCATACACCATCAAGTGGCTTCACAAAGGACGAGATCTCCGCGTAGGCCAGCAGTGCCGCATTCCCTATAGCATCAAGACCTTCACATATGAGGTATTGTGTGATGTTGCTCCTCTTGAAGTTTGTGATATATTATTAGGCCAACCATACTTGTGGAAGTGTCATGATTTGTATCAGTCTAGGCTTCGCACTATTATTATTTACTTGGGAAACAATTTATATAGGATACCGAAGGTAGAACTATCTACCATCATCTCTTCGATCTATGCAAAGAAATGCAGTAAGATTATTTTCGAGGCCGAGAATTTTTTATTCCTTATGACTCATCCTTAGGGAAAGAAGAATATTATAGCCACATCCATGACCTCCAGACATGGCTCTTCTGCATGGTAGCAGCAAATGGAAAAGTTCATGGAGGAGTACAACGAAATATTCACCTCACCCACAGGGGAAACGTACACTGTCAGGTCAAGCACTCTATGAATTTGACCCTGGGCACACCACTTCCCAATAGGCCGATCTATCGATGCTATATTATGGAGAAATATGAAATCAAGAGGAAAATTTAGGAGCTATTACAGAAAGGGCACATCAAGCCAAGCTCATCACCCTGTGGGAGCTCAATTATGTTGGTACCAAAGAAGGACGAGACCTGGAGACTCTGTATTGACAGTCAGGCACTGAATAAGATCACTGTCTGGAATAGGTATCTAATCCAATGGATTGATGATATTCTGGACCAACTCAAGGGGGCCAAATATTTCAACAAGATTGACTTGAATTTTAGTTATCACCAAGTACTAATTGAACCCTCTGATGTGTGGAAAACTACCTTCAAATTCAAGGAGGGCCTTTTTAAATGGTTGGTCATGCCTTTTGGGTCGATGAATGCCCCAGCAACCTTCATGAGACTAATGGAAAACATCTTGTGGCCTTTCACCAACTCATTCGTGGTAGTATGTTTAGATGACATCATGATATTCATCCAGAGTTGGGAAGAGCACCTCCACCATATTCGACAGGTCCTCCAAACCATGCAACAACACAATTTGTGTGCCATTTTAGAGAAATGTAGTTTTGGTATGACATAGGTTCAATATTTGGGGTGTATCATTGATGAGAGGGGTGTGCATGTAGACCCAGTCAAGATACAAGTTATTCATGAATGGTCATCCCCAACCACTCTAACAGAGCTCTGCAACTTTTTGGGTCTTGCCAATTTCTACAATAGGTTCATGTTGGTATTCTCCCATATCACTTGGCCTTTGATTCAAGTCACCAAGAGTGGAGTGAAAGAAAATTTATTTTGGTCTAAATCCCAATAGAAGGCATTCATTGAGTTGAAGAATCACCTCTTCTCTGCAACAATGCTCGCATTACTAGACCTACAACAACCATTTGAGATTGAGGTAGATGCCTCTGACTATGCTATTGGTGCAGTTATTACTCAGCAGGGGCATCCAATGGCATATCATAGTGAGACACTTTCATACACAGTTCAAAAGTATCTCACCTATGACAAAGAGATGTATTCCATTGTGTAGGCATGTCAACAATGTAAGCATTACATTGTGGGGAAGGAAATGGTCATCCACATAAACCACCGACCCTTATAGTTTATATAGATGCAAGGAAAGTTGTAGAACGATTGCCATCAGAAATGGTCCACATACCTACAATAGCTCCATTTGAACATTAAGTATAAGAAGGGAAGTACCAATAATGTTGTGGACTTCCTTAGACGACTGTCGGTCATGGTGTTGACCATTGTTCTCAACTCTTATGGACATGATACTTTGGGGTAGCCACATCTTTACAAGAGTGATACAAAATTCATAAACACATACTAGATGCTCCTGGAAGGTAAGCAAGTTCATGATTTTAACCTCTAGGGTGCACTGTTATGCCAGCTGGGACACCTTTTTGTTCCTTCAAGCAAGCATGCCAAGATTATTTGGGAGGTGCACTACAGTCGGGTCATTAGACATTTCGGAGTAGAGAAAATAGTGGTAGTGTTGTAGAAGTATTTTTATGGGTTGGACCTTCGATAGGATGTTGGGAAGTACATCATATCCTACACTTCCTATGAAATTTACAAACTGATGATCAAGAATCAAGGCCTATATAGTCCTCTACCTACTCCTAGTCGGCCTTGGGAAACCATGTCCATGGATTACATGTCAGATCTTCCTTCTACTAAGCATGGAAACGACCATTTTTTTTGGTCTTCGATAGATTCTCTAAGATGGCCATTCTAGCAGCCTGCAAGAAAAGTATCACAGTAGAAGCCACTACTAAGCTCTTCTCTAAATGAGTGTGGGTACACTTTGGGATCCCACAATCCGTTACATCATATTAGGATAATAGGTTTCTAAGTACATTTTGGTTAAGCTTCTGGTTGATGCTGGATACCAAGCTCACTAAGTCCATGACCTTGCACCCCCAAACTAATGGCCAAATAGAGATCACCAATAAGGTAATCGTGGACATTATACACGTACAAATTGAAGCATCCACGCACATGGGATGAAATCATCCTGTATGTCTAGCACAACTACAACAGATCTATCCATAACTCAACTAGCCACATTCACTTTTAGGTGGGGTTGGGATTCCAGCCACTATGCCCCATTGATGTGGCCATGCCATTTGTAGCTACTTAGGTAGATTTGGCTCATGTCCGGGCCGAAGTTGATAGGGCTAACAACTTTATTGAGTGCATTCAATACATCCACCAGCAAGTCCATGACGTATTGGACATAGTTAATGCTAAGTACAAGAAACATCATGATCAACATCAGTTTCCACACAGGTTCTAGGTGGGCGACAATTTTGGTTACATTTGTAGAAGGAGTGACTCGCTGGACCCCACCGTTAACGTTTCTCTCTTTGATATGGGTTGTACACCATCACCAAGGCTATAAGGGACAATGCCTTCAATCTTAGCATTCCACCGTTCCTTGGACTATACCTAGTATTCATTGTGGATTGGTTGTGACCATACTTTCCCCCATTGTTGGACACATCCAACGTTGTTGAGTAGCTGACACCAACAAAGCTCAACCCAAGCTGCATTGAATAGGCCGCAACTAGTAGGATCATGGACACACATATCAATAACACTTGCCAACAGAGGATCCAACCATATCGAGTTGTCAAAGCAGACCAACTCCTTCACCAGGGACCAGGTTCAACATAAAGTTCCTCACCTCATGGAGGCCCTACACATAATGGGGACCATTGCTTCCAAAGGGGGGATGACTGATCCAGGTGGATATTGGTGGCCACCTTTCTATTCCACCTAGAACTCTAGTCAATTTCATAAGTTTCCTTGATTACAGGAGCATTTACTATGTTTAGCAGTTTTTCAGGTCTTAAACTTCTAGAGTTGTTTTAACCCCCTAAATGGATTCTTTTTGAGGTCTGCAGTAGGCCTGTGGAAATAGGAAGGGACCTGCTACAAATCTTGTAGTACTCAAAGATATATTTTCCCACGAGGTATCGTACGCACCA
Organism: Pinus tabuliformis; assembly: GCA_031772625.1. NCBI lineage: Eukaryota > Viridiplantae > Streptophyta > Pinopsida > Pinales > Pinaceae > Pinus > Pinus tabuliformis. The sequence continues at coordinate 720,642,046 of CM062813.1, forward strand.
AAAAAAGATCATATGACCAAGATACGACCCTCGGAAGTTGATTTCCCAATTAACCCCAATGATCCCCACAAAATCTTGGTGTTCCATCTCTTGGTTTAGATTTTTGGTTGTTTAGGGCTTTCCTTTATTGTTCAATAATAAAAAGGCCCTTCAACCTCATTATAACACATTTTAGAGGTATGTAGTTGCCACATATCTTCTCAGAGATAACCTACCATCACCCAAGCTAGTTCCTTTCCATTCTATTTGTAAGCATATTTGAGTTCTTTTATATTAATGAGATGAAGTTTTATTTATGCTACATCTCTATGTTTATGTTTGTATCTTTATGCTGTTGTGTTATTTTATAAGTCTAGATCACTAATTGCTCCTCCAAATAGGTTAAACACATACCCACTTGTAGATCTTATGTGATCCAAACCTCCAACTTAGTCTGCATCAACAAAGACATGTAAGTCCAATACTATTTCCAATTTTGGTCTTGCTAGGTAGCATAATCCATATCCAGTAGTGCCACACAAATACATGAAAATCCTCTTTAATATTTCCCAATTTTCCTTTGTTTTCTCTGATATATAACTCCTCAATACTTCCACTTCATGTGTAAGTAATGTCTAGTACATACCATTTTATACATTAAGGTTTGAACTACACTGCAATATGGAACACAAGACATGTCCTCTTCCTCTTCTTAAGTCTTGTGACATTAAGTTGCATATAACTTTTCACCTACTAGAATGAACACCTTTATTGATTTACGTTATTGCATATTAAACCTTTGCAATATTATCTCAACACACTTCCTCTAGCCAAAGCTTCTTTTTTTCCTAATCTCTTTTAATTTTCGTGCCCAAAATGAAATTTTCAGCACTCAAATCCTTCATGTCAAATTTAGAGGAAAACTAAGTTTCCACTTCCTATATGATTTCCTTGTCATTTCCAATCAACCACATATCATATACATATAACACCAAAAAAATAAGATGATCACCAACTATTTTAAACACACTCAATGATCCACTTTTCTCCCTGTGAAGCCAACTCCCAATATATAAGTATCCAATTTTTGATACCACAATCTTGGTGATTGATTTAATCCATACAAGAATTTTTTTAGCTTGCATAGTAGTGTTTTTTTCCTTTAACAACAAAACCTTCTCACTATTTCATGTAGATGTCTTCTTCCATATCTCCATGTACTAATGTTGGCTTCACATCCACTATTCCACTTCAAAATCAAAAGAAGCAACAACGAATAAAAGAAATATAATAGAAGTTAACTTGGTAACAAGAGAAAAAATCTCACCAAAGTCAAGTCTGTCTACTAAGGAATAACCTTTTTCTACCAAAAAATATTTATATCTCTCCAGTCTTCTTTCCATGTTCAACTTATTCTTAAATACCCATTTTCTACTAATGTGGTTTCTTCCATCGAGAAACTCCATTGGACCCAAAGTCTCATTTTTGTCTAATCTTTTCATTTTTTCAACCATGGATATTTTCCAAAGTTTTATGTCCTTGGAATTGACTGCCTCCATAAAAATTCTAAGATCATCATGAATATTGAACAAAGAAAAATTTGAATGAAAATTAGGTGCTTTATACCTTTATGGTTTCCTACCTTCCCGCACCGATCTTCTTAATACCATAGATGTGGTTCCTCTCCTTATGATTCTTGTTGTTTTGTAAATTTTGGTTCACTATACTTCAATTCAAACTCAATTTTGTCTAGTTCTTTCATCCTTTGCAGGATTTCATATTTGATAATATGTTTTACTTTTCTAAATATTGCAACTTGTATGCATTCTACCCTCTTAATTTATATGTTCCAAATATTATAACCTTTAATACCATCTGTATATCCAAAAAGTATACACCATTTATTTTTCTTATATAGAATTTCTCTTATTCTCCTTCAGAATGTGTAACAACCCTAGTGAAAATTCCATGTAATAAAAGTTAATAAAGGAAAAATAATAAACATGGTTGATGGGACACTTATTCCAAGCTGAATGTTGGGCAAGACATCCTAGTGTGGGTGCTCATTTGGCTATTAATGGCTAAGGAAATGGCTAAGGCTTTGGAAAGGAAAAATGGCATTTTTGGCACATTTATTTATGAAAATAATGGAAATTAGGAGAAAGGGGGGGTAAAAGGTAATAGGTTGCATGTGAGAAGGAAAATAATGGAAAATTAAGAAAATAAAGGTCTCATTCATAAAAAGGCTTCTAACATTTAGTACACAGACTTTTGTTAGTTCATTTTTCGAGCTCTCTCATTATTCTCTCTTTCATACTCTTAGATACTTATAGTTTTCTTGGAGCAATCTTGGAGGGTGTGCCATACTTGGATTTTTGGAGCAAGAAGGCAAAGAAAAAGTAGAAAAGTGCAAGAGGACATCAGGATCAACAACTACAATGGATTTGGTTTGCAGGTACCATGTTGCATGTATGATTTCCTCGCTAGTTTTGGCATGCATGTGGATTATTGGTCATGATCTGTCACTGGCATGGAGGATTTACTAGATTGATAGTGGATTTCCTAGCCTTTCCATTTCCTAGATAACCATGGGGATTGTGGGTTTATTTCCTTGTTTTGTTTTGGTTGGTTCTCATGTTTCCTTAGCTTGGGTTGAGTTACTAGTCCGGGAAGCCCAGGTTGGAAAAACACTCCAGAAGTCGTGTAACAACTTGGGTTGAGTTACTAGTCCTAGAAGCCTTGGTTGGACAAACGCTCTGGAATCCCAGAATAAGTTGTGGGTTGAGTTACTAGTCCTGGAAGACTTGGGTTGAAAAACTCTCTAGAACCCCAGAAGGCTTGGATAGAGACCAATCTGATGATGGTTCTGTGATATCCATCTGCGAGGTGGAATCACTATTTGATGGGTTGAGGTGGATAACCTTTGGAAGCCCTTGATGATTTTGGATTGATGTGTTCTACGAGATCCCACATTCATGCTTGGAATATGGTCAGCGGGTGAATTTCTAAAGAGATATTTGGCTCAACCACTCTACGGTCTGGTGGAACGTGGAAGTCACATCTCGGGTTTGCATTTTGCATCATCAATATGAGGTTATTTCTCCTTGTATTTCTATGAGTATTATAATATTTTATATGTGGATCATATGGCTATGATTTCATTGGTATTTTTGTTGCTATTATGTTTGTTAAGTATGTGTTTTATGACAATAGCTATGTATGGATATCATCATGTTTTTACTGGTAAATGAATGAACAATGTATCTATGACCTAATGGATGAAATGACAGTTAATGTGTTGAGGCATCAATACTTCTTAGCAATTCTCAGCTAAGATCCCTATGCTTAGATTTGTTATTTACAACTATAGATTACATACTCGCAATATGTTTGATGAAATTCCTATCATGGCTACTAAGGGTTCAGTCAAGGTCTTATTCAAGTAATTGCATTTGTACTGTCATTTCCTTTTTATCTTACTATTTTGAAGGTGCCATTAAGTTCTACGAAGTGACCCGGGCTCTGGGCTTGAAAAAGTGGCTCAAATCTTGGGGACGCTAGCATAGAACTGAGAAAAATAGTCCCTCGACACTGGCATGCCTTCTCATGAGAGCATCCAAAGCCTCTTGGATGCTAGCAGGCCTATAGCATGGGAGTGTCTAGGGGTCAAGTGGTCCAAAATGTTAGTGGGACCCAGGGGCTGGTTGGCATAAAGGTTGGGTTGGTTCCTAAGGCTCCTAATGCCGATGTTGAATGTATGTATCGTGTGTTTCTATCGATTCCACTTCCTTAACTTGACTTAGGAGGTTGAATCATATCGTAGTGGCCTCTCATCACATGTTTACCCTGGCTGGTTAGTTGCTTGGGTAGATGTGGGAGGAGGGTGTTACAAAGTCGTATAAGAGCATATTGCACTCTCTTTGGGTCATATCTGATATTACAGAGTGGTATCAGAGCATGGTTCCCCCCTTATACTAGATGGGTTAGGTGTCTTGTTCATGCATTCATGTCGGTTGCATGTGTGTCTCTTATGCTTGCATCACATGTTCTTGTTGCATATGCATGATGTTGATCATGGTTGTAGTGATGCCACCATGTGGAAGTTGATGTTTTTATTATGGAGTGCATTTTCAAGAGTGTATGACTAGTTACATGTTGTTATATGTCACTTACATGTATCATTTTTTATGCTTGGTTGCATTTTTGTACGCTTGGTTACATTCATTTCTGCTTGGTTACAAGTATTGTTCATTTATGATTAATTAGATGTGTTTATGCGTGTGTACGGTGGATTATACATTTCTTATGCATATTAATGTTTTCATGTGGTCAAGTGTACAGTGATGTAATGGTGGTTGTCATGCATGAGGTCATGGTATGCGTTGTTGATAAGGTCATGCATCGATGAATGGACCCTAGATAGAATGATGGTTTCATGGTTATATTCTTATGTGTTATGTTTTATATGTTGTCATGATTATGTTATACATGTATCACATTAATTTTTTGATCTTGTAGACAAGGTCTCCTCCTTGGGCTATACGAAGGTACGTTGGTTTATTATGATTTGGTGTAGCTAACATGATATACCTTGTAGGAAGAATATGAAATATGACTAGCAAGATGGTAGACTATAGTTCTCGAGACACTCCGTATGAATCAAATGGGTAGTATGGTGTTAGAAATTATTCTGATTTGGGAGATACACTGAGGAGTTTAAAGGAATAAATAAGGAGTTGTAAGGAAGATAATGACAGAATCATACAAGCACAACAGAAGCTAGCATAGGTAAATGCAGTGATACTTCAGATTTCTTCATATTTGCAGCGACAGGGACCACTTAGGATTAGCCATGAGAAGGAGGAAAAAACTAATGGGGCATATGGCAGTAGGTATTATGGTGGTCACAGGTCAGATAGGGATGACATGGTCATAGATGGTAGATTGTTGGACACACCGGATAGGAGAGGGGATAGACACAGGTACTATTCTAGTTCTGGTTCAAATAGGCACTATGATCATCATGATTATCATCCATAGGAGGAGTGATAGGGGCTACATTCTAGATGAGTTTAAGAAATAAAATCCACCTACATTTGATGGAGAGGTGTAAAAATCACAAGATTTAGAGGCATGGTTTCTTTGTATGAAGAATGTTATATGTATTCATGAGGAAGACTTGACTTGGAGTGAGTTTGAGTGGCTATTCAAGAAGAAGTATCTGTCAGAGAGATACTTTGATGATAGGGAAAAAGAATTCTATGAGCTAAAGATGGGATCTATGATAGATGATGAGTACACTAGCAAGTTCTTGGAGCTATTGAGGTATGTGCCTTACCTCAAGGAGGAGAAGGCCAAGATTCAGAGATTCACTAGTAGGTTACCGATGGCATTCAAAGATAGAATTGGGTTCGATGAGCCTAGAGCATTGGAGGAGGCCATCTAAAAGATAAAGCATTGATATGAGAAATCGAAGCGCAGATATGAGACTAAGCTAGATTGGAAAGGTAATGCAAAGAAAAAAGGAAAATGGGACAAGAAGCGAGCAAGACCTCAGGGTATAGGAAATAAAGAGAATGCAGTGCCATCAAACAAGTTCAATGCATTAAACAAAGGACAAGGATTTAGATTATAAGAACAGAATAAGGATGCAGGCTAGAAGCCTATAGAGTGTTGGACTTGTGGCAAAGATCATCGCAGCAGAGATTGTTCATAGAATCAGGGTGGTAGGCCTCAGATATATAGTGCACCAGACACACAGACTATTGGGAATGTTGTTCATAGGACACATAAATAGGCTTACCATCAGGAATCTGTCGTTGAGATGGATAGTAAGCTTTGTGATTAAGTTATTTATATTTTGATTGATCCTGGATCTAATTATAGCTATGTTAGTCCTAACTTGGTGGATAAGTGTTGTTTGAGTAAGGAATTGCATGCAGAATCTTGGTTGGTGTAGTTGGCTACAGGTACAAAGAAGTGAGTTCACCATTGGCTAAGATCTTGTGCATTTTATTTGAATGGTATGCCTACCATAGCATTTGAATGTATTACCATTTTGATCATATAGTATGTTTTTCAACATGGATTAGTTGTAACTTCATAGAACCAAGCTGGATTGTTATGACAAGGCCATTGTGTGCTTGGATGACAATGGATAACCAAGAGTCTTACAGGTAAAGAAGAAATTCACATCAGTTAGGATGGTAACCTCTATGCAAGAAAATCACAGTCACAGGAAAGGGTGTATGTTATTCACAGTGTACATTTCTAGTGACAGAAGTAAGGAAGTTGAGGATGTCGATGTTTTGAGTAGGTACCCAGTTATACAGTAGTTTCAAAATGTATTTCCTAAATACATTATAGAGTTTCCACCTCATAAGGAAGTAGACTTTTCCATTGAGTTGGTGCCAGGGGCAGCTCTGGCATCAAAGGAACCTTATAGGATGATTACATCTGAGTTAGTAGAGTTGAAGCTGTAGTTGAAGGAAATTTTGGACAAGGGATACATTAGGTCAAGTGTATCACCATGGGGTGCACCGGTCATGTTTTTGAAGAAGAAATATGGTACTCTCATATTATGAATTCACTATAGGAAGTTGAACAACGTGACCATCAAGAACATGGATCTGTTGTCGAGGATTGATGACTTGTTCGATCAGTTGAAGGGAGAAGGACTGTTCTCGAAGATTGATTTGAGATATGGATATCACTAGGTACACATCAAAGAGGAGGACATTTACAAGATAACTTTTTGAACTAGGTATGGGCATTATGAGTTTGTTGTAGTTCTATTCGGTTTGACTACTACATTTATGTGCTTGATGAATATTGTGCTGCATTTGTATTTGGATAAGTTTTTTATTGTGTTCATTGATGAAATTTTGGTATATTCTAAAAATGAGGAAGTCCATGTCGAGCATTTAGCAACAGTGTTCTGGTTGTTGAGAGAGCATCAATTGTACGCTTAGCTCAGGAAGTGTAGTTTCTTTCAAACTAAGGTACATTACTAGGGACATGTCTCCATGGAGGGCATTACAGTATATCCAGAAAAGATAAGGACCATCATGGAGTGGGTAGATCCTATAAATGTAGATGAGGAGAGATATTTTATGGGAATTGCAGGTTATTACAGGAGGTCCATCAAGAAATTCTCACAGATTTCTTATCCTATTACATCATTACAGAGAAAAGGTAAGAAGTTTGAATGGACAAAGGACTGTGAGGCAAGTTTTGAGCAACTCAAACAGTTGTTGACACATGCACTAGTGTTAAAAATTGCAGATCCAGAAAAAGAGTTTTTAGTATGCATAGTTGCTTGCAAGAAAGGACTTGGTGGATTCCTTATGCAGGATGGATAGGTGGTATGCTATGAGTCGTAAAAATTGTATGAGCACGAGAATAACTATCCCACACATGATCTTGAGTTGGCAGCAATCATACATGCATTGAATATGTGGAGGCACTACCTTCTGGGTAGGAGGCTTTTGTTGATGAGTGGTCACAGTGGGTTATGGTATCTATTTGACCAACCAAATATAAATGATAGGCAGGCTCAGTGGTTTGCTACGATTATTGAGTTCAATTTTGAGATCAAATATATGAAATTTAAAGAGAACATAGTGGCAGATGCTCTTAGGAGGCGAATATTAGTAAATCAATTAGCAGCTATGAGCTCATATGGGATAGACTTAGAGGATAGGATCTTGTAGGCAGGTCAGCAGGATGTCAGGTATATAGATATTATACACAGGTTGCAACAAAGTACAGGTACATGTATAGGTACATGTATAGGTATATGTTGTGGTAAAAGTATAGGTACATGTGGTAGTACAGGTACATGTATAGGTATAGGTGCAGGTGCACATGATGTTGACTATTTCCTTATAGTAGATGAATTGGTTAGATTAAGAGACAGGATATATGTACTAGATAGCAGTGAGTTCAATAAGGTGATCTTGGGAGAGTTTCATGTGAAACAATATTCGGGTCACTTAGGTTACCATTAGACATTGACCGCAATGAAGAAATTTTATTATTGGTAGAATATGAAGAGGGATGTAGCAGAGTTTGTGGCTAGGTGTTTTGATTGTCAGTGGGTGAAGGGAAAGTGTAAGCATCCAGGTGGACTGCTACAGCCGATTGTGATTCCAAAGTGGAAATTGGAGGTCATTTCCATGGACTTCATCACAGGATTGCCAAGGATAGTGAGACAACATGATTCCATCATGGTTGTTGAGGATAGGTTGACAAAGGTTGTGCGCTTCATTCTAGTGAAGTCTACATTCTCAGATAGCGATTTAGCACATGTATTCATTAGAGATGTGGTTAGATTTCATGGTGTTCTGAAGAATATTTTGTCAAAGAGGGATTTAAAGTTCACTTCCAAGTTTTAGAAGGAGTTGTTTGTAGGTTTGGGCACAAAGTTGGACTTCAGTACAACTTATCATCCATAGATAGATGGACAGACAAAGAAGGTCAATAGGATATTAAAGGACATGTTGAGGATGTATGTGATGCATCAACAGTGAAAGTGGAAAAAGTATCTTCCATTGGTAGATTTCAATTACAAAAATGGGTATCAGGAATCTTTGAGGATGAGTCCATTTGAGACATTGTATGGGTAGATTTTCTATACTCCTATCAGTTGGAGTGATCCAGTTAACAGGGTGTTGATTGGACTAGACAAGTTGGCAGACATGGAATAGGAAATGTAGGTTATCAAGAAGAATCTAAAGGAAACACTGGATAGGTAGGAGAGTTATGCAAATCAGAACAGGTTGTTCAAGGAGTTCGAGATTGGGGAACAATTTTACTTACACATCAAACCAAAGAAGAGTTGTTTACAGATTGGATCATGTGCCAAGATGGCACCACAGTTTTGTGGACCCTTTAGTATTATTGAGAGGATTCAGCTAGTATCCTATCGACTTGCACTGCTTTTGACAGTGAAAATAGATGATGTTTTCCATGTGTCATTACTTAAGAAGTATGTTAAAGATGTTGATCATGTGATTGACTAGTCTATATTACAGGTGGAACCAGATGGAGAATTCCAGTTGGAGCCTCAGTGTATATTGCAGAAAAATGTGCTCATGCTTTGGGACCGAGCAATTGAGCAGGTTAAGGTGTAATGGAAGAACTTTAGGCCCAATGAAGCTACATGGCAGATGGAAAATCATATGTGGGCGATGTATCCTTCTTTGTTTGCCGAATGAGGCAAAGCAATTTTGGTATGGTGTTTTGGTACATGTTTGATGATGTTTTGGTATATGTACATATGTATATGGATGTAAATACCACCATGAGCTATGTTATAAATCTCCAATAAGTGGTATGGGTTTCATGTCATTTATGATGTTATACTTGTTATGTTTTCATGTTGGTTTACTTATCAACAGGTTGATCATTATAGATACTACAACGAGCTAAGTTATAAAGCTCCATCGGTAGTATATTTTTCTTACAGTAGGTTTGTGGTTATAGGTGTTGTTGAACACTGAGGATAGTGTTCCTTCAAGGGGGATGGTTATGTAATAGCCCTGGTGAAAATTCCATGTAATAAAAGTTAATAAAGGAAAAATAATAATCGCGGTTGATGGGACACTTATTCCAAGCTAAATGTTGGGAAAGACATCCTAGTCTGGGTGTTCATTTGGTTATTAATGGCTAAGGAAATTGGCAAAGGCAATGGTTAACACTTTGGAAAGGAAAAATGACATTTTTGGCACATTTATTTATGACAATAATGGAAACTAGGAGAAAAGAGAGGTGAAAGGTCACAGGTTGCAAGTGAGGAGGAAAATGAAGGAAAATAATGGAAAATGAAGAAAATAGAGGCCTTATTCATAAAAACGCTTCTGAGGATTAGTACATAGACTTTTTTCAGTTCAGTTTTGGAGCTCTCTCATTATTCTCTCTCTTATACTCTTGGATAATTAGAGCTTTCTTGGAGCACTCTTGGAGGGTGTGCCATACATGGATTTTTGGAGCAAGAAGGCAAAGGAAGAGTAGGAAAGCATAAAAGGACATCAGGATCACTAACTACAATAGATTTGGTTTGCAGGTACCAAGTTGCATGTAAGTTTTGTCATGCATAGCATATGCATGTGGATTATTGGTCATGATCTGTCATTGGCATGGAGGATTGCCTAGCCTTGACATTTCCTGGATAGCCATGGAGATTGTGGGTTTATTTCCTTGTTTTTTTTTGTTGGATCTCATGTTTCCTTAGCTTAGGTTGAGTTACTAGTCCTAGAAGCCCTGGTTGGAAAAACACTCTAGAAGCCCTTTAACAACTTGGGTTGAGTTACTAGTCCTGGAAGCTTTGGTTGGAAAAATTCTCTGGAAGCCCTTGGTGGGTTGAGTTACTAGTCCTGGAATCCTTGGTTGGAAAAACGCTCTGGAAGCCCAGAATAAGCTATGGGTTGAGTTCCTAGTCTTGGAAGCATTGGTTGGACAAATGCTTTGGAGCCCTGGAAGGCTTAGATATAGACCAATTTGATGATGGTTTTGTGATGTTTGTCCATGAGGTGAAATCATTGTTTGATGGTTTGAGGTAGATGGCCTCTAGAAGCCCTAAATGATTTTGGATTGATGTGTTCTATGAGATCCCACATTCATGCTTGGAATATGGAATGGGGGTGAATGGCTGAAGAGAGATTTGGCTCAGCCATTCTACGATCAGGTGGAACATGGAAGTCCCATCCCGGGTTTAAATTTTGCATCATCAATATGAGTTTCTTTCTCCTTGTATTTCTATGAGTATTATAGTGGTCTATATTTGGATCATATAATTATGATTTAATTGGTATTTTTGTTGCTATTATGCTAGCAAATTATGTGTGTTGGGTAGCGGACCTCCCCATAGCAGATGTTTGGGGTTTGTAGCCAAAATTTTTGGGTCAATGTAATGTAAAGACTCCGCAAAATGTAGGTGTGGAGTGCGAGAGTCTATGGTAGTCCGCCCTAAAATATTGTAAGTTAATTTAGAATGTGTCAGCCTACCCATGGTCTGTGAACCATGGGAATGTATAAATCGAGCGAGGCTCTAAGGGTAGAAAGTAGTTTTTTAGTTTGGATCTCAAGCATTATGGGTTTTTGAATGAGAAATTGGCTCTGATTCTGTAAGTCTAAGTCATGGTCGGTAGTAGTAAGAAGAGGCTCTGCAGAAATGTGTGCAGAGGCTTGGTAGAGTCCATAGCTGTGTGCGCAGATCCCTGCAACTAAGTGCGTAGGGCGTAGTGGGATTGTAACGGAAAAAAGATTAATGAAAGATACATGAATTCTGAAATATTGGGCATCTTCTCATAGATCTGTGTACTTATGCTTCTGTTATATTATTATGCATCTTTTTACATTCTGTGATTGCACACACGTGTTATGAATGTGAATGATTAATAAGACTACTGGGCCCACAAAATTAAGTCAGATTTATAATAATAGCACAATAAGAGTAAAAGATCTAGACAACGTCGCTTCGCGCTCTGTACCCAAAACTACGTGAAGATCAGACAACTGCGCGGAGCAGCGCAAGCATGCAGGATCAGGTCGCGACCTTTCCTGACCTCATCAAGACATCCCTAGGGTGCGGAAACCTAGTTCTAGCACCCTCCCATACTACCTCGGGTGAGACCTTAGCCTGCGCTCCATGGACTATTACCGAAAGGGCCGGTAGTGTGAGATTTGTTTGGCTAAATCACTTCTGAACCTGGGTCAGGCCCCAATAAGCTAACAAATGGTTCCGTTGTTGAGATCAGGATCTACCTAAGGGATGTCTGATGTCAGAACACTGGAACCCCACAAAGAAGGAAATTGAAGAGTGGTTGGATAAGAAGTTTCACGAGTTCATGGCACAGGAAAACAGATCTCCGAAGATATCCAAGAATAGGTGGCTGGATCACTACGTATATACCGAAATCCAAGAGATCTTCTTCACGTCCTTCTCTTTTGAAATATAAGATTGGATCACGAGGTTAGCCGACAGGTAGGGAAGGTATAAGCTCGAACAACTGATAGTGTGGACTTCAGAATTAGTGTGCAGACGAGAGGCATCAGAAGATAAGACCACACAGGTTGTGGACCATTGGCTCGACCGGATAATAGGGGGATTTATCTCTAAGTTCATGGTAGATACGACTGTGAGCTATAGCGAAGCAAAACAACGTTTTCTCAAAATACTACGAGGTAGGTACATCAAATCCCTAAATACATGGATTAAGATGTTCTTATGTGAAAAGTGGGTTATGCAAATACATTGATGGTGGGAACGACGTAGAGCGGAAAGACCTACAAAGGTATCAAAGGATTAGGAAATAGTCCCTTAATTTCCCCTTCGTGAGAAAGTGAGGAAGAGCGCGCTCAGGTTTCTCTGAGAAGTGTGATTAGTTTGATAAGGCAGCACATTCCATAGTTATCACCTCCACTTATGCCATCACCCACTTCACCTACCTCTCCTCCATCTTCAACCACTCCACCTCCACCAAACCTGCAATTCAGCATGGCGAGCACGATCAAGATGCCCATATTCAGAGGAGTAGGGAATAAGGATCCGGATCAGTTCTAGTTTGTGTTAAGAGCAGTGTGGGAAGCACACACGGTTATGGATGACAACATTAAGAAGGCCACATTGGTGAGCTCACTGCAGAATCACGCTCTGACATGGTATATCAAGCACTCGAATGATCACCAAAATGCAGGAATAACGGAGATCTAGAATGCGTTGAACAGAAAATTTAGCCAGCCAAAATCAAAGACACAGTCAATCATCATATTTAAAGAGATCGCAATGCTTTCAGGTGAGACCCCCTGGGATCTAGATCAGAGACTGAAGTGAACGAATCGCGAGGCTAATATGACGCTTACAGATGCACAACACTGTGCATGGTTTGTGGCGTCTTTGACACCACACCTGAGAACGACGCTGACACAATAGAATATTTCAACCTAGGCAGAAGTGTTGGAAATGGCAATGAGGTTGCATGAAACACCAATGCAGGATCTGGGATCGGTAGTGCAACAAATCCATGCACAACTACAAAATCTATGCTTGGAGATGTAGAGTTTGAAGCAGGATAGGATGCCACGGCCAGAGGTGCGTGAAGAGGTATGGTGCATAAAATGAAAAGGTCAGGGCCATGACAAGGATAACTGTCCAATATTCGGAAACTACTTGGCAGGAGGGGGACCAATGTTGTTGAAACCAGAGGCACAAGCAGGGCCAAGTGCAATACCCACGCTCTAGTGCATGATCTGTCAGGTGGGAGGAAAGCACACGACGGCTAATTGTCATTTGTTGTAGAAATATACACAGACCCCCCAGTAGATGTTTTACAATTTTTGTAGATCGGTGGATCACGATGAGCATACTTGTCAGAGCTACGAGTTAATGATGGATTGAACCCCAGCCTATTAGATGTAGGTAGAAATGTGAGCCCTCGACCTAGTAGCAAGGATGGCGCGAGGGGGTTTTCAAGGGCGAGGTCGAGGACGAGGGGTAATGGGGCTAGGAAGAGGCTGCAGACAGTTAATCTGTTACAATTGCAGAGGACCAGGGCACTACGCTCATGATTGTACCAACTTGATGAGACTATCTTGTTCATACTGTGCTCAATTTGACCAAGAAGCAGTAGATTTTCCTACATTGATTGCGCAGATGCATGAGAAAGGGGTACTCCAGCCTACTTTGACACAGAATATTCAAATGATGAGGTCTGAACCGCGCGAACAATACCCAAATGTGAATATGATGCTTCGAAGTGGTATGACTACCGGGGAAGATAAGGGGAAGCAGCCTGAGGAAGATACATGGGTTTGTAAGGGGCCTACTGTTATCTCTAAGGTTGTTCCCTTTCACTCCCAAGGGAATATGGCCGAGGTAACCACAAACCAATCTTTGGACTACAGGTTCTAACCCACCTGCAATCAGAGAGGGCTCTCTCTTTATAATTTAGCTTTGTTGATGATGATTTTACGTTAGTTATTGAGTTCAAGGGGTTTTGTTTGAGTTTTGGTGGGAAGGATGAAACTTTCAAGTAGAGAGGAAATGCATATTATGATAAGTTCAAACCATTGGGCGTGGAGTCATGGAGTAGGACTGCTAGTGCATTTTCTTGGTCATAAGAGGGATATGGAGCGAGATAGATGCACATGAAACAAATTTCAAGCTAAATGGAGATGGATTGAAGGCTAAGGAATGAGAGGCAATTAAGAATCTCTCTTTCAGCTTAACAGAGGGAAGGTGAATGAGCTCTATCTAGGAGCAGTAAAGAATCCCTAGATAACTGTCAAACATGGGTGAATTAGGAGAAATATGAGCCAAAGGGAATTCATATTCATTACCAATTCAGAGGAAAACATAAAGAAATAGCAAAAATTGAGCATAGAGTGCAATCAAGCAAGTTCTAAGCTAATCTTTTTATCTGCTATTTAGATGGCGACATATGTATGATATGAGCATATATCAATGGAAAACAGAGGTAGAAATCACTTATTGAGTCGTGTTGCAGCACAAGAATTCCATATTCATTTTTTAAAACATTAATAACACAGTAAGCAGTCCATCCTCCAAGATTTTCAGCAGTCTTTGATTAATGAAAACATCAAGTATACAGAGCGAGTCTCTTGTGGAGCAAATCAACCAACCAACCCTTTAAACAATGAATTAGGGTGGTTTATATAGGGAAAATATCTAAAAATATCCATTACAGCAGATCTTAAACAGATATGAGGGAAATGAGTTCTTTAATCTAATCTTGCCGTGGAATTAATGCAAGAAGATATCTAAGTGTTGCGCTAGGGCAGCTGCCTCAAGAAATGAGTCGAAATCTGTCCTTATGGCTCTGTGCGATTCATTTAGCCATAACTATGCTTTGGGCTTTGATCCCCTGCTCTTGAGTAGCTTTGATGTGCATTAACTGTGATCTGAGAGCCCTTAAATGGCTTTACCGCTTTCTTTGACTTTGCTTGGGGGCCTTTAATGTTCGCCCGCTTCAATCTGATACTCTTTGCTGCTTCACTGATATTCTTTAATTTTATCAAGGCTTCATCTTTCCTCTGATACTCTCTGGCACTTGAATCAGGCCATTTTCTCTCCCTCGACGTGTTTGAAACTATCAAATCGCCCCTTTTCTGCCCTTTCAAGGCAAGAATGGCTGCTGCAAATTATTTCTGTGGCTTCTAGAATGCTACGGGCGCTGACCGATTTGAATACGAACATAAATGAAGAAATCCTGTCAAGACTGCGAATTTTCGGGCCTCTTGGTAGCCGAGCGATATGAAGCTCTCCATTTTGGTCATTTTTCATCGGAAACTGCTTCAGTTTTTCATTCCGGGCGCTCTTTGCTGTGATTTGTGCCCTTCGCGCCTTTCTTTAGTGATGACGTCAACATGACATCAGCAGTGGGTCCCAGTACGACAGTGACGTGGCAAGATGACGTGGTAGTACGGCGGGGATTAAATAGGAGATCGGCAATCGGCAGGGACAGGGGGCAATGACTTTTATATATGTGATGCGATGGGAGCGATTGTCGATATCGGAAAGGCGACAAGGCATGCGGCTGTGCGAAAATGGGAAATATTGCGGAAATGAATGGATTGCGATGCGATAGCAATATCACATAGGCGGATGAGAGGGGGGGCAAATGTATGTAGTTACAAAAACTTGCGACTGTCGATCGTGAAATCGCATCGGTGAAGTGATATCGGGAAGGTATAAAAGGGGACGGGCCAATGAATGAATGTTGTGACCTCCGACAACGATATCGCGTCGGAGGAGAGGAAAACTCATCGGAGGAGGGTTAATGTGATCGGAAAAGGCTTTTTTAAAGCTTTGGAAGGGTTCTTGATGCATCGGAAGGAGTCCGAGAGCAGTTGAAGGGGGTTTTTTGTGTTTTGGAAGGAGTCCAAACACCTTAGGAAGATGGTTTTTTGAGCGAAATGAGGGTTCTTACTATGTTTCGAGTAAACTTAGTAATTCCCAAGCGATTTTTATGGTTATATTTCAACCAGAGGAAGGGATAAGTATATAGGGGAGTTTTTAACATAGCATTAGTAGGGGGAGGGGAGATAGATAGGGAGTTACATAATAAAGTTAGTAGTTAATATGAAATGTGATGAGAGAGCACTAAGTATGTAAATCTTAGGCTATTAAGGGGGAGAATGACTTGTATAAGAAATATAAGCATATTTAACCAAAGCAGATCTTTACTTAGGCAAAGATATGGCAAATGATGAAACTTAAGAGATATCAAGCAGATCTTGACCTCTTTGGGGAGGTTAGTGAATGATTTGGGGAATAAGAAGAAGGGGGAGTTAGTCATGCCTCGCTTGAAGTCCTTCAAGGGAAAATTGCCTTGCACATGTGATCTAACATTTTTTCTTCTTTTTCGGTTTGGGTGTGCTTAGACTTGCAGACCCTGTTTATCTTCTTTTCTTTTGACTGCCCTCCTATCTACATCTACACTTATTTCATCCAGGGGCTCAGATTAAGCTGTTGAGCAACCTTGTTTCACTACCTATCTACAAATCTGCCAAGATTAAGTTGTTTGGACAGATAATTATTCTCTATATTCTACAACAGGAAAATGAAACCTAGGGAGACCAAGATTACGCTGTTTGGCCCTCCCTTAACTGAAAAACTCATCAAAAATGGAACATAGCAATGGCACTTAGACTAGCACACTCTCATGGGCAATTTTCTGGCCTCTGTAGCAAATATGGAACGTTGCATCATGCAAAGTATGACATATTTGGCATGTAAAAATGTCGATCATGAAAGATGAATACCTACTGCAGCAGGAGGCTCACAGTGGCTCCACTTGGGGATGGCTTTTCCTTGTGAAAAGCCAAGAACATCAGGTCAGACTGCCTTGATCTTCTATTGTTGATGTGGACTAGAAACACTTCTTCGTTCGCTGCTAAAAAACTGGGATCTTGAGATTTGAATAGCACTCTCCTTAACTGAATTACTGTGAACTATATAGCGTCACCTGCTTTCTTCTGCGTGCTTGATATTACATACATTTTTGCTTGAGACCTGCCTTCTGAAATAAACACAAAAAGGGGACAAATTGGAGCAACTCCTCTCAATTTTGTCTTTGAACAGGTTGTAGGTGTAACACAAAAAACCGCTCCTCTGTTTTGATACTATTGAATGAAGTGGGAAGCTTGATTGTAGCACTTCTGACTGGATTTGATTTGATATAACAGCGCCGCTTGGTTCCAAGCAACCGGATTGCTTATAAAAACATAAAAAGGAAAGCACTGACATATATACAAACACTAATATACAAATATATACACAGGGGCATTGTATCCCTTAAAAGGGATCTCGATAATGTTTCAACATTCGGCCATTTACAGGGCCGTCTTCCACTGTGTTGTCATCTATAGTTTTGAGAAAATACGTGTTATTGCCTTGCACAGCACTGATAACAAATGGGCCTTTCCATAGAAAGTCAAATTTTGCATGCTTTCCCTTGTCTTCTCTTCGTGAGTCCCACCTTAGAACTTTGTTGCCAACACAGAAATCCTCAGCCTTGGTCCTTTTGTCAAAAGCTTTCTTCAGCCTCTCTTGCACAATTTGAGCTCTATCATACACTTTCTCTCTGGTTTGCTGAAGATGAATGGTATGATTTATTCTTCTTTGAATATCATTTGGTTCTACCTGGACCTCTTGTAACAACTTGATGATAGAAATACCCAAGGAAGATGGAAATCTGGCCTCCATACCATATACTAGCTCATAAGGGCTCATCCCAATGGATCTCTTTGTTGAAAGTCTGTCTGCCCAAAGGGCATTTGTGAGCTTTCTATGCCAGTTCTTCTTGTTTTCTTCTAAGATCTTCTTGATAATATTAATCAGGCTCTTGTTGGATGATTCGGCTAAGCCATTACCTTGAGGGTAATAGGTTGTAGAGTGTCCCAAGGTGATATGAAATTTATGGCAAAAATTGATCATCCTTTTGGATTTGAAGGCAGCAGTGTTGTCAGTGATGATTTTCTCAGGATAGCCAAATCTAGAAAGGATGTTGCATTCGAGAAATTGGATAATGGTGGTGTCATTAGCTTGCCTACATGGGATAGCCTCAGTCCACTTGGTGAAATAGTCTGTGGCTATTAGAATCCACTTATGCTGGCCTGAGGAAGAGGGATGGATTTCTCCAATGAAGTCAAGACCCCATTGTTCAAAATGCTTTTCGGTTGAAATGGGCTTAAGAGGCAAAGGCAACAGCTTTCTTTTGCCCTCAAAGATTTGGCATTTATGACATGAGATAGCAAACTTCTTTACATATGCAAACAAAGAGGGCCAATAGAAACCAGCCCTTAAAATTTTATCAGCAGTGGACTTCCAATATAGATGTCCTCCACAGTCCCCTGCATGGAATTCTTCCATGACATTGTTAGTTTCATTCATGGTTAAACAATTAAGCAATATGCCTTCATGATTTTTCCAAAATAATGCAGCATATATGACACAAAACTTTGAAGCCTTCATCTTTAAAAATCCTTTCTTGGTTTTGGACAATCCTGGGGGAGCAAATAGGTTTAACAATACAAAGCATATATTAGCATACCATGGGGATTGCAAAAAGGTTTCACTGATCTGTGGAGTTGCCAGCTCCTGTTCATTGTCCAATTGGTTAATGTCTAGGGCTTGAAAGTTTGTTTCGGACATCAATTTGGCTAAACCTTGTCCCTTTATGAGCTTGGTTGGTTTTATTTCTATGTCATACTCAAGGATGTTAGCAATCCACTTGCCTCTTTTGCCTTCTAACCCCTCTTGGGTTAATATGTCTTTTACAACAGCGTTTGGCACATAAGCAATCACATGTGAATATAAAATGTAAACTCGGAAATCTTTGATTGCTTTAACAAGGGCATAGGCCTGCTTCTCCATGATTTGTACTTCAAAGGAGCATCTCTTAAGGCTCGGTTGAAAAATGCAATTGGCTTTTCAGCTCCTTGATCATCCTTTTGCAAAAGGACAGAAGCATTGGTGTGCTCAGATGCAAAAGAAAAAATGAAAAAATCTTTGTCAAATTGTGGACTTGTGAGGACAGGGGCTTGGGTTAAGGCAGTTTTGATACTCTCAAAGGCTTGCTTGGTTTCAAGAGACCATTTTACCTTGGCATCCTTTTTTAACATGTTGCTTAACAGTCTTATCAGCTCGGCTAGATTTGGGATAAATCTCCTTAGGAAATTGATCTTTCCAAGGAATGCTTGCAACTCTTTTATGTTCCTTGGATATGGGATTTGTAAAATGGCTTGGATCCTTTCCGGATCTATTCTAATACCATCTTTTGAGATGATATGGCCAAGAAGTTTTCCTTCTTCAAGGAAAAAGAGAGACTTCTTGGGGTTCAAGGAAATGCCATATTTCCTACATGTCATGAATATTTGCCTCAAATGTTTTAGGTGCTCTTGATCAGATTTGGAGAATGGGGTAAGGTCATCAAGATAGACAACTAGGAAATCATGGATTTCCTTGGCAAATGTAATGTCCATTGCCCTTTGAAAGGTAGCACCAGTGTTTTTAAGTCCGAAAGGCATTTTAACATACTTGAATGTTCCCCATGATGTGGTAAAGGCTGTCTTGTCTTGGTTGTCCGGGTGAACAAGTATTTGGTTGAAACCTGAAAAGCCATCAAGCAGTGAAATCCTTGATGACCCCACTACTCTTTGTATGATGTGGTCTATTTTTGGCAATGGGTAGTGGTCTTTTAGGGAAACTTGGTTTAGGTTTCTTAGGTCCACACATAGCCTAATCTCACCTGTCTTCTTTCTTATGGGAACAAGATTGGATATCCATTCAGAAAATCTGATGGGTGATATGATACCTGCTTCAAACATCCTTTTCACTTCCTTTTCAATCAAAGGGAGAAGCACAGGATTGATTCTCCTTAGTTTCTGTTTAAAGGGCTTTTGATTTGGTTTTAAGGGAATGGTGTGTTGGATCACTGAGGTGTCATAGGACTTCAAGTCCTCATAACTCCAAGCAAATACATCTTGGAATTCTTTGAATAAATCAACATATTTGGGCTTTTGATCGTGTGGCAAAGATTGAGATAGTTTGACCATTTTGGGCCTCTCTGTTGTCCCAATGTTGTGTTCCTCTATAATAGCGTTTAAGGGCTGCATTTTTGGCTTTTTGGGAACATCATTTGCATCAAACATATCTTCTAATGGAGTGAGGCCAGCAGGAAGAAAGTTATCCTTTAGATCAACGATCTCGGCCTCTGTTTCGGCTATTTCCTCCAAATGCATTTGTTTCAGCTCTTCTATGTTTGCATTGTTAAAAACAGTTGGGTTTAGCATTTGTTTGGCTGTTACAGCCGTTACAGCCTGTTGATTTTCATTTGTTTGTTGTTGTTCATCTGTCATAGCATCCATGTCAATGTTAATATTTGAGATCAGATGCTCAAGAGTGAGGAAATTGTTAATTTGTTCATCACTTTCAAACACTTCCCAATCTTTAACGTTATTTGGGACAACAGGCCTATGTTTTATTTCAGCAGTGAAATGGTGATTTGGCTCAAAGGGAAGCTTGCATGTACTAGCAAAAGTGGCTAGGTTGTGTGCGTGAATGTTATGATTTCTTGAATTCTTGGCAAGCTTGGATTCAGAGAATGCACTGAGTATATTAGTGGTAGCTGTCCTATAGGCCCTCATTCTATTGTCATTAGTGACAAAGTTTCCTCTCATTTGTTGTATGATTAAATCAGAGTCACCTAGAATGGACACTTTTGCAGCTCCTAGAGCTTTGAGCAGTTTAAGGCCTAAAAGGAGAGCCTCATACTCTACCATGTTATTGGTGCATTTGAAATTCAATCTGTAGGCATGGCCTTCTGCATGATTGTTATGTGTATTGTGAATCCATACACCTGCCCCTGCTCCTAACTTGTTGACAGAGCCATCAAACTCTAAATACCATGTGATTTCTTGCTTGTGGTTAGTATCAAGAGTTACAGTCATTCTTGCAGGGGGCAGATTTGAATTTTCTATTTGGGAAGGTTCTTCTTGTATGTTGGTTGCCTTGGTTGTTTTGACAGTTTCATCAGTATGGGCAACCGATTCTTCATTGATGTGCATGTCCAGTTCTAAAGCCAACGACTTATCATCAGTGGGAGGACTTGTTTCATCATTAAATAAAATAAAAGAATCCATATCAGAATGGATTGAATAAATAGGAAAATTTTGGGGCTTGTCCTCACTAGTTACCACATATTTCATCAGCGTTTCTCTATACAGTCTCTTTGGTTGCCCAAAGACAGATATAGTGGCATAAGAAAGGTCTAGTTGGAGAGATCCTTGGAGTTTTGCTCCCCAAGATCTTGACAATAGCATGCCATAATTTGGTGGAATGTCAGCAACCACCATATCCATGAGGATTGTCTTGTTGGGATATTGGACTAAGGAGACACACAAGTCTTTGATGAGGCCTAAACATTTGACTTGACTTGAGTCAAAGGAGAATAAATCTTTGTATGGCCTGGTTATGTCAAGGTTTAGTCTTTCCATTACCGCTTTGGGCATAAGATTGTATGATGCACCTGAGTCAAACATTGCATTATGTAAAATTTTATCATGGATATGCAAACTGATATAAAATGGCAAAACTGCTCCATTGACTATTTTTCCACTGACTTCTGGGCCAAAGAGCAGCTCTAGGGTATCATCTAAAACATTTACATCATCCTTAACCTCTGGCATTTGTAACGATCTTTGTATTTGCTGCCAATAAACATCATGCTTGGCAAGTTCTGAGAGGGGGATGGATATCTTAAGTTTTCCAATCTCTGCCTCTAAATTAAATGGCTTTTCTAGTGGAGTCTTGGTGTTGATGATGGAAGATTTTTCTTTTTCATTTGAACTATCAACGATTTGCTCTCATTTTCCAGCGTCATGGAGAGTGATCGCTTGCATTTTTTCAGTTATGGGCAGGATTTTTGGAACGTTGTGCACCTCTTCCTTTGAGGAAAAAGGCACGACAGGCTGCTTTTTAGAAGGCTGTTCGATAGTTATATCATCTATGGTTACGTGTTGTGGGTTTGGGACAGATCGTTCAATGTGTTCTGTTATAACAACCTTGCCTTTGATTTTATCGGGCTGTTGTTTTTCCTTTGGTTTGATGGGCTTGAGCACATCAATCATTCTAGTTCTTAGCTTATATTGCTTGTTTAGCTCATAAACGACTGGGTCATAAGCTGGTTCAAAGTCGAAAGACTTGGTTTTGAGTTTGGAATTGATGCATGTTATCGTTATTTTGGTCTTCTTTAGTTAAGAAGACATGTTGATCGTTCTTCAAACCCATTAGGTTTATGTGAGTGTCTTCCATGGGCTCATTAGCTGTTGATGTCTCAGCATAATTTTCTTGGAAAGGAGGCCTTATTTCACAGTCTGGGCTCGCTCTTCTAGCGTTTGGGTTTTGATTCCTTCTGAAGTTCGGGTTCCTAACAACGTTGGTTTGTTGCCCGTCCCATGATGATTTTTTCTCAACGTTGTCCACTCTATCTACCAGCCTATGCATTCCACTGATAAGAGCATCTATCTTTTGGTCTATGGCTAAGGGTTCTTCCTTAAAGGTTGTTCTCCTCTCTGTTCTAGCTCTGTTTCTTTTGGCAATTAAATTTGCCTCCAGAGTGACAGCCACATTTTGCATTTCGGCAAGGTTGTTAGGGGCTCTTTCTTTTAACTAGTAGGCCATATCTGGGTCGAAACTATCAGGGAATTTATACAAGGCAAGGTCAGGTGGAGGCCTTAAGTTCTGTGGTATTGCATTATAGACATTATTGAATCTTGCACAATATTCCAAAACAGACTCTTGAGGGCCTCTTCTAATTGTATCGTATTCAACTAGTATGTGCAAGGGGTCTTTCTTTTTCTCCCATATGTTGATAAATGACTGGTATAAGGCTTCTGGGTCTACTATGGAATTAGCTGGGAGTGCTCTAAACCAAGTCCTGACATCGCCTATCAAACTTTGGACAAAAATCTTCATTCTCACCCCATCGTCGTCAATCTCATAGCTTTCAAAGTAATCCTGCATTTTCTTTGTATGCTGAAGGGCTGTGCAGGCACTTGTGCCATCAAAATAAGTTATTTTAGTCTGGTAATCCTGAGGTATAGCCCCGAGGTTAGCAGGAAGCTGTAGGGGTGCATATCTATTAGCCATATTAACAGGTATAAGTGGAGAAACAGGGATAAATGGAACAGCTGGAACAACTGGGATAATAGGAGTAGTTGTGGTAGTATGTGCAGTGAACGAAGGTGTGGAAAAGGTGCTTGGAGAGGTGAATAAAGAACAAGGGGAACTAGGGGTTGAACGGAATAAAACTTTGACAAGGGTTGGAACACAGCTTGGCGGAACTATCTCAAGACTAGAATCAACAAAATCTTCTTTTCGCTCTAATTTCCTAAGGTTTCTTGGGATTAAATATGGATTTTCAAAAACAGCTGGTGGATTGGGGTTTGGATTTGACCTTGTATAACGTGAATTATTTTTAGGACCCAACTTCTAACTTGTTTTTTGGGGATATTTCTGAGAAAAATGGGTTAGAAAGAACCTTTTGAAGGTCAGATTTGTCCCCAGCAGAGTCGCCATTATGTTATCTCTCAGGTTGTTCCCTTTGACTCCCAAGGGAATACGGCCGAGGTAACCACAAACCAATCTTTGGACTACATGTTCTAGTCCACCTGCAATCAGAGAGGGCTCTCTCTTTATAACTTAGCTTTGTTGATGATGATTTTAGGCTAGTTATTGAGTTCAAGGGGTTTTGTTTGAGTTTTGGTGGGAAGGATGAAACTTTCAAGTAGAGAGGAAATGCATAGTATGATAAGTTCAAACCATTGGGTGTGGAGTCATGGAGTAGGACTGCTGGTGCGTTTTCTTGGTCACAAGAGGGATATGGAGCGAGATAGATGCACATGAAACAAATTTCAAGCTAAATGGAGATGGATTGAAGGCTAAGGAATGAGAGGCAATTAAGAATCTCTCTTTCAGCTTAACAGAGGGAAGGTGAATGAGCTCTATCTAGGAGCAGTAAAGAATCCCTAGATAACTATCAAACATGGGTGAATTAGGAGAAATATGAGCCAAAGGGAATTCATATTCATTACCAATTCAGAGGAAAACATAAAGAAATAGCATAAATTGAGCATAGAGTGCAATCAAGCAAGTTCTAAGCTAATCTTTTTATCTGCTATTTAGATGGCGACATATGTATGATATGAGCATATATCAATGGAAAACAGAGGTAGAAATCACTTATTGAGTCGTGTTGCAGCACAAGAATTCCATATTCATTTTTTAAAACATTAATAACACAGCAGCCAGTCCATCCTCCAAGCTTTTCAGCAGTCTTTGATTAATGAAAACATCAAGTATACAGAGCAAGTCTCTCGTGGAGAAAATCAACCAACCAACCCTTTAAACAATGAATTAGGGTGGTTTATATAGTGAAAATATCTAAAAATATCCATTACAGCAGATCTTAAACAGATCTGAGGGAAATGAGTTCTTTAATCTAATCTTGTCGTGGAATTAATGCAAGAAGATATCTAAGTGTTGCGCTAGGGCAGCTGCCTCAAGAAATGAGTCGAAATCTGTCTTTATGGCTCTATGCGGTTCATTTAGTCATAACTGTGCTTTGGGCTTTGATCCCCTGCTCTTGAATAGCTTTGATGTGCATTAACTGTGATTTGAGAGCCCTTAAATGGCTTTACCGCTTTCTTTGACTTTGCTTGGGGGCCTTTAATGTTTGCCCGCTTCGATCTGATACTCTTTGCCGCTTCACTGATATTCTTTAATTTAATCAAGGCTTCATCTTTCCTCTGATACTCTCTGACACTTGAATCGGGCCATTTTCTCTCCCTCGACGTGTTTGAAACTGTCAAATCGCCCCTTTTCTACCTTTTTAAGGCAAGAATGGTTGTGCAAATGATTTCTGTGGCTTCTGGAATGCTACGGGCGCTGGCCGATTTGAATACGAACATAAATGAAGAAATCCTGTCAAGACTGTGAATTTTCGGGCCTCTTGGTAGCTGAGCGATATGAAGCTTTTCATTTTGGTAATTTTTTCTTAGCGATGCGTGATTAGTGCTAAGCGCTAATCGCGCATCGAAAACTGCCTCAGTTTTTCATTCCGGACTCTCTTTGCTGCGATTTTCGCCCTTCGCGCCTTCCTTTAGTGATGACGTCAGCAGTGGGTCCCAGTACGACAGTGATGTGGCAAGGTGATGTGGCAGGATGTCGTGGGAGTACGGCGGGGATTAAATCAGAGATCGGCAATCAGCGAGGACAGGGGGCAATGGATTTTATATATGTGATGTGATGGGAGTGATTGCCGATATCGGAAAGGCGACAAGGCATACGGCTGTGTGAAAATGGGAAATATTGCGGAAATGAATGGATTGCGATGCGATATGCTTTTGGATGCAATAGCAATATCGCATCGGCAGATGAGAGGGGGGGAAAATGTATGTAGTTACAAAAACTTGCGACTGCCGATCGCGAAATCGCATCGGTGAAGTGATATCAGGAAGGTATAAAAGGGGGCGGCCGATGAATGAATGCTGCGACCTCCGACAGCAATATCGTGTTGGAGGAGAGGAAAACTCATCGGAGGAGGGTTAATGTGATCGGAAAAGGATTTTTTAAAGCTTTGGAAGGGTTTTTGATGCATCGGAAGGAGTCCGATAGCAGTTGAAGGGGGTTTTTTGTGTTTTGGAAGGAGTCCAAACTCCTTAGGAAGATGGTTTTTTGAGCGAAATGATGGTTCTTACTATGTTTTGAGTAAACTTAGTAATTCCCAAGCAATTTTTATGGTTATATTTCAACCAGAGGAAGGGATAAGTATATAGGGGAGTTGTTAACATAGCGTTAGTAGGGGGAGGGGAGATAGATAGGGAGTTACATAATAAAGTTAGTAGTTAATATGAAATGTGATGAGAGAGCGCTAAGTATGTAAATCTTAGGCTATTAAGGGGGAGAATGACTTGTATAAGAAATATAAGCATCTTTAAGCAAAGTAGATCTTTACTTAGGCAATGATATGGCAAATGATGAAACTTAAGAGATATCATGCAAATCTTGACCTCTTTGGGTAGGTTAGTGAATGATTTGGGGAATAAGAAGAAGGGGGAGTTAGTCATGCCTCGCTTGAAGTCCTCCAAGGGAAAATTGCCTTGCACATGTGACTTAACATTTTTTCTTCTTTTTCGGTTTGGGTGTGCTTAGACCTGCAGACCCTATTTATCTTCTTTTCTTTTGACTGCCCTCCTATCTACATCTACACTTATTTCATCCAGGGGCTCAGATTAAGTTGTTGAGCAACCTTGTTTCACTACCTATCTACAAATCTGCCAAGATTAAGCTGTTTGGACAGATAATTATTCTCTATATTCTACAACAGGAAATTGAAACCTAGGGAGACCAAGATTAAGCTGTTTGGCCCTCCCTTAACTGAAAAACTCATAAAAAATGGAACAACTCATCAAACATGGAACATAGCAGTGGCACTTAGACTAGCACACTCTCATGGGCAATTTTTTGGCCTCTGTAGCAAATATGGAACGCTGCAGCATGCAAAGTATGACATATTTGGAATGTAAAAATGTCGATCATGAAAGGTGAATACCTGCTGCAGCAGGAGGCTAACACCTACAAAGGAACTTGAGTTTGAATTGGAATCCACAAAGGAGACATTTATGGAAGCTAAGAAGGTCTTTGCGGAGGCCTCTACTTCAGGTAGTAAGGATCAACCAGAGCCAGAAATGGATCCTTCTATGCTTACTACCTTTTTAGAGACATGCATGAAGTTGTTGCATGATAATAAAGCAGTTAAAGGACTACAAGAGCTGATCACTAGGTGCACAGGGTCGGGTAAACCACGCATAGTCTAGAAGCTGGGAAAGCATGCATTGCGCACTAGGAGGGAAATGAGATTGACGGCGCAAATTGGTGAATATGAGATGGATTAGGTAATCCTAGACTTGTTTTCAGATGTGAATGTATTACTTGAGTAGACATGGGAACTCATGGGCAGGCCCACATTGCAATGGTCCCAAATTCAATTATGGATGGCGAACCGATAGAAGATTTTTCCCATGGGGAGGTTGCAAGGGGTAACAGTTGATATCGAAGGCACGAGCACACAAACGGACTTTGAAGTAATAGAGATTGTTGATGAGAGCAATCATTATCCTGCGCTGGTAGGAATAGACTGGGCCAGTGATATGAATGGAGTCATCAACCTAAAGAAGCGGAAGATGATATTCGAGAAAAAGTGTCTACGTGTAGTAGTTCTACTGGATCCAGTTGAAGGAGCGCGCTACACTGAACTTGTGCGCAACAATGACAACGACGATAAATTGGATTGCATTTACTAGATAATGGCGTAGGATCAAAATCGGGTGAACCCAATAGCAGATGGGAGAATCTCATGGGAGTGTGATAGTTCCTTTACTTCGGATTCAGATGAAGAAATAGAACACTGGTAGAACTAGTTACACAAAGTAACAATGTTGAATTGCAACATGATGATTAGATCACTGCAGTGCATGACAACCGAAGCAAGGGAACTGCCAACATATGATGGGGTAACAAGAGTGGATGAATTCTTAGACAAATTCGAAAGTGCAATACCAGAACAACAGCGGTGTGGTGTGCTAGAATGGGCATTGTGTGCAACACCCACACGATGGTGGAATAAACATTAGAAGACTATGGGAAACTGGTGCGAATGTAGAAAATGGATGCGCTTACAGTTTGGAAGTCCCCACCTTCGAACGCGAGCCGGGTAGCCAGGATGAAGCGGTTTGCGTGCTCACCTATGTCGGTGGGTGCAGACGCGTGTTGTGCAAGCATACCCCAGACTAAGGATCAAAAATCAAAACTCGATGCGGCAGTAGGGAACGCAATGCATGCCACAAATATTCCTCGACGGGGCATTCAAAAAGCTATGCAGAATCATGAACAGAGTTCACCAGGCGGGACTAACTAACTGGGACCTACGTGTACCAACGATTCGATGGGCCTATAGGGCAATAAGCAAAAGCCGAAGCGCGAAAATGACCCCAACACCAATGAGAAGAAATGAAATTAGGAGAGTAGAGAAGAATCGCCAGACCACAACTCCCGCAATTG
This sequence comes from Pinus tabuliformis, assembly GCA_031772625.1. Classification (NCBI taxonomy): domain Eukaryota; kingdom Viridiplantae; phylum Streptophyta; class Pinopsida; order Pinales; family Pinaceae; genus Pinus; species Pinus tabuliformis. The sequence continues at coordinate 720,670,169 of CM062813.1, forward strand.
GGACAGGACGCGAGGACCTAGATAAAGGAATTAGGCAATTACAGGAAGCCATTCGATGAGGGAGCTTGAAACTTCGTGAACTCGACGAAGCTTTGGCATAGCTGAGGAAGAAAAGTGTGACATTGGGTGAAGGAATCAATGAACTGGAAACCGAAGTCATGCAAGCAGAGCGCGAGAAGCTTAGTAGGATGGGACCAAGTCTGACCAGCCCTACTACTGCATTAGAAGGAGTTGCAACCCTACTACCATGGCTGTGATTGCACCTTACTAAACAGGGAAGCATACCATACAATGAAGAACGCGACGCACTAGCAGACGCACAGGTAATTGAAGGGTGCCCACAGACCGGGCTAGGGGGAAAATTGAAGCCTCACACTAGGGGTGCGACCACCTGACTATCTCAAGGAAGCACAGTCTCAGCACTCCAAGTTGAAAGAGGGCGTGGGACTATAAATGAAGCTGTAGGAGAGCTACACGAGGAGGAGGTTCCGCGCAGGGGGAGTATGTCACAAGGGTCATGGTTGCGCGTAAGGAGATGCGCTGCTACGCAGGTAGGCTGGGAGGTGATCGTTGATGTCACTGCTCATGACAAGAGATCCAATTTAAAGCATAAAGGAGCAGGAAGCAGGCCATTAAGATAGGAATTAAGAGCTAGATTCAAGATGATATGCCGCTAGAAAGGTATTAATGACTCAGAAGTGGAGGGAATGGTCGAATTCAAATTCAAACATGACTATAAAAACCCTTGGGGTAGCATCAAGGCAACACTTGGTTGTTTATGATTTGAGCCAGTACATAACATTGAGCACCAAGCTACCTTGCCACCCGTGAGTACACGACCGAGCGGATCCAGTGTAGAAACAATGACGACTGCAAGGACCAGAGTGAGATTCGCGGAATTTACCCCAGAGCCCCATGTGACCCAGGAGGAGCCTGGAGAGACAACAGCTACACCAGAGGTTCCAAAGTCCCTACACACGTCATAACCACAAAAAGACAAGTAGACAATAGGGCCAGTTCAGGTATCACCACGGAACCCATGATTCAGTAAATTGTCAATGGCAAAGAAGGGCAAGGCTGTGGCCATTGAAACTGAGGAGGAGGAGGAAGATTTTCAAGCCCTGATCGCCCAAATTGAAGCATAGGATGATGAGGTGGAGAACGTTTCCCAATTACCTTTGGTGATAAACTTACCCCCCTACATCCCCCTGTGGAAGGGGACAACTAAGATATTGAAGGTACTAGAGGCCAAAAAGAGTGCGCTCTAGACCACGCTTCTTCTGGATGAAATGAGGTTTGACAGTCTGCTGCTAGGATGGGTACCGCATATAAATTTGAAGACTCGACTTCGTGGACAGTGAGAACTTCCCACAATTGGCCACAGAGAACTTACTGCAGTAGAACTATTATGCAGTGTGGAGAAGGCTGGGTTACTCCATCTGTTGTGGATACCCCACTACCACCACAAGCCCGTCACAATTTTTGTCATCTGGTAACTACTATGTCTAGTACATGATGGGTATCTCTAGCTAGAGGAGCTGATCCCCATCACAGCCGATTAATTCACCTAATTTCTTAGCTACCCGTCAAAGGAAACAATCCCGCAGCTATTGTAGAAAAGAGCAGCGACTTGAGCCTCGCAAAAGCTATGAATGCCAAATATAAGCTAGAGAAGAGGAAACAAGGGTATGTAATAGCGAGCATCAAGGACCGAGGGGTGCACGTAGCCACCCAACTTCTGGCCGGCAAGCTCATGAGGAAATGTCGTGCAAATGAGGTGCCAACATCTGTAATTGCATTGGCGGAGCAGTGTTCAGGGGGGTCTAGTTCAACTGGGCACAGTTTCTCTACGATGAATTTTTGACAAATTATAGGGAGGCCCAGGAGTAGGGTAAGACCTTCCAGTACACGTGGTTTCTCTTATCCATCCTGTTGGTTGTAGGGGAGCTGCTGGAGGATAGCCAATTTCCCACCATGGAGAGGAACCTACTCGAAGCTGTGAGGTAAACCTCGCTCTGGGTGACGAAAGACAAGACGTAGGTTCGTGAGATCAAATTGTTTTGGGTGTTCATGGAGGCGAGCATTCGAACATGGATCAACCACAAGCCCTGTTTGTCCCTGACAGTATATAACAGTCTGCAAAGTGCGGAAGAATTCAAGGCGGATATGCATAATTTGTATATCCGGGCATGAAAGGATCTAGCCCGGACATGGGTGAAGCTTCCATTCATTGCAATGAACGATGCAACCTTTGATGTAATGGCGGCATGGTCTCCAGAGTGGCATGCTCCGAACTTGGCAGAACTGGAAAATATTGCAGCACAATAGTAAAATAAGGAAACCAAGCTGTGCATCACGAAGTTGGCAGAGAGAAAGCTCCAGGAACAGGAAGCAGCCACGCAGCGGTAGGCGGCTAAGGCAACAGTGACAGCACAAACCACAAGAGACTGAGGAAGGTAGGGAAATTTCCATGAAGTAGGACATATAGGGGAATGCTGAGATAGAGGAACGCACGGACACTACACCAAAATCGACCCAACTTGAGAGGCTGCGTGTCCAGGAGAAGCCAAATGCACAAAAAAAGACAAAGGCAACGAAGACCTCTGAGGGAGACCTTCTTGACAGTGGCAAACCAATTCACGACATCACTAAGGATTATCTTGAAAAATTAATGACAGAGCAAACAATTGTGTTGGGGGTGCTCAGAGCACAGTTGTAGGCATTACAAGTGCAACCTCGAGGAATGATGACATCACACCTTGCAGAAGGTGCATCTAAAGCTGAACAGAGGTTGTGCACCCACACAATGAACATGTTGGTGCTACCAGAAGGCATCATCTTAGCAGAAGCCGAGGGTGGTATGAGGGGTTGGGGGTTGAATTTGGCTGCCCTTCCCAGAGAAACCCTATACCAGCTATAGGATGGGGTCACTGCTGAGCTTCGCGCCAAGGAGGGCCGTGCCCTCCAAGTCGTGAGTGAGTAAAAGTTAAATTTAGAACAGCCCAGCCTACAGTGCGACAACCTAGTCGCGCAAAACTAGGGATTAGAACAGGCCATGGAGGAGGCCTATAGCAGCATACCGGAGTTGGCCATGCAGGTGGCACTCCCCACTAAGGAAAAGATTCAGCAATTATCAGTTGGAGTTCGCAAGACCCAAGAGGATGCCGCAAAGGTTCAGTTGGAGCTAAACTTGCAGATCATGGAGTTGACGCTGAAGGCGCAACCCTCTGCACCCCTGAAAGTCAAAGAGCAATGCCACCATGCCATTCAATCGGGGTTGGAAGTGATAGAGCGGGTTGGACATGAGTGCATGGGATTGTTGGATCTGTCCCTCGTTACGCTCACTTCACTACAGGAAGACCCAACACTATAGAAGTTAGAGACAGAAGCACGGAAGTTGCAGCAGGCCTATGACAATGTCTAGGGGACCACATAGATGGTCACCCTCACTTAGCGATTGCCCAAGATGAGGGAGGCCCAGGCTCTGAAGGAACAGGTGGACGCCGTACACCAGAAAGAAGCAAGGCTTAAAGCACCCATCTAGCCTTGGCTTGAGGAAGCATTCATGATCACCACTGCGATCAAGGGGAAGCTGGCCCAGATGCATGACACATATGCACAAAGGTAAGCAGGTGCCTCTGACAATAATTCATCAGAAAATCATGCACAATTGCTACAGTGGACAGCGGAGGAATGTGTGGCAGACGTCAGCAAAGTGTAGATGTTGCTGGATGGACTCCGAGCAAAGATCACATCACCAGCCGTGTGACTCGGCACAAGTCACGATGATTTTGTTGGGGGCCTATTAGGTAGCGGACCCCCCCATAGCAGATGTTTGGGACTTGTAGACTGAAGTTTTGGGTCAATGTAATGTAAAGACTCCGCAAAATGTGGGCGTAGAGTGCGAGAGTCTAAGGTATTCTGCCCTAAAATATTGTAAGTTAATTTAGAACGCGTTGGCCTACCCATTGTCCACGGACCATGGGAATGTATAAATAGAGCAAGGCTCTAAGGGTAGAAAGTAGTTTTTTAGTTTGGATCTCAAGTATTATGGGTTTTTGAATGAGAAATTGGCTCTAAGTCTGTAAGTCCGAGTTGTGGTCGGTAGTAGTAAGAAGAGGCTCTGCAGCTGTGTGCACAGACCCCTATAGCTAAGTGCACAGGGTGGAGTGGGATTGTAACGAAAAAGAAGATTAATAAAAGATACATGGATTCTGAAATATTGGGCATCTGCTCATAGATCTATTTACTTATGCTTCTATTATATTTTTATGCATCTTTTTACATTTTGTGATTGCACGCACATGTTATGAATGTGAATTATTAATAAGACTACTGGGCCCACAAAATTAAGTCAGATCTATAATAATAACACAGTAAGAGTAAAGGATCTAGACAGCGCCACTTCGCACTCTATACCCAAAACTACATGAAGATTAGACAACTGCGGAGCAGCGCGAGCGCGTAGGATTAGGTCGTGACCTTTCCAAACCTCATCAAGAAATCCCTAGGGTGTGGAAACCTAGTTCCATCTCCCTCCCATACTACCTCGGGTGAGACCTCAGTCCACGCTCTAGGAACTGTTTCCGAAAGGACAAGTAGTGCGGGATTTATTTGGCTAAATCACTTCTGAACCTGGGTTAGGCCCCAATAAGCCAACAATGTGTTTTATGATAATGTATGGCTCTCATCATGTTTTTAATGGTAAATGAATGAACAACATATGTATGACCTAATGGATGAAATGGAAGTTAATGTGTTGAGTAATCAATGCTTCTTAGCAATTCTTAGCTAAGTAGGAAGACCCCTATGCTTAGATCTATTATTTACACCTGTAGATTATATATTCTTGATATGTTTGAAGAAATGCTTGTTATGGCTAGTAGGGGTCCAACCAAGGCCTTATTCATGTAATTTCATTCGTACTGTCATTTCCTTGTTATCTTATTGTTATTAAGGTGTCATTTAATTCTGGCTAGTGACTTGCGCTATGGGCCTAAAAAAGTGGCTCAAATATGAGGGACACTGGCACAACACTGAGAAAAATAGTCCTTAGTTGTTGGCATGCCTTGTCATGAGAGTGTCCAGAGCCTCCTAGACGCTTGAAGGCCTATAGCATGGGAGCATCTGGGGGTCAAGTTGTCTAAAATGTCAGTGGGACCGAGGGGCTGGTTGGCAGAAAAGTTGGGTTGGTTCCCGAGGGTACTAATGTTGATGTTGAAAGTTTGTATGGTGTATTTTTATCGGTTCCACTTCCTTAATGTGACTTAGGAGTTTGAATCATATCATAGTGGCCCCTCATAGCATGATTACCTCGGTTGGTCAATTTCTTGGGTAGATGTGGGAGGAGTGTGTTATAGTCCATATGAATCACAATCAAATACCCTGAGATGTCTATGAGAATGATTCTTAATAGTCCATACCTCATTCATATGTAGAAATTAATATGAAGATTCAATATTGCTCATGAAATTTGTTAATTCACAAGAGTTGAAGCTACTCTATTGGTCTAAGGAAGTTAATTTACCATCTAAAAAAACAATCATAGACATGAAAAAGGAAACATCACACATGCACAAATATTTATCTAGGGGAAGGAAACTGCTTAAAACCCCTTACTATCTATATGCATTAATCATAGAATAGAGAAGAAATACATATTCTTTCTCAATCTTGAGCACTTCCTGCAAGTGTATAGTCTATCTGTTTTCCTGTATGATTGAACCTTGCCAACACTTAGCCAATTTCAAGCCTTCCCAAGCTCCTATTTTCCTATGTTTTTCCCTTGGGAAATTGCCCCTATTTTTTAGGAATTTCACACTCTAAACTGGGTAACTCAAATTCTCTGCATGCAAAAATTATTTTGTGTTGATTTATCAGTTAATTGATTGTTCACTAAGAGTGGTTGAAGTTCCACTTCCACAATTTGACCTCCACTAGTTCTTTTGATAGCTAGAACTAGCTAAACTGACAATAACTAAAATTAATTGAAATGGATTGCTACAAATTAGCAATCAATTATGCTAAACTAATAACAAGCTTCCCCAACTCAAATTAACTGAGTTAACTAAGTGACAAGTTCCATGTCACCTCATTTAACTACCTCCAAGTATTATGTTGAAATAGGAATTCAAATTTTAATCTAGTTTGACAAAGGAATAGTCGAAAGTAGATTTCTTGCTGCATTTTCAACACTCGCTCTTAGAAAGAACGAGATTATAAACCATCCCTATCCTACACCTTTGGAACTCAAATTTTCCTCTTGACAAATACTTTGTGAAAATATTTGCATCTTGTTCCTCTGTTTGAATGTACTGTAGCAACATAATTTGTGTCTGCACAGAATCCCATAGATGGTGATACTAGATATCAATATGCTTGGATTAATCGTGAAAAACATGATTCTCAGAGAGTTTTATACAACTATGATTATCATTGTAAATCATAGTAGGATCCATCATCTAACCAAACAAGAAAACAAGTATCTTCCTCATCCAGATCGCCTCACATGCTGCTTGACTTAAAACCATGTATTCTACTTCTACTTAGCTGAGTACCATTGATCTTTTCTTCTTGCTGTACCAAGAAACTGCTGCAGACGTAACACTAAAAATTACATTTGATGTACTCTTCTAGCCTAATGGACTTCCCACCCAATTTGCATCGATGAAGCCACACAACGTCACTCCCTATGTACTTTTGTACCAAATTCCAAACTCGGTAGTGCCTATGAGGTACCGTATAACATGTTTAACTACCCTCCAAAATAGTTTGGTTGGCCTAACCATAGATTGACTCAGTTGGCTAACTGCATAACACATGTCTAGTCATGTTCTCACAAGATACATGAGTGAACCCACCAAATTCTAGTAATTAGTCACATCCACTTCCTCGCCTGAAGTGGCATCCTCTTTCCTCCAATTCATCTATAAAGGAGTCTCAATGGGTTTTCACTTGTCCATGCAGAACCTTTAAAGTATCTCATTAGCATACTTTCCCTGAGAGACAAATAGTTCTCCATCACCTTTCGATACTTCCAATCCAAGGAATTTTTGCATGAGACACATGTCCTTCATCTCAAACTCTCTCACAAGGTCCTCCTTGCAAGATCTGGTCATCTAATCATCACCATTAAGGATCAAGTTGTCAACATATAAAACAATAATCAACAATTTACCTTCTACCAAAATATGATAGAGGTTTTCATCTACTTCGCTTTTGGTGAAGCCGAAACCAGTGATATAGCCTTTGATCCATGTGTACCAAGCACAAGTTGCTTGCTTGAGACCATAAAATTCTCACTTGAGTCTGCACACATGCAAATCTCAATCAATTATCTTGAAGCCTTCAGGTTTCTCAATTTACACCTCCTCCTCAATAACTCCATTGAGGAATGTTGTTTTCACATCCATTTGGTGGATCTTCCACCCCATATGTGCAACCAAAGGAAGGATTGATTTGATGTATGAGTACCTTTCTACAGGATAAAAGGTCTCCTCATAGTCAATCCCCTCTATGTTAGAGTAACCCTTGGTCACAAATATGGAATTGTACTTTTCTATGTTTCTATATGTTTCCTACTTCACCTTGAAGATCCATCTTGAACCTACAACTGATTTGTCTGTTGGTCCTGGGACCATCGCCCAAAAGTTGTTCTTCACAATGGATTTGTAATCCTCCACCATTGCATCAACCCATACTAGTTACCCTATTTCTTCCTTGAAAGAGGATGGCTCAAACTCTATTAGCTCAGTCATTAGAGCCATGTAGCTACTGTACTGATCTAGTGACCTTCTCTGCCTGCGCTGATTTAAAGGAGAACCCACATTATCCCTTACACCCTGCATAAGTCTCTCATCTTCTCTAGTTCTCTTCCTAACTTCTTTGGATGACACTTCTTGAGTGGTTGTCTCCACTGTCTTCTCCTCAACTTGTGGCTGCTCCACAACATCTTCAGGCTCCTCCTCTGGCGGGATCTGAAGCTCCCTCTCAAAAGAGCACCACATGGCTTTGTCTTCATCAAATTTTACATCTTGTCATACAATTTTCATTCTGAGGGATGGAAAATACACATGCTAGTTGTGGGGAATTTCTATGTAACCAAAAAATACCCCCAACTCTGTTGTCGGCTCTATCTTCTTCCTTGATTATTTGGAGACATGGCAATAGATAGAGGTTCCAAATATCCTTAAGTGCGACACATCTAGCTTCTTCCCCAAGAAATCCTCCTCTAATATAATCATGCCACAAATCCGATGAGGAATCCTATTATGGAAATATACTGTCATGTTGCATGCTTCAACCCACATGTGCAAAGGTAGGATTTTCTCATGCAACATCACTCGTGATACTCCCACAATGCTCTGGTTCTTCCTTTCAGTTACCCCATTATATTATGGGTGTTGGGGTGTTTTCAATTCTCATCGAATGCCTTCTTTTGCACATTTTTTAAAAACTCATTTGGCACGTACTCACCTCCATTATTGCTCCTGAGAGCCTTCACCATCTTGCCTGTTTCTTTCTCCACCAGTGCCTTTAGCTTTAATAACTTGGAGAAAGTATAATCCTTCTTGCATTGTGCATGGAAGTGGAGGCTGTTGAGAAAGGTCGACAAACATCAGAGTGTATCCTTTCAAGGACTGCATGTGCTCTGCTATCTCGATCATGGAAAGTGGATTTTGTGTACTTCCCCAAGGTACACCCTTCGTATGTGTCTTGCTCCTCTATTTCTCCTTTAGGTAGGCCTATGGTAATATGCTACATGATATTCAAAGCGCCATAATGTAAATGGCCAAGTCTTCTATGCCACATTTTGTTGACATTGTGGCTCTACACCTTCTCCACCTTTGTGCTCAATGTAGCACAATCCTCCAAATCTAGATTGTAGAGGTCCTTCACCTGAACCCTGATCTACTTCACCTATCCCATGGCTATGTGTCTCAAGAATTCCTTTCCTTTGCTGAAGATGACAACGTAGCCATGGTCTTCCAAACCTGCAATGGAGACAAAATTCTTCTTTAGACCTAGAACAAACATCACATCCTTGAACCTGAGAGGGGATATCGACTGCTTCTAAGATTGACTCTACAAATATCGGTTGCACTCTACCTTTAGTCACCTCCCATCTCGATGTGCATTTGGAGATCCTTCTCCTCCAAATCACTAAAAAATTCTATGTTCCCCATTATATGGAATAAGGCACTGGTATCGAGATATCAAACACTTCCCATCAACGTGTTGGCCATGCATGCAATGAGATTAAAAACAAGCTCAAACTATGAAGCTAATGCTTCACCCAGTTCTCCTCCTATAGTCTTCTTACTTGCCTTCTTGTGTGGACACTTCATTACAGTTCCTGAGTTAATGATAGTGAAAGCACTTGATTCTAGACAAGTCTTTATTCTTTCCCCCTTGACTAGATTCTTCTTTGGATTGGGATTTCTTCCCTTTCCCTTTATTTTCATTTCCATCCAAGGCACAGTTCTCCTCATCCTTGCCCTTGTATGAAGTCTCGTATAAGGTATTCCTCTTTATTTCCCCCTATACCAAATCATACCATAAGTGTTCCCAATTTGGTAGCTTCACCCTCCCATTCCCCAAATCTTGGCAGTTGTACCAGCTCTTAGGAAGGCCTAGAAGGGCTATGCTCACCAAATAATCCTTTACTACAGTAACACCAGCTTGACCAAGTTTATCTCGACACAGTGTGAACCTTCTTAGGTATTTTGGAATAGTCTCATTCCTCTGCATCTTGATATTTCAAAGTTTTCCCTTGAGTGCCAATTTCCTATGGTCACTACTATTGTAGAACAAATTAGTGCTTGCCACATTGCATACAGAGTCTCTTTCCCATGGATATTTAAGACAATATGGTCTCATACTCCCTTCAATATGGTCCTCCTCACCTTTGCAACACACTTCTTCCATTCTGCCAAATCCTTAACATCAAATGTTGTTGGTTTTGGAATATCATTATCAGTTAATTCCTTCAACCCATTACCCACCAATACTGCCTCCATGGGGTTCATACATGCAACATATTCAACCTCCCTCAAGGGCATACTCTAGCCTTAGTCCATTAAAATCGATCGTCTTATTCTTGAAGAAAACTTGCAACTGTGATCTACAAATTTGAACCTCCTGCAATGGAGATTTTGAAATATCTACTCTACAGTGGTTCCAACTCCGATACCATGTAGAAATTAATGTGTAGGTTCAATTCTGCTCATGAAATTTTCTAAAGCATAAGAATTGAATCTACTCTACTAATTTGTGGAAGTTAATTCTGTAGGTTTTAACCCCGTACAGAAATTACCTGCATACAAATTCTAAAACATAGAAAATAAACAATGCGAGAGCATAACACATAAAAAACATATACATAGAGATTTTCCCCTGGTTCCCAAAGCCAAGACTACCAGATTGATTTTACATTATGTTCCTTTCAATGTTACAATACATATTTATACATGCTGAAGCATCCAATACCATGGACCGAAAACCATCGCGTCCAAAACCATGTGCGAAAATCATGCACAAAACCATATGTAGGTCTGCCCAACCTAACGTGGGGTCCAAAACCAAAATTTTCTGGGGCGCTGCCCCAGACCCCATAGAGGGGTGTTACCTGCATCCCTCAAGCCCCTGTGACACCCTTGCTATGCAATTAGCACAATGCAGGGGGGCTCCCCCCCCAACCCCCAAGTTAACTACGTGGGCTAGTCGTGGAATGAATATAACACATTCTAACATTATTCCACTTGTTGTTTTCTTTCCATAGGGGGCCACAAGAGAGCTTAGTCATTTATCCAGCCCTACAATGCCCATTATTTCTCTACACCAAGAGAACTTCTAATAGTTCACAAATTTTGTCAATCCATCTGCAGTATTCTTCAAAGTGTCCACCTTTACCAGCAACACCTTTTTGTCTTCTATCATATCCCTCACAAAGTGATACTGAACATCAATGTGCTTTGTCTTTGAATGATATGCAGGGTTCTTTGCCAAAAAAAATTCTCTTTGGTTGTCACAGTCTATCCTTATAGCTCCCTATACTAACCCCATACTTGAACACAATCTCTGCAACCAAACTGCTTCCTTGCTTGCATGAGGGGCTGCCATGTATTCTGCCTCTATAGTTGATAGTGCCACTACAGATTATTTCTTACTCATCCAACTGACTGCAACTCCAAATAGGTTAAACACATACCCACTTGTAGATCTTCTCTGATCTAGATCTCCAGTTCAGTCTGCATCAACAAAGCCACAAATATCTAACACTCTGTCAAATCCTGGTCTTCCTTGGTAGCACAAACCATAATCACTAGTGCCATGAAAATACCTAAAAACTCACTTCACTGCTTTCTAGTGCTCCTTCCCTGGTTTTGACATAAACCTGCTCAATACTCCCACTGCATGTGCAATATCTGGTCTAGTACAGACCATCACATACTTTAGGCTACCGACTGCACTTGCATATGGAACACGGGACATGTCCCCTTCCTCTTCTTGTGTCTTGGGACACTGTTCAGCAGATAACTTTACACCTACAGGAATAGGAACCTTCACCGGTTTACTATCTTGCATATTAAACCTCTGCAATATTGTCTTGACACACTTCCTCTAGTTTAACCAAAGCTTCCTCTTTGTCCAATCTCTTTTAATTTCCTTGCCCAAAATATATTTTGCAGCACCAAGATCTTTCATGTTGAATTTGGAGGACAAATGGGTCTTCAAATCCTTGATAATTTCTTTGTCATTTCCAACCAGCAACATATCATCCACATACAAGACCAGATAAATAACATGGTCACCAATTAATTTAAAATACACACAATGGTCTACTTTGCTTCTCTTGAAGCCAAGTCCCCGTATAAATGTATCAAATTTCTGATACCACATCCTTGGTGACTGTTTTAACCCGTACATATATTTCTTTAACTTGCATACCAGTTCTTTCTTACCCTTCACCACAAATCCTTCAAGTTGCTTCATGGAGATTTCCTCTTCCAGATCCCCATGAAGAAATGTTGTCTTCACATCCATCTGTTCTACCTCAAAATCAAAAGTAGAAGTAACTGATAAAAGTAATCTAATAGAAGTTACCTTGGAAAAAGGAGAAAAAATATCACCAAAATGAATTCCCAGTGTTAGAGCCTAGATTAACCTCAGGCTGAAGGAAAGCAATCCTAGGATAACCACAAACCAAGCTTAACTTGGTAGCTAGCCCTACCAGGTCGGGAGAGGGCTCTCTCCTTGTGAAACTCAATCAAGATGACTGGACCAGATATGGATTTTAGGCCAGGTATAGTAGCTCTAGGGTTTTTGATTGATTTTGTTGGTTTTGTTGCTGGATAAAATGGAGCTAGGCAGTTTTGGGTCCGGGAAATCAAGTCAGGATGCAGGGTGTTCTATGGGGTGAGGTAGGTAGGTGTTTTGGCACTTAGAATTGAGTAAGTTGAGAGGTCTAACACTGGTGAGGAGCTGAGGAGGGAATGCAAATATTATGTATCCTTCTCAAACAATAGAAAACATCAAAAACTGAATGGTTTCCCAAGGCAGAGCACTGTAAACAATGTATTCTACCTATCTATCTTGATATCATTCAACTAGAATAAATGAATTAGATTGTGGCACACATAACACATGAGAAAAACTAATAATAACAGAATAAGAAACTATGCAAAAACACTTTACCACAATTATCCCATAAAAATAGCTGCAAATCATGGTTTATTTCCATGACAAACTGTTGATAAAGGTGTACAATGTAGCTCAGAGCATCCAAGAGAGTCCAACCTTTGCTAATGATAGAAATAATACATAATATAGACATCAAACCACCTATGCTAGCCATCAGGGTCGAATCCAAGAGAAAAGGAGCTGTTACAACCATTTCCAAACAGGGAATAGGAATATAGGCAGTGGAACAACTTGCCTCTATAAGCATGGAAACTAATTCATTAACCCCCAAACCACCTCAAACTGATGAATATACCCTCTAAGATCATTTCAATATTAGATTTACATACCAAGGCATTAATTACAATCATAAAATCATCCATGAAGAGAGAGAAAGTCATCTTGCAGTGAAAATAGGTGAAAATTGGAATTTTCTAGCAAACTGGCCAAAAGCACAGTGCCATGAGCCAGATGCGCAGCGCCTATTCACACCCAGTTTTGGAGGCCTTCCCTTTAGCCAAACTGAGTGTAAGATAGCTCATTGGAAAGGTCTTCCTATCTGGTTTCTAGAAAATCTTGAATTTTTTCATTTGGAGATCATTTGCCCCCTAAAAAGTGAAATATCCCAAGGCTACTTCTGTGTGTCCAAAAAGAGGCAGAGAGGTCATTGTTTGGTATTTTGTTGACCTTTTGGTGACCTACTTTTGCTCCAAAATTTCTGAAATTTTTTGGGTTTGATGCTCTCATCATTCTGAATCCAAATATATAAGCCTTTCCTCCAAAAATTACTCCAGGGAATTTCCTGTTTTCAAAATTTCAAAATTTGAAAACGACAAAAATTCATTAAAACTTGCCTAGATTTGGCATGGGACACCACCATTAGTTTCTTTGATGGGCTATTGAGGCTTCAACCAAGATTTTCAACTTATCTTGCTCCTTTTTTCTCTTTAAGGCCTTCCTCAACCTAGCCTTAAGTTTCTTGATCCTTATGTTGTAGATTTTGTTTTGAGTCAAGTAATGATACGCCATGTGGCAAAGCATCTTCTTGTCCCTGTTGGCCTTCTCAATCAGCCCCTGAAGGTGTATGTTGACCCTATCAAGCCAAGTTTCCCTATCATTCTCAATCTCTTGTTCAATTGAAGTCAACTTGAAATTAGCTTCCTTGGCCTTTTTCCTGTTTTCTTTGATCATTTGCAGCTCCATGAGGACTTGTTTGTTGCTCAATTGTTTGTTTTCTTACTCTAAATACTTGATGATGAACTTAGATATCTCTAAGTTATCTGAAAAGGATTGTATTTCAGCCTCTTGTTCCTCTATGATCATGTCTTTGATAGTATTTGGATCCTGAGCTTCCGAATCAATAATGTTAACTCCATGATGAGTGAAGTGTTGTTGTGGCTCATCATGCTCAAAAAGATTAAAATCTCTTTCTTACTCATCGCTAAGATCCTTCTCTTGCATCTTTTTCTTTCCCTCATTTTTGCCCTTGCTTTGCTGCTCAATTTGTACCTATTTTGCTGAAGAATAAGGAAAAACCCCTTCCACACCTTGTGGAGATAGCATTTTCCTGTGGCCTGATGACGAAGGCGAGACCCCTTCCACACCTGGTGGAGATAATACTCACCTAGAAGCTACAAAAAGTTTCCTAGTGCCCCTCTTATATGTCACAAACACTGGCACTCCAACAGTTTCAGTCTCTTTGACCTTTTCATGTCCTGAAGGTCCACCTTCTTCATGATGTACTGATGAAAATATTTGTGGGCCTTTGAACATCTCATGAGAAATGAAAGTCTCCCATGGCATGTTAAGAAGGTTCAGCTAATGTAGAACAATAATTTTAATCAAAGAGTAATGGAAAATGCTATTCAACTGCTGGGGGTATGGCTTCCTCTTTACAATATGTGCCATCTTCTCAATGTTTCTGAACATGAAGTAAGGGATATTCATCATTCTTACTCTAGTGAAATGCATCAGCAGTCTAATGTGGTAGGCATACAACCGGGAGAACCTACCTTCACAAGTGAAGTACTTGATAATGATTTTCATCAATGGAGCAAACCTGTCTTCCAAAAACTTGAAGGGGAATACTCTCTTCATTTTGTCTTTGTATCTAGCCTTGATGTAAGGCTCATAGTACTCCTCATCAATATCCTAACCTTTGTTCCAATTTTCACCCACATCTGGAATACCTGTAGCCTCTGAGATGACAGCTGGTGATATGGTGAATGTTATTCCGGCAAGGGTTACTTCATTATGTTGCAAATGTGTCACAAATAGCCTAGCCAACTCATGATGAAATTTGACTCTTTCTATCATCTCACAAAAATCAAAGCATGCCTGGTGTTTAAAGCAAGAAATGGCAAGTGGACAGGCTTGCAACTCCCTCAAACTAGTGGGCTCCTCTCTGATAATCCTTCCTCCTTTATGAGGCTTCCTTTGTTGTATATTTCTCTCCCTGGAACTGTCACTAAGGGTGTCTTCCTCAAACTCATACTCACTGTCTCTTTCCATTGCTTTTTTGTGGTTGTGAACCCTTGTGGTTATATTAGTGAATAATATAGTGAAAACAGGGTGGAGGAATGGAATGAAGATGAGTATGAAGAGATTTTTAGGGATGAGTAGGGTTTTAGGGAGAATGGGTAGGGTTTGGTGATGTGAATAGGGTTTGTAGGGTTTGGGGAGAATGTAAATAGGAATGTGGAAAATGTATGAGGGGAATGGGATTTAGGAAATATATAAATGGGAATGGGATTTAGTGAATAATAAGGGTAGATAGGGTATACAACCACTAGTGAAATGAGGAAAACTAGGGTTTCAGTTTAGAGACTAGGGTTTTAGTTTTAGGAATACAAAACACCAATCTTAGCAAACCAAACCCTAACACATAAGATAGGAGTGATGTACTTACTTGTTAGAGAGAGAAACTGAATATTTCGAGGTGATTTAGCAACTTGGGGAAGATTTGGGCTTGGATGGGTAGATGTGTAGTGCCTCCCAGAAGCGCAGCGCCCATGCAATTTTACACTGGAAAACCCTGCTAGGTGAGCAGCGCCCTCCTCAGATGTGCAGCGCCGTTTTGCAGACAACTTTTGGAGGCCTTCTTAGTGTCCAAATTGAGCATGGGATAGCTTTTTGGAAATATATTTTAGTCTATTTTCCAAAATATCTTGAATTTTTCAATTTGGAGTTCATTTGCTCTGTCAAAAGTCCAATCTCCTAAGATTGGTCAAAATGTGCAAAATGAGGTTGCCAAAATGTAGAGTGATTTTGCAGTCAACTTTTGAAGGTCTTCCTCAACTTCAAATTGAGCTCAGGATAGCTCATTGGAAATATATTTGTGTCTAGTTATCATTGAACTCATTGAGAAAGTCATTTGGTGATTCCACCTAGGAGAAAAATTGATTTAACCAATGTCACTCGAGAGGTGCATTAACCCTCCTGAGGCAAATGATGTTTTCGACATTTTTCCCAAACCATGAAACTTGTGTAAAGAGTGAAAGAGGTTTTTCCTCTTGGGTCTATGACGGGAACAAACTTCTCTAAGTTTTGTCAAATTCATCTTCTATTTTTCAGAAATATCATTTTAATAAAACCTATCCCGATATGTGGAACAAGGGATTTGTAGAAATGAAGGGAAATGAAGGGGATAAGGGGCTTCTAAATTCTTGAGAAAATTTTGGAGAATAGGGAGGGATGTTAGGAAGTAGGGGAAAGTGGAATTTCAAATATTGAGTGAGGGGAAGGGGTCCAAAAGGGCAAAACATAGGCCTAGCCTAGAAAATTGTCAAATTGTAGCAATAAGCTAGGGTTTGTGGGAAAATGATGAATTTGAGGGATATCAATCATGGGAAATGTTTAAAAAGGTATATTAAGTATAGGGGAAGGTGTATGAGCATCAAGATACAAGATTTGTTTACGTTTTGACCATCCAAGAAAAATTACCTTCAAAACCCTAGGAGAGGGAAATAAGCCTTATCTAAGCACAACTGAAGCACGAACAAGGTGTAAAATGACCCATTGGAACCTAAAATGATGATGACAACTCTTTGAATGATGGTATGCTCAGTTGAATGGTGACATGGGCCAACACTTGGAAAACTTTGGAAGGAGTGAAAACAATCCTAGACCTAATACCTAGTGACCAAATTTTACTTGAAGACTCACTGAAATGACAAAATTTGACTTTTACACCCTAAGACCACTTTGTAAGAGCATGTTTGATCACTGGTGGAAGGCTTCAAAGAGTGACACTAACACCCGACACCTGGGAATAAACTTTTGCTACCAACTGAGCTTTGTATTTCTCCACCTTTCCTTCTGCATTTGTATTCTTCTTTATCACCCATTTGCTGTCAATGGGTTTCCTTCTAGCTGGAAACTCCACCAAATCCCAAGCCTCATTTTTGTGCAAAGATGCCATTTCATCAACCATGGCCTCTTTCTAGAGTTTTACATCCTCTGAATCTATTGCTTCCTTCCGTTGAACACCACATCTCGATTGTACACAACCTTCCTTGTTACTAGATTCCAAAGCTTATAGCCCTTTAAACCATCCTTATACCCAATAAAGATGAACTTTTCAGATTTACTATCCAACTTGGTTCGTTTCTCCTTTGGAACATGTACATATGCATCACATCCAAATAACATGAGATGTGAAAGAGAGGGTTTATTACCAGTCCATACCTCTTGTGAGTCTTATCCTCCAACGTTGTTGAAGGTGATCTGTTGACTAGGTAACATGTTGTCTCCACTGCCTCTACCTAGAATTCTTGTCCTAACCCGGCACCACTGAGCATGCTTCTCACCCTTTCCATCAACGTCTTGTTCATTCTTTTTGCAACTCCATTTTTCTCAGGTGTGTATGGAGTAGTCTTCTGCCGTGCTATACCACATTTCTTACATAATTCTTCAAATTGCTTACTGCAAAACTCTCCATCGTTATCTATCCTTAACACCTTTATCTTCTTCTATGTATGGTTTTCCATCAAAGCCTTAAATTCTTTAAACCTATCAAAGACTTCAGATTTCTTCTTAAGGAAATATATCCATGTATTCCTTGAGAAGTCATCTATAAATGATACATAGTACACAAACTTACCCAGTGATGGAACCTTCACACATCCAACACATCACTGTGCACAAGTTCTAATATCTGTTTTGCCCTCTTACCACCAGAGGGGAAACTCACCCAATTTTGCTTCCCATATACATAATTTTCACAGAAATCAAAATCCAGAGAGCTATTACTCATAGTTTCTGCTATACCTTTACCATGAAGTATTTGAAGGCCCTTCTCTCCAACATGTCCAAGCCTTTGATGCCACATCATGGTCTTCTCTCCAAAGACCACTAGACTTTCTGCTCCACTTTCAAGAACCACAGAACTGTTGCACCCATCAATAACAGTGCTACCTCGCAGCTTGTATAGAGTTCCAATCTGAACTCCCCGCATCAATACCAGTGCTCCCTGAACCATTTTACAGGTATCCTTCTCGAACACTGTTTTTACACCTCCATCATCCAACTTGCTTACAAAAATTAGATTTTTGGCCAATGCAGGAATATTCAGAACACCTAGAAGTGTTCTAACCCTTCCACCTTGCAACTTCAACTTTACTTTTCCTAGCCTTCCTGTCATCTCCCAAGAAGACATCACCACCATCATATTTCTCATACTCGCAGAAACACTCTCTATGGGGAGTGAAGTGAAAGGATGCACATGAATCAATCAACCATGCCTCATGATCTACATGTGTACTTGAAGAAGCCAAGTACACATCCCCACCTTCATCTGAGGTGGTTTTTGCCTCTGCGGAAGGAGCATCATCAACTCCCTTTCCTCTATCAGGAGCTTTATATTTACGGTCCCTTTTGTAGTGCCCTTCCTTTCCACATTTCCAACACACCACCTTTACAGGTTTTCTTGGAGATTTAGACCTCCCACTCAATGACTTAGTTTTGTTTCTACTCTGGGACTGTCCTCGTACAGACAAGGCATCACCATTCTGGCTCTCCATATTTTTCCATCTCATTTCCTCCGTCAGCAAGGATGAGACTATTTCATCAAACTGCAAGGCCATTGCATTACTACCTATTGCAATAACTAGACTATCCCACGAATCTGGTAGAGAACACAACAAACTGATGCACTTATCTTCATCTAAAATTTTAATATCAACAGATAATAACTGAATTACCACAATAATAAATGCATTCAGATGCTTTGTCACTGAGTCTCCATCTTTCATCCTCAGGTTATAGAGCTTTTTCCGTAGGAACAGTTTATTCACCAGAGACTTAGATTGGTAGAAAGTCCCTAACTTGTCCCACAAAGCCTTCATTGTAGTTTCCCCTGATACATTCAACAATACTGAATCTGAGACACATAATCGTATTGTGCTCTTTGCCTTCTAATCCATCTTCTTACATTCTTCATTGGACACTCCCATTGGTTTAGTACTCAGATCTACAGCGATCCATTGATCTTTATCCACCAACAGATCCTCCATCTTGAGTTTCCACAACACAAAACTCTGACCATTAAACTTCTCGATCTCTATCTTTCCACTACTCACCATCTTCTTTCACCACCAGAATCGATCTCGCAAATCTCCCACTGAACAGGGTCTACCACAGGCCCGAACAAAACCCCTCAGCAACAAAGGCGTCCCCTTGAAGCCAAAAACAGCTCTGATACCAAATGTAGGTTTTAATCCGGTACAGAAATTACCTGCATACGAATTCTAAAACACAGAAAATAAACAATGCAAGAGCATAACACATAAAACACATATACACAAAGATTTTCCCCTAGATACCAAAACTAGGACTACCAAATTGATTTTTCATTATGTTCCTTTCAATGTTACAATTCATATTTATACATGCTGAAGCCTCCAATACCATGGATCGAAAACCATCACGTCCAAAACCATGTGTGAAAATCATGCACAAAACCATAGGTAGGTCTGCCCAACCTAACATAGAGTCCAAAACCAAAATTTTCTGGGGCGCTTCCCTGGACCCCATAGAGGGGGGGTTACTTGCATCCCTCAAACCCCTGTGACCCCCCTCGTTGCGCAATCAGTGCAACGAAAGGGGGCTCTGGCCCCCCCAACCCCTCGATTAACTATGTGGGCTAGTCGTGGAAAGAATATAACACAATCCAACAAATTCACCATCTAAAACAAGAATCATAGACCTGAAAAAGGAAAGATCACACATGCACAAAGATTTATCTAAGGGAAAGAAATTTCTCAAAACCCCTTACTATCTATATTGCATTAATCAGAGAATAGAGAAGAAATACATATGCTTTCTCAAGCTTGAGCACACCATGCAAGGGTATAGTTTATCCCTCTGCTTGACTGACTGAACCTGGCCAATACCTACCCAATTTCAAGCCTTCCCAAGCTCCTATTTTCTTTCATTGTTACCTTGGTAAATGGCCCCTATTTTTTAGGAATTTGACACTTTGGAATTGTGAAATTACCTTAGGTCTTCCTCTGACTGCATGCACCACCTGTACACATTGGGATATGCTACAACTAATATTACACTACCTTGGAATCTCCATATCAACTGGGTAACTTGAATTCTCTATATGCAACAATTATTTTGGGTTGATTGATCAGTTAATTGGTTCATCATTGAGTGTGGTTGAAGTTCCACTTCCTCAACTTGACCTCCACTAGTTCTTCTGACAGTTAAAACTAGATAAACTGACAATAACTCAAATTAACTGAAATAGATTGCTACAAATTAGCAGTCAATCGTGCTAAACTAAACTCAAGCTTCCCCAAATCTAATTAACTGAGTTAAATAAGTGACGAGCGCCATGTCACCTCAGTTAACTATCTCCAAGTATTATGCTGAAATAGAAATTCGAATTTTAATCTAGTTTGACCAAGGAAAAGTCAAAACTATTTTTTCTTGTTGCATTTTCAATATCATAATCTTATCATCCAATGCCAATGAGGGTGATCTACTTACCAATAAATATGTAGTGTCTAGTGCCTCTACCTAGAATTAATATCCTAACCTAGCACCACTGAGCATGGTCCTTGTTTTCTCCATTAGCATCAGGTTCATCCTTTCTACAACCCCATTTTGTTGAAGTGTGTATGGAGTAGTCTTATGGCTTGTTATATCACACTTTATAGAATTTTTTGAAATCATTCCCACGTGATTCTCCACCATAATCTATCCTCATCACCATTTTTTTTTGTTTTCCACAAAATCCTTAAACTCTTTGAACCTTATTAAAAGATTCATATTTCTTCCTATGGAAATACATCCGTGTATTCCTAAAAAATTCATCTATAAATGAGACATTGTACACAGATTTATCAATTGATGGAACCAACATAAGTATAAACATATCAATGTGCACCAATTGTAATATTCCCTCTAACCTTGTAGAATCAGAGGAGAACCTCACCTAATTATTCTTCCCATACAAGCAATGTTCATAGAAATAAAAATCCAGAGAGAAATTAGACATACCTTTTACCATAACATTATTATGGAGTACTTAAAGTCCCTTCTCTCCAATATGTCCCATTCTTTTATGCCACATCATAGTCTTTTCACTAGAGACTATAAGAGTTTTTCCTTCTTTTGCTCCACTATCAAGAACAACATAATTTTTGCACCCATTAATAACAATTCTTTCAAATAGCTTATATCAAATAGACATACACCAAATAATAAACCAATTTGATAAATCATGTGTTTTATTATATTCAAAATATATACATATTAATACATTTTTATTGACCCTTGGTTTTCATCTTCCACGAGGTCTCTTGGACTTCCCATAACTGTTGGCATTCACTTGAGGTTTTTTCCCCTTCATCTCAAGTGAATAAGCCAAGTTTTCATAACCAAAAAGGATTATGCTTGCAACATTCCTCCCCTTAATCTAAAGGGGTGTACATGAGTCCAAGAAGAGAGTTGAAATCCATGACATACAATGGTTGTACGTGCTCTCTAAAATGTTGATTTAATGAAGAACACAAACCAAATGAGGTAGAAAAACATGAATTTTTCTACCTATGATGGTTTAAGGATAACCATCAGCTCTAGAACTTGGCTCGAAGTAGTTACTGCAATAATTTTGAATCTGGGTAGAAGATGGTGTCTTCTATTAAGTAGAATTTCTCCCCAATGATGGGCAATAGAAGTTGAAGTCTTCTAAAGTTAGTGGTTTAAGGTTGGCCACCAACTCCAATACTAGGCTCTAAGGAGATCGTGGAATGAATTCTAAATCTAGCTAGAAAATGAATTCTTTTGTGAAGTGGAAGTTCTCCATGATGATGGTTTGAATGTGACCACAAACTAATAAATTGGGTAGCAGAAACTGAAGTATTTTGTCGATGGTGGTTCAAGCCTAGCCACCAACAATCCCCATGGAACATGGTTTTGTCTCTAGCTACAACTCTGACTCTAGAACTGGCTTGCTCTAGCTCTAGGACTTGGCAGTTAGCTCTGGTTTAGGATGTGGCTAAATCTCACTTGATATCTCTTTGAAGCTATTATTTGATCATAAATTCCCCCTCCATTAGATACAAGATGAGTGTTGATCCGTGCAATAGGTATGTATTTACTCTTGATTATTATCCTTTTCCTCCTTTCTTATCCATCTTATGCCATGATTTAATAACAAATTGATAGGATTTTGATAAGGAATGAATAAAACAGCTCTTGATATGATTTGACCAACCAAACTAACTCTCGTTACTTTTTATGTAGAAAAACAGTAGAAGGAATAATTGTTGTTCCCAAGTTGAAACAGCAAAAGCTAATCGAGGAAAATGAGACGTGTCGGGTGCGGTCGAACCAAGGAAAAAGTCAAGGAGATCAGTGCAAGATGGAATAATTGTTTGAAGATAGCATTTAGTTGTGAATCCCTCAGGATATCCTGATCCTAAGCGATCACATTTATCTTTTCCTTATGACTATAAAAGAGAAGACCAAAGAGGTATCTCTCGTCTTTTACTTGGATTGTAATTTTAATTTACAGAAGGGTGATTCTGAGAAACAAGATCATGTTATAATGATAAGTGACTTTGATGATTAATATACAACTTGCGTTGTTGTTCGTTCGTATCTTCTGAAATTGTTAAGCAGTGTTCACTATTGGCTACGGCTTGGTCTTTGGTGGACTTTATTGATGTCCCCTATTTTATGCATTTTTCGTTTCCTGCAAGTTATTCTGCTTTATAGCTTTTCAGTTGATGTATTATCATTAAATCGGATTTCTGGTATTCATTTCATTAATGCACAGTCATAGTTGGTTTTATTTAGTGCACGTCATGGATTGAATTAGTTATCGGTTAAAGAATCATTTTTGGTTAATTGCAGAACAAAGCGTAATTGATTAAATGCTTTCCTTTTACCCAATAGTTTAAGTACAACTGAAAGAGCTCAGTTAATACTACAATGCTCTTGGTTGATTGTCATTTGAATTTGGTTGATTAAGATTGAATTGCAGTATTGTTTGAGATAGAGTCATGATGCTTAGATGAGTTATTTCCTTTAGAGTTACAAGCTTGAGATTTATGATTGCATCTGTTTACTCTTGTATTGAATTTCATAGCTTAGTTTAAAATATTACTCTCTGGATTTATAGCTTGCACATATTGTGTACACTCTTGGAATAAAAAGACTTACCCAAGTTGATAATTAATGTGAGGCAATTAGGAGTTTTAAAAGACACCTTTTAGCACCCAACATTTTGGCACCATTTCCGGGGAGAGTGTTGCCATTTTACAAAGAGTGATGTCTGTCTGCTGAGAGAGAATTGGGTATTAAAAACGGGAGGTAAGAACCTACATACTGAGCGAGTAAATTGCTCACTCCTCTGCCCAATTTCTAGTAGAATTGCGTAGGAATTTAAGATAGAAATGAATGTTTGTATTTTTGTATGAATGACTAAGAAGAAAAGACCATAAAAGGATATAATTCCTCCCCCCAAACCTGAAAAATCCAAGGGACCGATGACCCTTGGACAATCAACCTTCATTGATGAAATCATAAGAAAAGTTGAGTCTTAGTCATCAGTAGGACCCTGAACTATTGCTACCAGACACCCTATTGTTTACCTTCAGGCCATAGGATCACTATTTGTAGCTAACGTTGAGATTAACAGTAAGATTGAAGGGTCTGAATAGAGTTTTCAAGATATTGAAAATTCACAACCACGCCCTTCACAAGAAGGGAATTCTTGCAACCTCCATGAAGGAGAAGGAGAAACAGGTAATCCTAAAATTAAATCATCAGAACCTAGATCTCCTAAAGTAGTGATTGAACAAAGGACACCCAGTGTTCTGGATCAAGGTAGCGCTGTTAAAATCATTCCAGCCTCTTCTGGACATCCTAGGAACAACTCTCCAACTCCAAAGATCCTTGAAGAATATTAGCATATTTTTTACCAAATGGCAAATAATCAGCGACAGTCCAGACTTCTACGTTACAATACCCTATTGTAGATACAGTTGTCAATGCCCCCATGAAAGCTATTCCATTATAGAATATTCCTACCTTTCATGGGCTAACTTCAGAAGACCCTGATGCATTCCTTTTCGAATTCAATGTCCTATGTAGGGGTTATGATTACACCACTGACCCCTAGAAACTGAAACCATTCCCCTCTACTCTAAAGGGAGAAACCCTACGTTGGTTTATGGGACTTGGTGGAGGTACCATCAATGATTGGGAACAGATGAAAACATCCTTCCTTAAAAAATACCAAGATTATTGCTGAACTAGAGAACTAAAAGATGAAAATTTTCAAATGGTAGCTAAGCCTAACGAGACTTTGGAAGGATATGTGGAGCATTTACAATATAATATGCAAATATATCCTTATGAAAATCTTCCTGACAATGTTCTTGAACCCACAATGATTAAAGGTATGAAAGACCAATGGGTAGAAACATTGAACATAATCGGTAAGGGTGATATTTATCAAGAAGATTATGACAATATTATAGACTTTTGCATCAGGTGCTCCAGGGGCAGTACAAGGTTGAAACCAGCTAGATGTGATGCAATCACCAGAGACAACAAAACCTCAGAAGAAAGCATTACAAGAGTCAAAATCGGCAATCTATTGGAGGATTTCAAGACTAATATCCTGGGAAACCCTAACGACACAATTGGATATCATGCAAGCTAACGAAAGCAGGCTAAAGCAAAACAAAACTTGGCTATTTTTTGTCCCCATTGCAAAAAAAAACACAGTCATAAAGAATGCTCACTAGATACAATACAGGCATGTGCCATATGTACCAAGGAGCATGCCACGGAAAGTTTCCCATCTCTCCTAGGATTAAAAGTAGTCTTCAAGGAAGTAGAAGAATAAGTAGAACCAATATATCTGCTGAACCAACATCGTCAATGGCAAACATGTTAGACATGTATGCCTACCGATCCATCTTCATTCTTTCCTCCCTCGCAATATAATTCTCAGCAATATTCAGGGGCAACATGGCAGAACCAACCACCTTTTTCTACTTGGCCACCTCAAACATTTTCTATGCCACCATGGCCCAACCAGTGAAATCCAAACAATTATTGTTCAAATACCTCTTACCCTCCACCATTCTGGTAGAACAATCCCTATCCATCCCAACGGCCCCCTTCCACCTCACAAAATCAGAACTAGCAATCAAACTGGCAAAGATCCACGAACCAACCTATGGGGACAATTCCTCTATCTCAACCTACTTTACCAGCACCTTATATGTTGCAGCAAAATCCTCAATCTAATATACGACCACAAATCCCACCCCAAATCCCAACAACAAACCAATTCAGTCAGTGCAAATCATTGAAGGTATGGACCTTGAAGCAGAGTTGAGAGAGTGTAATGAACTCAAGTTAAGATCTGGACGCATAATCGCTCCAAACGAGGATAAAATCCTACAACCTGAAGAACCACACCCAAATAAGCCTTTGACTATAAATGATCAACAAGGGGAAGATGTAGCCAGGCAGAAAAATCCCGAACAAATCATAACTACTTCCCCACCATTCCCAGAAAGATTGATGATACCACGCCCAATTGAACATCCCGACTTTGATCTTCTGGGTGAACTCAAGAATATCTGTATAAAAATTCCCCTCCTTTGGGCTATTCAAGACATTCCAATATATGCCAAAACTATTAAAGAATTGTGTATAAATAAGTCTGTGAGGCAAACAAAAATAACCCCAACTATCCATGTTGTCGGGACTTTATTTGATTTATTACTAGGAAAAGAAACACCTGTCAAATATGAAGACCCAAGAAACCCCATTGTCACAGTATAGATAAATGGCGGCTCTTTTCCCAATGCTTTAGTTGATTCAGGGGCATCCATTAACATTCTCACAACAACTTGCGAAACACTTGGCATCACAGCCTTGGAACCAACAACTACCTTGTTGGAACTTGCTAACCACTCAGTCATTAGGCCAGAAGGAACATTACTGGATGTGATGGTTTTTGTAGACAGTTGGGAATATCTGGCAGATTTTTTGATTATTAACCCTTGGAACTGGCTAGATAGACATTCTTTAATTTTAGGAAGGCCTTGGTTAGCAACCGTTGATGTTTATATCAGCTGTCGGACATGCAGTATGATCATAACCATAGGGAATGATGTGAAGAATCTAGCCTTATACCCTCCTGCTCAACCAAGCCTAACCATTCTAAAAACTAGGAAGCAACCTGTAACATATTTAATAGAAAATATTCGGTCACCATTGACTGTGGTAAATGCCCTTGAGTTTAAAAACCAAAAAAAAGACGATGTCATTAATACCTTTATCAATCATCCTGCTACAGTATCTAGTTTGAAATGTCACATGATTGAAGCAGTCCTTGACAATGAAATTGAAGAATATTCCCTAAGAGATATCAATGACCAACCAATAACAATAACCACTGTCTATAATAGCAAACCTATTGAAATCGAGCCAGGGAAGATCTTGAATATTAACAGTAATCTGAGTGATGACTAGCAACAGTATTCAAGTCCTTAGGAAATATAAAGGAGCTTTTGCTTGGGATTACCCAGACATGAAAGGGGTTGACCCTCAGCTATGTATGCATCACATTTACACTGAAAAATATGAAAGACACATTCGACAACCTCAGTGTATATTAAATCCTCACCTAAAGGATATTGTTAAAGAAGAACTTCAAAAACTATTACATGTGAATTTTATCTATCCTATATCTGACAGTAAATGGGTTTCTCCATTAGTAGTGGTCCCTAAAAAGAATGGGAAGTGGCGGATATGCATTGAGTACAGAGAACTCAACAAAGCAACACAAAAATATCATTTTACCCTTCCATTCATCAACCGGGTCCTAGACACACTAGCAGGGGAGAAATTCTTCTCTTTCTTAGATGGCTTAAGTGGCTACAACCAAATTCAGATTACCTCTAAAGACCAGGATCAAACTACTTTTACCCACCCCTGGGGAAAATTTGCTTATAAGGTATTACCTTTTGGATTATGCAATGCACCTGCCACATTCCAAAGAGCCATACTCAGTATTTTTGTAGATTTGATAAATGAAGGATTAGAGGTATACATGGACGATTTCACACCTTATGGAGATGAATTTGAACAGGCATTACAGACATTAGAGAAATTCCTGGAACAGTGTATCACAACTAGGCTCTGCTTAAGCCACGAGAAGTGCCATATGATGATGGCAGAGGGCCTAATCCTGGGTCATTTCATTTCAGCAACTGGAATTCAGGTAGATTTAGAAAAACTATAGGTAATCCTCTTATTAGCTACTCCCCACACTCAAACAGAGGTATGTAGTTTTCTGGGTTTTGCAGGACATTATCGTAGATTTATAAATAACTTCTCATAGACTGCTGCACCATTATATGCCTTAACAAGAAATGTTGATTTTATATGGACTGACAAATGTGACATTGCTTTTACAAAGTTGAAATGGCTACTGTCAACAACACCAGTATTACGAGGGCCGAATTGGGATATACCATTCCAGATTTCATCAGACGCGTCAGATTCAGCTGTTGGAGCAGTTCTTGGCCAAGAAGATGACAAGAAACCCTACGCTATATACTACATTAGCAAAAATTTAACTCCTGCTGAGTTGAACTATACAGTAATAGAGAAAGAGTTTTTAGCTGTTATTTATGCTATTAACAAATTCAGACACTATATAACTGGATACCCTGTAGTTTTGTATACTGATCACTCTACTATCAAATATTTAGCTAATAAACCCGTCACAAATGGAAGAGTGGCATGTTGGTTACTACTTTTGTAGGAATTTGACATAACTATAAACAATTGACCAGGGAGGGAAAACCTTGTGGTAGATTTCCTCTCCCAAGTACCAAGAACAGATGATGTAATGACAGTAGAAGACCAATTCCTAGAAGAACACCTCTTTGTTGTGGCCATAAAAACACCATGGTACGTAGATGTAGAAAATTATTTATCAGTAGGAAAATAAGGAAATTAATAGTGCAGCGCAATATTCGGTTCTCCTGGATCGGAGGATACCTTTTTCACACAGGGGCTGATATGCACATCCATCGATGTATTAGGGAAGATGAAATTTATGATATCTTAAAAGCCTGCCACGATGGACCTTGCAGTGGACATTTTGCAGACCGCAGAATTGGACATAAAATTTTGCAAATGGGCTACTACTGGCCCACATTTTTTAAGGATGCTAAGAAATTTTTCCAGGCATGCGATAGTTGCCAAAAGAGGGGCCACCCTAGCCAATATGATGAGATGCCCCTGCATCCACAACTAGTGATAGAACCCTTTGAGTGAAGGGCGTTAGATTTCATCGGGCCGATCACCCCCCCTGTCCAATCAGAAATCATACATACTGGTTGCAACAGAATATGTGACTAAATGGGTGGAGGCAGTAGCATTACCAAGAGTGATAGAGGAAACAGTGAATAATTTTCTTTTCGAAATTTTTGTGCGATATGGCTTACCCAGAGAAGTAATCACTGTTGGGGGGGGGGGAATTTATAGGCCACAACATTGCTGCTACACTGAAGAATCATCACATTATTCACAGAATTACCTCTCCATATCACCCACAGGTGAATAGGCAGGTGGAGAGTACCAACAAAGTAATTGAAGCTATTCTAACAAAGACAGTCTCATCGCACAGACAGGACTAGGTGACTCGACTGCCAGAGGCCTTGTGGGCATATCGCACGACTTAGAGGAACACAACTGGATACTCTCCATATTAGCTAGTATTTCGTAAGGAACCCATTTTCCCCATATAATTTGAGATACAGACATTAAGGATAGCCCAGGAAGTGGGACTGGATTTAGCTGAATCCCAGATTAACAAACTACAACAAATAAATGAATTATATGAAATTCGGCTATTGGATCTACAACATGCTACACTCATTAACCAACAAAGAGCCAAGTGGCATGATTCCCTGATTAAGAAGAAGACATTTCATGAGGTTGACTGGGCTCTTCTTTACGATTCTAGGTTTCAATACTTCCTTGGTAAACTGCAGACTAGATGGTTAGGCCCATGTGAAATAAAGGAACTACATGACAATGACACTCTTACATTGGCCACCATTGATGGGTCTGGTTTTTCCTTCAAAGCAAATGGGAATCGGGTACGCCTCTACCAAAAACCACTCACAAGAGAATCCTTTTACCAACAGATACATGAAGACTCCACCATGCAAATCTTAGTTGTAGAAGGAAATCCTTCGGCAGCTTCATTATTGTAAAAAGTTATTCCTTTTTGTAAAAACTGTAAATATGATTGTTGATCTAATTTTTTGCGTTTTTTATTTTTATTTTTATTTTTGTTGTTCCCACTTCGGAACATCACGTTTGATTTTTGTTGTTCCCACTTCGGAACAACATGTTTGATTTTTGTTGTTCCCACTTCGGAACAACACGTTTGATTTTTGTTGTTCCCACTTCAAAACAAAACATTTGATTTTTGTTGTTCCCTTTTTGGAACAACACTTTTGATTTCTGTTGTTCCCATTTCGAAACAACATTTTTGGTTTCTGTTGTTCCCATTTCAGAACAGCATGTTTGATTTTTGTTGTTCCCACTTCGGAACAACACCTTTGATTTTTGTTTTTCCCTTTTCAGAACAACACTTTTGATTCTGTTGTTCCCATTTCGGAATAACAATTTTGATTTATGTTGTTCCCACTTCGGAACAACACGTTTGATTTTTGTTGTTCCCACTTCCGAACATCGCATTTGATTTTTGTTGTTCCCTTTTCGGAACAACATTTTTTATTTCTATTGTTCCCATTTCGGAACAACATTTTTTATTTCTGTTGTTCCCATTTCGGAACAACATTTTTTATTTCTTTTGTTCCCACTTTGGAACAACACATTTGATTTTTGTTGTTCCCTTTTCGGAACAACACTTTTGATTTCTGTTGTTTCCATTTCGGAAAAACATTTTTTACTTCTATTGTTCCCACTTTGGAACAACACCTTTGATTTTTGTTGTTCCCACTTCGGAACAACACGTTTGAATTTTTTTTGTTCCCACTTCAAAACAACACATTTGATTTTTTGTTGTTCCCACTTCGGAATAGAATGTTTGATTTTTGTTGTTCCCACTTCGGAACATCACGGTTGATGTTTGTCGTTCCCACTTCGGAACAACACTTTTGTTTTTGTTGTTCCCACTTCGGAACATCACTTTTGTTTTTTTTGTTCCCAAATCGGAACAACACTTTTGTTTTTGTTGTTCCCACTTCGGAACAACACTTTTGTTTTTTTTGTTCCCACTTCGGAAAAACACTTTTGTTTTTTTTGTTCCCACTTCGGAACAACACTTTTGTTTTTTCTGTTCCCACTTCGAAACAACACTTTTTTTTTTCGTTGTTCCCACTTCAGAACAACACTTTTGTTTTTGTTGTTCCCACTTCAGAACAAGACATTTTTATTTGTTGTTCCCACTTCGGAATAACATGTTTGTTTTTGATATTCCCACTTCGGAACAACATGTTTGTTTTTGTTGTTCCCACTTCAGAACAACACTTTTGTTTTTGCTGTTCCCACTTCGGAACAACACTTTTGTTTTTGTTGTTCCCACTTCAGAACAACACTTTTGTTTTTGTTGTTCCCACTTCGAAACAACACTTTTTGTTGTTTATTGTTCAAATACTACCTTTTTTTTAGAATTTGTTGTTATTCCTTCTTTGGACCAGCATTTTTGCTTCTTAAAGTCATGTTTTTTTTTTAAACATCATCCTTTTTCCTTGCATTTTCTCTAATGTTGAATAGGACTTCATGACTATTCCTAGCTGATCTCAGCCCCATTTTTCTGATCCTCTTTCATGGCATGGAGTACAATACTTTTATAAGGATGAGAATTATGGATTCTATTAAAGCAGGTGAATATCCTTAACGTTATGATCTTTAACAAGACAACTTCTTGATGATAGATTTCTTAAAAAGAATGGGGAAGGACACAATTATTTATATATTACTTTATTGTATTGATTTCTATTGTATATAATATCGATTGATCATCTTTACCATGTTGGTTCCACCCCTCCTGGTTATAATCCTCTATGTCTATTATAAGTGAGATTATGGGTATATTTTCTTTCTGTTGATATGTTCAAATTCTTCCACCATCCCTGCTCTTAAGGAGTATTGATCCTCCCTCTATTTATTATAAAAATGTGTAAGAACAACAAACTTTTCCTACAGATAGAGGATAGGGGGTCTCATTAGGAGCCAGCCTACCATGTTCATAAAGATGTAGCAATGTGACATTCCCACTATGGCCACCACACCAGGGTTATGATCCAAAGGATGGCTAAAATATCATTGGAACAGGAGGTCTCATCACGAGCCCACATGATCACTTTTTGCTACTTCCCAGTGAATGGCAGTGTGGTCATCTGGTTACCATGCGAGCACACTGATCTCTTCTGTAGAAACAACAATGGAATTCTCTAACTATAAATTGAGGATCCTGGCTCATATGAGTTAAAAGGCAACTCTGTCGAGGCTATGGACGCCTACTGGCAATAGAAGCTTTGCTTATGGCATTGAAGTTCCTTTTTCAACATCAATAATTATTATAATACCCTCTTCTTACTTTTCTTTTTATCAGAAGAATTATTTCCTTAATTCCTCCCTACATTGAACCTTTATGCATGAGTTAATGTTTTTAATCAATCATATCATTTGCAGATGGAATATCATCAGCAAAGCATTTTTTTTCATATTGTCACCCTCTTTCCTTACCACATAACCTATCATCAACCAAAGCATCTTGTCTCTTATCAATAACCATCATTACACACCTTGCTTTCATAATATCCATTGCTTTTACAGTACTATCATTAATATACATACTTTGTCCCATATTAATGTTGTATCTTTCACCCTTGTACGTTGCCGTCAGAACAACATTCACCCGTCCATTCGGTCGTAGGCGACCTCTCATCTTGAAGGAGGGAGGGGACCTTCATCACACTCATGCATGCGGTATAACTGTTTTATTGGATTTCATAGGTTGATATGGTACTCTATGATCACACGACATGTGGCAAAATAATAGTCCTCGAATTTTTGAATTTTCATAGAAATATCATTTAAAGATGGAAAACTTAGTTGTTACAACTTACTTGCTATTCTATCTCTATATTGATGGCTGTTGTTGTGTTTTCTCCACTGCACTAATCCTTTGCAATAGTAGGAAGAACTCAAGCATTATGGGTGGTAAGTCAGTGCGTCGAGAACATCTAATGCTGGAAATCTCTGATGGAGCCAGAGAAATTCTCGTTCGCATAGGGTGGATAGCATACTTCACAAGATTTCAACCCCCTAGTGAGGAAATTGCTATTGAATTTCTATAGCATCTGCAAAATGGGCAATCCTTGGTGAGAGGTAGAATAATTATAGTATCAGAAACTGTAATAGCTGAAGTATCTAGGCTACCGACAGAAGGAACTACATGGCCAAAGAAACACATAATGTTACAAGACGCGGTGGAAATTTTTAGAGATGCAGGCGAGGAATTAATCAAGAAAGGCAAGGGCATACAAACATCTACTCTGGCAGAACCATGGCATGAGTTGAAGAATATTTCCTAGAGGTATATTACCTATGATTGACGACAAGACATGGTAAGACCATGACAACTCAAACTTTTAGCTGTTTTGAAACAAAAGATCATTGTTAATCTGCCATCTTTCTTGAATTTATTGCTGCATGATACCGTCGATAGAATAAGATGGGATAGGCACCCAGAAACCGTAGTTAGCCACCATGGATTGATAAGACTAATTGTTACCCACAACCTCGTTCAACAAAAATTAACTTGGGATGGTCTCATAGCGCCCCTAGAGATTAGCCAAAACCCTGTAATTCAAAGTCCTGAAATTTTGGCAATAAGCCAACAGGGCCCTGTTCCAAAAAGGAAAAGGTCTACCCTCTCAAACATTGAACCCCACAAGCACAGGCGGTCTGCAAGGTTATATCTGGCCTAGAGAATGTCTGTAGATAGCACTGAACAACCTGTAGAACCATCCAGGCCAATTAGTATACAAGACTCTGAGTCAGAACCAGAGGAAGAACTTGAACAAGGGGAAGAGGCCAATTCAAGACAAGAACCCGAGGAAGAGGATAGACCGGACTCAGAACAGGAAAGGGCATAACACCTTGATGATGAACTGGAAAATGAAGAAGAACTGCCTCAAACATCAACCATGAGTCCGCAAAATGATATTCTGTAGGATTTTGAGACAGGGATGGCTCAGGTCCTGGCAAATCTAAATGCATACATGTAGCCTAGAGGATCACTTGATCCTAACTTAATGGAAGCTCAATCCCTAGAAGATTCTAGGCATACAAAAATTCTGCCCTCTGACCAAGAAAAGGAAGCAAACATAGAAGTTATTCATGAATCAGAAAACCAGTCTAGTGACACAATTCTATTGGAACACAACAATGATAAACAACAGGATGCAGAAGCTATTAACGATCCTTTTAGTATAAAAGATTCTCCTTGGAAGAGGCGAGTAGCTGGAGCAAAACTAAAGAAGCTAAGACACAAATATCAAAAGCTTCAAAAGACTGTTAAAAGGCTACACAGGAAGCTTAAAAGAATTGCAAATGACAAAGCCCAGAACACTACTCCTGAAGTAGTCTTTGTGGCTACGCAAATAGAAATATGTAAGGGTAGGTCAATAGAGACCCAAACCAAACTCATTCCTACTCGAACAATAGCCACCCAGGAAAATTTGCATGTAGACTTAGTGGATGCAGCCATTCAGATGGAGGGTTGGTCCTCCCACAACAAGGAAGTACAGACCAAGGAAATATCCTCTCGTAGCACAGGCACTCAGACAAAAGAACAAGCCAAGGATATCCTGTCAAGAAAAGACCCTATTCTCCTAAAGCTACAAGAAGAACTGATGCAAGCCCAGCTTTCTCTAGAACGATGTGAACAAGAGACAGTCCCTCTGCAAAAATATCAAGAATTGCAGAAACAGTTTAGGGAATTAACCATAACTGAAAATGGGACCTTTGACAGATTGAGACAGGAAGAAGAAAAGCTGAAGAAGGTAAAGACCAAGCTGGACAGAGCCAGGAATCAAATAGACACCATTTTCTCGCTATATTCAAATGTCTTGACATGTAGGTCTCCGACCACAAATTATGCCATGTTCTTATTAGAACGACACTTATTGTTAAAGGGTAAATCCGTTAGAGCTGGCAATCCAATTGAGTTAAAGCCAATTGAAGATTTTATAAGTTTCTGCAAGGAACATGGGGCAAAAGTCCAAAGGCTTCTTTGCGAATTTTATCTGCATAATTTCATATTAGAAGGAGAAGTTGATAAGAACCCTAGCCCTTTTGTTGGAGATATTCAATTCTAGGCTTTTATCTCTTTTACAGTTAATCAACTTAAGTGTTTTAAGGTGTATAATTCATTCCAAAGACAGGAACACGAGTTGGATCTCTAGGTAAGAAGTTAGCCTACTCACCCTTTGCAACTATTTGCTAGACATAGAAGGCTGATGACACAAGAAGGCATGATTCAAATTTTAGGGCCCACACATAAAGAAATTGTAGAGAAAGGAACAACATATTTCCTCTCTATCCAAGAAAGGTCCCTGATTGCATCCAAAATGAGATGGACGGTCTCAACTAACAGTGTTAAGGAAAGAGAACCATTTAATTATGGGAACTTAAAAGTTGTTACAAGCCAGTTAATCACATATAGCAATCTTATTTTGAAGGAAGGGACTTATTGGTTGGGATGTCAATTTAGATGTCCGATTATTTGGTATCATCCTTAAGGGTATCGATTTGACTATGAGTTACCTGAAGGACACGAATAGACAGCCTTTGCGAATTTGGCACAAAATCATGGTTTTAGGCCTGATAAAGAAACCTTTTTTCTAGCCTACTCCTTAACTACATTATGTAGGAACTATTTACTTGTCATCAGGACATGAAAAAAGGTAAGCAGGGGAGTATGTTGAGCCATGCAATAGGTATGTATTTACTCTTGATTATCATCCTTTTCCTCCTTTCTTATCCATATTATTCCATGATTTAATAAAAAATTGATAGGATTTTGATAAGGGATGAATAAAACAGCTCTTGATACAATTTGACTGACCAAACTAACTCTCATTACTTTTTATGTAGAAAAACAACAGAAGGAATAGCTGTTGTTCCCAAGTCGGAACAACAAAAGCTAATCGAGGAAAATGAGACGCGTCGGGTGCAGTCAAACCAAGGAAAAAGTCAAGGAGATCAACGCGAGATAGAAGAATTGTCTGAAGATAGCATTTAGTTGTGAATCCCTCAGGATCTCCTGATCCTAAGGGATCACATTTATCTTTTCCTTTTGACTATAAAAGAGAAGACCAAAGAGGGATCTCTCGTCTTTTACTTGGATTGTAATTTTAATTTACAGAAGGGTGATTCTGAGAAACAAGATCGTGTTGTAATGATAAGTGACTTTGATGATTAATATACAACTTGCGTTGTTGTTCGTTCATATCTTCTGAAATCGTTAAGTAGTGTTCGTTGGCAGCTAGGGCCTGGTCTCTGGTGGAATTTACTATTGTTCCTTGTTTTATGCATTTTCCGTTTGCTGCAAGTTATACTGCTTTATAGATTTTCAGTTGATGCATTTTCGTTGAATCAGATTTCTGGTATTCATTCATTAATGCACAGTCATAGTTGGTTTTATTTAGTGCATGTCATGGATTGAATTAGTTATTGGTTAAAGAATCATTTCCAGTTAATTGCAGAATAGAGTGTAATTGATTAAATGCTTTCCTTTTACCCAATAGTTTAAGTACAACTGAAAGAGCTCAGTTAATACTACAATGCTCTTGGTTGATTTTCATTTGAATTTGGTTGATTAAGATTTAATTGCGGTATTGTTTGAGATAGAGTCATGATGCTTAGATGAGTTATTTCCTTTAGAGTTACAAGCTTGAGATTTATGATTGCATCTGTTTACTCTTGTATTGAATTTCATAGCTTAGTTTAAAACATTACTCTCTGGATTTATAGCTTGCATATATTGTGTACACTCTTGGAATAAAAAGGCTTGCCCAGGTAGATAATTAATGTGAGGCAGTTAGGAGTTTTAAAAGACACCTTTTAGCACCCAACAATGCGAAGATGAAGAGATTTCCACTGCAAGACATCATAATATTCAAGAATAAACTATAAGGTATGGCTAACATATCTTCTTGGCAATTGAACACCATTTCCAAGAAACAATCCATCCAAAGTGAATATATTCTCTTGCATGACACTTATGTCTAGAACATCTATCTAAATGATGAGTATGTTTTCCACAATGCTCATAAGGGTGAATATTAAAACATTAATATTTCATATGGCCAACAGGGAAAATTTTAAGAAACCCTCGCAAATTCATATGTATAATAAATGGGTGAATCCCCATGGTACATAGAGAAATGTATAGGGTATTTTTCAATGATATAATATGCATATACAATTTTTTTGAGAATATTAGAGAATATTACACTAAATTACAAAGCACTACACAGTCTTAGAAAATCTTTCACAAAATTAGAAAACATTATAAAATGTTGGCTAATCCTTGATAATCTATACCTCCATATATAATCATAAGAAAAAAAATAGTTTAAGCTATAATATACTCATTTTGTGTGTTTGGGAAAAGAAACATCATAGGTTATGCTGGTTGAGGTTCTTACTATACACTCCTGCAAATATTTTTGCATATTTTTATCATGTTTTACCATAAAGGTCTTATTATATCCAAAGGGAAACTAGTTGGAGAGGCACCCCGAAAGGTGTGTGATGTTAAACTGCAAAGTTTATTTTTCTCAAAATTTTATGTTCACAAATCCGAATAACTCAATCATATTCTATCTAATACATATTCTAGAGGCCTCACATGAAAATAAGGTCTATGAATAGCTATATCAAAATCAATAATCATTACATCAAATTATTTTGGTTTCTTATACATTGCTTCTATAAAAGGTAGATACTTCTCCAATTCCATAGCTTTAGATAAACCAAGAACTTTAATATTTGGTTCTTCATCACCATTTGTAGGTCATTCACCTCCTTTTTGGATCATAATTATTATAGTAGCTACTTCATTATATTCTACAATTCACAATTCTAATAATATTCAATTAGCAAACAATTCCATGAAATTGCACAAAATGAAAAATGAGATTAAATAGAAGATAAATATACACTAAAACTGAATTTCCTATGTGATAAACAAAAATGTAAGGATGAAAAATCATTAAAAAGCTACAGCTGGTAAGTTAAAAATATATAACACATAAATTTAAACAATAGTTTCTACATGTTCATTACTTGGAAAAAAAATGAAAAAACAATCATCATTAAGGGATTTTGCACTTCAAGAATAATAATGCATTAAAAAGTCCATCATGCTCAATTAATTACACATCATGCTCTTGTTGGGTGCTTCATTTTTCTAAACATTTTTTACCAATTTTGATAGAAACAAGTTGCAAAGATAAGAAGCACAAGTGGAAAACCAAATGGTCAAATAGGCAGGAAATTTGCAATAGAAAGAAGAAAGTGGAAAGCGATGAAAGATAAAATTTACATTGGGACACACTAGGGCCATAGAAGAAGGATCGAGACACTGAGTTTCAAGGAATCAAGAGGAAAGTGGACCAAGAAGTTAGATTTTTCCAATTTGGCTAAGTTAGACCAAATCAAGCAAGCATGGACAAGATCAAAGGAATAAAATTTATATATGGCCGCATAGATTGAGTTATAACATATAGATATTAGTGAAGATTCATCTGGCACCTAGAATGAAAACTCAAGTTTCGCATATATTCTATTGTAATTTGACATAATTCAATCTTGTAATGAGAGTTGGATGAATCTTCTGAAAATATCTAGCAGAGTCTTTGCAAATCTTTGATGTAATGATTGATTTCTAAAGCTATAATATATAAGGGAGTTTGTTACAAGGACCTATATATATGTGTGTTTATTATTGAATGTTAGCTTGTTGTGTAGCTCCTTTTAAATTTTTTCAAGTTTTCTATTATATTTTCCGCTATGTGCTTACTCATTTTTAGGTAAAATATCTTCTAAAGACTTGTGAACAAAACAAGTTTGATGTATGTCTTAATCAGTAGAGTGAATCTTGTTACGTTCTAAACCCCCCACACATTACTTAAAAGTACTTGCATGTCTCAAATGATACCTTCTTACCTTACGAAGGATTGAAAATTTTGTTGTTGTGCTAGACTATGACAGACTCCTCTGTTGGCACCCTGTGGTAGAAGCCTGGGTCAATATAGTAAAACTTTCACCAAAAAATGGCAACATTACCGGGAACATGAAGATTAATTGGGGTTTTTGGATAATGATGTCAAGGATTCTTAAGAGTAATATTCGTGAATGGTTTGAAGAGAAGTGTGACTCATTTTCTCATCAAAAAGCTAAGTTGCAATAGAAATACTTATATTGGGTTAGTGTTAATTTTAGGTATGTTCTATACTAGAGCAATTTATTTCAATTTCTTTTTCACATTAGTAATCACATCAGCATAAAGTAAACTGCAGATAGAACATAAATATAAGTCACAGAAGACAAGCCAAGATAAGAGGACACAAGATGTGGCGCTAGCTAGGGACAAACCCCATAATGTGGGGAAACCCTTGATCAATTCTTCTTTTTTGTTCTTCAAAGCTCAGCAGAGAAAGTGAGAGAGATAGT
Source organism: Pinus tabuliformis (assembly GCA_031772625.1). Classification (NCBI taxonomy): domain Eukaryota; kingdom Viridiplantae; phylum Streptophyta; class Pinopsida; order Pinales; family Pinaceae; genus Pinus; species Pinus tabuliformis. The sequence goes on from CM062813.1 coordinate 720,709,130, forward strand.
ACATTTACAATAGAAGTCAATCACTTTGACTTTTGATATCAGCATGAGATCAGTTGAAGACATATTGCTTCAACTGATTCTCTAAGGTGACTCATTCACCTATCATAGTGTTACATCTCGTCTATTTGCTGCACATTACCATGTGACACCTTGATGACTGAGCTGCTCTCAACTTCATGCTGCTCATCATGCTGCATCTTCCATGGTCTTATTCATCATCAGGCTGCCCATGCTCATGATCTCATTCATCATTATGATGCCCATGCTCATATCATCATGCATCATTATGCTGCCCATGCTCATATCATCATGCTGCTTATTATGTTGCCCATGATCTCATACATCATGCTGCCCATACTCATATCATCATGCATCATTATGCTGCTCATGCTCATATCATCATGCTGCTTATTATGCTGCCCATGATCTCATACATCATGTTGCTTTCCTTCGGAGACAGATGCTCTGGCTGTTTCGGCAGTTCCCAGTAGTTCTAGCTTTTCCAGCAGTTTCGGCTTTTCCGGCAGTTTCGCAAGTTCTGGCATTTCTAGCTTTCCCGGATTTTCCAGCTTTTCTGTCATTGCCAACTTTTACGGCATTTCCGGATTTTCCGGCATTGTCAGCTTTTACGGCATTTCCTGCTTTTACGGCATTTCTGGCTTTTCCGGCAGTTCCAGATTTTTTGACAGTTCCGACTTTTCTGGCAATTCCAGCTTTTCTGTCAGTTCCAGATTTCTGGCTTTTTCGGCTTTTCCGACCTTTCCAGCTTTTCTGGCAATTCCAGTTTTTCCAGCTTTTCTGGCTATTCTGGCTTTTCCGGCAGTTCCAGCTTTTCCAACAATTCCAGCTTTTCTGGCTTTTTTGGCTTTTCTGACTTTTTCAGCTTTTCTAGTTTTTTCGACATTTCCGGCTTTTCCAGCTTTTCCAGCGTTTCCTTAGGATCTCTCCTCCTACTAAAACCCAAAGACAAGTAGAGAGAGGAAGAGATCCAAGTGTGTGTAGAAATGACTTGAATTCTTCTTCTATTTATACTAAATTGTAGAGGTTGAATAGACATGACTGTTGAGCTTCTGAGCCTACATAAGTTGCTAGCCGACTTAACAATTTGTCCATAACATAAATAAATTCATAACTTCATGAATACTTATCAGAATCAGATGATCTTTAGATCAATCCCACACCTCTCAATGAGAGGGATCCAATAAAAATATCAACTGCCATAAATAATATGACCCACATGGAGTTTGGCCCTAGTTTCCAATTTTAACACTCCATCTCAACTAGGGAGAACTCCATCCGCTGATCCATATGTCCAATTGTACTATCTCTGCCATCAGTGCCCTACACTGCTCTGCTCATCTCTACTAGCTCTACTCAGCTCTGTTGGCTCTACTCTACTCTGCTGGCTCTACTCTACTCTGCTTAGCTCTGCTGGCTCTTCTCTGCTCTGCTCATCTCTACTGGCTCTGCTCAGCTCTACTCAACTTAGATCTGCTAAACCATGAAGAAGAAGAATTGATTGAGAATGTGTCATACCATTCTCCACTGACCCGAATTCAGTCTCAGAGTGTCTACCATTAGTCCTAGACCAGTCCTCAATTGACCTGAAGTCAGTATCATAGTAGGTACAACTCCTACCACTGGTCCCAGACCAGTACTCTACTGACTCGAAGTCAGTCTCAAAGTATGTACCACTGGTCCCAGACTAGTCCTCAACTAACAGGAAGTCAGTGTCATAGTAGGTGCAACTCCTACTACTGGTCCTATACGAGCACTCTACTGACTCGAAGTCAGTCTTAGAGTATGTACCACTGGTCCCAGACCAGTCCTCAACTGACCCGAAGTCAGTGTCATAGTGGGTACAACTCTTACCACTGGTCCCAAACCAGTATCATTGATCCTAGATCAATGAAGGTCGTCCTAGCATAGGGAGTATGGTAGATACAATGATGCATCCATCGGTACTACTATGCTCCATATCCTCATTTCCCTACTCATTGATTAGATGAGAGGTACTTCCCATGAGTCCCAGACTGCATGGGTAGGATGCCTTGATAGGAGAACTTAATCAATCTTGTCCTCACAGAAGAACTAATCATCCTGCTACATAATTGCCATGGAGAACACATCATCCAGGCCTCACAGGAGAATTAATCATCCTGCTACACAATCGTCGTGGAGAACACATCATCCAGACCTCACAGGAGAATTAATCATCCTACTACCTAATTGTCATGGAGAACACATCATCCAAACCTCGCGGGAGAATTAATCATCTTACTACACAATCGTCACGGAGAACACATCATCCTGACCTCACAAGAGAATTAATCATCCTGCTACACAATTGTCATGGAGAACACATCATCCAGACCTCATAGGAGAATTAATCATCCTACTACATAATCGTCATGGAGAACACATCATCCAAACCTCACAGGAGAATTAATCATCCTGCTAACAAGAGAGTGAATCATCCTGTCCCATAAGAGAGCGAATCATCTTGTCCCACAAGAGAGCAAATCATCTTGCTCATAGGAAAGCGAATCATCCTATCCACAGGAGAGTGAATCATCCTGTCCCAAAAGAGAGCGAATCATCTCGTCCACAGGAGAGAGAATCATCCTGTCCACAGGAGAGCGAATCATCCTATCCCAGTGTGCACCACCAGGGGAGGGTGAGTCCCCCTATGGTTGTATGTTGCTCTAGTAATAACCCCAAGCCCCCAGAGTTCCCAGATCTCAATGTATGCAACATGCAAGACCCTTTTACAAGGATCTCTCGACGACTCTAAGTTGTTCGGGAAAATCACAAATTTGATCTTTCCCCGGGGCTCTAACAAAGTGTAGCGACTTGTAAATCATCTTAGTGCAATGGAGCCTCCTTGCTCATCGACTTACCATATCCCAGATAAGGTAGTATCTGATGTCTATCTACTGGAGCAATCATTGAATATGGGATTCCTCAATAATCGAATCCCACCTCTGGTTTTCACAGAGAATCATAGTGGTATTCATCATGTGTACTCACTGAAGAGTTTCCACAACGAGGCAACTTCATACGAGGTCATACTCGTAGTTGTGTATCCGGTCTCGGCAGTACTTATAACAACCGATTTCTTCTTCCTACTCATCCATGACATTGAAGCAGAATACAAAGAGAACTAGCACTGAGAAGTGCTCTAGTGATCCTCCACACTGCCTGCCCAATCAGCATTCGAATAATCATGCAGTTTTCATATTTCCAGCAGTGTATCTCAATCCATGAGAGGTTGTGCCCCGAAGATATCTCAGAGGATTCTTGGCACCAATCCAGTGAGGCTCAACCAAATATGAGCTCACCATGATAACTGCAAAACATATGTCTGGAGTTCACCAAGAACATCAACGTGATTAAGTTTATGAAACTCAGAGGCATTTCCCAAATCTGGTCTGACATCACTACCATAGAACTTTTGAAAGTTAATATCCTCGAGGTAATCACAGGCTTGAAATTTATCATTCCACATTCGAAATCCAACTCCCTCTTACTTCTGCAAATGAGAGGGTCTGCATCTATCAGAAATAGGTCGTCCTTATGACGTGCTAGTATGAGAGGTCTATCATCCACAACCTTCGGGTAATGGTTTGGATCAGTTTCACTCCTAGTGAATATTAGCTTCATCAAACAGCTATCAATTCTCTCATACTACACCTGTGGTGTTTTACTTCAAGCCATAAAGGGCTTTATTCCACATGTATACATGAGATTCCCATTCATGAATCTCAAACTCCACGGGTTGTTCCAAACCTGTGGACCTGCTACATGAGGGGAATGGTCCCCTTGTAAGATTTTTCTTCGATACATCTCAGACATGTACCTTCATTCTCTTATTGAATTCAGGCATCCCAGTCACCATCTAACTCACAAACCTCCGGTGCTGAGTTAATGGACATGCTCCCCAGTGGACTTGAAACAACCCTGAACTCTAAAACATCTCTGAAAAATCTATTTTCAAACATGTACCTTTCCATCGATGAGTGCCACCCTGAAACCTTAAAATTCCATTTCCGAGATGGACACCAGGTTCTTCTGCGATCAGGTACATAAAATAGATTTTGGGGTTCCTTGCTTTCTTTGAAGAGTTGACCATTTCCTTAATGACCTGCTTTACTTATCATTCCTTTGATCATTGAAGATGTCCCTGGAATGATTGTTATCTTCATCAAGAGATGTGTCTCTGCTATTCAGACACTCCTTTGCATGATGGCCAAACTTATTTCAACCAAGGCATCTTCCTTTCCTTCCACCCTTAAATCTGAACTTCCCAATGAAGTGATCTTTCGATGTGCCATTCTGATAATATTCTCTTATTCCACTTCACCCTTAGCGAACTTAGAAGAGAGATGTGGAACTCATTGATCCTTTTGTCTTGTCCCTATTGTCTTTGGTGATTGCTCTTTCACTCTTTCTTGGGCATTGTCTTCACCTCAGCTATGATACCATGTTAATTTTAGGTATATTCTATGCTAGAGAAATTTATTTCAATTTCTTTTCCACATTAGCAATCACATCATCATAAATTAAACTGTAGAAAGAACATAAATATAAATCGCAGAAGACAAGCCAATACAAGAGGACACAAGATGTGCCACTAGTCAGGGACAAACTGCAAAATGTGGAGAAACCCTTGATCAATTCTTCTTTTCTGTTCTTCAAAGTTCAGCAGAGAAAGTGAGAGAGATAGTACATTTACAATAGAAGTTAATCAATTTGACTTTTGATATCAACATGATATCAGTTGAAGACATATTGCTTCAACTGATTCTCTAAGGTGACTCATTCACCTATCATAGTGCTGCATCTCGTCTATTCGCTACACATTACCGTGTGACACCTTGATGATTGAGCTGCTTTCATCTTCATGCTACTCATCATGATGCATCTTCCATGGTCTTATTCATCATCAAGATACCCATGCTCATGATCTCATTCATCATTATGATGCCCATGCTCATATCATCATGCATCATTATGCCGCCCATGCTCATATCATCATGTTGCTTATTATGCTGCCCATGATCTCATACATCATGCTGCCCATACTCATATCATCATGCATCATTATGCTGCCCATGCACATATCATCATGATGCTTATTATGCTACCCATGATCTCATACATCATGCTGCCTTCCTTTAGAGATAGATGCTTCGGCTGTTTCGGCAATTCTCGGTAGTTCCAGCTTTTCTAGCAGTTGTGGCTTTTTCGGCAGTTCCGACAATTCCATCATTTCTAGCTTTTCTGGCTTGTCCGGATTTTCTGGCATTTCCAGCTTTTCCGGTAGTTTTGGCTTTTCTGGAAGTTCTAGATTTTCTAATAGTTCTGGATTTTCTAGCTTTTCCGGTAGTTCCGACTTTTCTATCTTTTCTGGTTTTTCCGGCAGTTCCAACTTTTCCGGCTTTTTTCAACTATTCTGGCTTTTTCGGTAGTTCTGGATTTTCCAGCTTTTCCGGATTTTCCAGCTTTTCTGGCAGTTCTAGCTTTTCCAGCTTTTCTGGCTATTCCAACTTTTCCAATAGTTCTGACTTTTGCGGCAGTTCTGACTTTTCCGACTTTTCCAGCTTTCCTGGCATTTCCTTAGGATCTCTCCTCCTACTAAAACCCAAAGACAAGTAGAGGGAGGAAGAGATCCAAGTGTGTGTAGAAATGACTTGAAGTCCTCTTCTATTTATACTAAAACGTAGAGGTTGAATAGACATGACTGTTGGGCTTTTGAGCCTACATAAGTTGCTGGCCGACTTAACAATTTGTCCATAACATAAATAAATTCAAAACTTCATAAATACTTATCAGAATCGGATGATCTTTAGATCAATCCTACACCTCTCAATGAGAGAGATCCAATAAAAATATAAGTTGCCATAAATAATATGACCCACATGGAGTTTGACCCTAGTTGCCAATTTTAACAATTAGGAAACAAATTATCTTTGTAGATCCTACATGTGATCAATATGAAAATTTCTAGTGGAAATTCCCCAAAGAATTGTATCATTGGTTGAGTAGGCTACAACATAATAAGGGAATTGGGAGTGTTGGGAGAATATTCAGGACATGGACCACAATTGAATTGCCTACTTTACATTAGTTGGATAATGAAATAACTAGGTTTGTTGGTTTATGGGTGCAATCCACATTGGAAGGCTATATTATTGAGTTTTATATGGCGAACCACTAGTCATTTTCTAAGGCTGAAGTTGTGTTTAAGTATAAGTTGCAAGGTAGGTTTCTTAAAGAGATTCCCTTATGGATTAAGGTCCTTATGGTGGAAGAAATATTGTTTCTATTCTAAGAAACCAATATGGTAGAAGAAAACCCTTGTACTAGAGGTAGGATTAATGGGAGAGATGTTGGCTAGCTGCGGAAGATAAGGAGAAGTTCCAATGTGTTATTGTTGGGTGTAGGAATTACACTTAAGAAAACTCCTCAACACTTAATTTGTCAACCCGAGGGATTCGTAAACTTAGAGATGAAGCACAGGCAATGCCAGAGGCGGTATGAATCTTTCTAATATAAATCCCTACTTTCTTTAAAGGAAGGATTGCAGAATCAAACTAAAAAGAGAAAAAGGCAACTTGAATCATCAAATTAATCCAAGACTGGAACAAGGAAGAATGCATTTGCAAGAGGGCATTAAAAATAAAGGGAAATCACTCTAGCTAATTATTGTTTAACTACGGAGTGTGTGTTTTTCTTTAGCAGAGACACTTGGCAATCTCATCAGATGGGCCTTTAAACATGCTCCTTTAGAGATTTCCTTCTTGCACTATTCTGTCTCGTATTACTATAGTCTACTTGCACTAGTGCAAGAACAGAGATTTATGCAGAAGGTATAAATGGTGTCTTTACTAAAGGTTTTTTACTTCCTGCAAGGGCTTGAACTTTTCCAGGTTCAAAGCACTCAAATCCCGTGGGAAGAAACTAGTTCTTGCAATGGATCAGAGCTTCTTGCACTTGGCATTTAATTCTTAAAATGAATCCTTAATTATTGCAAGTGCTATTATACTATTAAATCAAATTGCACACATAAAAAGTGAACGTTTCTAATCTTGATAGAGTGCAGGAATAAAGAAACAATCCATATACATTTATCTTGTCATAAAGCATTTAATGAAAGAAATAAAATTGTGGGAAGTAGACTAAGAAGGCTTGCTGCATCACACCAACATGCATTGGTGTAGGTTCATTTATCCTGCTTGGACCAGGCAGGGAAAACCAAATAAACAGAACTGCAGAAAAGGAAATATCACACCAACGTGCACTGGTGTAGGTTTATTTCTCTTGCTTGGACTAAGAAGGGAAAACCAATATGAAATCAAGTGTAGGAAAGGAAATTTATCTACTTCTCACAACGGGTCCGCTTTCACTCAAACAGGAATGCATGTGCTTAAAAATAAATCACACTTCACAATGTAAACACAAATTACAAGAAACAAGAAATAGGGTAAATGTGCTGGGTTGGCTAGGCCGTAGCCAAAAAGCGTGTTTCCCTTTTAAATAAAAATGTTGCTCGGTACTTTAATCAATTCATCAAATCAAATACAGAAATGTGATTTTAAAACATGAGGTGGAGCTCCCTTTTTATTAATTCACTAAGGCAAGTACATGCGTTAATACATCGTCTAGCCCATATTCAGGCGATAACAAAACACAACAACCTATTACCACCTCTCTCGCTATGTCTCTGTTCTATCCAGAAAAAACTCCCTTAGTCCTATTTACATTCTACATTATATAGATCTTTGGCCAAGGGTAAAAATAGATCTTTCAACCGATTACATAGCCAACCATAGAATTTAGCTTCTTGGCCTCTAAACTTAGACAGTTAACAAAACTGGTCGTAGCCAATCTCCAGCTTTCGTTCTTCACAGTTTTGATCTCGGCTGCCTTTGGATCGACCTTGCTGTCGTGGTTTAAACTGCTCAAAATGGGGTGATTCAATCTCGACTACCTTTGTATCGATCTTGCTATTATGGTTGAAGCTGCTCAAAATGAGGTGATGATCAAGGAGGTTCGGAACTGGTGCAAGGATTTGTTGTGCTGACAACGGTGCAAGATTCGATCCTGCACTAGGATCATCGGTCAAAGTAAGTACTATAACTACCAAATAAACATTGGAGATATCGATAAGTTACAAAGAGTGATTAAAAGTAAGAAATCATGTAATAGATGATTAATTAATGCTAAGTTACGTTAAAAATATGAAAAATAAAGTTTATACAAAAAATGTCACCGTGCTTGTACTGGTGCAAGATGAGGGTGTATAAGAGAGGTAAAATATTGGTAAATGGTTATGATTTAGGAAGGGGAAAATGGCAAAAAGAGGGCAAATTAGGGGGCTAACAGTTATCGTTCTGTGATTTTGAAGTTTGGCAAGACAAAGTCACAAAGATACATCAAACCGCTTAGGAGTCTAGGATCTGGCCCTCCTAGACTCAGAGAGGGCTCTCTCTATATATTTATGATTTAGCTTTATTTCCAGTGTTTTAATATGTTAGGCTAGATATAATAATGAAAGAGATTTATGACTTCATTTCTTGGTTGTTTGTTTGTTTGTTGGGGTGGGTCATATTTGAATCCTTTCCATTGGGCTATGGAGTCAAAGGCTGGGTGGTAACATCAATTTTCTAGAGCATTTGCAAGGAAAGCTAACTATATTTACTGGATCTAAAAGTAGAATGAAAAATGAGATGACAGAATAATGATATCAGTAATGATTAAAAAGAAATTAAGTATTTCTTAATCACACATCAAAGGAAAACATTTAGATCATAACATGCAGATAGAAATAAGGTGCCCCAACAACATATCTTAATCTAGAATTTCTGCTTTACAATAAGACTTAATGATGCACAATGAATAAATAGCAATACATTCAATCACAGAAAGGAAGACATCACCAGGTTAACACAGTTCAAGTATCTCGCAAACAGTCCTTTTATTGATGCTCTAGCTCAAAATTACAATGCTCCAAAAAGAACAGATAGTTCAAATGACTCGGGTCCAACCCCTAATACTTCCAATGCATGAAGTATTTAACAAAAACCTACAACGATTGCCTTATACACTTGGAAATTTGTTATTAATTACACTGAAAGAAAATTGACTAGTGTAACCACGAAGTGGCCACGATGAGAAAACTGGGACATCTGGTCCTCTTTTTTAGGGATGTTGTTGCTGAGAAATTAATTTCATTGTAGTGGCTCTACTGACATGGCTGGTGCTGACTCAAATCTACATTGTCACTTCAATCATCCTTGTCTTGCTCCTCTTGATAATCACACAGGTCACTCCATGCTTCTTCATCTAGAATCTTGATCTTAATTAACCTCCTATATATTTCATTAGCTTTAGTGTATTTTTCAAAAGTGGGTTTGACCAAAAAAACATGTTTCATCTCATGCTCGATATAAATTGGATTGTTGATAGCTTCCAGCAATGCTTTTCCTGTTATGATGCCTTTAATATTAGAAAGATTTGCCGCATCTTTGGCTATGCCTTGGAGCCTATTGACATAATCTTCTCTGGCCATGAGTTTGTCATTAATGAAAAATAGAGAAGGGATACCTTTCTGGGTTAAAGGTTAAATTCTATTAAAAAAAATTGTTCACTGTTAGCTCCAAACTCTAATATTTTTCTTCTAGTTGTACATTCAGATGCTTCTTAGTTAACACCTTTTTCACCTAAAGAATAGTTTTTGTTTAGTCTGCTACTCCCAACTCTTCTAGCTCATACTTGTTCCTTGAATTAACAAATTTGATTATCCTATTGGTTTTTGCTGGCATGTCTCCCAACTCTAGATTAGTAGCTAAAATAACTTATTTAGTTTTTTCAACTAACTCCTTCTGTTCAAAGATAATTTGTATGCTGGGCCAAATTCCATTCATGCCATTGATGATGTTGTTCTAGATAATCCCCTTCACTTTTCATGGAGTGTTACCAATGGATGATTCCTTTTCATATTTTTGCAACCTTTCAATTAAGGTCTGTGCCCTCTGCATTTCTACTGAGTGTTCACTTTCAGCTCTTTTAATTTGGTCCTGCAGAACACTGACTTGGGTTTCTAGTCTCTTGATTTCCTCAATCTGAAGATTCATGCCTTCCATGGACCTAGCCAGATGTTTTGTACTGCTTCCTGTCCCTGTAGCAACAGTTGTTGGAGTGGCTGTAGGAATAGCTGTAAGAGGAAGAGCCTCCATAGTGGTGCTAGTAGTTTGTGCTATTTTTTCCTTCTCTTGTATCATTTTCTCCATCTCTACTTCCATTAGTTTAATTTGGACAGATTTTCTATTATTAACTTCATCATTTCAGCCTTCTAACTCTTTGTTTCCTCTATCTCTTTGGTCAAGGGATCATGTGTTGTGGGCATTTTGAGCTACTTCTTCAAAGTTGTTATATCCATCTCCTTTTTCTTAATTATCTCTTCTACTGCTTTTACATCTAAGGGATCATACCCAATTCTCACTACTAAGTCTTCCAAAGACTTAATTCTGTTGGCCTTTGATTGAGATGAAATATTTTCCATCTTTAGCTGAGGTTGAGCATTTGAAAAGGCCACCTGCATTTTAAAAATACTCATGGAAGGACTGGTTAGAGTAGAGGAAATCATTTCACCTGTTTTCTATGCTTCCAAGAATGCCATATGCTTTTTTCCTTTTTCTGAATCAAATGCTAAGAGAAGTCTACCTTGAGAAGTTGCACCTTGTTTCCAAAATTGAGCATAAGTGCTCTTTTTCAATATCTCATTCCTGATTTTAATCTCATTGAAAGTGTCAAAGACGGTCTCCTCCTTTTCTCTAGCTACATTTGTAGATGTGGAAACTTGAAGAGACTGCTATCTTTCTTAAATTGGAGTGGCAGGAAGAGATTGACCTCCTGTTCGGGACGAATCCAGAATATCACTGAGATTGATGACTGTTTGTTGTGGTGATTCCATGCCTATGAGTTAGGTCCCTGTATTACTAGTGATTCCCCCATTACTATTGTAGTTGTATCTCTTATTGTTATTGTTGTGCCCCTATTGTCCCCATATTGTTATTATTGTGCCCCATAGAATCTCTCTATTGTTATTTTTTTGCCTTTATATTATTATTGTTAGGCCAGCTTGGTTATATTGTGACCCCTTAGACTCCTATATATAGAAAGAAGGTTTTGTCATTTGAATCATCCAAGAATTGTTCATTTGTGTAATTTAAAGGAGGTTTCCCCCTCGAAGAGTCTTATTTCTAAGGCGTTGATCTATCTTTTCTATCTTTTTGTGAACTGGTTTTATAACATTTGGAATGAGAGCTTTGGATTCTAGGGTTTCACTGCTCTAAACAGGTCATCGTGGAATTTTCGCTATAACTTGTTTTCTATGACATTTCAGAGGCTTAAAAAAAAACCCATTTGAGAATAAATCTCGTTGAACCTCGGGTACGAATTTCATATCTTCTCGCTATATTTTCGAAGATACGATCTGAGGAAGTTAGGGATTTTGCAAGCTCTAGAATTTCATCTAAAGCAGGTCATCTTAGAATTTACGCTATAACTCTTTTGCTACAAAGTTTCAGAAGCTAAAAAAAATCCCTTTTGAGAAAACATCAGTATGAACCATGGCTCCAAATTTCAAATCCTATATCACTATATTTTCGGAGATATAATCTGAGGAAGTTAGGGTTTTTGGAGACCCCCGAATTACATTCCAAACAGGTCACCTTGGGAAAATCGTCATAACTTTCTCTTTGACAATCAGATTGAATTTTCATAAGAAGTTATAGAAAGAGGACAGATTTTAGTTGTTTAAGTACCATTTTCAGATCCTAAGGTTGAAACAGTTACTCGAAACATGTCATACAAGTTAGCTCTACTGAACAAGTCTATGATCAGGTCATCGTGGGAGATTTGGCATGACTCTTCATTGGAGAATCCAATCTTGATCAGAATTGCAGAGTTAGAAATATTATTCAGAGAGTTACTGCAGGAAGAAATTTCAGACCTTGGAGATCTAAAATTACAGAAATACATCAGATTCAATATGAAGCTCCTATAAAGTGAAAAAAAAAGGTGTGTAGTTTTTTTTTAATTGTTTTGCATAAGCTTGGTTTGAAAAATTAGATTGAAGGAATTCAAAGGGCATAGTGAAGCATTATTATCGATAATTGATGCCCCGAAGAAATAAAATGGAAACACCTAGTAAGAAACCTAAAAACTCTAGCATGACTCATGAAGAAGAGGAAGAAATGCAAGTTGCAACATGATATATCAAAATTACAAGACCAAGTGCAACAAATGTCACTCGCACAAAAAATAACAGAATCTAAGATGGATGGTTTAAAGAAATACGTAGAAGCTAAGATGGATGGTTTAAAGAAAGGCATGGAAGCTAATATGGATGGTTTAAAGAAAGGTGTAGAAGCTAAGATGAATGGTGTGGAAGTTAATATGGACAATTTGAAGACAAGCATGGAAGATTTGAAGACAGACATGGAAGATTTGAAGATAGATTTGAAGACATATTTGACAAAGTTTCTACAAGAAATTCTTACTAATGGTGAAAGGGTAGTAAAGGAAACTCGTGATGAGAACAAAATAAATGTTAATCATGATTTCATAGATTCTAACGTTGGATCAAAGAACCACCATGTTCCAAAGATCGATATGAGGAATTTTGATGGCAAGGATTCCGGAACATGGATACTACAGATGGAGCAATTTTTCAATCTCCATAATGTGCAAAACACACAAAAGGTACACATTGCAACTTTATATTTGGAACCAAATAAGTTTGTATGGTATTGATGGCTTTGCTCTTGTAAACAAATTGTCATTTGAGCTATTTTTACGGATGAAATTATAGCGCATTATGAGGATACAAAAAGCAACACTTTTTTTATCCAATTGATAAATCTCAAACTAAAGGGTTCAATGATGGAGCACATTGAGGACTTCCAAAAATTGAATATAAGGGTAAAATATATTCCAAAGGAGCATAGCTTTGATGTGTTCATAGGAACTTTAAAAGATAACATCCAACATGAGGTTCATCTTTGGGAACCAGATTCATTGGAGAAGGCATTCAGGTTGGCAAGAAAAATAGAAAGCAAAATTATGGCAACAAGGAAGCCTACCATTCACAATCATAAAGATGGAAGTGTTACTGCCCCTAGCCATCCACAACCTACAAGGTTGACACCACAACAATTGGAAGAAAAAGGAGCAAAAGGGCTTTGTTATAGTTGTGATAGAAAATACACTAAAGGTCATAAGTGTGCTGAGAAGAAATTATTTTACATAGATTGTGAAGAGGAGGAAGAAAAGGAACAAGAAACATCGAAAGAAGAGGATATACACCAAGAACAAACCTTTGAAAAAGAAGAAATGAATCCTACCATATCTTGTAATGCATTGGCTGGAATTATCACTCCTCAAACTATCAAGATATAAGGGCATATCAAGAAGGAAAAGGTAATAATGTTGATTGATTTGGGAAGTACCCATAATTTTATTCATTGTAAGATAGCCAAGGAATTGAATTACTTTCTATATCCAGCGCCAGAGTTTCAAGTGATAGTTGCAAGTGGAGGAACCATAAATTTCTAAGGAAAGTGCCATAATATCAAGCTATCCATGGGATAATATGTATTGATTAGCCAAATTCTTTCCATTCCAATGGGTGGTGCTGATGTTGTACTAGGAGTCCAATAGCTACAATCCTTGGGTACAATAGCTTTTAATTTTCCAGAACTTTTCATGAACTTCTCTTCAGAAGGAAAGGAAGTTAAATTAAGGGGCATCACAGGGAAACCGGGAAAGATAATCAGCTCTAATGAAATGACAAATCTTCTAAGAAAGAACAATGAGGCATAATTGCACAATTATGTTCACTAGAGGTTCCCACATCGAAATCATCCATTTCTCCAGATATCCAAAAAGTCTTGGACAATAATTCCAAGGTATTTGAGACTCCCAAGGGCATCCCACCTATTCGTGATCATGATCATGCTATTAATTTGATTCTAGGAAGTGTTCCTCCAAACATCAAGCCTTACAGATATCCCTATGTCCAAAAGAGTGAAATTGAACGTATGGTTGCAGAAATGCTAGAGGCTGGTATAATTCAACCTAGTCAAAATTCTTTCTCTGCTCCAGTAGTATTGGTTCACAAGAAGGATGGATCATGGTGCATGTGTCCAGATTATAGGGAGCTCAACAAGCTCACTATTAAAGATAAATTTCCAATTCCTGTCATTAATGAATTAATGGATGAATTGCATGGATCAATTTAATTCACCAAGTTGGATCTTCATTTAGGATATCATCAAATCAGAATGAAGACTGAAGACATTCCAAAAACAGCATTTAGAACTCATGAGGGTCATTATGAATTTTTGGTCATGCCTTTTGGCCTTACTAATGCACCTTCTACATTTCAAGGTTTCATGAATTCCATTTCAAACCCTTCCTTAGAAAGTTTGTGTTAGTATTTTTTGATGATATACTAATCTACAGCATGTCTTGGAAGGATCATTTCCAACATGTTGACATGGTGCTCAAACTATTGGAGGAGAAACAATTATATGAAAAAATTTCCAAATGTTTCTTTGGAGTACAAGAGGTGGAATATCTGGGTCGTATTGTATCTCATGAAGGTGTTAAGGTAGACCCTAGAAAAATTAAAACCATTAAGGAATGGAAAATCCCCACATCCATAAAACATCTACGAGAATTTCTCGGGTTTACAGGGTATTATTTCAAGTTTGTTAAGAATTATGGGAGAATACCAACACCTATAACAACATTATTGAAGAAAGATGCATTTTCATGGACTCTAGAAGCAACGAAGGCCTTTGAATATCCTAAAGAGGCAATGTGCCAAGCACTAGTCTTAGCTACACTGGACTTCACAAAAACCTTTATTGTGGAATGTGATGCCTCAGGAAATGGAATTGGTGTTGTTTTAATGCAAGAAGAAAGACTCATTGCTTTCAAAGGTCATCCAATCAAAGGAAATTATTTACACAAAGCTATTTATGAGAAGGAAATGCTAGAAATACTACATGCACTAAAGAAATGGTGACCCTACCTAATGGGAAGACACTTCAAGGTAAAAACAGATCATGATAGTCTTAAATACTTTTTAGAACAATGATTATCTTCAGAAGAGCAACAAAAATGGGTCACAAAGATGTTGGGTTATGACTTTGAAATCGTATACAAAAAAGGGAAGCACAATGTTGTGGCAGATGAACTCTCAAGAAAGGATGAGGATGTGGAAGCATTTCTTTGCACCATTTCTATTATCCAACTAGATTGGATAAACGAATCAAGGGATGAATGGAAGAATGACGAGGAAGTGTGGGCACTCATTCAAAAGATACAACAAGATCCCAATACATATGATACATTTAGATGGAAAAATGATTCGTTATGGTACAAGGATCGGTTATACCTATGTAAGAATTCCCAACTCAAACAAAAGATTCTTAGGGAATTGCACACCTCTCCCTCAAGAGGGCACTCATGATTTCTAAAAACCTACCATAGGGTTAAGAAGGAATTTTTTGGGATGGCCTTAAATCGGATATTCAAAAGCTTGTGGCGGAATGTTTGGTTTGCCAACAAAATAAAGTTGAAACAATTAAGACCCCAAGACTATTAAAACCTTTATCTATTCCAAGCCAATGTTGGGAGGAGGTTTCAATGGATTTTATCAGAGGTTTACCCAAGTCCGAAGGAAACAGTGTTATCATGGTGGTAGTTAATAGACTTACCAAGTATGCACACTTTTGTGCATTATCTCATCCATTTAAAGTGAGTACAGTTTCTACTACATTTATGGAAACAATTCAAAACCTACATGTAAACCAAAATATTATTGTAAGTGAGAGATCCCATTTTCATTGGAAATTTTGGACAGAATTATTTTCTTGTCTTGGTACTCAGTTAGCTCATAGCTCATATTATCATCTTCAATCTGATGGGAAAACTAAGATAGTAAACAAATGTTTGGAAGGATATCTTCGTTGCTTTGTATCTAATAAACAGACACAATGGATCAAATGGTTACCTCTGGCTAAATGGTGGTATAACACTTCCTTCTATATTGCAACAAAAATGACCCCATTTATGGCACTTTATGGATATCATCCACCATCCATCACATCATATTTAAGAGAAAATTCTAAGGTTCAAGCAATGGAAGATCACATCAAGGATCGACAACAAGTTCTCCAAATCTTAAAGGATAACCTCACCTTAGCACAAAATAGAATGAAACAACAATCATATCAACATCACAACGAAAGATGTTTTGATGTAGGTGATTGGGTATTCCTACAGCTACAACCATATAAACAAATGTCCCTCAAGCAAGATAAGAAGGATAATCAATTATCACCAAAGTATTATGGTCCATACAAGGTTTTGCAAAAGATAGGTACTATGGCGTACAAATTGGAGCTTCCTGCATCTTCCTGAGTGCACCCAGTTTTCCATGTTTCATGCTTAAAGAAGGTTGTAGCTGACAAGCTTCCAGCTCAAACAATATTGCCAGAACTTGATGAGGAAGGAAAATCATATTGGAACCTGAAGAAGTCAAAGAAATAAGAACTTGACAGCTATGAAATCGATCAATTTCAGAGTATCTCATCAAGTGGAAGAACTTACCCATTGAAGATTCCACATGGGAGGATGAGAATTTGATATAGAAGCATCCAGAACTACTCAAGCGTTGAGGACAACACTTTTTTGAAGGAGAGAGGCATGTTAGGTCCCTATAATACTAGCGATTCCACCATTACTATTGTCGTTGTATCTCTTATTGTTATTGTTGTGCCCCTATTGTCCCCATATTGTTATTATTGTGCCCCATAGAATCCTTCTATTATTATTTTTGTGCCTTTATATTATTATTGTTAGGTTGGCTTGGTTATATTGTGACCCCTTAGACTCCTATATATAGAAAGGAGGTTTTTTCATTTGAATCGTCCAAGAATCATTCATTTGTGTAATGTAAAGGAGGTTTCCCCCTCGAAGAGGCTTATTTCTAAGGCGTTGATCTATCTTTTCTATCTTTTTGTGAGTTGGTTTCATAACACTATGTCCATGTGCATTCATGCCCTTTTCCTAAATTTCAATTTGAATTCTTTCATAGAAGTATCAATCCCTGGTGACTGATCTTCTCTTGGCCTTTTCCTAGTTGCTCCCTCTTCTTGTTCCTTGCCTTTGTCTAATCTATATTATGTTCTCTGCCTTTCCTGCTGTCTTGGGGTCTGTGCACTTGAAGAAGAAATTACTTGTTCCTCAGCCTCTTGCAGTGTGTCAAGCATCCACTCAATCTGGTTCATAAATTTCTCTATTTCAAGCCTTTGAGTGTGAATGTAGGGTGTTGACTTGTTCTCTACCCTTTTCTTGGAGATGATGCCCCATGGGTCATAGGACCATGTAAAACTGTGGGTGAATTTCATTTCCTTCAATCTCTTGTCTGCCTCCTCACCTGCTGCCTTGCTGTTGCAAATGAAATAACCAATCTGAAATTTAATACTTAATTGTGACTTCTTCTTTGCTGCTACAAAATGTATTTCATCTGCATTGATCATTTGTCTGATATATTCAAGTGCAAAGATCCTCATGGGGAGGAACTTTGGCAGCTTGTAAGGGGCCAACTCACATCCATATACTCTTAATTCAGTATAATTTTGGTACAAGTACCAATATCATATTCTTGCTTGATTTATCAGTTGCATGATCCTTTTAATTTCTTCACTGATTATGGGTTCTGCAGTCCCACTAAGGAGGCTCATAGCTAGGTGAAAAAAAAATTCTACAAATGTTTTGTAGTTGAAATCCTTTTGATCTTTCATCACTAAGGTTGTCCATAAAATAACAGATTGGGGTTCACCTTCTTCATTCAACTTTCTCATTGTAAACTAAAATCTATCTACCTGAAAGTAAACAAACATATATACCAGAACTGAGGAATACTAAAACACTTCCTCTATAATGAAATTTACAAACTGCTCATGGATGGCATCTGCTAGAAATTGACTGAAATTGAATAGGACAAAGGGATTTGATTCTGTTGATAATATGGATAGGAAACCTATAATAGCTTCATCAAGCCACTAATATGAATAATAGCCTAGTAAATAAGAAAGAACAGTGACTATATGTCTGGTTCTATCAGGAAAAGCAAAGGAGGAATAAGGAGGATTCTTGCTTGGCAGTGGGGTTTGCTCAGTCATAAAGAGTTCTAAGGTTTTGGCTCTTTTGGTAAAGTCTAGCCTCTGATACATCTCACTGAGGATCTCATGGGAAAAGGGAGTGGTTCCTTCAATGATAGGAGCCTGCATCATCTGCATAATAGACTTGGCATCAATGGTAAACAATATGTGTCCTGTTGGGGCCATCACTGCCCTTTGTTGTGGGTTATAGCATAAGTGGCATTTCCTAATTAGTTCTGGGTAGCTATGGGTTTTAGGAAAGATATAGAAGGGTAAATTAGTGTCCCAGAGCCCTATGTCATCCACTTCATCTACGAATTTATCCTCCCACCAGCAGTAGATGTCAAATAAATCAAACTTTGAGAGTGTCTCATGTATTTTGAAGTCTCTGTCTACAAGGGGTATGTGATCCAAATCCAGTGGTGGGTGCACCATTGGATTAAACACCTCCTATTCTTTCTTCTTTTTTGGCATGGCTTTCTTATGCAAAAAATATTTAAACCTGAATTGTGTCAGGTTTGTAGTTGAACTGCAACAGAAAGGGTTGAGAAGAAATGGGAATTCAATGAGGGAGAAAGAAAAGGAATGAACAGGAAGTGGGATTCGAGAAGGGAATGCTTGATAATTGTAGAAAAATGGAGTTTTCTGCACCTGTACTGCTGTTTAAGTGTGCTCATTGCTTTCTCTATGTATGCATGTATGAATTTTGAATTGCACCTATAAGTAGATAGAGCACGTTAAAATTTGTAAATGGCGTGAAATGGTGCATTTGTAGTTTTACTGTGTTCCCATTGGATTGGCTTGAAGTGGTGCGGGTCCGTTGGCTAATGGTCTAGCCAATTGAATGTGCAATGGTGGGAATGGAGGTGATAGGCAAATGGGATGGAATGGCGTCATGAGGTGGCAAGAGTGGCAAACAGTTAGAATGGAGGAAGTGGTTTAGAGAAGGTGGAAACCAATTTTCGGGGGGCGGGAGCAGTAAGCGGAATGAGCGAGGGGGGGTGTGAAATCCCGAGAGTGTGACATGTCAGTGGTTTGAAACTACTGATTTTGGACCCCCCCCCCAAACATTAACATTCATAGGGTTGGGGGGAATGATATGGGCCGTCAGATCAGATGGTGGGTGCGGAGATTCGATGAGAGGTGAGGGGTGGGTTATGTTTGATGTGATGGGTACGTGAGTGGTGGGGTAGGAGAATTAATAGGGGGGAGAAATATTGAATATTGGGGTATAGAATACAGTTAGGGAAAATAACAGCTTTTTAATTTCTTTTCCCGACATTAGGAAAAAGACATTGAGATATGTCATCAAACCTTAAAGAACTTTTCATGTATTTTTCCCTTTGCAATTCTTCTTAACCTACCTATCCTTATTTTTCTAATCTAACATTTTTTATTTCTTTTTGCATTTGCAGGGTGAATTTGGACCTGTAGACCCTTTCACTTTTTCTTTTTATTTCTAACCTACTCTATCACTTATTTCTCCCATTGGTCCATATTGAAAAGTTGAACCAATTTCATTTCTACCTAACTATTGATTTGCAAAGATTAAACTATTTGGCAGATCTTTATTTTCTACCATATCAACATAAATTGAAATTTGTTCAATCATGCGTAGACTGTATGAATTGAACAACATTTGGGGTTTTCTTTTCTTCTGATTTTTTTCTCTTTTGTTTTTTTTTTTTTTTTGTTTTTTTTTTGAAATCAATTGAATATTGAAATCTATGAACAATATGAAAACTCCCAACTATGAAATACTCAATCACGTTGAGATCCTATAAATTATAGGACCCTAACATAATGGATGTAGAGGAGTTGTGAAAGGCACAATATTTTATAGCACTTAAAAGGGTGATGATAGTTGATGAATGGAGAGAGTGTAAGTTGCATGAGATTAGGAGAAGACAAAGAGAGTTGCAGTAGATAAGTGAATTTTTGAGTAGTCTGAGGTTGTGGATAGGAGGAATGGACAGCCTAGAGTTATGGAATATGAAAGTAGGTGAGGGGTCAAATTCTAGTGAAATAGGAGGAGCTAGAATAGATGTGATAGGAGAGAATAATAGAGATAGTGGAGCCCACCAAGAATTAGAACACCAAGACAAAAAATTATGATAGCTAATCAAAATACCCCTATTGATGAGGAGTTGCATTTCATCATGAGGAAGTTATTTTTTGAATGTTATTCCATGACCACAAGTGGCAGTTCACAAGATTGCAGTGTGGTTATCTCTCTCCCTAGCGTCGTCGTGTTATTTTATCAAAATCCTATCAGATTTATTTCTGAGTTAGTCAAACATTGAAGTTTTATAAAATTCATAAAGTATATGTAGCTGGTAGTTCTAGTAGTTCATGTAGTTCTAGTAGTTTTGGTGGTAACACTTAGTCACAACCTGTAAATTTTTTGTAACCCGGTTTACGAGGATTTATTTTAGCTCAACCTAGTCATACATAAATGGTTAGGAAAATGGCAAGATATTTTACTTGGTATCCTTAGTTTTTAGGCCAAGGTGATGAACATGTAGAATAGCATTGGAACCTGCACAAATCCATTCGAAGGGCTAGGAAGCCCCCAAATTAGTCTAAAATCATTGCGTTTCAGGCAAGCTTATGGGATAAATCTCTTCAGTGGTTCATCAAGTCATCAATAATAAATCTCAATATGATTTTCGATAAGTCAAACAAGAATTTATTAATGAGCACAAACTTCCATGAAAATAGTAGCAGCACTTAGCTGAATCATGGGATATCAAACAATGACAGGGAGGAATTACATGGGATTATATGTAGCGGTTCAAGGATGAAAATGGAAAGTTGACTTACCCCATTCATCCTTAACATCGAAAGGACCGGTTCATCGAAGCTCTATTGTCGTTAACCATAATACCTTAACATAACCAAAGATTGATACTTTATAAGATGCATTGGAGAAGGCTATGAAGATGGAGGAAATAGCAAGGTATCCTAATGATTATAAAGTATTATTTGCATCCAATGATCCTGCCATAATCAGGTTACAACATTGGATTTCTGACTTAACCAAAAGAATGAAGGATATGAATACTATTAAGCCTTCTCATCTACATGTTTTGTGCATCATTTTTCATGTTGAAGGGAATCATGCTACATAATTCCTGAGGTCACAGAATGCAGGACCTTCTACTATACTTATGGTACCATTTCCACCACATTCAAGAACTTGTGGGGGGGGTCACCCAAGTGTGATCTAGTGTTCCTTTCTAAGGACATAATCAGTACCACAAGTTCCCTAATCAACAAGGTATGTCTGCTAATGAATGTTATGAAATATTTCATATTTATGGCCATGTTCCTCGACTTTGTACTGTGTTACAGAAGTATTCCAATGTTCCAAATAATATGTTTTATGAGTTCTATGGGTATCTAACTCACCATACCAACTAGTGTAGAGCATTGGATGCTCTAGCGAATCACCTAGACCTTACTACATTCCAGGTCAATGAAACACCTCAAGGAAAAGGAGGAGGCATATATAGAGGAAGACGAACTAGAGGTAGAGGTTTGGTGGTTTGGTGCTACAATTCTGATCAAGAAGGACATGTTTCGATACAGTCCACTTCTAAGGAGGCCTTGGTGTTCTCATTTCCATGTAAATAATCATGCTACCAAATATTATCTAGAGTTGATTTCTCATCGGAAAGATCGCAACAAAAAAAGCAGTGCTTATATAATAAATATTGAAACAAGAAAGCCTAAATATGTTCCTCAGCCCAGTATTAACATTATCACTAGAGGAGGTGAGCACACGAGAGTCGATAGGGAGGTGTCTGGAAAACATGTTGTTATAAAACCTGTAGACCCGAAGAAGCCATACAATCTTATTCAGTAGAAGGATTATTATAAGGATGTTCTTGATACTTTCAAGAAGATGATTTCTTCTTATAATCCTCGTGCAAAATAGTCAGAAAAGGGGCATATGAGGATTCCTCGACCTTTGTATGAGACATCTCATCCTATTATGGAAAGCTTTAAGCTTTTTCTACATATTATGAATGATGACAAACTATCTGGACAGTTGCTCAAGAAATTGAGAAGTGTTGTAAAGGACAAACAATTTTCAGAGTTTCCCATTTCCACTAGCTTTCCCAAGCAACATACCAAATGAGTTTTTCACAATAAGCAAATAATGAGAAGGTATTTTTGTATTGATGTCCAAATCACTGGATACAAAATCAAGGAAAATATGTTAGATCTAGGTTATGATGTGAACATATTGTTGCAGAAGACTTGGGAATCATTGGGAAGACCCAAGTTGGTATTCTCTCCTATTCAATTGCATATGGCCAACCAATACTACATTCTCCTCATAAGTTGTATGGAGGATGTAGAAGTTAATATCGTTGGAGTAGAGACATATGTAAACTTTGAAGTCATTGATATTATTGGTGACAAGTATCATTATCCAACTTTTATGGGAGTATTCTAGGCATTCGAAAACTATGCCATTATTGACCTTAAGCGAGAAACTATGACCTTTGAAGTGGATGGAGTCAAAGTCATACAACCATTGGATCCCTATTGAAGAATTACACCAGAAAAATTACAAATGACAGAGAAAATATATTTGTCTATAATGCAAACACGCTCATAATTTTTCAGTATCATTAACATATATTTTTACATGAGGATCTCTTAATTATTTCCTATAATCTCTAAGAAAACCACTCCATAAATCTCTCCACAAGTCTCTCATCAATCAATGACAAATAGCTCCAAAAACATCCAACTAAAAATTAACAACTTTAATAATTTCAAATGTGTCATTATTCCAACATTTCTCTCCCATAATGATCATTTGGAAATATTCCAAGATCATCTCTAATTTGTCTTCCTCTTCATTATTTTGAATGTCTTGAGTTGTCTTTGTCTACAATCTTTTGTATTCTGCTCCATCTTCAATCTTCTTCATCTTCATATTTATCTTTATTTATCATTGTCTTCATGCACTACATCATCTGGATATTGAATCAATATTTTGAACGGTATCATATTTATATCAAGAATTTCTTTCTCTTACCCTTGACTTTTATTGTCAATTCTAGAGACAGCCTTGGATTTCTACAAGGCCAGTGCCTAGAACATATAGATATTAGGTGTCTCAGATAGTTCTTCGAAGACTAGAGACATCACATATATTTTCCTTATACACACATATACATATATCATAAACAACATTTGGTTGGTTCATTCATCAAAAGACATAGTCCATGTATTCCTTGGTACATTCTCATACATATGTAACACACAGAAAAATATATGATAAATCATGAAGGTCGAGCAATTCAAGGACCTACAGTTCAATTGCTTTAGCAGAGAGATGAAGGCAGATAAAGAGAAAGGATAACTCATCACATAGAGCTTGAAACATCAATAATTCTATACTTTTCTGAGTTGAGAAAGACATAATGGATTAGTGAGGAGTGGATATGATGATTCACAGAGCACAATTTAAAGATTTAGTTTCGAAGATTCATACAGACATAGGCATTAAAACTTTAATACAAATGAACCTGTGAGAACACATGAAACACTTTTGGAAACTACAACAATCATGGAGTCATAGAGGAAAATGAACATAATGGAAAATAAATAGAGAGATAGCATACAGTAGTATTGGAACGAGGAATCTCCATGATTTCATTAACATTCTAAGAGATACATATCTCAAAGTCATACATTCTCAAAAATAACATAGAGTTTCTTATTTCAGATTCTGAACCTGTTTTCCTTTTTTAGGAATGTATATATACCCAAAAAGCCTCTGAAAATAAGGAAGTTAAGAAGATATTCATTTTATATCTTTATCATCATTACAAAAATCACGAA
This sequence comes from Pinus tabuliformis, assembly GCA_031772625.1. Lineage (NCBI taxonomy): Eukaryota > Viridiplantae > Streptophyta > Pinopsida > Pinales > Pinaceae > Pinus > Pinus tabuliformis. Next base: position 720,733,240 of record CM062813.1, read on the forward strand.
TCAAAATTTGAGCATGCGCAAAGGTACAACTATCTTAACCATAACATAACGTCTTGTTAAAATCATAACAAACATAAGGTAAAAACAACTGAAAATTAAAATCAAAGGCCATCACTGGTGAAATAAGCATGATAGTCATGGCCGACAAGATGACGTGGATGCTTGGTGTGAAGTTGCAGAATCCCGTGGTCGAACCATTTGAAGCATGGGAGGATTGGCAAGTTGCTCGCATCGCTGCCACATGGCTAGAGGAGGATATGGAATAGAACTAAATTGACGATAGTGGTGTCGGAGATTGATAACACCAACATAATCTAGTTTGCACTGAGAGATACTTTTAACCATCCCGAGAAGGTGAAATTATTTCTCTAAGAAGTTAGTAATGGTCATTCCTTTAAGGCTTGTCATTATTTCAGGAGTTGCACCTGTCCTACTCTTAACCTTAGTCAATTTCTGATTATACACCTCTTGTGTGAGAAATTCTCCATTTTCTCCCCACCAGTTAGGTAACCCGACCTCTAGAAGCTAATTGAACGTGACATCAAAACTTGACAACACTTTCTGTAGCTTTTCCAAACTTTGTTCTGCCTTAGCCTTGGCTTCCTCTTTAGAGATAACTTTAGAAATATTAGCTACTATTTCCATTCTATTTGATATATCAAGTGGACTTAGCTCCCTGATCGTTCTCTCTGTCAAAAACTGAATGTACTTCTTAGCATATTGAGAGTTGGTAATGTTGGCTTGCTTTTCACTTTGGAGAGAAGGGGAATATTCATTGCAAAGCTTCTTTTTATCATGTATCAAAGCTACTTTCTCCCAACATTGATCAACTTCCTGGATGATCTTGTCCCACACCCCTTTCCTGGCTTCTATGAGGGCCAGATTTCCTTTTAGTTTAGTCTTTAACTCCTTGATCTCTTGAGTTTCACTATGCAAATCTTTTGTGAGCTTGTCTATGTTTGAATTTTCCGCTTGTACTTTTCTCTATTTCTAGGTCACCTGGATTTTGGTTGCATCCAACTCGGTTTGAACTCTCCCCAACTCACTCTCATAAAGTTTTAGTTCTTTTAATGCCTTAGTAAGGCGATGGGGTTTTGAGGATCATCTTGGACAACTACAGTACAAACATGAGAATCGATTTGGTTCTATAAATCATCCACCGTCCATTGCAGGACTTCAACTCTTTCCCTTCTTTCATTCAATTCCTATATTACCACCTCCTTTTCTTTTTCACTTTAGATTAGCTCAGGGATTTGAATATGCTCACCTCCAGGAATTTTTAGTTGTCATATCAAGATTATGTTCTCTATCTTTGTTTCCTTTAGTAATGCTACCACTATTGCGCCGTATGCAAGTCCAGTCCCATTTTCATGATCAATTCTTTATAATATTCCTTCAGTTTAAAGAGAGCACGAGACTTGACCTTCTCAACCTTTACATTCTCACCGATCTTATCTATGTAGTCTTGGGCCCGATCAATAGTCATCTGATTCTTATTGATGTCACTATACAACATTTCTCCCACCTTCCTGTGTAGGTTGACTTTATCTGCCAAAGGGATACTAGTCAAATCCAGAGACACATCAACATCCTCAAACTGGGAACCCGAAGGCATGGTTTGGACAGATCGGTGCTTCAACCTGATTTTCATCTCTTCATTCTCTAGATCCATTGCAACTAATAACCGAGTGTGTCGAGGAGAGATCTGTGAAGTCATGTCTTGATGTATATTCTCCTTTTCCCTCTTGTTTCTCACTTGGATGTTCCTACCCAGTGCCCAACCTGTTCCTACTGCATAAATACTTTCCTCAAACTCTGGGATGGCTACCTCTATCGAGGATGTTGTTGAAACTTCTAGAGGTATTTCCAAATTAACCTGAAAGTCTGGGTTATCAGACAACTGCTTTTGGAGCTGGATGCTTGGTTATTCCTCTTCATGTTCTTGCTCATGTTCCTATTCCAATCCCTGCCCTTGAATTTTTTCCCTTTTATGAGTTGGATCTTCTTCCATGTCAGTTGTCCCTAAAGTGTCAACAGTTCTATTTTGTGTCATGTTTTTGTTGACTGGGGAATCGGTCTCCATGTCTCTGAGATAACTGAATTCAAAGCGAAATGATATCGAGAGGTATTTTGGCATGTTTAACTGGCATCTGGGTTGTTTCATCTTATGTAAACACCTAAGAGCCACCCTTCTTTGCAGCGTGGTGTGTCCTCCCAAAAGACCAATGGTGTAGCTAAGATTAGTTAAACAATGAGTTTAAAAAGGGATAATGGGAGTTGAATATATGAAGGTAGGGTTTTAGCTTCGAGAGCAATAATTTTGTCTAGGACAACCTGAGATTCTCTTGCAGGGAGTGTTGTAAAATGCCCATCTAGGGTTGAATCAGTGAAGGTGCACATAGAGGGAGATGCGGGGAAATTAAGAGCTCTATGAATTAAAAGAGGGGTTATTTCAAGGATTACCCTTCCTGAAGGAGAAACAAAACTGTTCTTCTTAGTTTGGTAGGAGTCCATCAACCAAGTTATGAATTCAAGGAGAGGATGAACAAGGGGGAGAAATTTGGTAGTATAACCCAGAAGCCACGACTCTAAATGATTCATCGTTCTTCACATGTTTTGAGAATATATCATAATGGAGGTCGACAAGAGAAAATGGACAGCTAGGGCTAGCAATATGGGCCTCAGTGTCGGTTAAAAGATTGGCACCGAGGTTCTTGACCTCATGAGTTTTTGGGGTTACAGGGGCTGCGTGCGTCCTCCCTTTGAATAAAAAAAAATAAGAAAAAAAGGAGGCTAGGGGTGTTAGGTTACCTAGAGCCCATAGGGCAATGAAAGCGACTTTGGGAGGGCATCCGTGATCTTTGGGAGAGTGTATAGAAAGCTTCTACGCAGTTGTCCAAGAAAGAGATTCTTTGACTAGGATGAATAATCGTTGTCGGGTAATAACCTTAGGGATTTAGGTGTTTTATGCAGAGACAAAGACATGTGCTCAGGTGGTGGGAGATGAAGGCGTGAGGGGATGACACATGATAGTTGTGGGTTGGCTCGGGAGGACAAGGGATGAACGTATACAATCAGAGAGAAACTTTACCTTTCACCATTTACACAGACTTCAACATCATACCTGATACCTGAATCTATGAGTGGCGAATGAGAGGAGACCACTTGTCGAGTGGTCCCCGCCTGTTATGGAAAAGTGTATTGTGGCGTGAAGGAATCCTTTATCGTGAGCCAAAATGGATCAGGGTCTTTCATCGGGCACTGACTATTCAATGTCGGGGGCCTGTGGTAGTGTTAACCCTCTTGTAACTTTGTTGCCGAAATTGTTCTTGGGTACGATCATATTTAAATTGCGAGGAGATGGATCTAGACCTTTAAGCGTATAATATTTTAAACAACATCCCCTTCCACATCATTAGTTTAGACCTTGTCTTATCACCCAAGTTTGGATCATTGTATTCTTCACTTCTGAACACATGATTCTTAACCTTTGTAGGTTAAGGTGCTTACTTCGAACCTTACTTGGCACCTTTATGCGAACAACATCTCATCTCATTTCTATGAAGAGGCCTTAGTGCGAGATGGTGATAACATTTGGCTCAACCTGGGGATGAGGCACTGGGTTGCAATGCATCGAGAACCTACAGTCTGCGAACTTCTCCCTTGGGCATGGAGTTTTATTTAACAAACACAATTTTTTTTATGAAAGTGAACATTTTAGCAGAAAACGGGAAATTTCATATGAAACTTGCAATGTATACACCAGTATTTATAATGTGTGAAAGAGGGGTAACTTTAATTTTGAAAATAGAATTTGAGGAACTGACCATTTACTGGTAGCTCTAACAATGTTCCTTCTAGATTTTTGAGCAAGTATGTATTATTCCCTTTCTCCTCTGAAATTTTGAAAGGGCCAAACCATAGTGGGTCAAATTTCCTATGTTTACCTTTGTCTTCCCTTCGAACTTCCCATCAAGGAACAAAATATCCTAGTTGTAAAGGTTGATCCTTGGATTTCTTGTCAAATAGGTATTTCATCTTCTGTTGGTAGTTTTCCAATTTAGTCCCCACCTGTTCCCTATTTTCATGAAGTTCGACCAGTTGATTTATCCTTCGTGTCATAGAATTTGGTTCTTCCTCTACTTCTTGCAACAACTTTTCTACTGGCATTGCCAATTGAATTGGGAAGATTGCAGCCTTACCATATACTAGCTCGAAAGGTGATTTTCCAGTGGATCATTTAGGAGTCACTCAGTTAGCCTAGAGGGAAAACTTCAATTGAGTGTCCCAGTTTCTCTAATTCTCTGTGATGGTCTTATTTAGCACTCTCACTACAGTTTTATTTGAGGATTCAGCTAAACCATTTCCTTGAGGATAGTAGGTAGTGGAGTGCCCGATGATGATATTGAACCTCTGACATAAGCTTATGAATTTGGTGGATTTGAAGACTTGAGAATTTTCAGTGATGATCTTGGTAGGGAAACCAAAACATGATAATATGTTCTCCTCCTTAAACTTGATTACCACAGATTTAGTAGAATTTATGGCTGGGATGGCCTCTGCCCACTTCGTGAAATAATTTGTGGTTGTTAATATCCACATATGTTGACCACTGGAAGGTGGATTTATCTCGCCTATGAAATCTAGTCCCCAATATTTGAAGGGTTCTTCCACATGTACTGGGATCAAGGGGAGAGGGAACGTTTTTTTCTTCTCAACAAAGACTTGGCACTTTTGACATGATCTAACTTGCGAATGAACTTCTCCAAAACACACGGGCTAGTAGAATCCCTCTTTGAGGATTTTGTGAGCTATGATCTTCTAGCTATAATGACCTCAACAAAATCGTCCATGAAATTCTTTAATCACCTTATGAGATTTTCCTTCTACCAAACATAACAATAGAATTCCCACTGGGTCCGTCCAGTAGAGTTGGCCATTAGATATGATAAACTTTTGAGCTTACAATCTCAACGTTATGTATTTAGATTTCTCCAGCCCTAGTGGGAACCTTAGGAATAAGAGATAATGGATGATATTATTATACCAAGGTGACCCTTCATATTGGATGCATATCTTTTTCTCTGAGGTTTTGATCTGGTTTTGTTGAACTTCTGCTCCACCTCCCTCTGTTATTAGTTTTATCCCCCAATCTTTGCAGTTAGATTCTAACAAAATCTTGGCCAACCCCTGACCTTTTATGAGCTTAGTAGGTTTTATTTCTAACTCATATTCTTGGATCTTAGTGATCCACCTACCCCTTTTTCCTTCACTATCCCCTTGCACCAGAATATCCTTAACTGTTTTTGTTGGAACATATGCTGTAATTTATTATTGTAGTACATATACTCGAAATTCCTTTAAAGATTTGACTAGCACATATGCCTGCTTTTCCAAGATATTTTATTTCAACTTGGAATCCCTCAGAACTTAGTTGAAGAAGGCAATGGGATGTTCATAACCATCTCTATTTTTTTGTAACAAAACTATGTCAATAGTATGTGGGGAAGCGAAAGAAAAAATTTAGAAGGGTGTTGAGTAGTCAGGGCTGACTAGTACTAGTGCTTTAGCAAAAGCTTCTTTAATTACAGAAAAATATTCTTGAGAGACAGGGCTCCATATAACCTCATTCTCCTTATTTACCATATATGTAATACCCTTCACTATTTCTGCATAGTTGTGTATGAACCTTCTCAGAAACTTGATTCTCCCAAAAAGACTTGGATCTTTTTCTTGTTTCTGAGTAATGGAATGTGATTGATAGCTTCTACTCACTTAGGGTCGATTTTCACTCCTTCTTGTGCTACTATGTGTCCTAGTAGTTTCCCCTCACTCAGGGCAAATTGAGATTTCTTTGGATTTAAAGATAGCTCGTACCTCCTACACTTCTCAAAGGTGGGTTTCAAATGTATGATGTATTCTTCATCAGCCTTAGAATGTGATATCATCCAAATACTCCACTACAAACTTGTCTTTCTCCCCTACAAAAGCTATATCCATAGCTCTTTGAAACATGGCCCCTGCATTAATAATACCAAAAGGCATGAGAGCATACATGAAATTTCCCCAAGGGGTGGTGAACGTCATTTTCTTTTGATCAACCGGGTGGACCACCACTTGGTTATAACCAAAGAACCCATCCATCATGGAAATTCTAGCTGATCCAACCACCTTCTGCAATATGTAATCCATCTTAGGCAGTGGGTAGTTATCTTTCAATGATGCCCTGTTAAGGTTCCAGAAATCTACACATAACCTTATTTCCCCATTCTTTTTCCAGACTGGGACTAGGTTTTCCACCCATTCCGAGTACCTTAAAGGCACTATGATTTTATCTTGTAGAAGTTTCCTCACTTCTTTTTCAATAAAGGGGAGTAAGAGAGGATTAATCTGCCCAAGCTTCTGTTTACATGGTTTCATTCCACTCTTTAAAGGAATCTTACGATGTATAATGTTAGTGTCAAATGTTTTTAAATCCTCATAAGACCAAGCAAAAACATCCTTATAGATTGTAAAGAGATTTAAATACCTTTGTTTGTACTGTGAGGGGATCCCTTTTGATAGTCAACCATTTGGGGTTCATCTTCTGAGCCAATATTACAATCTTATATACACGTTCATCCATCTCTGGAGCTGTTGATTTGCAAGCCACATCATTCTTATTAAATAATATTTTTAGTGGAACTAGCCCATGAGGAATGGTGTTCCCTTTCAGTTGTAAAATTTTATGTCCAGACATTGTGTCTTCCCAGGAAGTTGGTCCTTGGTTTGCCTCTTTTTTCTCTTCTTGGTCAATAGTTGAGCTAGAAAAATCCCCAACTACTTCTATAAAGTGTTTGATATGCATATCGTCCTTAGACACCTGGTAGTGCTTGACATTATCAGGTATAGGGGGTCTAGATATGACCTCCACCTCATACCTGAGAAGTGAATTTTGAGGAGGTTTGAAATTTCTTGCTACTATTGCAAGGGAATCATCCATTCCATTTCCTTCGATGGGAAGAAATTGAATGTTAAATTCCAAGAAGAAGTTATCAATTAAGTACCATACCTCATTCCAGTAAGTCCTCAATCTGGGGTGCTTAGACTGGCACTAATTTATGATATTCTTTACAATCAACTCAGAGTCTCCATATACAATTAAGCATTCAATATTCATATTCCTTGTTGTTTATAGTCCAAGGAGCAGTGCTTCATACTCTTCCACGTTGTTGGTTTCCTCAATTTCAAGATTTAATGAGAGTGGTATCAAGCTACCCTCAAGGGATACCAATAATAACCCTGATCCATTTCCCCCTTTGGAATTTTCCTCATCGAAGTATAATTTCCATACTTTGCCTTTAGCTTTGTGTTGGTCATCCAACTGCATTGTTAGATGTACTTGTGTTTCTTCTGAAATGATATCATCTTCTTCTAGTAGCAGGCAGGAGAGGTCACTTTCTTTCCCATACACAAGAGAATTCTTGGAACCTTCTGCTTGGGTCACTATTTTTATGAATCTTGACTCTCTATACAACCTCCTTTCTTCACCTCCAAAAGTGGGAATAGTGGCATAAGTCAGATCTAACTTGATAGAACCCCCCACCTTGGAACCCCAAGACCTAGATAGGAGAATGTCAAATCGAGCAAGGATATATGCTACTACTATATCCATCACTACGCTCTTCGCAGGGATCTGATCCAGATTCACCACCAGGTCTTTTATCATTCCCAAACATTTTACCCTCTTAGAGTTGAAGGAGTAGAGGTCCTTGTAAGGTCTGGTGATTTGTAAACCAAATTGTTCCATCATAACTAGGGGCATGATATTATGTGAGGCCACAAAGTCCAACATACAGTTGTGCAATAAGAGGTCATGAATTACTAGGGTCACATAGAAGGGTTTAGTGGAAGGATCAAGTTCTTCAACATGAGGCCCAAAAATAACCATTGGTCTTTCTTCTTGAAGGTTTAAACAATCATGAGAAGGTACTGTGATCGATGGAAGCATGAACTAGGATACTTGGCCTTTATAAGTGGGTTGTTTTAGAATATACATTAGAGGAACATGGATATTTACATTTTAGATTTCTCTTTGAAGATTAAATGTAGATTGGCCTTTCTCTATGCCTCTTGATTCTACTTCTCTTAATTCCTTTACACGTGTAGTTTTTATCAGATAAGGTGTCTTCTCCTCTGTGTGTTCCTCAGAGCTATTACATTCCTTATTTAAGGGGGCTTTTACCTTGGACAAACGAGGATTCAACTTCCCTTTCCCTTTATCTCACTAGTAGAAAATGAGCGATTAGTGACTAGGTGAATAAAACAGTTAGTCACCACAGCTTTTTCAAGTGAAATACTACCAAAAATGAGCAATCTTAAGTGACAGAACTAAAAATGACTAACATAAATCACTAATCTAGTCATGGGTTAAAAGATGTGACTAGCTAATAAGTAATACAACTAAAAATGACTAACATGAATGACTAATTTAGTTTAAGAGAAAAAATACAACTACCTAACAAGTACTACAATAATATGAATCATTTTTTTTTGTTAGTCATCTTAATTGTGTCAAGCAATCTAAACTTACAGTTGATAGGGGATTGAAAGGTTGTTAAAGATTGGTTGAAAGGTTATCCTTCCTTAAACACTTATTCATCCTCACATGGTGTATAGGTGAGCCAACTTTACACTATGTATCTCTAATGATTTGTAATTTTAAAAATATATTTTTTAATAAAAAAAATTATTTTATGTATTTTTTAAAAACTATTCATTGAATCTAATTGGATCTAGTTCTAATCTGAAATTAATTTAAAGGGAAATTTTAATTTTTAAGACTATAATATCAAATAAAAACTACTTTAATTTCATATTAACCAACCTACATCCATCTTAACCTCGGATCTATCAAGTATTGAGAGGTGTCCAATCTCTCGAGGTGCAAACCTTTATTTTCTAGTGAAAAACTCAAGAAAATGTTTTCACCTCGAGAGATTGGATCCCTCTCGGCACTTGATAGTTATAGGGTTAATATGGATCTAGGTTGGTTATATAATACTATATACTATCTATATTTGTATTTGTGTCTCTTTGTTATTCCCTCTCTCTATCTCACCTCCCAAACATACACACACACTCTCTCCCTCTCTTCCCCTTCTCTGTCTATCTCCCTTCCCCTTCTCTCGCTCTCTATCTATATCCTTCTCTCTATTCCCTCCCACTCTCCTCTCTCCCTCACTCTCTCTCCATGACTACTTTGTTAACCCCTCTCCTCTATGCTTTTCTTGTTCCCTCTCTCTCCTCATCTTTATCTTCCTTCCGCTCTATCCCTTATCTTCCACCTCCCTCTATCTCTCGCCCCAAATCACTCTCCCTCTCTTTCTCTCTTCTGTCCAACTCTATGATTATCTCCCCTCCTCCCTTTCCTTCTCCATCTCTATGTCTCTATCTCTTTCCCTTCCCCTTGTCTCCCTATCTCTATCCTCTCCTCTTCTTTCTCTTCCCTCCTCTCCTCTCTCCCTCACTGTCTCTCCATCTCTCCCTTCTCACTCCTCTCTCTCTCCACCTCTATCTCTATATGTCTTTTTTCTTTCCTCCCTCTCTCTCCCACTCCAACTCCATCTCTCTCTCTCTCTCTCTCTCTCTCTCTCTCTCTCTCTCTCTCTCTCTCCTTCCTCCCGCTCCCTTTCTCCCACCTCACTCTCACCCCCCCCACCACTCTCTCTTTCTCTCTCTCTATCCTCAAACTTTTTCACTGTCTCGCTCGCCCTCTCCACCCACTCCCCAACTCTCTCTTAAATTTGATCACATTGTATTGTGTTTAAGAAATTATCTAAATTAGAAAAACTTAATTGGTTATAAAATATTAAACCTATATTTTGGATCACTCATGTCAAAGAAAATAAAATAATGAAAAACTTTAAAAAATCATGCACTAGATATTTAATCTAATATAATTAGTCAAATTGCTTGCTCTCATCCCTTGGATCCTTAGCTATGATGGATCGACCAGCATAGATCCATCTTAGCTTAATTTTATTAAAACCTTATTTTACTTTCTATGGGAATATTTTTAGTAGTCATGAGGATAGAGGGTTTAGATATATCTCAAATTGTAACATTTTCCCTTTTAGATTCAATTAAAAAAATGTTGTGAAATTAAATTAAAATAAAATATTTTTACTATGAAATAAGTTATGGTTTTTTGGCATGTGGTACTGATGATCCATGGTATTGGCCCATGGTATTGTAACAAATAATTTATGTTTTTTTGGGCATGTGGTATTGCTAATCCATGGTATTGACCCATGGTATTGTAACAAATGCTATTTTTTACAAGTTAATAATATCTACCATAATGTGGGGTGAATATCTTGTCATATTGTTGTAAATTATTTTAGTTGTGAAATAAGTTATGGTTTTTGGACTTGTAGTATTGATAAGTCATGGTATTGGTCCATGGTATTGGTTGTAAAATATTAAACCTATATTTTGGATCAATCATGTCAAAGAAAATAAAATAATGAAAAACTTAAAAAAAAATCATGCATTATATTTAATCTATTATAATTAGTCAATTTGCTCAATTTGCTTGCTCTTATCCCTTGGATCTATTATAATTAGTCAATTTTATTAAAACCTTATTTTAATTTCTATGGGAATATTTTTAGTAGTCGTGAGGATAGAGGGTAATTAGTCAATTTTCTTGTTACAATTAGTCAATTTTATTAAATCCTTATTTTAATTTCAATTGGAATATTTTTAGTAGTCTTGAGGATAGAGGGTTTAGATATATCTCAAATTGTAACATTTTCCCTTTTAGACTCAATTAAAAAAATGTTGTAAAATTAAATTAAAATAAAATATTTTTACTATGAAATAAGTTATGGTTTTCTTGACATGTGGCATTGATAAACCCTAGTATTGGCCCATGGTATTGTAACAAAGCGGATTTACAAGTTAATATCCATGGTAAAGTGAGGGTGAATATCCATGATTAACAATATTGTCATATTGTTATAAAATATTTGATTGTGAAGTAATTTATGTTTTTTGGGCTTGTGGTATTGATAATCCATGGTATTAACCCATGGTATTGTAACAAAGTCTATTTTTTATCTACAATAATGTGGGGATGAATATCCACGGTTAAGAATCTTGTCATATTGTTGTAAAATATTTTGGTTGTGAAATAAGTTATGTTTTTGGACTTGTAGTATTGATAAGCCATGGTATTGGATCATGGTATTGTAACAAAGCCTATTAAAAAGTTAATAACAAAATCAAAATATAACAAATTAAATTTTATTATTTTTATTAATATAACTTCTTATTATTAATTGAGTTCATATTTAAATGTTTACACTCATCCCAATATCATTTTTAACTTCTTCTTTTTTCTTTTTCTTTTTTTTTTTAAATTTAGTGTATTAAGAAAAAATAACAAATTCTTATTAAAAATAAATCATTTAACCCAATTGTAATTTATATATTTTATTCTATATTATAAATATTTCTTTTATTTTTCTATTATAAATATTTATTTTCTTAAATATTTTGGTTGTGAAATAAGTTAGGCTGTTGGACTTGTAGTATTGATAAGTCATGGTATTGGCCCATGGTATTGTAACAAATCCTATTCACAAGTTAATAATAAAATCAAAATATAACAAATTAAATTTTATTATTTTATTGATTTAACTTGTCATTATTGATTGAGGTCATATTTAAATGTTTACACTCATCCCAATATCATTTTTAACTTCTTCTTGTTTTTAATTTAGCTTATTAAAAATAAAACATTTAACCCAATTGCAATTTATATATTTTATTCTATATTATAAATATTTCTTTTATTTTTTCTATTATAAATATTTCTTTTCTTTTTCATTGCAGTTTAGTGCTGGGTTCAAATAAAATATTCACATATTACATCACATTGTAGCACTGTTTCTACATTTGTGTGGAAATTCCAAAAGAAGGAAGACCATCAACATGATCTATGGATTTCATGGGATTGTAGCACTGTGTTTTTCTCTACCTTTTCTATATTTGTGTGGAAATTCCAGAAAAAGGAAGACTATGGATTTCATGGGATTCACATGGAGTTTGCATGGGAAACACCTTAGGAGTCCAGAAGAAGGAAGACCATCAACGTGATCTATGGATTTAATGGGATTCGAACCCCAGATGGAATTTGGATGGGAAACACCCTAGGAATGATTAGATGGAGCAAGGGTGAGGTCACTTGGCGTGGATATTTTGGTATGAATTTGGACTATGTTCTTCCTTTTTACTAAAGATGATTTTTGTTTGTATGGGTAAATAATTTCGAGGGTTTATATGATCAAAGCATAAATTTTATCTAGAGTTGAGGGTTTAATGATTATGATAAGGGCAAGGTCATTGGGCATGGATATTTTGGTAATTTGTACATGGGTATGAATTTGGACTTTGTTCTTTCTTTTTACTAAAGAGGATTTTTGTTCTTATGGGTAAATAATTTCCAACATTTATATAATCAAAGAATAAATTTTATTTAGAGTTGAGGGTTTAATGATTATGATATTTTGGTAATTTGTACATGGGTATGAATTTGGACTCTGTTCTTCCTTTTTACTAAAGAGGATTTTTGTTCTTATGGGTAAATAATTTTGAGGGTTTATATGATCAAATCATAAATTTTATCTAGAGTTGAGAGTTTAATGATTATGATAATGAAGATCTTGATTGCGGCCAACAATTCATAAAAAGACAATGGAAGTAATAATTTTTCATGTCATTATTGTACAAAGGGTTTAATGATTATAATAATGCAGATATTGTACAGATGAGTTCCTTCCTCCCTAACTCTTCTGGGGTCGGAATGCATGAAATTTTATTTTTTCTTTTCACCTTTTTTTAGTGGTTGATTGTTTGTGTAATGGACTCTACCATGCCCAAATTAAAAGGGCTCAAGTGATGCAAGAAAATTTTCTGGTAGGATGCAAATGCTAGACCTTCCTCAAACTTTGTTACATGAAATTAAAATTTCTTGTAATCATGAACATAAAATCTTTTATGTTTCATCCTTAGATTTTGATCTCAATGCCTATAGTTTTAAACCATGTTACTATATTTTAAGTAGAATATACTTAGATCCATTAAACCTTACAACTCTCCAAAGCTTAGGTTAATTTCAGCTAAAAAGAAGGAACCTGAATGACTTTTGCAATTTAGATTCAATTCTTACAGACAATGATTAAAAATGGAAGAACTCAATGGTCTAATAACTTTTACCCACCCATCAATTTCGAAGACCTTTGGTATTATTCTGAACCTAAAAAGAGAGAGAAGAAGAAGAAGAAGAGGAGCCTGGATGAGGTGGACCATGGCCTGCTTAATACTTTTCAAAAGTTGGGCATGCCCTTGACTAGAAGAAGAGATTGACCAATGTTGTTGTAGATGTTGTTTTCGACAATGTTTTCATTGCTACCATGCATAGGTAGACTCTATAGGTAGTTGAGGTTATCTTTTGTTCGTTATAAGAGGTAATTCAGGAGTATCTTTATCTAGTTAGGAAGTAGCTTGGCAGGGTTGTTGCTCCTGCTGATAACTATTATGCTACATTGTATTTTTATTTTTTTAGTGATAGCTCCTTCTATAAAATCCCCAAGAACATTTTTTCATCCATGGAAATATCCACTTATTTCAGGATCAATGAGATGGAGAACATGCATTTTGAGAGGACTCTTATTTTTGTAGATGGGAGGAGTTCTATGACATATATTGAAGGATGAACTATACCATTTTATGACACCAATCATGTCCATGCCATAGTAGTGGATCTCTATTGCACCGAGGGAGAAATGATAAAGTATTCCCCTTTAAAGAATTGGTATATCAGGGACGAGGAATGCATATGTGGTATTGATAATTTTATTACGAAAATAGGTTTTTGTGAAGGAGACAAATGAAGGATTTCGTGGACCTGAGTAGAGACTGGTTCAAAAATCACCTAGAAATACTGAAGCATTTTTTTAAAGGAAATGATGCAATTGGAGAGTTTTATTCTGTTGCCTTGAAAAATAACTATCAATAGGGAGGGACAAAAATGATCCATATAGGAAAGAATTGCAGGAGTAGGATTGTTTCTAAAATTATATCTATAGGTAAGACGAGGGACTACTACAGAGGATTAATGCAGGTGCAACCAAATTATCATAATGCAAAAAAAATTTCATAGTGTGATTTGATGCTCATCAATGACTAGGAAGCTGAAAATACTTATCGTTACATTCAAGTACAATTGAGTTTCATTCTAAAGTCTCTAATTTCATTTATTGATAGTCCTTCTTATGTCCTTGTCTCTCTTAATTTCATTGTGGTAATATTGGAATGGGTTAAAAAATCAAGCATATCATTGAGTCAAATAGACACCCACATGTCACTACATGTCATTGTGCATACTATTTGTTTTTGATACAATTAGAAGTGAGAAATATGATGTATGCACACACAAAAAATCCTAGCATGCATGATGAATCCCCCTCCAACTCCATTTTCTATGGTGACATTTTATTTGCTTTGTTTATACAGGTCATCTAGCCACATAGTGGCTACTATCGAATGTTGAGGTATATGTCATATAAATCTATTATAGTCTACTTTATTTTATATTCAAGTATTCATATATTTTCATGTCTTATACTCCGCATTTTATCTTCTTTCATTTTCAGGAGAGGAACTCGATATTGATGGTAAGAAGCAACAATTGAAGAAAGAGAAGAACAATAACACTGGAGCAACAAATGCAAAATGAGAAAGAGAACAGAATCTGTCTAGTGATACCCTTAGAGCCAATATCTTGCATAAGACACACTCATAGAGACTGATGGTCAAGCCTTCAGAGTTGGTGAATTCACTTGCAATGCTTTGGCAACATAGTGATAATGTTTTGAAATGATGAAACAATATTTCATGTGTAAATTGTTGTCCACCCCATATTAAGTTGGAAACTCATATTGTAATACTTGCTATTTTATATAATAAAATTTATATGGCTGAAATTATTTTTATTTGCACTTGATATTATTTAGTCTTGTAATTAACATGTGTAACTTTCCGTTATCATATTAGATAAACGTGCACATTGTATGACATTTTTTTATAATTTAGTCGCAAAATCATACTCATTAATTTATGGTGATTAATAATAAACACATAAAATCAATATAAAACTACTAAATTAGTAGTTTATATTAATTAATGATGAACTTGAATAAATAAAATGAATAGAAACTACTAAATCAGTTGTTTATATAATGAATACGAAAATACCAAAAAAAGATAAATTACTACCGCAAATGATAAACTTGTTATTATAAAATGATGATTAAATTTTGCATATATATGACTATTAGTACCTAATTTACAGCATCGTATAACACGGCTAAAATTTAGTCATATTTCTTTGGTCATTAATTGGTTTTAAATGATGACTAAAATTTGCATATATATGACTATTAGTAGTTAATTTACAGTATCTTATAACATGAGCAACGTTTTATTCATATTTCTTTGGTCATTAATTGGTTTTCATGAGGATCCATATAGTAATATATTTTGTTATATATTTGGTCATTAAGTATAACAATTAATGACTAAACTGATGAAAAATTAATGACCAAATTTATGACTAGATATACTACTAGATGGTAAAATTGAGGAAACCAATTAATGACTAAGCTAAAAATGACTAAAAGTTGGTCGCGTTATAAGATACCATAAATTAGCTACTATTGGTAACCGACTAAAAAATGGTTGTTTATATGCAAATTTTAGTTGTTTTTTTAGTAACTAATCATTCATTTTGTACTAGTGTCTAGTGCTGGGGGAGTATCTTGGGAAGAGGTTCCCTCACCCTCTTCCTTGAAGATCTGAGGTCATACCTTTGGTGTAGTTGTGCTTTCATGAAATCAGAAATTTGTTTGCAATAATTGCCTATGTCCTCCTCATTTACTATTGCTTCCCTATCATGACCTATTTGATGGTGAGTTAGGCCTTCTTGTTCTCCTTCAGAGAAGGAGGAGTACAAGTTACCCTTCATCTCATGGGTATCTTGTGATTTTTCATCTGGGTCATCTTCTATGTATAGAGGAGGGGGAATCTCATCAAGTTGATATTTTCTTTCCCTTTGAAGTATCTGCAAAGGTGGCCTTCTGTACTATGGATTATAGCCTTGGTTGTTGCCTTGAGCATTCTGTTTTGGGAGACTTTTATTCTTGAGCTCAAGCTTCACCAATTTATGTGATAAAATCTTAATCAGTTTATCCATTTCTTCCCACTTCAGATCTAGTGATTCTTTAGCTTAACCAGAGGAGGATGTTTCCTCTTCCCCCTTTTTCTTCTCAGTAGAATCATTCTTTCCTCTTGACTTCCCTGCCGAGGTGAAATTTTCTTCTACCTCAACAACATCAACCTGGATTTGATCCAAAGTGCGAGACTTCCTCTCTCTTAGGGTAAAACCAAATCCCGATTCTGTTGTAGCAGCTAAAACCACCCTCCAAAATTTTTCCTTAGCCTATTTTGGAGCCTCCCTACCAACCTTTCACAGAAATTTGTATTGCTTCGTCAAGTTCTCAAGCTTCATGCACTTTCCTCGCACAAAGGTAGCCTAACAATCATAGTTGATCCATTCCCCTCACAGGCTACTTATCCAGACTTGGTCCAGCTGCATGCTGAGAAACTTCCCCTTGAAAATTGCGCATTTCTGGAGGGAAACCAGCCCTCCCTCCACAAATTTCGGAATCCTCTCTGACAGCCTACTGGGCTCCAAGATTGTGCAAACCTTCTAGCCATCCCTCCCAGCAAGATTTGCAGAAATTTTCCCAGCAACAAGTTGTTCAACCTAGGATTTGCGCAAATTTGGCAGTAGTCAGCTGCTTTGCCCAGAAATTTCACAAACCTCCTGGGCAATCAGCCTAGCTCCCAGCCAGGAATGCGCATTTTTCCTAAGCAGTTGAGCACTTGCACGCATGGATAATTCGGTTGACCAGTTCCACCGGGGACTGAGGAAACTTGAATTGCATGGATGCATGACTTGGTCTTCCCAGAATAGAAAGAGACAACATGCAAAAGGCATCCCAAGATTCATGGAGCTATTTTTAGTAGCCAGGGGTTACATGCAAAGTTATTTTAGAAGTTTCCCTCCAATTGTTGGTTTTCCTAGATTTTTGGCATGCACATCATGAAACCAAAATTTTTTATTCGACGCATCAGAGTTCATTCATTCACATCAATCTTGGATCTTTGATATCCCACATCACATCCAGGACTCTTTGACACATCCATCTCATCTATTCACGGGTAAGTGACCTCAGCTTGTCTTTATCAATATTTCTGTCGCTTTTTGTGTATTCACTTGTGTGAGTGTTGTTTGCTTTATTTCTTTGAATGCATGTTGTCATTTACATGTATTCTAGCTTGTCCTAGCTCTATTTCAGTTTTCATTGCTATCTCACTGTTGTCTCATGCATGAAACTGTTCTGCACGGACATTCGTCCAACCGGCGAACTGCCTCACCCACATGCATGTTGATCTATTTGTTAAATCTTTCATTCATGTTTTGCATGCATTGTCAATCACTTATTCTATCACTTAGTGTCACCATGCATTTACTCTCTTAGTTGCTTTCAGTTTCTCGTCGACGAGCCGGGCCAACCTTGGCCTAGGCTCTGCCTTCAACAAGGCTGCATTGCGCAATCTCGGGAAGGAAGACTTAGCTTCCTCCCTAGAAATGTGCATTCTTGCCTAGCACTGCACTCTAGGAAATTTTTGTAGATTTCTAAAGGACAGTGGCTGCTTGGCCCAAGAAATTGCGTAAATTTGTCCCTGGGCCTGTAGTCCTTCCAAACTGGAATTGCACATTGCGCAATCCCAGCAGCCCACTGCCTTATTCGATTGCGCATTTTGTTGATCCAGTAGCCAATACTTCCTCCCAAATAGCCCAGACTTCCTTTTTCATAGTTCTAGTTGCTATCCACCCAGCCTCCTAGTAAAATTTGCGCAATCTTGCTCATCAGTGTCTCAGGTATGTGTTGTGTCCTCCCTCGAATTTGCTTGGTTTCCACTGGCATATTTCTTGCCATGCATGCTTCTTGTTTCCAGATCTTTTAGGTTTTCATCTATCTCAATGGATTCTAAGAGAATAGGATCACATGACACTGATGGAGTTGCAGTTGGAGCAACAGTTGAGCAAGTGTCCTCTAGTCTACCGCTCTATGAAGATACGAAGTTGTATCTAGACAAGGATATTAAACTGAAGTGGCAAGAGGTTAATGAAAAATTTGCAAGCACTTCTGGGAAGACCTCGAAGATCGTTAGGTGTACATGAACATCCTCAAGTCCGGCTTGTACCAGATTGCATGTAGATACCCCACGTTCACATGCGCAGACATGATTCACTGGATCGTCTCTCACACTGACCTCGAGACGATGACCTTGAGCAGTGTCAGTGGGATGAATATTGCAACCTTTTGGGCATGAGATTATGACAAGATGTATTAGATGTCTGAGCCCATGACTGTCATGACCCCTCCATTCATATTTTCCAACAGTAGAGCTCACTCCATAGACATTCTGAAGGATTGGGTAAAGGAGATAGCTCGCTTCAGGATGACACCCAACCAGATCTACAAGACAAAGGTATTGAGGAAGGCATACCAATACTTGGTCATATTTGCATGTCGACTGAGTGGCCAAGCAAGCACTAAAACCTTTCCTAAGAGCTGGGTGATCGCATTGGACCAACTAGCTAGAGAAGGAAGACCATGCAATTGGTTTGGCATACTGGCTCACCAGCTGAAGGAACAAGTCACGAAGGATCGACAGTCACCCAAGGATATGCATGTAGAGATTTATATGTCGGCGTACATTCTAAACGCAGTCTGTGCCCGACATGAGTTCTAGAGCTTGGAGTGGGCATGGTCACCGGCGGAGACTGTTGTGAACATGTATTTCAAGTTGTTTTCCGAATGCAGCTTTAGTGGAGAGATCATACGGTTGTCTGACCATTTTTTCACCCTAGTGTACAGGTTGATATTCATATAGGATCCACCCTACATGTCAAAGGAAGCAATGAAGGCATTTCTATACATTGCAAATTGGTATGCCTCACCTTTCGGCATGTTCATCCGAGTGTTCAATACGAAGAAGTCTCTGCATGTTCTGCCAAAGTTCACCTTGGACGTTCTTGTCATGCAGGAAGTAGCGTACCACATATCGGTAGGATTGGCGGCTAGACTTTAGCGGAAGAAGAAGGCACCTTGGCCTGCTCTTCCATTGAGGATTAGGTTATATGAGATCTGGAGTATCAAGCAAGCGGATGTCGAAGTAGCACAGATGAGGAAGTATCCTTTCGACCTCTGAACCCTTAACCCGTATGACCCACATTGCAATGTGAAGGATCACTACATGAGAGCTCAATTCAACTGGATCCATGGAGCAATTCATTGGGCCAAGGAGGACTCATGGATGTACTGCTACAATTACTCCATACCCAATGAATAGGTCAGCTTTGCCATAGAGTGGTTAGCAAAGCAGCATGAAGCAGCATCACGGAGAGCACCAACAGTAGCAATAGTAGCAGCAGTATCAGAGGTAGCAGATCCAAGCATACGTGTGCATGACAAAGGAAAGAGGAAGATTTTCAATCGCATGGAGGAGAAGAAAAACTGCAAGTTTCGAACAGATTCACTGATAATGAAAGTGGCTTTGGAGACTCAAATTATGAGGTGACAGTGCGACAAGAAGGTCACATGAAGCAACAAGTCAAGGAAGAACATCAAGCAGCACAAATAAACGAATGAGTTGCAGTAGGATCAGGAACAACAGTGGGTGCAACATGCACTCACAGATGAAACTGCACCCGTACAAGTTAAAGATCCATCCCAATAGCTGATACGAAGTAGAAATGGTGGGTAGTGTTGTTGATGCATGCAATGGATTCAGCAGCATGCATGTCATTGTGCGCACGCATGCAATCCAACCCATTCAGTACACTCACCAAGACAAAGAAAAGAAGCAAGTCCAACTGAAGTTGAACATGTACTTCAGCAAGTTGATGCACATGACCACCAGCACACACTTGAAGATCAGCACGGACACTATGCACCAATGTGTTGTCAGTTCGGCCGCACCCAAGAAGACCATGTGCATGTTAGCAGACGAGTTGGATGAAGGGGCTGAACCAATGCACCAGTTGCAACAAAGGCAACGGTTTGCTTCAGCAAGATGTCACCATGAGGTGCATGCACACCATCACGGACAACCAAGCTTGGCATCATCTCACCACTTTCACCATCACAAGCATATCAAAGAGTTGGTCTCATGCAACAGACCAAGTGTCAGTGATGTCTTGCATGGCTTTCTCAAGCCATGTTGTCTCACATGAGTACATGTGTATTGCAATGTTGAGTCATGTCAAGTCTAATTAAACTCTCAAGAGTTGGATGTAACAGTCATAAAGTAGGTGAAGAGTCATGAGGGTAGTTGAACTGTCACAAAGGGAATGTCAAGGGTCACCCCACCCTTTGCTATAAATAGTACCTCATTACTCATTGTAGAGGATTTTGGTCAGCCAAGCTTCTACTAAGACCATCTTGAAGAAGGCTTGGACAATGTTGTAACACGCCTTGGCTTCTCCACTGCACGAAGCTAGTACATCTCTTTGGAGGAGTAGGCGGATGTGGCTGTAACATTCCACTGTTTGCGCTAGCAAGTTTACATGGATGTATTGTATGATTGTGACTTACACTTATTTATATAATAAGAGCGAGCACATTTTCATGCACATGTTATTATTGTAGTTGGACTGCACTGTTTTCCTTAATGATATATGTTGTTTAACTTACGTACTTGTGTATGAACTGATTCACATGCAATTATATGAATCTTGTTGTTAATGTGTTGATATGTTATTAATGTTGTCACCATCCGTGTCGACTGCTCTACTGGACATCAAACAAACCTTTCACATGAACCTTGTTGTAACAAGCGATGCACTCACCTTAGACTGATCTATGAGTGTTGTACATGTTATCTTACATTGTATGATGTGACTCCCACATCCGAGTGGACAGCTCCGCCAAAATTTGTGCATGTCATTTTGTGTTGTGTGTTCCTAGCCAAGTTGGGATTGATCCCTTTCAAAATGGAACTCACCTTCACCTCCTTCCCGCTTCAAAGTGTTACAACCTATCATACACCTTCCTTGACTCAGTGCATCAGTCAAACCCTTTCTAATGACAGAGTTATCTTACTTACCTCTTTGTGACATCGGGGTCAAGGCATTACCTTACAACCCACTGCTGGGACTCCTACACCAAACGATCTGAGGTCTAATTGGGACTTCTTACCGGGGAGATCCCCTAGACATGTTGGTTGATCTAGCACCGTCAATAGATTCAAAGACTCCCACAAATACTACATAGATCGTGGCTTGAGGTGGTTTAATCTCAACAGGCAGGTTGTTATATTGCTTGTTGAACCTTTTTATAAATTCTGAAATATCTTCTTCCGGCTTCTTCCTTATAGCATTGAATTCTGTGAGGACATACTCATGATCTCTCTTTTCACCCCACTTTTGTGTGAAAGAGTTTTTGAGTTATTCCTAGGTGGTGATGGAAGCATCAGGCAAGGCTTTAAACCATTTTCTAGCTTCACCGTCAAGGGATTGAACAAAGAGCCTCAAGACAACATCCAATTGTTCTACATGTAGATTCTCGGAAAAAGCATAGAAGGTTTCAATATATCTCTGTGCAGTGTTATCATCTTCCCCATTGAACCTAGGCAGAAGCTTTTGGTAGTCCCAAGGCATGTCACTCAGGGGTTGAGGCAAATCAAGAGGGGCATACTTGTTCAGTAAGAAACTTGGAACAACCATCTAAATTAATGGGGGAGGAGTGAGATTTTCTAAAGGAACTTGGGTTAGGATAGTAGTGGTTGGAGTAGCTAGATTGAGAGCAGTGTGATTGAATGCACATTGAATATTGTTGTTAGTGAGGATAGCTTTACCTTTTCCAATCTCAGGAGGAGGAGGAAATGAAACAAAAGGAGTTGTAACTGAGATTTCTTCTTCCTTAACTTCTGATTGGAGGATATGATGTCCTAGGTCGTCTTCTGCAGGGTATGTTAGGACCTTAGGAGTAAAATCTGAATAGTGAATGATAGCATGCTGGGAGATGGATGAGGAGGCTTCAAATAATTATGAGACAACAACGTTTTTACCAAGGGTTTTCTCTTCTTAAAATTAGTTTCTCTAGGTCAAATATAGATGTCATTTTCTGCTGAGAGGTATTTGAACACATGTGGGGCTTTCTAAAAGCCATGATGATAAATGAGAATGAGAATTGTGGAGTCACCAAGGTGATGAAGGTGCAATCGGGATGTATTTTCTCACCTATATGAAGAGTTCCTAAATTTCATATCCCAGGGGAAAAATCCTCTAATACATTCCCCGACAATGATGCCAAAAGATGTTGTCAATTCTAGAGACAACCTCAGATTTCTACAAGACCAGTGCCTAGAACATCTAGATCTTAGGTGTCTTAGATAGTTCTTCAAAGACTGGAGACATCACATATATTTTCCTTATGCACGCATATACATATATCATAAACAACATTTGGTTGGTTAATTCATAAAAAATACATAGTCCATATATTCCTTGGTACATTCTCATACATATATTACACAGAGAAATATATATGATAAATCGTGAAGGCCGAGCAGTTCAAGGACCTGCAATTCAATTGTTTAGGAGAGATATGAAGGAAGATAAATGGAAATGATATCTCATCACATAGAGCTTGAAACATCAAGAATTCTATAATTTTCTAAGTGGGTGTGATGTTTCACGGAGCACAATTTAAAGATTTAGTTTCCGATATTCATACAGACATAGGCATTAATAGTTCAATATAAATGAACCCGTGAGAACACATGAACTGCTTCTAGCAGCTACAACAATTGTGAAATCATAGAGGAAAATGAACATAATGGAATTTAAAAAGAGAGATAACATATTGTAGTCCTGGAATGAGGAAACATCACGATTTCATTAACATTCTGAGAGATACATATCTCAAAGTCATACATTCTCAAAAATAACATAGAGTTTCTTCTTTCAGATTCTGAACTTGTTTTCCTTTTTCAGGAATGTGTATATACCCAAAAAGGCTCTGAAGCATAGGCAATTGAGAATATATTCCTTCTTGATCCTTATCATCATTACAAAAATTACGAATCAAAATTTGAGCATGCGCAAAGGCACAACTCTCATAACCATAACATAACGTCTTGTTAAAAGCATCACAAACATAAGGTAAAAACATATCAAAAGTAAAATCAAAGGCCATCACTGGCGAAATAAACATTATATCCATGTTCAACGAGACGACATGGATGCTTCGTGTGAAGCTCCAAAACCCCATCGGTGAACCATTTGAAGCATAGGAGGATTGACAAACTGCTCGCATCGCTGCCACATGGTTGGAGGAGGAGATGGAATAGAACTAAATTGCCGATAATGGAGTAAAAGATTGGTCACCCCAACATAATCCATTTTGTGTTGAGAGATACTTTTAACCATCCTGAGAAGGTGAAATTCTTTCTCTAAAAAATTAGCAATGGTCGTTCCTTTAAGGATTGTCGTTCTTTCAGGAGCTACACCTGTCCTATTCTTAACCTTAGTCAAATTTTGACTATACACCTCCTGTGTGAGAAAATATCCATTTCTCCCCACCAGTTAGGTAACCTGACCTATAGAAGCTGATTGAACATGACATCAAAGCTTGACAACTCTTTATGTAGCTTTGCCAAACTTTGTTTCCCCTTAGCCCTAGCTTCCCCTTTAGAGATAACTTTAGAAATCTCATCTATTGTTTCCATTCTATCCAATATATCAAGTGGCCTTAGCTCCCTTATTGTTATCTCTGCCAAAAACTGAATGTACTTCTTAGCCTTATTGAGACTTGGTAATATTGGCTTGCTTGTCACTTTTTAGAGAAGAGGAATATTCATTGCAGAGCTTCTTTTTATCATGTATTAGAGCTACTTTCTCCCAAAATTAATCAAATTCCTGGATGATATTGTCCCACACCCCTTGCCTAGCTACTATGAGGACCAAATTTCCTCTTTTTTTGGTCTTCAACTCCTTGATACCTTGAGTTGCACTATGTAAATATTTTGTGAGCTTGTCGATGTTCAAATTTTCCACTTGGCGTTGTCTCTCTTTCTGGGTCACCTGGATTTTGGCTACATCTAACTCCCTTTGAACTCTCCCCAACTCGCTCTCAGAAAGTTTTAGTTCTTTTATTTCCTTAGTAAGGCGATCAATGGAGTTTTGATGATCGTCTTGGACAAGTACATTACATATATGAGAAAGGATTCGGTTATGTAAATCATCCACCATCTGTTGCAGGACTTCAACTCTTTCTCTGCTTGCGTTCAATTCCTGTATTACCACCTCCTTTTCCTTTTCACTTTGGATTAGCTCAGGGGTTTGAATATGCTCACCTCTAGGCATTTTTAGCTGTTGTCTCAAGATTACGTTCTCCATCTCAGTTTCCTTTAGTATTGTTTCCACTGTTGTGTTGTCTACAAGATCTAGTCCCATTTTCATGATCAGTTCTTTATAATAATCATTATGTTTAAAGAGAGCACAAGACTTGACCTTCTCAACCTTTACATTCTTGAAGCTCTTGTCTATGTTGTCTTGGGCCCAATCAATAGTCATCTGATTCTTATTGATGTCACTGTACAAAATTTGTCCTACCGACCTGTGTAGTTTGACTTTTCTTGCCAAAGGGATACTGGTCAAATCCAGAGACACATCAAGGTCTTGAAACTGGGAACCTGAAGGCAGGGTTTGGACAGATGGGTGCTTCAACCTGATTTTTATCTCTTCATTCTCTAGATCCATTGTATATAATAACCGAGTGTGTCGAGGAGTGATCTGTGAAGTCATGTATTGATGTATCTTATTTTCACTCATGTTTCTCACTTGGATGTTCCTACCCTATGCCCAACATGTTCCTGCTTCCTAAATACTTTCCTCAAACTCTGCAATGGTTGCCTTAGTCAAGGATGTTGTTGAAACTTCTGTAGGTATTTCCAAATTAACCTAAAAGCCTGGGTTCTTAGACACCTGCCTTTGGAGTTGGATGTTTGGTTCTTCCTCTTCTTGTTCTTTCTCATGTTCCTGTTCTTGTCCCTACCCTTGATTTTTGGCCCTTTTATGAGCTGGTCCTTCTTCCATGTCAGGTGTCCCTAAAGTGTCAGTAGTTCTCTTTTGTGTCTTGTCCATGCTAACTAGGGACTTGGTCTCCATGTCTATATTAAGAGGCCGAGAATAAAATTTAGCTTTCCATTCGAACTCGGGCTTAGGACCATGCACATAAGTTGAGGCTTTAATATATTCCATTCTCTAAGTAAGGAGACCTTGGGGATCATAATGCTAGATTTGACGTTTCTCGAATTACATGGCTTCGAGGATGGTTTCAACTACTTTGAAGGATTACCTGGTGTTTATCACAAAAGGACCTACCAACTGTCCCATTTTAAAGATGTAACCTTTCTTGGCCGGTACAAAGTGGAGCAAGTCAACATTGAGGATTTGCCTAATAAACTCAAGGTCGAACACCCTCATTGGCAGAAACACTGGAAAATAATAAGGAAGAAGCTCGCACCTGTAAACCTAGATCTCTATATAGTCATCATAGAGGTACCAATCTCGAAGAGAAACTTGGTCAGGGATGATTCTGGGGGTGGCACGTCATTAATGAATTGGTAGTCAATAGCCATGAAGGATGAGAGGAATTGAGAATATCCTCCCAAGCCTGGCCTCTTTCTTCCATAGAGATTCCAGTCGAAGACCGAATTTCTCTCCTTATCAAGGGTAAACACATCTAGGTGAAGACATTGGAATTATTCAATGTGAGTATAGAGAAACAAATAAAACAACAATGAGTAGTAACGTAAGTAAGAAGAGGCTCTAAGATAGCTGAATTGAAAGCGAATGGAGGCTGAGAGGTATTCTGGATTGTTTAACTAGCATCTGGGATGTTTCATCTTATGTAAACACCCAAGAGCCACCCTGCTTAATTGCAGAGTGGTGTGTCCTCCCAAAAGACCAATGATAGTGGCTAAGATTGGTTGAACAATGGGTTTAAAAAGGGCTAATGGGAGTTGAATATTTGAAGGCAAGGTTTTGGCTTCGAGAGCGAGAATTTTCTCTAGGAATTCTTGCATTTATCTCACAAGGAGTGTTGTAAAATATCCATTTAGGGTTGAATTAGTGAAGGTGCACATAAAGGGAGATGCGGGGAAATCGAGATCTCTCTAAATTAAAATAGGGGTTATTTCAAGGATTACCATTCCTAAAGGAGAAAAAAAATTGTTCTTCTTAGTTTGGTAGGAGTCCATCAACCAAGTTACGAATTTAGGGAGAGGATGAACAGGGAGATAAATTTGGTAGTATAACCCAGAAGCCACAACTCTTAATGGGTCCTCGTTCTTCACGTGGTTTGAGAATATATCGTCATGGAGGTTGGCAAGAGAAAAGGGATAGACAAGTTCAGCAATATGGGCCTCAGTGTTGGTTAAAAGACTATCACTGGGGTTCTTGACCTCGTGATTATTGGGAGTTACGGGGACCGCGTGCTTCATCCCTTCGAATAAAACAAAACAAGAAAGCAAGGAGGTTGGGGTGTATCGTGTTACTTGGAGCCCACAAGGGAATGAAAGCGACTTGGGAGGGCACCTGTGATCTTTGGGAGAGTGTACAGAAGGCTCCTGCATAGTTGTCCAGGAAAGATATTCTTTGACCAAAATGAATAATAATTGTTGGGTAATAACCTTATGGATTTAGGTGTTTTATGCAGAGACAAATACGTGTATCCAGGTGGTGAGAGACAAAGGCATGAGGGGACGACACGAGATAGTTGCGGGTTGGCTCGAGAGGACAAGGGATGAACATATACAATCAGAGAGCAACTTTACCTTTCACCGTTTACACAGACTTCAACATCATACCTGATACCTGAGTCTTTGAGCGGCGAATGAGAGTAGACCACCTGTCGGGTGGTCCACACCAGTTACGACAAAGTGTATTAGAGTGCGGAGGAAGCCTTTGTCGTGAGCCGAAATGGATTAGGTTCATTCATCAAGAGTTGACTATTCAACACCGGGGACCTGTGGCAGTGTTAACCCGCTTGTAACTTTACTGTTGAAACTGCTCTTGTAGAATTTTTCTTCAAATCAACTAGCTCTAATACCATCTAGAATTTTTTCTACAAATCAGCTAGCTCACTGATATCATGTAGAAATTTCACCTGCATATCCAACTGATATATGCAATGTACAAAAGCATAATACTAGATCTACATCTACCATAAACTTTGCGGAAGCTAATCAACCATGAGGAACATCAAGCATGAACACATATAACTGATAATAAGGAATCAATCACACATAACATAGAAGAACTTACCCGAGGAAAGCAGCTGCCTAAAACCCCATCTCTGTATTATCATACAAGTGGAATAATAGTCTGGATTACACAAAGCCTTAGCTCGGAAGTTATCCAGCTCTCAGTACAATCCCTCTGCTGCTCATAGACAGTCAAAGGCTTCTCACAAACCTTCTCCTCTTCCCTCCAAGCCTCCTATTTCCTTGTGCAGTTTCCTTGGGGTCCAGTGCTGCCACCTGTGTGAATTGGCCTCTTCACACACTCACTAACCTCTGATCTAACTGCACAAACCTGAAGGAGATAAATCCTCATCATGGATGAGCTTCCTTTATAGGAAAAACATTCATCCAACTGATAATACACTATCCCTTCTCTGATCTCAACTGGGTCTCTGTCTGAACTAACATGCATCAGTTATCCATGAGTGAATACACAGTTATCTAAAAATAATAGTTGTCACATGCATGCAAGCATCAACAAATTATATCTCATTAATTTAACAACTTGTTAAATTAATCTAACTAGACTTGACTAAGTTAAACTAAGTCAACTGATTCTCTCATTATAGAACTCATACTTAATTCCTCAATCAGTGGAGTAAATCAATGACACATTCCCCAATTAGTGGAGAAATAATTGCATGTTCTCGCAAAGACTTCAAGTTTGCTTTTCCTTAACTAATTAACTCATGGAGAATTAATTAATTAATATTCCAAACTGCTAGTAAGACCAAATTCGAATTTACTTCCTATAGATAGACCAGGGACTGCTATAAATAGGAAGGGACCCAGAAATGCTATTTTTAGAAGATGTTATTGTTAACAGTTTCACCTCTCACCCAAAGTGGCCAAAATGCTCATTGGCCAAACTGATATTTTTAGAAGTGCTATTTTTAGAAGTTCTATTTTTAGCACTTTCTAAATTTAGCATTTCTTGTTGCACACTTTTCAACACTCCCTCTCAACAAGAAAAGATTCCTCTCAAACCCAATCCTGTAACTCTGGAATGTTCTGCATTCAATACATCTACCAAGTGCAGTTGCTCTAGCAACACTCAGAACAAAAAACTCCCAACTGACCACTCTGTTGGGTTAGAAACATACTCTGATGTTGAATCTCTACCTGTTGCTGACAAGTGCTCCCTCTCTGACCTCTATGCTACTACAACATCTCCATGCATCTCGCACCGTTGCACCCTTCTCTGTGCAACACACTTGTGCCTCTCGCATTGCTACAACTTGCATGCTTTGTGTTGTCCTGGGATTCCCTGCACTATAGCTCTCTCTACCGCTCCATCCACATCTATCTCTACCCAATCAATCAATTCCTGCTACTCCAGATTGAGGCTCCCATAGCAAGGTCTCATCCAAGAGGTTGGGTACCTCAAGGATCCTACCCCTCCTCCTTGGGAAAATCACTCTACATCGCCCCACCTCCTACCTGGAGGTATGGCTGCATGTGATCCCTCAACCCACTTGGCTCGAAGTTTCCCCCTATTGGAGGTCTCTGCATGAGTAGATGTCTCTACTCTATCCCCTCTCAGCTTCCCCTATTGTGCCTGCTCCACAACCTCCTGAAGTTGTTGCACCAATCGTGGCTCCTCCACAATTGTCTGAGACTTCTTCTGGCTCTGCATGTTGAGAGGTAATTTACTCTCCCTCTCAACCACCAAGTATCTAAATTTTGCCTTGATCCTCAAGGCTTTGCGTGCATCTTGTACCTTAAGTGCATACAGGTTCATGGCTAGCACACCAATCTATTTCCACTTTCCCGCCCTCACAAAATTTCCTGGGAAAAGAGCTAATTTTAAATCAGCGATATCTCCCTCATCCAAACTCCAATTCAGCCGATTTTTTTTCTGAATTTGGTTATTTTTCCACAAGGAATCCAAATCTGCTATTTTTTTCTGAAAATTTTGTACATAAATTTTTAGATCTTCTCTGCAAAATTTCATTCCAAAACTCAAAACTTTGAAATCTCCTCTCAGTATATTGTTCTTCCTTGACAACCTGTGCTCTGATACCATGTAGAATTTTGTAGATTTTTTCTACAAATCAGTCAACTCTGATACCATGTAGAAATTTTTCTACAAATCAACTAGCTCTGATACCATGTAGAATTTTTCTACAAATCAACTAGCTCTGATACCATGTAGAATTTTCTCTATAAATCAACTAGCTCACTAATATCATGTAGAAATTTTACCTGCAAATATAACTGATATATGCAATGTACTAAATCATAATACTAGATCTACCTCTACCATAAACTTTGTGTAATCTAATCAACCATGAGCAACATCAAGCATGAACACATATAACCGATAAGAAGGAATCAATCACACATAACATAGAAGAATTTACCCAGGGAAAGTACCTGCCTAAAACCCCATCTCTGCATTATCATACAAGTGGAAATATAGTCTGGATTACACAAAGCCTTAGCTCAGAAGCTATCCATCTCTTAGTACAATCCCTCTGTTGCTCATAGACAGTCAAAGGCTTCTCACAAACCTTCTCCTCTACCCTCCAAGTCTCCTATTTCCTTATACAGTTTCCTTGGGGTCCAGTGCTGCCACCTGTGTGAATTGGCCTCTTCACACACTCACTAACCTCTGATCTAACTGCAAAAACCTGAAGGAGATAAATCCTCATAATGGATGAGCTTCCTTTATAGGAAAAATATTCATCCAACTGATAGTACATTGTCCCTTCTCTGATCTCAACTGGGTCTCTGTCTGAACTGACATGCATCAGTTATCCATAGTGAATACACGGTTATCTGAAAATAATAGTTGTCACATGCATGCAAGCATCAACAAACTATATCTCATTAATTTAACAACTTGTAAAATCAATCTAACTGGACTTGACTAAGTTAAACTAAGTCCATTGATTCTCTCATTATAGAACTCATCCTTAATTCCTCAATCAGTGGAGTAAATCAAGGACACATTCCCCAATTAGTGGAGAAATAATTGCATGTTCTCACAAAGACTTCAAGTTTGTTTTCCTTAACTAATTAACTCATGGAGAATTAATTAATTAATATTCCAAACTGCTAGTAAGACCAAATTTGAATTTACTTCCTATAGATAGACTAGGGACTGCTATAAATAGGAAGGGACCCAGAAATGCTATTTTTAGAAGATGTTATTTTTAGAAGTTTCACCCCTCACCCAAGGTGGCCAAAATGATCATTGTCCAAACTGCTATTTTTAGAAGTTCTATTTTTAGCAATTATATTTTTAGCACTTTCTAAATTTATCATTTCTTGTTGCACACTTTTCAATAGCTCTTGGGTGCGATCATATTTAGCTTGCGGGGGGGAGGGATCTAGACCTTGAAGAGTATAATATTTTGAACCATAGCCCCTTCTGCATCATTAGTTTATACCTTTTATCATCACCCAAGTTTGGATCATTGTATTCTCTGCCTGCAGACACATGATTCTTAACCTTTTTAGGTTAAGGTGCTCACTTCGAACCTTACTTGGAACCTTTATGCGAAAAACATCTCATCTAGTTTCTATGGAGAGGCATTAGTTTGAGATGGTGATAACAACCTTCTCATGGGATCACCCTCAACCATTACAAATTCCAAGTGATTTCAGCTTATCACTAACCATCAAGTGGTATTGGCTAATGTTGGGAATGAGTTCCCCCAAGAACAGTTTTGGGGCTAAAAGCCCATGTTTTGGGATAATTTTGTAATAAAGTTGTAAATTCTCTTTATTTTGTAGTTGCGGAGCACGAAGGTGTCAAGAGTCATAAAGGGTTTTCTGCCCTTATTTTGTAAAGTGCAAAGTCGGCTGTAAAGATCTACCCATGTTCTGCAGACCATGGGATTGTATAAAAAGGAGCTAAGTAAGTAATCTCTAAGTAGTTTTTGTAGATAGGGAAGAATGAAGTAAGAAGTTAAGCATTGGAGTCTAAGTGTTCTCGGGTCTTAGCATAGGTAGAGGCTCTGCGGCTGAGTGCCTAGAGGCCTAGGGTGGAAGTCCGCAGCTAAGAACACAGACCCCTACAGTTTTTGTGCGCAGGGCGGATAGAGTCTGTATTAATCTGAAGATATCGATAAAGAGAAGTATTCTACAAATTCTATATATTTATTTCTTGTTAATGCATCTGGTTATATTGTGTTTTGGGTTTAATTTACAATGTTCATGTGATGTGCGACTGTATGTGACTTTATTAGTTAGTTGAACGTAAGTAGGAATATCCGTTTACATGGCGCTAACTATGGTTGATTAGTAAGATAAGTAAAACACTTAAGATAACTTGGGAACCTATACAATACATTGTCATAGCAGCGCGAAAGTACCTGGATCATAGGTTAAGGCTACGTGAAGGTCAATCGTACACCTTCGCGGAGGTACTAAAGGGCAGAATAAAGGGTAGACTCACAGAGCCCTAAAAATTAGTGACCTATGTGAAAGTAGGAACAGAGGGTATAAACCAACATCACGACCATCTCAGGATGCAGAAACTCAGTTCTAGCATCCCCCCATACTACATCAGGTGAGACTTCGGTCCGCGATCCATGGGTTGATGTCGAAAGGGCCAGTAGTGTAGGGATTTGTTTGGCTAACTAACGTTGAACCTAGGTCAAGCCCCACAAAGCCAACAAATGTTTATGTTTCCAGGACCAGAATCTACATGAGAGATGTGTGATGTCGTATCACTTGAATCCAACTAAGAAAGAGGTCGAAGACTGGTTTGATAGGAAGATCTACAAATTTGCGGCGCAGGAGAATAGAAATCTGCGACTGACAAAAGGAACAGTGGTTGGGCAGGTACCTGTATACAGAAATCCAAGAAATCGTTTTTTGTTCCTTTCCAGTCGAGTTATACGAGTGGATGCGAAGCTAGCAGATAGCCAAGGAAGGTGGAGACTTGACGGTCCTATTGTCTAGACCTCGAAGCTAGTACAGAGACTGGAAGCCTCTGAGGATAATATTTCCCATGCTGTCGATCATTGGCTTGATCGCATCATAGGAGGATTTTTTACTGAATTCGCGGTCGATACCTCAGTTAGTTACAGCGATGTGGAGTGACGCTTTTTCAGAGGTCTGCGAGGTAAGTACTTGAACTCTTTAAATACCTAGAAAAGATGTTATTATGAAAAAAATGGGTTAAGCAACTACCTTGATGTTTGGAGCTACGCAAAGTGGAAAGACTTACAAAAATAAAGGAAGAAAGGGTCCCGAAAATAGCCCACTTATTTCACCTCTGTTGGGTGACGAAGAGGGAGTAGCGCAGGCTTCTCCACGAAGTGCAGTTCAGTTCGTAAAATAGGGGTTCCCACGATTTCCACCTCCACCTACACCACCTCCAACTTCACCACCATAACCTGTTACTTTGACCACACCACCACCACCTCCACTGCCATTCAACATGGTGAATTCAGTAAAGCTACCTTTGTTTAAGGGCTTGGGAAATGAGGACCCAGACCAATTTTGGTTCTTCATGAAAGATGTATGGGAAGCTCAGGGTGTCATAGATGATCATATGAATAAGCCAACATTGGATAGTGCTTTGCAGGATCACGCGCTAACTTGGTACATCAAGTACTCTAATCATAACCCAGACGCTAACCTGGCAGAAATCTAGACCGCATTGAATAAAGAATTTAGTAGGCCTAAATCCAAGGCACAATTGATTGTAGGGTTCAAGGAAATCTTGATGAAACCTGGTGAGGCACCTTAGGAATTGGATCAAAGACTGAAGAGTAAAATCCGCGAAGCCAATATGAACTTAACAAATGGACAACACTGCGAATAGTTCGTGGCTTCGCTCCTACCTCACCTAAGGGTTTCAATGTCACAATAGAAGATTACGACTCAAGCAAAGGACTTGGAGATTACCATAACACTGCATGAAACACTGATGCAAGATACGAATTTATGGGTTTAGCAAATCCATGCGCAGTTGTAAAATATTTGCCTTGAAATGCAAAGTTTGAAGGAGGACAGAACAGTTCGATCAGAGGTGCTCAATGAGATATGGTCCTTGAAGTGTAAAGGTCAAGGGCATGACAAAGACCACTGCCTGGTCTTTGTGAACTATATTGCAAGAGTAGGATTGATGCCTTTGAGGCTAGATGCCCAAGCAGGACCAAACGTAGGGTCTGAATTGTGGTGCACTATATTTCAACTAGCAAGGAAACATACAATTGATAATTGCCATTTTCTGCAAAAGTTTGTACAAACACCGCAACAACTGTTCTGCAACTTCTACAGGTTGGTAGGGTATGATGAGCACAACTACTGAAGTTATGAATTGATGATGGATAGAACACTCGCCTATAGAGTCCAGGTAGAAACGTGGCCTCCTGACCAAAGTGTTGGGATGGCGCAAACATGCTTTGAAGGGCGCAGATGAGGCCAAGGTGTAGGAGGACTTGGCAGAGCTCAGGAAAAACTGATCTGTTACAATTGTGGAGGACCATGATACTATGCCCATGAACTCACTAACCCGACACGTCCGTCATGCAAATATTGCACTCAATTTTACCATCAGATGGAGGACAATCCTACACTGATAGCAAGAATATGTGACAAAGGGGTGTTGCCACTGCAACCGACTCAGAACCTATAGATGATGAGGTTGGAGCCTCGCGAGTGAGATGGAATTTGACGGGAAAATTACCCGTCATGGGGTGATTTTCTCGTTAAATACAGTCAAAATTTTTCACAAACTGTCAACATTTTATATTAAAAGGATTGAAACGAGTATTAGAGTTGTTCAAACCATCAAATTTGACGAGTGCTTAGGATTTGAAATTCCTACTCTGCTTGTGAGGAGGATCCAAATGTGAATATAGTGCTCTGAAGTGGAATTGCAATGGGTGACGATAGTGGGAAATAGTCTGAAGACAGTGCATGGGTTTGCAAAGCTCCAGTGAAGGACGATAAATTTGATTTGGAGTGCACACACGAGACATTCATGGAAGAAAAGAAGAGCTTCACTGAGGCCTCTACCTCAGGGAGCAGGGATAGGCCTGATCAAGAAATGGACCCTTCTATACTTACGACCTTTCTAGATACCTACATGAAGCTACTGCGCAATAGAAAGGTTTTGAAAAGGCTATAGGAACTTATAAATAGATGCGCCGGAAATACTTTGGGTGAATCGCACGTGGTACGGAAGACTAGTAAGCATAAAGCAAGGACATGGCATGAGATGAGATTGACCGCCCAGATAGGAGAATATGAAATGGATCAGGTTATTTTGGATATAAGGTTAGACACGAACGTTTTACTAAAATAGACTTGGGAACAGATGGGGAGACCTGTGTTGCAGTGGTCTTCGATTCAGTTAAGGATGGAAAATCAGCAGAAGGCCATCCCCATGGGACGACTGTAAGGAGTAACTATAGATATTGAAGGCGCAAGCACATCGGCTGACTTCAAAGTGATATAAATTGTGGATGAAAGCAACCCCTACCATGCACTCCTTGGCATTGATTGGGCTACTAACACGAACGGGGTAATCAACCTAAATAAGCGAAAGATGATATTCGAAAAGAAATTGCTTCTTGTAATAGTCCCCCTTGATCCCGCTGAAGGATCTCGCTATACTGAACTAGTCTGCGATTATGAGAGCGATAACGATTTGGATTGCATATATAAAATAATACTACGAGACCAAGATTGGGTGAATCCGATAGCGGATGGATGAATTATATGGGATCGCAAGAGTTCCTGCACCTCAGACTCTGATGAAGAATTAGAGCACTGGAAAAACTGGCTACATGAAGTGACCATGTTGAGCTGTAACATGATGACCCGATCGCTGCACTGTGTATCATCAAAGGTAAGAAATATGCCCGCTTACGATGGCTTGAATGATTTAGATGTATTTTCGGATGCATTTGAGAAGTAAGTACCAGAGAAGCAGTGCTTCCAGACTTTGGACTGTGCACTACGCGCTATGCCTGCGAGATGGTGGAGTACACGCAAGCGTAGCTTTGATGATTGGCGCAAGTGTAGGAGGATGATGCAAACAAAATTTGTGAAGCTGAAGGTATGAATGGCAAACAAATGTGATGGAAAGGATGACTCGTGCACACACTTGGCCAAATGGGCTAAGGCATATGGAGCGAAGCCCTAACCTGAATGGGTGCACTTTTTCTGTCACACCTTGGATGTCATCCCGGTGAACTAGTACCTGGAAACAGAGCTCCGCCATGGTACAGGTGAATGGGCTCTTCTATCCGAAGGATCCATAATGACATTCATCTTCGAAGACAGGTTTGACTATGTTGATGAAGCGCTACAAGAAGTTAAGGCAACAATCTTTAGGATACCGCAGGATCATGTGGATCTGATTCAACCTGATTGGACTACTCATCTAAGCCACGTGCTGGAATGATATAAGGTGACTACTGAAGAAGAAGACGAGGATCCATGAAAGATTAATATCCCTGAAATGGAGGGTCACCATGAGGTGGAGGGACCGCAAATTGAGAATCCTGATATAACCATGCCACTAAAAATGAAATAGGTAAATATTGGTACAGCGGCAGAGCCCAAATTCGCAAAGATTGGAGATTACTGGGATGAAGTGACTGTAGATAAGGTCACCAAATTGCTCTGCGAATACAAGGATCTATTCCCTACCAAATTTATGGAGCTAAAGGGGATAATAGGATACCTATGCATTATGAAGATCACGTTAAAGCCCAATGCGAAGACGGTTAAGCAAAGACCTTACCATATCAATCTGAAGTATAAGGAGAAGGTACGCATATAGCTAGACAAGATGCTCATGGCAGGCATCATTGAGCCCATAGAAGAATCTGATTGGGAGAGCCCAATGGTGGTATAGGAAAAGAAGCAGAGTAATGATGCTTGCGTACATGATCCTTTCCCGACTCCATTCACTGATGAGGTATTGGATAATGTAGGTGGCTAGGAAGCTTTCTCCTTCACTGATGGGTTCTCTGGCTACCATCAGATTAAAATCATGCCTGAAGATAGAAGTAAGATGACCTTCATGACTGAGTGGGGATGTTTTCAGTACACTACAATGCCTTTCGTATTGAAGAATGTGCATGCTATTTTTCCGCGCGTAGTCATTGTTACATTCAAAGAATTCATTCATAAGTTTCTAGAAGTGTACTTTGATGACTGGACTGTGTTTGGGTTGGTGAAACGCCATGTGGCGAGTTTGCGCTTAATGCTAGATACTTATCGAAGGTACTAGACTGCACTCAATTTGAAGAAAGGTCTATTTTTTGTTCCTTTTGGGACTCTTCTGGATCATGTGGTTTGTAGAAAGGGACTGATGGTAGATCCCACGAAGATCGCAGTGATACTTAACTTGGAGGCACCAAGGAGTGTAAAACAGCTCTACGCAACCTTGAGGCATACTGAGTACTACAGGAAATTTATCAAGGGCTACGCCTAGATCACCACCCCTATGGAGAAATTATTGAAAAAGGATGTCATGTTCTGTTGGAATGAGGATTGTCAAAAAATCTTGGATGTATTGAAAGGAAAAATGGTCACCACACTGATTTTAGTCTTCCCAAATTGGAAGAAGGAGTTTCAAGGACATGTAGATGTGTCATGTATATCACTGGGAGCAATACTGACATAGGCTAGTAGAGGAGAATTGGACCATCCTATAGCATTCACAAGAAGGAGGTTATCCAAGGTTGAGAAGAACTATTCCACCACTGAGCAGGAAGGGTTAGCCATGGTATACACACTACAGAAGTTTAGACACTATTTGCTAGGTGGACATTTCAAGATGTATATGAGTCATTATGCATTGAAATAACTGGTCAATAAGCCTATGTTGAGGGTGGGAGAATCTGTAGGTGGTTGTTATTGATCCAGGAGTATGATTTTGAGGTTCTTGTGAAGCCCGGACGACTAAACGCGGGACCAGACCATCCGTCGCACATCGAAACAATAGAAGATCCCACTAATTTGGATGAGGGATTGCCTAATGCGCAACTATTTGCAGTGGGCATCGTGGATGATCACTTTGAAGACATCATACACTTCATAACGACAGGAATTGCCCCGGAAGGTTACATGTCTAGTAGAAAAAGGCGTTAGTGGTAAGTGCGACATAATTTTTTATCATTGCCAGACATCTATACAAAATGGGGTCTGATGAAGTATTACGACGATATGTACTGGACTTTCAAAGGATTAGTAACCTCGTGGATGCTCATGGGAGCACCTTGGTAAGCCATTATGCAGGAAGAGCGACCGCACAAAAGATTCTACGCATAAGGTTGTGGTGGCCAACCTTCCATTAAGATTCAAAAGCTTACTGCAAGGCGTGTGATGTGTGTCAAAGGACTGGTAGGCCATCGCGGAGGGATAAGCTACCTCTAAACCCATAGATGACGTTACAACCTTTTGAGAAATGGGCAATAGATTTTGTGGGACCCATTCAACCCCAAGGGAAGAAGATGGGAGCGTGATACATTATCACCTCAACTGAGTATTTGACTCTCTAGATGAAGGCACAACCTGTGAAGGATTGCATAGGCGCGACTACTACAAAGTTCCTCTTTGAGTATGTACTGATGTGATTTGGGTGTCCAAATATTTTGATGAGTTCTTGTGGTACGCACTTTCTGAATGAAACGATCAGCGTGCTGATGGAGGAATTTTAGGTATATCCCTAGAAAAGCACACCTTATCACCCACAGGCTAATGGGACGGTGGAAGCATTCAATAAGGTGTTGGAGAATGCGCTAACTAAGGTTTTCAATGCTCAGTGAAGTGATTGGGACCTGCACATACCCACAGTACGATGGGCCTCTCAGACAACATGCAAAAAGTTGACTGGACAAACACCCTTTAGGCTTGTATATGGTGTTGAAATAGTGATGCACATGGAATACATTGTGCCTAGTCTACGCATAGTGGCACTCACGGGTCTGACGGATCATGGAGCCCTGGAAGAGAGGCTTGCATAACTTTCTGAGCTTGAGGAAGAGAGATTTCTAGCTAGATTTCACCAATAGGTCCAAAAGTAGCGCGAAAAAGCATGGAATGATCAGCACATTAAGTTGCACACCTTTAAGGTAAATGATATGGTTTTTTTATATGATATTAAGTTTGATAAAGTTCCAGGGAAGTTTAGAATGCACTGGCTAGGGCTGTATGTCATTAAGGAGATTACCAGTGGTGGACTGGTTCAGTTGTTTAAATTGAATGGAGATCCCTTCCCAGGAAAGGTGAATGGCAGTCGATTGAAGGCATACACAAGTGATCCGGCCAAGTGACTATATGAGGGTAGCATAGTCTTAGCACTCTAGGTAGCTGAAAGGAGGCACGAGAATATAAACTACATTGCCCAGGGTTGGGAACTGTACGATTGGAGGATTGAGCGAGACGAGGAAATGTCACAAGGTTTATGACAGCACGAAGAGAGCTGCGCTACCTAGGGAGAAATCATGCAGGTCAGCTAGAAAGTGACTGTTAAAGTCACTATTCATGATTTGATGGTAGGAATGTGGCCAAATGGAGTGGGCAGCCAACATTTAAGACAAACTTTATGGGTAAGATCCTTGGAAATCTGCTGCCAATCCAGCATTAATAAATTGAATGTGGGGGGAATGGTCGGATTTTAATTCAAAATGCAATATAAATTACATGTGGAGGCCCAAAGAAAAACACTTGGAATTTTGAGAATTGAGTTGTTGAGCTCCCAGGCGCATATGAACCTTGAAAACTACGAAGTTTTGCTAGCAAGTTCAGCATTTGATACGTTGCCAAAGGAGACACAGGAGTTGTTTCATAGCATCATGTCGATGCCTGTAGAAGCTATGGACACCGAAGTAGTGACAGCCAAGGGTGTTGCGCCGGAGGTTGTTAGGGAGGCAGAGGGAGCTACTCTAGAGGTTGCATAGGTATTAGCTAAAGTTCCCAAATCACCACGGACACCTAGACCGAAGCCGACCTCAACCAAGGAGAGTGCGAAGAAGGGAAAGTAGGCTACAATACAAGTGCGCGCATCAACCAGAAAAAACCCACAGATGGACAAGCCTGTTGCATATGAAAAGGGAAAAACCATTAACCTAGAGCTGGAGAAGGAAGAAATTTAGGACATCCCAATGGATGATGAGGACTTGGGGGTAGAAGTGGAGGAAGTTGAAGTCGAGGGTTCTAAACCTATCACTAAGTTGCCCGAATACATCCCTCTTCGCAAGGGAAAGACAAAAGTGCCGAAGGACATTGATGAAAGCAAGGTCACCTTGCACACACCTCTCCTACTAGACAAAATTTTCTTACCGTGATTAGGGCATGTTACTCTATTGAAACTGGAAGATTGGGACTTAGCTGACCATGAGAAGTTCCCACACTTAGCGACAGAGTAGCTAATGCATTGTGTTTTTAACACAACCACCAAGATGACTGGATTATAACTGCAGAAGTGGCTCAGGGGAGTAGAAAAGGCAGGTCTGTTCAACCTTCTATGGGTGTTGCACTACAATCACACCCCCATTATAGTATTGGTCATCAAGCAACTGCTATACCTAGTGCATGATGGGTGTATATGGCTAGAGGAGCCAATACCCATCATCGACAGATTGATCCATAGGATCACGCAGTTGCCCTACACATGGTAAAATTTGGCCATGATTTTTGGCAGAAAAGGTGGCGAAAAGGCCCTCGTGGAGGCCATGAAGGATAAATTCAAGCTCATGAAGAAGCCACGAGGTTATGCCATATTGAGTGTCTGTGACCTTGCGGTCAAGGTGGCCATGCAGATCTTGGTAGGAAAGGTTATGAGGAAGTGTCATGTAGATAAAGTGTCGGCACCAGTTGTTGTGCTAGCAGATCAATGCACCGAATGGGTCCATTTTAATTGGGCACACTATCTCTGCAGTGATTTCCTTGCAAATTGTTGCAAGGCACATGAGCTTAGCAAGACCTTCCACTATGCATGGCTCTTGCTTTCTATTATGTTGGTAGCCTGGGAGTTGCCGGAAGACAATTAATTCCCTACGGTCACACCAGACTCACCAGAGGTAGCGAAGTACACTTCACTGTGGGCAACCAAGAATGCTCAACGCATCAAGGATAACAATATCTTTTGGATCTTAATGGAAATGAACATTCGCATGGCTATTACCCAACTACAAGAGTATGTGGAGTTTAAGGAAGACTTTCACCGCGTCTTGATCAAGGCACGAAAGGACCCTAAGCAGACATGGTATCACTTGCCTTACCTGGCAACGACGCGATTGATGCAATTCTTGATTGCTGGCTGATAGAGTGGTGCACTACCTCAGACTTGGTGGTGGGGTCAAGAAAGTACGCCGCGCAGCACAAAAAGGAGGAGGCCAAGCTTAAGATGGCGCAGCTGTCCAAGAAAAGGAAGAAGGAGGCCACTGACAAGGCATAGGCAGAGTGCAATGCCACCTAGCAGACAGGTGGAACAAAGCGTGGCTCGGACAGAGGCACAAGGTCGCCTTCACCCGAAACAGAGGATGAAACGAATGAGAAAATAGAGCAGCATGGAGTGGAGCCACAGACGACATCAGACTGCATCAAGCGTCTAAGGGAACAAGAAAAAGTCGGGTCAAGGAATAAATCCAAGGACAGTAAGGCGTCATTGGACCTAATTGTTGGTTTTAACCCCGTACAGAAATTACCTGCATACGAATTCTAAAACATAGAAAATAAATAATGTGATAGCATAACACATATACACAGAGATTTTCCTCTGGATCCCAAAACCGGGACTACCAGCTTGATTTTTCATTATGCTCCTTTCAATGTTACAATACATATATATGCATGCTCAAGCATGCAATACCATGGACCGAAAACCATCGTGTCCAAAACCATAGGTAGGTATGCCCAACCTAATATAGGGTCCAAAAAAAAATTCCCCAGCGCGCTGCCCCGAGCCATGTAGAGGGGGGCTACCCGCCCCCCTCAAACCCCCTGTGAACCACCGTTGCATAATCAGCACAACAAAGGGGGGGCTTCGCCCCCCCTCTAACCCCCCGGTTAACTACGTAGTCTAGTCCCCTCTAACCCCCCGGTTAACTACATAGGCTAGTTGTGGAAATAATATAACACAACCCAACATTCTCCCACTTGTTGTTTCCTTTCCATAGGGGGCCACAGGATAACTTAATCATTTATCTAGCCCTACAGTGCCCATTTTTTCTCTACACCAAGATAAATTCTCAGAGCTCATAGATTTTGTCAATGCATCTGCAGTTTTCTTCAAAGTGTCCACCTTTACCAACAACACCTTTTTGTCTTCTATCATATCCCTCACAAAATGATACTGAACATCAATGTGCTTTGTCTTTGAATGATAAGCAGGGTTCTTTGCCAAGAAAATTGCACTTTGGCTATCACAATCTATCCTTAGAACTCCCTTTACTACATAGAAAATTTTAGGGGCGAATGTTCGCCCTTTGGCGAAATTAAGGGGTTTTAAATTTTTAGTGGGCGAATATTTTGTATCATAGTACATTTTTACAAATCACCTCAAATAGCCCACCTTATTTTAAGGGAGAGGGTAAAAAAGGTAAATTTAGCCCTTGAAATTAGGAGTTACAACCTTCCATTGGCCCATTTTCAAGAATAAGTTTTATTTAAGTGAATCCATCCGCCCATTTTCAAGAATAGGTTTTATTTAAGTGAATCCTATGGGCCAAAGGCACAAATACCATATTTATAAAAGAGGTTTGGTAAGTTAATAAAAATATAAATAAATGAGAGGTATGGTAAATAAATAAAACATTTTTTATATTTACTCCATAAGTCACCTTATATACATGCAAGGGTGTAAACAAATAAAAATATAAGTAAAGTGGAGGTATGGTAAATAAATAAAACCTCTTTTTATACTTACTCAAAAGGTATGGTAAATAAATATAAATATAAATAAACTAGACGCATGGTAAATAAATAAAACCTCTTTTTATATTTAGTCCATAACCCTCGTTCTATTTATGAAGGCTCAAGGAAGAGGTTTTATTTAAGTGAATCCTATGGGCCAAATACCATATTTGTAAAAGAGGTATGGTTAATTAATAAAAATATAAATAAACTAGAGGTATGGTAAAAAAATAAAACATTTTTTTATATTTACTCCATAAGTCACCTTATATTTATCGAACACTAAAAAAATGTGTTATATTTAGGTGAAACCTATGGGAAAAATACTATGGGACAAATACCATGGACTAGATTGTTATTAATGCCATGCAAAAAAACATTATTAACCCTAATATTAGTATTAATAAAAATAAAAATGGCACATGGTATTGACCCATGGTATTCACCTGGAATGTAGCCTATTTAAATGGGAGAATTAAACTAGCATATATCCATCTTTACTCCCCCGAGAGGTATCAAATATCGTGATATGTAAACTAGGATAGAGTGAAAAAATATTTGATCCGATCAAGAGTATAAATGGATGTTGGAATTTAATGTATGTTAAACATTTTAGTTTGGTTAAAATAAAAAATAAAATAAAAATCAACTATTAATTTTATTAATTTTTATAAATTACTAATAGTAATTTTTAAGCTCCAGGTTTATGATAACCCATGGTATTGACCCATGGTAATACCATGGTATAGTATTAGGTTTAAGCTCCAGGTTTATGATAACCCATGTTATTGACCCATGGTAATACCATGGTATAGTATTAGGTTTTTTCTCATGCTTTCTGTGAATGGCATGGGGAATTTTATCCTACACCCACTAGGTTATCGATATGTAATTTCGGTACTTTTGATTTCAAAAGATATTTTAAAGAAATGCAATAATTTCATTTGTGTATTCAATAAACACAAGATTTTATAATTGAGTAAAATATTCGCCATGCCTGGTGAGAGATTCGCCAAAAAATTATATATACATATCATATTATTGATAAAATTGCCTTCCATTTTTCCTATATACCATGGAGATTCGCCCATTTATTATACATGTAAATTTAGGGGAGGTTCTTAAAATTTTCTCTACTTTACTAACCCCATACTTGAACACAATAAACCAAATTTCTTCCTTGCTTTCATGAGTGGCTGCCATGTATTCTGCCTCTGTAGTTGATAATGCCACTACAGATTGTTTCTTACTCATCGAGCTGACTGCACCTCCAAATAGGTTAAAAACATACCCACTTGTAGATCTTCTCTGATCCAGATCTCCAGTCCAATCTACATCAACAAAGCCACGGATATCCAAAACTCTGTCTAATCCTGGTCTTCCTTGGTAGCACAAACCATAATCACTAGTGCCACACAAATACCTAAAAACCCGCTTCACTACTGTCTAATGCTCCTTTCCTAGTTTTGACATAAACCTGCTCAATACTCCCACTGCATGTGCAATGTCTAGTCTAGTACAAACCGTCGCATACATCAAGCTACTAACTGCACTTGCATATGGAACACGAGACATGTCCTCTTCCTCTTCTTATGTCTTGGGGAAATTTTCAATAGATAACTTTACACCAACAGGAATATGAACCTTCACCAGTTTACTATATTACATATTAAACCTCTGTAGTATTGTCTCAACATGCTTCTTCTGGTTTAACTAGAGCTTCCTCTTTGAATGATCTCTTTTAATTTCCATGCCCAAAATATATTTTGCAGCACCAAGACATTTCATGTCAAATTTGGAGGACAATTGGGTCTTCAAATCCTAAATAATTTCTTTGTCACTTCCAGCCAGCAACATATCATCCACATACAAGACCAAATAAATAACACAGTCACCAATTAATTTAAAATACACACTGTTACACAGTAATTTGTCACTGTCTCTCTGTCAGTCTCCCTACTGTGTCATGAAATCAAATCAATCA
The DNA here is from genome assembly GCA_031772625.1 of Pinus tabuliformis. Classification (NCBI taxonomy): domain Eukaryota; kingdom Viridiplantae; phylum Streptophyta; class Pinopsida; order Pinales; family Pinaceae; genus Pinus; species Pinus tabuliformis. The sequence goes on from CM062813.1 coordinate 720,777,554, forward strand.
TGCTTATGCTCTCTAATCTGGCCAAATGACCCACTTTGCCAAAGTTTTTTCCATCATCACGACTGTTATCAAAATAACCGCGCTGACTGGCACCTCATAGTGCAACGAATGTGCTGCCAGCGCAGAAGCACACGTGTTTTCCGCGCTGGTCGAATTTCATGAGCCAGCGCATCCTATGTTTGTATTGAGTCGCGCTGACACAACCTTCTCTGTTATTCAGATGCGATGTCAGCGCTCCAGTGCAGTTATACACCCGCGCTGATCCAGTTTGGGCGAGTTTGTTCTAACAGCCAGCCTTCCAGATGACTCCAGACCTGGTTGTTGGCCTTGTGAATGTCGCCCTCCCTTCTATGGCATGTATGTTCATCATTTGAGCCACCTTCCTTGGAGATAAGCTCATCCTCCCACCATTCATGGAGACTCCTTCTCCTATTTAAGCCTCTACCATGGCCATGAGCAGCTAGTTTTTTGATAGTGTGGAATTGATAGTGCTTAGACTGCTGCTGCTAGTAGGTAGTTGGTGTGACAAGTGTGGATTTGCTAGAGAGCTTAAGGAAGGTTGTGAAGTGTTGCTTTCTTGTGTGAACTTGTGTGAGAGAGAGTTCTTGTCTTGGGAGATCTACCTCCAAGGGTGAATGCTTAAGAGACTTGCTGGCTGGACCCTCTTGAGAAGGATTCAACGTCAGAACTTTGGTTGTACCTTTCTCTGTTATTGATTAATAATAGATGACTACTATTATGGTTCCATTCTCATTTGTCTTTGTAATGGTTAATGTGAATTACGTCCTTTCTGACTGATGTATAATTGCATTTATTAGATTTCACGCTTGTGTTTGTGTTTCTCTTCGTGTGTGCAGGTATCTATCTACGGGGATCATGGAAGATCGTGACCGGCCAAAGCGAAGGAGCGAGAACGACATCTCTTCATCAAACAATAGCGTTGGAATCCAAGTAGGTGTTCATTGCCTATCTTTTATTTGTAATTAGGAACTTGCATAGTAGCATTGACTGATTGTTGCTAGACCCATTCTGGGCTAGTAGGGATCGCCTCTATCCGTAGAGGGGATTTACCTCTCCAACACACACAGTGATCTGCTTTGATTCTGGTGAAGCCAAGTCCCCATATGAATGTATCAAATTTCTGATACCACATCCTTGGTGACTGTCTTAACGCATACAGAGACTTCTTTAACTTGCATACCAGTTCTTTCTTACTCTTCAATGCAAAGCCTTCAGGTTGCTTCATGCAGATCTCCTCTTCTAGATCCTCGTGAAGAAATGTTGTCTTCACATCCATCTTTTATACCTCAAAATCAAAAGAAGCAGCGACAAATAAAAGTAATCTAATAGAAGCTATCTTGTCAACAGGAGAAAAAATATCACCAAAATCAATCCTTGGCACGTGGGAATAACCCTTTTATACCAACCAAGCTTTACATTTATTCACCTTTCTTTCTACATTTGTATTCTTCTTGAACCCCCATTTGTTGCCAATGGGTTTCCTTCCAACCGACAACTCTACTAGATCCCAAGCCTCATTTTTATGCAAAGATGTCATTTCATCAACCATGGCCTCTTTCCAGAGGTTTCTATCTTCTGAATCTATTGCTTCCTTCATAGTTTTGGGATCATCATCATTAATAAATAAAGAAAAATTTGAACATAAAGCAGATGGACTATGCCTTTCTGGCTGCCTTCTTTCTCGAACTGATCTTCTCACACCCAAAGTTTGTGGTTGTTCATCTTCCGATTCCTCTTTTGTTGTAGAGTTTGATTCTTCCTCCTTAACCTCAAACTCTATCTTCTGAGGTTCCTTTGATTGGACATCATGTTTAATAACACCTTTAACCTCTCTGAACACCACATCTTGGTTGTACAATGTTCCTTGTTACTGGGTTCCAAAGCTTATAACCCTTTAAACCATCCTTATACCCAATAATGATGGACTTTTCAAATTTTCTATCATACTTGGTTCTTTTCTCCTTTGAAACATGTACATATGCATCACATCCAAATACCCTCAGATGTGAAAGAGAGGGTTTGTTACCAGTCCATACCTCTTGTGGAGTCTTATCCTCCAACACTGATGAAGGTGATCTATTGACCAAGTAACATGTTGTCTCCACCACCTCTGCCCAGAATTCCTATCCTAACCTGGCACCACTGAGCATGCTTCTTTCCCTTTCTATCAACGTCTTGTTCATTCTTTCTACAACTCCATTTTGCTCAGGTGTATATGGATTAGTCTTCTGTCGTGCTATATCACACTTATTATAGAATTCTTAAAATTCCTTACTGCAAAACTCTCCACCGTTATCTGTCCTTAGCACCTTTATCTTCTTCTCTGTCTGGTTTTCCACCAGAGCCTTAAATTCTTTAAACCTATCAAAGACTTCAGATTTCTTCTTGAGGACATATATCCATGTATTCCTTGAGAATTCATCTATAAATGATACATAGTACACAGACTTACCCGGTGATGTAACCTTCACAGGTCCAAACACATCACTGTGCACATGCTCTAATATTTGTTTCGCCCTCTTACCACCAGTGAGGAAACTCACCCGATTCTTCTTCCCATGTACACAATTTTCACAGAAATCAAAATCCAGAGAGCTATTATTCATACCTTCTACCATACCTTTACCATGAAGTATTCGAAGGCCCTTCTCTCTAATATGTCCAAGCATTTGATGACATAGCATGGTCTTTTCTCCAGAGACTACTAGATTTTCTTCTCTACTTTCAAGAACCACAGAACTGTTGCACCCACCAATAACAGTGCTACCTTGCAGCTTGTACAGAGTTCCAATCCAAACTCCCCGCATCAATACCAGTGCTCCCCGAACCATTTTGCAGGTATCTTTCTCGAACATTTTTTTTACACCTGCATCATCCAGCTTGTTTACAGAAATCAGATTTCTGGCCAATGTAGGAATATGCAGAACTCCCAGAAGTGTTCTAACCCTTCCACCTTGCAACTTCAACTTTACTTTTCCACTACCAATGATTCTATCCTTCCTATCATCCCCTAAGAAGATATCACCACCATCATATTTATCATACTTGCAGAACCACTCTCTATGGGGAGCGAAGTGAAAGGATGCACCTAATTCAATCAACCATGCCTCATGATCTACATGTGTACTTGAAGAAGCCAAGTACACATCCCCAACTTCATCTGAGGTGGTTTTTGCCTCTACAAAAGGAGAATCATCATATCCCTTTCATTTGTCAGGAGATTTAGATTTACAATACCTTTTGTAGTGCCCTTCTTTTTCGCATTTCTAGCACACCGACTTTATAGGTTTTCCTGGAGATTTAGATCTCCCACTCAATGATTTTTTATTTTTTTTCTATTCTAGGGCTGTCCTCATACAGTCAAGGCATCACCATTCTGGCTCTCCATATTTTTCCATCTCATCTCCTCCGTCAGCAAGGATGAGACTATTTCATCAAACTGCAAGGCAGTTGCATTGCTACCTATTGCAATAACCAGACTATCCCACGAATCTGGTAGAGAACACCTGTGTGCTCTTATTCTCTCTTTCTCTAATTCAAAGAATAGTGGAATTGCAAATTTTTGTGGAATTGTTCTTCCTCCCTCAAGAAGATTGTAGTAGGAACCAAGACTGGGTTGGGGATTAGGTTCTTGTAGCTCTGTCTCTTCCTCCTTTCCCTGTGGTTGTCCCTCTACCATTTTCTCAAGCTTTTGGGTCTCCTGTAATTTGACATTGTCTCCTGTAGAACTGTTTGTGCCTCATGTAGGGCTGTTTTTAGGTCTTGTAGTTCTACCTTTTCTTTCCATGTAGGAGATCTAGGAGTCCCCCTTTCATATGTGATAGGTGCCTTAGCATGGGATTCCTTTCCTTGGGCAAAGGGTGAATCTTCAATTATAATTGGTACTTTTGATGAAGGCTGGGGTTTTCCTATTTTGATTCGTGTGCTCTTCCTAGCCCTGAAATACATGGAGGCCTGCCTTTTCCTCTTCTATTTTGGTTTGATGGGGGTACTAACGGTAGTGAGAGAAGCTACTGCCTCTCTTTCTAGAGTCTCAGGGGACACTTCTTCTTGCTTTGTCTTTTCTGCCTCTTTTTCTGTCTCTGTTTTCTTTGTTTCCTCCTGCTCTGTTTCTTCAGCTTTCTCCTCCTCTATCTTATTTTCTTCCTTCTTCCCTTCTTGTTCTGCTAAGTCACCAATTGCTTCACCTTCTCCCCTTTACTCCTCTTCCTCCTCACTGCCAGTAGGACTGATATCATACGTTAAGGTCTTTATGTCATCCTCAGATGTCATGTTTTGGAAGATTTCCCATGCTATAGGTAGTGTAAATGTATGAAGGGCTTCTTCCACTAAAATTTTGGTTAACCCATGGTGAGATAGTTGCTCTGAATTTCCTGCTTGAACTTTAGTACTGGAGTCAATGAGAGACTACAGGAGGAAGTAGGGGATGCTGAGCTTCTAAGGGGCTGGAGTGTCCATGCCATACCTTAATTCATGAAGGATTCTAAAGTGGTAACCATAGACAATGTTGTACCTCCCCTCACAGAAAATATATTTGATTATTTAGTAGCTAAACTCATCCCAAGTATATGGTATGCTAGCCCTTCTAATTCCATTTTTATCCTCTACAGGGGTTTCATTGTTTTGGAAAACGTTTTTCTTAGTAGCCTGGCCAATTGGTTTCTCATTCTTACTCCAAGGCAGCCCAAGAGGAAGGGTAGTAACGTTACTGATAAATTTAGGGGTTATCTCCATGGAAAGACCTCTAAAGGTGACAGTGGCATGTGTTCTAGTGTGAGGGACCAAATAGTGGGCAAATTCTTGAGCAATTTCCTCATCAAACCCTCAAAATTTCTCAAAAAAGTTCATCCAATTTGCTCTTGTCAATATGTGCACTACTTGGGGATGTGCATGGAGCCTGGAGGAGTTGGTGGGCTCCTTCCTCATAAAAATTTCTGTCATTTTGTTTATGCTTCTTTGGGAAACCAAATGTGGAGAAGGAAACAACAACTTTTGAAGAAAAATAGAGAATCAGAGAGACTGTGTTTTTTTAAGAAATAAGCAGAATATTTTTTTTTTTCCTCCACCTAAATGGTTGATTTCACCCTCGAATTTAATCCACTGCTTGCATATTTTGATATTCAATGGGGGTATGCATGGAACCTACCTCCTCAGCCCAATAATCGTGCTCAAACCCGTGTTTTCCCCTTCAAAACAACTCACTGTCCCTCCTGTAGAAGACTGTTGTGTCCTACTGTAGAAGACTGTAGGTGCTCCTGTAGAACTTGTAAGTGCTCCTGTAGAGAACACCGAGAGAAGGAATATGGGAGAGATCAATGGAGAATGATGGTTACAAGGTTGTGGGGGCATGAGGAGCTTTGTAGGAGCGTAGTTTCGAGGAGAGAATGAAGGAAAAGGTGGTGAGAGTGCTCGGGGAGGAGTATTTATTACTTTTTATGGATATTTCCGGTAATGGAGGGTGAGCTGACAAAGTGTACATTGGCCATATTCGGATCGTTGGTCCCCACTTGCCTTGTCATCATGGCCCTTTCCTCATAATCATCCCTCATGATTGCATCGAAGTTCACACTTCCTCCACTACCTGTCCTTGACATCTTTCTTGAGTTGACTGTGTGCATGTGTGGGTGACATCTTCGAATGAGTGGAGTCAACTAGATGAAGGTGGCCCAATTAACTGGCCACCTTTCCTTCGTTCAACCTCAACCATCTCATTTCTTTTGCATGACTTCTAATTACACAAATGCAAACAGAGGAGCGATTTAGTTACTTACCTATGATCTGAATGTATTTGCTGTGAGGTGCTGTGGCTTTCTCTGCTGCATGTCTTTACGTCCCTTTTTTCATGCTATCTCTACTTGCTGATGTGTGGTTGTGTGCTTTTGCAGGTTATTTTCCAGTTGGATTTGAGCTTCAAGTGCCTTTTCAACCTTCGTGTTTGCACTCTCTTGATGTAGGTGTTGAATTTCTATTGGATCAACTCCTACAGGAATTCCTATAGGATAGTGAATTTTGTTGTCCATATCTCCCAAACGGTAGATTGGATTGACCTGAAACTTTCTGATCATGTTTCCATCATCATTATGCACCTCCCCATAGAAAACTGTTGGTCAATGGATGCACGAATCTCGAGAAAAACTAAATATTGCACTAAAATTTGCTGAAATTGCTTGGGCATGTTACCATCATCCATATGCATCTCCCCATGAAACAATTTTTCCAATGGATGCATAGATATTGAGAAAATGCAAAAATGGCTGAAGGTGATGGAGGCCAATTTCTTGGTAACCGTGCACTGGATTTTTCTGAAATTGCTTGAGCATGCTACCATCATCCATATGCATCTCCCCCTGAAACAACTTGGCAAATGGATACATGGTTTTCAAGTTATGGAAAAAACAAATTTCTTCCCTATGTATTTTTATATCCTATAGTCAAACAAAGCATTCTATAGTTTTTAGGACAACAAGGAAAATGAGTGGTAGAAGCTCGAGAATGATGGGTGGATGGTGAAAATAGATGATGGTGATGGATTGGCATGGCCTTAACCTTGTTGGAGAATTTGAGAGAAGTAGGAGAAAGTCAAAATTTGACTTCTTTTGACTAGGCTTGATCAATTTCCCTTTTGGTACCAACTTTTTCTTGTTGCTTGCAGATGTTGGAGAGTACATGCATGCATGGAAAAATGATTTTTATTTTTTCTCTTTTTTCCTTTTTTTTTTCCTAATCCTAACAGCCACTTCAATGAGGTTTTCAACTAGTAGGTCTCCCTAGGCACCTCAAAGGAGGTTTTTGCCTATGATCTTTTTCTTTTTTTTTCTTCTTTCCAACCCATTGACCACCTCATGGACGTTTTCAATCAATGAGCCAATCTGAGGCACCTCCAAGGAGGTTTTCACCTTAGATTTTTATTTTTTCTCTTATTTTTCATTTTTTTTTTTCCTACCCTACCCTACTTGAAAAACAAAATCCTTTTCAGGTATAAGAATACTTCCAATGGAGCCATGTGCACATCAAGATGATAGACAAAATGATGTGGAGTCTTAAAATGTATGCTTTGACATGTACTTGGATTTCAGACACCAAATGATTTGACTTTGAAGGGATCAAGCATAGTTGAGGAAGAAAGTGATACTACAACTTAGTGACTGTCTGGAACCATATTTCAATATAGTTGTGATGTCCTTGGTCCTTTTCTGATCTGGATCATTCTTCATGTCTTCTTCTACCATGACCTTCACATCTTCCTCTTTTTGGTGATTTTTCTCTTGAATACATGGAGGATTTTTCGGTAACCATGAGGGAGCTCTCTCGATCTTTGATTGTTATGTCTTCTCTTCATCAAGTGCAGCCCATGGTTCTTTGATCTTCTCTTTTGAATTTTCATCTTCTAGATGTGGTCCTTCAATGATGTCAATATAATCTCTTTTTTGAAATACTCTTCCTGAGCTATGGTGAATACCATTGATCTCAAGAGGAGTTGTTTGGAAGTGTTGTACCTCAGCATTGTAAATGGGTTGAGCTACTTCAATGTGTGGGTTTGTAAATGGTGGTACAGGTAGTTGAGTGGGAGAGTATATTTGAGATGGATGTGGATGGGGTTGTGGTTGGGCAGATGGTGGAGGAAAAAGAGTGGGAAGAGAGATGTATTGGGGCCTCCACCCCTGATGAGATGCATTCCACTGAGGTTGCAGCTGTGTTAGAGCCTAGATCGATCTCAGGTTGAAGGGAGGCAATCGTAGGATAACCACAAACCAAGCTTAACCTGGTAGCTAGCCCTACCAAGTCAAGAGAGGGCTCTCTCGTTGTGAATTTCAATCAAGATGACTGAATCATATATGGATTTTAGGCTAGGTATAGTAGCTCTAGGTTTTTTGATTGATTTTTGTTTTGGGTCGAAACAACAAGAGAAAGGACGATTTGGATTATGGCATCAATGTCAGTTTCTGCCGATAAACCTGGGGCAAATTAAGTGCCATGTTCAGCCAAGTGAAGATTGTAAATGTGAGAAGTATAAGGGAGAAATCCCGCTGCCCTACAAGCATAAAAAAAAGGATGGATCTACAGCAAAAAATTTATATGAAAGAGAATCACGAGGTTGCTCAACAGAGAATCTAGCCATGATGAATTATGCTAAGACAACCATTACAACTAACAGAAAAATCATCATGAAAGGAGCATCATTATGGATGAATTCCTAACATGTCACTTAGATAATGCTGAAACAAAGGAAAAAAACATAATGTGTAAATCAATTACAAGAGAAAAAACATACTGAACATTTAAGCATGTGATGAATCCTAGTCCTAAACGGAAAAAACTGCTTTATTATGATATTCAATAAAACTTTACACAGTTCAAATGCTTCTTTGTTGCCAAAATCTAGCCCATACACTATGAAATTCATAAAATATATACATTTTCTCATCCTTGTACTAAGGGAATTGAGCTCAACCATTTTCTTCAAAATAGAATCAGTTACATTAAACTTGGACCGAATTTCTAAAAATAGGTGTTGAAGATGAACTCGTATCTCTTAAACCATAGCACCTGTTACAAAAAAGAAATAGGTTTTTGTAGATAATATCATGTTGGAGAAAAACCTCTCTCAAATTATGGCAATTCATTTCCAGTTTCTCGTAATCTGTGCCAAAAAATCATCTCTAAAATAGAAAATCATTAAAAATTTAAATCTGTAAAAATGAGTTGTAACGATCTAGTCAAATATCCCAATTCATGACACCTGTGACTAATACGAAAGAGGTTTTTGTTATATGGCTCGTGGTTAACAAAAAAATCCTTGGGTTTTGTAAAATTACTTTCCATATGTCGTAAAATGGCACCGTACTAAAATGACTAAAACAGTAAAATAAATGAAAAAATTGTTTTGTTTTAATATAGGCTCCAAATATCACTGCATATCTCCCACATAGTAGCACCTGTGCATAAGCTGAAGGATTTTTTTGTTATTTTTTATGTGATGGACAAAAACCTGTTTCACTTTTGTAAAATTCCTGTCCAAACTGATTTTGTAGTAAACTTGTCTCTGTGTGCAGCAACTGACCTCAAAACATGCATAACCAAGAATCAATCATTCATTTCGATCATATCTTATGATCGAGAAACCGGTTATAGGAGTGTGATATACCGTTGGAAATATTTTTCCGAGCTTATTCTAATGGACACATTTGTGACATGTTTTGTGCTGAATATCATGTGCAAAACATCTAACCAAACCAAACCTAGTAAGAGCTCATGTTGATCCCTAATGACAGACTGCGAAGATTGGCACTAACATAGGCCTTATTGGGGATGACAGCTCCTTGGAGGTGTCAAGAACACTGTAGACCGAGTGCCTCATCCATTGGGAAATACGGTCAAACAGCTGCAAACCCAAAACAACTTATACCAATCCATAAAACATACACATACTGCAACCTATACATAAACAAATACCGGAAACTGAAATGTTGCCTTGGGCAGCTTATTTATTTACAAATCTACCCTACTTTGTAGCAAAATCAATAGATCAAGTGATGTTGTAATGCCAGATCAACCAATCAAGTAACTGTGACAAAGATGATTCTTGGAAGTGCTTGAACCAGGACACAACTGGACAGGCTGACATCCATCCATGCACATAATGGGTCTGGTTGTGTAAAAGACAATCTGATCTATCATTCAAACTGAAAAAAATTTCCATGTATACTGCAATAGGATTGAAGAAACCAGACTCTGTTTTCTACTCTAACTCCTCAACACAAACCTCTAATTGCAATCTGTCAATGAAAATATCCACGGGCAGCTCTATTATTTCTTGTTTTGAAGGAGGGAGAGTTTCCAAGAACTCTTTAGGGTCTTGGAATCCATGTGATTTAATTTGAACATCCAATAATTCAATTTCATTTTCCAATATTTCAACCACTAAGCCAAGAAAACAATATTTATTCTCAGGTGTGAGTCGGCTGGATTTCAAGCTAAGAAACAATGATGTTAAAAAACTATGATCAATCTGAATTTTGTTATCTCATCCCTTAAAATCAATAACATTTCACTAGTTAACGAATTTTCCACATACCCTGTCATTGGTGATTACCATCAACGTTCTGAAAACTAGATTCTTTGGTAGTGAATTCGAAGCTTAGGATCTTGAACATTGGAGTCATCAAGTAGATGATTTCAGCCTTCATATGTGTCTGACTGTTGTCAACCATCAGCAATCAAATCTGCAACTTTAATGATCTTTCCCAAAGAAGATTTGTCACCTCTTCCCCAGTGGAGTCGCCACTATGTTAGAGCCTAGATCGACCTCAGGCTGAAGGGAGGCAATCCTAGGATAACCACAAACCAAGCTTAACCTAGTAGCTAGCCCTACCAGGTCGGGAGAGGGCTCTCTCGTTGCGAATTTAAGTCAAGATGACTGAATCAAATATGAATTTTAGGCTAGCTATAGTAGTTCTATGGTTTTTGATTGATTTTTTTTTTGGGTCAAAACAACAAGAGAAAGGATGATTTAGATTATGGCATCAATGTCAGTTTTTGCCTACAAACCTGGAGCAAATTAAGTGCCATGTTCAGCCAAGTGAAGATTGTAAATGTGAGAAGTATAAGGGAGAAAGCCCGCTACCCTACAGGCATCAAACAAAGGATGGATTTGCAGCAACAACTTTAGATGAAAGAGAATCACGAGGTTGCTCAACATAGCATCTAGCCAAGGATGAATTCTGCTAAGACAACCATTACAACTAATAGAAAAATCATCATGAAAGGAGCATCATTATGGATGAATTCCTAACATATCACTTAGATAATGCTGAAACAAAGCATAAAAACATAATGTGTAAATGAATTACAAGAGAAAAAACATATTGAACATTTAAGCACCGTGATGAATCCCAGGCCTAAAGGGCAAAAACTGCTTTATTATGATATTCAATAAAACTTTACACAATCAAAATTCTTCTTTGCTACCAAAATCTAACCTCTACACTATGAAATTCATAAAATATATACATTTTCTCATCCTTTTACTAAGGGAATTGAGCTCAACAATTTTCTTCAAAATAGAATCAGTTACATTAAACTTGGACCGAATTTCTGAAAATAGGTGTTGAATATGAACTCGTATCTCCTAAACCATAGCACATGTTACAAAACTGAAAGAGGTTTTTGTATATAAGGTCATGCTAGAGAAAAACCTCTCTCAAATTTTGGAAATTAGTTTCTAGTTTCTCGTAATCTGTGCCACAAAATAATCTCTAAAACAAAAAATCATTAAAAATTTAAATATGTGAAAATGAGCTGTAAAGATCTAGTCACATATCCCAATTCATGACACCTGTGAATAAAATGAAAGAGGTTTTCATTATATCAATATGGCTCGTGGTTAACAAAAAAATCCTTGGGTTTTGCAAAATTACTTTCCATATGTTGTAAAATGGCACCGCACTAAAATGACTAAAACAGTAAAATAAATAAAAAATTTGCTTTGTTTTAATGCAGGCTCCAAATATCACTGCATATCTCCCACATAGTAGCACCTATGCATAAACTGAAGGAGGTTTTTGTTATTTGGTATGTGATGGACAAAAACCTCTTTCACTTTTGTAAAATTCCTGTCCAAACGGATTTTGTAGTAAACTTGTCCCTGTGTGCAGCAACTGACCTCAAAACATACATAACCAAGAATCAATCATTCATTTCGATCATATCTTATGATCCAGAAACTTATTACAGGAGTGTGATATATCATTGGAAATATTTTTCCGAGATTCTTCTGATGGAAAAATTTGTGATATGTTTTTTGCTAAATATCATGTGCAAAATATCTAACCAAACCAAACCTTGTAAGAGCTCATGTTAATCTCTGGTGACAGACTGTGAAGACTGGCACTAACAGGGTGAGCATAGGGTTGACATGAATGGGTGGATGGTTGGGCATGACATGGAGATGTGAAGGACGAAGGAGGAGGTGTGGAATAGGAAGGATGATCAAGGGGGCCCCAAGAAGGCATGGATGTGACTTTGTTGGGGTTGTAGTATGCCTGAGATGTCCCTTGCATCCCCTGCTGATATGGTCTAGGTTCGTGCAGCCTCCTTTGGTTTATGTAATAGATCTTTTCAGTGGGTCCTTCAGCCCCTTGGTATACAACTTTAAGTCTAGGAAAGGATGGGCACTTGTCTGTAGAATGATTTTCTTCACAGATTGAACAAACCTCTATAGAGTTCAATGGGCATTCATTCCTAGGATGCCTCTTGGTGCATCTAGGGAAAAAATGGCCAAAGCCCTCTCTCCTTCATTTTTTTTTCTTTTGATATGTAAGGTATCCATTTGTATGGCAAGAATCTGCAGCATCTCACTCTTGAAGTCTTCTAGCATGTTTCTAATTTCACCTTTAATAGATGAGTTGGAAGAAAATGTATTACCCCTAGCATTTCTGTTTTTAGCCATTGGCTCCAGAGGAACGTTTTCTTCTTCTTCTTCCCCTATAGGTTCTTTAAATATGCCTGGATGTTCACCTAAGGGTTCTTCTTGATTGCATCCACCGAAGAAGAGAGAAGGTTGGCTGTGTGAAGCAGTAGGGGTGTTGGGCAAAAATTTTCCTGAGTTATCTCTATTCCTACGAGGCATGAAATGAAATCTTTTTGGTTGGTTTTTGTTTCTTTTTCCCCACACTGATAAAACCTGTAGAAACTGAAATTGATTGAACAAAACAAATTTCAACTAACTGAAATGAAATTTGCAAAATTGAAAGAAAATCAAGGAAATGCAGAATTGAAAGAAAAGAATGACTATTCTACTCTTGCTAAAATGAAATTTGTAGAATTGAAAAGGAAAGAAAGGAAATGCAAAACTGAAGAAAAAGAAATGACTAGTCTACTTTTGTTGAAATAAGCTATTAGCATAATGTTGCAAGAAGAAAAAAGAAGAAAGAAATAATCACAGAATACTATGACGCTTCCCCAGCAACGACACCAAAAAGATGGTGAGCACCAATATTGCAGCGATAATGCTACAACTCCTGGGCTGCCTTCTTTACTCTTATCAACCCGATAGTTCGTAACAAACTTGGAAGCGACGGTGTTGTATGCACAAGTACTAGTTCTTACTGTAGGTTGTCACTTGGTCATCCGACAGAAGATCACTAGGAGCTCAAGCCAACTTCTATGGATTCCAGAAGAAGCTCTATATGTGATGAAATGAGAGAAAGACTACTCTACAAATACTACTCTACCTGCAGAAAGGAGAAAGACTGAAATGTAAAGCAAACCAAGTAAATCCTACTTAACCAACTAATCTTACTTTTGCAGAAAGCACTATGAAAACCATGAAAATAATGCCATTATCTATTCAAAGAAGTAAACAACATCTAACTAATCTATTTCTGGAAGTAAATGAGAAAAAAAACATCTTTTTGGATTTTTATGTATTTTTATGTTGATTTGACATGTATGTGATTTATTGTTTGTGAATGTGGCAGTGAATAGGTGGTGTTGAAATGTGGTTTTGGGGCTTGAGAGGATGTAGGATGGTGTGATTGGATCCTAGGAAGTCTTAGGTGACTTTCTGGAGGCTTTTCCCACACTCGGCTTTCAAAATAAAGCCTACAGGAAAATCTACAGGAGGACACTCGAAATCTACAGGAGGAAAAACAACGTTCTACAGGAGGCCTACAGGAGGAGGCCAAGAGAATTTTTGGTTGTTTTGAGGGTGTGAGAGTGGATGGAAAAGGTGGATGAAGGTTGGAGTAAGGTGTTAGGACACCTAGGGTCTACCAAGAATCATTAGGAGAGAGAAAGATGATTGGATTTGCTCAAGGATATAGGAAGAAGTTCTATGGAAAATGCAGGAAACTAAGGTAGAATTGAGGGGAGACATGGGGGACCTATAGGGCATGGATCAAATGGAGGATGGGATGGCTGATAAGTTGACCTGCTATTAAAAGATATCTGCTACATAAACAACTGACAGTCAACCAATGAAATGAAGCAAGCAATGAAATAAGTGCATCTAGAAAAACAGAGTTTTGCATCAAACTAATCTAAACTATGACCTATGAAAGGAAATGCTGATAAATGCTGCAAGAAAGGAAAGCATGGAAGAATACTATGGTAAATAAAGAGGTGAGCATGATGAAGAAGTTCTAAAGCAAAGCAAACTAGACTATTGACCAACTAAAAAGTTGAAAACACTAGAAGTACTATGAATGAGGAAAATCTGTGTTTTTTGGGCAGCAAGAGGGTCTTTGCCTCAAATCATGGTCCCAGAGGGAGGAAGAGAGGCCAAGGCACTATTGCTAGCCTTTTGGATCTTTTCTTTATCACTTCTTAACTTGCTATAGAAAGCACAAATGGAAGCAAACTATTGAATCATCAAAAGCAACCTATTCTTAACCATGAAAGAAATACATCTAAAAGCAATCTAATCTACAACTGAAATAAAACATACAAATACAAGTAAAGAAGAGCTTGGATGCTTGGATTGGGCCCTAAAACAATAGCTTCAACCCTTTGAGGTAACTTAGTGCTAACTCAAAAAGGATTCCATCTTTATTTCCAAAACAATAACAAGATTACATGGAACTGTCAAAATAATAGGCTCGAAGTTGAGTAGAGTTTTCATAGGCAAAAGTACAACAAATATCCAACAAAAAACCGACCCTAGTGAGGCCCTAGGCCTCTCTACTTATACAAATGAAGCTACCAATAGCTTCCTTAAACTCAAGGAGGCTTGGCTCCCAAGACTCAAGATAATCATCAGTCATCCTCCACTTGCTCGACTGCCTTCTAGTGCATGACTTGGCTGCTTGTACTCTGTACTCTGTGTTGAATGAAGGGGAATTCGAAGTGAGGAGTAATAAATGAGGGGGCTTCCCTCCTATAAGTCCTCTCCTTTTTCCACTTCGAATTATTGCTACCATTTGTCCACTGAATCCTTGACTTTGACCTCAAAATTCAATAATAATCTACATTAAACGCATATTAGACCACATGGCATCATAACTAACTCAATTCACTCTATAAGCATAAATATAATGAAAAAATCATACAATAAGCTAAGAGAATGGTTAATTTGACTAGGTTAGGAGGTAAAATGAGCCCATATAATTACCCATTTATGAGGCTCATCATCACCCCATACTGAAAGTGTTGCTCATCCTCTGAGAAACTTAGTCCATCTCCTCATCTTTTATGGCCCTAATGGCCTCCCTAGCATCCCATGCTTCTGATGTGGTCTCCTCTTCCTTGTCATAGAATCCTACCTTCTTGTCTATTTCTTCCCACTACTCCTGCTCTTATTCTTGTCTTCTTCCTTCCAGCATGCCTATCAGCAGTGGGGGACTCAATTTGAGGCCAATCCAATTGACCTTCAACCTCTGCATGGAGTGCTTATACATGGGAACTCTCCTTAATGCCTCCTTCATCCTCTTTGGTGAATGATATTCCCTGATCTATAGACTGTGTGGTAAGGTGTTCCATCTCCTCATACATGCATGCACACAGTCATCCCCAAGTAGCCTTTCCATATCCTCAAAGTGTGTAATGGCTTGTGCCTGATCACTTATATATCTAGGGGAAATCTAAGGATTATTAGCAAGCAGGTTATGTGTGCTGATAAGTGCCATGGGGTCTGATGGATCAGCTCTGATCATTAATGGCTCATTTTTCTCCTTTATCATCAACCTTCTTATTTTTACTTCCCTTAACTCTTCATGGTTCATCCATGAGGCCATGGTCATTAATTGCAGGTCCCCTAGCGTGCCATTGGGGTCCCACACATTCATGTCTGTGAGGGCCATGTTATGCAGGTAGAATTCTAACATCTTTGCCTTATCTTCTTATGTGCTTTGGTCACACAGGTCCATAAACTGTCTGTAATCTTGGAAAGGCATTGTGCCTCTTTGTTCCAAAGTCTTTATTTGAAATTACAACCATTGATCCTTGAGATACAAGCCATAGGATTTTTTTGGTGTTCTACATTGCAATGCCTCCATGGACCAGCTGGCCGTGCATGCCAGTTGGGTCTCTTTCTCTTGCAGCCGCCTTCTTAGCAATTCATTTTCCGTTTCAAGTTGGCTTCTTGTAATTGTTTCTCTATGTCTGATAGCACTCAAATCTATGCCCATTTCTTTGAGTTTGCTCTCCATATGGCCAATATCTTTAACTCCCATGGATTTGGCTATTCGCATCCACCTATGTGTTCTTATTCTCTCTTTCTCTAATTCAAAGAATAGTGGAATTGCAAATTTTTGTGGAATTATTCTTCCTCCCTCAAGAAGATTACAGTAGGAACCAAGACTGGGATGGGGATTAGGTTCTTGTAGCTCTGTCTCTTCATCCTTTCCCTGTGACTATCCCTCTACCCCTTTCTCAAGCTTTTGGGTCTCCTGTAGTTTTGGCAGTGTCTCCTGTAGAACTATTTGTGCCACCTGTAGGATTAGGTCCTATAGTTCTACCCTTCCTTTCCATGTAAGAGATCTAGGAGTCCCTCTTTCATATGTGATAGGTGCCTTAGAATGGAATTCCTTTCCTTGGGCAGAGGGTGTATCTTCAATTATAATTGGCACTTTTGAAGAAGGCTGGGGTTTTCCTGTTTTGATTCTTGTGCTCTTCCTAGCCCTGAAATACATGGAGGCCTACCTTTTCCTCTTCTGTTTTGGTTTGATGGGGGTACTGACGTAAGTGAGAGCAACTGCTTCATCTCTTTCTAGAGTATTTGGGGACACTTCGTCTTGTTCTGTCTTTTCTGCCCCTTTTTCTGTCTCTTTTTGCTCTGTTTCCTCCTGCTCTATTTCTTCAGCTTTCTCCTCCTCTATCTTAGTTTCTTCCTTCTTCCCTTCTTGTTCTGCTAAGTCACCAGTTGCTTCACCTCCTCCCCCTTGCTACTCTTCCTCCTCACTGTGAGTAGGACTGATATCATAGGTTAGGGTCTTTATGTCATCCTCAGCTGTCATGTTTCGGAAGATTTCCCATGCTATAGGGAGTGTAAATGTATGAAGGGCTTCTTCCACTAAAATTTTGATTCACCCATGGTGAGCTAGTTACTCTGAATTTCCTACTTGAACTTTAATGTTGGTGTCAATGAGAGACTGTAGGATGAAGTAGGGGATGCTGAACTTCTGAGGGACTAGAGTGTCCATGCCATACCTTAATTCATGAAGGATTCTAAAGTGGTAACCATAGACAATGTTGTACCTCCCCTCATAGGAAATATATTTGATTATTTGGTAGCTATCCTCATCCTAAGGATATGGTATGCTATCACTTCTAATTCCAATTTTATGCTCTACAGGGGTTTCATTTTTTTGGAAAAAAAAATTCTTAGCAGCCCGGCCAATTGGTTTCTCATCCTTACTCCAAGGAAGCCCAAGAGGAAGGGTAGTGACCCTACTGTTAAATTTAGGGGTTACCTCCATGGAAATACCTCTAAAGGTGACAGTGGCATGTGTTTTGGTGTGAGGGACCAAAGAGTGGGCAAATTCTTGAGCAATTTCCTCATCAAACCCTCGGAATTTCTCAAAAAAGTTCATCTAATTTGCTCTTGTGAATATGTCCACTACTTGGGGATGTGCATGGAGCCTGGAGGAGTTGGTGGGCTCCTTCCTCATAAAGCCTCCTGTCATTTTGTTTATTCTTTTTGGGAAACCAAATGTGGAGAAGGAGACAACAATTTTTGAAGAAAAAATAGAAACTGAGAGACTGTGTTTTTAATGAAATAAGCAGTTTTTTTTTTATTATTTTCTCCACCTAAAGGTTTGATTTCACCATCAAATTTAAACCACTGCTTGCTTATTTTGATATTCAATTTGGGTATGCATGGAACCTACCTCCTCAGCTCGAGAATCATGCTCAAACCCGTGTTTTCCCCTTTCAAAACAACTCACTGGCCCTCCTGTAGAAGACTATTGTGTCCTCCTGTAGAATTCCTGTAGGTGCTCCTGTAGAACCTGTAAGTGCTCCTATAGAGAACACTGAGAGAAGGAATATGGGAGAGATCAATGGAGAACGATGGTTACGAGGCTGTGGGGGCACGAGAAGATTTGCAGGAGTGGAGTTTCAAGGAGAGAATGAAGGAAAAGGTGGTGAGAGTGCTCGGGGAGGAGTATTTATTACTTTTTATGGATATTTCTAGTGATGGAGGGTGAGCTGGCAAAGTGTACGTTGGCCATATTCGAACCATTGGTCCCCACTTGCCTTGTCATCATGGCCCTTTCCTCGTAATCATCCCTCATGATTGCATCAGAGTTCACACTTCCTCCACTACCTATCCTTGACATCTTTCTTGAGTTGACTATGCGCACGTGTGGGTGACATCTTTGGGTGAGTGGAGTCAACTAGATGAATGTGGCCAACTTAACTGGCCACCTTTCCTTCGTTCAACCTCAACCATCTTGTTTCTTTTGCATGAATTTTAATTACACAAATGCAAACAGATGAGCGATTTAGTTACTTACCTGTGATCTGAATGTATTTGCTGTGAGGTGTTGTGGTTTTCTCTGTTGCATGTCTTTATTTCCCATTTTGCATGTTCTCTCTGCTTGTTGATGTGTGGTTGTGTGTTTATGCAGGTTCTTCTCTGGATGGATCTGAGCTTCAGGTGCCTTTTCAACCTTCATGTTTGCACTCTCTTGTTGTAGGTGTTGGATTTCTATGGGATCAAATCCTGCAGGAATTCCTACAGGACGGTGAATTATTTTATCCATGTCTCCCAAATAATAGACTAGATTGACCTGAAACTTTCTAAGAATGTTTCCTTCATCATTATGCACCTCCCCATAGAAAAATTTTGGTCAATGGATGCATGGATCTCGAGAAAAACTAAAAATGGCTGAAGGTGATGGAGGCCAATTTCTTGGAAACCGTGCACTGGAATTTGCTGAAATTGCTTGAGCATGTTATCATCATCCATATGCATCTCCCCACGAAACATTTTTTCCAATGGATGCATGGATATTTAGAAAAATGCAAAAAATCCTGAAGGTGATGGAGGCCAATTTCTTGGTAACCATGCACTGGAATTTGCTGAAATTTCTTGAGCATGATACCATCATCCATATGCATCTCCCCCTGAAACAACTTGGCAAATGGATGCATGGTTTTCAAGTTATGGAAAAAATAATTTCTTCTCCATGTATTTTTGTATCCTATAGTTTTTAGGACAACAAGGAAAATGAATGGTAGAAGCTCGAGAATGATGGGTGGATGGTGAAAATAGATGACGGTGATGGATTGGCATGGCCTTGGCCTTGCTGGAGAATTTGAGCAAAGTAGGAGAATGTCAAAATTTGACTTCTTTTGACTAGTCTTGACCAATTTTCCTTTTGGTACCAACTTTTTCTTGTTGCTTGTAGATGTTGGAGAGTACATGCATGCATGGAGCAAGGATTTTTATTTTTTCTCTTTTTTCTCTTTTTTTCTAGGCCTACTAGCCGCCTCAATGAGGTTTTCAACTAGTAGGTCTGCCTAGGCGCCTCAAAGGAGGTTTTCACCTAGGATCTTTTTCTCTTTTTTTTCTTCTTTCCAACCCATTGACCGCCTCATGGAGGTTTTCAATCAATGAGCCAATCTGAGGTGCCTCCAAGGAGGTTTTCACCTTAAATTTTTATTTTTTTCTTTTATTTTTCATTTTTTTTCCTACCCTACCCTACTTGAAAAACAAAATCACTTTCAGGTATAAGAATACTTCCAATGGAGCCATGTGCACATCAAAATGATAGGCAGAATGATGTGGAGGCTTGAAATGTATGCTTTGACATGTACCTAGATTTCAAAGACCAAATGATTTGACTTTGAAGGGATCAAGCATAGTTGAGGAAGTGAGTGATGCCACAACTTAGTGTTTGTCTGGAACCATATTTCAATATAGTTGTGATGTCCTTGGTCCTTTTTCTGATCTGGATCATTCTTCATGTCTTCTTCTACCATGAACTTCACATCTTCCTCTTTTTGGTGATTTTTCTCTTGAATACATGGAGGACTTGTTGGTAACCATGAGGGAGCTCTCTCGATCTCTGATTTTGATGTCTTCTCTTCATAAAGTGCAGCCCATGGTTCTTTGATCTTCTCTTTCTAATCTTCTTCTTCTAGATCTGGTCCTTCAATGATATCATTATAATATCTTTTTTGCAATACTCTTCCTGAGATATGGTGAATACCATTGAGCTCAGGAGGAGTTGTTTGGAAGTGTTGTACCTTAGCATTGTAAATGGGTTGAGCTACTTCAATGTGTGGGTTTGGAAATGGTGGTACAAGTAGTTGAGTGGGAGTGTATATTTGAGATGGATGTGGATGGGGTTGTGGTTGGGCAGGTGGTGGAGGCAAAAGAGCTGGAAGAGAGATGTATTAGGGTCTCCACCCCTGATGAGATGCATTCCACTGAGGTTGCAACTGAGCATAGGGTTGAAATGAATGGGTGGCTGGTTGGGCATGATATGGAGATGTGAAGGACCAAGGAGGAGGTGTGGACCAGGAAGGATGAGCAAGGGGCCCCAAAGAAGGTATGGATGTGACTTGATTGGGGTTTTAGTATGCCTAAGATGTCCCTTGCATTCCTTGCTGATATGGTCTAGGTCCCTGCAACCTCCTTTTGTTTATGTAATAGATCTGTTCAGTGGCTCCTTCGACCCCTTGGTATATAGCTTTAAGTCCGGGCAAGGACGGGCACTTGTCTGTAGAATGATTTTCTTCACAGATTGAACAAACCTCTATAGAGTTCAATGAGCATTCATTCCTGAGATGCCTCCTGGTGCATCTAGGGCAGAAAATGGCCAAAGCCCTCTCTGCTTCCTCTTGTTTTCCTTTGATATGTAAGGTATTCATTTGTATGGAAAGAATCTGCAGCATCTCACTATTGAAGTCTTCCAGCATATTTCCAATTTCACCTTTAATGGATGAGTTGGAAGAAAAGGTATTGCCCCTAGCATTTCTGTTTTCAACCATTGGCTCGAGAGGAATGTTTTCTTCTTCTTCTTCCCCTATATGTTCTTACAATATGTCTGGATGTTCACCTAAGGGTTCTTCTTGATTGCAACCACCGAAGAGGATAGAAGGTTGGCAGTGTGAAGCAGTAGGGGTGTTGGACAAAAATTTTCCTGAGTTATCTCTAGTCCTACAAGGCATGAAAGGAAATCTTTTTGGTTGGTTTTTGTTTCTTCTTCCCCACACTGATAGTACCTGCAGAAACTGAAATTGATTGAACAAAACAAATTGCAACTAACTGAAATGAACTTGTTGAAATGAAATTTGCAGAATTGAAAGGAAAGTAAGGAAATGCAGAATTGAAAGAAAAGAATGACTATTCTACTCTTGCTAAAATGAAATTTGCAGAATTGAAAAGGAAAGCAAGGAAATGCAGAATTGAAGGAAAAGAAAGGACTAGTCTACTTTTGTTGAAATAAACTATTAGCAGAATGTTGCAAGAAGAAAATAGAAGAAAGCAATAATCACAGAATACTCTGACACTTCCCTGACAACGGTGCCAAAAAGATGGTGAACACCAGTATTGTAGCAATAATGTTGCAACTCCTAGGCTTCCTTCTTTACTCTTATCAACCCTGTAGTTCGTAACAAACTTGGAAGCGACGGTGCTGTATGCACAAGTACTAGTTCTTACTACAGGTTGTCACTTGGTCAGCCGGTGCAAGATCACTAGGAGCTCAAGCCAACTTCTATGGATTCCAAGAGAAGATCTATATGTGATGAAAGGAGAGAAAGACTACTCTATAGATACTACTCTAACTGCAGAAAAGAGAAAGACTGAAATGTAAAGCAAACCAAGTAAAACCTACTTAACCAACTAATCCTACTTTTTTAGAAAGCACTATGAAAACCATGAAAAGGATGACATTATCTATTAAAGGAAGTAAACAACATATAACTAAGTTATTTATGGAAGTAAATGAGCAAAAAACATCTTTTTGGATTTTTATGTATTTTTATGTGAATTTGACATGTATGTGATTTATTGTTTGTGAATGTGGCAGCGAATAGGTGGTGTTGAAACGCAGTTTTGGGGCTTGAGAGGATGTAGGATGGTGTGGTTGGGTCCTAGGAAGTCTCAGGTGGCCTTCTAGAGCCTTTTCCCACACTCGGCCTTCAAAAGAAAGCCTACAGGAAAATCTATAAGAGGACACAGGAAATCTACAAGAGGAAAAACAACGTTCTACAGGAGGCCTACAAGAGGAGACCGAGAGTAGTTTTTGCAGTTTTGAGGGTGTGAGAGTGGGTGGAAAAGGTTGATGAAGGTTGGAATGAGGTGTTAGGGCACCTAGGGTCTACCAAGAATCACTAGGAGAGAGAAAGATGATTGGATTTGCTCAAGGAGAGAGGAAGAAGTTCTATGGAAAATGCAGGAAACTAAGACAGAATTGAGGGGAGACTTGGGCAACCTATAGGGAATGAATCAGATGGAGGATGGGATGGCTGATAATCTGACCTACTGTTAGAAGATATCTGCTGCATAGACAACTGACAATCAACCAATCAGATGAAGCAAGCAATAAAATAAGTGCGTCTAGAAAAATAGAGTTTTGCATCAAACTAATCTAAACTATGATCTATGAAAGGAAATGATAACTGTTGCAAGAAAGGAAAGCATGGAAGAATACTATGGTAAATAAAGAAGTGGGCATGATGAAGAAGTTCTGAAGCAAAGAAAACTAGACTATTAACCAACTAAAAATCCTCTAACACTAGAAGTCCTACGAATGAGGAAAATCTATGTTTTTGGGGCAGCAAGAGGGTCTTTGCCTCAAATCATGGTCCCAGAAGGAGGAAGAGAGGCCAAGGAACTATTGATAGCCTTTTGGATCTTTTCTTTATCACTTATTAACCTACTATAGAAAGCACAAATGGAAGCAAACTATTGAATCATCAAAAGCAACATATTCTTAACCATGAAAGAAATACATCTAACAGTAATCTAATCTACAACTGAAATAAAACATACAAATACAAGTAAAGAGGAGCTTGGCTACTTGGATTGGGCCCTAACCCAAGAGCTTCAGCCCTCTGAGGTAACTCAGTGCTAACCCAAAAAGGATTCCATCTTTATTTCCAACACAATAACAAGATTACATGGAACTGTCAAAATAATAAGCTTGAAGTTGAGCAAAGTTTACATAAGCAAAAGTACAACAAAAATCCAACAAAAATCTGAACCTAGTGAGGCCCTAGGCCTCTCTACTTATAAAAATGAAGCTACCAACAACTTCCTTAAAATCGGGGAGTCTTGGCTCCCAAAACTCGAGATAATCATCCGTCATCCTCCACTTGCTCGGCTGCCTTCTAGTGCATGACTTGGCTGCTTGTACTCTGAGCTGAATGAAGGGGAATTTGGAGTGACGAGTAATAAATGAGGGGGATTCCCTCCAATAAGTCCTCTCCTTTGTCCACTTCAAGTTATTGATGCCATTTGTCCACTCAATCCTTGAATTTTACCTCAAAATTCAATAATAATCTACATTAAACACATATTAGACTAATGGCATCATAACTAACTCAACTCACTCTATAAGCATAAATATAATCAAAAAGTCATACAATAAGCTAAGAGAATGGTTGATTTGACTAGGTTAGGAGGTAAAATGAGCCCATATAATTAACCATTTATCAGCTCATCAGTCCCCGAATTGGCTATTCCTGAGGAGGCGGAGTAAGATGAACAAGTCTACAAGCTTGCTACAGGGGTGCGCAATGCTCGCACAGAGTTAGCTAAGGTTTAGCTAGATTTGAACCTATATATTGCAGATTTACAGTTGAAGGCCCAGCCTTCAACTCCACCAGAAGTCAAGGAGCAGTATGCAACCGTTGTCACAGAGGCGATAGTGGCGGTAGAGAGTGCAGTAGCAGATTGCACACAACTTTTTGAACAGTCATTCAAGGTCCTGACCATCCTGCAGGAGGACCCTAATGCACAGTGGTTGGAGACAAAAGTGCGAGAACTCCAGCAACACTATGAAAAAGTAAAAGGTACAGCATGAACTGTCACTCTCACGCAGAGACTGGTGAAGCTGTAGGATGCCAAAAAATTGAAAGAACAGGTAGATGCAGCGCAGCACAAGGAGGCAGTGTTGAAGGCCCGTTTGAAGCCCTGGTTGGATGAGGCTTATACGGTTACGACCTTTATTGAAGGCAAGCTTGCGCATCTACAAGCAACTCAGTGAAAGCTTTAGGCTGACAGTTCAGGGCCAACGACTGAGTAGTTGGTTGAAGAAGTGAAGCAAGCGGCCTCACAGTGCACTACCGAGGTTGCCATCATACAGGTCGAGCTAGGAGGTCTTCGTGCCAAGATCTCTACGCCCAAAACGTCACTTGAGGGCGAGTCACCATGCTTGTGTTGGGGGACTGTTGGGAACGAGTTACCCCAAAGACAGTTTTGGGGCTAAAAGTCCATGTTTTGGGACAATTTTGTAATAAAGTTGTAAAGTCTCCGCATTTTGTGGTTGCAGAGTACGAAGGTGTCAAGAGTCATAAAGGGTTCTCTCTTATTTTGTACAGTGCAAATTCAGCTATAAATATCTACCCATGGTCCGCAGACCATGGGATTGTACAAAAAGGAGCTAAGTAAGTAAGCTCGAAGTAGTTTTTGTAGATAGGGAAGAATGAAGTAAGAAGTGAAGCATTGGAGTCTAAGTGTTATCGGGTCTTAGCATAGGTAGAGGCTCTGCAGCTGAGTGCGCAGAGGCCTAGGGTGGAATTCCATAGCTGAGTGTGTGAATAGAGTCTATATTAATCTGAAGATATCAATAAAGAGAAGTATTCTGCAAATTCTATATATTTATTTCTTGTTAATGCATTTGGTTATATTGCATTTTGGGTTTAATTTACAATGTTCATGTGATGCGTGACTGTATTGGTTAATTGAACGCAAGTAATAATATCTGTTTATGCAGCACTAACTATGGTTGATTAGTAAGATAAGTAAAAAAATTAAGATAAATTGGGAACCTATACAATATGTTGTCATATCAGCGTAGAAGTACCTGGATCGCGGGTTAAGATTTCGTGAAGGTCAATCATACACCTTCGCGAAGGTACTGAAGGGCGGAATAAAGGGTAGACTGACATAGCCCTAAAACTTAGTGACCTACACGAAAGTAGGAACAGAGGGTAAACCGACATCACGACCATCTCAAGGTGTGAAAACTTGGTTCCAGCATCCCCCCATACTGCTTCAGGCGAGATTTCGGTCTGCACTCCACAAGCTGATGCTGAAAGGGCCAGTAGTGTAGGGATTTGTTTCGCTAACTAACGTTGAACCTAGGTCAATCCCCACAAAGCCAACAACTAACCACGTACCATTAATTACATAAAGTGGCTTTGGTTGACCACGGACCTACCTCTGACATTACAAAGTGGTTTTCTGATTACCACAAACCTTTACAAGAACTATGCATGCCTCATTTGACTCGAGAAACAATTATTTCTTAATAACAATTAACTTTTGCGGAACCAACTAACTCATGAACTTTATGTGAGATATATTTTTGTACAATTGAAGATTTGACTTTGTAAAAATATCCCAACATAAAATAAAACATTTTCCATTCATTTACATTAATCTAACCACATTGCGTTTTTATATGAGGGTTTGATATATCCTTATTCCAACGCTTATGATGATCAGGACTTTTTTGACCATAGATAGTGTAGGGATGTAAATTCCAACATTTAGATCGTATATGTCCTTCCACAATGATTGCAATATTGTTATTGGTTCTCCATTTGATTTGTGGTATTGTTAGATGATTCACCTGTTCTCAATGTTCCTCTGACAAATTTGTTAGTTGCATCACTCGTGTGTCCTTCATAACCAAGGCTTTCATACTTTGTTCTTACACTTATTTGTATAGGCTTTTAATTCCTTGACCTGCTTTGCCTAGACATCTTCCATTATAACCCATTTTGCTAAGAAGTTTAGAACCAATTCCCTTTGTATGATTTTCAAAATTTCCTATTTCACCATCTTCAGTTTGAGATTCATCACCTTCAACATGAAATTCACTTTCTGAACTATCATCCTCAACTTCATAACATACAAGAGATACATGGAAATTTTCATTCTTAGCATCACAATCACTATCAACTATGAGGTCACTTGTATCACATGTTGCATCACATTTTTCTTTCTATTGACTTAAAACAATGTAAACTTTGAAACGGGAACTGATACTGTTACCCATTTCGTAGAGATAGCAAAAAATTGACTTGATTTTGAAAAGGGGTGATGAAGAATACACATGTTTTTTTAGAGCATAGTTTTTGGCACTTTAATTTTTTTAATGTACATTATGTTTTAGAATGATAGTGATTTTCATGTTGATTTAAAAAAGTGGGTATTCTGCATCAGACCCTTTTTTTAAAAGTCCTATTTTTTGACTTTAAATTTTATAATGTATGAAATGTAAATAATTATTTTGTAAATTTGATAATTTCTGAAGTGGTCATTTTCTTCATATTTTCTTGCTTTTTATTTTAATTTTAATTTTTTTGTAGTGAGGTTTTCATTGTTTTGCATTTTTAAATTAGAAGGTCGATATTTTGAATTTTTGGTATTGTACATATTTATACATCCTTAATTATTTTTTCAATCCACATGAAATAATTGTTTCTAAAAAACAATATTTTTTAACAATGGACATAAAAAATAACCATTTTTAACATAAATATAACTAACAAACTACATGTTTTGATAATTTTTTGCTAGAATTGACATGTCAAAATCACAATTTTTATACGAAAATTTTAATTAAAAATGGTTAAATAATAGTTTTTTTTATGAATTTCCTGTCAAAAAATAATGATTAACTTAAAAATCAATGCGAAAATCACATATTACAAATATTGAATGCATAACAACCTTATTTGAGTTTTTATTCTTCTCATAAAATGCCAAAGTCAAAAAATTGCAAAGCTTGATTTCCAAGCATAACTTAAATTTAATCAACAATGTCACGTAATCCAAACTCTTCGTCCTCTAGAGTTTCATCATTGTCTTCTTCCACAATATTTTCTGCTTCCTTTTGCTTATTTTCCTCTTCTAATGGATCTTTGAATCGGGAGTGAGTGGGTGAGTGCGTGGGGGTAGGTGGGGAAGGGGAGGTCGAGCGAGCAGGTAGGCCGCTGGGGTGGCGCGGCATAGGCTGGTGCCACCCCAGCGGCCCGCCGCCCGCCCGGCTCATGGCTGGGCGATCTAGGCAGGGAAGGGGAGGTCGAGCAGGCAGGCAGGCTGCTGGGGTGGCACGGCACAGGGTGGTGCCACCCTGGCGGCCCACCCGCCTGCTCGGCTGGTAGCTGGGTGATTCCCAGAATCGCCCAGCCACCAGCCAGGTGGGCGGGTGAGCTGTCGGGGTGGTGTCGGCCTAGGTCACACCACCCTGCGGCCCGACTGGTGGCTAGGTGATTCTAGGAATCGCCCAGCCACTAGTCGGGCAAGCGGGCAGGCTGCCGAGGTGGCGCCAACCCTGGCTGCACCACACTGGCAGCCCACCCACCCACCAAGCTGGTGGCTGGACGATTCTGGTCGCTGGGGTAGCACTCGCTGCCGGGGTGGCACCAGCCTGGCCGCACCACACTGGCGGCCCGCCCGCCCACCCGGCTGGTCGCTGGGCGATTTCGGCCGCTAGGGTGGTGCTGACCTATGTCGCGCCACTTAGGCGGCCCGCCCACCTGGCTGGTGGCTGGGTGATTTCGAGAATTGCCCAGCCACCAGCTGGGCGAGCGGGCGAGCCGCCAGGGTGGCGGTCCCGCCCACCCGCCTAGCTGGTGGCTGGACGATTTTGGGAATCACCCAGCCACCAGCCGGGCGGGCAAGCGGGCTGCTCGGGTGCACCACCCCGGCGGCCCACTCGCTCGCCCAGCTGGTGGCTAGGCGATTTCGGGCCAGCCCTGGCCGCGCCACTCCGGCGGCCCGCACGCCCGCGGGAAAGCAGGCTGCCGTGATGGTGCTAGCCTAGGCCGTGCCACCCTGGTGGCCTGCACGCCCGCGGGCAACCGGGCTGCCGCAATGGTGCTATCCTAGGCCGCGCCACCCCGGCGACCCGCCCGCCCGAGTGGTGGCTAGGCGATTCCTGGAATCGCCCAGCCACCAGCCAGGCAGGCATGCGAGTCATCGGGGTGGTGCCAACCCCAGCCGCACCACCTTGACGGCCCACCCACCCGCTGGTGGCTGGGCGATTCCTGGAATCGCCCAGCCACTAGCTGGGTGTGTGGGTAGGTAGCTAGGGTGACGCAGCACAGGCCGACGCCACCCTGACGACTGGAATTACCCAGCCCGGTTGGTGGCTAGGCGATTTCGGGAATCATCGAGCCACTAGCCGGGCAGGTGGGCGGGCCGCCCTCGATGGCCCGCCTGCCCGCCCGGCTAGTGGTTGGGCGATTCCCGGAATCACCCATACACCAACTGGGCGGGTAGGCTAGCCACCGGGGTGGCACCAGCCCAGGGCGTGCCACCCCGATGGCCCGCCCGCCCGCCCGGCTGGTGGCTGGGATATTCCAGGACTCGCCCAGCCACCAGCCGGGCGGGCAAGCGGGCAGGCAGGCCGCCAGGGTGGCGCGGCCCCGCCAGGGTGGTGCCGCCCTGGCCGCATCACCCCGGCGACCCGCCGCCCCTGGCTAGTGGCTGGGCAATTGCGAGAATCTTCCAGCCACCAGCGGGGCGGGTAAAAGGGCCGCTGGGGTGGTGACAGCCCAAGTCGTGCCACCCCGGCGGCCCTCCTGCCCGTGTAATCGCCCAGCCACCAGCCGAGTGGGTGGGTGGGTCGGCGGGGTGGCATGGCATAGGCCAGCACCACCCCGACAGCTGGAACCACCCAGCCACCAGCCGGGCGGGCCGGTGGGCTGGCCGCCGGGGTGGCACGGCCTAAGCTGGCCCCACCCCAGCGGCTGGCCCGCTCGCCCGGCTTATGGCTGGGCAATTCTCGGAATTGCCCAGCCAACAGGCGGGCGGACTGGCGGGGTGGTGCGGCCAGGGCTGGTGCCACCCCGACGATCCGCCCGCCCGCCCGGTTGGTGGCTGGGTGATTCCTAGAATCGCCCAGCCACCAACCGGGCTGGGCGATTCCAGCCGTCAGGGTGGCACCGGCCTATGCTGCGCCACCTCGATGGCCTGCCCACCCACCTGGCAAGTGGCTTAGCGATTCTCGGAATCACCCAGCCACTAGCCGGGCGGGCAAGCGGGCCGCCGAGGTGGCGCCAGCCCAGCCCGCGCCACCCCGGTAACCCGCCCGCCCACCTGGCTAGTGGCTAGGCAATTCTAGGAATCGTTTAGCCACCAGCAGGGTGGGCGTGCGGGGCATCGGGGTGGCAACGGCTTTCCCGCCTGCCCGACTGGTGGCTGGGAGATTCCCAGAATCGCCGAGCCACCAGCCAAGTCACTGGGCTGGCGCGCCCCTGGAATGGGCGTGGGTGGGTGAGGAGTTGGGGCGAGCGTGGGTGTGGGCGAGGGTGGGTGAGGGGGTGGGGCGGGCGAGGGTGGGTGACGGGGTGGGGCGGGCGAGGGTGGGTGAGGAGGAGGGGCGGGTGCGTGTGTGAGGGCAAGTGAGGGGGTGGGGCAGGTGTGGGCGAGGGCGAGGACGGGTGACGGGCAAGGGTGCGGGCGAGGGCGAGGGTGGGTGAGGGGGTGGGTCGGTGTGTGAGGGGGTGGGTGAGAGGCGGGGTGGATCTGTGAAAGGGTGGGCGAGATGGGGGGGTGGGTGCATGTGAGGGGGGCGAGGGCGGCTGAGGGGGTGGGTGGGTGTGTGAGGGGGTGGGCAAGAGGGGAGGGTGTGTGTGTGAGGGGGTGGGCGAGAAGGGAGGGTGCGTGTGTGGGGGTCGGGGATGGCTGTGAGGGGGGGTGCATATGAGGGGGGGTGGGTAGGTGGGAGGGGAAGGCAGGGTGCGTGTGAGGAGGGGTGGGCGAGAGGGGGGTGGAGGGAGCATGTGAAGGTGGTGGGCGAGAGGGGGGGGAGGGTGCGTGTGAAGGTGGTTGGGGAGGTGGGGGTGGCAGGGGAGGGGGTGGGAGGGTGG
The DNA here is from genome assembly GCA_031772625.1 of Pinus tabuliformis. Classification (NCBI taxonomy): domain Eukaryota; kingdom Viridiplantae; phylum Streptophyta; class Pinopsida; order Pinales; family Pinaceae; genus Pinus; species Pinus tabuliformis. Next base: position 720,807,578 of record CM062813.1, read on the forward strand.
GTGTGGGGGTGGTTGCATGTGAGCGGGGTGCATGTGGGGGTGAGGCGGGTGTGAGGGGGGAGAGGGGCGGGGTGAGGGTGTGGGGGTGGGTCGGGTGGGCCAGCGCCCCCCCCCCGCCTGCCGCAGGGGTTGGGCGATTCTGAGAACTGCCCAAGCCCGCTCGCCCACCCGGAAAACATGTTGAATTTATACTTAGGAAAGAAAAATGATATTCTACCAAAAACATTAATGTGTTTTTCCTCATAAATAACTTTGTTTGGGACATAAAAATTTGGTTTTACTAGCATTTTTTAAAAAGTTTGAAAATTGACCCTAAAAAAAAAAAATTCATTGTTCCAGTATCATCACTTTCGTTTTGAAGCTATATTTTGCACGAAAATTTCGTAGTGAATTTCGTAGTCACTGCTATTTTTAAAACATGTTTAAAATTGACCTCTAAAAAATAAAATCATCGTTCTAGTATACACACTTTTCGTTTTTAGCACTGTTTTTGATGTTTTTTCGGGGTTTTTTTGTCAGAGTTCCCATTTTGAGTTTATAGTTCTCATTTCAAAGTTTACATTGTTTTAATTTATTTACTTCATTTTCAAGTCACGTCAATACATTTTCTTTTACCATTAATTCTTATTTCAAAGCTTCGATCAATTGATATTTCTTATCATTAAGTTTTATAAGATCACTTATCTGTTCATCCAGTGAAAATAACCTTTCTTCTTGCTTATTTATGTGATCTATGGTGAAATCAACATAGTCTTTAAAAAACTTGTTTCTTATTGAATTGTGTTGTTTATATTTTTTATTTAGTTTGTCAATTTGGTGAAGTGCATCATCGAGATCTTATTGTAGCATTTCTATTTCATAATTTGGATTTTGCATCCTTTTTCTCCTTTTCCCATTTTTTCAGTCCTAATGTTCCAAGTTTGCTTGATCATGCTCGCTTGTTGAAGAATAGAGTGTCAGGTTCAACTGATAATGCACCCGTATAAACAACAATAATATTTAGGTGTCGAGCACCATAAAAAATGTACCTTACAACTCTAGCTTTACTCAAATAAACCATACTCTCGACTTCAACTCAACTTGACTTAAACATGGACATTAACTCCTTAAATATATTAAAAAAATGGAAAATTATTACTCGGCCTTTTCACTTCACTCCAACTTTTTCACTTACTTCCCATTTTCACCTTTTTAGAAATAAGGAAGGTAGAATTATTCACATAAAACATAAGAATTTTTTAAAATTCGAACTTCATGCGAGTTAATCTTTAAATTTCATGCACAACATGAAAAATGTCCACAATGAAAGTAACTTTTATTATTTAAAATTTCGTACTCTGCATTTTTCAATGTAGGTTTCTCCAATGCTTATGCTTTGGATTTTCAACGCAGGTTTCGTTGATGGTTTGGACTAGATCACTTCAAAAGATCTGTCAAATTTTCACACACTCCATGCTTGTTTCATGTTGGCTGACCACAGATCTTTTCATTTGGAATAGGGAATATATGTTAATTTTTCTTGATTTGAAAAATAAATAAAAAATTGAAGAATATGCACATAAATTCAACAAACATATATATTCACACAGTTTCACACAACCCATAAGTGTCCACAATGTCTGCAATATGGTTGAAATTGATTGGCAATAAATAGTTTGATTTTTTTTTAAATAATAACACTGAAAAATAAATTGTAGTGGTTGGAATAAATAAAATTATAGATCAAAAATTAATATTTTGGAGGAATGCCTCACTACTTCTACAGCTCCATAGATGGCTTCATGCATACATCAATTTTGCAACACAATAACACACAAATAGCTCTAATACCAAATGAAGAATTACACCAGCAAAAATACAAATGACATAGCAAAAATATATGGTTGTAATGCAAACATTCTCATAATTTTTCATTATCAATAGCATATATTTATACATGAGGATCTCTCAATTATTTCATGTAATCTATCAAAAAATCACTCCATAAATGTCTCCACAAATATCTCATCAATCAATGACAAATCTCTCACTAAAAAGTAACAACTTTAATAATTTCAAATGTATGATTATTCTAACACCTATCAAGGTCCAATATTTATAGATCCCGTTGATAATGCTAAAGAGACCAACGTTCTAGATAAATTATATTGGTTAACTATAATGAAGAGGGAGGATTACAGTAATCCTGCAACATATGGTTCTCTCAGTTGGAGAAGTGTTCCGCATATTGAAGCCAGTTATGATGTTTTGTTGGATGAATGGAAACAGGGAGACCTCAATCTATACTCTAGATGTTGTGAAACCATTTTCTCTATTAGATGGATCAGTACAGAGGTAAGGAACTACCATACTTTTAATGGCATTGGTTATATTGTGAATTTTATTAAATTATTTAAGCTACACATTGAAGAAAATAATAGAATTCCCTTAATGAATGTTTCTTTACAAGCAACACTTGTGAGATGGTGGGGAGCTCATCAAAACCAGTTCTAGAATTAGGACTTTGTTAAGCCTGCTATGTTATAGTAGTTCATAGTTCTTGAAAATATCTTAGATGCAATCCCTGTGTATGAGGGTAATACTATCCCTTAGAAGCATCTTCAAGTTTGTAATGATTTCTAGACTAAGGTTGGATTTCCTATTGGGTTGTGGGTGAATCAACTTATTCTTACACTAGGCACATTTCTGAGAGCCTAGTATTTAAAAGAATAAATGAAGAGGAAGACGACCATTTGGGATGCATTGATAACTCAATTATGTAGTGAATCTTCCTTCTAAGATGAAGATGCGCATATAGTTGAAGCTCTAAACATAATCAAGAGGGTATTATTTCCTAATGGAAAGCCAATTGTTTAATCCAACAAAAATTTAGGTTGTAGGATTCTACATGAGTCAAGATTCCAAGAAGCTTTCACTTGTGGTAAAGTTAACAAAGAGCCTAAAGAGGATGATTTGGATGAACTAAGGCATCTGTACTTCAAGGAGTTTGAGGGGGAGAGGAGTATTAAAGATGATCCTATAAAATATGCCACACATCTGAAACCATTGAAGTTATGCAAGAACAACATTGGAATTGAAGACAAACCAAGCTAGCTTCTACTGGTGATTATTGGGATGAAAAAAATACTAAGGAAATATTTTACTTGCTAAAAGAGTACGAGGATTTTTTACCTACTGTTGGCTTGTTGGGGCCTGACTCGAGTTTAGAGGTGATTTAGCCAAACAAATCCCAGTACTACTAGCCCTTTCGGCAACAGTCCGTGGAGCACGGACTGAGGTCTTATCTGAAGTAGTAGGGGAGGGTGCTAGAACCAGGTTTCCGCACCCTAGAGATGTCTAAAGGTTTCAAGTGGTCCGCGGTTTGACCCTGCACGGACGTCGCTATGTGCACTTACCTATTCCTCACAGCCTGAGATGCTGCCTTTGCGTAGCCCTACTTGGGGGCCAAACAATGTTATTACCCAAGTCCTTACTAGTAATCCAATATTAGTTGATTAACTTAGATTATTTGTAGTTTTTCAGTTATACTTAACAAGATTCACCATTCATGCAAGTGCGCGTAGTAAAGAAACAATATATTTGCAAATGATATCAAACATATAATAACTCGGAACAGATACACAGAATTGGTAACAAAACCTTTCTTTATTAATCTCTTCTCTGATTACAGACTCGACTCCACCCTGCACACTCAGCTGCAAGGGTCCGCGCACTCAGCTGTGGACTCTACTAGGCCCACTCAGCTGCAGAGCCTTCTCCTACCCTACGACCCAAAGTCGCACTTCACATTGTGACTCAATCACTTAGACTTTTCATTCTTCTCTCCTATTATCTATATCCTTTCTACACTTAGAGCCTCACTCTATTTATACAATCTGGTAGGTCTATCTAGCTGACATTACATTACAAAACTAGGGCGGACAACCCTATGACTCTATTATAATTTCGTGCCCTGCGCCCGCAATTCACGGAGCTTTCCAACAAGATCAACTCAAAACTTCGGCTTTGAGCCCCAAAACATGCCGTGGGGGGGGGGATTCCATGCCCAACAGGCCCCCAACACAAACATCATGACTCACCCTCGAGTGATTCTGTTTGTGCGATGATCTTGACGCAGAGTCCTTCCAGCTGTTCTCGAATGGTACTGATATCCACAGCGCACTGAGTTGTTATTTGTTGAACATGTTGCATCTGTTCTTCTGATACCTCTATGTCCGGCGTGATTACCTACATCTACACATGCATCCCCTGTATGTGCGTGAGCTTTCCTTCGATATGCACCGTGATTGTGAAGGCCTCGTCAATCCATGGCTGAATGCGCACTTTGACTGTTGCCTCCTTATGTCACGCAGCATCCACCTACTACTTTAGTTCCTTAGCTTGTTGCATCCTCGCAATCCGCTGAGTGAGGACGACTGTCTACGCAATTCCTCGAACGTTTTCATATTGCTGCTGGAGTTCTCACGCCTCTGTCTCCAGTGTTGGATGTTGGGGTCCTCCTCCAAAGTCATGAGGACCTCAAGTGCTTGTTCCAACATCTCAATACAGTCTCGCACTGCACCCCTAATTTCTTCCATCCATACTATGATAGTGCTAGCGCGCTGTTCTCTGACTTCCAGGGGAGTGGAAGGTTGTGCCTTCAACCGCAGCTCAGTGATTTGAAGATTCTACTCCAGCTAAACCTTTGTCGTTTCTTCCCTGGCCTCGCAGACTTCGGTTGCGAATATATGGATCCACACCTCTACCAGTAGATCTGCTCGGATGGCTAGCTCTGGGACGAATCGACAAGTGTTGTCTACCACCTGCGCCAACTGTTGATTTTGCGACACCAATTCATTGCACTGCAGACTGATTTGTTCCATGTTGATCTTTCATTTGTTGAGAACTTGCATTGCAGGGCTCTCCCTAGCCCACAACTCTACCGTTATCCCATCCTGTAGTTGATACAGTGTCTCTCGCAGAAAGGCAGCCAAATTAAGGCCAATGCCTTTCAACATGTTAACTGAAAACCTATCGGTCACATTCTCTACGACTAGGGCCCCTTTTGGTAACACTATCGTTTCTATTTCCTCACCCTCCTTCCCTTGCAAGAACGTTTCTTGGCCCTCATCTGCCTTCACGGTTACTATCGTTGCCGCCTATGCTGCTGCTGCTACTTCTGTCGCTTCTCGCACTACCTTTTCCTTAGATGCTATTGCTTCCTACCGCCTTTTTTTGGACAAATGGGTGACGCACAGCTTAGCATCATCCTTTTTCTTATGTGCTGCCGCCTTCTCCAGTTCTTCCAGATCTAGGGTGCGCCATTCCAAAGGCCATGTCTCCATGACAGTGAAGATGGCATCGTCGGTGGCTATAAAAGATAGCTTTGTCCACTTCCTCGTTGTATCCTTGCATGCCCTAATGTAGACATTATGCATGTCGGCTTTAAACTCTACAAAACTATTCAGACTTTTGTACACCGTAGGTGACAGGCGCAACCTCCAATTGATCCACATCTGAATGCTCATCTCCATGAGCATCCAGAAGATTTTTGTGTCACGTATTCTTTTCGCGTCCTTCGTGGCCTAAAGCGAAGTGTACTTCGTGGCCTCTGGTAAATCTCTGTCAATTGGGGGAATTGACTGTCTTCTGGTAGTTCCCCCACTACGAGCATGATGGATAACAACAACCATGCATAGTGGAAGGTTTTACCCTACTCCTAGGCTTCGCGATAGTTCTCCAAGAATTCTGTGCAGAGGAATTCAACCCAGTTAAACTGGACTCCTTCCGCGCACTGCTCGGCCAGTGCGATCACCGGTGCAGGTACCTCGTCGACACGGCACTTTCGCATGACTTTTCCGGCTAGGATTTGGGTAGCTACGCATACCTCTTTGTACTTGATAGTGGAGATAACGTATCCCCTCTTTGTCTTCTCCAACCTTTTCTTTTGTCTTCATGGCCTCTGCGAGGTCCAAATCTCTACCTTTCCTTTCTGATATGGTTGCAGGGTCCTTTCCTTTGTAGGGGAGCCAAGAAATGCTATGGATTAGGTCTGCCATAATGGGGATAGGATCCTCCAGCCATAGGTACCCATCATGCACCAGAAAAGCAGCTGCCTGATGGCGAAATTTGTTATGGGCGCGTGATGGAAATGTGGCACCCATAATAAGTTCAACAGCCCAGCCTTTTCCACTCCGCGCAGTCACTTTCACGGCTCTAACATTGTCACCACCCCTGCACTATTCTACTTCATGACATTCCCGGTCTCCAGGTGAGGGAATTTCTCGCAATTAACGAGATCCCAATCTTCGAACTTCATGGTCGGCACGCAGCCCAAGTGTGGACCCTCAAACATTATGCCATCTGGGAGGAACGGGGTCTGGAGTGAACTCTTGGTTTCATCCAAGTCCTTCGGCACTTTGGTTTTCCCTTTCCATGGAGGGACATACATGGGCAGTTTTTTCGCAAAGAATATTGGTTGAATGTCTTCTTCTTCTTCGGCTGCGATGATAAGAGCCTGAAAATCTTCTTCCTCCTCATCTGTGTCGATTGTGACAGCTTTCCATTTTCGGCCATTAATAGCTTACTATGTAGCAGGTTCCTCGAGGACACATGTACGGGATCCATTGCCTGTTTATCTTTCTTGGACCTCGGCATTTGCAGTGATTTGGGGATCTTCACCAAAACCTCAGCACCTTCTAGGACGTTCTCCACCATTGGGGTCTACACGGCCTTGCCGGCGATTACCTCTTCGATTCTTAAATCATCTTTAGTGGCCATCATTATATCTAGGCTATATTCTGTCACTCGCGAACTTAGGAGCTCACTTACCGCTCGGCTCTCAATGCTTAGTACTCTGCTCAAACGCTCAACTCTCAAATGACCAAGTGTTGTTTGTTGGACAGCCCTCTATGTTTTATAGCACATTTTAAATTCGAATTCGATCGTTCCCCCAATTTCAAGCCATTAATGCTTTCTTGGCAGCAGATTTTCCCAAATCTTGCCCATAAATCACGTCTTAAATGCCTACCACCTACTCCATTTGGCCTTAGATCACACATCCCGTCGCGAATAGTGACCTCAACAGTCACTTCCCAGCCAAACCGCATGGCAGCACAGCCCTCCATGCGCGGTCGAGAACCTTTTGACATTCTGCTTCTGTGCACATCTCCCATATCATGTAGCTCCTAGGAAAAATAGTTTATAGTCCCGCGCTCCCTTTCAATTTCTTGGAGTGCTAAGACTGTTCTTCCTATGGTTAGTCAGGTGGGCGCACTACCCGTGTGGGGCTCCATCCTGTCCTCCACCATGGTTCACAGAGAATCCTCACCTTCCATTTTTGTGATCAGCATCGCACACTTTACTACTTGCAATGTACTACCTTGGTCACTACGTTTGGCAATATGCGGTCCAAGCCAAGGCAGCAGACTAACCAGTTCACGACAATAGTCCTTCAACTTGTCAATATGATCGTATGCACCTTGCTTTACCATCCTCAATTTTTCAGCAAGAAATGCTTCCTTTATTTCGTCTTCCAGCTTCTTGACCTCCACATCCATCAAAGAGCTTTTCTCCCTCAGTCGTACTCGGTCTTTTTCAAATTTGTGAAGTCTAAGGTTTCCCTGTCGGGTTTCTTCCTCGATTCTAATGTGTTTTGTTTCTCGCAGCTGTGTGATTCCTTTGTTACCAACCTTCGTATATACACGTGCTGCTATGCACGGACTAGGCTTCACCTGCTCCGTAGGGATCACAACTCCTGCTTCATACTTCAGCTTCAGAAGTGCTTGCACGGTCAAGTTTTTGCACATGGTCCTATAAGCCCATAGAACCGTTGGTACATGCAAGTCCCAGTTAGTGCGTCTCATAGGGCGGATCGTGTTCATCACTTCGCACACCTTTTCAAAGGCTTCCCTGCATATAATCTTCAGTCTGCTTGGTCGTATCATACTTCGTCATTCGCACCTTCAACATCCCGCTCCTACTTGTTTTTCCTATTTTCTATCTTGAGGATGGTGTGGGTTCATGCAAGCCGCATACCATACGCCTGTACCCATCTAGAGAGGTGGGCACACAGGTTGTTTTGTCCATCATACCCATCTTCCATCCGTAGCTGAGGCTTTCCAAACCGTATAAGCATCATTGTTTTGCATTCGCACTAGTTCTCGAAACTTCTCTGATGCGTACGCCACCACCTTGTAGGTGTAGAGTGCATTTCCCATTTCATAGCGTCAAAATGTTGTTGTTCTAGCACCTCTCTTTCAAATTTTTCAGGAATTCATCCACCACTGTCAACCCGTCATACATAGGCAGATCCCTTACCTTTGTTGTCACACAGCACAATGATCTTATCATCATGTTGCAGTTGAGCGTGGTTGCCTTGTGTAACTAGTTCTGCCATTGTTCTATTTCCTCATACGAATCCGATGTGCAGGCACTTTTGCACTCCCACTAAATCCTACCATCCATAGTTGGATTCACCCAATCGTTTTCCCAGGTGGTTACCTTGTAGATACAGTCTAGATCGTCGTCGCTCACTGGCTCTGTGTAGCGCGATCCTTCCGCGGGGTCTAAGGGTACCACTACGCATAGTGACTTTTTCTCAAAAATCATTTTGTGCTTCTTTAGATTTATCACTCCATTAATGTCAGTGGCCCAATCTATTCCCAGTAGCGCAGGATATGGATTGCTATCATCGACAATCTCTGTCACTTTGAAATCTACAAGCGCGCTCACACCTTCAATATCCACCATTACTCCCTGCAATCTTCCCATCGGTAGGATCTTCTGCTGGTTCACCATTTGTAATTGAATAGGAGACCACTGCAATGTGGGCCTGCCCATGCGCTCCCATGTCTGCTTTGGCAGTACATTCGGGTCCAATCCTAGATCCAAAATTACTTGATCCATTTCATACTCCCTGATTTGCACAGTCAATCTCATTTCCTTCCTATTTGCGATGTGTGCTTTCTGAGCTTCCGGACTACGTGCGGTTCCCCTGATCTAGCACATCTAGTGATGAGCTCTTGTAGTCCTTTCACTGCTTTGCTGTTGCACAGCAGCTTCATGCATGTCTCCTGAAAGGTAGTGAGCATTAAAGGACCCATCTCCGGTTCTAGTTGATCCTTACTACTTGAAGTGGAGGCCTCCGTGAAGCTCTTCTTAGCTTCCATGAAGGTCTCCTTCGCGCACTTCAAATCAAATTCAGGTTCCTTTGTGGGAGCCTCGCTAACCCACGCACTTTCTTTAGGCTGTTTTCCCTTGTCCTCTCATGTTGTGATACCACTTCGGAGCACGATGTTTACGTTTGGTTCCTCTTCCCGTAGCTCAAACCTCATCATTTGTAGGTTCTGAGTTGGGGCAAGCTGGAGTGTTCCTTTATCGCGCAACCTCGCTATTAGTGTAGGGCAGTCCTCTATCTCATGATTAAACTAGGTACAATATAAACATGATGCCCTCATCAAATTTGTACATTCGCGGGCATAATGCCCTGGCCCTCCACAATTGTAACAAATCAGTTGTCTGCGACCCCTTCCTAGTCCCATTACGCCTCGACCTCATCTGCGCCCCTGGAATCTAGTGCGCACCATTCCTACATTTTGATCGAGGGCTTGTGTTTCGGTCTAAACTCTGTAGGCAGGAGTTTGATCCATCATCAGTTCGTAACTTCTACAGGTGCGTTCGTCATGGCCTACTGATCTGCAGAAATTACAGAACAACTGTTGGGACGTCTGCGTATACTTCTGTAATAGGTGAAAATTGTCCGTAGTATGTTTTCCTCCTATCTAACAAATCACGCACCATAATACAGGCATCGCACTCGGTCCTACTTGTGATTTTGGTATTAATGGCATCTACCCTCCTACCGCCAAGTAGTTTGCGAAGACTTGACAATGGTCCTTGTCGTGTCCTTGTCCCTTGCACTTTATGCACCATACCTCTTCGCACGCCTCTAGGTGAGTTGTCCTGTCCTGTTTCAAACTCTGCATTTCCAGACACAGATTTTTTATTTGTGTGTGTATTTGTTGGATTCCCAAGCCAAGATCTTGTATCATGGTCTCGTGAAGTCTCATTGCAATCTCCAAAGCTTTGGCCTGGGTGGATAACTTCTGTTGCGACAGCACGGTCCTTTGATGCGGTGTTAGTGACACTACAAACCATGCGTGGTGATATCCATCTGTCAATGTCATGTTGGCTTCGCAAATCATACTCTTCAGTCTTTGATCTAGCTCCCAAGGGGTCTCGCCTAGAAGCATCGTGATTTCCTTAAACCTGATAATCGACCGTGTCTCCGATTTTAGCCTGCTAAATACCCTGTTCAGTGCATCCTTGATATCTATGATCCCCGCATTTGGATGGTCATTAGAATGTTTAATGTACCATGTCAGTGCGCGATCATGCAACGCACTTACTAGCATTTCCTTCTTTATATTGTCATCCACAACTCCTTGTGCTTCCCATACTGCTTTTACTATGAACCAAAATTGGTCCGGATCTTCGTTCCCTACTCCTTTGAACACTGGAAATTTTATCGCACTCACCATATTGAACTGTGGTGATGGTGGAGTTGGTGTGGGCAAAGATGGGGTTGAAGGTGGTGAGACTGGTGGTGGTGTAGGTGGAGGTGGTATGCATGGAATTCATTACCTTATCAAACTGATCAAACTTCTTGGTGAAACTTTCGCGAGATCTTCCTCACTTTCTTGTCGAGGTGAAATCAAGGGGCTATTCTCTATCTCTACGCTACCTTCGTTTCTATAGATCCTCCCACTCTACATAGCCCCAAACATCAATTTATTCGCATAATCCGCTTTTCACACAATAGAATTTTAATCGAGGTGTTCAAAGATTAATGTACTTACCTCGCAGTCCTTTGAGGAAGCGTCGTTCTGCCTCGATGTAGCTGACTATCGTGTCTACCACGAATTCAGTGATAAATCCCCATATAATTCGATCGAGCCAATGGCCCACAACGCGTGCGATCTTATCTTACGATGTTTCTAGTTTGCGCACCAATTCTAGAGTCCACACAATAGATTTGTCGAGCCTACACCCTCCCTGACTGTCTACTAGCTTCGTGATCCACTCATACAACTCAGAGGGGAAGGATGCAAAAAAAATTTAGTGGATTTCCGTATATAATTAGCGCTCTAACCACTATTCCTTTGATACTCGCAGATTCCTATTTTCCTGTGCCACGAACTCATGAATCTTTATGTCCAACCACCCTTCAATTTATTTCTTCGTCGGATTCCAATGACACAACATCAAACATCCCTCATGCAGATCCCAATCCCGGCAACGGAACCATTTGTTGGCTTGTTGGGGCCTGACCCAGGTTTAGAGGTGATTTAGCTAAACAAATCCTATTACTACTAGCCCTTTCAGCAACAGTTCATGGAGTGCGGACTGAGGTCTCACCCGAAGTAGTAGGGGAGGGTGCTAGAACCAAGTTTCCACACCTTGGAGATGTCTGATGGTTTCAAGTGGTCTGTGGTTCGACCCTGTGCGGACATCGCTATGCACACTTACCCATTCCTTACAGCCTAAGATGATCCTTCGCGCAACCCTACTTGGGGGCTAAATAGTTTTATTACCCAAGTCCTTATTAGTAATCCAATATTAGTTGATTAACTTAGCTTATTTGTAGGTTTTCAGTTATTCTTAACAAGATTCACCATTCATGAAAGTGCGCACAGTAAAGAAACAATATATTTGCAAATGATATCAAACATATAGTAACTTAGAACAAATACATAGAATTGGTGACAAAACCTTTCTTTATTAATCTCTTCTCCGATTACAAACTCGACTCCACCCTGCGCACTCAGCTACAAGGGTCCGTGCACTCAGCTACGGACTCTACTAGGCCTCTATGCACTCATCTGTAGAGCCTTTTCTTACTCTAAAACCCAAAGACACAGTTCGCACTGTGATTCAATCACTTAGACTTTTCATTCTTCTCTTATATTATCTATCTCCTTTCTACACTTAGAGCCTCTCTCTATGTATACAATCTGGTATGTCTATCTAGCCGACATTACATTACAAAACTAGGGCGCACAACCCTATGACTCTATTATACTTTCACACGTCACACCTATAATTTGCAGAGCTTTACAACAAGATCAACTCAAAACTTGGGCTTTGAGCCCCAAAACATGTCGTGGGGGGGATTCCATGCCGAACACCTACTTTAGTTTAAGAACTTAAAGGTATAAAAGGAGATATGGGAGAGATGAATAATTTTGAAGCCTAATGTTAGACCAATCAAGCATCCTTAATATTGTCAAAATCCACAAGTGAAAGAAAATGTTAAAATACAAATTAATAAAATGTTGGTCGCAAGAGTCATATTCCTTGTTGATGAAGCTGAATGGATTAGTCCCATTGTCATTCAAGAAAATAAAGATTCAAATTATATCAAGGTCTGTGTAGATTATCGAAGCCCCAATAATTCTTGTGTTCGTGACCCATTTCCCACTCCTTTTAGTGATGAAGTGCTAGATTATGTTGTAGGTCAAGAGGCATATTCTTTCATAGATGGGTTTGTTAGATACCATCAAGTCTGCATCATAGAGGAGGATAAAAATAAAACCACTTTCACTACTGAGTGGGGTTCATATTCTTATCATGTTATGCCCTTTCGTCTTAAGAATGATCTAACTATCATTTCTAGAATAGTTATCACCAAATTCAAGGACTATATAAATAAATCTCTTGAATTTTATATAGATATTTCGACAATTTATAACATTTTGAAAAATAATTCTGGTCAATTCTGGGTTATGTTTGATAGATGTAGGAAGTTGTAGATTTCTTTGAATCTGAAGAAATGTATTTTCATTGTGCCTTTTGGATATTTGTTGGGACATATTTTTTGAAAAGGTGGTGTATTGGTGGACCCTACCAAATTTGCAATAATCCTTAATATGCTACCACACACAAGCATCAAACAATTGTGATCTACATTCGGGCACATAGGCTATTATCAAATATTTATTCACAACTATGCTTTGATCACTATGTGACTAGAGAAGATGCTAAATAAGAGCAAGCCTTTTATATGGACCACTGAGTGTGATGCTACTTTTGATACTCTAAAAGAAAAATTAAAAAGTGCTCTAATTCTAGTTTATCCTGATCGGAATAAAAAATTCCATATACATATTAATGCATCCAATATTTCTCTTGGTGTCATTCTTGCGCAACATGGAGAAGGTAATCTCGATCATCCTATTTGTTGTATGAGATAAAAAATTTCTATTTTTGAGAACAACTACACCACCACTAAACATGATCCATAAATTTTCATGGATATTCCACTGAAATGTTTGTCACAACATATCTGATAATAATATATTAAAATTATGAATTTTACACTATTACAGTTTTATAAACTTATAGAGTTGTAAATTTAACTATAATTATTGCATGCATGTGAATGGAAATTATGCATAAAAGTAGAGAATGACAAAATAAGCTCACACGTATACATAAGACACAAGAAATTCTCCGGGAAACCCTTTCAGGAGAAAACCTCGTTGGAAGGTGAGGCCACTTCACTCTCTTTCTCTGTCTAGAAATATGGCTGCAGGTAGAAAGAAGTAATGCTTGTGACTCGTGGGCTTATATAGTGGACATATACTCTCTATGTGATATACCTCCTATCCATCATGTCTATCTTTTCTCATCTATTGAACAAAATGTTCTCAAAATAATGGAATGCCTCTTTCTCCTAGTGGCCCAGTTATAACACAACCTAATAACCTAATAGTGGTTAAGTCTGACTAAATCAATTCTTAATTAGAGTTACATTATAGACTCTCCTATAGTATTTTACATCAAAAACACATGGTTATCCCATTTTTTGTGAATGATAAAGGCTGACATGGCATCCTCGTGAACTATAGGTGTGAAAATAGGAAGGTCAACTTATGAGTGGCATAACTTTTGCATACGAACTCCGATTGATGCGCTTCTTACACCGTTAGAAATATCTTTGTGTGTAGAATAGCATGAAAATATGTAGTTATAAAGAAACAATATTTTAGCCCCAAAAAATGTCATTTGATGCCTCAAAATTCTCCTTGAAGACTTCAGACCCCATTTTGCCACACTAGGTCCCCCAGGTAAAAAAGGTCCATGAGCTGATTCCTCCAATTTTTCCACTCCAAATGCATCAATATGGATGAAAAACAATATAATGATCCAATTTAGATCATAACATGAGGATCTTACTATGGTATACTCTCTTCAAAAATTTTGGCCTTATTTACTTGGAGGTCATTTTAAAATTTTCACTAATCATTATGCATGAAAGTAATTTGTTAATAAACCTGGCCTACAAGGAAAAATTTGTAGATGCTTTTTCTTATTACAAGAATTTTATTTTGAAGATATTATTAAGAAATGCAAAATTAATGTGGGGCCTGATCATCTCTCTTTCCTAGAATCAGGAGAAACTAGGGGTTCTATTGATGATCAATTACCTAATGTAGATTTATTCATAATTGAAGTTGTTCTAGATTACCTTGAATATATTGCACTCTTTTTTACCATCGGTAAGTTTCCTAATAATTATTCCAGTACACAAAAAAAATGGTAGTGAGAGCAACATATTATCAGTTGATTACAGGGTAGTTGTATAAGATGGGGCTTGACAATATCATGCGCCAATGCATTTTGATTCATGAAAGAGATGATGTTAATTGGGAATGTCATAGTGGTGTTGTAGGAGTACAAGTAGGAGGAAAAGTTATTGCGAGAAATTTATTTTAAGTAGGACTATGGTGTCCAACTTTGTTCAAGGATGAAAATGATCATGCTAAAAATTGTGATGTATGTCAAAGAGTTGGGAAACCTTCTCATAGAGATGAAATTCCATTTCACCTATTTCATACCCGTCAATCCTTTGAGAAGTGCGTTGTTTATTTTGTTGGTCCCATAAAACCCCCTCCATGACATTCACATTCTTGTTACATTATCATCACAACTAATTGTTTGATGCATTGGGCTGAATCAGCTCTTGTCAAAGATTGTATTGGTATTACTGCATCTAGATTAATATTTGAGAACATTATTAAAATATTTGGTTTTCCTAAGAGTTTAATGAGTGATCAAGGATCCCATTTTATTTAATGATACTATTGCAACTTTGGCTAGAGATTTCCTTACTCAACACCACAAAAGTAATCTGTATCATTCACAAGAAAATGGGAAAGTTGAAGAATTCAGTAACAAATTAGAAAGGGAACTCACCAAAGTATGTTTTGCTAATAGTGATGTTTGGGATGGGAGAGTTCCTACCACTTTATGGGCTTATCGAAAAATTGTCAAACATTTTCACAAGTATTTTCCTTTTTATCATGTACATGGCAGAGAATCCATGGTACCTATTGAATTTAATGTTTTGAATAGGTTCATTGCACAAGCCACCAACATTTACAACGACAAGTCTATTGTAGAGTTTCCACTAGAGCGTGGAGAAATAAAGACAAAAAGATTGGCATGATCAACATATTGAGTCCAAGTATTTATCATTAGGAGATCAGGTCTTGCTATCTGACAGTAAGTATCTCAAGCATCATGAAAGATTATAAATGCATTGGATGGGTCCTTTCACTGTTGCAGAAATAAGGGATTCCAAATTTGTAAAGCTTATAGAACTTGATGCAATTCTTCTACTTGCTTGGGTGAATGACACACACTTGAAACCCTATTATGGTCACTAAAATCATTTTGTTTTCTTTGCTCTCTATTCGAGAGTGCAAGTTAGGTTTAGGATGGGTCAATTTTTTTTTAGTCATTTCAATTGCATTAGTTGTATGTTTTGTTTCTTAGTTATGATATACCACAAACCATTGTGGTCAAGGAGGTATATGTTGCAGTTATTGTGATTTATTGATTCATTTAATGCAAGTCTTCTAAATTGTGGAGTATTTTCTCTGTAACAATCAAATTTTGTTGATTTCATTTCTGGTTTAATTTGTTGAGGTAGCTTTAGGTATGTTTTGTTGTCATGTCACATCCTTTTTAGTAATTTACATCATATCTTGGGGATTTGCATCTTGACTCTTCTTACCTTCAAAATCAAACCAAAATTTTGTTGAGTTGTCTCATTTAATGTATAACAGTTGATTTCATTGCCACGATATTTCATTTTTAATTAAGTATAAAGTGTCACCATGTTATTTCTCATCTGTGTCATTATATTTTCTTTAGTTTTTTGCCATGGCTTTCACATCCTAGCCTTTCATGTCCAAATTCCATCAGTGTCCTCGTGTTCAGTTTGTATATAGTTGTCGATCTTCCATGTTCAGTTTGTATATAGTTGTCGATCTTCCTCCATGGTTCACCCTTCTAATACAACTGTTCCTTCTGACCTCTCTGATAACCGAATTGAACCAATGGGTGATATACAAGGGAAATATGAGAATGAAACACTAGTTTACAATGACATATTAGGCCCCATTTTGTTTCCATCTCTTCATTCTGAATTATACATGGATACCAATTCTGTCAAGTGAACCCATTTCTAAAATTAAACCAGACTTTCTGCCATTACAATGGTCCTCTATTATGAAGTTGTGGTATTTTCCCATATTTGGGACCATAGGAGAAATTGTGTAGTGCACTAAGTTTCTCATCAGTTGAATACATGGAGGTTCTCTCTGGTTAGATAAAGAATACCCTATTCATGTAGATGAAATAAACAAGATTACTATATTTTCCATGCACGATGAATATTTTTCAACAACATTCCAGGGATATTTGAAAAATGATAAAAAGACTGACAATGCAAAGTTATATGAAAAATACAACACCAGGTACAAAAGTTGCGAGAAGTAATTGAGCTGATAAATAATGAGAAGGTCAGGTCTACATGCTACATCATTGCAAGAAAGATAACATAGCACTACACAAAATGGGAATGCATAATAGATTATTTCTATTGTTGAATTCAGCATTTGTTCACACCACTGAATTGATGTAAGTTCCTACTAGATGATTTCTTTGCTACATGCAAAGAAGTTCACAAGAGGGCGACTTATTTTATTTATGGGTATTTAGTTGTGACCATTATTATGATCAAATGACATACTCCAAAGAGTTGAACTTTATTTGATATTCTAGATGGAAAATCCCTCACTCTTGCGTGTGCTCCATGGAAATTCTGAGCCGATTCTATAAATCACACTCACAATGAAACAACGTTTCAGGGCTGGTACACCTTGATGATCAATGATACCATGACCACATGGATCCCTAAGTCGATCCTTGACCAGTATTTTTATCAAATGTGGCTAGGAATCAACAACAGAAACACTTATGTCTCAATGAAAGTTGTTAACAAGGATAGCTTCAGATGTGTCTGCTACAATATTATATGTCTGAAGACGTGTTCCATTGTGAAGTTATGCCTTGGCTGGAAATTCAATGCATGATGAAAGTTTCTTGTGTTTCATATTATCTAGATGGTTTAAATCCAAAAAATTTTATCTTTCGATGAAGCTTCATCATCTCAAAAAAAATTATATGCCTCTAGTTTTGACCTTCAGCCTCTTGTCAAAAGGATGCACACATGTCTCACTTTTTTCCATGCTACTATGTGTGTTTTGAAATTTCTGGTAAGTTCTCCTATCGTGACCTCATCCATTCCCCTACCTTTGGCTTCCATAAGCCCATTGTCTTCAACGTCCCCCACCACTCTTGTTGTTGATCCTGTTACTTCCACATCTTTTGATCCCTTTTCTTTTGCATTTGAAGCTCTAGTCACCCCTACATCTAAATTTTCTACTCCTCTTACCTACCCTTCAAATATCATCGATATTCCTGAAGATGAACCTAAAGAACCTATTTAGCTTACAACCATTATTGAAGAGTGCATTATTCCTTTTCCCACTGCATCCACTTCATAGAGTCATGTTTCGTTGCCACAATATCTTGCACCTTCTCATACCATGTATGATCACCCTTCTCAACATTCCAACCTCTCATTTACCAATGATCATGTAGGTCATATGGAGATATTCTCAGATCCAGAGAATATAGGGAAACATGAACACATTCTAGAAACATTTTTTATGTTGCATGTGCAACCTTTGTCTGAGTTACAACCATCAACAAGTTCCACTATCTCTTTAGTGGAGTTTCCCACTCTTGTGCATGATCCTAACTATTGTAAGTAAGTTTTGTATCTATGTGCCCATACCCTGTATATTTTCCCGTTGCTTCCCTCTCATGTGTTTTCCAAGATTCAAGAAAGATCTCTAGTAGGAATAAGACACTACCCCAGAGACCTAACCCCAAGGACACTCCAAAACATTTTTCATGAAAAGACAACCTCTGAAGGCTAGATTCCCTCTATTGGTAGTCTTTTTGTTGTAGATATTCAACACTAGTCCTCATAACAGCTCTTGCAGCTTATCATAGCATCATCGGTACATTTAGAGGATCAGTTGGTCATTGTCGATTCTAAGTATAATGATATTATTATTATTACGCATTAGAAATAGTAGAAAAAAATTCTCAAAATTATAGAATAATGAGATCAATTGCGCATACAAAAACATGATCTTGAGTAGCAAGTTCAAGATATCAATGTCAAAATTTAGCAAATGTGGCCAGCACTTGTAGATCATGCTTCTCAAGCACCAAAGGATATTTTTCCCTATGGACCTATAGAGTATCTTGGGTTCATGGAACATGCTTTTTCTAAGTTATTTTCTTCCAATCAAGAGTTATAGCACACAAATTTGAAATTGTGCAAGACAATGGTTGATCCCGCAGACTAATTCCAACAACAGATTGATCAAACAAAAAAGAAAGGATCAGTAATATTAGCTACCTTATAGAAGCAGGCACAGGAATCACAAAACATATTTCACCAAGTACAGGGTTGGGCAAGGCTACTTGTTATGTGCAACCAACCATTATACATGGAGGAAGCTCTCACCACACTCAACCTTGTCTAATAGAAAAATCTCTTTGATCGGGATGAGGAAATTGATAAATAGATACATGGTCTAGAAGAAGAGTCTCATAAAGCTAAATCCATAATTATATATCTTAAGCCTCCATCTCAAGCCAAATATATGCATCTATGAAAACTAAACCTTAATGGATATACTCAATGGTAGACTCTGCTTGCATCACGTATGGAGAATCTAGATGTAGAGATGACTACACAATTTATTGACCCAACTTCCACTGTGCTTATTGAATGGAAAATTGGCATAGATGTCTACAATAACCTTTGATTATAAGCATTAGAATCTATTCCAAATTTGGGTCCTTTGTTTGAAGGAGAACCAGTTGTACAAGAAAAGAGCACATTGATATCAGTTGTGCAACCAAAGAAAGGACCAAATGTGTAAAAAAAGGATTTACTTTAGGACGACTCAATATGTTGTGGTTGGGGCCAATTTTGATCAAATAAAGATGCGGAGATAATATGAAAATTGGAAAACCAAATGGTCAACTAGGCTAGAAAGTGGTAACAAAAAGAAGAAAGCAGCAATATATGAAATATAATACTTACATTTTGACTCGCCAAGGTCATGGAAGAAGGATCGAGATGTTGAGTTTGAAGAAATATAGCATAAAGTGGACCAAGCAGTTCGATTTCATAAACTTGGCTTAGTTGGACCAAATCAAGAAAGCACAGACGAGATCAGAGGAGTATAATCTATATATAGCCACATAGATTGAGCTACAATAGACAAAGATCAGTGAAGGACCATCAAGCTACTGGAATGAAAACTCAAGTTTTGCATATATTCTATTGTAGGTTGATGTAATTTGATCATGTAGTGAGAGTTGGATGAATCTTCTGAAAAAATATAGTAGATCCTTTTTTGATATATGATGTAATGATTGATTTATCAAGTTATAATATAAAAGGGGGTTTGTTTCTGTGACCATATATGTGTTTATGATTGAATGTCAATGTGTTGAGTAACCCATTTTAATTTTGTTTTTCATGTTATATTTGCCACTATGTGTTTATTTGTTTTTGCATAAAATATATGAATCTAAATACCTGTGAAAAATAAAGTTTGATGTATGTCTTAATCGGTGTAGTGAATCTTGTTACTTTCTAAATCCTCCACACATTACTTAAAAGTATTGTCACATCTTGGGTGAGACCTTCTTTCCTTGCAAAAGATTGAATTTTTTGGTGTTGCACTAGACTACAATGGACTCCTTTGTTGGCACCCTATGTTCAAACCCTGGGTAAATAAAATAAAACTATTAGCTAATAAATCTTTTAATATTGGCATAAAAAGTAAAACTGTAATAGATAAATGTTAGTCTCATGATAATAGGTCTTCTACAATGAACACATAGGAACCTAGTGCACATACCATTTTTCTCTTTTGTTAGCTAAGCATAGCTCATTTCCCCTTCTTAATAACCAATAAGTGTTTTCAAAGAAAATCTTGTTGTAAATAATACTGAGATGGGGTGGGGGTGTGAATTAGTATTAGCAAATAAATAACTTTTATATTTGTACACTTAGATTCATATACGGTACTTCAGTTAAGGGAACTTGCATGTACACGCAACTGTGTTTATGCAACTAGCATATATCCACTAAACTTATGATTCAGTTAATTCATCACATGTTGATCTTTAATTAGTGCATCAGAACCTCATTAACCATATAAACAGTAACCAGGTGCAGTAAAAATAGAACAGATCATCACACATAAGAAACACACATGAACACCATGATGTAAGGTGAAAACCCAATGTGGGACAAAAACCACCTGCTGCCGTCTTCCTTTAATATAAGAAAAACTTGTTTACAATATTGTACTAACGCAAACTCATACCAGTATGTAGGCACCCACCTGCAGAAGGCTACAACCTTCTCTCGTTCTCCTGATACTACTGGAAGGGAGCTACAACCCCCTAGCTTTTGTACTAGCAGATATGTTTACTAGTACGTAGGCGCCGGCCTACTGAAGGCTCCAACCTTCACTCGTTTTCCAGCTGCTACTGGAAGGGAGGTCCAACACCTTGGCTCTTGTACCAGCCGATATGTTTACCAGTACGTAGGCGCTGACCTACAGAAAGCTACGACCTTCTCTCTTCCTCCAGGGACCACATTTCATAAATTTTCATATTGGATACTCTTGAAGCACAACACCATAATCCGAAGGCCACGTTTCATCCAATTTTCATACTGGACCCATCAACAACATTGAGGCACAAAATCAATCACCACTGCAATACAACTATTGCATCAACCAATCACCAATCTCTGAATCACCCAATACTGAATCATTAAAACCCTAACAACGAAACATAGTCACCAGAACACAGAGCAGACCACAAAATTCTGCAACAACAACCAGATATAACTACAACTTCAAATATCATACTTCATACTGTATATGCTACTCTGATGATCCGAACCAGCATGTATACACACTTTTACCAAAGTGAACCTGCATACAAAACTACAAATATTTACTCATAACTTTGTAGCGATTCCAGACATCAGTCATACCCATATCATAACATTTATACAATAAAACATATGTCAATAATTCAGATCTAATCTATCCATGATCAAACCACATAATGATAATACATTCCAAGCCTTATGATCTCGATCCATCATCCATCATCAACCGCATAGGTTCATCCTTGGTTCAGATCAAACAGAGCATCACAAACCCATAACCAGCATACTAGATCTCACACTTCATCAGATATTCATCACTTGCACACTTGCCCTTTGGCCTAATGATCTTCTTCTCCTTATATAGGTTTAGGCCTCTCTCAATACCATGGTCCAAAGCCACATAGGACTGATACCTTGGACCCAATACCTAGGGTCAATACCTCGGACCAAATACCATGGACCAATACCAAAATACCATGGACCAAATGCCACAGACCAAAACTTAGTTTTCCAACATGTATGCACCTTTCCTTCTGTGAAAGTGCGTATGTACATCATACATGCCTTTATATATAGTGAACCTACGTGTATACGCAACTTGGTCAATGGTGAACCTGTGTATACATTTTCGTATATGCGACTTTGTATACAGTGAACCTGCATGTATACACGGCTTGGTCAATGGTGAATCTGCGTATACCATTCTTTCTTCATTCTTACTGTTTACCTACTATACTGTGATCTTTCATCTGAGAGAGTTGCCATGAAGGACAACACTTGTGTCATACCTGCATCATAATGCCAACAAATAACAAATAAATATAGTAAATTTTAAAAGGTGAAGATTTTTTCTATTCATAACACAAAGTGAAAGGTTAAAAAAAGACTCCCTTGAATCATCAAATATGCAAAGAAACAATTATTTTATGGAAAACATATTGAATCCCTAGAGAACAATTAAAGTCATATATCAATGCTAATACCATATATTTCTCAAATAAACATGACAAAAGGATAATAAAAAGGATATTTTAATCAACAAACACCTTTAACTTTAACAAAAACCTTTAAATGGATAAATATAAAATGAAATAAATTATGCCACAAAAAAATATTCAAGTAAACATATTGATCAAATGAGAATAATTAACGAGGTTAACATAATTTTTAGCCAAAATAAACCAGAAAATTTCAAACTTACAAAAATGGTCCAAATGCAACAAGCAAACAGACCATTAATATTGACCAAGATATCAAAGCTAGACATTAAAAAAATCATCTACCTTAAATGAGCCCATTCTTGCTAAGTATAAGTCATGTTAAATTATTTATTTATGCTTTAATACTAGGACACTATCTATTTGAAGAGATATATCTTGAGGTCATCTAATTCTAGATGAATTTTTTGTCACCAATAAGCAATAGTTAACTATCAAGAAATTGTTGGAAATACTGAGGCGGGGTGAGTTAATATTTCACTTCACTCAGTTAATTATTAATTTTCAGAGCATTAACATTAAATCAAAGCATAGATTAGCAAAAAATCACAATAATAGTACACAAGAAATTTTAGGTGGAAACCCTTTCGGGATAAAGAACACCAGAAACTTTTCTAATAATTTATGAGTATAATATTCTCATCTCCCATTGAATGGGAATATCCAACTCTTGGAAGGATTCTTCAACCCCCTAGTTTTACTCGCTCCAACTGGGAAGACACTTCAATTCCCTAGTTTTATTAGCTCCAATTGAAAGGATGCTCCAACACCCTGCAAGCTCCAACTTGCCCTAGCACCACCCTACCACCATGAAAATAAAAGATAAAAGATTAAATGTGGGCTCCCTTACCAGGGACAATGACCCACTTACAAAAATATTCAAACAAACCTTAATGTTGTCTAATTTATACAATATTTCTCTAAATATTCAAGATTGATTTCTGTATACTGCATAAAGTCTTCTAACCAACTCTTACCTCATCAAAAATTCAATCATATTTACAAAATTTGTTTCATAAGTTAGTTAACTTTGATGAGAGATATGCCACCAATTTTCTTCATATTTCGAAGATATTTTCCTTAAATATGCCCTTATTTTTTCCTTTCCTTCCATTAAATATAAACCTCTAGTTGTAATATTCATCTGCTTTTGGTTGCACTTTCTGTAAGATGATCCAGAACATGCTTCAAATAATTAACACACTACTTCATACAAAAGTTTTATATGCCGTTTTGAAAGCATACTTAAAACCATTAGATCAGATTAATTATTGTCCTTTAAACAACTCTTATACTTCTTTCTATGTTTGGCCCTAATTGAGATGCCAAGATTACTCAAGGACTAGTTCTCGGATCAATATTTATAGTCATCAAAATAAGATCCAAACCCTTCATATTAAACCATTCAGATTAATATCAAAAGATCCAAATGGACCTCAGTCTGAACTACGCAGAGCATGCAGAAATTAACCCAAATTAGACCGTAGAATAAGTGCACAAAGAGTCTTAGAATAGTCTCTAATTAGGCCTTAGATGGGTCTGAAATATACCTCAAAACTACCATCAATCAACCACCTCATGTCTTGAAATAAATCATAAAAAAGGTCTGAATAGTTTTCCTCAACATTGTCACAAAGAAGGGTTGAAACAAGCCTTAACAAGTTGAACCTCAGATTCATTCAGGACCAATGAAGGTATTCTTAGAGTGAACCTTAGAGTGGAACAAAACAAAACCTTATGAGATGTAACATATCAGCCTACAACATGACCTTAGAATATTCAAAGAAATTTTCTTCATGAATTTGTCAAAGTACGATCTAATAGGTCCCAGAATAGACCTAATGAAACATTAGATATTTAGCCTCAGAGGTCCAAAAGGAGCCTCAGGAAGGGTGCAAAGATATCTCATGTTCTGCCTTTTTATAGTGAAGATGAAGAACCCCTTCAAATTAGCGAATTTTTCCTCAAAAAAACTCAAATATGTCTTGAAATTTCAATAAAACGTGTTTGCAATTAATTCCATATATATGCTTCAGAACAAGGCCAAAAAGGGGCGAACATTTGTGCCTTAGGGAGGCCAAAATTACCACAAAAAATATGGTCATGGAGGGTAGAAAAGGTCTCATACATTAATACATGTTTCCTTAGAAAACTCAATGATAAACCAACCACAAAATATAAATATTTACACCTAAAAAGCCTTCATAACTTGGCCTGCTCCTCAAGAATAGTCATTCTACCCAAACCTCATAAGAGGAATACTAAAGCTAACCACGTAATTATTCACTTCTAATGGAAAAAATGACGTCCTCAATTTATAGAGGAGAGAGGATGCATAAAGGGTTCTGACATGCCCTAATTCATGGAAGAAACCTTACCCAAATACAATAATTTAAAATTTAGATTTTCATTCTGACTGAGCCGACCAATTTTTGAATTAATTTCTTAATAAAAATCCTTTATAATCCCTCTTTAGCAAACCAAGTAGGGCTAGGATAGTCCATATTTGGAGGCAATATAAGCCCAACATAACTTAAAAATCATTTCTTGATTTTAAATGCAATTATTTGACCAATCAATAATCTGTCATTGGTATCTCTTTTGGGGACCATGACCACACATTCATGGCTCTAATTTTGACAAGGAATATCTACTTATCTATGAGGATTCATATGGCATGTCACCTATTGTTGGAATTAGAACGACAAGGATAATCAAATGTTAAATATCTTGCATGCAAAAACACTTATATTCCTTGTATTTTTCTTCATAAAAAATAGGGCTTCTTCTGGCTGCTACTTGGGTTAACATCAATGACAACCAAGTTCCAAAAATCCCCCCCTTTAATATTGATGGTAACACACCTACTCCACCTTTGACTGTTACGCCCCCTAACTCCATGCTTCTAATATTCCTTTCCTAATGTCTCTCCCCGTTTAACATCAATAGAAAAGGGTGGATCCCCCTAATAAGATATCTTCCTATCTCTTCCATCAATATTCCCTTATCACCCTATCTACGTGGTGTAGAGCCTCTATTCTACACCTACTTGTCTACCATTTTCCTCAGTTCTTCCTTATCTTTCCTTCACTTTTGCCTCATTTTCACCATGAAACCTCTCAGATCATTACATTAGGTGTCAATAAGCATGATCAAGCAAGTTTTGCTAATGGATGACTATTTGTTTAGATTTTGACTTACTTGCAGGAATCCCGCAGCTATCTAATGATCCCGCAGCTATCTGAAGATCCTGCAGCCTTTTTATTAAACACAATGATCCACGTGTCGGTTTGCTAGATGAGCCACATGGGCACTCAGGTATCAACGTGCTCGAGGTTCCTGTCCCATTGTTCCAGCCATCCACGTCATCTCCACCCATGGTCAAAGCTGGTTAAGTTACGGTCAACTCAAGGCTGTTTAAACGGTGATTGAGAGCTGCTTGGTCACGTCATCTTAAATGGTGATTTGTCCATGTTCTACAGGTGGCAGGGGACGCAATCCAACATGGGATTTATTATCCATGACAACAGAACCACTAAACTCGTCCACGCAGCCGTGATGTGTCAAGGGACCATAAATACGCATGACTGTTTATTGTTTTTCTATTAATTAGCTGTACGAGTAGGCTATCTTAGAAACTCCTATAAATTGCTGCGTCTGCGTACGCTCAAGGAACTTTTATTAGTTGTAATTTTCTGAACTTGTGTTGAATTTAAGAGCTTTGTGAACTCTGTTTTCTAGTGCTATTCCAGCACTCTGTTTTGTATACTTTTTGCAAATGGAGGAATAGACATAGCACCGTTTTGAAGTTTCCAGATCTCTGAGTTTTCTTGTGGCTGAATGAACAGAGGGCCCCTGCTCATCTCAGCCTTTGTAAAGTATTTTATGTGCAGTATTTCGTTATTTTCTTATTTATTTCCTTAAGCATGTATAGTCTCATTTACTTGTTTTCCTTTCTTTCAAGCTGATCAGTGTTATTTCTTTGCAGGTTTCTTTTAGCCCGGGATTTATTTTTATATGTGTGTGTTTGCTTTACAGCTAATGGTATTTGAAGTTGACAATTCAAGTGCTGCCTTTGTCTTTATAGTTGATTTTTAATCTTATTTCTCGAAGAGCTGTTAACATACATGAATGATCTTCATCATAAACTATTATCTTTTAAGATCAAAATATCACTAATTTGCAGCTAGTTTGGGTGCTTTTTGGACTGTTCTTTCACTACTTTCTATCCGTGCTTTACACAGTACATGTGCTTTGAAGCATCGAGTTAGAAAGAGTAAATCATTACCACTAGTCTTTAAAGTAGAAGTTTTGATTTTAAAGTGCTTCCTAGACTATTTCCTCACTACTTTCTAATCATGCTTTCCATAGTACATATGGCTGAAGTAGAGAATTAGAAATAGCAAATCATTATCATTAGTCTTTCAAGCATATTTTTCTCACTTTTCTAATTCCACTTAAGCTACTTTCTTTCCGTGCTTTACACAGTACATGTGCTTTGAAGCATCGAGTTAGAGAGAGATAATATTTATTCTTGGGTTCTAAAAGTGACTCTCTTTTCTTTTATTAGCAGCAACTTGAACGGTGTCTAGTGCCATTGGTAGTGGTCATTTGCTTTCAAGTTTATTTCAAGTCATTTCAGTTCACTTATTCTTTTCAAGCATTTCCTTTCAAGCAAATAGTTAGAGATCACTCAACACACACTTTCACTCATTTAGGATTCACTCTACACACACACCATCACTCACTTGTTTATAAATTCTCACTCCATCTTAGGAACATAATTAACCACAACAACACCCCCAACGATAAGAAAAACTCTAAGAGGTTACTTAAGTACATATAGTACACCCTCACTTCATCAGCTTACGAGCCCCGGGTTGACAATAAATACTAGCAATTTAGATAACACTAAATTGACTAAACACGTGGCTTGATGGAATGCATATCAATGTGAACCTAGTAGAATATCAAGCTTGTTTCGAAGATACTCAAAGGTCTCTTAGGATAGATTTTTG
Source organism: Pinus tabuliformis (assembly GCA_031772625.1). Taxonomy (NCBI): domain Eukaryota; kingdom Viridiplantae; phylum Streptophyta; class Pinopsida; order Pinales; family Pinaceae; genus Pinus; species Pinus tabuliformis. Next base: position 720,834,988 of record CM062813.1, read on the forward strand.
GTGAAGATATCAATTCTTTGCTCCTTAATCTCAATGTACTCTCCCTTGATATTCTTTTGTACACCCTATTCCCAAATAATGTGGTATTTAATAGGAATGTGTTTCATTTTTAAATGCATTACAGGATTATTGGAGATACTTACAGTGTTGGTGTTGTCACAAAATATAAAAATGGGATCTTCAAACTTCACTTAGAGATCCTATAGAGTTTTTTTCATCTAGATAATCTATATACAACATGTTGTTGTTGTTATATATTCTGCTACTGCTATTAACAAGGATACCGAAGATTGCTTCTTGCTCAACCATGACATGAGATCGTCACCAATGTAGAAGGCTACTCCACTGGTGGTTTTACGATCATCAACATTTCTTGCCCAATCTGCATATGTATAAATTGTCATAGTCAATTCATTCCCCTTTGGATACCATAATCCAAAATTTTTTGTTCCCTTGAGATATCTAAAGATCCTTTTTATTGCCACAACATGGGATTCTTTTGGTGCTACTTGGAATCTTGCTACCTTTCCAACTACCTACATCACATCTATCTAGAGGCTACCACATACAATAGGCTACCAATCATTGATTTATATGAACTCTGGTTTTCTTCCTTGGATTCGTCATCATTTATTAACTTGCAACCGGTCACCATGGTAGTGTTGATTAGCTTACAATATTCCATTTGAAACCTCTTCAAGGTTTCTTTGATGTACTTGGTTTGTGAAATGAATATGCCAATAGCTACCTGAGATATTGCTAGTTTGAAAAGTCTTAGTATGTGTACCAAAAATGCTCCACTTAAGTCATCGGTGACAAGTGACCCTAACAACAAGATATGGTTGTTTATGCTTCAGATACGCAATAACAAATTAAGAAAACCCTACAGTAAAAATATCATATGCAAGCCAAAACATAGAAAAACAAGAAATAACCAATGTAGTCACCCAATAGAAGCTTTGAATGAATAATATTTTTATTAGAAAATAACTCGTGAAAGGGGATTTATAACATGGGTCTACAAAATCCCCCTCCATGGGATGGGTCCATTGATGTCCTTGTGCTTCAATGGTCTATTTCTCTCTCTCAATATGCAGAAAAAAATGAAAATAAATATGGAACTCAAGTGGAAGCTCAAATGTGGGAAGACAATAGTGGTGAAGATGATAATGATCATGGTGAAGAAATCTAACCATTAGGAATACTTTATTATATTTTCTAGAGAGGGAAAATGTATTCAAAATTGTCAAGTATCTTTATTTAGAAAATGGTTGAAGTAATTAACAAATAAAATGATTTATTAATCACTTTGCGAGAATTAAGAAAAGTGTGGATTTGAAATAATTATTAAATAATGGTTTAATAATTATTCCAAAAATAAGAATAAGGAATGATAAATAAATAATGATTTATTTAATTATTCCAAGGTGATTTAATCAAATGTCTTAATAAGTGATTATCAAATAATTATTTAATAATTATTTCTAGAGAAAATTAAACAAATAATGATTTATTCAATTATTCTCATGGGGTTTTCTGATTTTAAACAGAAACAATTTAATAAAAATGGTTTACTAAATTATTTCCTATGGTGAAAGTGATTTTACTATGGTAACATTAATCCTACATGGTGCATTTCGATCCACCTAGTTAGAAATGGCTAGGTGATCATTTTTTAGGTGATAACAGATATCTATAGTCCCAAGAAAAAAATCAACTCGCCAAGTAAGTATGTCTCAAACTCACTTTGCATATCATTGGAAAACTTCTTACTTGACGTGTCATCATCACTTCCAAAGATGATATCAGCCACATATACTTCAATGATGGTTACGTTGCCTCTTTCAAGCTTTATATATAAGTTGCTATCAACACTTCCTTGTTTGCATCCTTGTTGTTATAAGTACCTATCTATATGTGCATACCAGACTGAATAGGAGCTTTCTTGAGACCGTACAAAGCTTTCTTCAATATACACACATAGTCAGTTGTCACTCTTTTAAATTTTTCAAAAAGGAAACAAAGGGTCATTAGTATGGCCTCACAAATCAAAATTTGGTTAAAGAATGACTAAGGGAGAAATGTTGAAGTCGAGCGCTCACATGGAAGAATAAAAAATGTAACATAACAACCATCATGCCCTTGACGGAGCAGCAAAGAAGGCAGGAAAGAAGATTTACACGGGCATAATGATTACTTAAAGGTTGAGCGGTTTCTGTGCTAATAATCGTTCATCTCCAACCAACAACACTCTAGGATTATATTAGAGGGCTAAAAGTGCGCGGAAGATAGCTTGCATGAACCCCTATAGTTGAAAATTCATATCTTGATCTAATGGCTTAGATCCATCCTAGGAGGTGAGCATGGGACTTACCCATCCATTGGCTAACCCACCGAAGTATGGTGGGGAACTGTTCTAGCGTCTACAACGACCCTCCAAATATTTTAGCTCACATGAAAATTTCGGAGCCCATCATCGATCATGCAGTCGATCATCCTTGGTCACTTGTTGGTAAGATGATGATTTCAAACTATCCTCCTTGAACCCAAGATTTTTCCGCGTTCTCATCTTTATGAGGAATGTGTCATCTCAGGCATAGGGGTTATTGTTTGTCATGTAAAGGGAATGTTGTCTTGCTTAAAGGGAATTGTGTGTGTATGAGTGGTTGTCATCACATAGACATTTTTCACACTCACTTCATGCACTCTTGTCACGAAGGTTATTTCATCAACAAAAGTGTGTCTTTTGCATTCTGTATGGTCTACATTGTGTCACTAAGCGTCCATGTGCGATCACAATCAATTCCTACCAATGGTTACATATGTTTCATCGATCTCACACTTAGCCATTTTCTCGAGAAACCTATCCCCATCCATCTTCTCAGAACTGTGCGCTTTGCTTCTGCAAGCATCAAGCTTCTTCCCTTGCCTGTTGAAACCCCGCAGTGCACAGAGACACTGACCCCCCTTGCCTGCTGAAACCCCGCAGTGTGCAGAGACATTGACCCCCCTTGCCTGCTCAAGCCTCGTAGCCTGTAGAGACCCTAGCCAGCGCTTCTCACCAAAAATGCGTAGAGCAGTCAGGTAGTCAACACTGCTCTCTATAAATACGCATAGTAGTCTAGCTGCATTATACTCATAAATTGCACAGAGGTGTCCTCCCAATACCCCAAATCCGGAAGCAGTGTCTTGTGCCTCAAAACTATGCAATGTTTCCCAAGTTGTCTTGTCAGTCTTGCATTGAGAAACTGTGTAGACAAGCCTCCCAGGGCCTCATTCCTATAGCAGCCACTATCTGCTAAAATTGCACATATCCTCGTAATGACTACAGGGAAAAGTGACATGTTGGGATCACTGCCAAGGAGTTGAGGAGAAGGATCAAGGAACCAAGTAATGGAAAATATCAGGACCGCATGAAAACTCCATCAAATGCATGATCATCTTGAGGGTAAGTATGGTTAGTAAAGAACACCTTTCGAAGTACACCTCTTAGTTGATTTTGTAGGACTACTTATCATTTTCATATCATCCTATCCTTGGTAACATGCATGTGCACAAACATGAAAAATCATCTTATGTGTTTCTTCTACATGTCTTTCTTCCTTTTCACTTGTTGGAAGAACTATCGTCTTCGGCATGTTGATTGTTATGTCATGTTTTCAACCTCGTTCTGGTGATGATGAAGGTTGTGTTTGAGTTGTGCTCACTATGTAAAGCATCTATCACACTCACACATAAAGTTGTATGCACTGTCGCACAAGCATCGTCGCGGTCGTTCGACGATCTATCACAAGTGTCGCACTTGTCGCTCACATCATCAATTAGTCACACTAAGTATATTTTGTCTTGATAGTTTGAGGTGTCTTGTTGTCGAGTCACAATGAGTGTCTATTCGCAAGGTCATGTATGCACAAGTTCACTCACTCACACACTTAGTCATTTTGCTGAAATTATTACGATCGTATCACCCTCCAATAGTTGGGCCTTCACTGAGAAGGCATGTGCAATTTCAACCCTTAGTGATCATGTACTACTGCCCCTAATTACGCAGAGCTTGAGGCTGCCTTCAAATAAGTTTGCACTACGCAATCCTAGAATTGACTCGACTGACTATCACTCAGAATGGCGCAGAAGTTTCCCAGCAAGCCATCTCAATCTCTGCTACCCCCAAGCACATCAACCAAGCCTCCAGCTAGTCAACCAAAGATTTTGACCAGGCAGTGACCCCGAGTCTCACTCCTCCAAAACATTGTGCAGAAGCTTCCAAGCATTCTCGCTTCCGCCGACTGAAGAAACTGCGCAGATATGTTGGACAGACACCTTGTGTCCGTCACTACACTGCCATCAAAAATTGCGTAGTTTTTCCAACCAGTCACCCTATCAGCTAGCCTACTGCTCATCCTTAAAACTGTGTAGTTTTCATGAGAAGTCTCCTAGCTGCCCAACATCCAACTTAGCTCAGAAACTGTGCAGGGATGTCCAACAGGGCAGCCTCCTAGCTCAATGCATTTTTTCTAGTAGCCTTCTATAGCCAGTTTCCAGCTCCCCAAAAAAGTTGTGTAACTTTTTCCAGCAGCCTATTGCCATCTCCCTAGATAAATTGCGCAATTTTTGCTGCCAGTGTCACCCTATTGCCTGCACTGTCTCCTTGAAAAAATTGTGCAGATCTGCCCTCCAACCGACCCAAATCCCGCGGATAGTCACTGTTGATCTAAATTTCCCATCTCATCCTCGCAGTGACCTTTGGTAGTTTCCATGGACAGTGCCCGAAGCCCGCATCCCATCTTGAAATATTCCTTGGATAGTTGCATAGCGTTGTCCTCTCTCCCGATCACCTGCATCCGAAAGAGAATGAAAATGAATCATGGTAGACTAGGATATTTCTGGATTTGATTTTGTCTCATCATTAGTGATTGCAGATATAGTTACATGGATGAGACATGGTGCGATGACGAAAGATATGAACAAGGAGCGCGTGCAAGGAGGCTTCTTCATGAACGAACGAACACATGAAGCATGCCAATGTATAAGTGAAGGAGTGATGTGCACATTAAACATCAAGCGAACACCAAGACCATCGAAGTCCATGTGAAGGTGAAGCTATGATACACCAAGAGCACATCCATCACTCAGTAGCACTACATCTCAACATGCACACCACCACCAGCATGAACATACCATCTCTATCATGTCGAGTCATGTCATGAGTCATCTCGACCACATCACTACTATGGGCCATACTATTGTAATCAATGTAATGTAAGGTGGAAGTCCAAGAGTCCCACATGTAAATTTGAAGAGTCATGTAATTAAAATTGTCATGAGGGAAGTCGAATAGTTACAAGGGTCAATTTCACCCTTGCCTATATACACCTCTCATTTTACATGCAAAAGACTTTTCACCTTGGCTCCTCCCACATAGCCTTGAGAGTCTGTAATATTTTCTTTGAGGTGTGAGCAATGGCTCCAACACCCCAATATCGGGGTTAGTGATGTAATTTTGTACGGATGTGTATTGGAACTTTCACTTAACTCAAAAGCCTATTAACACGCCAACACATTTTCACACATGTATTGTATTCCTTTGTAAGACTAATATTTGGACGCTTGTAATTCATGTTGCTTTAACCTGTATTAAGACATTTGAACTATTTTTTTTGTTTTAGTACATATATTATTGGAAATGTGTTGTATTTTTTTATAACGTTTTCTTGCCCATGCGAGCTATCCCACTAGGAACTCGACAGATTCATTATAGTAAACTTGTTATAACACCCATCGCACTCATGTGGACCATTTTGCTGGGTGTAATTTTTGTTACCTGTTCACTTTGTGTTTTTTACTGCCTCATTCATGTGGACTACTTCGTCAGAAGCTGCACATGTCCTATTGTGTTGTGTGGCTCTAACAGATTTGGGACTATTCCCTTTCAACCTAAGACTCACTTCCACCCTCTCCCTCTGCAATGAAAGAACTTTGACACAAGCAGCACTAAGCACTCACCAGGCACGCAAACCTTGTTGTTCAAAGACAAAGAAAACCACTCTTAGGTGGAAACAAGAAAGAGCTAAGGAAAATCTTTAAGATAATGGCAATCGGGCAATTATACCGGATGGGACTACCACACCAAATGGTGTGAGGTCTAGTTGGGACTTCATACCAGGGATATCCCCTGAATGTTGGCGGGTCCAGCATCATCAACATTTATGGCACTAGAAGGAGGGCCAGATGACAAGATGAGTCCTCACAATCTGTTTGGAATCTCCGCATACTTATCATGACTAAACATAGAATTTCTCTTCCGAAGTGCATGTCTTATGGAAATGACTTTGAAATCTTGGAAGAGCTCTGGAATAATTGCCGCATAAAAAATACAATGGTGGAGGCTGAGTAGCCTTGATTAGACACATGGTTGGTGTTGTAGCCTCCTGTGAAAGGCATGAAATCTTTGAATATTACATTACCTGTGCATTGTTCGCATACATGCTTCGAGGGAACCCACTACAATGGTGTGCCACGCTACCCGAAAATTCTATTCACTCTCTCCCTCATCTGGCTACAGAGATAGACCGTGCTTTCAATCATTTTGACTGTAAAGCACTCAATAAAGAAATTATGAAATTACAGAAAGCACCTGATGAATCCATTGAGAAATTTCACACACGATTTTGTAATCTTGCATACCAATTTCCTAAAGATGAAATTGATTGGGAATTCCTCGATGGAAGATTTAACTATCTTCTTTACATATCCGAAAATCTGCAATTCTTGGAATCATTCGAACCCCTCCCAACACACCTCAGTGTTAGAGCTTCCAAATCTAAGATAGACGAGGTCACTATCACAAGTGATTGTCCGTCCTCTTCTCATCTAACAACTCTAGCTCCACAATGTGAGGTGGGAGAACATGCGTGCACATCTGTTGAACTGTCACACCCTCCTACCCCACATGCTCTTGATATTTGCGCAAATTTGGCTTGTAAGCCTGCTAGTTATCATGTGGACTTGTTACCTCAACCTATGTCCCCGCGTTTTGTTGATCCTCTGGATTGTTCTCTCTTGTGTTCTTCCGTTCTAGACTGCACACTTGTTGTGAACGAGGATCAAGTTGTCAACCGAGTTGGTGTTGTGCGGCCAACTCACGCTATCATTCATTTTGAGTGTGTGCAGGAATCTAAAGAATACCCCATGGTGAAGGATGAATCCCTTCCATCCATGCCTCATCTGCTCTATACTAACATCCCTTTTGATTTTACCACTATTGATTTCCCCTATGAAAACTCATTTCTGGATGTTTCTACTTGTGATCGTTCACAAGACACACCAGATGTTAGTTTGTTATTACATTGTAGAGAGGACACATCTTCCTCTGAAAATCCATCCCATATGTCATCTATCAATTCTGAAAACACAGTAGTTGAACATCCTTGCTTCTCATCTACCCCTCTACGCGATTCATCAAATCATGGGGATCCCGACGAACATCCCGAATTTTATGATCGTCGTTGTTGTGATCTCTGTACTTCTTCATTTGATCATGATGTTGACTCATTCGTTGTTAATCTATCTAGGCCACTGGTCTCTGATGATCTACCTATTGACGAAGTGGAAACCCCGCAAGTTGTCGAGGCACTTCAGCCTGGGCTGATGGTTATATTAGGCCTTTCTATCCCGAGGTTAGTTCCACTTTTGATCAGAAAATTTTTGAAACATCCAAGGCTCCTCATCACTCTCTACTTCATATTGGAGATCAAAAAAACACCCAGATTTCACTTCCTCTACTCAAATCACACGATCCCATTTCTCAAGCTTTTGAGGAATATTACACAATGAGAACGCTTGCAAAGCATAAGCTATTGGTATTTCTCATGTTCGCTTGTATGTCACATTCCAAAGAGTGTGTATGTTTATCATGTGCACGCAGTGCATCACAACACCATGGTATGTCTACAGAATGTTTGTTTTGTGCATTCACTCTTTTCTATTATGTGGATGTTTTAGAACTCGAAGCGTGTTGGTCTTCATTGATCTATATTTCTTGTTAGCCATGCCTTCACCAACATGGGCCAGCCAATGCATTGGTGGCCACATTGGAAAATAACTTCACATGAGTAGGTCTATGCATTGTTTAGCGTGGGAGTAGCAGTAGTCTTTGCTTCTTTCTTTGCTTGGCTTTCTGGTTTGCATGTTTGTTTTCTTGCTTACTTGTTTGGTTCTCTTTCTTTGCTTACTTATTTTCTTTCACTTTACTTCTGATTTTTCTTTTTATTTCTTCGCTTGCTTGTACCTGTAGGTTAGCCTCTCGTGAAACCATGTTTGGCTCTCGAGACAAGCTGGGAAAATCTAAGAGGACCTATACAACTATAAACACTTGTTTATCTTTTGTCCTCTCTCTTTATGAAGAGCTTTTTTGTCTTCAATTGATGATGCCTAGATAGAAAATATGTTCTATTCAGAGTGATTTTTGGTGAAAACACAACGCTTACACCCTAACTAGCACCACCTAATCTAGTCGGTTGTTTTGAGTTAACCCTTGTCAACTAAGTCAAGTAGAGTAAGGTGAGGGGGAAAACCTTAACAAGTATGTTAGAGGTATAAATAACATACTTCTTTGAAGGAACAACCTCTTCTTCTCTCAATAAGTCAGGATCCCTCTTCTGCATCTCAAATAAATAAGTGCCTACGCACTGTTTTTTGAAAAATGAAAATATGAAAGTATGAAAATTCTAATGGATAAGGTGAAATAAGAGAAATGATTCCTGTGTAGAGAGGTGATGCAAGTAACTCCATCGAGGTAATGACCAGGCTCGCTGGCAGCGAAGTGATGCTTGTGTTCATGCGTGACTCCGCCGAGGTATTGTCCAGGCCTGTTGGCAGCAGAGAAACACCAGAGATGAAACTTAAACTCTGACTGTCATATTACTTGTGCACTAATATACCCCTCATCCCCAATCAAAACAAAAAGTGTTGACTTGGCTTGGAATGTCTGTTGACCAATCAAGAGCTTGACACATGCTACATCTTTCAATCAAGCTAATATGGAAACCACAATGATCAAAGAATCAAACAATACTTCGGAAAGGGTTAGACTTGCTTTTCATGAAACAAGGTCGATTCAGAGAGCTAGAGTTCTACCAATGTGTTGCCAAGTATTGTAGTGGCTACAACCACACTCCAAAATTTTGGCTCGCATGCAAATTTCAAACCCTACCTTAGATCTTGCGATCGATTATCCTTGGTCAATTATTGGTAAGCTGGTGATTTCAAGCTCCCCTCCTTGAACCTAACAGTTTTCTGCGTTCTCATCTTTATGCAGCATGTGCCATCATCGGGCATAGGGGTTGTTGTTTTTCATGCAAAGGGAATAATGTCTTGCTTCAAGGGAATTGTGTGTGTGTGAGTGGTTGTCATCACATAGACATGTTTCACGCTCACTTCACGCACTCTTGTCATGAAGGTTGTTGCGTCAAGCAAAGTATGTCTTATGCATTCTGGATGGTCTACATTGTGTCACTAAGTGTCCATGTGCGATCACAGTCAAGTCCTACCAATGTTTACCTATGTTTCATTGATCTCACACTTAGTCATTTTCTTGAGAAACCTAGCCCCATCCAGCTTCTCGGAACCATGAGCTTTGCTTATGCAACCATAAAGATTCCTCCCTTTCCTGTTGAAACCCCGCAATGGATAGAGACACTGACCTCCCTTTCTTGGTAAAACCCCACAACCTACAGAGACCCCAGCAAACGGTGCTCTCCAAAAATGAGCAAAGCATTCAGGAAGCCAGCACTGCTCTCTATAAATGTGCAAAGAAATCCAGCTGCACTATACTAAAAAATTGCGCAAAGGTGTCCTCCCAGGACCCCCGATCTCGCAACAGTGTCCTAAGCCTCAAAACTGTGCAATGTTGTCTAAATTTTCTTGCGGTGTTACATGTAAAAACTGTGCAGAAAGGCCTCCCTAGGCCTCATTTCGGCATCAGTCAATGTTTGTTGAAATTGCACAAATCTACCTCTTAGTGACTATAGGAAAAGGTGACATGATGAGATCACTCCCAAGGAGTTGAGGACAAGAACCAACGAACCATGTAATGGAAGATATCAAGACCGCATGCAAACTCTGTTGGATGCATGATCATCTTGAGGGTAAGTAAGGTAAGTAAAGAACACCTTTCGAAGTACACCTCTTAGTTGAGTTTCTAGGACTACTTGGCATTGTCATATCGTCTTGTCCTCAGTAACATGCATGTGCACAAACACAAAAAGTCATCTTATGTGTTTCTTCTACATGTCTTGCTTCCTTTTCACCTGTTTGACGAACCATCATCTTCAGCATGTTGATTTCTATGTCATGCTTGTGACCTTGTTCTAGTGATGATGAAGGTTGTCCTTGAGTTGTGATCATTATGTAAAGATTCTATTGCACTCACACACAAAGTTGTATGTGCTATCACACAAGCTTTGTCACGTTTGTTCGATGATCTATCAGAAGTGTTGCGCTTGTCACTCGCACCGTCAATCAGTCACACTGAGTATATGTTGTCTTGATGGTTTGATGTGTCTTGTCATCAAGTCATGTTGAGTGTGTGTTCACAAGGTCGTGTATGCACAAGTTCACTCGCTCACACACATAGTGATATTGCTGAAATTCTAATGACTAGAACACCCTCCAATAGCCAGACCTTTGTTGAGCTTCATTGTGCAGTTTCAGCCCTCAGTGATCATGTATTGCTACTCAGAATTGCACAGAGCTTGAGGCTACCTCCCAAGAATTCTGCATTGCACAATCTTGGAATTGACTCGACTGAGTATCACCCAGAACAATGCATAATTTTACCAGCAAGCCATCTAAATCTACGCTGCCCACAAGCACATCAACCAAGCCTCCAGTTGGTCAGCCAAAGAGTTTGACCGGGCAGTGACCCTGGGTCTCACTCCAAAAAATTATGGAAACGCTGCCAAGAATGCCCGCTCCTACTGACTAAAGAAACTACACAGACATGCAGACAGACACCCTCTGTTCGTCACCACACTACCCTAAAAAATTGCACAGTTTTTCCAACCAGTCACCCTGTCAGCCAGCCTGCTGCTCATCTTGAAAACTGCATAGTTTTCATAAGTAGTCTCCTAGTTGCCTAGCAACCCGCTTAGCTTAGAAAATGTGTAGAGATGTCTAGCAAGCTAGCCTCCAAGCTCTATGTATTGTTTTCCAACAGCCTCCCATATCTCGCTTTCAGTCCCCAAAAAATGACGCAATTTTTTCCAGCAGCCACCCACTGCCAGCTCCTCAGAGAAATTGTGCACTTTTTGCTACCAATCTCACCTTGTTTCCTACAATGTCTCCCTAAAAAAATTGTGCAAATCTTCCCTCTAGCCAAGCCATATCCCATAGACAATCACTGTTGATCCGGATTATCCATCTCAGCCTCCTAGTGACCTCTGCGTAGTTTTCATGGACAGCGCCTAGAGCCTTCATCCTAGCTTGAAATCTACCTTGCACAGTTGCAGAGCCTTGTCCTCTCTCCCAGTCACCTGCAACTGAAAGTGAATGACAATGCATCATGGTAGACTAGGATATTTCTGGATTTGACGTCGTCTCGTCATGAGTGATTGCATATATAGGTACATGGATGAGACATGACATGGCGATGAACGGGATGAAAAGGGAGCAAATGCAAGGAGACTTGTTCACGAACAGACAAACACATGAAGCATGCCAAAGTGCAAGTGAAGGAGCGATGTGTACATGCAACATCAAGCGAACATTAAGACCATCAAAAACTCTACACACCTTTCCATGTGGAGGTGAAGCTATGATACACCAAGAGAACATCCATCACTCAGTGGCATTGTAGCTTGACATGCACACCACCACCAGCATGAACATACTAGCTTTGTTGTGCTGAGTCATGTCATGAGTCATCTCAGCAACATCACTATTGTGGGAAATATTGTTGTAATCAATGTAATGTAACATGGAAGTCCAAGAGACCCACATTTAAAGTTGAAGAGACATGTAAATTTGAAGAGTCATGTAAGTCAAATAGTCATGAGGGAAGTTGAACAGTCACAAGGGTTAGTTTCACCCTTTGCTATATATACCTCTCATTTGTAAATGCAAAAGACTTTTCACCTTGGCTCCTCCCACATAGCCTTGAGAGTCTGTAATATTTTCTTTGAGGAGCAAGCAGTGGCTCCAATGCCCCGCTATTAGGGTTAGTGATGTAATGGTGTACAGTTGTGTCTTGGAACTTTTGCTTAATTCATAAGCCTATTAATAAGCCAACACGTTTTCACACATATTGTATTCGTTTGTAAGACTATTCTTGACATTTGTAATGCATGTTTCTTTAACCTGTATTAAGACAATTGAACTATTTTGGTTGATTTAGTACATATCCTGTTGGAAATGTGTTTTATCGGTTGCTAACGTTGTATCTCCCTTGTGGGCTATCCCGTTGGACACTCGAAAGATTCATTCTCGCAAATTTTTTATAACGCCCCTCGCACTCGTGCGGACTATTCTGGTAGGTGTTGTGTGTGTTATATGTTCACTTTGTGTTTGTGACTGTCGCATCCATGTGGACTATGCAGCCAGAAGCTGCACATGTCTTGTTGTGTTCTGTGTCTCTAGCAGAGTTGGGACTATTCCCTTTCAACCTGAGACTCACTTCCACCCTCTCCCCCTACAGTGAAAGAACTTTGACACAAGTGACACTGAGCACTCACCAGGCATGTGAACCTCGTTGTTCGGAGACAAAGAAAGCTACTCTCACGTGCTAACAAGTAAGATCTAAGGCAAATCTTTAAGATAATGGCAATCAGGCCATGATACTGGGTGGGACTCCCACACCAAACTGTGTGAGGTCTAGTTGGGACTTCATACCGGGGGAGATCCCTGAATGTTTGCAGTTTTAGCACTATCAACAGGACCACATGCCAGGTGAGCCAACCCACTAGCGCATTTTGTCAAGTGATCGCAGTATGTACAGTAAGAGCTAATTTAGTGGCCTCACTTCCATATACATGTCTCCCTCCCCTTACCAATGTCGTCATTCAACGCGTCACCCCTGTTCTGATGTCATCATCACATCATCCTACAATTTCCCTTCCTTCTATAAAGCAACCCATTCCTGCCTCCTTTTCCCTAGAGTCACTCTCCAATTCCCGGCACACTCCTCCCTGTTAGTTGTCTACACAGGACCCCCATTTGATACCACCCAAATACCAGCTTCTGACATCATTTTCAACTGCACCTACGAAATCCACGTAACCTACCATCCACAACCACCTATAATTTGTGAATTTGCTTGTAAAATGAAGAAGACGGCACGTAAAAAGCCAAAAACCCATAAATTCAAGTCCTCTTCCGCCCTCGAACCCCTCATGGACACTGAGGCCCAAATTTCCAACCCGGCCTGTGCCTACCACCTTGCTGACCTTCGTTTTGACCTATTTGGAAATCATGTTAGGGGTTAAGACACCTTGCAAGTAATTGTCTTTGGTCTATATTATTAAGTCACGCCTTCTTTACATCATTTCCCGGAATTCGTCTCCCGGCTTATTGTAGCATACATTGATGAGGAAAACTACTTTGTTTCTTCCTCTAGGGAAAACGTTCTTGAAATAACCACTGAGTTGATCCAGAAATCCCTAGTCTTTCCCACCTCTTTTGGGCTACATTTGTTTACCAATGTCACCCTAGTTTATCAGTATGTTACCCTTCCACCCGATGAACATATGCCCTTCTTGAAAATGATCCTAGTCCTAGGTGTGAAATCTCTACCTCATCTCAAGAGCTTCCCAGTCATCCTCTTCATTGAATCCATTCAGCCCATCCTATCTATAATTTCATGTTTATTGGGAGAAGACAATGCCAATATGACCAACAAAGTCATCTTGGGATTTCTACACAAAATTATGTAGCCCAATTGTTTGTTCAACATCTCAGACTACCTATCTACAGCCATATGCTTTCAGCTACATCACTTTCCCACCACATCTTATTTATGATATTATTCACTAGTATTCTACTTGTTCGTGTACACCCACTTCAAGGTAGTTGAGGCCTTACTTGAAAAGATGGAGTTTGACCAAGGAAATATCTGGCATTATGATCCCAAGGGTTTCATTGCCCGAAGGAGAGAAAAGATAAAATGCTCAACTTATGAACATGAGCCCAGGCCTAAAATCGAATGGAAAGATAATTTTGATTCATGGCCTCTGAATACAAAAATGGAGATCGAGACCCCAGTGACCATGGACAAAGCGCCAAAAAGGATCGTTGACCAAGCTGGGGATACCAAGATGGAGGACGTACATATAAATAAAAAGGCAAGAAGTCAAGACCCTGAAGAAGAAGATTTTGTAACCAGGCTAGTGGAAATAGGGCCAGACCAAGCAGGTTTCCAAGTGATCTTTGAGGATCCACCTCAAGCTACAGCCTCATCCTCCTCAGAGGTAACAATTTTGAGCGCTCAAGAGGGTGATACTGCTACTGAGTCAAGTTGGCCTGCTAGAAAGGTCATTGAAGAAAGAAACAAGAAAGTTAAGGAGGAGATACAACATAAAATGACATCCCAATGAGTAGCCTATAACATCAGACTCCTAGTTGTTATGGATTTAGAGCAACAGCAAGTGATTTTTTTATTACAACATCCATTGGAACAATATTTGCCTTCAGGTTCTCAGTTCAAAACTTTGGACGTTTCTTTGGATCTAGCAAGTGTTCCCTTACCAAATAAAAACAAATTTCCACAATCAAGTGGGGGAATTCTATAAAATGAGCTCAACTAGAATGAAATGACCGTCATCAAAGTCGATAAGCTTCTAGAGAAGGTTACGAACAAGTTGAAGCAATAAAGAGCTAACTCCAAGGCCCTACACATACAGAATGAGAGTTTCAAGGATATGATTGTAAAACTAGGAGTGAATCCAGAGGATAGGATGGAAGTGGAAGCCGTCCTTCATGATTCTCAAAATAAAATCTAGGAGTTGAGGCACAAGCTAAAGATGTCGAGTAGTGAGCATGTGCAATATCAAGAGATTTCTCAAGTTGAAGGAGAAAAATATACTTTCTCCAAGGAGCTGATTGAAAGGAATAATGAGTTAGTATCCCTCAAGCAGCAAGTAGTCGAACTACAAACGAAAATAAACTCTCATGTATGTGTAGTAATTGTGCCCAAAGACCCTCAAAACCCCACTGAACAACTCACCAAGACCCTTACTAAGCTACAACTCTCGGAAGGGGAGCTGAAGAAGGTACAAAAATATTTGGATGTTTCTCATGAAAGTCTAGCTCAAAAGGAAAGTAGATAGAGGTTGCTATGAAGAACATTGAGATCATTAATAAAAATCTACAAGCGATGAATCAAGAGGTTACAGAGTTGAAATCAAAACTGCAAGGGAATATGTCTATGTTGCAAGCCATGTAGTTGGCCTGGGATGAGATTATCGATGAGATGAGGAACAACTGGGAGCACATAACATTGATGAATGAATAGAAGATCGTGATCAAGGATTACGAAGGCTTCATCCAATCTGCCAAAGAGGAGGGTGAGAAGAACTCTCAGATTGCCAAGAAATTTATTCGGTTTTTTAATGAAAGGCCAATCAATGAGCTAAGGCCTATCAATGTGGTGGATAGAGTCAACGCATTATGGAGATTTCCAAAGTGATCCTAAAAGAGGAGGCTAGAGTAAAAATTGAGGAATGCCTCAAAGTAGTGTCAAACAATGTGGTTACCTTCAGTGACGTGTTTGAAAGGGTGGTCCTAGCAGGATTACCCAACTGTTGTGATTTTCTTAGGGAGCTGATCCGTTGGGATAAATACAGCCAAAGACTTGTCGAAGTGAAAATCAAGTTTCATCCCATGAGAAATACACTACCCTCAAAAGGAAAAATGTTGTAAATTATCTTAAGAAAGAATTTCAACTGTTGGGAATGGTGAGGAACCTATTTTGTCACAGGCTAATGTACATTGTCTTGACCAATCATAAGGCCACATATCAACAATTATCCTCAGCTCCTTGTCCACCTCCAGCACTATGGCATGGAGGCGACCATTTTGTTAGTCCACATGTTAAATCATTGAACCATCAACACAACCTCCACCACCGGCCTACCATACTTGAAGATATTTCTTATTATGTTGATTATGTTATCACAAAATCAAGCACTGAAAGGCTGCTGATCAGTTAGACTCTGTGTAACTATTTCAAACTAGACTTTTGACTAAGGCTTAGCCTCCTTAGCCTGAGAGGGCTCTCTCAAAGGGTTATTGATTTTAAATATTGATGAGATGGCTAACTCTTGCAAAGTAAATTTAACACATATGTTGGCTGGACAGACATTACAAAGACTTCCATTGGGCTTATGGAGTTAATCATCATTTCAGCAAGCTATAAAACTACTCATTCATAGAAGTCAGGGCATATAATGTTTAAACACTCAAAATACCTCTCATAGAAACCTCAACTTACAAATACACACAGGAAATCAGAGCAGCAAAGTGAATTCTGAGTGATTGTGTATCTATACAGTTGTAAAACATAAAGGATAAAACAAAACCACATATATCTTGAGCATTTGAAACACTGTGTGAATCCTGAGAAGAAAAGCAGTCATTTGTATTACTGAAAATAAGTTTTTACACAAGCCAAAATAAACTCTGTTTTCTCAAATATCCAACCTCCATTACATCAAAGTTTCATCTATATATAGAAACATATCTTTAACTACTTTGAGCTTCCTCCTCCAGCATGAGGGGAGCTCGATGACTGCTACTAATTACCCCTATCTTCCATTTAACTGACTCATTAAATACAATAAGTGCTAAACTGGAATTTTAAAGAGTCCTAATTAAACTAAAACTCTAATTCTATCCTCCTCGTAGAATGATTCTTTCTTGCTCCTTGACACCTGTCTCCTTTCAGTTTGGCCGAGATAGCTGAGAAGAAGATTCAATGTTCCAGGCTAGCTTTGGATGCTGGATGCGTTGATGGTTCAATAATATTAGGATAAAACCCATGTTTTTCCGGTTCCAGTCTTCCACTACCTCTTCGAAAATGTAGCAGCATGTCTCCAGCTCTTTAATATCCCAAAAATGATGAGCATCACCATATTTCCAAATGTGCTGGAAGCTTCGTTGATGAACAGGTGTGCAAGCCAAAACTCCCCGTATGCAGCTCCTTCCAAACCCTAATGACCGATAATAAAGTGCCTTTACAAGCAAAACTTGAACTTGAACCAAAACATTACACTTTTACAAAGGTACACCTGTCATCATTTGAATGGCTATGCTATCTTCATTCGGTCTCCTAAATGTCCCTCAGATGTTTCCTTTGAAAATTTCTGATTATTCCATCGAACTGTTTGCCTGTATTAAAAACAGCACCTACAGTAGTTTCGTAGTTTCGTAGCGCGCTACGAAACTGCGAAACTGTTTAAACAGTCTATCTTTTCCTTGAGATTTTCACTGCTCGGAACTTTAAATTTTTAAACCTGCTCAAACTCAATGGCCTCAAGAAAATCACTCAAGCTGGCCTTAGATATCGGGCTTTCCTCAACAGCTAATGCTTTTCCTTTTTCTTTGCTTATTTGACTCCTTGTCCTAACTCTTGACACTGTTTCAGATCCACTTGGTCCAGGTGCATCTTTCTTATGCTTAGCTTCTTCTTTTGATGATGGCTGAGGTTGCTCTTTAATAACCAAGGGCTTCACTGATTTTCTCAACTATGACTTGGCCTTCTTTTTATCCTTTGCCTCCTTTCGAAGCTCAGCTATCGTGAGTTCCTCAACTGATTCTTCTTTTTCTCTAACCAGCTGTGGAGTAAGACCTGTTTTACTCTGGAAACCAGCCATGAAGATGAAAGAGTTCCAGTCTCTACCAATTTTCTGAAGACCATCCAGCACTAACAGTTTAACCAAACCATGGTGAAATAATGATGTTTCACAATCATCCTTCCTTAATTGCACTTTGTCACACATTTTGCTGAGACTGCGAAACAAGTAAAATGGAATATCTATAGATGCTTTACCTGTAAAATGCAACAGCAACTTAAAGTGATAGGAGTAGACCTTATTATATCTTCCTTCACAGGTTAAGTACTTTTGAATACAGGTGAGCAGAAGGGCATAGTGCTCCTTAACATAGTTCCTAGGCACAGCTTTTGTTAGATCTTCATTCACATATGCCTCTTTTAAAAAATCTTTGCAGGGGTTCATATCAAATTTAAAGTTCTTAAACCACTCTTGTCTCCCTCTTGGAATCTCAGTTACAGTAGCAATTGCCTCTGGAGACACTTGAACTTCTAACATAGCTATTTTAGAATTCAAACCCGTGAATTTTAAGGCAAAATCCTTTGTTACCTGAGCATGGCCACCCTGCAGCTTCTTACAGAAATTCCAACAGCCGGCATCCTTGAAGGCTTTCTTCACGCCCTCATCTCTTAATGCAAGGTCCAAACCTTCAGGTTCTGTTCTCTGACATTTTACAGACCTATGCTCTTTCTTCTCCATTTCGCTTTTGAAATTTTCACACAGAGAATGGCCAACAGCTTCAACTCAAATGGTAATTCAATTTTTTTAACGCGGGCTCGCTTGAAAACAGCCTCACTTGAAAAACTCGGGCTCGCTTGCAAAATCAAATATCTCATCACACAGGTTGGTCATTTATGCATCATCTACGATCATCATAAAAAATCTTTGCACGGTAAAACCATTTGAATAATATTTATTTGCATGCCTAAAAATCTATTGGTGGAGTGATGGTTAATGAGTGTTTTTGGGAAGTACGTCCACTACCATGAACGGACAGAAGTGATGACTCATCAACAGACTTGACCCTTTGAGGAATATATGCTGCAAAACGCACGAATCTGCGATTTCGTAGCGCAGTTAGTTATGAATTGGCAAAATGCGCTGCGAAACGGCTTGATGTTGACGCGCTACGAAATGGCTAAACAATGATTACGCTGCAGAACTGACCAATGAGACTGCGCTGCGAAATTACGGAAAGGATCGGTGACATAGGTAAGACAAGACATGGCTTTAACAATCATGATGGAGGATGACCGATAGGATTAGAGAATGATTTACATCAAACACCTTTAAAACTTCAACCCTAAGTAAGACACATAGGACAAAAACCATTTGACACCAACTTTTTGACATTTAACTTGGACAAAGGATTATATACATATGTTTATAGTTCTTAGTGATAACAGATTACAACATTTTACTGGCATCTCTTAAGTAAATATTTTGTTCTATCCAGTTTATTAGTATTCAATTAGTACAATTGTGCCATAGATCATGCTGAGGTTTTGACATGATTAGTTACCATGATGAAATCAAGAAGGAATACTTTTGTAATGAGCTCTCTATCTGAGGCTCTATAAGAACAATTTTATGAAACTCAACAAGGGTTCAGAATTTTGGAAGTCACTTCTTATTTTCAAAAGAATAATGTTGTGGATCTTGATGAATGTATGCTTCATGGGAAATTAATACAATTTTTTTGGCAATTCCAACTCATTTGGGTTTGCAGTATGTAGTATTTTCTATGTGGTTACATATGTGTTCAATACTCTTCCTAGACTGCATGTAATAGTAGCTGTTGGATTTCTTTTTCATGAATTTATGGATTTTTTTAAATCATATGTTGATGAATGATGCCTGTATGGACATGAAAGCTAAGTCCTTAAATTCCCTCCATGTATCTTTACATCCCATTAACATCTCTTCTCCTTTAATTTCACTTTGAATTTTGATGCATTGGATTCTTAAACATTTAAGACCTATGTATCGAGTTTCTTTTCTACCCATCTCTCCTATCATACACCCTAAAACAACTAATAAGCTACAAAAATCAGGATCGACTACTGTGAATTTAAAATTGACATTCCTGTGAATTATCATTTACATTAGTTTCCTGCATTGCCTCTAGACTTATGAAAGGTTTTAAATCAATTTATTTTAAACTATATTAAATTTTAAATGTTCTATGAATTTCCAGTCAAATATAAAAGCACTCACTAAGATGTCCAAGGTCTAGGAACGATAACATCTTCTGGTGCCATTGTCAAGGAATGAATTAGAATATTTTTCCATGGGTATGACATTTGTACACCCTTTTATAAGGTGAGAAAATGGGTGTGGTTTGAATATCTCTGACCTTGGCAACTCAACTACCTAAATCTAAGTTGATCACCTTGGATTTTAAAAGGCACCATACCCACTCAAATACCTCTCAATAAATAACTCAACCAATGTCTAATGCTGAAATAATATTATCTAGGAGGATATATAAGGAAAACACTCCAACCACTATTTCTCATGTCACCTCCTTTCATCTCTCAAAAAGTTGTAATGCACTCTCCCGATTCCCCCCTAAAAGTGTTGGAATATCCTCTAGAAAGCAATCAACTATTCAACGCATCCATCTCAAGAGTCAAGGACAAAGAAGCCTCTAGAAGTACTCCTTATTTCTCATTTCATCCCTTCCCTGAAACAGAGGAGGTCAAAGACATCCTTGAGAAAAGTCCCACACAAAGTGTGAATAACATCCCAACTTAGAGTTTATTAGTTATTCCTCAACTATCCCCTCCATGGGGACCTATAGCAAACCTATTACCACCACCTCTACTCGATATGGTTATTCCAGGATTCCTATTAAACAAGTGTGCTCCCTTGGAATTGCCTCAACCCCTGAGTGTTATGTTTCAGGACTATATTAATATCTTACCAAGATTCACAAGAGAAGACGAAATATTGGCACAGAGACATATAAAAACTTTTTGTGCCTTTGTAGAAAACTTAAATGTCGAACACCTGGATGTAGTGTTGAGGTTTTTTGTTGATTCTTTATATGGGGAGGCTAGGAAATGGTTCAAGTCACAAACAAATGCTTCCATTACCACCTAGTAAGAGATGGAAAATTCTTATGCAAAAATGGGGGGATAAGATGGATCATGGTTATATCCTCACTGAATTCAATGACATGAAGAAGAAACATAATGAAGACGTGTTAGAATTCATAAAAAGGTTCAATAAATTTTATAATAGTCTTCCTACTAAAATCAAACCTCCATAGGCAACTGCCAAAGTAGTTTTTGCTGGGGCTTTTGAACTAGAGTTTGGTTTCACACTTAGGGAGAGGAAGTCTTGTACTCTAGACCAGATTCAAATAGATGCTCTAGAGATTGAAGAAAACTTTACCTCTACTGGGAAGTTGAGAGGCAGAATTGATCCTGGAGAGAGGAGGAGGGGAAAAGAGGAAGAAAATTCCTCAAGCCAGGGGAAAGAGACCCAAGAACAGAAACTAGAGGAAATGAATAAGTTGATAAGAAACCTATCTAATAAGCTCGTGAAATTGGAGCTAGAAAATAAAAATCTTCCCCGAAAAAATCCACAAGCCCCTAATCGAGGGTTCAATCCTCAGTACAAGAGACCTCCCTTGAAAATATTGCAAAGGGAGAGAAAAGAGAAGAAAGACCACATTCAGCCCCCAATGTACCTAGAGGGTGATCCAAAGGAGCAGATACAAGAAGCCAGTGAGGTTCAAGAAAACATATTCTCTTCTTTCTCCGATGAAGTACATGAGGAAGGAGGGGATGATTTAGATGCACCACTGGATGATGGTGAGATTGATGATTACTGTAGGTAGTTTTTTGACTTCATGCAAGCCTAATTGCATAGGAAATATGATCTTAGGTCTTCCAGAAAGAGATCTAGAATGCAGGACCAAAATGAAGATCCCTCTCCCCAAAACTCTCCCAAACCAGTAGAAAAGGGAAAGAAGGCTTTAGACTAAGTCTAACCCAAAAATAAGGAGTCGTGAGATCCGAACTGTCATAAGCCAGAAGCTCCAGAGGAGAAAAATCACCCTCACCGTCCAAACCAGTCTGTGATAAAGAAAAAGAGCTCGCTAAGGTTTTTATCGTTAAGAAGATTCCTCCTGTCTTTAATCTCCAAAAATAGCTTGAGAAGGTCAAAAGGTTTGTCCCATTGACCAAATTGTTAAAAAAACCCACTTATAAATCTTAGGTTTCCTAGTTTATGTGTCCATCCACCACATTCCCCTTACATGATAGTTTGAATCTCCAAGAAGAAAGGCCTATGGTTGTATTCAAACCCCATGTTGGAGAATAAGATCCTTCCACCGCTCCTTTTTATGTTATCTTAGTAGTACATGACCTTTTGCTACATAATTGCATGCTAGACTCAGGTGCTTCCCATAACTTGATGCCTTTATCTGTCATGGAGCAATTAGGGCTACAAATAACTAGACCATACAAATATCTCTATTCTTTTGACTCCAAAAGGGTAAACTGTTTAGGTATGATTAAAGATTTAGTGGTGAATTTGGCTCAGATTCCAGTAAAAAGTGTAGTAATGGATATTGTAGTGGTTGACATCCCTAAAAGGTTTAGTATGCTCTTATCTAGGTCATGGGGGTCCAATATTGGAGGTTCCATCAAATTGGATTTAACTTATGCTACCATTCCTATCTTCAATGGAGAAGAAAGATGGTTGTATAGAGAATCAAGGTTTGTTAAGACAGTTACGAGAGCTGATTGTTCGAATAATGCCCCTGTATATGGTAAAGAAAGAGAGTTCTCTTGCTTGTTGTTAGAGGAGGATGATATGATATTGGAAGAGACACAGATGCACCCTTTGATCTAACTATACCAACAACTACTAGATTGTGGTAGGGTATGGAAGTTATATTTTGATGGTGCTTATTCCAAGGAAGGAAATGGGGCAGGTGTGTTGTTGATATCCCCATAAGGAAGTTTGATCCCTCTCTCTTTTAAATTGGAATTCGAGGCCACCAATAATGTTGTTGAGTATGAAGCTTTACTTTTGGGCCTACAAGCAGCAAAAAACTTGAACATTGAGTGTTTAGTTGTGTTTGGAGATTCAAAGACAGTATTGAAGCAAATCAGAAATCAGTGCCAAACCAAGCATTTGAGATTGAAGGCTTACAGAAATGAAGTATGGGATCTAATTGATAACTTTTTCTTAGCCTTGAATGTTCAATTCCTTCCCACAGAAAGAAATTGAATGTCTAACTCATTTTCCATAGTTTTTAGCAATTTTAAACCATGTCAAAATCCACTTCTCAAGTATGAAGTTGAAGTTAGATATAGGTCCTAGTACCAAATAATGTCATAAATTGGCAATTGTTTGGGGATGAGGAGTAGATCAAACATTTCATGGAAGTCATTGGGGAATTCTCAAATTATGTGATTGACCAAGGGGACGAGAATATAATAGATGAGCAACAGGATTCTTGGGAAGAAACCATTGCGGAGTATGAGATTTTATAGTTGAAGGGTAATATTATTCCACGGGGTTTGGTTCCCTTGGAAAGATTGTTTAACTCAAATAATGTAGCTTCCAAACCCATTGAACAAGAAGTTGAAGAACACGTGGAGGATTGCAACATCGATTTAAAAAGGGAGCCCCGGATACTAAAGTCGTCAAAGGGAATTTTCCACAAGTACAAGAAAAGGTATCTGAACCTTTTTAGAGATTATAGGGATGTGCTTTCTTGGTCGTATGATGATTTAAAAACGTTTTATACTAATATTATTCAGCATTATTTTCCCTTAAAGAATGGGGTAAAGCCATACAAGCAAAAACTCAGACAGATCAATCCTCTTCTACTCCCATCCATTGAGAAGGAAGTAAGGAAATTACTCCATGCCAAAATCATTGTACCCATGGAAAATTTTAGGGGATAATGTTCACCAAGTGGGCTAATTTTCCATGATTTTTCCATAAAAAAGATTTTCCAATTTCCAATTTTTATAAAAGACAATTCACCCAAATTTTAGAATATAAAATTATTTTACCTTAAAAATCACCAACATTATATAGAGATTATATATAAAATAATTATAAATTTGAATAATTTTACAAATATATCAATAAAATTTTTATAGTTTTCATATTATGGATTAGTGATATTTGCCAATGTTTTTAAACTTCAAGAAAATTTTCCATCCTTAAAATTTTCCTTGATTGTACCCCTGATATATTCAGATTGGTTGGCAAATTTGGTTCCTGTTAGGAAAAAGAATGGAGAGATAAGGTTGTGTGTGGACTTCAAGAATCTCAACAAAGCCTCATTAAAAGACAATTACCCTTTTCCCAAAATGGATTATATCTTACAAAAGGTAGTAGGGTCAGCTCAAATGTCTATGATGGATGGTTTTTCGGGATACAATCAGGTGGCAGTGCATCCTGAAGATCAAAAGAAAATTGCATTCACCACACCTTAGGGAACCTTCATGTATGCCAGAATTCCATTTGGTCTCATAAATGTAGGAGCCACTTTTCAAAGAGAAATGGATATAACATTTGTGGGAGAACATGACAAATTTGTAGTAATTTACTTGGATGACATTATTATTTTCTCTAAAACAGATGAGGAACACATTGAACACTTACGACTCACTTTTGAGAAATGTAAAAAGTATGGCTTGTCCTTGAATCCTAAAAAGTCTTAGTTTGCCCTAAGTGAGGGAAATCTATTGGGGCACATAGTAGCAAAATAAGGGGTGAAGATTGATCCCAAGAGGGTGGAAGCCATAAAAAACATTCCCCTACCAAGGAATAAGAAATAAGTTCAAGTTTTTCTAGGAAGAATTAACTTCTTAAGGAGATTCATACCCAACTACATCGAGATAGTAAAAGAGATCACAAAGATGTTGAAGAAGGAAAATGAAGTGAAATGGAATCCAAATTCTTAAGAATCCTTCTCTAGGATTAAAAGGGATTTTACAGAAGCTCCCATGCTAGTTAGCCCATATTATTCAAAACCATTTTACATGTTCTCTTTTGCTTCTCCTATTACGAAAGAATAGTGGAGGACATGAGCAACTAATAGATTTCTTTAGTCAAGTGTTGCGGGAAGATGAGCTAAAGTATAACATCCTAGAGAAGTAGGCTTATGTGCTGTTCAAATCCCTAAAGGATTTCATAATTTATGTTCTGCAATCCAACATAGTTTCTTATGTTCCAACAACATTTGTAAAAGACATTTTGGTGAAAGGAGATAGTGATGGAAAAAGAGGCAAGTGGATTGCTAAAATCCAGGAGTATGATATGGAAATCAAGCCCACTAAACTCATCAAAGGGAAGGGGCTAGCTAAAATCCTATCAGAAACAAATTTCTGAGCATTTGGCATAAACTTATTAACTGAAGGAGATGGAGAAGATGGAAAAGAGGTGCAACAACAGGTGATCAAAACAACAGTCCAGAAAATCCAGATGAAGTATGTTGTGTCCTGCTGGTATAAAGACATCATTCACTATATGTTGTTTCTAAGGTGCCCAGTGAACTTGGATAAAGTGAAGTACAGGGATTTGAGACTATAAGCCCAAAAAATTGTTATATGAAACGGCTAGTGTACTGGAAAGACCCTGTTGGATCCTACTTTTATGTTTGGTTGAAGAGGAAATTCATAAGGTGATGAATGAATTCCATGGTTGCATCTGTGGAGGAAATTATAGTTGGAGGGATACAGCACACAAAATCTTGAAAGCAGGTTTTTATTGGCCAAAACTATTTGGAGAAATTCATGCTTATGTTCGGGCCTGTTAGAAGTGTCAAATGTTCACCAAGAAAAAGAAACTAGCACCACTTCCACTAATCCCTATATTTTTTTAAGAGCCTTTCAGGAAATGGGGTTTAGACTTCATTGGAGAAATACACCCACCTTCTAGTAGTCAACATAGGTGGATACTTATAGCTACTGACTACTTCACTAAGTGGGTGGAAGTGGTCTCGGTCAGAAATGCAACCTATACTGTATTTATTAAATTCTTGGAGGAAAACATCCTTGCTAGGTTTGGCTGCCCTAAGAAGATTGTGACTGATAATGCCCAGGTGTTTAAGTCAACAAAATTCATTGATTTTTGTCAGAAGTACAACATTATAATTGGTCATTCCACCACCTATTATCCACAAGGAAACAGATTAGTTGAGTCTTCAAATAAAACTTTAGTAAGGATCTTGAAGAAAATGATTGCAGAAAACCAGAGAAATTGGGACTTGCAACTAAAATTTGCTGATCCACCAAGAAATCTCCTTTTGAGTTGGTCTATGGGAGGGCTCCAATTTTCCCCATACATCTTGCTATGCCTATTGCCAAAATCTTATAGGACATTGAGGAGGAGCCTAACGCCTTGACCAGAAGGATAAATCAACTAGTGGAACTCCAGGAGAGTAGAGAGTAGGTGAATCATAAGTTGATCAATTATCAAGAAAAAATGAAGTCTTTGTTTAATAAAAATGCAAACGATAGACATCCCCAACAAGGGGATTTAGTTTTAAGATGGGATGTCAGGAGGGAAGACAAAGGAAAGCATGGAAAATTTGACCCTTTATGGTTCAGACCTTTCAAGAACATAGAAGCAAAAGGGAATAATACTTTCTTGCTAGAGAACTTAGAAGGTGAAGCACTTGAGCTTCTAGTTAATGGGAAGCTTCTCAAGTTTTACTTTCAAGACCTAAGGTACCACCCTCACTCATTTTAAATATCAGTGAGTTATCTGTAAACAACCAATACTATTTTGAGTTTTGTTATCACCAAAAAATTGATCATCTAGCCTAATTTACTAGATGGATCGAAGTACACCATTTAAAGCCAATTTTACCATAGTAAAATTGCTTTCACTGTGAGAAATTACTTAATAAACCACCTCTATTAAGTAATTTATAGTTAAACCCATGAAGAATAATTAAATCACTATTTATTTGATTTTCTTCTAGGAATAATTAATTAAACCATTGTTCAATTATTATTCCTTGTCATATTTGAGCCAATTATGGAAAATAAACAGATAAACCATTAATTATCTTATTTTTCTCTAAGAATAATTAATTATTCACTAATCAATTATTATTCTTTGTCAAATTTGAATAAATCCATTAGGAATAATTAAATAAATACTTATTTATTTATTATTCCTTAACCAATTCCTTCAGATGATAAATAAATCATTTATTTATTTATTATTTCTAAATAAAAGTTTAAATACTTTTTCCCTCCTAACCAAATATAATAAAATATTCCAAATAGTTATTCCAAGAATGGGATCAATAATATTTTATTATTGCTCATTATTCGATGATAACTCAATATTTTGTTATAAATAGAAGGGTTTTCCATTCTTTATTCACTTTTGATTATTTTCATTGTTGCACTCATTGTTGTAACTTTGATTATTTCCATTGTCGCACACCATACTTTTGTTGGGTTTATACATTATAGAGGAGAGAGACTTTACACAAGATGAAGACATTTGAGGATAGCCAAGAACCCAGCCCATAGAGGGGGACTGGTAACATATATTTTTCCTTTCACAGGTGCTATAATAAAACTATTTTTTTTTTATCTGGTTTCCATTGGACGATTGGAGTTATTACTATTTATTTTTTCTGTTTAAATATGATTGTGGCATATATCATAATTTTGGCAAGTTTTGTTTCTATCAGTTCTTGTAGATCTACAATGTTTAGTGGCCATTTATATTGTTGATATTGTTTGTCATCCATAATCTTAAGTGGGTTCTTTTCGTACATCTTTGAGAAGAAAACACTACCACAAAATTGGCGACTCTGCTGGTTTTATACTTCAGATCCAGAAACCTAGGTGACCTTTGGTTTTCAGCTTAGGGTTTTTTCTTCTTTTTTTCAAATTCTCTAAATGTTTCCTAGACTTTTAACCCTAGATCTGTTAAAATTCTGACTTCCGCAAGCTTTCTGCTCTTTTCTGCATGTCATAGCAACAAGTTGTGATAAAGGCGGGAGTTTTTTCCGAAATTTCCGACAACGATCGCAGAGCAGAAATCGCAGTTTTTAGCCCAAAAAGTGCTATCTGGGCTCCAAAGCGCACCTTTTAGCCCAAAAAGTGTGATCCCACCTGAAAACTGGTCAGTACCTGCGATTTTTGGGTTGTAGGTTTTTTCTCAAATTTGTTCCTAGGTTTTGCAGAGAGCTATATGTTGGGTTTTCTGACCTCTGTCTCATCCTGCTTAGGCCTTGATCTACTCTGATTTACTCATCGAAGTGGAATTAGCCCCCACTAAGGCTTCTGGTACACTTCCACTTTTATAAGAGGAGTTTAGTTGAGTGAGTAGTCTGAGTTTCTGCAGCGCTTTCAGCCATATTTTCCATATCTATACCCTTCTATTTCAAATCTATAAAGATAGGTTTTCACCATCCATAGTTTCACATTACAACTTTTTTGGTCATTGGCCTTAGGGTCCCATCGGTTTCCCTAGGTGTTTCACCCATCTCCCTATCTTTTTGCAACGATCTTCCTCTCTGGTTTTTGTTTTTGCACCACTTTCTAGCAACCCAGTGTCACTTGATCCCAGTCACACCGACATTTAGATCCCTTGACCTTTTTAGTGTGTTTTCCATCAATTTAGCCACCAACCAACACAGTGTTGGAAAACCCAATTTCAGTGGGGTTTAGTTAACTATTTTGTTGTTCATTTTCTTTTGTTAATTTCTGTTTATTTTCAGCAAGATTTTTTCTTTTTTACAAACATGATATGGGCTTAATCAAGAAATACACTTCCACACACAAGCACACCTTAAGTGAAGGGTGCTTTGTTTACACTACCAACCCAAGACTTCACATAATAAATTTATCTCCCCTCATCGAGACAAAGGCATATTGTTGATCTTCCTTCACCATTTTTGTGCCACGTGTGTCTTACCATCATTGTTCCACCAAGGCATTTGTCACAGAGACTATTAGGCCTTCACCCCAATTTCACTTTGGGCATATTACCCCTCCCCGTTGGTTCGAGTTCATAGCCCTCCGAGTCCTCACATCAAATATTCCCCTGGTTCATCCGATTCCTCATATGATTCCGAGCCTCCTTCACCACATATCATCACCATGTTTGGACCCACAGCTGATGCAGGAACCCAACCTGATGTTGTCTCTGATTCTATCCCGCTGGTCACATCGAGAAGAATAGTCTTAGGGACTGTTCCGACAGCCCCCATGCTCCCCTTTATGGTTGGGTTAAGTCTATCAGATTTTAGCCAATTGATAAACAACCCCATACACCATGATGTTGGTTGGCCTTCTATGTCAACTAATCTTCCCTCAAACATCCAAAAGTTTGAGGGTAATTCTAGAGAGGATCCTACCAACCATGTCTGATCCTTCAACATGTGGTGTTCATCCAAATCCATTATCGATGACTCCATTCGTCTTTGGCTATTCAAACCCAAGCTCACTAGAGACACTGTAAAATGGTATGCAGACCAACCCACCACATCTCATTCCATTTTCACGATGGTTTCTAAAGCATTCCTCTCATATTTCCAATTACCTCTCCGGTAAGACACTCATACAGATCTATTGACTTCATTCCCTCAATCCTCCACCACTCGCCTTTCCGACCATGTTGAAAAGTGGAATCGGAGGAGCACATGTAATGCCCCACCCTTCGAAGATCGTGTCTATGTAGATTGGTTTCTTAGGAGCCTTTTATCTCCCATTGGAAAATATGTCACGTCCCATTTTCCTCAGACCGAGGAAGAAGCTCTCCAAACTACTTTGAGATATGACCTGATTTATGTGCAATCCGGTTATGTCTATAACGTCATTCCAAACCTCCCTCATCCTGGAAGTGTCAATGCACCAGGGCATCTCACACCATCGATGGTATCATTGGAACCCTTTCACACCCTTTGCCATATACTCAACAAATGTATGGCTATCTACAAGGGGGCAGTAGTTCCTCCAACACTTATGCCCCTCCTACTAGCAACATGTTTTCAGGGCCCCAACCTGTCTACCAAACCGTTTCTCCTCCTAATGCATAGCCTAGTGATCCAACCCCTCAAGCATTAGCGTCGCAGCGTCCCATGCATCCTCAGCCCCAACAGCCACTGCCCTCTCAGGGTTAGGTGTTTTCACAGCAGAGTAAGACCAATCCCCAAAATTTGAAGAAAAATAATAAGGGGAAGTGTAACAAGGGTAACAAGGGTAATTAAGGTATTCAACCTAGTGAACCCCAGGCGAACCAGCCTAACACTAACAACCAGAAACATGGCACCCAGCCCAAGCAGAACAAGGAGCTTTGTACAAACAATCCTTGCATGTTGTGGTGTACATGGCCATTATACACATGAGTGTCCTCTCTTACACTAGATGTGCCAAATGTGGGAAGCTTAAGTAGCTTCTACGAGTCAACAATCACCTTAGAATCTTGTGTCATATCAACCAGTAATAATTAAAAATCCTTTCCCTTAGTAAGGATTTGTTGTTTCTCAACCTCAGCTAGGTCAAGCAGCCCACCCCCCTCAACCTTCTAGTCCTGGTGACTACTAGATCCTTATGATGAATTATAATGAGGTTAATCCCTCCGATATCAACTCGAAAACTCAGTCGCAACAATATTACAAGCCATCGAATTCATTTGCCATTGAGCCCAAAACTAAAGAATTTGTTGAGCCTCTTATGACATCAAATGGTCCATTACAGATCCCTCAACCTAAAGTCGAGGCCATTCCCAAGATCCCAAAGGGACCATTATGCTGTAATGCAGCTTCTAACCGAGTTACCCATACATACAGTATAGTAGATGACTTGGCGCAATCACCCGCTACCATGTCGATGCTTGAAGTCCTCCAGTAATTCCCATATCAATATAAATCTCTACTAACTGCCTTTGGTGCAGTAGATCCTTCCAACGATTGTGTGATTGTCTTCCCAGTTGACACATCAAAATATCCCTCATTTCCTTCATCTGTTTCTTTCCAAATACTAGTTAAAGTATGTAACGCCATCATCTCCTGATGCATTATTGACGAAGGCGCATCCACCTGTGTGATGTCCATTGTCGTTTGGAAACAACTCAAGTCACCAGAGTTTTCCCCCTCCACCATCACTTTGCATACTTGAGAGGAAACTCCTCCTAGTCTCTTAGCATGTACCACAACTGTCTAGTCACCCTTGCAGGGAATATTGTCGATGTCGACATTGAATTCATTGATGCCCCTTTAGATTACAACATTCTCTAAGGTCGTACTTACACATATGCCATGTCAGCCATCGCATCTATGGTGTTCTACAAGATGTGCTTCCTCCATGAAGGGAAGATCGTTACCATCGATCAGTTGACTTACTATGAGTAGGCATCTGTGACCTCCTCCGAGTCCATTATCTAGTCAAATTCAGATAAATATTCCTCACCACCTCTCACCGGTGTCTCACCTAGAGTATATAAATATTCCTCATTGTTGGGTATTTTCCCTAGTTCTCCCCCTCCCATCTCAGAGCCTAACTCTATGAGTGCTTACATGTTACAAGCATCACAGGTTTCTCTTAAGTAGTCTGGTACATCCAATCAATAGCCAACTCCTCAGCACCCTATTGTTGTTGTCCCAGCAAAGCCTTCTGGATCCACCCCCGCAGGACCTCCTCCGTTTTTGGGTGCCTCTCCTATGTTTCCACCAGGAACTGTTCCTCCAAGTCTTAACCATCTAGAAGTTATTCCACTGGGCCATTACCCTACACGTCAGATACCTTTTTTATTCCCCCCTCTGGGATTATTTTATGTCCCAGTCATGGCTTTCCTAGTCCTACCTAACATGATTTTGGGGATCCCAGTATGGTACATTGATCCCCGTGCAAGCATTCCCCCAGGTCAGCTAATACCTTATCATGCTTTGACCCTAGTTCATCAGTCCCTACAACCCCTACCACTGCTTCAGTTCCATCACAACTTCAATAGGAACCCAATCCTATTGCGAAAGCATCCGAACAAGGGGCAAAGCTAAGAGGAAATAACCTAAGGACAAGACTCCCCAAACTACTCCATCCCCTAATACCCCAAGCAGTCACCTACATGCACTTTATGTAAAGTTGTTTTGATGGTGTTGGGCCACCAACATGTCAGGGGATCTCCCCGGTAAGAAGTCCCAATTAGACCTCAGACCATTTGGTGTAGGATTCCCAGCAGTGGGTCGTATAGTAATGCCTTGACCGTGATTTCGCACATAGACAAGTAAGACAACTTTGTCGGTAGCATGGGTTTGACATCTACAGTGAGTCAAGGAAGGTGCATGAGAGGTTCTAACAACACATTTTAGAAAGATTCATACATACTTATACATAATAGTCGATACATGCATGCGTAAGAAAACAATACATATATCATTTAGAGTAAACCAGATAGCATAGAATACAATACAACATATGCATGAAACGTGATTGCTCTTATTATGTAAAGAAGTGTAAGTTCCAGTCATACAATACATCCATGTCCAACCACTAGTTTCAATAATGGAACATTACAATCACATCTGCCTACTCCTCCAAAGAGATGTACTAGCTCTGCGTAGTGGAGAAACCAAGGCTCGTTACAATATTGTCCAAGCTCTCTCCAAGATAGTCTTATCGGAAGCTTGGCTGACCAAAAACCTTCACAATGAGTTATGAGGGAATATTTATAGAAAAGGGTGGGGTGACCCTTAACATTCCCCTTTATGAAAATTTGACTACCCTCATGGTTCTTCACCTACTCTATGACGGTTACGTCCAACTATCACAACTTGACTTACACTTGACATGACCTTACATTACAATGCACATGTACCCATGTGAAACAAAATGGATTTAGCAAGCCAAGCTAGACATCACTCTGACTTAGACAGCCATGGAAGTCCAACTCCTTAGCATCTTCATGATAATTGACAGTAACATACTGATACCAAGATCGGTAGTCCTTGATGGTGTCCCTGTGTTCCGTGGTGACATCCATCTAAAACCTGACTCTTGCCTCCATAGCATCTGGGTACACTTCTTGAGCTCCTCTGTCCAACTCAACTGAAAGCATGTGCATCATTATATTCAATGTGACCCGCTAGAAACATACTTGTCCATGATGTCTGCACTGATGGGAAAGTCTGGGCTGGTGGTAATTCGCATCAACTCGTCGAAGTACAAGTCAAGCTCTAGTCAGACATGTTTATTTGTCTTTGCTTGGGTGAGAGTCCCAATAGATGGGATCACGTGTGTGCGCACCACAACACCCATACTCCTGAATATTCTTCCATGGGAAGCATGTATGCTAGTGATGATCTACGAGAGCTCTTCATAGTTTCAGATCTGACTTCGGATACATTCTTTCTGCTCGACCGCTTTAGCCCTCATCATCTTAGGCAAGTGAAGTGGGGCTCCTTTGTAATTCATCGTCCATGTTTGCATGTCATCAACAGCAGCATGCAACTTCATCAATATATGTGCTCTTCTAACACATTGTTGTTGCCATCCATTGAGATGGATGACCACCTTATGCACGTACCAAACTTGGAGTACAACACTCGCATCATTGTGTCAAGGGACAATACTTCATCTAGTATTGCCTTCTTTAGTTCATATCAGGCAGACATTGTCACCAAGTCTCCTCCTTGCTTGGCCATTTGTAGTTCCTTTGTCATTCGCCCATTCGTAGCTATCAGAAACTGAACACTTGAGCTAGTGGCTTCATAATACACTTTGGTTGCATCAGCCAAGGCTTCTAGGTGTTTGCACACATCAGACACGATCACTCATTCCTCAACTTGTGTAGGAGATGTATGATCCTCCAGAGTTGATACTCTGCAATACTGCACAACTCTTTGTTGAGATTCATCAAATGAGATTTTGTGCATCTCTCCTTCTGGATGATCACCAAGGATCTTAGTGCCTCCTTGGTCACACGAGACTTGCTCATTATCTGGATGCAGTGAAGTGGGTAATTCTACCTCTTAGTAAGGATGCATGAGGTCTGTGTCCTGTTCCAACTCTTGTTGCTCCATGTCTGCATCCAATTGTTGAAGTTGTTTTTCTATCTCATGAGATAGGTCTTTCTCCTGTGATGGTTCACCCTGTTGGCCTGATTCCAGCTGTTCTAATGAATCAACTACTTCTATGGGCACTGCTTCATGTGTTTGCACATGTTACACCCCCATTTTTATCTGTTGTTGTTGCGCTTCCCTTTCCTATTTGCGCAACTCTTGTTATTTTCAGAGTTACTCGCTCAACTCATGCAACTCCTTCTCTACTTCTTCCATTCTTCTCTTTTCCCTCTGCCTCTGCGCAATTCACATGTCATGCTGGTCCCCTTTTGCCTCTATAACCATAGCTTCTTTCTCTACCAATGGATCTGCTCATAACTTGCAGCTTTTCTCCTCCTCTATGCGATCGACAATCTTCCTCTTACCTTTGTCACGCACTGGTATGCTTGCCTCTGCTGCCACTGCTACTACTGCTGCTAGTGGTGCTTTTTGTGATGTTGCTTCATGTTGCTTCGCTAACCACTCCACAGCAAATCCGACTAGTTCATTAGGTATATAAAAACTGTAGCAATATCTCCATGACTCCTCCTCGGCCCATTGATGTGCCCTGTGGATCCAATTGAACCGAACTCTCATGCAATGATCTTTCACAATGCAATGTTGGGTACTTCTTCATTAGTTCTACTTCGACATCTGCTTGCTTGATACTCTAGATCTCATATAACCCAATCTGCATCGGAATATTGGGCCAATGTGATTTCTTCTTCCTGTGCAATCTAGTTATCAATCCTGTCGAGATGTGATATGCTACCTCTTGCATGATAAGTATGTCAAGGGAAAACTTCGGTAGAACATGCAGAGGCTTCTCCGCAGTGAACATTTGGATGAAGGTGCCGAACGGTGAGGCATACCAATCAGCAATGTCGAACAGTTCCTCCATTGCTTCCTTCGACATTCAGGGTGGATCCTATTCGAATATGATCTTGTATATTGGGGTGAAAAAATGATCAGACAGTTGTGTGATTACTCATTTGAATCTGCATTCAGACAACAACTTGAAATATGTGTTCTCAGTAGTCTCCGTCGGTGACATGCCCACTCCAAGCCTGGGAACCTGCATCGGGCACAAACTGCATATAATATGTAGGCAGACATGTAAATTTCTGCATGCATACCTCCGAGTGACTGTCGAGCCTTCATTACCTGTTACTTCAGCTGATAAGCCAACATGTCAGACCAGTTACATGGTTTTCCTTCTTTGGCCAGTTGGTCCAGTGCAATCACCCAACTCTGTGGGAAGGTTTCCATGCTTTCTTGCCCATACACTCAACATACAAATATGACCAAGTGTTGATATGCCTTCTGTAATATATTCATCTTATAGATCTGGTTGGGTGTCAACCTGAATCGAGCTAGCTCCTTTACCCAGTTCTTTATAATTTCTCTAGAGTTAGCATTGTTTTTGGGTAAGCTGAAGGGATTCTTCATGATAGTCATGGGCTCTGACATCTGATACATCTCATCATAGTGTCATGCCTAGAAGGTTGCAAGCTTCGTCCCACTGACACTGCTCAAGGTCATCATCTCGGGATGAGTGTGGAAGACGATCTAGTGTATCATGTCTGCACATGGGAACGTGGGGTGTCTGCATGTAATATGGTACAAGCCAGACTTTTGAATGTTCACATACACCTGATGGTCTTCGAGGTCTTCCTCAAAAGTGCCTGCAAATTATTCATTTACCTCTTTACACTTCAATTTGATGTACTTGTCTAGAAACAACTTTATATCTTCATAGATCGGTAGACTAGAGGACACTCGCTCAACTGTTGCTCTAGCTGCATTTTTTTCATTGTCATGTGATCCAGCTCTCTTGGAAGCTATTGATCTTATACTGCTAAGAGGCTGATGAGCACCTAAAAGATCTGGAGACAAGAAACATGCATGGAAAGAAATCTGTCAGCAAAAACTAAAGCAAATTCACAGAATGACATAGCACATACCGGAGGAACTGATAGGCAAGATTGCGCAATTTCTTCTAAGAGGCTAGGTGACTGGATGTGAGAAATATGCAAAAGGAAATTAGGTTGTCTGGGAGGCAAACCTGATGGGTCTATGCAATACACAATCCAGATTGGTTGTTGGGATTGCACAATGCACAATTCCAGTTAGGAGTGACTGCGAGCTCAGGGACTGCATTGCACAATTTTCGGCGCCATCAGTCACTGTCCCTCAAAAATGCGCAAAATGGTCCTAGAGGACAATGCTAGGTAGAAATGCGCATTTCTGGAGAGGAAGACAGAGCCTTCCTTCCCCATATTCCATAATGTTGTCCTAGTGAAGGCAGAGTCTAGGCCAAGGCTGGCCCGACTCATCAATGGGTGATTAAAAGAAAATATGAAAGTGAATGCATGGTGACACTAAGTGAAAGCAGAAGTGATTGACAGTGTGTTAAGATTCGGTCTTGTCAGTCCTCTGTTAGAGATCAAAACTCTTTCTACATCTCATTTTTAAGTGTCTCGCTCCATTCACTCAGCTGCATTCTGCTAGAGGCATGCCATAATCTACCAGAAGGGCCTTGTCAATTCATTCCCCTCATGTCTTGTACCTGCTGGCTTAGGACTTTTCATCAAAGTTATTAAGGTCCATGATAGTCAATGTTTGATCTTTTAATGGATAAGAGTCATTTCAGTCATTAGGTGTAGGGTTTGCAAATTGTTGTTCCCAAATAATACTTGCAGGCCAGAGGAAGGTTCAATAGTTCACTCAAATGATGTTTCCGAGCAAGAAACAATGAATTTTGGAACACTGAGAGAGTTTTTTGTCCAAAACATGCCAAGGAAGAAAACCCTTCTTCACTTTTTACACAGGTGTCATGGTTTAAGAGAAATGTCAAAAATACCATTGCCTTAGGGAATTGAATGCACCTCTG
Organism: Pinus tabuliformis; assembly: GCA_031772625.1. Taxonomy (NCBI): domain Eukaryota; kingdom Viridiplantae; phylum Streptophyta; class Pinopsida; order Pinales; family Pinaceae; genus Pinus; species Pinus tabuliformis. Next base: position 720,871,745 of record CM062813.1, read on the forward strand.
GAGTGACCTTGGGAAAATCACGTTTTCTCCTAGCTCGGTTGGCCCAATTACTTGCTTGATGAGCCAAATGGTAACTAAACACAAAGCGCTTTCCAATGAGCTATCATGAGCTCAATTTGGAGTAGAGGAAGGCATTCAAAAGTTGACTGTAACAGCACTCTGCCCTGAGGCAGCCTCATTCTGCACATTTTTACCAGTCTTGGGATATTTGAATTTTGACAGAGAAACTGAACTCAAAATTGAAAAATTCTAGTTGGTTTGGAAAGTAGACTCAAAGACCTTTCCAACGAGCTATCCTGCACCCAATTTGGACACCGAGAAGGCCTCCAAAATTGGTCTGCAAGAAGGCCCGGTGCACTCGGGGTCCGCACCTGTCACAAAGAAAAGGTGCAGTCAGGTCCACACGATCCATAACCATTACGTGCTGGACCACAGTTAATGTGAAGAAAAAGTGCGGACCTAGACATTTTTGTGCAAAAAATAGGGTTTTACTCCCTGTGCGCCGCGCCACTAGCGCGACGCTAAAATTATAGGGCTCCAATGGAGAAACAGCTTGCATATTTGGATTCAGCATCGAAAATTACGACTACTGGTGTCCGGGAAAGAGATTTGGGCAAGGTATGGGTCTTCTAAAGGTCAAAAAACACCCAAAAATGGCCTCTCTGCCACTTTTTTGACACATAGTAAGCAGTCTTGGGAGAATGAAGATTTGGAGGGGAAAATGAGCACCAAATTTGAAAATTCTAGTGGGGTTAGAAAGTAGACAGGACAAGCTTTCCAACAAGCCCACTTGGGCACATTTTTGACACCTGCAAGTGCCCCAAAATAGGCCCCAAAGTAGCACGACACACAGAGAAAATGGCGCGGCGCACAGAGGAAAAATTGCCAATTTTCTTCCGTTTCGCGAAATTTTAGTTCGCAACTTCTCCAAGTGGGCCTGGTCATCTACACTTTAGTTCTTTGGCACCAAAGGCGGCATTTAAAGATTTTTTTCTCCAATTTGGCTTCTATCGAAGTGGCGAAGGAAGGCAAACGGTCACCCAATGCCAAATGTCATGTTTGCAGCGCTGCACTGTAGCTGATGGTTGGCTCTCCATTTCCATTTTGTAATGATTCGAGTAACTTCCCAACCCCTGGGTGTTCTATCTCTTCCTCACACCTTCTATATATTGTATGCAAGTTATTTGCAAAGGGTTGGTTGGCTTGTAACTTCTGGGAGACTGTGGGAAAGAAACTTTGTTTCTGCACTATGTATTTTTTATAGAGAATTAATGAAAGGTAGCAACTCTGTTTCATGAGATTCTTGTGGTTGTGAGTGTATCAAATGTATTTCTTATGTGTTCATATGTATTTACTTATGTTTCATAATTCATTTCATGCTCATTCCCAGTGAAATTTTCTGAGTGAGATTAGGTAGAATCCAATTTTTGTTGCTCTGCCTGTGGGAAAATTTGTTTCAGTGTTATTTTTTCTGTTGAAAAGGATTCATGTCACTATGCCCTTTTCACTTTCTTCAGCAATCTATTCATGCCGTGATACCTCAAACTAAATTGTTAAATTTTTCGCCTACCTTGCCTCACGGAATAATCTATGCCTTCATATTCAATTCTCTGTTCTTTGCTGAGCGCCGATCCCATAACATCCCAGAAGCTCGGTCATTTCATAAAATTGTTTCCAGAATCCCTATTCACTTACTAGCCTAAGGTAAATATTGCATTGTAAGTCATCTCAGACCGTTTTCGATCATCTATTCACTGAGCGTGACTCGAAGAGAGCCCTCTCCTGCTCTGGTAGGGCTAGCTACCAAACTGAGCGTGGTTTGTGGTTACCCTAATTTTTGCCTTCCTTCAGCCTAAGGTAGATTTAGGTGCTAACACAGTGCATGCAAACATGAATGAAAGATTCAGTAAACATATCAACATGCATGTGGGTGAAGTGAGTCGTCGAAGCGGCGACCATTTGTGAAAAATAGTTTCATGCATGCGACAACAGTGAGATAGAAATGAAAACTGAAACAGTGCTAGGAAAATCTATTATACATGTAAATGACAACAAATGTTAAAAGAAATCAAGCAAACAAAACTCACACAAGAGAATACACAAAAAGCGACAAAAATGTTGAAAAAGACAAGTTGAGGCCACTTACCCATGAATAGCTGAGCCAGATGTGTCGAAGAGTCATGGATGTGCTGTGGGGTGTTATAGCTCCATGATTGATGTGAAAGAACGAGCTCTGATGTGTTGAATAAATAAGTTTTGAGCTCATGACATGCATGCCATGAATCTAGGAAAAAGCGACAATTGGAGGAAAGTTTCTAAAACAACTTTGCATGTAACCTCTAGCTACTGAAAATAGCTCCCTGAATCATGGGATTCCTTTTGCATGTTTTCTTTTGCTATTCCAGGAAAAAGCAACCCATGCATGCAAGTCAATTTTCCTTGGTCCTGGGTGGAACTGGTCAACCCAACTATTCATGCATGAAGCTGCTCAACTGCTTGAAGGAAATGCGCATTTCTAGCTGGGAGTTAGGCTAGCTGCCCAAGAGATTTGCGCAAATTTTTGGCTGAGCAGCCCTTCTAGGGAAAATTTTGCAATTTTCACTGTGAGGGTTGGCTAGCAGAATTGTGCAATTCTGGAGTCAGGCGGGCTACCAGAAAGGATAACGCAATTTCTAGAGAGAAGGCTAGTTTCCCTCCAAAAATTCACAATTTATTGGGGGAGTTGCTCAGCCTGCACCTGTACCAAGTCCGGATGAACCACCTATGAGGGGAAAGCATCAAGTTGTTATCAACAGGTTACTTATGTGCAAGAGAAACACTGAAGCTTGTGTACTTGATGAAGCAAGACAAGGTGTTGTGAAAAGTTGGTAGGGAGGCTCCAAAATGAAGCTCGCTACAACAAGTTGTTGGGCATGTCACCAATAATTGTCCTGAACTTCCTCATCTTAAACCTTTGGTTCATGAAATGTTCCCTAAGTCAAATATCCCTGAATTCCATGTTAACTTACCTGGTCCACCCAAGAAACTCAAAATGTTGCACAAAAACCACCCTTGTGCCCTGTATGATCATCATGGTCACTATTCCCATTGTTTCCCTCGTCTCAATGAATTTTCTGATTTCCTTGAAGCACTTCGTGAATACGGGGCCACTCATAGTGGAACACCTACTTCTCTACCTGTGGATTTTGGTACCCCTAGTAAACCAGAACAAGGGGACTCTAATCCCACCATCGTGATCCCTCCCCCCGATGTCGAGATGGCAGACACCACAGGCCATATCCTTTACCTGTCATCATCCTTGAGTTCCTCGTAGGAAAACTTTTTAGGTTTTTGCGCGCACTTCTATCGAACCTCTTTCAACTGAATCCCAGGTCTCAACATCTATATATCCTCCATCTACCAACTCATCATCTCCCATTCAAGATCATGCGTATGTGAACCTTATTTCTCACGTTGATGCACCACGTAATGTCGCCGCATCATGTAGTCAGTCTTCCTCCCGTCCGCCCATCTTCCATTATGACGAGGACATCATGGAAGCTGTGTCTACCACTGATTACCCTTGCACTTAGGCAAGGGGGCATTTTTTAGAGGGTTTTGAAGGCCACTCCCTTCCTAATTATCCTAGTTCACTCTACCTAAATAAATGTTGCTCATAGAATATCCCTTTGATTTTCATGTCTTTATTTCTACCATGCAGTTAGGTAGATTGCATCATCTCATCCGTTGGTTTTTGCACCTTTCAGATGGATCCATCATCCACACTGTATATTTGTCACACCGACAGTGCGAGTCGCTTATCCAGGAATCTAGCCTCAGCCATTTTACTCCCTTGCATACGTTAGTCGCTTCAAACGACGTGTGCATTGGATCTTCCACCAATAACAAGGAAAAATATGATGCAATGATAGGTTTTCTAGTAGATTTCCTTGCTCATCACATCCTTCATCTTCATGTTCGTGTTCATTTAGATTCCTTCCTACTTGTCATGCAATTGAATGGTGTGTATCATGTGCATAACCAAGTCCTATTTAGAAAATATCTACGAGTTAAGTTGTTGGTACCGTTGTTCCTATGAGATAATAATGGTCAGCTATTATGCCAGAGCATCTAAGATAAATGTTTTGGGCGTTTTTTGCTTTAATTTGGGAGACCAATGAATAAACAAATATAGAACTGATATACTTAACCCTTTGAATAATATAAATATCTCAGTAAAGGGCTGCTATAAAATTTCACACAGTGATAAATATTCAATAGTGGTGAGCAAAAAACAAAAATAATATGATTATCACAATTGTCAAATAGATAATTGCCTAATCATAAGTATGAAAACCTCTGACCGATGTTCAGAAGCTTCAAGAGAATATTCTTATGCTTATAATGATATGTTGATGATTTATTGATTCAGAGGGAATTAATTAAACATACAATCCATTAATCCAATCTCTTTAATGATTATCACTTCAGAAAGATTATATGAATAGATTGAGACACAATTATTCCTACCTAGTTATCTCTGTAAAGTCATAAGAATATGAAGAACAACATAATGAGTAATACTAGAAAAACTTACATGAAACACAAACTATGCAAAACAAAATTTAGAATCCTTTGCTTCATATTGAGGTTCCAGAAAACTCAAGTACATCAAATGTTTAGAAAATTATTCATAAGGGTGCAACCCTTGAAAACTCGTGAAGAGAGTTATTTATACAACAATAGGAAGAAAAATATCCTAAACTTCTTTTAAAAATAGATTATTTGCACAATAAAAAATAAAATTGTCCAATGATCTGGCACTAGTTTAGTGTTGTGCTGTTTGACGACATATCACTGAAAAAGTTGAAAGGAGGTTGAAGCTAGCTTATTGTTCCTTCAAAAGTTGAATGCTGTTCAATTATCCTTAATTAAGTAAATCTATTAATTCTTCCCAACATTTCTTATCTGGGATAGAAATTCTTGTTATCCTTTGTAAGTTTCATCTATCTTGGTGTATTTCGTAAAACAGGGCTTTACCTGAAATATATGCTTGATTTAATCTGGGATGAAGAAAGAGTCCCTGAGTGTTTTTATTATGACAGTTGTATTGTTGATCCTTTGTTTTAATAGTCAAGGCTCTGCATAGTTGTCTTCTTCTTTATTCCTTGTGTAATGGTCTTCTTCTCTGAATATAGACTTTTTAACAGTTTTCTTGTTGAGTCTTAGAATAAACAAACTTTGGGACTGATATTAGAGTTGTCTATCCAATGCTTAAGTCTTCGGCTAATTACCTGCAAAACACAACAATAGTTAAGAAAACACAAGTTTAGGAGGAAGGCGATTGATGGCTTTGTTTACACAGGGATGCTTGAGGAAGGAGTTGTGGTAGCGTCCTGAACATAATTGGAGGTCAAACGGCATCGTAGAGGTTCACGGCAGCGCTGAAGGGTTTTAATGGTTTACACTGTGAAATGGGTGTAAGGCACGAAAATAAGAGTTTTCGGGGTTTTTAAAGTGTAACGGGCAAGTTTTAATATGGCGTGAATGTTTGAATAATCGGCAATTTATCGAGTTGGCAAGGAGGAGGTTTTAAAGGGTCATCACACCGCTTACGAGGCAAAGGTGTTTTTGAAGAGGGCTCACCTGATATACTTTAGAGTGTGACATGTAGCCTCAGACGGTCGGGGAAAACCACTTTACCGGATGGGTATTTTTCGGGAATCGGGCATGGCGATATAGATGTGGAGCGTTGCATTCGATGGGATTTGATCTAATGGTAGTCGGGCAAGGGAAGTGAGCGTGCAATAGAGCATGGGCTTCGAGAGGGGCCCAACACTTTAAGCATTGGCGGTAAGGGATTATTGAAGGTTAATGATGGGTTTAACATTAATCGGGCAGAGGCTAAATGAAGTTATGTGGAGAGGAGGCTAACGGGTGTTTATCGTAATAGCGGGGAATGAATGGTTATAAAGGATATGATAGCTAGATGTGGGTCTGGGTGATTTAGTGAATAGAGGGATAGAATATCGCATATCGCATTTTCTTAAGCCTGATGTTTCATTCCCTTAAGAGCAATGCAATGCGATAAGATCATACGATCAGGAATCGTAGTCATCCAATGGTTGACAGCGTTATCGCACATCGCACATCGCTCTTTTCTTCTGCCCAATGGTTCATTTTGTTATGAATTATGCGATGCAATATTACACTTTAGGAAATAACCATTTGAACATTTCAAAGCTTCAATTTCTACCTACCCTTCTATTCCTAACATTTTACTTATTCTTTTAGAGTGCATTTAAACTAGCAACTCAACATTTCTTTTTATAAACAATCTAACTCTATTTCTAACCTTATATCATCCAAGGGCTCAGATTAAGATTATGAGTTCTTTTTATTTTCTCTACCTAACTATGATCTACCAAGATTAAACTGTTTGGTCAGATTTTATTCTCTGATCTATAAACATAAAATTCAAAGCATGGAATAACCAAGATTAAACAGTTTGATTACCATGGATTGTGGCATGAATAACAAGTTGCACACAATCATTATTATGCATAAAAGTAAATAGTAGTGGCATTTAGACTTGCACACTTTCATGTTTTATTTCTATTTTCTTTTCTGTCTAACCTAGCATTTTATTTTTCCTTTATTTTTCTAGGGCATCTACCCTAACATTTTCTTTGATATGGACATATTTATTAAAAAAATTCCTAACATTTTTTACTCAATATTCTTTTTGTCCATATCCTATCTTAACATTTTGTATATACATTTTCATTTTTTGTCTAATTTATTCTAACTTATCAAAACCAAAAAATGCTACAACATCGGCTCCAACTGGGGACTGCTTTCTCCTGTAGAATGCAAAGAACCTACAGATCCATGTGCCTTCTCCTCGGGCTCTGGAGTCTTTTCTGTAAAAAATCTCATTGACAGCTTAAAAATAAAAGAAACTGGAATATTTACAGTGAAATGCATCTCAACTTCTTAGTACTAAATGAAATGTTTGAGAAACCTTCCATTTATAGGATAAGTGGAATATTGTCCCTCAAGATTTTGCAGCACAAAGGTGTTGTTACCCTTTACTTCAACAATTGCTAATGGACCAAACCATAGGTTGTCAAACTTACCATGCTTTCCCTTTTCTTCCCTCCTGGAGTCCCATCTTAGAACTAGGTCACCTTCTCTGAAGTCCCTTTCTGTGGCTCTTCTGTCAAACAAGCTTTTCATCTTATTCTGATATTTCTTCAATTTGTATTGAACTTCATTTCTGTTTTCATTTAGTTCAATAATCTGATTTATCGTTCTTGAAAAATCATCAAGTTCATCTGTTGAGGCCTGCAATAATTTTAAAGCTGGGAAAGCCAAATTAGTGGGAAAAATTACATCTTTCCCATAGACTAACTGAAAAGGAGATTCACCAGTAGATCTTTTGAGAGTTATTCTGTTTTCCCATACTGCATAAACTAAATGAGAGTCCCAACTCTTTTTATGATCTACTAGGACCTTTTTTATTACCTTTACTCGACTTTTATTTGAGGATTCTACAAGGCCATTACCTTGAGGGTAGTATGGAGTTGAATGATGTAACAGAATCTGATATTTCTGGCAAAACTCAATCATTTTAACACTATAGAATGTTGCTGCATTATCTGTGACAATTTGAGTTGGGCAACCAAACCTAGATAAGATGTTTTCTTCAATGAACTTAATTACTACTGAATCAGTAGCGTTTCTTACTGGAGTCGCTTCCACCCATTTAGTGAAGTAGTATGTTGCTGTGAGTATCCATATGTGCTGATTACTTGAAGTGGGATGGATTTCTCCAATAAAATCTAATCCCCATTGAAGGAAAGGTGTTGAGATTATTGATGGTACTAGTGGAAGAGCTGCTAGTTTCTGCTTACCAGCAAACATCTGACAAGGAACACAACTTCTGACCTTTTCCCCCACTTGCAAGAACAATGTTAGCCAGTAAAATCCTCCCCTTAATATCTTGTATGCTGTTTCTCCCCAACCATAATGTCCTCCACAAAACCCTGCATGAAAATGATCAATGATTCCTTCAGTTTCTGATTCTGTTAAACATAATAAAAAAATATTCAATGGATCTTTCCAGTACAAATTTGCAATTATGATGCAATACTTGACTAATTTTAATTTAAGACTTTTACACTGGGCTTTGGAAAATGATGTTGGGAATTCAAAATGGAGGAAAAAATTTACAATGTCTTTATAACAATCTGACAATAGAAATTTGTCGTCAATATGTAAAGAGTTGATCTGATCTGAAGGTAAAGGTTCTTGTGGATTCTTTTCTTCAGGTTGAAGAGAAGGTTCTTGTGGATTCTCCCCTTTTAAGATCAAGAAAGTTTCTTGTGGATTCTTTTCTTGTGCAAGGACAGAAGGTTCTTGTGGATTCTTCTTTTGTACTAGGATAGAATGTTCTTGTGGATTCTTCCCTTGTACTTCTAAAATAGAATTGTTTCCAAGCACTTTGCAATTGGATTCTGCTAGGAGTTTGGCTAATCCCTGGCCTTTTGCTAGCTTTGTAGTTTTGATAGTTATATCAAACTCAAGGATTTGAGTCATCCACCTACCTCTTTTCCCATCAGTGTTAGGTTGAGTTAAAACAATTTTTATAGCACCGTTATGAACATAAGCAGTAATAGGTGAATGTAGGACATACATCCTGAAATATTTCAGGGCTTGAATGAGAGGATAGGCTTGCTTCTCGATTATGTCATACTTAAGCTCAGCATCTCTCATAACCTTACTGAAAAAGGCTATGGGTTGGTCACAGGAATCTTCATTCTTTTGTAATAGAATAGCAACAAGGGTTGTTTCTGAGGCAAAAGAAAATATACTGAATGGTTTAGTATAATCAGGGCTGGCCAAGGTGGGAGCTTCAAAGATAGCTTTCTTGATCTGATCAAATGCATGCCTAGAAGAGTCAGTCCATTTAACTTCATGATCCTTTCAGAGCATGTCAGTTATATCTTTTACAATCTCTGCATAATTTGGGATGAATCTCATTAAAAAATTAATCTTACCCAGAAAAGCTTGAATTTCTTTCTTGTTTCTAGGTAAGGTCAATGTTTCAATGGAAGACACACACTTAGGATCAATTACCACTCCTTCCTTTGAGATTATATGGCCTAATATTTTTCCTTCTTTGATAGCAAACAAAGACTTTTTAGGGTTCAATGATATCCCAAATTTCCTACACCTATCAAAAACCTTGTTCAAGTGCTTTAGATGTTTCTGATCAGATTTAGAAAAAATAGTAATGTCATCAAGATAAATAACTACAAATTTGTTTACCTGACCCATGAAAGCTACATCCATAGCTCTCTGAAATGTTGCTCCAGCATTTGATAAGCCAAATGGCATTCTAGCATACATAAATGTACCCCAGGGTGTAGTGAAGGTTGTCTTTTCCCTGTCTGTTGGATCAACATTCACCTGATTATAACCTGAAAAACCATCAAGCATAGAAAGTCTTTGTGCTCCTAAAACCATTTGAAGTAACTGGTCCATCTTGGGCAAAGGGTAATTATCCTTTAATGATGCTTTGTTCAAATTTCTAAAGTCCACACAAAGCCTGATTTCTCCATTCTTTTTCCTAACTGGAACTAAATTTGCAACCCAATTAGAATATCTAAGAGGGAGAATGATCTGGGCATCTAGCATTTTCTTAATTTCCCTTTCGATAGTTGGTAGAAGGGCTGGATTAATCCTCCTAAGTTTTTGTTGATAAGGGACTGCTTTTGGCTTCAAAGGGATCTTATGTTGTATTAATGAAGTATCATAAGTTTTTAGATCAGCATAGGTCTAAGCAAAAACATCCTTATAATTTTGAAGTAACTTAAGATATTGAGTTTTAATCTCAGGGTCTAGAGATGCACAGATTTTGATGCTTTTGACATCATCATTTGTTCCAATGTTAATTTCTTCTATATCCTCTTTTGAAGAAATGGACTAAGGATTTCGGAGAACATCATTTTGATCAAACAAACTTTATAAAGGTATCAAGCCTTTTGGAATAAAATTGTTAGATAATTGAATAATATTATGATCAGTAATTTTTGAATTGAAATCTAAAGTATCATTCTCACTTGTATTTTCATTTATTTCGGAACTATATTCATCTATTTGTAGAAGAGAAAATTGATCTACAAGTTGCAGAAAAGATTTCAAGTGTTCATCATCTTCAAATATCTGCCAGTGTTTCAGATTATTTGGGATAGATGGTTTATACATGACTTGTATTTGGTAGAGTACATTAGTTTGATCAGGAATTTTAAATGAACTAGCAGAAACAACTAAGGCATCTGCATGAATATTCTGATCTCTCATAATATAAGTCAAATTAAAGGCATCAAAGAAGTTTTCAACTAAATCCCATACTTCATTCCGGTAAGACCTAAGTATAGGATGTTTATTCTGGCAAATACTTCTCACTTGTTTGAAAATAAGTTCTAAATCAGTAAAAACACTTATTTTCGAACCTTTAAGCTTTTGGCTAATTGCAATCCTAAAAGGAAATCTTCATATTCAGCCACATTATTTGTAACTTTGAAGTCGAGCTTACATGATTGGGTAACGTTTTCTTTTTATGGTGATATTAAAACTTCTCCAACTCCTAATCCATCTTTTGTACAGGAGCCATCAAAGAATAGTTTCCATATATCAGTTTTATTTGGTACTGGACTTTCAATTACATCTTCAATTTTAACTTGAGTTTCATGCACTTGGTTTGAAGAGAGTTGAAAGCAACCAAAATCTTGGTCAATTGCATAAATGGGATGGTTCCTTGGCTGGTCTGCTTTACAAACAGTGTGCACAAATCTTACCTCCCTATATAATCTTAGTTGTTCTCCCCCATAAACTGGAATAGTAGCATAAGACATATCCATCTGAAGAGTTCCCCCTAATTTGGCACAGCAAGACCTTGAAAGGAGCATTCCAAATTTGGGAGGGATATATGTGACAACTATATCAAGTACTATACTTTTCACTGGAATTTGGGCAAGGGTGACTACTAAATCCTTAATCAATCCTAAGCAAGGCACCCTTTTAGAATCAAAGGTGTACAAGTCATGATAGGATCTAGTTATGTCAAGTTTCAAATGATCCATGATAGTTTTTGGCATGAGGTTATGTGATTTTCTAGAATCAAGCATACAATTATACAACATGGAATCATTTGTCTTAAGAGTTACATAGAAAGGAGGAACTAGTCCATCTATCATATATGAGCTTGGGCCAAAAACAACTATTGTTTTTTCATCTTGCAAACTAACGATATCACCTTCAGCATCAACCGAGGTATTTTGTATCCATTTGGAGACCTGATTTTTATACCTAGGGTTTTTAGAAAGTTTTGAAAGAGGAATTGGAATTTTAACTCTTTCTAACTCTTTTTCAACATTAAAAGTAGTCAATGCATTTTTGTCATTTTGATGAATATCAATTGGTTGTTATAATGGTGGAATAAAATTTGTTTGAGTTTGAGCATCTTTGGCACGAGGTTCAATAACTAGAGTTTCCTTAGGAGGTCTTCCAGGGCTAGGCCTAGGCCTAAGGTCATATCTTTTGTTCAACTCTGCAACTAAAAATTCAGAGAATCCATGGTGTTTAGAAACCTGTGAAGATTCTTGATCTTCTTGAACCTGATTTTGTTGTGTAAGAGGAATAATAACTATTTGATCAGAGGAAGTATCCAAATTATTTATATCTTCAGTGCTGGTCATAGTATTATCATCAGGTTTTTGATCATCTATCAACAAAGGAGTAGGAACATGTTGATCATTACTAGGTCTCTGAAGAATTTGTAATGGTGGATTTCTCTAATGCTGACCTTGATTTTGATTTTGGGGTCTGGAAACTGTTTTTTGAGTTGTCCTAGGTTGAGTCTCAATCTTGGAAATTCTATTAGATATATTTCTAATAAGAGAAGTTATTTCATCTATTTTAGCATCTTCAGTATTAATCTTAGAGGATCTAGAAGCCTATGGTGTCGATTTGAGTTTTCTTTGGGCCTTTTCCTCTTAAGCTTTCAAAGTAGTTGAAGCGGCCCTATTTGCTTCTACCTCAATAGCATTTGTTTGCATATCTTCAATAGTTCTTGAAGTTCTCTCTCTTAACATAACAACAAAATCATCATCAAAGGCTTTAGAAATCTAGACTTTGTTGTTGCTACAGGGGGTTTATAATTAGGGGTATTTTATGATAAAGCTTATTGAATTTTTTGATAAAGTCTGATACAGGTTCACCAAAATTTCTTTTAAGTTCATCAAACTCAGTAAGAAAGTAAAGAGGATCCTTTTTCACACCCCACTGGTTTTTAAATATAGTTGTAAGCTCTTCCCAATTTCTAATGGTATTTGTAGGTAACTGCCTAAACCAAATTCTTACATTTCCTTCAAGCGATTGTACAAACAACCTCATGTAAACATTTTCTCATTCAATATTCATGTTATCTGCAAAGTCTAAAAAGGCTTGAAGATGGTCTTCAGCAGAAGGACCGGTCTCTCCATTATACCTGGGAAGGTATTTCAAGTATCCAGTTGGGAATGCATCAAGATTAGGAGGTAAGACTAAAGTTGCATATCTAGCCTGTAAAATAGGTTGGAAAGCCATAGTGGGAGGTGGTGTATGAGGTGTTTGTGTGGATGTAGAAGTTGAAGAAGGTGATTGAGGGGTTGAAGAACTAGTTGGGGGTGAAGAAGGAGGGGATCTCTTGAGTGATTTCAAAGGAGTCCTAAGAACTAAATTTTGGACCTGTGGATGAATACCTTCCTTTGTTTCAAAGAGTGGATTTGAATACATTGAGAACGTCTCTTCAGGTTTTTCAAAAGTAAAAGCTTCAAGTTGTCCAAAAGTGGGAGGAAATGAATAAGTGGTAGGGGATATGAAATCTGTTGGTTTATATTCTGGTAAATTAACACCCAAGTCAAATTCAATTTTAGGAGATCCTGGTGGCAGTGAGGGTTTTGGATGAGTTTCAAATGAATGAATGAGGAATGATGATTTAAAATCAACTCCTCTCCTCAAGCGTTTAGCAACCCTAGGTGATAGGTGAGAGTAATTTGGACAGGATGGAATGTTACTATAAGGATCAAATGATGGTAAATCTTCAGAATGTAAGACTGAAGAAGAAGAAGAAGAAGAAGAAGAGGGTTGATGTTCCATTTTTGAACTGGCTTTTCTCATATTTTTTTCAGGATCTAACAAAGGATCAACTAGGTTACCCTCTGAACGAGATTTGGTGTGCTTAAAAGGTGCCAGTTTGAGAGAGTGGAGTTGCCAGGTGAAGGATTTTAACCTTTCTAGACCTTTAATCACCTTAAAGGAATAGAATACATATCGTTTCCCCAGGAAAAATTAATGGAATTCGAGTCCCTGACAACGACGCCAGTTCAATGTTGTACCTCTGAGATAATAATGGTCAGCTATTATGCCAGAGCATCTAAGATAAATGTTTTGGGGGTTTTTGTTTTGATTTGGGAGACCAATGAATAAAACAAATATAGAACTGATATACCTAACCCTTTGAATAATATCAATATCTCAGTAAAGGGTTGCTATAAAATTTCACACAGTGATAAGGCTTGAATAGTGATGAGTAGAAAACATAAATAATATGATTATCACAATTGTCAGATAGATAATTGCATAATCACAAGTATGAAAACATTTTACCGATGTTTAAAAGGTTCAAGAGAATAAGCTTATGCTTACAATGAGATGTTGATGATTTATTGATTCAAAGGGAATTAATTAAACAGACAGTCAATTAATCCATTCTCTTTAACGATTATCACTTCAGAAAGCTTATAGGAATAGATTGAGACACAATTATTCCTACCTAGTTATCTCTGTAAAGTCAAAAGAATATGAAGAAAAACATAATGAGTAATACTGGAAAAACTTAAATGAAACACAAACTATGAAAAACAAAATTCAGAATCCTTTGCTTCATATTGAGGTTCCAGAAAACTCAAGTACATCAAATGTCTAGAAATTCTTCATCAAGGGTGCAACCCTTGATAACTCGTGAAGAGAGACATTTATACAACAGTAGGATGAAAAATATCCTAGACTGCTTTTAAAAATAGATTATTTGCACAATCAAAAATAAAACTGTCTAATGATCTGGCAATACTTTAGTGCTGTGTTATTTAATGACATATCACTGAAAAAGTTGAAAGGAGGTTGAAGCTAGCTGACTGTTCCTTCAAAAGTTAAATGCTGTTCAATTATCCTTAATTAAGTAACTCTGTTAATTCTTCCCATAATTTCTTATATGGGATAAAAATGCTTGTTATCCTTTGTAAATTTCATCCATCTCGTTGTATTTAGTAAAAGAGGGCTTTACCTGAAATATATGCTTGAGTTCAACCGGGATGAAGAATCCCTGAGTGTTTTTATTATGGGTGTTGTATCACTGATCCTTTGTTTTAATAGTCAAGGCTCTGCATAGTTGTCTTCTTCTTTATTCCTTGTGTAATGGTCTTCCTCTCTAAATATAAACTTTTTAACAGTTTTCTTGTTGAGTCTTATAATAAACAGACTCTAGCACTGATATCAAAGTTGTCTATCCAATGCATAAGTCTTCGACTGATTACCTGCAAAACACAACAATAGTTAAGAAAACACAGGTTCAGGAGGAAGGCGATTGATGGCTGTTTTTACACAGGAACACCTTAGGAAGGAGTTGTGGTAGAGTCCTGAACGTAATTGGAGGTCAAATGGAATTGCAGAGGTTCAGGGTAGCACTGAAGGATTTTAAAGGTTTAAACTATGAAATGGGTGTAAGGCACAAAAAACGAGTTTTCAGGGTTTTTAAAGTGTAACGGGCAAGTTTTAGTATGGCGCAAATGCCTGAATAATTGGCGGTTTATCAAGTTGGCGAGGAGGCGGTTTTAAAGGGTCGTCGCACCGCTTATGAGGCAAAGCTGGTTTTGAAGAGGGCTCACCCGATATACTTTATAGCATGACACATAGCCTCAGGGGGGTCGGGGAAAACCGCTTTAACGGACGGGTATTGTTCGGGAATTGGGCATGACCGGTATAGATGTGGAGCGTTGGATTAGACGGGAGTTGATATAACAGCAGTTGGGCAAGGGAAGCGAGCAGACGATAGAGCATGGGCTTAGGGAGGGGCCCAATGCTTTAAGCATTGGCAATAAGGGATTATTGAAGGTTAATGATGGGTTTAACATTAATCGGGTAGAGGCTAAATGAAGTTACATGGAGTGGAGGTTAACAGGTGTTTATCGTAATAGTGGGGAATGAATGGTTATAAAGGATATGATAGGCGGATGTGGGTCCGGGTGATTTAGTGAATAAAAGGATAGAATATCACATATTGCATTTTCTTAAGCCTAATGTTTCATTCCCTTAAGAGCGATGTGATGCGATAAGATCCTACGGTCAGGAATCCGCAGTCATCCAACGGTTGACAGCGTTATCGCACATTGCACATCGCTCTTTGCTTCCGCCCAATGGTTCATTCCGTTATGAATTATGCGATGCAATATTATACTTTAGGAAATAACCATTTGAACATTTCAAAGCTTCAATTTCTACCTACCCTTCTATTCCTAACATTTTACTTATTCTTTTAGAGTGCATTTAAACTAGCAACTCAACATTTCTTTTTATAAACAATCTAACTCTATTTCTAACCTTATATCATCCAAGGGCTCATATTAAGCTTATGAGCTCCTTTTATTTTCTCTACCTAACTATGATCTGCCAAGATTAAACTGTTTGGTCAGATTTTATTCTCTGATCTATAAACATAAAATTCAAAGCATGGAATAACCAAGATTAAACAGTTTGATTACCATGGATTGTGGCATGAATAACAAGTTGCACACAATCATTATTATGCATAAAAGTAAATAGTAGTGGCATTTAGACTTGCACACTTTCATGTTTTATTTCTATTTTCTTTTCTGTCTAACCTAGCATTTTATTTTGCCTTTATTTTTTTAGGGCATCTACCCTAACATTTTCTTTGATATGGACATATTTATTCAAAAATTTTCCTAACATTTTTTACTCAATATTCTTTTTGTCCATATCCTATCTTAACATTTTGTATATACATTTTCATTTTTTATCTAATTTATTCTAACTTATCAAAACCAAAAAATGCCACAATGGGTACACAAATTTGAAACCATCACATTCAGTCATGTTCTTAGATCCCAAAATAACTATGTAGATTCCATTGCAAAAAACATTCTAGATTGGAATTTCTCACATGTATACCATAGAAGGCAACCATAAACACAACACATGGTGAACTATCATCGCCATACAAAATGAATAATCATATTATGTGTCATATAAGGGTTTGGATCCCATAGCTCTAAATACATCCAATACGCCCATAGCACACTGGGGGGGCACATAAGCACCTACATCTCCTTATCATCCTTTGGAGGATCTCATGCCAAGTTGGGCCGAGATGCTTGAATCCCTTCTTCAAGCACTCGAAACACAAAGGTGCTCCACAAACTCCTCCTACTAGGGTGCACAATTCCCACCTTTGCATAACAGATCAGACCCTCCAATACATATGCTTGCGGGAAGTATCCCATGCTTGGGAGCATGATGGTTTTCCCTTGGCCATCTTCTCAAGTCTCGGCCTAGATCCCACTGGATCTAGGTATGGTCAATTATCCTCCCATTACTTGGATCGTTTGTCCTATTTGCTTCTCCAGCGAGCCATATAAACATCACATATTGTAGATGTTTGATACCATGTCTTCAAATACTCCACTCTATGTCCACATAGTCCCCATGTCTGACTTAGTGGGTGAGGATGATTCTAGACCTCCTCTAGTAGTTCATTCTCATTTTCCTCTTCCCTTAATTCTTCACCAGGAACCATTGTTCCAAGAGGTTTAAGGCCATCTTTAGACAAGTAAGGCCACTTTCCTGAAAATCACCGATCCTGATTCTAACAGTCAGTTTGTCCTTGATCTCCACAAGATTTAGGGCCTTTTCCTCCTCTCCAAATTCACCACAACTGACTTAGCAAATGAATCCAAATTGGAGGGAAAACATTGATCCGGATTTAAACAGGAACGCAACAAATTACAGAGATAACCATATACACAAAGATGCAGCAGAAATAATACTTCATTTCATTAATGGAAAATACTGAAATATGCTTACAACCAGAAATGGAAATAAACCAGCTAGGGCGATGGTAGCTTATCTCTGAGAAGAGATGTGGTGGCTACATGCCTCTGAACTGTGTTACAATGAGGCTCAAAGGCCTATTTATTGTTGAGAAACAATGGAAAACCCTTAACATTCCAAAACCTAACCCTAGAAGATGAAACGCCAAACTGTGGGCCCCGTTTGGGTAAATTGGTACACCAACTTCCCAGGGTCGTAACTTTGGCATACGATCTCCGTTTGACGCGTACAATAGCTCATTAGAAAGATCTATCCGAGCACTGCCACTTTGGGAGGCAACATCGGTCCATGGACCCATGTTGCCCCAGATTTCCCAAAAAACGTTGTTTAGGGCCTCAAAACGGCTCCAGAAGTTCAGGACCTGAAAAACTGCTAAAAATAGTAAGTTGTGCTACAATTAAGGAAACTGAAAATGCTGAGAGACACAATGGTGGGGGTCCAGGTGGACTTGGCAGGTGGCCACCAATATCCACCTGGATCATTCCTCCCCCCTTAGGAAGCAATGGTCCCCATTGCGTTGAGTTCCTCCATGAGATGAGGAAACTTTTGCTGAACTTGTTCCCTGGTGAGCCACTTGCCCTGCTGAAGGAGTTGGCCTGCTTTGACAACTCGATACAGTTGGATATTCTGTTGGCGAGTGTTCTTGATCTGTGTGTCCATGATCCGATCAGTTGCAGCTTGTCCCATGCAATCTGGATTTAATTATGTGGTTGTGAGCTGTTCTGCAATGTCGGATGTGTCTAGCAATGGTGGAATGTATGGCCGAAGGCGGTCCACATTGAACACTGGGTGCAGGCCAAGGAATGGGGGAATGCTGAGCTCAAATGCATTGTCTCCCATAGCCTTAGTAATGGTGTAAGGACCATATCGGAGTGGTCTCAGTTTCCGATAGGCTCCAGTAAGGCGTTCCTTTTAAAAATGCAACCAGACTTTGTCGCCCACCTGAAACTTGTGTGGCACCCGATGTTGATCATGTCGCTGCTTGTACTTGGCATTTGATTTCTCCAGAATGTCATGGACCTGCTGGCGAATATGTTGGATGCGCTCAATGAAGCTGGTGGCCTTATCTGTTTCGGACTGGACATGAGCTGAATTTATGTGAGTAGCTGCAAGTGGTATGGCCACATCAATGGGGCATAGTGGCTGGAATCCCAAACCCACCTGAAAAGGGCTATGGCCAGTGGAGCTGTGAAGAGCTCGGTTGTAGCTGTGCTGAACATAGGGGAGGCTCTCGTCCCGTGTGCGTGGATGCTTTGAGTTATACATGCGCAGAATGTGCACAATCATCCTATTGACAACCTCTGTCTGGCCATCAGTTTGAGGATGGAAGGCTGTGGACTTCGTGAGTTTGGTGTCCAACATTGACCAGAGACTGGACCAAAATGTGCTGAGAAACCGACTGTCCCGATCTGAGATGATAGACTGTGGGATCCCAAAGTGCACCCACACTCGTTCAAAGAAGAGTTTAGCAGTGGCTTCTGCTGTGATATTCTTCTTGCAGGCCGCCATGATGGCCATCTTTGAGAACCTGTCGATGACCACAAAAACACAGTCATTTCCATGCTTAGTGGAAGGAAGGCTTGACATGTAATCCATGGAGATGGATTCCCAAGGTCGACTAGGGGTAGGCAACGGGGTATAGAGGTCGTGCTTCTTTATGGTTGGTTTGGCAATGGCACAGGAAGTACATGATCTGATGTACTTCCCAACATCCTATCGAAGATTCGGCCAATAGAAATAATTTTGCAGTACTGCCACTGTTTTCTCGACCCCGAAATGCCCAGCAGCCCGACTGTAGTGTGCTTCCCAAATCATCTTAGCATGCTCGCTTGAAGGAACACAAAGGTGACCCAGGTGGCATAACAGGGCATCCTAGAGGTGAAAATCTGGAACATGTCGACCCTCCAAGAGTGTCTGGTATGTGTGGCCGAATTCTGGGTCGCTTTTGTAGAGAAGTGGCCAATCAGAAGTCTCGTGCCCACAAGAGTTGAGCACGGTGGTTAACGCCATGATCGGTGGTCGACTGAGGCAATATGAAACATTATTGGTGCTGCCCTTCTTATACTTGATATTCAAGTGGAACTGTTGCAGGTATGTAGACCACTTCTGATGGTGATCATTCTGCAATTTCCCTTGGGTCTATATGAACTGCAGGGGTCGGTGGTCTGTGTGGATGACTGTTTCCTTCCCCAAAATGTAATGCTTCCATTGTCGGCAGGCCTGTACAATGGAATACATCTCTTTATCATAAGTGGGGTACTTACGGACTGTGTCTGAAAGTGTTTCACTATGATATGCCACTGGATGTCCCTGTTGAGTAAGGACTGCCCCAATAGCATAGTCAGAGGCATCTGTCTCGACCTCAAATGGTTGTTGTAAATCTGGTAACGCGAGCACTGGTGCCATGCAGAGGCAATCCTTCAACTCCATGAATGCCTTCTGTTGAGATTCAGACCAAAAGAATTTTTCTCTTGCCCCTCCCTTGGTGACTTGACTCAAGGGCCAAGTAACATGAGAAAACCCCAACACGAACCTGCGGTAGAAGTTGGCAAGACCTAGAAAGCTGCGGAGCTCTGTTAGAGTGGTTGGAGATGGCCAATCCCGAATGACTTGGATCTTGGCTGGATCGACATGCACCCCCTGTTAATCAATGATGTATCCCAGATACTGAACCTGGCTCATGCCAAAAGTGCATTTCTCCAAATTGGCACATAGCTTGTGTTGCCGCAGTGTTTGGAGAACCTGTCGGATGTGGTGGAGGTGTTCTTCCCAACTCTGGCTGAAGATCAGAATGTCATCCAAGTATAATACTACAAAGGAGTTGGTGAATGGCCGCAAGATGTCATCCATAAGCCTCATGAAGGCTGCAGGAGCATTCGTCAATCCGAAAGGCATAACCAACCATTCAAAAAGGCCCTCCTTGGATTTGAAGGCAGTCTTCCACACATCAGAGGGTTCGATTGGTACCTGGTGATATCCTGACTTCAGATCGATCTTGCTGAAATATTTTGCCCCCTTTAGTTGGTCCAGGAGGTCATCAATCCACAGGATCGGATACCTATTACGAACAGTGATCTTGTTCAGCGGCCGATAGCCAATACAGAGTCTCCACGTCCCATCCTTCTTCTGTACCAACACGATCGGGCTCCCACAAGGCGATGAACTCGGACGGATGTGACCTTTCTGCAGGAGTTCCTGAATCTGCCTCTCGATTTCATTGTTCTCCAGAACGGAGCGCCGATAAATTGGTCCATTGGGTAGCGGCGCACCTGGGGTCAGATCGATGGAGTGCTTGACCTGACAGTGCAGAGGAACCCCTGCAGGGGAGGTGAAGATGTCCTCGTACTCCTCCACAACCTTGTCCATATGTAGTTGTCGTGCAGAGGGACCCCGTCTGGAGGCCACGACCACCGTCTTCTTCTTTCCTTGAGGGCGTATCATCAGGAAAACAAATTTCCTGGTTTTGGAAATGATCTTACTGCATTGTTTTGCAGTAATCAAAGAGATGGCGGTAGGTGGTGCTACCTCTGGTATCCTGTACAACTGATTTCCCAATGTAATAATATCAGCACGGGGCCTTGATTCATACACAGCATGTCGCTTCCACAAGTATGGCTATCCTAATAATACATCACAAACTTCAAGGGGAGCAATGTCACATAATACCTCATCCGTGAAGGGCTTGATGTTGTATGGAAGGCGACACTGCTGGCTCACGCGAAGATCTCGTCCTTGGTGAAGCCACCCAATGGTGTATGGTTGTGGATGTGTTGTGGTCGGTAAGCCCAACCGCTTCACGACCTCTGCCGAAATGAGGTTCTTTTGACTCCCGCTATCAACAATGAACTGTATCGGGGAGCCCTTTACCCACATCTGGGAGTGGAAGAGACGCTCCTCCTCCTCTGGATCTTCGGGTTCATTTTTCTAGATCTTGGCGGTAGCAACAGTGGCGTTGGGATCCGCATCAATGATCTGCTTCCCTTTGTCATTCCCCCTATCTGGTTCTGACTCAGAGTCGGAACATGAATCTGATTCTGAAACCTTTTGCTCAGCCACCCGTGATTGCTTGGCCCGACACTCACTTGTGTTGTGGGTGGAGCTCTTATGGAACTCACACCATTTTCCCGTGTCCTTTTTCGGCTTCGCGACACTGTTCTTTGCTTGCAGCTTCGGCGGGTTGTCTTGGGCTATCCCGCCTTGGCTTTGTCCTTTGTTCTGTGGTTTAGGGGCACCTTTCCCCTGCTTTGGATTCGCAGATCCAAAGTCTCGCTTCTTTTGCTTAAACTTCTGCTCGACCTTGACGGCATATCGATATGCTGCGCCGAGCGAGGAGATGTTTAGGAATTGTATTTCTTCCTGGATGTACTTGTGAAGGTAGCCACCGTATTTGAGTATCAAATGTTGCTCCGAATCCTTGATACCAAACTTTGTGCGAAGGGTATGGAAAAGATTGGTGAACTCTGGCACGTCTTGGTCCCTTCCCTACCGCAGCGTGGTCCACTTTATGTATTCATCCTCATAGCTTCCGACAGGGTAGTACTGCTCCTTGATGGCCTCTTGGAATGAATTCCAGGTGGGTGCGACTGAAAATAGTGAGCCAGTACTTTCATCCTTTTGCTCGCAGTAGGTTTCCCACCAGTCCTTGACGTGGGGGGCTTCTTTGAGAAGAGCGAAAACAATCTTTTCCCGACTCGAAAATTCATGAACAGAAAAATAACCCTCTAGCAGATTTAACCATTTATCTACGGCATCTGCGTCTATCTAACCCTCGAATATGGGGATTTCAAAATTAACTTGTACCTTAAAGGGCGTGGCGTTTCCAAAGTAGCTGTTGGAAGCCGATGCGTCGCTTCTGGGTAGCCGCTGAAGGATCTGGGCAAAGTTGTCCATCATCACGTTCCGTTGTCGCTCGAGGGCTTCTTCGAGCAAGATTTTGATGGGATCTCCTACCCCCTCGTCTTTCTTCTCATCCGCCATGGGAGGCCGTCGGGATTTCCGAGGCCGGTCTTGCAAAGGTTCGACCAGTTCAAGCCCTAACTCCTTATATCCCGACCTTGTTGGGGACATGCAAAGAAAAATAGAGACAAAGCAGACCGCTCTGATACCACTGATCCGGATTTAAACAGGAACGCAACAAATTACAGAGATAACCATATACACAAAGATGCAGCGGAAATAATACTTCATTTCATTAATGGAAAATACTGAAATATGCTTACAACCAGAAATGGAAATAAACCAGCTAGGGTGATGGTAGCTTATCTCTGAGAAGAGATGTGGTGGCTACATGCCTCTGAACTGTGTTACAATGAGGCTCAAAGGCCTAGTTATTGTTGAGAAACAATGGAAAACCCTTAACATTCCAAAACCTAACCCTAGAAGATGAAACGCCAAACTGTGGGCCTCGTTCGGGTAAATTGGACACCAACTTCCCAGGGTCGTAACTTTGGCATATGATCTCCATTTGACGCGTACAATAGCTCATTAGAAAGATCTATCCGAGCACTGCCACTTTGGGAGGCAACATCGGTCCATGGACCCATGTTTCCCCAGATTTCCCAAAAAACGTCGTTTAGGGCCTCAAAACGGCTCCGGAAGTTCAGGACCTGAAAAACTGCTAAAAATAGTAAGTTGTGCTACAATTAAGGAAACTGAAAATGCTGAGAGACACAATGGTGGGGGTCCAGGTGGACTTGGCAGGTGGCCACCAATATCCACCTGGATCAAACATCCTTTCATAGAAAAATCCATAACTTTTCTATCGCCCATTGCGACCAATCCATAGCTCAATTTGATGATCCATTAGCACTGTTGGAAATATCTCATCGAGCTCTATAATGGGTCTTCCTTAGTTTTTTATGATTCGACACTTCATCGGGAAGTCATTTTTCCAAGAAAGGTCACTTCTTCACCTCTCAAAATCGAATTTCTTCATAAAGTGACCCTTTTACTTTAAGGTCCACCTCCTCTTAATAATTTTCATACCATGTGTCGATTTTCATCATGAGAAACCATCATTTACTCATGATTTGATGGTCCCCACCAGGCCTATTCTGTGTGCCAGCATCATCGGGTCACCCTTGTTCAGAGCATCCCTGATGAGTCACCCTTGCATTCATGGAGTCTATTTCACGTTCCATTATATCATGTCACAGTATTCCATCCATATTTTCATACTGTTCATCATGTGTTGCTCATTTTGACCTCCATTCATACTATCGCCATCCCCTCCAGAGTTGAGTCAGTAATTGCCAGGTCAACCATGCGCTTTATGCTCTGACAAGGGAAGTCGTACGTTTTTCCCTTACTCCCACTTTTCCCCATTATCCCTTGTGTC
Organism: Pinus tabuliformis; assembly: GCA_031772625.1. NCBI lineage: Eukaryota > Viridiplantae > Streptophyta > Pinopsida > Pinales > Pinaceae > Pinus > Pinus tabuliformis. The sequence continues at coordinate 720,895,296 of CM062813.1, forward strand.
ATTCCATCAGTCACATTACTATTTTCCCTCATGCCTTAGTTGAGGATCCTCATTGTCTCACCTACTGCGAGCCTTGCTCTTTCGACATCAACTCATTTATTTCAGAAGAACGACCTAGAGGGTGGTGTATCTTGGCTCTAGCTTCCATGCTTGTTTCGTGCCTTGTTGGCATTATGAGACAAGTGTTGTCCTTGATGGCAAATCACCCTGATAACAAATCATAGTGCAGAAGGATAGCAGCAAGGAATTGATGATCAGTCTACAAGTATGAAGAAAAATATATACGCGCTAGTTCACTATATACCAAGTCGCGTATACAAGCAGGTTCACTATATACCAAGTCGCGTATACGCAGGTTCGCTATATACCAAGTCGCGTGTAAACACAGGTTGGCTTCAGTAAAAGCGCGTGTATGTGGAAAACTTATCCTTGGTCCACGGCGGTTATTCCTTGGAAGTTGTGCCTATGGTTTTGGACCTTGGTGTCTCGACGGACGTGTTGATCCCTAGTTTTGAAGTTGATGGTATTGGATTTCTATGGTTTTGGCCCTTGGTATTGAACAAGGCCTAAGGCTATATAAGGAGAAGGAAATCATTAGGCAATTGTATCTGAAATGTCTTGAATATCTGAAGAAGTATGAGATCCAGTATGCAGGTTATGGGTTGATGATGCATTGCTTGATTTGAGCTAAGGAGGGATCTCACCGGCTGATTGAGAACAAGATCTAAGGAGAGATCGAGATCAAATGGTTTGAAATGAACTATCTTTATGATGCTTATTCTAGATCTACATACTGACGCATGTATTGTTCTATAAGTGTTATGAGTATGACTGATGTCTGGTACAGCTGCAAGTTATGAGAAATTATTTTTAGATCTGTACGCGGGTTGTCTTTGGCAAAAGCGCGTATACACGCGGGTTTGATTCATCGAAGTAGCGTATACATTGTAAAGCTTGATATTTGAAGTTGCAGATGGGTCTGATGGTTATTACAGAGTTCTGTGTCTGCTCTGTGTTCTGGTGACAGTGTTGTTAACAGGGTTTCAGTGATTCAGAGTTTGATGATTGTTTTGAGCTTCAATGATAGTTATGGGTCCAGTATGAAAATTGGATGAAAAGTGGCCTTTCAGATTATGTGTTGTGCTTCAGTGTATCCAGTCTGAAAATTGATGAAACGTGGATTGTAGGCAAGCACCTACGTACTAGTATCTAAGCTAGTACAAAAGCTAAGGGAGATCTTTGGAGCATTGTAGCAGGTAGCAGCCTGTGTACTAGTAAATGGATCGGCTAGTACAAGAGCAAAGGGGGTTGTAGCTCCCGTACTGGTATAAGACTGCACCAGTACAAATATTGTAAAAGGATTTTCTTATTAAGAAGAAGATTGAGATGACTTGCAGCAGGTGGTTTTCACCCACATTGGGTTTCCACCTTATATCTTTGTGTTCATGTGTGTGGCTTTTGTGTGATGATCTGTTCTGTTATACTGCACCTGTTTACTGTTAATATGGTTAATAATGTTCTGATGCATTTACTGAAGATAAGCTAACTGAATCATAAGATTTCTGGATATACACTAGTTGCTTTAGACACAGTAGCGCGTACACGCGGGTTCACTTAACTGAAGTAGCGTATATGTTTTTGAGCATTGAAAAGGTTTTAATGATCTGATAATACTGATTCACCCCCCCCCCCCCCCTCTCAGTATTATTTCCAACAATTGGTATCAGAGCAGGTCCTTTGGTAGAAGCTTGATCACTTGAAGGAGATCCGTGGAACAATGGGAAAGAAGCTTAAGAAGAAAGCTCATAAGAAGAAGAAGACATCTCAGAAGGTCTATGACAGTGGGAGAGTCGATTGGGGATTAGGTATAAGAAGTTCTTCAGATTCAGAATCATTATCAGGTATGAATGTGTTATCCTCTGATGTTCCTGCTATATTTCCTTGTGAAAGTGATGGAAGTGATAGTGAAACTACTGAACATGCTTTTATGGGTGAGCAAGAAAAGTATCAAATAGAGGTAGTATTTAGAAGGCTTACAGACAAAGTTAAAGATCAACAAGATCTATTGAACAAAAGGGAATGTGCTTTCAAAGAAGAAGTTACCAAACTAAAAGCTCAATCAGAGGAAGGAAACAAGGTAAGAAAGTTACTCAAGGACAAGGAAAATCAATGTCAAAAGTTGCAGGGTGAAGTGACATCATTAAGAGATGAAGTCAATGAAAGAAGCACAACCATTAAGAAACTCAGAGATAGATCCAGTTACTATGAAAGTCTTGAAGCCACAATCCGCTCGCTAAAGAAAGATCTTGAAGAATCAAAGAAGCAGAATAAAGATCTACTCCAAGCTATTGAAAAACAACAAGATCTGAATGAAGAACAAGAAAAGGAGATTCTCAAACTAAGGCATCAGTTGGAAGAAGGAAGGAAAGATGGAGAAGACATGAAGAAGCAATGTCTAGAAAAGGAGGAACAACTTCAAGTTGAGGTAAATATCTTGAAAGGTAAATTAGAAGAAAAGGATAAACTTTTGAGATTTCAAGATAGTACTAAAGCCTTGGATGATATTCTTAGTAGTCAAAGGTCTCCTGCTATCAAGACTGGTCTTGGTTTTCATGAATCTGTTGAAGATGAATCTAGCTCACAAGGTGAGGCAAGGAACTCTAAAGAGAAAACTAAAATGATCAACAAGGAGATGAAAGGTCAACCCCATCAACAATCAAGGAAAAATACTCCTCAAAGAAAATCTTTTACTCCTCCTATGAATAATGTTGAATTCTATGTATGTCATAATCTTGGACATGTTGCAGCTAGATGTGGAAGAAGAAGGGTTCAAGAACATCATTTAGAAAGATCATCACATTCAAGGTACTTTAATGGATATTGTCTTTCTTGCAATATGTTTGGTCACAAAGTTGCTGATTGCTACAGGAGGAATATGAAACATGTAAGATGTTATGCATGTAACAAGCTTGGACATATAGCAAAGGAATGCAGGAACAAAGGATGGACATCACACCAAAAGGAGAAAACCTCATCACACTTGAAGATATGGAGGAAGAAGGAAGTACAGTCAGCACAATCTACTGAGACACAGCACAACACAGACATATCAGACTCAGGGGGAGCTGAAAGTGTAAAACTCTAGCGTTCTGAATCTCATACGAAAGTTCCTTAAAGGGAAGTCGCGTACATACGCGAGTTAGACACTGCAAAGTTGCGTATATGTCAGTCTGATGAAAAGCAGTGGGGACAGGATCAGAAAAAGGATCTGATATGATTCAGTCTATTATTTGCTCTATTGGTTACAGTTTGCTGAGGATGTGTGGAAATGTTTTGTTACTTGTATGATGTCTAGAAGTGTTTTGATCCTAACTTGATGATGATGATGTCTTGATGCTTACTACTGATGTATGCATGTTCAGATCTAACAGCAAACAGATGGCACAGGTTGAGGGGGAGCATATGCCTTTAGTAATTCATTGTTGGCATTATGGTTAATAATCCTTGGTGATGATTCTTATATGGCTAAATGATATATCTTGCTATGATGTGGTTGTGAGTTGTCTATGATAAACTCTCATATGATTCTTGAAGTTACATAGAAGATGTTCAGATCAGATTTATGGTTGATTCTTTGATGATGCATATACAGTGCTTACATGGTGATCTTCATAAGGACAAGGAGGAGTACAAAGCTTGAATACACATCTTCCTCACTTGATGATGAGTCACTTATATACTGCTGTTGTCATATGCATAAAGATCATACAGTTATGATGCAGGCACTCATGTGGATAAGGATTGTTGCTGATGATGATATCAAGAAGCTTTGTCAAAGAGTTTGAGCTCAAGATACATAGTGCTGATACATGGATGACTCTTCAAAGTCACTTTGTTGGAGACATGATGATGAGTTCGTGTCTATATGATGATAGGTTTATACTTACATATGTTGGTTGATGTAGATGTTCCCAAGTAATGATACTTGGATCATGTAGACCTTGACGTTGATGAAATGGCTATGGTGGTTTCACATGTAATGTGAATGATTTCATGATGATGTTTAAAAGGAGGAGTTGACATCTATGTTCAGACATACCTTGCTGCAGGACATTTACAGGTTGCTGATATGAAAATAGTTGTACGCGAGTTTCATAAGGCCTATCCGCGTATATACGCTTGTTTATGTGGATGCAGACGCGTATATGGAGTTTTGAAGGAAATCAGCAGGGACAGATGTTGGTTGCAGAAAGTCTGATATGGGTCTGACAGAGATCATCTGGCACAGGTTCAGGGGGAGCAAATAATCTTCCAATGATGCATTGTTGGCATTATCTTAAAGCTTTTGGTTCTAGTTCACATTTGGTGTTGAATTCAGGAGGAACAAAGGTGAAAGGAGAACAGAAGGATCTCTTGGTTGCTGATCTGAATGGTGATTATCAGATGTTGTTGGTGACTTTCATAAGTCTTGGTCTAGTTCTTTCGTCTCTATGTCATATATCTCTTTTTTTGGTATCTCTTTCATGGTGTCAAGGTCATGTAACGGCCTATTTTGGTTTCCCCACTATGCCTGGGATGATTGATGCAATGTGATTGGTTGTCATATGTAAACTTTTGATGTATCCCCACTTGGTTGGGTGGATGAGTCAATTTTTGTATATCCTCACTTAGTTGAGAGATGGATGAATGTATGAGTCTTTGGTGATAGGAAGGTCTTTTATGATGTATAGAGTCATGTTCTTCTTGAAGAACATCTTTTGCAGATCTTGCCTACAGTCAGGAAGAGCATGAACAGCACACTTCAGCAGTACAGAGACTCGGCATGTACTCAGGGGGAGCATTGACAGATTGGTACACTTTGGCATAAAAAAAGGGGGAGATCATTCAAAGATTTTAACAGATACTCAGGGGGAGTATGGACAGCAAAATGTTCAGCAAAGGAAGAGAACATCTTGGTCCACCCTTTGCCCTTGATGTCAAAGGGGGAGAGTGATTTGGTGTTGTTTCCATCAAGTCCAAAGGGGGAGATTGCTGGCATTATGAGACAAGTGTTGTCCTTGATGGCAAATCACACTGATAACAAATCATAGTGCAGAAGGATAGCAGCAAGGAATTGATGATCAGTCTACAAGTATGAAGAAAAATATATACACGCTGGTTCACTATATACCAAGTCGCGTATACAAGCAGGTTCACTATATACCAAGTCGCGTATACGCAGGTTCGCTATATACCAAGTCGCGTGTAAACGCAGGTTGGCTTCAGTAAAAGCGCGTGTATGTGGAAAACTTATCCTTGGTCCACGGCGGTTATTCCTTGGAAGTTGTGCCTATGGTTTTGGACCTTGGTGTCTCGACGGACGTGTTGATCCCTAGTTTTGAAGTTGATGGTATTGGATTTCTATGGTTTTGGCCCTTGGTATTGAACAAGGCCTAAGGCTATATAAGGAGAAGGAAATCATTAGGCAATTGTATCTGAAATGTCTTGAATATCTGAAGAAGCATGAGATCCAGTATGCAGGTTATGGGTTGATGATGCATTGCTTGATTTGAGCTAAGGAGGGATCTCACCGGTTGATTGAGAACAAGATCTAAGGAGAGATCGGGATCAAATGGTTTGAAATGAACTATCTTTATGATGCTTATTCTAGATCTACATACTGACGCATGTATTGTTCTATAAGTGTTATGAGTATGACTGATGTCTGGTACAGCTGCAAGTTATGAGAAATTATTTTTAGATCTGTACGCGGGTTGTCTTTGGCAAAAGCGCGTATACATGCGGGTTTGATTCATCGAAGTAGCGTATACATTGTAAAGCTTGATATTTGAAGTTGCAGATGGGTCTGATGGTTATTACAGAGTTCTGTGTCTGCTCTGTGTTCTGGTGACGGTGTTGTTAACAGGGTTTCAGTGATTCAGAGTTTGATGATTGTTTTGAGCTTCAATGATAGTTATGGGTCCAGTATGAAAATTGGATGAAAAGTGGCCTTTCAGATTATGTGTTGTGCTTCAGTGTATCCAGTCTGAAAATTGATGAAACGTGGATTGTAGGCAAGCACCTACGTACTAGTATCTAAGCTAGTACAAAAGCTAAGGGAGATCTTTGGAGCATTGTAGCAGGTAGCAGCCTGTGTACTAGTAAATGGATCGGCTAGTACAAGAGCAAAGGGGGTTGTAGCTCCCGTACTGGTATAAGACTGTACCAGTACAAATATTGTAAAAGGATTTTCTTATTAAGAAGAAGATTGAGATGACTTGCAGCAGGTGGTTTTCACCCACATTGGGTTTCCACCTTATATCTTTGTGTTCATGTGTGTGGCTTTTGTGTGATGATCTGTTCTGTTATACTGCACCTGTTTACTGTTAATATGGTTAATAATGTTCTGATGCATTTACTGAAGATAAGCTAACTGAATCATAAGATTTCTGGATATACACTAGTTGCTTTAGACACAGTAGCGTGTACACGCGGGTTCACTTAACTGAAGTAGCGTATATGTTTTTGAGCATTGAAAAAGTTTTAATGATCTGATAATACTGATTCACCCCCCCCCCCCCCTCTCAGTATTATTTCCAACATGCCTTGGATCAAGCAGAGGGACTCATTATTTCCCTTTGACTTGGTCATTTCATGTTCGTGATTCATACACTTGATGTCCAGTGATGTAGCAAATTGTACTAGTGAGTCCCGGGTGTGTGTGAGATGTTTCAGACCTCGTGTGGGGCTGGCACTTCAGGTAGCCCCCCACATGCCTTGATGGATTCCTATTATGATACAGCCTCAGATGCAGTTCCACAGATTTGATGGGTTCAATTCCTACCGAGCACAGTGTTCATAACATGCACGTCCCCTTCAGATGATCCATTCAGTTTTGCAGAGCCCTTCCTTGTTTAGCAGGGATTCTTCGGTTGTTTTACGCTCCCTCCCACCCATTTTTTGAGGGAAGGGCCTTTGTATCTCATGTACTCATATATTATTTCATTTCAATCCTGACTCATGTTTTTCCCAAGTGCATTATATATATGGGACACATTGTATTATTTTTTGGCTCTATTATGCCAGCATGTCATGTACCATTCAGCATGTACTTCATTGCTCAATTTTATGTTTCTGGGCGCACCATTATTTTTGTACTAAGTTATCTCGGCGGTTATGGGTATGCCTCCCCCACCTCATTGAGGTCTGGTACCACAACATAAAAGGATACTTGCATTAATCTTGCCCCCTCTGTCCCTATCCTCTTTCACTTCAGTGTTACTGGTCCCTCTCTCTCTCTCTCTAACTCCCTTGTGTTGTCTAGTGATTGTGCCTTTAGGACGTACTTCGGTCATATGTTTTTCTCCTAACACTCATACGTTGGGGGGAAATATGTTATCACCAAAAAATTGATCATCTAGCCTAATTTACTAGATGGATCGAAGTACACCATGTAAAGCCAATTTTACCATAGTAAAATTGCTTTCACTGTGAAAAATTACTTAATAAACCACCTTTGTTAAGTAATTTATAGTTAAACCCATGAAGAATAATTAAATAAATCATTATTTATTTGATTTTCTTCTAGGAATAATTAATTAAACCATTGTTCAATTATTATTCCTTGTCATATTTGACCCAATTATGAAAAATAAACAGATAAATCATTAATTATCTTATTTTTCTCTAAGAATAATTAATTATTATTCTTTGTCAAATTTGACTAAATCCCTTAGGAATAATTAAATAAATCCTTATTTATTTATTATTCCTTAACCAATTCCTTGAGATGATAAATAAATCATTTATTTATTTATTATTTCTAAATAAAAATTTAAATACTTTTTCCGTTCTAACCAAAATATAGTAAAATATTCCAAGTGGTTATTCCAAGATTGGGATCAATAATATTTTATTATTGCTCATTATTCGAGGATAACTCAATATTTTGTTATAAATAGAAGGGTTTTCCATTCATTATTCACTTTTGATTATTTTCATTGTTACACTTATTGTTGTAATTCTAATTATTTTCATTGTCACACACCATACTTTTGTTGGGTTTATACATTATAGAGGAGAGAGACTCTACACAAGCTGAAGACATTTGAGGATATCCAAGAACTCATCCCATAGAGGGGGACTAGTAACATGTATTTTTTCCCTTCACAGGTGTTATAATAAAACTTTTCTTTGTATATCTGGTTTCCATTGGACGATTGGAGTTATTACTATTTCTTTTTGTTGTTTAACTATGATTGTGGCATATATCAGAATTTTGGCAGGTTTTGTTTCTATCAGTTGCTACAAATACATAATGTTTAGCAACCATTTATATTGTTGAGATTGCTTTTCATCCACAATCTTAAGTGGGTTCTTTTCGTACATCTTTGAGAAGAAAACACTACAACAATTTTTCTATTATTTCTTTTTGTTTGAGAAAATGTTTTCATTAAAATGTCTCCATTCCTAAGGAGCAAAGTGTTAATTTGCAAGTTCTCAGTGCATTGCATCAATACACTGTCCCCAGTTGGAGCCAATGTTATCACTCCTTTAAAATTTTCAAAAAGGAAACAAAGGGTCATCGGTATGGCCTCACAAATCAAAATTTGGTTAAAGCATGACTGAGGGATAAATGTTGAAGTTGAGTGCTTAGGTAGAAGAATCAAAAAAGTAACATGATACCCATCAAGCTCTTGTCTGAGCAACAAATAAGGCGGGCAAGCAAATTTACACAGGCATAATGATGTGTTAAAGGTTGAGCAGTTTCCAGGCTAATCACCATTCTTTTTCAACCAACAGCGCTCCTGGATTAGATCAGAGGGCTCAACTTGAATGGAAGATAACTTGCATGAACCTATAGAGTTTAAAAGTCAAATCTTGATCTGACGGCTTAGATCCATCCCCGGGGTGAGCGCGGGACTTACCCATCCGTTGGCCAACCCGTTGAAGTACGGTGAGGAATACATGCTAGGTTGTTCAACCCACTCGCACCTTTTGTTAAGTGAGCATGGTATTTACGGTAAGAGGCAATTCGGTGGCCCCGCTCCCATCCACCTGTATCCCTCCCCTGACTCCGTCGTGCCACACGTCTCCCCTATTCTACCATCATCATCAAGTCATCCTATTTTTTCCCTTACTGCTATAAAGTGACATGTTCCTACCTCCTTTTCGTGAAATTCACTCTCTAATTCCCAACACACTCCTCCCTATCAATTTTCTACAGGGGATCCCTGTTCGAGCACCTGGACAACCCAAAGACATGCTCCCAACATTTTTTTCAAATGCACCTATGAAAACCACGTAACCTACCATCCACGACCATGCATTTCCTCATAAAATGAATAATACAACACCTAAAACCCTGAAAACCCATGAATTCAAGTCCTCTTTTGGCCTCGAACCCCTCATGGAAACTGAGGCCTAAATTGTTAACCGGGTTGTGCCTACCACCTCGCCAACCTTCGTTTTGACCTATTTATAAATCATGTAAGGGGGGAAGACACCTTCCAAGTAGTCGACTCTAGTCTATAACATCAAATCATGCCTTTTGTACATCATTTCCCTTAATTCATCTCCTAGATGACTGCAACATACATTGATGAGAAAAACTGCTTTGTTTCGGCCTATGGGCCAAAATACTTAAAATAACCCCTGAATTGGTCCATAAATCCCTATTATTCCCCACCTCTTATGGGTTGCATTCATTTACCAATGTCACCCTAGTCTATCACTATGTTACCCTTCCACCCAATGAACAATAGTCCTTCTTGAAAATGATCCTAGTCCCAGGCTTTTGAATCTCTACCTCATCTCGAGAGCTTCCTAGTCACCCTCTTCATTGAACCCGTTCAACCCATCCTATCTATAATTTCGTGTTTATTGGGGGAAGACGATGCCAATATGACCAAGAAAGCTGTCTTAGGATTTCTGCACAAAATGATGTAGTATGGTTGTTTGTTCGACATCCCGACCTACCTATCTACATCCATATTCTTTCAGCTACATCACTTTCCCACCACGTCTTATTTCTAATATTATTCACTACTATTCTACTTGTTCATGTACACCCACGTTGATGAGTTTGATTGTTTGGGTCTAAGCTTGATTACTCATAACAAACAAAGGAATTATGTGTTTGATTGGGATGTTGTGACTAGGAGAAGACCAGACGTTGGTGGTTACTCTCAGTTCATATCAACCTATATGGCCATTGCATATAGGATCATCCATGGTGTCTCTCCACCTAGAATTATTCCCCAACAAAAAGAGCTTCTCCAACTTAGCAAAGACACTAGGGTGGGGGACTGGTATCTTTATGAGAATTATACAGAAATCAGGGTCTATGGGTGTGAGCTTCCTCCTTACCACCTACCTGTGTTCATGTCAATGAAAATTTTTGCTATTGAATTCATTAGACAAATTCTCAATGTAGACAAACTCCATTTCGTTCTTGTAAAGAAAGGATATATGTTTAAATTGGGGAAGCCCATGGGGCCTTTTGTTGTGAATACAAGGCAGGCCTTCAAGGTAGTTGAGGCCTTACTCGAAAATATGGATTTTGATCAGGGAAATATCTGGCATTATGATCCCAAGGGTGTCATTTCCTGAAGGAGAGAAAAGATAAAATCCTCAACTGATGAACACAAGTCGAGGCTTGAAATTGAATGGAAAACTAATTTTGATTCATAGCCTCTGAATAAAGAAATGGAGATTGAGACCCTAGTGACCAAGGAAAAATCACCAAAAAGTACCATTGACCAATATGGGGATACTGAGATGGAGGACATACATATAAATAAAAAGTCAATAATTCAAGACCTTGAAGAAGGAGATTGTGTAACCAGGCTAGTGGAAATAGGGCTAGGCAAGCCAGGTTTCCAAGTGATCTTGGAGGATCCACCTCAAGTTGCAGCCTCATCCTCCTCATAGGTTACAGTTCTAAGCACTCAAGAGAGTGCTACTACTGAGTCAAGATGGCCTGTTGTAAAGGTCATTGAAGAAAGAAACAAGAAAATTAGGAAGGAGATACAACAAAAAATGAAATCCCAATCAATACCCTATCACACTAGACTATTGGCTGATATGGATTTAGAGTGGAATCAAATGAATTTTTCATTATAGCATCCATTGGCACAATCTTTTCCTTCAAGTTCTCAATTCAAAAATTTGGATGTTTCTTTTGATCTAGCAAGTGTTCCATTACTAGATAAAATAAATTTCCACAAGAAAGTGGGGGAAATGTTATACAATGATCTCAATGAGAATGCAATGACCATCATCAAATCCAGGAAGTTGCTAGAGAAGGTTGTGAATAGGTTGAAGCAAGAAAGAGCTAACTCTAGGACCTACACATACAAAATGAGAGTCTCAAGTAGTTGATCGTAAAATTGTGAGTGAATCTAGAGGATAGGATGGCAATCGAAGCTCTCCTTCATCATTATCAAAAAAAAATACAGGAACTGAGGCACAAGCTGAAGATATCGGGTAGTGAGCATGTGCAATCTCAAGAGCTTTCTCAGGTTGAAGGAGAAAAAGAGATCTTTTCCAAGGAGTTGATTGAAAGGAATAATGAGATAGTAGCCCTCAAGCAGTAAGTAGTCGAACTAAAAATAAAAATAAACTCTCATGTATGTGTAGTAATTGTGCCCAAAGACCCACAAAACCCACTGAACAAAGCATCAAGACCCTTACTGAACTACAACTCTTAGAAGGGGAGCTGAAGGTACAAAAAGATTTGGATGCTGCTTATGAAAGTCTACATCAGAAGGAAAAGTTGCTTGAGGTTTTTATGATGAATGTTGAGATAATTAATCAAAATTTGCAGGCAGTGAATCAGGAGGTTGCTGAGCTAAAAGAAAAAATAAAAAGAAATATGTTTGTGTTGCAAGCCAGGCAGCTGGTCTAGGATGAGATTATCGATGAGATGAGGAAAAACTAGGAGCACATAACATTGATGAATGAATAGAAGATCGTGATCAAGGATTATGAAGGCTTCATCCAATCTGCCAACAAGGAGGGAAATAAGAACTCTCAGATCACCAAGAAATTTATTCAGTTTTTTAATGAAAGACCAATCAATGAGATGAGGCCTATCAACGTGGTGGATAGAGTCAAAACCATTATGGAGATATCCAAAGTGATCCTAAAAGAGGAGGCTAGAGTCAAATATGAGGAATGCCTCGAAGTAGTGTCAAAATATGTGGCCGCCTTCAATGATGAGTTTGAAAGGGTGGTCCTAGCAGGATTACCCAACTGTTGGGATTTTCTTGGGGAGATGACCCCTTGGGAGCAATATAGTTAGAGACGTGTTAAAGCCAAAAGCATAACATGTTCATCCCCTGAGAAAACCACTACCCTCAAAGGGAAAACTATGGTAAATTATCTGAAGAAATAATTTCAACTGTTGGGAATGGTGAGGAACCTATTTCGTCACAGGCTAAGTTACATCATCTTGACCAATATTAAGGTCACATATCAATGATTCTTCTCAGCTCCTTGTCCACCTCTAGCATTATGGCAACGATGTGATAAATTTGTTAATCCACCTGTGGTTGATCCAGGTGGATCATCAAAAAGTACCAGTGGCATGGTCAAAGGCTCAAAAACTCAAAGTTTCAAAATTTGGATAGACTTAGTATCGGATCGAAGTGCTCATCATCTTGATTCCAACGGTGTGAACGACACTCAAATATGAGTTCATATGAAGAAGTTAGAGCAAGTCAAAGTTTATGTTTGACTTGGACAGGTGGCAGGAGGAGATGATGTGGCAGACACTCTCAGCGAATGGGGAAGTTCCAAGTGGTAGGCTACCATTGGTCTTGCATATCACAGATCGCAAAAGGAAGAGGCCGCAAATTAAATAAAATCGACCCCAAGAAAGCCATGATTGCGATGCAATCAAATCGCAATCGCCCATCGCAAAACGAGAAGGTGAAATATTCGGCCCCCAAAGAAAGTCCTGGTTATGATGTGATATATCAAAATCACTTAATTATGTTGTGATTTGTGATATCGCAATCACGTTTCGCAAAGGGGAAGTCGTTGCATGTTGTACTAATTTTTATTTTTGCCGATTGCGATTTTCAATATTAACTCCCTAGCCCAATATATTATATATCATGGTTAATAGTTTGCCGAGCCCGCGGTTATCGCAAGGCACCTAATGTATGGGGTTTTAGTCTATCTATAAATTGGAAACACCAATAGTAAAAGGTCGCTAGGTTAAATGCATATTTAAGAGATTTTCCATATTTATGAGGTTTGTTCCCGCATATTATGTTGAACCCGAGATCCTCTATATTAAAGAAAACATGCCCACCTTCTAAACTTGTCGTTGGTTTAGAATTTTCCGAGAATTGAGAGGTTTACCACCAACATATATAAAGGACTCCACATCAAAGAAAGGGGGAGAACAACTACGGGATTCTCAGAATACCATTTCAGAGCAGTGGCACCTGCTCCTGTTAAGTGGTTGGAACCTTGCTTCAAGTATCTAAAGGTTCTGAGAGGTGCAAGAAGCCCAATTATCAGAATTGGGTGTTTGAACTGGAATTTTTTCATGATTTTTCACCAGAATTTCAGTGATGCTATCTATTTCTAAATTCAAGCTCTCCATTTTTCAGCTATCTTCTAGATTGGAGGTATAAGGGTGTTTATGTAAAATATACTTGTACTTCTTCTCTTTTCATGCCACTTAATAAATGAAGGCCTCCCCATTGTTGAGCCGGGCCTGGAGACATAGTCCAAATTGGACGAACTCCATAATCAAATCTCTATGTCTTGATCTCATGCATGATTATGTTTTTACTCTTCGTTTATAAGCTTATGTTTCATGATTTTTTATAAGCTCAGTTACATGTAATTCCGATGCATCTATAAGAAAAAAAAAATTCCTTGATCAAGTGATATCAGGGCAGATCTTAGTTGATGCGATTTGCATGAGAACGCTAACCAAAAGCAATTGTTTGACCAGAAAATGCGCCATAGAGAGACGATCCATTCACTTTGAAGGTGAAATATGTTTTTTCTAGGTGTGGTAGAATGTCATAGCCTTGTTTTTAAAATCATGTGTTGTGTGTTAAACTGTAAAAGTGATGATGTGTTTTCTATCACTTGTTGTAGTAGCAATGATGTTTGGCCTTATTTTTGTAAATCATATGTTGCAGTGATGATGTGTTTTCCATCACTTGTTAAACCAGTAATGGTGTTTGGCCTTATTTTATAAATCATGTGTTGTAGTGGTGATGTGTTTCCATCGCTTGTTGAAGCAACCATGATGTTTGGCCTTGTATTGATAGCTAGGGTATTGTTTCCATTTTTATATAAATTTGACCACAGATTATGTGTTATAAACTTGTGGCAAGTATGGGATGCTTGGCTCGTTATTTCTCATAGAATTAAGCATGTAATTTGCAAGAGTATTGTACTACAGGTTTGCAAGGGATGCAGGTGTCAGATCGCTTATGGCTCTGAAGGAAAAAGGTGAAAGAGAAGGAAGGATGGACATATGATCACACTTGTGGTGTAGACAATGTACACAGTAGTTGCAGATTATTTTAATGCTTTTGGTGGACAAAAAGGTTATCAATGGGGAGGAGTGATCCAGGTGGATCTACAAAAAGTACTAGTGGCATGGTTAAAGGCTCAAAAACTCAAAGTGGAATAATTTGGATAAACTTAGCATCAGATCAAAGTGCTCATAATCCTGATTCCAATGGTACAAACTTCACTCAAATCCGAGTTCATATGAATAAGTTAGAGCAAGTCAAAATTTATGTTTGAGTTGGAAAGGTGGTAGGACGAGATGACGTGGCAGACACTCTTAGTGAATGGGGAATCGCCAAGTGGCAGGTTGCCATTGGTCCCCCATACCGCAAAAGGAAGAGGTCGAAACTTAAATAAAATTGTTCCCAAGCAAGCCATGGTTGCGATGCGATCAAATCTCAATCGCCCATCGCAAAAGAAGAAGGTGAAAAGATCGGCCCCCGAAGCAAGTCCTGGTTGCGATGCAATATATCGCAATCACATAATTATGTTGCAATTTGCGATATCGCAATTGCATTTCACAAAGGGGAAGAAGTTGCATGTTGTACTAATTTTGGTTTCCGCCAATTGCAATTTGCGATATAGACTCCCAAACCCAATATATTATATATCATGGTTAATAGTTTGTTCGGTCCACGATTATCGCAGGGTGCCTAATGTATGGGCTTTTAGTTTGTCCGCTGATTGGAAACTACGATGGGGAAATGCCGATAGTAAAAGGTTGTCAGGTTAAATGCGCGGTTAAGAGTTTTTCCATATTTATGATGTTTGTTGCCGCATATTATATGGAACCCGCGATCCTCTGTATTAAAGAAAATAGACCCGCCTACTAAACGTGTTATTGGTTTAGAACTACCCGAGAATTGAGAGATTTACCACCATCATATATAAAGGATTATCCATGTCGGAGAAAGGTGGAGAGAAGCTATGGGATTTCTCATAATACCATTGCAGAGTAGCGGCACCTGCTCATGGCAGGTGGTCGGAACCTTGCCTCAAGTATCTAAAGGTTCCGAGAGGTGAAAGAAGTCGAATTATCAGAATTGGGCATTCAAATAGGTGTTTTTGCACGATTGTTCTCCAAGATTTCAGTGATGCTATATTTTTCTAGAGTTGGGCTCTCCATTTGTCAGTTGTCTTCCAGTTGGAGGTATAAGGGTTTTTATGTAAAATATACTTTTACTTCTTCTCTTTTCATGCCACTTAATAAATGAAGGCCTCCCCACTGTTAAGTCGGTCCTGGAGACGTAGTCCAAATTGGATGAAATCCGTAATCAAATATTTGTGTCTTGATCTCATGCATGATTATGTTTTTACTCTTTGTTTATAAGCTTATTTTTCATGATTTTTAATAAGCTCAATTACATGTAATTCCAATGCATCTATAAGAAAAAAACTCCTGGATCAGTGTTCCAAATCATTGAACCATTGACACATCCTCCACCGTTGGCCTACCGTACTTGAAGATATTTCTGATTATGTTGATTATGAGATTTTACTTTCATCTCTTATGTAAATTTTTTGTTGTATTCAGTTTATTAGTATTTAGTTAGTACAGTTGTGCCATAGAGCACGCTGAGGTTTTGACATGATTAGTTACCATGATGAAATCAAGAAGGAATATTTTTGTAACGGGCTCTCTCTCTGAGGCTCTATAAGAACAGTTCTATGAAACTAAATGAGGGTTTATAATTGTGGAAGTTGCTTCTTGTTTTCAAAAGAATAGCGTTGTGGATCTTGATGAATGTATGATTCATGGGAAATTAATACAAAGTTTTTGGTGATTCCAACTCATTGAGTTTGTAGTATGTATTATTTTCTATGTGTTTACATATGTGTTCAATACTCTTCTCAAACTGCATGTAATAGTAGTTGTTGGACATTTTTTTCATGAATTTATGGATTCATTTAAATCAAATGTTGATGAATGACACCTGTATGGACATGAAAACTAAGTCCTTAAACACGCTCCATGTATCTTTGCATCCCATTAACATCTATTCTCCTTTCATTTCACTTTGAATTTTGATGCATTAGATTCTTAAACATTTAATCCCTCTGTATCGAGTTTATTTTCTACCCAACTCTCATATCATACACCCTAAAAGAACTGATAAGCTACAAACTTATGTCAGGATCCCCCATCGTGAATTTAATATTGACATTCCTATGAATTATCATTTACATCAGTTTCCTGCATTGCCTCTCTTATGGAAGGTTATGAATCAATTTCTTCTAAACTATATTAAATATTGAATGTGCTATGAATTTCCAGTCAAATATAAAATCACTCACTAAGATGTCCTAGGCACTGGTCTCCACTCAACCCATGGGTTGTCTTTAGGAACAAAAACGTATTCTTTCTTTTCTACAAGCAGAAATCCTTTTGGATTCTCTATGTAGACTTCTTCTTCCAATTCTCCATTTAGAAAGGATGATTTGACGTCTATTTGATACACTTCAATCCTTGTCAAGAAAGCATAGACCTAGAACATCCTGATACCTTCCATCCTGGAAAATGGTACCAATGTCTCTTCAAAAAATATCCCTTCAACCTATGCATATCCTTTACAAACCAACTTTGCTTTGCTCTTGGTTACCTGTCCATCTTTGTTTAGCTGGTTTCTGAAGAGCCATTTTGTGCCAATTACATTTTTTTCCATTGGTATTAGAACCAATTCTCATGTTTCATTCTTTTCAATCTAATCTAGTTCTTCTTCCATTTCTTTGATCTAATGTTCATCATGGTTAGATTATTCAAAGTCGCTAGGCTCAATTGTATATAGAAACGCAAGATGTCTTTATTTTGGCATGTGACTTCTTCTTATTTTGATTCTTGCATCAATATCTTCAATAATATTCTTTGATGGGTGAATCTTTTGATACCATCATTTAGGTGTTTTAGAAGGTTCCTGTGGATTTTTCTAATTAGTTTCTTCCTAGTTGACAATAGGTTCCTCTTCTAATGGTTCTTCTTCCTTTATTCTTTCTTCTTGCTCCAGTCCTTTTGTATTTTGCTTTGTTGAATATGTGCATTCTTGTTTGGTCTTTGGCCCACAAACTTCATCAATAGTTATGTTAATGCTCTCCACTGTCATATTAAGTCTCATATTATAACATTTAATTTCCTTGTTTTTTCTTGAATAGCCAACAAATATACCTTCATCTACCCGAGTGTCAAATTTTCTGATGTTCTTATCTTCCTCTGCATGTATCATTTACTTCCAAAGACTCTGAAGTGCTTGAATTTTTTCTATCTCCCCTTCCATAGTTCATATGGGGTTTTTTCACTATTTATTCTAAGAATTCCTCTATTTAGAATATGAACATTTGTCTCCACTTCTTGAACCCAAAATATGTCACTTAATTTGGAATCACTCAGCATGGTTCTAGCCATTTCTTTTGCATTTTTTCTCCTCCTTTCAACAACTCCATTTTCTTGAGTCATGGCTAACAAGAATTATCTCTTTATAGGTTGTGTTGGCATTATGATTCAGGTTTGGCGCTATGGCACAGGTGTTGTACTTGATGGCAACTCACTCAAGTGGCAAATCTCTGTTCAGGCTCTCAAAATCATAGAAAATGAGATACCCGCACGTGATCCTAAGAGAAGCTGCAGACCCGCAGGTACGCCGACCAAGAAGTGCGGACATATCCACAGGTGCTCTATTCAGAAGGTGCATACCCCAGTTCACTCACTCCAATGCAGAGAAGCGCACACACGTGGGGTTTCTTATGTTTGGCCCTTAGTATTTAGCCCGTCGATCATGATCCTATGGTTTTGGTCCGTGGTATAGGATCTAAAGTATTGAACCCTGGTTTGGATCCCTTGTATTGGTTTTCGATGGTTTTGTCCCATGGTGTGAATAAGGGCTTGCCTATAAAATGGAAAGGAGATCACTTGGCTAGACACTTGTGAAAATTGAATATCTTAAGATCTGAAATTTTGGTTGATCGACTTTAAAAGCTAGATGTAAATCAAGGTGAAATTTTGATAGGTTGTGATCTCTCGGGCACATGATCAGATATGTGGATCTAACTGTCTGTGGCACATTGGAGGACTGTTAATTTGGCTCTATTCAGAGCTCCGCATGTGATCCACAGTGCAGGTGCAGGGGTCCGCAGCGCAGCAGAAGGCACAGGTGCGGGGGTCCGCAGCACAGTAAAAGGCGCAGGTGTGGGGATCCGCAGCGCAGCAGAAGGTGCAGGTGCGAGGTACGCAGCGCAGAAGAAGGCATAGTGTAGAGGTACGCAGGGGAACAGAAGGACCAGAGAGGAGGTACGCTGTCAGGCAGATAGTGTAGGTGCGGATCTGAGTAGAGGTACGCAGGGTAGCAGAAGGAGTAGGTGCGGAGGTACGCAGCGCAGAAGAAGGACCATGTGCATATCTACGCAGTTTAGACACAGAGGAGTTGTGGATATTCGTAGGCCTCTATTGGTGAAGTTGCGGACCTTTCTTAAAATATTTGTTGGCTGTCTTTTATCTATTGCTGAAGAGTTCTGGGTTTAGATTACTGGTATTGCTGATTTGGTTACTACATTCTGAGAAGTTATTGGTTGATTCATTGGTTGATTGAAAAAGTTGATTGGGTGATTCACTTGTACTTGATGATTATTTGATGTTCATGGATCCAGTTTGAAAATTTATGAAAAGTGGTCCTTGGAAGAAAAGAAGAAGGGGGTTGTAGCTCCCTTCCATGAGAGACTGGAAAATGAGAGAGGGTTGTAGCTCTCTACATGTTGCAGCCTGCGTACTAGTAAAGGACTGCACCAGTACAAAATCATTGTAAAAGAAGTTTCTAATTGAAAGAAGATAGAGACATATTGCAGCAGGTGGTTTTAACCCACATTCGGTTTCCACCTTACATCTGGTGTTCTTTGGTGTGATTATCTGTTTTTTTCCTGTTCTTGCTCATTATTATATGGTACTGACATACAAACTAATGATCAATATCTGAAGAATAACTTAAAGTATAAATCTGGAAGATATATTGAAAAGAATTTGATAATACTGATTCACCCCCCCTCTCAGTATTATTTCCAACAATTGGTATCAAAGCAGGTCCTTCTGAAGAAGCTTGATCGCTTGGAGGAAGATCCATCATCATGAGAAACTACGAGAGAGAAGCATCTATCAGGCCACTGATTTTTTATGGGACAAACTTTGTATATTGGAAGGTAAGAGTTACTGCCTATCTTCAATCACTTGGTACAGAAGTCTGGGATATCATAGATACAGGGTACACTTTTCCTTCAGCAACTCCTATAGATCCGGCTGAGAAGAAGAAATATGAAACAAATGCAAAAGTAGTCAATACTCTATTAGGATGCCTATCTCAATTAGAATTTGTCAAGGTAATGCAGTATAAATCCGCAAAAGAAATATGGGACAAGATTGTTCTGAGCTATGAAGGAGATGAACAGGTAAAATGAGCAAAACTTCAAACCCTCAGGATTCAGTATGAAAATCTCAGAATGCACAATGATGAAAGTGTGGCTAACTATTTCCTTCGTGTAGATGAGATTGTTAATTGTATAAAAAAATTGGGTGAAGAAATAAAAGAGGTTGTTGTGGTTGAAAAGGTTCTAAGATCTTTGTCCCCTAGGTTTGAATCTAAAGTTTTTGCAATAGAAGAAAAGGAGAATCTACGAAACCTTACCATGTCACAGCTACACAGGATTCTAACTGCTTATGAAATGAGGAAGGGAGGACCATCAGACAGGAGAGAAGCAACTTTCAAGGCTTCAGGCAAAGGAGACTATTATGAGTTAGGACATGCGTCAGAAGATAAGAATCAAATTTTGTCAAAAACCTTCAACGGGGTACTGGAAGATTCAGAGGTAAGTTACCTTTCAAATGTTTTGCTTGTGGGAGAGTAGGTCACTATGCTGCCAAATGTCCTCATAAGGATAAAACTGACAAAGGGAAGGAACCTGTTAGATGGAACAAGAAACAGAATGTAACTAAGAAAAGTTACTATACTCATGATGGTATTTCAAATAGTGATGAAGATGAACAAGGTAATAACTATAAACTTTTAATGGCTTTTGAAGATGATGATTACATGGATGTTATAGATGTGGATGGCTTTTATGAAGAGATTTCTAGACTCAAAACATGTTTAGAAGAAAAGAATGTGATCATTGATACTCTGCAATTCCAACTTGATGAAAAAGAAAAATTTCTTGAGAAGTTAGAATGTGAAATTGTTGGCCTTAGAAAAGAAATTGAGAAAACAAAGGCTCTTAATCTTAAATTTGTTAAAGGATCTGAAACTCTGGATGAGATTATCAATGTGCAGTGCTCTCCACTAATCAAGACAGGTCTGGGGTATAATGGAGAAGCATCTCAAGCATCCACCTCAAAGAGTTATCTCAATGTAGCAAGGAGGGATGAGCAAAAGCCCAATGGAGATCACCAGGTAAAACAGGGACGAATTACATCAAGAATAAACAAGGACTACCAGGTAAATCAGGGGCAATCCACCTTAAGGATGAACAAAAGCTACAACCAGCCACAGGTTAAATCTTCTCAATTTGCCTCAAGAATGGATGACAATAGAAACTACAATCATTTGGCAGGTAGATTTGATAATCGCAGAAGTTTCTTCAATGGTCAATGTTTCTCTTGCCATAACTTTGGCCACAAAGCAGCTCAATGTGTTGCCTATAAAACAATCATGACTAGAGAAGCTCAAAAACAAAGAAGTATGACTGGGATCACGAAAAGGACCTATAACAACTTTTCGGCCCTTGAAAATGAAATTGAATGTTCTATTTGTAATAACTTTGGTCATGAAGATTCTGAATGCAGGAGCAGGTTTTGGCAGACAAAGGAACAAGCCTCAAGTACCAGAACATGGAGAATAAAGGAACCACAACCAGAAAGATGTGGGATAGCCTTTTATGCAGAAGGACAGGAAAATCAATGGTACATCGACAGCAGATGTTCGAAACATATGACAGGTGATAAAGAAAAACTTGAATCATATAGTGTTTTAGAAAAGGGAAAGAAAGTTTCTTTTGGAAATGATACCCCTGCAGTCATAAAAGGAAGAGGCACTGCTCAGTTGAAAGAAAAGGTCAAAGCTGGAAATGTTTTGTATGTTGATGGCTTGAAGCATAATCTTCTGAGTGTCAGTCAGATGTGCGATCAAGGAACCGAGGTAATATTTCGATCAAATGGATGTAGTGTTCATGATCTTGATACAGGAAAAACAGTGATCAAAGGCAGAAGAACTCCAAATAACTTATACATATTTGAGGAAGGACAACAACAATGCTATTTGAGCAAGGATGATGAACATTGGTTATGGCACCGGAGGTTGGGGCATCTAATATTTTCACAAATAAGGAAAGCATGCAAGTACCAGGCAGTTCGTGGTCTTCCAGATATCAGAATTCCAAACAACACCATATGTAAATCATGTCAGTTTGGTAAGCAAACTAGAACTAACTTCCCTGAGAGGGAAGGATCAGCCAACAAGTTTCTTGAACTAGTCCATACAGATGTATGTGGTCCATTTAGGACAAGGTCACCTCGAGGAGAAGAATACTTTATATTATTCATTGACGACTTCTCTAGGATGGTTTGGTTAGGACTTATGAAACACAAGGACGAAGCATTCGAAAAATTCAAATCTTTCAAAGCCTTGGCTGAAAACGAATTAGATCACAAAATTAAGTGCCTCAGGTCTGACAGAGGTGGGGAGTTTACCTCAAATGAATTTTTCGATTTCTCTGAAGAACATGGAATAAGAAGGGAATTCTCTACAGCTAGGACTCCTCAGCAAAATGGAGTGGTATAAAGGATGAACATAACGGTTCAAAAAATGGCTCGTGCTATGCTTGATGAGTCTGGAACTCCCACAACCTTCTGGGGTGAAGCTGCATTTGCTGTGGTTGTTATTCTCAAGAAAACAAATGTCCGAGTGAACAGCACTCAAACTCCTCATGAGCTCTGGTATGGTGAGACCCCTTCGGTAAAGCATTTCAAAATTTTTGGAAGCAAATGCTATATTAAGAATAATGATGAACAACTTGGCAAACTTGAACCTAGAGCAGATGAAGGCATTCTCCTTGGTTCTTCTCCTCACATTAAAGCATATAAGTGTTACAATAAAAGACTTGGAAGAATTGTTGACAGCATTGATGTGGTGGTTGATGAAAAAGGAAACATTCCTAGGCAAGTAAATCATGAAAATATCGAAGAGGATGAAGACTACCCTCCAAATCAGACTGAAGATGAAGAAGAACCTCAAGAGGCACCAGAGGAACAGACAAGGATAGAAGAGAAGACTCCATCCAGGTATGTTCAAAAGAATCATCCAGAATCTCAAATCTTGGGGCAAAAGGAGGCAGGTGTACAAACAAGAAGAACAATTGCAGAAGCTTCAAGCTATTTGGCATTACTCTCCTCCACTGAACCACAAAATGTAAGAGAGGCATGCAAAGATGAATGCTGGGTCAAGGAAATGGATGAAGAACTTGAGCAGATCGAAAAGAACAATACTTGGGAGTTGGTTCCTAGACCAAAAGATAAGAATGTCATAGGGACAAAATGGGTCTTCAAAAATAAGTTGAATGAAAATGGGGAAGTAATTAGAAACAAGGCCAGACTTGTTTGTAAAGGGTATGCTCAACAAGAAGGAATAGACTTTGAAGAAACTTTTGCTCCTGTTGCAAGACTTGAGGCCATCCGAATGTTCCTTGCTCTCTCAAGCTTTCAGAAGTTCAAAGTATTTCAAATGGACGTGAAATCAGCCTTTCTGAATGGAGACTTAGAAGAAGAAGTATACATTGAGCAGCCAGATGGTTTCATTCTTGGGAATGATCCAAATCTTGTATGCAGACTGAAAAAGGCTCTCTATGGTCTTAAACAGGCTCCAAGGGCTTGGTACTACCATTTGGACAAATACCTTCATCAACAAGGTTTTTCAAAAGGATCAGCAGATAGCAATCTTTATATAAAAATTGAAAATGACAAATTGCTAATACTTGTTGTGTATGTAGATGATATTATCTTTGGCAGCAATGAAGAAGCTATGAGTCAAAGCTTTGCCTTGGTGATGCAGAAAGAATTCGAAATGTCTTTGCTTGGAGAACTGACATACTTTCTTGGTTTGCAAATCCAACAAAATGAAGACGGTATCTTTTTGTCTCAAACCAAGTATCTCAAGCAGATCTTGAAGAAATATGGCATGGAAGATGCAAAACCAGTATGTACCCCCATGGTTACAGGATGCAGCCTCAGTGCAAATGATGAATCAGTAGCAGTGCATCAGCCAACCTATAGATCTATGATTGGAAGTCTACTTTATTTGACAGGTACCCGACCAGACATTATGCATGCAGTGGGAATAGTTGGAAGATTTCAGGCAAACCCAAAGGAAACTCATCTTCAGGCAGTGAAGAGAATTTTCAAGTACCTTCAAGGAACTCAAAACTATGGCTTATGGTATCCTAGAAATACAGATCTCACTCTTCATGCTTATACAGATGCAGATTGGGCTGGAAGCGTGGATGACAGAAAGAGAACAAGTGGTGGTGCATTCTTTATGGGTTCCAGATTAGTATCTTGGTTCAGCAAGAAACAGAGTTCGATTGCTTTATCTACAACTGAAGCGGAATATGTGGTTGATACATCTTGCTGCACTCAACTCCTTTGGATGATGCAGACCTTGCAAGATTTTCAAATCACTTGTACACCACCTATCTCCATCATATGTGATAATACAAGTGCTATCAGCATTTCAAAGAACCCAGTCATGCATTCAAAGACCAAGCATATACCTATCAAATATCATTTTCTTCGGGAACAAGTGCTTGAACAAAAGGTCAAGTTGGAGTATGTTCCTTCTAAGGAACAAGTTGTTGATATACTCACCAAACCATTGCCCATGAAGACCTTTGAATACCTCAGGAAAAAGCTGGGGGTAGTTGATGCATCATCTTGTTGTTGAATCTCATATGTTTCAGAGATTGTTGGTTGTATGCAAGTTTCATATGGGGTATACGCGTACATTTGTTGGGTTATGGATTGGTTGAAGATCGAATGGCACAAGTTCAGGGGGAGCATATATTCTTCTAATAATGCATTGTTGGCATTATGGTAGAAGATCTTGGAGGAGAAAGTACAGAAGGAGAACATGGATGTTGATCTGAATATTGCTGCTAATATGTCTCTATCTCTTTTGTCAAAGTCATGTATGGTGTATGGTAGTTTATGGTTCTTCTTGAAGAATTTTTCTTTTGCAGATCTGGTCTATAGTCAGGGGGAGCTCATTCAGAAATTTCAGCAGGCACTCAGGGGGAGTATGGACAGCAAAGGAAGAGAATATCTTGGTCCGCCCTTTGCCCTTGATGTCAAAGGGGGAGAATGACTTTGAGGATCTTGGGGTTGCCATCAAGTCCAAAGGGGGAGATTGTTGGCATTATGATTCAGGTTTGGCACTATGGCACAGGTGTTGTACTTGATGGCAACTCACTCAAGTGGCAGATCTCTGTTCAGGCTCTCAAAATCATAGAAAATGAGATACCCGCAGGTGATCCTAAGAGAAGTTGTGGACCTGCAGGTACGCCGACCAAGAAGTGCGGACATATCCGCAGGTGCTCCGTTCAGAAGGTGCGGACCCCAGTTCACTCACTCCAATGCAGAGAAGCGCGCACACGTGGGGTTTCTTATGTTTGGCCCTTGGTATTTAGCCCGTCGATCATGATCCTATGGTTTTGGTCCGTGGTATAGGATCTAAAGTATTGAACCCCGGTTTGGATCCCTTGTATTGGTTTTCGATGGTTTTGTCCCATGGTGTGAATAAGGGCTTGCCTATAAAAAGGAAAGGAGATCACTTGGCTAGACACTTGTGAAAATTGAATATCTTAAGATCTGAAATTTTGGGTGATCGGTTTTAAAAGCTAGATCTAAATCAAGGTGAATTTTTGATAGGTCGTGATCTCTGGGGCACATGATCAGATATGTGGATCTGACTGTCTGTGGCACATTGGAGGACTGTTAATTTGGCTCTATTCAGAGGTCCGCAGGCGATCCATAGCGTAGGTGCGGGGGTCCGCAGCGCAGCAGAAGGCACAGGTGCGGGGGTCCGCAGCGCAGCAAAAGGCGCAGGTGCGGGGGTCTGCAGCACAGCAGAAGGCACAGGTGCGGGGATCCGCAGCGCAGCAGAAGGCGCAGGTATGAGGTACGCAGCATAGAAGAAGGCACATTGTGGAGGTACGCAAGGGAACAAAAGGACCAGTGCGGAGGTACGCTGTCAGGCAGACAGTGCAGGTGTGGATCTGAGCAGAGGTACGAAGGGCAGCAGAAGGAGTAGGTGCGGAGGTACGTAGAGCAAAAGAAGGACCAGGTGCAGATCTGCGTAGTTTAGACACAGAGGAGCTACGGATATTCGCAGGCCTCTATTGGTGAAGTTGGAGACTTTCTTAAAACATTTGTTGGTTGAATTTTATCTATTGCTGAAGAGTTCTGGGTTTAGATTACTGGTATTGCTGATTTGGTTACTGCATTTTGAGAAGTTATTAGTTGATTCGTTGGTTGATTGAAAAAGTTGATTGGGTGATTCACTTGTACTTGATGATTATTTGATGTTCATGGATCCAGTTTGAAAATTTATGAAAAGTGGTCCTTGGAAGAAAAGAAGAAGGGGGTTGTAGCTCCCTTCCAGGAGAGACTGGAAAATGAGAGAGGGTTGTAGCTCTTTGCAAGTTGCAGCCTGCGTACTAGTAAAGGATTGCACCAGTACAAAATCATTGTAAAAGAAGTTTCTAATTGAAAGAAGATAGAGACATATTGCAGCAGGTGGTTTTCACCCACATTGGGTTTCCACCTTACAACTGGTGTTCTTTGGTGTGATTATCTGTTTTTTTCCTGTTCTTGCTCATTCTTATATGGTACTGACAGACAAACTAATGATCAATATCTGAAGAATAACTTAAAGTATAAATCTAGAAAATATATTGAAAAGAATTTGATAATACTGATTAACCCCCCCCCCCCCCCCCCCTCTCAGTATTATTTCCAACAGATTGCTCTTCAATGTAGTGTTGAAATTATTTTGATGTGAATTCTCCTGCATATTCTGATCTCAATAATTTGATTTTAAAGTCAATTTCATTTTCAACCATCTCTTTTTAAATATTGAAGAATTCAAATGCTTTTGAATTTTTCTTTATAAAACCTACAACTGTCATTTTGGTCTAATCATCAATAAACAACATGAAATATTGTTCACCCTTTAATCCTTTATATCTCATTGGTCCAGATAAGTTGGTGTGTACCAACGCTAATGTCTCTGAGGTAAATGTTCCTTAGTCTTACCACCCTTGTCTTCTTTCAATGTTGGTAATGCTTGCCCATGGTGTTTGCTAGTTTTGAAATTTCTAGCATTTCTCTAACTGCTTCCTTTTTCATAATTTTGAAAAGATTATCAAAGAGTATGTGACCCATTCGCCTATTCCAAAGCCAATTTTCATCTTCCTTCCCCAAACAACAACTTTCATTTCCAATTTCATTCAAGATAGGAGACCTCGATGTTGTAGCCACTAATTTTCCTGATTTCTTCCTTCTTATTTCACATTTATTGGAGTTGAATAGAAGCGTCTGTCCTTGATTACACATGTTACTTACACTTAATAGTTTGTGACTCATATTTTCAATGAGTAACACATTTTATGATCGAATTTAGGCTTCTATGATCCATATCTAGTTCTTGAGAAACCTTTTTCGGTGAAAAACACATCAGGATTCACCTGATTTTCATCGTAAAAGATTCCTCATAACACATTTTATGTCATGGCATCCTTACCTCCAAGTCTAATTGTGCATTTACCTGAAAATTTTGCTAAACCATCATTTCCAAATGAAATTGATCCATATTTTTATTTTCACAAGGCTACAAACATGTCTCTATCCCTATAACGTGCTTTGAACAACCACTATCAACATACAATTATTTTTTCTTACTTTGAGTTGTAAGAGTAAGACCACAAGTTTCAACTTTCTTTTTCTATACTTTTGAAGGGATGTTGAAACTTCTCTTTGGCTCTTTTGGAGGATTGATCAACCTGTAATCTTTTCTATATGTCCAAAGTTCTTACACTTGTAGCATTCTACTTCATTAATTAATGATCCAAAATAATTGTATTTTCAATTGTAGTCTTCACGGGGCCTTTTGAAAAAATTTCTTAAAAAGTAGCTTCCATAACTATTTCTATTTCTAACGTAAGCATTGTAATTCACAGCTTTGGGCCCAAAATTATCGCAAGAATAACACACACCAAGAAATATAGGCTGGTACCTGAGGAGGGGAATACTCTAAGAGGTGTAGATCTCCAAAAACCTTCGTGTTGAGCATTATCCATTACTGGTTGTTGATTTTGAATTATCCTACTTAATTGATCCCTAACCTTCTCCCTTGAGGGCAAGCGTTCTTTCTTCTTAATCGGTACTTTGATGATATCAACATAGATTTTATGTTTGACTTCATTTCATATCATGGATCTTGAACCCTTAACAAAGGTTGACTTGTATCATAATCTTGATTTGTCGTCACATGACCTTAATTGTTGATAATTTCATCCATCTCTTTAGAGATATTCACAAAGTTCTGTTGGGAATTCTTCCTTTGTGCTTCCTTTCGTAGAGAGATTATCTCTACTTCCAAACTTTCCTTGGTCTTGGCATTTTCTTCCAACTCCTTTTTTAGAATTTCACCAATTTTTGTAGCTTCCTCTAATTGTACCTTCAATTTGGTGATGATATTTCTGAGCCTTCAACCTTTTTAGTGAGATCATCATAATGTTCTTTTAGTTCATTCAACTCCTCTTACAACTTCCTGGCGTTCTTCTTTTCTACCTTTAGATCCTTTAGAGAAATAATTAATTTTTCTTCTAGATCAAATCTCCTTCGATATCTTCTTCATCTTCTTGATTTCAAATGTTATGAATAACACCTTTTTTGCATCACTATCGCTATCGATTTCATTGTCAGATGAAGAGTTGTCTTCTTTTCAATGGAATCTTTTATTAGATATTTTCTTTTTTTTTTGCTTCATGTTCCCTTTTTAATTTTTATTTTTCTTGGGAGCTTTTTCTTCTTCATCACTGTCAGAAAAATTTGCATAGAGACATTTTGAAGTGAAATGATCAATTCTACCATAATTAAAACATTTCAAGGGAAGCTCACCATTGTATTTCTTAGTTCCTTTCTTCAGCTTCCTCATGAAATTGGTTATTTCTTCCTATGAATATTTAATAAAACTACAATTAGAACTTGGCTTTCATTGTTGCTTGATATTTCTTGTCTTTGAAAGAATAACTTCGGCGTAAATCACATGTAGACATACATTTGTCGACGCGTTTCGAACCAACTAGTGTGGTTCATCGTCAGGACAAGTTGAAGAAACAGATCCAGCTTAGCATGATAAATAGTCTGAGCAGAGTCTCCAACGGCTAAATTGACTAACGGTTAATTTTGACCTTAGGACCCACGTCAAATTCTTATTTATTATTATTATTATTATTATTATTATTATTATGGAAATAAGTTAAATTAGGTAAAATGGTTGGTTATAAAAGGGAATTTATTTATTTATTTAAATTAAAATTAATATATATATATATATATATATATATATATATATATATATATATATTTAAAATTATAATATTAGGTTATTAAGATAAAAGTTAGGATTAATAATTTCAATGGTTGGTTTGAAACGATAATTTATTTATTTATTCAAATTGTTTAATAATTATTATTGGTATTATATATATATATATATATATATATATATATATATATATATATATATATATATAGATAGATATATTAAAATCATAATATTAGATTGACTAGTATTTTTATTCAATAATAATTTAATGGTTAGTTTATTTTTATGGAAATTAGTTAAAATATAAAAATAAAATAATTTTAAGGTTAAAGATG